>OZ005680.1:54533168-55984771 GCA_963930675.1 Gnaphalium uliginosum | reverse complement strand
CTTGGAAAAATGTCTGGTTTATCTCAAAAAATCTCGGACTTTCGGGCGTTATATTAAAAAAAGTCAGGGCTTTTTCAGGCTTTGGGCATGGCCGGGCCGGATCGGATTTTTATGAATAATTTCAGGCGTCTTTAAGACTTTCGGGTCAAACTGGACTTCGGGCCGGACTTTTTCTTGCCGGGATTTTTCAGGCTTTTTTTTTTCTAGGTCCGGACTTGGGCTAAAGTCTATATGTGTACCTTTAATTCCAAATGTCTAATCATTTAGTTAAGTGTTTGGAGTACTAATTTTAGAGTATATGGTTAGATGGTTTTGTTTTGAAGCTAGAATATACTTAAATGCATGGTCGGCCCTGGTCATGGGCAGACCAGGTGCGGCCCAGGGCAGGCCGCGTGATGGCCCAGGGCATCGACAATGAGGGGCATCACATGAACTCATATCCTGAACTTTTTTGTTGTATACAAACTGCTATTTGAACTATTTAATCCAGTTATATGATTTTGTAAAGTCTAAAATATATGTTTTAGATATTTTAGACTTGATTTTTGAAGTTACGATGGAAATATTAAAGCTAAATTTTGGTTGTTAAAGCCCCATCTGAGTTGCAGTGGAGATGGGGAAGAAGATGAATCATGTACATTTTTTAGGTTTTGTAGGTTTTGTATGACATTTTTCTTTGATGCCTCATATTATTATTGAAGTAATAATTTTAGCCCTCAACATTTTATTTTTATGCCCTCTTATTAACATAGAAGTAACTAGTCCAACCATCAACATTATACAACTATTTAGTTTAGCTTCATATTTTTATACCTTGTATTTAATTTATAAAACTATGAAAATGTCAAAAGAATAACAGTGAATTTAAAAGAAATACATGCATATTTTCATCGTGATAAATGTTTTGGACTTACTTATATTAAATTGATATAAAAGAAGAAGTTAACCATCTCATTATTCCTTAAGTATATGAAGATTTGCATTTTGGACTTCTAATATGTTATTTAAAAGTTATCAATTTTTTTAATGATATTGAGAACTTATCCAATGTTAAATAAGCATTATGCAATGAATACATCTCTTAAAGCTAATGCTGATAGCGTAAACTTATTAATCCTATTTTATTTTATCTTTTCAAATTGTAATATTTAATTGGTTCGATAAAAATCGAAGTTGAATAGATTTCAATCCTCTAAAAGTAACGTTTTCTTATTTAGAAAATTTAGTCAGGACATTTTTTTATCGGCTCGCCCGGGGCATCAAATAACTCAGAACCGGCCTTGTTTAAATGATGCCCTTTTTGCTCCATATTTGGAGTTGGAGAAACGAAGATGGTTGGAGATGGATTTAGCAAAGACGGATATCGTAAAATCTACCCAGTATAAAGTTATGGGGTTAAAATGAGAATATTCATTCTTGGGGGTATATCTTGAAAATTAATTACGAGGCATCCAACAGGCAAACCAGTGAGTACAGAAGAAAGACCTATTCGGCGATGATGAATTAGCATACGAATTATGGAAATTGATGATGAAATTATAAAATCTAAAGGTGTCAGTTTTCAAACTTTTGTATCTTTTTACGAATCCATCTTCTTTTTCTTTCTAGGTTTTGGTTTTTGTGATGTAAATGAAATATGTTTTATTTTACAGTGGAAGAAGAAAATAAGAGTAAACCCATAGTTAAACCCATAGTGCTGATATTAGCGGGTGCACCTGGAAGTGGTAAATCCACCTTCTGTGATCATGTTATGCGGGTTTCAACTCGACCCTGGGTCCGTGTTTGTCAGGTCTTTGCCCTTTCTATCTCTTATGCATTCCAAGTGTTTGGTTAAATGCTTGACTAAGTTTATGTTTTATAAAATTACTTGACTACTATGAAATATGTTTGACATTTTCCTCTTATCTAACCGAAAGTGACAAGAAAACTGTAGTTTTTTTATCCCACTATTTGTATGTCAATGTGATTGTTGATTTTACATGTATAAGATCATGCTAAATGTAGTCTGATGTAGGATATAATTGGTAACGGAAAAGCTGGAACGAAAGCCCAATGTTTAGCGTTGTCCACTACCTCATTAAAAGATGGAAAAAGCATACTAATTGACAGGTGCAATCTTGATAAAGAACAACGTGCTGATTTTGTCAAACTAAAAGAGTCTCACCAAGTAGACGTGCATGCTGTGGTTCTTGATCTTCCTGCAAAGCTTTGTATATCTCGTTCTGTAAAACGAACTGGACATGAAGGAAACTTGCAAGGTGGAAAAGCAGCTGCTGTTGTCAATCGAATGCTGCAAAAGAAAGAATTACCTAAGTTGAATGAAGGGTTTACTCGAATAACTTTTTGTCATAATGAAAATGATGTTCAAGCTGCCATGGATACATATGGAGCACTTTCTTCTTCGGATACCCTTCCGTCTGGTTGTTATGGAGAGAAAAATACTGATAATAAGGTGCAAGTTGGAATTATGAAGTTTTTGAAAAGAGTAGATGCTCCAAGTAAAGTAACATCTGATAAAACTGTCCCCGGGCCATCAAATGAAACTACCAAAGAAAATCCTCCTATTAATGGAGGTCGAGACCAAAGTGGGACCCGTCATTTAGATGGTATTCCAACTTTAGCATTTCCATCTATATCCACAGCGGATTTTCAGTTTGATATTGACAAAGCATCTGAAATTATAGTTGAGACAGTTGGAGAGTTTGTAAACAAGATTGGAAACGGAAGGCTTGTTTTAGTCGACTTGTCTCGTGGATCAAAGATACTGTCTTTGGTGAAGAGCAAGGCTGCAATTAAGAATATTGACCCCAAGAAGTTTTTCACTTTTGTGGGGGATATTACTAAGCTTCGGTCAGCAGGAGGCTTGCATTGCAATGTGATAGCCAATGCTGCTAACTGGTAATTTTTTACGCTTTGTTGTTTTTTATTAATCAGGAAGTATTCCTATACTGTATTCCATGGTTTAGTGTTTATCTTTTTTACTATTGAAGACATTCTCTTAATGCCATGACAGTTAATTAACGCCTGTTCTCTTATAAAAGAGGTGGCAATTTCAACCCATTTATTTATAATAGTCCGATCTGGGTTGTCTCTAAACCCAACAGGTTAAATCACAAAATTTAGCTAAAAAGGGAACGATTTGAATCAATCAAGCGGGCTGAAATTTGCCCAACGTCTATTCATAATGCACAAAACTGCCTAAACTTTCGTAATAAAAGACATGGATTTAGATTATCATTGTAATAATACTGTTCATTTATTTATAAGATTTTTTTTAAAAAGATTCTAAAGAGTTTGTGGATCAAGTCAACTTGACCTGGCCTGTTTCAATTCGTACCGAAAGTGACCCATCTCAACCCGAACCCGTGTTTACCAGTTACTGACCCATTCAGCTTACCACCTTTAATTTCAACCAATTTTACATTGAATCTGCTGATAAGTAAAATGATTTTTTATCTGTGTAGGAGACTAAAACCTGGTGGTGGAGGTGTAAATGCTGCTATATATGATGCTGCAGGTCCAGACCTTGATTCTGAAACCAAGAAACGAGCTGGATCTCTTGCTCCTGGAAAAGCAATTACAGTCCCTCTTCCTTCAACTTCTAGCTTGTTTTCTAAAGAGGGTGTAACACATGTCATACATGTGCTTGGCCCAAATATGAATCCAAAACGGCCAAATTACCTCAAAGACGACTATAACATGGGCTGCGAAGTTCTTCGTGAAGCTTACTCATCTCTTTTTGAAAACTTTGCATCTATTGTGAGAACTCAAGAGAAATTATCTGATCATGGAATGTCTGACTCTGGTCAGAAGGTTAGGAGAGAGGATGGTGGTACCTGTGTCATTGAGAAAAACAAGAAAGTTAAAGTATTTATAGAAGAAAATGAATCAAAAAAGCTCTGTTCAGGAAATGGGAAGGAAAATGCAACCAGTTGTAGAAAGACGGGTGGAAGCATGAACAGGGATTGGGGATCATGGGCTCAAGCACTTTACAACATTGCCATGCATCCCGAGAAACATGGGAATGTCATTGAAATTTCAGATGATGTTGTGGTTCTGAATGATGTTTACCCAAAGGTTCTCTTCATTTCTTAACAATATGAGTGGGTTGGGTAACAGGTCACAACACTGTTATGGTCAGGCCGAATATTAATTGTGTCAAATACAATTGCAAAATCATAATATTTTGGTAACAAAATAATTTTCTGAATAACTTGATTTATATGGTTTTATGCATATATATACACTTTTGGCCACCCATTTGAATTGTTCTTTTTAGAGCCTATCTTTCTTATTTGACCTGTTAAACATATAACATAACTTGAATCACAGGTCAAAGTTGCTTCTTAACATCGCCCTGTGCCCCATTCTTTTCTTGTCCCTTCAGATGTTGATTGTGTGTATATATATGTATATGCTTAAACTGTGAACCACATTTGGCAGGCACAAAAGCACCTTGTGGTGCTTGCACGGACGGAAGGTCTTGATCGTCTTGCAGATGTACGTCAGGAACACCTTCATATATTAAAAACAATGCATGGCGTGGGTTTGAAATGGGCTGAAACATTTATTAAGGAAAATGATTCATTAATATTCCGCCTTGGATACCATTCGGTACGTGGTGCTTTCTTCCTTGTACTCAACCATCAACAATTTCCTTAGAAGTGGCCGACATATAATAGGTCAAAGAGGGTAAATTTAAATGGGTTTAACATTCCTAATATCTGGTTGGGTCGACGCGAAACATTTTTTGTCCAAAATTTTTATATTGCTTTTTAGCATTTGCAGTGGGTATTGCATTTTCTTTGAAAGTTCGAATTACTTTTACATTTTAATGTCTTGATTATCTGTTTGTTTGATCTAAAATTTTGAATTGTATAACTTATTTCGGTCCTCTTGCTTTCTTTCTTGTTAGGCACCCTCAATGAGACAACTACACCTTCATGTGATAAGCCAGGATTTTGATTCAAAACATCTCAAGAACAAGAAGCACTGGAACTCATTCAATTCTCCCTTTTTCCGTGACTCGGAAGATGTAATTCAAGAAGTCAGTGATCAGGGTAAACCTACATTAAATGATGATGAAAAATTCATGTCAATGGAGTTGAGATGCAACCGATGTAGAAGCGCTCATCCTAACATTCCTAAGCTCAAATCACACATCACCATTTGCACATCACCATTTCCTGCTCATTTACTGCAGAATGGCCGGCTAGTGCATGCACCCATGAAAAATGATGCTTGCTAATATAAGATGGTTCTACTTTGTTTTGCCATACATGTGTTGTAAACTTATAGTTAATTGAGGAATGATTTCTGCGTGTAGTTCAAGTCTAATCACTTTTTTGCGTAGTTGATTGCGCTTTGGT
The DNA here is from genome assembly GCA_963930675.1 of Gnaphalium uliginosum. Taxonomy (NCBI): domain Eukaryota; kingdom Viridiplantae; phylum Streptophyta; class Magnoliopsida; order Asterales; family Asteraceae; genus Gnaphalium; species Gnaphalium uliginosum. The sequence goes on along the minus strand of OZ005680.1, from coordinate 55,979,402 downwards.
GCTTGTAAGTGCAGATGTTGGTTTAACAGGTAGTCAGGTGCTTTTGTGAAGTAAAAGATCATCAAGATATGCTAATCTAGTGCAACGATGTACAAATCATGGGAATCTTGTTTTCTTTACATTTACGCTAAAGCTTTAAACTTCCATTTGTTAAAAGCATACATGACTTTATTCACACGAGTTGTAGAACACATATTTCAGTACTCTGTTCACTTCAAGTTCAGAATTAAAGTGAGGAAACCATCACCCCTGCTCAGTTCTTTGGAGGCTATAGCGATGCAAAACCAAAGCAAATAGTATATAAATATACATTTTGAGAGAGTTTGTTATACACCTGGTAACCCGCCTAGATACCAAGGATGTCCCTTTTAAGAGCGTTTTTAATTTTTGTCATGATAGTATGTTACATTGCTTAAAGTACCTTGCAGTTGACATAAATCTTCAGTTTCTAAGATTTTCAGGCTGATAATGAGAAACACCTTATACACCGTACCACTGTCTTGGACTGCTTCTGGGCACAACTCTTCACAGGTTGAAATATATTTTTGTTTCAAGTTCTTCTGAGTAATGATCCATTTATACTTGTTCCATTTGTCTGTAGCTGCCAATTGGGTTCGTGACTTGATCTCATTCTGGGTGTAAGTTTGATTAGTTGATTTCAAGTCTAACACAGATCCATACTTTTTGTAACAAACCGATCCATATTATTTGGAAATTTTATTATATTTAATTGCTTATTTTTTTAAAAAAATGTGTTATTAAATACGAGTCGGAAACGGTGTTTCATGGGTTAACATTAACAAATTTTGATGGAGATGAGTCAAAAGATGTAAAGTAATGTATTTTAATAAGTTAAGAAGTGCCAATTTGTGTTGTACTTCAAGTAAACTAATGATCATATGCTACTATAATGATAGACCCCCTGCAAAGATCCAATTACTTGTCATAGGTTTTCATAAATAACTTTCGTAAGTACAAAATTCGCTATTACTTCCTTTAAACTTTTTCCACAATGTAAAGCACACGAGGGGTTTATACTGTCATCTATCTATATTCTATATCTCATTTTAAAGCAAAACCAAAAATGTTCATTTAACTACAGGTTTTTGCCTGGTCTTACTAAACTGTACATCACCATTGAGAACCGAACCAATGAATTTTTCAACTTCCTCTGCGGTTATATCGCCCGTAAAGGCTGAAAACTTTGACTTACGCGGTTTGTAGGCTATCAAAAGCTTGTCTAATGATTTGAACCCTGATTTGTCTAATGCGTTTAGGAACGAAAATTGATTTGAAGCGTCCAAAAGAGCATAAGAAACTGAATCCCTTGGACCAGAAGCTGGATTTTGCCTTCTTAACAATGACATCTGTGACACCTGGAAACACACATACAACGCATTAACACATGGAGAAAGGCAGTAGAACGTCCAACCTAGTACTTTTCGAACACCATTCTATATGGATTTTGTAACAAGTTAATCACCAATTTTAGTCAACTAAGAGGATGTATGAATTGCATTTTATAAGTGATTATAACAAAATTCAGATAGTAAAATAGGTGGAGAAAATAGTTTTGCATTTACTTTGTCTGTTTGAAGTTGTAATGATCAGAAAATCAAATGCGTTAGTCCATTTTTGATTATATGAACAACTAATTAGGTAAATTGACGAAAAGGTCATTTATCCGAACACTAAAAACTCAAAAAACAGTTCTAAAACTCAATTCTAGACACCCATTGTTATAAACAAAGTTCAATATGATCTTCACGTATTTCTCTACAGGTTTTAAAAGTGGTACCAATTTTGGAGTTACAATGTTACTCATTTGACCTTTGCGGTCAAAGTACTCGCCATGCTTGATAAAATTTGGACAAAATGGGTTCCAGGTCAAAATCCAACCCAATCCGACGAGCGAATTTAAACCTTACCCAACCCCACACAAACCACTCTCTTTGACACTACTACATCTAAGCGTGTCATATTCCACGCACACCAACAACAAGAGCAATTTAATCACTATCGACAGAAGAATAAGATAGGTAAAAAATATATAACAAAACTTACTGATGAGAGTATGGTATGAAGTTTCTCCCTTCCTCTGGAGGATCTAAAGACACCAATTATGCAAACGGGTGTTGTTTCCCCACAGATGGCATCAAAATTTGCGGCTGTCAACAAAGGAACCAATTCTTTATCTGAATCAGCATGTGGTTTCTTACTCTGTGTTGAAGCTATCTTCTTGTTCTTTTTCTCAAACCCTTCTAGTAATGAACTAAGATCCCTAATTGTCGATTTCATATCCTTTCCATGGATCCCACTTTTGAGAATCTGCTTCTCCCCATTTGCTAGCCAACCAACTACAGCTGGAAGTTCATCAACACCTAGTTTTTTTGCTGCTGGATCAGAAACATCTTGAACCTACAGAAACATGTTTGTTGGGAATATAAATAGATGGGTTAACTGGTTATCCAACCGAAAGAACCATTGAGTCGTTTAAATTAAATAACAACAGCAGATTACAACAACTTCTTAGCACTCCTCAAGAACTTTTGGGAAGGTAGGTATTAGTAAAGACTTCGGATTGCATATAGACTAAAAAGTTAAACGTGGCAATTTTAATCTATTTGACTATAGATTGGTTAATTAGGGTTATATTTTGTCTCCAACAGATCAACTGGTTTATGATATTTAAGGACCAATTGACCAAACAGGCGAGAAGTCCTCCTAAACATAATCAAATGTGCATAAAACCTCCACAATATGGGAAGGTGTTCCCAGGCAGCCCAACCTGGCCTGTCTTGACCCACTCAAAATCAACCATTATGGTCCGAACTCAACTTGCCCATTACCCAATCTGCCCAACCCAAACATGTTTCCACCTCTATAAAAGGTTATTGCTCACAAAAGCTAAGAAAGCCTTCCCAGAATCCCAGTCCAAGTTAGTAAATTACCTGCGTATCATAAAAGAGACAACGTTTGCGGTACAAGCCACCAAGTGCACGCCATATAACGGGGGTATCTTTTTTAGTTGAAAGAAGCATCACTTTAGGTAAAGGTTCCACAGTCATGGAGTCGGCCTCAAACTGGGCCAATGTAACACGTTTTGATAATCTTGGCAGATGATCTTGAACAAATGACTTCAAATCTTTGACGTTTACATCACCAGTGTACTCGAGCAAGGATCCAGTTTCACTTGTTTTGTATGAATAAACGTAGACTCGAGGTTTATTCCTTGGACGAATACCAAGTTCCTTGCACAAAGACGATTCTACTTCACAATTCACATTTCCGACCTGTAATTTCAGATGGCAGTATGGCACAAATGTTATTACGAACAGATTATAATCCAAAAAGGTATAGTAAGGGGGTGTTGGGACATGCATTTGGAAAGCAAGGAAGTGATATTAAATTATCAGGATCAAATAATTATTTGTATTATATACTCAATAATATAATAAAAAGAACTCTAGATGATAGCACCACGATGTGCTTCTGCTGTTAGCAACTATAAATGTTGTATAATTAGACATTTGAATGTTTGACAAAATCCGGATTATTCAGAGGAATGAATAGATAAAATGACCCTAAATGGCATTTTTGAAAATAGCAAAAAACTAAGTGAATAGCAAGTAGAAGTATATGCTTGCGATTAGGTTTAAAGAAGGTTAAAATAGGTAATTTGTAGTACGGAACTGATTATTTGAACCTTTAATAATCAGAGACTTCCAAGTAGAAGTCGTAATAATCATGTAGTTCCAAAACACAAATCTACACACCGCCTAAATAACACAAGTAATGACATAATCACCTCTAACACTCCTTTCAGTGAACTAGAAACTTCCTCTATAATGGATCCATAGTGCTGCATCCCTTTCGTTGATGGTGTAAAAGATAACAGAACCCAAGTGATCCCTTTATCCATTACTTCTTTCTTATACATCTGAGAATCAATCGACTTTATGCTCTTAGGAGAACTCCTAGAACCCGAATGAGACCCTCCCGAATTATCAAAGCTCCCAAACTGATTCCCACCACCACTCATGCCACCACCAAAAAAGTTCGAAAAAACATCTCCTATATCAAAACCAAATGAACTCCCGCTACCGGGCTTACTATTTCCACCAAAAGAAAATGAATATGATTTTGAACCACCACCTTGACCACCCATTGTTTGCCATTCATCAGGCGAGAATTTAAACCCACTTTGTCCTGGTCCACCACTTCCGGAGAACGTATGTCCCCCACGGTTTCCACCATCCCCACCACCAAATCCAGGACTTCCCCTTGCATCACCAAACATATCATAATTTTTCCTCTTTTCTTCATCTGACAAAATATCGTATGCTGGCAAATAAAATGCAGAAATAAAATATGTCAATGAGTAAGGAAAATAGGCAGAACCATGTTAAATTGAGAAATAGACACGTCAATGTGCAGGTAAAGTAGAAGAACCATAAAATATAAATAGTCTTTTTTAACTCTAAGTTAGTAAATGGTTGTTTGGATGCACACCCAAACAACACCCAAGTATTATACTATTATACTATTAACCCTAAAATTGGTATATTAATGTGTTGGGAGAAGAATCAACATACCGTTATTAATCTCAGCGAACTTCTCCTGAGCCCCCTTGTCTTTGTTCTTATCAGGATGATATTGAAGAGAGAGCCTACAAAAGAACAATGAGAGAACATAAAAATTACTAAAACAGGTAGAGTGATACAGCACTCCAAACATACCGTTCTCATCATCATAATAGTATATACACACCAATTCGATATATTTGAATGACATGCATGTAATAAAATATAACAATACAAAGAAATACACAATTTTACGAAAAATACAATAGCATCATCAGGCAATCATTGATATCTAGCAAAAGAACAACAGGGGCAGAGTTATCCAAAATCAATGAAAGAACATACTTGTGGAAAGCTTTCTGAATTTGCCTCTGACTTGCATCCTTTTCGACTCCTAGTACCTGGTAGTTCAGACAATAAACATGTATAATAACTGTCAGCACTTCGTAACCTATGCATACTTACGTGTTAGCATACTCAACAAGAGCGTGCCAAAAAACTCATTTTTGTCAAGAAATACTATTTGTAATAAATCAAGATTAACACCATATATATCTTACCTTTTGAGCATTAAAAGAGGCAAGACTGAATTGGACACATAATGTCAATTTGGTTTTCAATTTAACTTCTATACTTAAATTCTCATATAAAACATCCAATTCTCATCATTACTACTTTCTAACAAAATAATTTGTAACATGCTCAACAAGTTTGTACCCAAAAAATGTCTTTTTGTCGGTAAAATAGCCCAATTCTTTGACATTTCGTGATAAATTCAAGAATCACACTACTATTTCAGCATCAAAAAGATCTAATGAAATAGTAATTTATCCACAACCATACATCTTAACACCCGCAAAATAAAATAAAAAACCATCCAACTTTAAGCACTAGCTAAACCCTAATTGACATTGATATAAAAAAAACCCTAAATTTTACAATCATCAAAAATGATTATATCATATATATGCATACGACAACAAACATATGATTGATGTGCTTAAACACATTAACATTTTTAATAGCAAACGCATTAAGAATTGATGAAAAAAAGAGAGACTATAGTGTAATAATTACCTTGTAAGGATCGAGTGATTTTGATTCTACTGATATGAAAAAGAACAGCGAAAATACGACGATTACTGACCATATGATACGATTCTTGCAGTTCTTCATTGTTATTTGAAGATGATTAATGTCGATAAATTTCGTCGAATTTTTGTTTGTTGTTTTGAGTGCGTGTATGCGTTACGATTATATTTAAATTAAGTTATATTTATATTTATAGTTTCGTAATGGAGCAGAGGACTGGTTATCCAGAGGGTTCCATGACGTTAAAGAGGAGAAGGAAACGTGGCGTTTGAAGGTTGTTCCACGACTATTGACCAATAGGATTTCAGGATTTGATGCCGGTCACCTCATCAGTCATCACCTTGTAAAAAAATAAAAATAAATTAATAAAAGAGTTGATCGAATGTATGGCTATATATAAGCCGAGCCGAGTTTCGAGTTCGAGTTTGATAGAGTTTGCGTTCGACTTGATAGCTCGGCGAAAAAAAAAAAAGTCGAATTTCTATAAAAAATAATTTTTAATATTAAAAATCTATTGATATTAATTAAAAATAAGTATTAATACCAAACATTATTTCAAATATCTATAAAATTAAAATAAAGCGTGAAAAGTAGTTAGAAACTTTGTGAAATAATCTAATGAAATTAAAATATATCTTTTACAAATCCGATAATTACATATTACATTTATATTTATTAAAAACGCAAACATATTAATTAAAGTTCGATAACAACTCGACTCGGTCGAGCTCAAGCTCGAGCCGATCTCGAGTTGCTCGATAAAGTTCGACTTGTTTATAGCCCTAATCGAATGGATGGTCCAAGTGGTTTGCAAACATTCTCATCGTCCATCTTTTTACTTTATTTCTTGCATTGACACTTCAAAAACTAAAAGTTATTATATAAATGGTTATCCTTTAATTGAAATGACTAAATTATCCTTAAAATGAATCTTTTGTATATGTAACACAAATCAAAATGTTTGTTATATTATTTTCAATAAATATATAAGTATTTCAAAAGGCAAATAAAATTTAAAAATAAAAAAAATGTATTTTAGTAATATCAGTTGGAAGAATGATTGAACACACAACAACTTTTAAGTAATTGAACTGCTATATTATATACATCGACCCCGTAAAAATGTGTGTAAACCAGAAGGACCATCCATGCAATTAACTCTTGCTAAAATAAAAAACAATATATATAAAGTGGTACGTCAGCAAACAAATTTTAGGGTCGAGCACAATTGTGTGCCATATCACTACCACTGTTGACCATCATAACTAGCCTAGTTGTGAATTGGGAGTGTTATATCGGCATGACTCACCCATATATAACTACGGTTCATAACAACAACTCTTAGAGTTTGAATAGTTTAGGGTTCGTAGTGAAATATCAAATGATAAAATATCTCGAAATTATCATGAAAATTTGGTTGAATCAAAATATGGGATATTTTGACAAAAAATCATGAGATATTGACTAATTTATCATGATATTACTTGAAGAATTGTATATATAAGGGATAATACCTTATCAAGTGTTAGTGAGTGATAAAATTATGCATTCCATATAATAACGTTATACTAGTTATCATGCAGCGTTTAAGTTAGATGATCACTCTCATATTATAAGAACCTTATCAAACAAGATTTTATACAATATTAGAAGTCTAATTAGTAGAATTTGAGCTAGAGGTTACCATTTATATTCCAGGCTCCTTTCACCGATCAAATCTGGTCGTTGTCTTCGGCCGATCGCTGCTGTCGTACACCATTGTTCAACCACCGTATATTTTTTTTCACAATTGTTTCATAACACTTATTCTCTACCTTCGACCAATCATCGCCGTATTACACCGTGGTACTTATTCTCTACACACTAGGCACCCAACTTGCTAACACTTCAATTCATGTACACATTAATTGGTTTCTATTCTTCTACAACTCGTCCAATTATCACAGTAAGTAAAATCTTACACTGACTTCTTTGACAGACCACATATGCATCACCTGCTCCAATTAACGACCTCTTATATATTTATATTGTTCAAACTTAAATTGACCACACCCAAGCTTGCTGAGTAGCTTGCTGGGAATGCACTAGATGTTGAGTGTGAAGATTTAAGCAAAGGAAATCAAGAAAAGCTGAAGACTAAATATCACCATGCGACGAGGGGTTCATTGCCGTGCGAAGTGCTTGTGGTTTTATTTTCAGATTTAATCAAAACTTTAGTCGTTTTGCTACGGGTATGCTTCGATGTTCGATGAAGGGAGATCGCTGGGCGACCATGGGTGGTCGCTGCACGAACTCATGGCGGCCAAAACTGATTTATTTCCTTTTTTTCCCATACTCTATATATTGTAATACTTACTTTTGTAAACCCTAACCTACGAAATTAATAATATTTTTTCTCTAGATGGCCGTGGATTAAACTAATCGAGTAGATTGGATATAACCACGTTGTATTTGCGTGTTTATTTACTTTTCTCGTAATCTTAATTGCGTATTACTTTGTATTTGATTCCGTTTATTGTTGTAGAGTATAACATTGTGATTGTACGTTCTTGTTTGGGTCCTAAATTCCTAAAACTAGATTGATACGCTGATGGTCTTCAAATAGATTGTTGCATCATATCATATTTAAAAACATAATGCATCATTGATATAAATATACACGTCGTTTATTTTGTATTTGTCAAATATCTTATACATCTGCAACATACACATGGTTGTTGGTTTTGTTTAAGTAATTATTAGAAGATTTAGAAGATATAAATAAAACTAAAAAAGTCATAAAAATGATGTAGTTACATACTTATTTTAAAAAATATTTATCTTTGAACTTTTTAGTAACATTTATTAAACGTGTTTTTCAACAAAATTTTAATGTGATGCATTTCATTTTCTTCAAAATATACCTTAACAATCTTTGAACAATATCGAAATTTTGATTTGCTTAAAGAAATTATGTTCAACTTTTAAAAGGTAGATGTCATAGGTGAACATAATAAAAACATGAATTTGATTTAGTTGGATTCTCCAACTGACAACAACGACATATATTTTGGTGGCTAACAAAGACAACTTGCTAGAGGTGAAGGGAGGTGAAGTAAAAGGAAAAAGAAAAAGACAGTGAATTCATACAATATCAATTCTTATCTGAATACTACTAAATATGTTTTATGAATATCGTAGTGTAAAACATCATAAAACGTATATAAAGGTGTATGGATGTAAAACATCATAAAACATATATAAAAGTGTATGGATTATAAAATGATAGTGTACGGATAAAAAAAACAGTTCCACAAAATTTTATCTACTTCTTTCAATTTCCTCAATAACACCTCATCTTTTTAAACCCTTATATCATTAGTGTTACATTAGGATCTTGTTACATGATTGATATGCATAATCATCATTAATATATATATTAGCATTAAACCCGTGCATAGCAACGGATGAAGATTTCATGTGTTGATATTGAAAGACAAATTTTTAGATTATTCTATTTCTCATATTCGGTTCGCGTTGGACATTTAATTCAGTTAGCATTTGATTATTACATTGATATGGATGAATATAAAATTGAAGAAAATTTAGTCGACACTTCTTTTGTAAGTATCTTGATAATGCTAAGTTGACAGTTTCTTTTTACTGAGAATAATTGTTGAGATGATCTGAATGTTAAAATATTTAGCAAGGGCAATTTAGTCATTTTTTATAGTTGAGTTCAATTTAAAATAAGTAGCAAAATGCTTTATAGTAGTAGATATACATATACATATACATATACATATACATATATATATATATATATATATATATATATTCAATCTTATAAAACAAGATTTTTTTTGCTTATGTGGCATCTTAAAACACAATTAATTTTTAGTCTACATGTCACACAATTAGAACACCATATTGATTAACTCATTCATACTTATGCCACGTCACTTTTATTTAGACTAAAAATCTTACCTATTAACTCCTCCTCTCAAAACAATCGATACAAACCCCAACAATCCATTTCAATTTCTCAAATCTTGCCCAATTAAATAGCATTTTACTGGCCGGAGTTAATGACGATTACAACACCCCCACCGATTCGATTATTTCGTGTTGAATCATCAACATCATCCGCATCTTCTACTCATTCAATAGCGGCGGAGAGCCACGACTATTCTGACGAAGGTGAAACATATATGATTATTCGCCTTTAAATCTTCTTCTATACATTAGGTACAAATCAATTCCTCTTCTTTTTAATTTTCTATATTTTGAATTTAGGTTTATTGAAAAGTAGATATGTAGTTAATCTAAGTTGATGATTATGATGTTATATGAATTTGTTACATGTTCACACTTTTTATCGGTAATTAAAGAATACGAATTTGTTTCTGACCCCAAACTCTCAAATCTATTATTTTGATTAAGTTGATGATTATGATGTTATATGAATTTGTTTCATGTTCAACCTTTTTATTGGTAATTAAAGAATACGAATGTAGAATGGTAAAATGAACATTTTTATTTGTAGTGTACAAATTTGTCTCCGACCCCAAATCTCAAATCTATTATTTTGATATTTTCATGTGGTAAAGTGTGTATATATTTATATTTATGGTTGTTTTTGATTTTATACATTTTATTTTATAATAAAGATTGAGTCATATCCTGAACATATAATGAATTGTTAAAAATCGATTACTTTCATACTTTGATATAACCCACAATGCAGAAGATTCGTATCTATCTCCATTACAAATACAACTATATTGCTACTGTCGCACCCCCAAGACACGTGGCAACGGAAGGTAGGATGTTGCGTTGGGGGCGCCGACCAAATCAAATATCACAACACAAGGATTACAACAAACGACCTCTATATGAGAGGTTTCAAAAATCATTACATTACATAGTTAAAATGTTTACATAAGTTTTGCCAAAAGTAGAGTACGCATCTAGTACAAGGTTTCAACATAATATAATGCAAGCTAATCTCTGATGTTTGTGAAAAGTATGCGACTCGAGCTATCTCCCTCCAAGAGCAAGCCTACTGTGGTTGGTTCCCTGAGAAATACATACTAAAAGGTCAACATAAAGTTGGTGAGTTCATAGGTTTGAAAACAGTTGATATAACATTGTATGGAACACAAGATTTCCGTTTGTATCATTCAACAATGATAGGTAATGTATTACAAAAATGTAAAGATAGTGTATATTGTTGCCATGAGCTCATAGTTCGAGCTTAACTGTGGTGTCGGGTCACAATCAAGTGCCACGATCGGGGTGCCTCCCAGCGAGTGCCTAATCCAACACTCGTAAGGACAAATGATAATGCGTCCGTTTGACAAGTTAGCGCTACTAACCCGGACGCGGGGGGGGGGGGGGGGGGGGGGGGGGTCAATCCCAAATAGTACTATTCATTAACATTCACGCTATAACGATACTAACAAACTATGATGTGGGGGACTTCAGGATTAGTAAAATAACTCATGCAACCAATATATCGAGTTTTGTACTTGTGTTCACATGAAAATAGCAGTGTAAAAGCAGTTGTATGTATTCTCACCCCTGTTAGAAAACAGTAAAAAAAAAGGGGCTATGAAACTCACCTGGTATTAGCAAGCAAGTAGCAAATAGTAAGCAAAGCGTGTTTTCCAAACGCAACCTTCTAACGTCCTAAACGTATAAGGTTGTGTAAGTAGATGTCTCAAAAGACCATCTATAGTGATTGTATAAGTGGGGGTTAATGTCCACTTAAGCCAATCATGTAAGTGGAGGGTTAATGTCCACCTAAGTTAATCGTGTAGGTGGAGGGTTAATGTCCACCTAAATAAGTTCACACAATTAGAAATGTCCAATTGTTCAGTTATCGTTTGTGCTTATAAAAACATGTACAGGCCGTTGGTGATATTTTGTGAAGATACAGCTCTTGATTAATTATGTTACGCGTATTTCTACTTTCCAGTTGTGGGTAATTGATCAGTGTGGCAAGGGCGAAGCCCATTAATGACGGGGGTCCGGGGGCAGCGCCCCTGGTAGCGGGGTCCAACGGGTGGCAACCCCTGGCGGGGTCCAAGGGGCAGAGCCCCTGGCTGGGGTCGAGCTGCCAGGTCAGCTTGGAAAATTTTTATTTATGCTTGTATTGCTTTAAGGAAAACGTATCGATTTTTGTGTTTTTAGCGACACTGGGCTAGTGTCGCCATTGTGCGACACTAGGGTTTATGCGACACTAAGGGTTTATGCGACACAAAGTCTTGTGTCGCTAATGTGACGTTTCGGGTGCTATAGCGACACAAAGGCTTGTGTCGCAGACCACTGGGCTTCTGCGACACAGAGGCCTGTAACAGGTCAGTTTTGTACATTTTATTTCGGGTTCCAAATGTTCAAATAAAAATTCAAGAAAAATATATGTTGTTCCTTAGTATGTTAGCTTTCTAAATTAATTTTTCCAGAATTTTTGGGTACTCCTAAGTATTTTTAAAAATTCCGTTTGTTCCCTAAGGTCAGAAAGTGACCAATCCGGATACATGCAACAAGATAGGATTTCTGGGCAAAATCAACAGATTTTCAGAAAAAGTTATCTAAACGACATTTGTACCTAACAAAATTTTTGAACTTTTGGCGTCGATTTCAGGTCATTTGGGGGTGTATATCTCGAGTTATGATTAAAACAAGAGAGGTGAAATTTCTGTCCTTTTTGACAGCCCGGACACATGTTTTTGTAAAAATCATTTCGGTTATCAAACGAGCTCCAAAAATTATGAAACCACATGGAAATGAAAGCTAACTTCTTAAACTTAATTTTTGCCTTTTGAATCGTCCATTTTGGTCAAGTTTTGAGGGAGAAACAGCCTCTCAAAGTCGAGCTATTTTTCTGCCCGAAAATGCATGTTTTGTTTTGAACATTTTAAGCCATGAAAAACGTTTTTATGTTATATTTTGGACATTTCTTTGTTATATGAACCTTTTAACATGTTTTTAAGGATATTTGGATAGAGAATAATTTTTCTTACAAATAGGTTGGTGATTTTTGAAGAGAAATTTGTTGGAAGAGCTTGAATCTTGAGTCTTTAGCTTGATTTTCTTCTTGGAGATGTGATGAGCACTAGGGTGGTGATGGTGGCCGATTTTTTTGTGGTGGTGGTGGTGTTCTTGGGCAGGTTTTTGGGAAGGAGGAGGAGAGGAGAGCTTGAGAGAAGGAGTGTGAGTTTTGTGTGTGAAAAATGAGAAATGGGGGAGGAGACACATATATATACAATGGGCCAAATGGTGGCATGTTTGGGCCGGTTCTTGAGCTGGGTTGGGCCGAAGGTTGGGCCCGGCCCAATGTGGTTTTTGGGCTCGTGGCTTGCTCCTCGATTTCGTGTTATTTTACTCGTTCGGTTAGACGTTAATCGCGTGTGTAAAAATTAAATCGTTAACGTTTAATGTGTGTACTTTATTTTCGATACGAAGTCACTATTTTAATTTGACCAATATACTTAAAAATACTTTATTGAACCTTCTTAAAATATTTGTCGGTTTCGATCGGGTGACGGGCGCGATTCGCGCGTTTTCGTTGCGTTTGTTACGTTTTAAGCAAAACGTCTAGGTTTTTCGTATATTGTTATTTAATAACAATAATATAGGGTAAATAATTACTATTTAATTTATAAAATAGGTTTACATTATTTATGAAAAGTTATCACCAACGCCGTATAGATTGTCGGACCTCGTCCGGTTGTTTCGCGTAATTACAGATAAACACATAATCACGTAAGTGTATATTCAAATATACAAGTAATTACAGATATTTAGCCTAATACCAACTAAATACAAGTAATTAGGGTTTCTAGCTAGGTTTAACAATTAAGTGTCGGGTGTCACAGCTATCAAACATTCCATTTATTTATCCTTAAAAGGTAAAAAAATGTACATGTATTATTATGGAAGGTAGTATCAATCCATTTTTTCATCCCTCTAATTTAGTAAATGATTTCTATACAAATCACGACAATTTTTAAAGTCATCATATATATACAACAGACCACCATATCAATATACATAAACAAAAAACTAAAATTATAGAGTAAAAATTTTGTATGTTTCTTTTGCTTATGAAACAATCTTTAAGCTTTTTTAAATCATGCTTATTTTTATTCAACTTCTGCTGCTTTTTTGCTTGCAGATAATGGATACACAATTTGTTCTTATCGCTGATATAACACCCACCAAAGTTAATCAAAGTTAAAGTCCTTCATTTGTGGCATCAGAAAGGATTTGGAATGGAAAAACAATTCAAGAATATGGAATTCATTCTCATGGATGAGGAGGTTTGAACTTATTTATATGCATATTTAATCAAAGAATGTATTAAAAGTTAACATAATGTTTTAACTTATAGTCACTGCTTCTGTCATTTACAAGGTGATAAGATAGGTGCCACCGTTAGAAGTAAACAAAGGCCCAAATTCCTATCAATCCTGGAGGAAGGACAAGACTACATCATATGTGATATATCAGTTGCTGAAAACAAATATAAATCTATCCACATATCACACCCTTATAAATTGGTCTTCGTTCATAAAATCATAATCAAGGTAGCCACTGACTGGAAGGGTCCTCTTAATGGGTTTAAGCTTGTCCCTTTCAACAATGTTGTCTCCAAGTCTCTCGATATCAGTCATACCGCTGGTGGGTGATACCTTTTAATTATAATATCTATCAATTCTTATAATAATTTATATACCATATGCTAAACAATTTCTCATTGTTTACCATGCCTTGCCTTTTATTCGATCTTCACCCATATGTAATTGGACGTATCATTGGAATTGGCGATATGAAACCATTTGATAATGACAATGGTAACCCCTCCAAGCTAATCAATATTGATTTGCAAGATCTCAAGTAAGTCCTGATATATATATGCCATGCCTATATACAATATTTTCTTTTCTGCGATTTCAACATTTAATAATTGTGTTGTTTTGTATTCATAGTGGTCTTAAGATAAGTTGCACGTTCTGGGGTAAGTATGCAGGTGAAGTGTCTGATTTTGTATAAAAGAAAGAGCCCGACAAATGTGCCATTGTCATCCTACAGTTTGCTAAGACCAAAGATGATCTGGGTCAGTAACCTCAAGTTAAACTTTCATATGATCCAGCTATATGTTGTAAATTACTAATTTTGTAGCAATACTTTCGTTTATCAGATCAGCTCAAGGTTTCTACTGATCGGTATGCAATAAAAGTCTTCATCAATTCTGACCTACCAGAGATCAATTCCTACCATATATGCGCAGGTTGGGATCTTAAACCGGAACGAGTCAAAAATTGTACTTTGGAAGATATTGGGAAAATAATACAAAGAAATGGTAGTACTCTAAAAAAGTTTAGTACCATGCCCTACCCATCAGTATATTTTAGAAGTCGGTCACCAAATCAATTAATTTTAGATGAACTTTCTTATAAGAAGTCTGATTTACGAGATGAACATGTTGAGCTATATATGAGCTTAACAGATGAACAAAAACATGCATACGAAACTGTTCTTAATGCATTTAATCAAGACAGTGGTGGCGCTTTTTTCTTATACAGATATGGTGGAATCGGTAAAACATTTGTTTGGAAAACATTGTCAGCTGCATTACGTTGCAACGGGGAGATTGTTTTGAATGTGGCGTCAAGTGGGATTGCAGCTTGTCACACCCCCAAAATCGGTAATTTCGTTTAGCGGAAGCATTAGTGTTAAGCGGGGGTGCTGACGTAATCAATGAACATGCATACATATCAGAGCATATAACTATCGCCAAACATGGTATATTAAGATGCCAGAATAATTGTTATTACAAAAGGGTACAACTTAGAAAAGTTGTAACGATAACAATATTGTTTAAAAACAATAATACATAGTTGAAAAGTGGATTTCAAAAGTATGACTACAGTAGTTGTAGTTATACAATTGAAATCCCGTTTGTCCCAAAAGAAGTGGCATCCTAATGTTGCGTGTGTAGTCCATCCTGGATGCATGCAGATCTTACCAACTCCGCTAATTCCCTGAAAAACACAGTAAGTAAATATCAACGAAATTGTTGAGTGAATTCACAAGTTTATAAGTTGGTTTGTTATACCCAGTTCGTTTTTAAATCGTTGACCTCCAGTCAAATAGTAATCAAATCATGATTATGTTGGATCGCAATCCAAAAGTAATAGTTGGAAAAACATTCTAGTAAGTATGTGTTAGAAAACATCTAGTGTAATCTAACAAATCGTTATCAACATTGTAGGAAAACATTCCTATATAAATCGTAGGAAACACAGGTTAATCCAATAATGAAAAAAACATTTCCTATGTAAATCAGTATCGTTGGAAAGCCATATTTCCAAAATAATAGTTGTAATTTGTTGGGATAAACATAGACGGTGATATCCCAAAGGCTAGCTAGGCCTAATGAGTAAGGTAACGACTCATGTAACAGTTTAAATATAACCAATCCACGACTTGTGTTTCGTTTTTGCCCTTGTAACAGTTTAAATATACGCTCCTCGTTACGACCGTCGTCGCTGGGGTTGGCGCGACCAACAAGTTATAATAGTGGGAGGGCTGTTTTCTCGATAGTATTATCCGTACATTTAGTGGCTAGAGTCACCTAACTAATGGTTATAGGTTGCAAGTACTGGGACTTCTGTGCACTACAACTACCTCTCGTAAACCTAGGTCCGTACCAAGATTCGTTGTCATGTTCCCAAAATAGTTATGAAAATCACTTCATAATAAACAGTGTATAAAGCGTGAAAACATTTATATAATCGTAGAAAAAGCATTTGCTATGTTTTTCACCCCAAGTTTAGAAGCAGTAAAAGCAGTAAAAGAGGGCTGTGAACTCACCTCGTGAGCTAAAGCGTATGAGTGCTAACAAAGCGTGTGCCCAGGTAAAGTCTCTAATGTCCTAAACGTATAAGACAGTTTGTATAAGTGGATGGCTAACTGCCAAACCATGTTAATCGTTCACTTGTTGAAAGATCATTGTTGATTGTAAAGTTTGTACGATCCGTTGGTGATGGTTTCATAATAATAAGTTGTATTGATATTATTATTAGGTTTCGTTTCGTTGTATACTTTGTAAATGTATATGTTTAGTATTTCCAATTGTATAACATATTTACGTTTGAGTAATTTTGTATATATATAGGTGTCGTTTTTGTTATTCGCGTACATATATATATAAGTTTCCTTTTCATTTACTTATAATCGCAAAAATGTCATTTTTGGTTTCTCACATATTGCCATTATTTTTGTTCGAGTCTCATAGTAAAATATTTAAATTATTCGTTTCGAGCCAAAATCTAAAGTTTTACATTTCGTTTCACGTTTTTCGTACTGAGGCTCGTTTTCAGTTGACTTGGTCAAACGTGTTTGGTTTGACCCAAAATTTTTTGGGGAGGTCCTAAATATGTTTACAGAGCTCGGAAAAATTATCGTTGCATTTTATAGTTGGTCAAAAAGTATCGTTAATTAAAATACACCCAAAACAGTCCCCGAAACCCATTTTCCAGATTTTTCGACTTCTTTCGAGCTCGTTCTTGGGGGTCAAAACTTATCGAACAATTTCGAAATTTTTACACAACATTCCTACATATGTCATCTACTTCCAGTAATTTTTACATGATTTTTGGAGGTATATAACTTGTCGAATAAATTCATGAATCAAAAAGTGTCCAAATACGTGTTCTTCATGACCTCAGTGTGCAAATCGACCCATATCTCAATTTCTGTGTATTTTCAGGAGATGTGTTCAACATGAAAGTTGTAGTTAACAAACATACGAAGATTTTGGCATAGGTTTCATGTATTTATATTACTCATACGATTTTATATGATTTTTCTACTGAAGATCATAAATCTGTCCAGAAAGTTACACTCACCAAGTTTTTGTTTCGTTAAGTTTTTGTTATGTTTTTGCTTAAGATCTTTCAAAAGGTGAACATACAACATGTTCTTAAGTATAGATCATGCAAGATGAGTGATAGATGAAGTGTTCTTACAAAGCTTAAAGATGAAAGAATGAAGGATGGAGATGGTGAGGCTTGAGGCTTGTTCTTACTTCAATCTTTTGCAACTCCTTGTAGATGATGAGAGTGATTTTTAGAAGGTGAATTGGTGGTGGTTTTCTTGCTGATTTCAGTCGTGGAAATGACAAGGAAAGAGGAAGAAGAAGAATGGTGGGAGTGGCTGTTGAAAAGGAAGAGAAATATGGGTTTTTGTGTGTGTGTAAGTGAGTAAAGATTTAAAAATAATATGGGGAATATGGGGATGGCCTATGCAAATTTTTAGGGTCAACAAAAGGGGTATGGTTTGTGATTTTATTGTCTCCAATTATTGTGTTAAGTTCCGTGTTCGTTTGTTTACCCGATCGTTATTCGTTAAAACGTATTATATTTGTTTAGTTTGTTAACGTTCAATATACGTTAATATACTTTATTTTGAGTTCTAAAAATATTATTTTTGACTAGTTTGGTTGTCGGGTTCGTTATATATATATTTTGTCGCATTCGTTACGTTTTAACTAAAACGTATAAACGTTTAATGTTTTATCGCTATGCTTTTATCGTTAGCATAATATTTCCAAGTAAATATCTACTATAAAAATAGTTTTATGATATTTATAAAATTTGTATCACTAACGTACACATTTATTTCGTCGGAGTTGCTCCGATTGTTTCGCGCGTAATTACTAATAATTACAAAAGAAGTAATACTTCACGTATTAAATCGTTGGGCTTTGCTAGACTTATCTCATAAAAATAGTGTGAATTCACTTAAGTAGGGAATTAACGTAAGAAATGCATGTGTTTAAGTACGGGATTATACCGTAATTGGAGGAGTGTCACACAGCTCCTTTATTAAGTGGTGGGCAAGATGGGCGAACTGCCCATTCTCGATTCGCAATACCAATTAATCTTAATGAAGAATCATTTTGTTTAATCACACCTGATAGCAACTTGGCAGGATTACTAAGAAAGACAAAACTCATAATATGGGATGAGGCCCCAATGGTACATAGACATTGCGTTGAAGCTTTAGACCGGACATTGCGTGATATATGTCGACTTAGTAATCATAATAGCATGGACACACCCTTTGGAGGAAAAGTGGTAGTCTTTGGTGGGGATTTTCGTTAAGTCTTACCCGTTATTCCTCAGAAAAAGAGAAGATATTGTTAATGCCTCTCTAAATTCTTCTTATCTATAAAGCCATGTTACTGTTCTTAAGCTTACAATAAACATCAGACTACGTGGAGGGACACACCAAAGTGATATAGAGGATACAAAATCTTTTGCATATTGGATATTGAATATTGTGAATGGAACAATTGGTGAACCGAATGATGGAGAAGCTACTATCGTCATCACATACGACATTCTAATTACCGATGTCAATGATCCTATTGCTTCTATTATTGCCTATATATATCCTAACTATATTGAAAACCTTGGAAATCCAACTTACTATCAAGAACGTGCAATTCTGGCACCAACCCATGACGTTGTGGACATAATAAATGATCATATGATGAAGTTTCTTGATGGTAATGAACAGGTGTTCTTAAGCTCATACAGTATTTGTTAGTCCGACTTAGATGCAGATTTCAACAACGATTTGTACACATCCGATTTTCTCAACAACATTAACGTTGGGGGACTACCTAAACACATGCTAATACTCAAAGTTGGTGTCTCGGTAATGCTACTTCGAAATGTTGATCAATCAACGGGTTTATGCAACGGTACAAGGTTACAGATCACGAATCTTGGCGAGAAAATTGTTGAGGCAAAAATATTGACGGGAACTCATGTTGGAACAAGTACTTGTATCCCACGAATGTTAATTGTCCCTTCTGATAAAAGAATACCATTTAGGTTTCAGAGAAGGCAATATCCATTAGCGGTATTGTAACACCCCGAAATATGAGAAATTAAAATTGTCGATTTCGCAAAATGGTTTTAGGTTCTAGACAATAGAGTAAGAAGGGAACTAAAATCGTAATGGTATTGGGTTGGACTAATGTATATATATATATATACATACGTGAAATCAGAGAATGATTCTCAAACATTCCACACACTTTCAAAGTGTTATGCGAACCGAAATTTGAGTACAAAATCGAAGAAATTGCTGGTGAAGTAATAATCATATTCGTATCATCATCATCATCGTCTTGATTTCCAGTAAGTAAATTTAGTGTTTATAATGGTTTTTATGAAATCAATCAATTTGCGAATTGATATGAATTTAAGCTTGAACAGATGTTATATGAACTTATTTGATGTATATAAGTTGCTAGGAAGCTTAATTGAATGTTAGGAAGTCGAATTCGTGAGTTTTGAAAGATTTCCGTTCGAGTTTCTGGGTTCAGCAGCGAACTTCGCAGCATGAAGATGAACTCAGTTCGTAGAGCTTGATTGCGAAGCGAACTGAGTTGTCTTGCGAAGTGAGATGTCTTGCAAAGTGAGATGTCTTGCGAAGTGAGATGTCTTGCAAAGTGAGATGTCTTGCGAAGTGAGATTGCTCTGCGAACCGAGTGGTTCTGCGAACCGAGTGGTTCTGCGAACTGAGATGTTCTGCGAACTGAGATGTTCTGTGATATGATTAAATTAATAGTTGTAAATTGATAGTTAATCAAAGTTAATTGAATACGGTCGCCTTGACAGGTATTTCGGATAGCAAGTTGTGAATATCTGAACGTCGCCTTCGAGGTAAGTAGTAGGAGAGTAAAGAGTTTAACTGGTTGATTATGTTGAACGGCCAAATTGCTGAGTGATCAATTGTGCCTAGCTGTATGAGTTGAACGGCCAATTGCTGAGTGATCAATTGTGCCTAGCTGTAGGAGTTGAATTGCCAATTGCTGAGTGATCAATTGTGTCTAGCCGTATGAGTTGAACGGCCAATTGCTGAGTGATCAATTGTGCCTAGCTGTATGAGTTGAGTGGTCAATTGCTGAGTGATCAATTGTACCCATAAGGGCCAATTGCTGAGTGATCAATTGTGCCTAGCTGTAGGAGTTGAATTGCCAATTGCTGAGTGATCAATTATGCTAATTATTTACATGTGATTGTACCTTTCCTGTGCTTACTAAGCGAAATGCTTACGTGTTGATTGTTGTGTGTGATAGGTACATCAAGAGGTATGAAGGGTGGGGATCCGGGAAAGCGACCCGAGGGCTGCTAGTGATGGACTTACTATGGTAATATAGTAAGAGGAGAAACTCGGAGAATCATGCTCTATATTAACGTGTAACATTTTGTAAAGACAAAATGTATATTTTGTGATAACAATGTGAATATTACTTTATATTAATATATAAAGTGTTTTGAGAATTTAAATGAGTATAAAAAAAAAAATCTGGGACGTTTCAGGTATGCTTCACAATGACCATTAATAAGAGCCAAGGTCAATCGCTATCTCATGTCGGTTTATTTCTTCAACGTCCGGTGTTCACACATGGTCAACTTTATGTTGCACTTTCGAGAGTTAAAAGCAAAAGTGGATTAAAGGTGTTGATTTGCAACAAAGACAACCAACTCAGCAACTCCACAACCAACGTAGTTTACAAAGAAGTTTTGCAACATTTGTAGTTTTATATTATGGATTATACTATTTCATTATTAATTTAGTAACAATAATTTATTATGCTACTCAAAACTAAACATATAACTGTATTTTTTAAACGGCCATGCATCGCACGTGTTCAAGGCCTAGTTATATATATCAACTAAAGAGGCTACTATTCTAAAAGGGGTAGGAAGCCATCTTATGATGACATGTGTCATTTGCAAATAAAGACATATGTTTAAAAATTAAAAGGGCATTTTAGTCATGTTGTAGTCATAAATTATTCTTGTCACCGGCCTCTTCTATAATTATAGGCTTGACAATTGCACTATAAAATTGTTGTACTATCACATATTAATTTCACATTTCCAGATTTTGAATATTTCAAACTGATTTGAATTGATATGCATAAAAGACTACCATACCCTCGAAAGAATATTTAATTTTATTTAATTGTGATCTGTCTAATTCAATGGTCTACATGCCTTCTTATCCTTTATATATATAGGAGTCGGTTTTAAAGAAAAAGAAATTTAAGTAGAGAAGATGAAAAAACAATCTGATTTATTATTTTATTAGTATGATTCAAATTTTTATTACCTATAACTTTTAAATCGTATAAACAAAAAACTATATCTTATTAATAAAATATTGAACCAAAACAATAAAATATAGAATTATAGTAATAAAAATTTGAATCATCGTAATAAAATAATAAATCAGATTGATTATCCCCTTATCCCCATAGATTTTCTTCTTTTTTTGATCTCCCTTATATATATATATATATATATATATATATATATATATATATATATATATATATTGCGATGATCTCAAGGGAAGCAATGGGGGAAGGGGAAGTGTAATATTTATCACGGGGTATCTTAACTTTGTCAATATAAATGTCAAAAAATAAAAAGTAAAATTTAATAAATGTTGATATAACATCAATTGATGAATATTATATCCAAAATCGTTAATATCTATCGCGGTGAATGTTAGTTAACATTCATTATGATGAATGCTAAAATTAAAAATATTTATCAAAATGTTATGTTTTAACATTCAGCGTGATGAATGTTAAAATTTATTAAATAAATATCTATCAACTTGTATTATGACTTAAAAATGAAATTCATCTGTGAATATATTCTTTATAACATCCATTTTAATTAGTATTTACTGTTAAAAATAATTTTTTATTAATATTTTGATTAATAAACGTAAGATGCTCCCATAATTCAATTTTACTAATACAGCAAAAGTAATTCAATATACAGTTAATTTTAAGTTAGTTATTATAAAATTACATTCACTATTTATATTAGTTAGTAACAATAACAATATTTCAATAACAACTAAATATTAAATATAAAAATATACAATTATTTATTTATAATTTATAATTTATTTATAAGTCATATAGTAATATAATATAATTATAATTATAATAATATAATATATATATATATATATATATATATATATATATAATATAATTAAAATATAATAATAGTAATAACAAAAACTTCCATATAATAAAAGGAGCAAATGAATGTCATTATTGATTAGCTTAAAATAACAATGAAAAACCTCTAGAAATGGTTTTCGAATACAGAAGAATGTGACAGTAGAAACACAAACATAAACCCCCAATTTTACTCCCTACTTTCGGCACTTGTCATCAACCAAAACTATTTGACTCTCTATTTTCTCCCAATTTCCAAATCGATTCTGTGTTCTTCAAATTGCACCATAAACCCTAGACGTAAGTAACTAATCCATCTAAAAGAGCATTTTATTGTTAATTTAACATATATTTGTATCACATCTAATTGATTTGATATATATATATATATATATATATATATATATATATATATATATATATATATATATATATATTTGTAGAATCAGGCGCCATGGCACTGTCAGTTTCTGACTTACCTGCGATGTATACACTGCTTTCAAATTCACTTAGTGGCGATGAATCCGTACGGAAACCTGCTGAATCTACACTTGCTCAGTCTGAAAGCTTGCCAGGGTTTTGTTCTTGTCTTATGGTATGATTTTGTAACATTTTGTTCTTTCCATTTCTAGGGTTTTAGATGTAAATGATGGTTTGCATTGTGTTAGTATATTTTGAATGAGCACTGGTGCATGTTACAATTTAAAATTTAAATGTATCTGAAGGTTTCAACATGAAATTTGTCAAGTAGAATGTCATTGTATCGTCTTAGCCTGTACATTTTCCTTAACTTTAGGCTTTTCCGTATGTTCCTACTGAACATTTTGTTAAGAAGTGTTACAATGTAGGATTGGAAACACGACATTATACATATGCCCTAATAACTAGTGATTGATGAATCATCCGAAGAAATGGAAAATACTTTAAAATTCGATTTCAGATATAACAAATTAATACATTTGGTATTGACGTAATAGAAATATTTTGTCTATTAAGGGGGGTTCCCGTAATAAAGATGATCATAGTAAGCATGAATTAGTTGATAGAAGTCGTTTCAGAATGTAGAATGTACGAGACACTTACATGTTAGAATCCTAGTAAATATGGAAGTACAAGGGGCCACGTTCATGATTTGTTAAGGTGAATGATAGGTTTTCATGTGTGTTGATAAATTTTATGGTGCAGGAAGTGATAAGTGCAAAAGATTTGGTACCTCAAGTGGCTGTTCGTTTGATGGCCTCATTGTATTTCAAGAACAGTATCAATCGGTACTGGAGGAACAAACGTGACTCGTCGTAAGTCGTCTATTTGTTATTGTAATTGTTTTTTTGCTCGAAATTGGTGATGTCAAATTGAATATTATGAACATTAAAGCATATCACATCAAGTTATTAATTATTATCAACAGTTTATTGTCTAAGAAAAAAGTTCCGTATCAACTTATATTATCATTATATTTATCACTTATAGGATCCATGCTCCCTGTGCAATTGCAAATATTATAAGAACAGCAAACACCAACTAGCTGGTTTCTAAACGCGTTGAGTAATATTATTCTGGTACTACTGATATAACAGAGATATAGGCGCTCATCTTAAGGAGGTTCGGTGTGTTTATGGAACCACACATGCTATGAAATTATGTTTTGATGTTTTTACCTAAAAAAGGGTAATTGACCCTCTGGTGGGCCCCACTGACCAGTCCCACGGGTGTTTTTTAACCTACTGAACTACTTCACATCTGTTAATTTCGATGTGACAATTGTGACATCTTCTTAGCAAAAAAATTAGTAGCTTGAAAACTTGGTTTAAAAAGGCGATAGGCGCTAAGGGCCGGAAAGCCGAGGCACTAGGTGCTAAGGCGAGCGCGTCACGTAGATGAAACACCGTTGCTTGTGTTAGAGCCGTTTAGTTGTGTTCGGAACTTACACTTAGGATAAGTTATAGTGGACAGATATTTAATAAATGGCTTGAAGAAAATAGTCCGAGCTTAGTAAACAAGACCGCACAATTACTTGTAGAAAAGCCACTAATTACACAAGGCGCCCAAGGCACCGCCTCATATCACCTGGCTCCTAGGCACCACCTTATGTCAAAGACTCGCCTAGAGTCACCATGAGGCACCAAGATTGAAAAGAACAATTTCAATGAAGAATCAATTATTTGGGGATATCTTAGTGATAAATAAGTAGTGTTCCATAAAACCCCACCTTAGGTTGCGTAAGTGGTCTCTTAGGCATAAGGCATCTCTGACTGCCTCTGTTAGCAACTACTTTATATTTCAACATGTCAGTACGTATAGCCATAAACTATTGTAGAGGCCTAAGCTATTAGAAATAATGCAATTTAATAAAAGACAAGTAAAAGGGTTTCTAGGTTTTATTAATATCCAAACATTCTTAACCGTATTAGAATCATTTCGAATATAAGGTAAAGGAAGACTTATAATATAAAAATTTAGATTATATCGATCTAGATGCCACAATCCGGTATCACTTCTCACTGCATGAATAACTACGTATCAGTTTTTAAATGTCATCCATAGTATGCATATGTCAACTTCTCAGAGTTACAAACATGAATCTCTCATTGCCGTCTATCAAGATATCTGACCAACAGCCAGTAAAGCTTACCAAGAGTTGCAGATCACAACCCTCACCAGAATAAGTTGGACCAATTGATATTGTGCATTTGTAAAAAATGATATACTGACATATGCTTGTTTTTCATTTTCTTTTTGAGAATTACTTGCCATGTAACTCTTAATGTAAAAGAAGTAACTGCAGGGGTATTACTAATGAGGAAAAGTCACATTTGAGGCAAAAGTTGTTGTCTCACTTGAGAGAAGATAACTATCAGGTGGGTACCACATTACCTTGTCGAGATGATCAGTTTGCAAGTTATTTGGCATCTTATGGATATTGTCTAACTTTTAAACGTTATGTATTGAATACTTCTTCGCTGCAGATTGCTTTGACATTGGCTGTTCTAATCTCTAAAATAGCCCGTATCGACTATCCTAAAGAATGGTATGCTTCCCATAATACCATGGACTCCTTAGTTAAATTGACTGTTTTTGTGATGCTTGTATATTTGTTCTATATACTCAACATCTTTTGTTTAGCATGTTTCTTGGGTATTGTAGTTTATGTTAATTTTTGTGTATTGACTTGTGTTTTATATATTTGCGGACTCACTGAGTTGGTTACCTAATCAGGCCTGAGCTCTTTTCCGTTTTAGCTCAACAAATTCAGTCAGCAGACGTTCTTACTTCACATAGGATCTTTATGATTCTCTTCCGAACATTGAAGGAGTTGTCTACCAAACGTCTTGCTTCAGACCAAAGAAACTTTGCTGAGGTATATCTTATTGCATTTCAAGACTTGATGCAATTTCATTCTTTTTACTTATTTCTTTTGCCCTCTGTTGTTCCAGTGGGTACTCTACCTTTCTTACTGTGTGCTTTCCTGTTCGTTTGGCAGATATCATCCCAGTTTTTTGACTACAGCTGGCATCTCTGGCAAAGTGATATGCAGACTATACTTAATGGCTTTGCTTCTCTTGCTCAAAATACGAACTCAAATCCTTCTCATGATGAACTATATTTAACATGTGAAAGATGGTTTCTGTGCTCAAAAATAATACGTCAGCTGATTGTTTCCGGATTTCCAAGTGATGAAAAATCTTTACAGGTACTCATGTTGTGGAGGATCTTTTTAAGCTTTATTTTGTAGTTACCTTACCTCCTTACCAGAAACTTCTTTATTAAATATTAATCCATCATTCCATCATATTGTAGGAGGTTGGGCCAGTCAAGTCGGTCTGCCCTTTGCTGTTGAAAGCAATCCAATCGCTCCTTCCATACTGTGAGCATCCTCATTCTGATTAAAAATTTACAGTAAAGTGAATTGTAGTGAGTTATTTTTACTCTAAAGGTCATATACCCTTCAAAAATTATAAATCACGTTGATTTGCAGATTCATCTTTTGGGGAACACCATCCAAAACTTTATGAATTTATAAGAAGGGCATGCACTAAGGTGATGAAGATTTTAGTGGCCATTCAGACAAGACATCCTTACTCATTTGGTGATCAGTGTGTCCTTCCACTAGTGATGGATTTCTGTTTAAACAAGATCACTGATCCTGAACCGGAGATAGTGTCATTTGATAAATTTCTTATTCAGTGTATGTCAATGGCAAAAATTGTTCTGGAATGCAAGGAATACAAGCCAATCATGACTGGACGTGTGATAGATGAGAATGTGGTCACCCTTGAACAGAGAAAGAAAAACATTTCTGGGGCTGTTGCAGGCGTACTCACATCACTTATGCCCAATGACAGGGTTGTACTGTTGTGTAATGTATTGATAAGGAGGTAGGTGGATAGTAATCCTCAGTCATTTCATCTGCTTAGATTTTCTGCAGTTATATGTAGAGGTGGCAATTTCTATCCTTTTACTTATGAATGGGTCAATTTGGGTTATTTATAGTCTCAAACAGGTCATATGACTTAAATAAAACGAATTAGCTATAAAGGCAACAAAATAGGCCGGATGGGTTGTAAGTTACCCAATGTGTATATCAACCTCCTAAATTGCTTTATTCAAAAAGTTATTGTATTGTTGCGCATTATTTTGTAATCATATGTAATCGGTTTACTATTTGTTGAAGATTACATAAATGGACAAAAATGACAACCCAACTTGACCGAACTCATGCTACAATTGACCTGTTTTACCTGAACCTGTTACCCAGCCTACACATGTTGCCATCTTTAGTTTTATGGTTGGCTAGTTGTTACTTATATGTATAGACTGAACTCTAGCATAGATCAGTCATGTTTTGTTTTTTGTTTTTTTTTTTTTTGGTAAATAAAAAAGGAATTTTATGAAAAGTTGGCTAATCCTTTATTTGAAGAATAGGTTTTGAATGGGTTCTAGTGATTCAGTCTATTTTCGTTAAATTCTGGTGCAAATCTACTATATTTCTGTATCAGGTACTTTGTATTAACAGCAAGTGATTTGGAGGAGTGGCATCAAAACCCAGAGTCTTTTCACCATGAGCAGGATGCAGTTCTTTGGTCCGAGAAACTGAGGCCGTGTGCTGAAGCACTATACATTGTTTTGTTTCACAATCATAGTCAAGTATGTATAGTTTGAATTTGATTGTTTATAATTTGTCTTGAAAGATGTTCTAAATTTGTAATTTGTACTTGCAGCTGCTAGGTCCTGTTGTTGTTTCTATTCTACAAGAGGCAATGAATGGTTGCCCTCCTTCAGTAACTGATATTACTTCAGGGTTGCTTTTAAAGGATGCTGCTTATGGTGCAGCTGCATACATCTATTATGAGCTATCAAATTATCTCAGCTTCAAAGATTGGTGTGCCTTCTTTACCATTGTACACATAGTGTTTTCTATATTTTTCCTTTTCCATCTTGAGTTATTTTGAGATGTCTACTTTATTTTTCAGGTTTAACAATGCTTTATCATTAGAACTCACAAATGATCATCCCAACATGCGCATCATACATAGGAAAGTTGCACTTATTCTTGGTCAATGGGTTTCCGAGGTAACTCAAATGTACTTCTTGTTTGATTCCTATTTTAGTATTTCTTGTTTTTGTTTAAATCCTATCATTTTCAAAAACACCTTTGTAGACTCAAAATATTGCGATTTATGTGATGATGTAAATCAATATTCATATAATATTTTGCTTTTGATGTCACCTCTTTAGTGACATCATAGCAGCTTTTTGCATATCTTCGTTCATGTGCTCACAAGTACAGGTATATTACACTTGAAACTCGTTATCTTCTGTATTCGATGTTTTTCCAGATTAAAGATGACACCAAACGACCTGTCTATTGTGCTCTGATCAAGTTGTTGCAGGACAGAGACTTGTGTGTCAGGGTATGGTGCTGTCCTTTAAACTTCCAGTTCACTCTACCTTACCTTAAGTTTGTTGCTACTTGCTAATATTTATCATCTGATAATTTTCACTATGTTGAAATGTTCTTTAAAATCCTTGAATCCGTTTTATTGCATTTCAGTTGGCAGCATCTCGGTCATTGTATTTTCATATTGAAGATGCGGCCTTTTCACAGCAAGAATTTAATGATCTTCTCCCTGTATGTTGGCAATTGTCTTTTAAATTGGTGGAGGATGTCCAGGAGTTTGATTCTAAGGTAGATGTTTTTTATTTTTACATATCTGCCGTTTGATATTTGTACTTTAGTTCATAACCAGTTCAGAACCGAATTGAATATACTTGGTCGTGGTTTGGTTGGGCTGACATTTTCAACAGTTTGGACCATTTTGCGGTCCTCTATCTCTAACCTTCTTTTGATTGATATTTTATTTAGTTATTTATGGTTGTATGAATGTATCCTGTTTCGTCCCTGTGGCAGAACATATTCAACTGAAATATTCCATTTTATGCCACAGGATGTGCAGTCTTTTTGTTGCTCACAATCTGCCCATAAAACATAGCTCTTTCTGCATGATGAAAAGGCCTATGGTTATTATATTTACGAATTTAGATATTTTGGAAGTGGCGAGAAGAAAATTATGTGCTATGAATTATAAGTTTATGATGCTTGCTAATACCATGCAGTCAGTTTCTGTAAATAAGTTAAGTTGTTTCAACTTTTGGATAAGGACCTCAAATCTGGATAATGGTTGCGCCTGTTAATGTATCTTAATTGATTGCTTTCTGTGATCACTTACTTTGAACTGATTGGTGTATATTGTTGGTTTGATTTCCAGGTTCAAGTTCTAAACACCATCTCTGTACTGATCGCCTATGTCGGTGACATCATTCCATATGCCAATGAATTGGTTCAGTTTTTTCAAAAGGTATTTAATCTAATTACCAAATTGATCATGTTACATCTATCAAACTATTATCTGATTAATGAATCAGAAAGGTAAGGCTACTGATATATGATGGTTATATGTTTTATGATTATGGTTTCAGCTTATGTACCTTTTGGTTGAACATATAATATGTATTACCAAATACTCACTTTACCTAACTTGAAAATACTTCCTTCTGAAGTCATGGGAGGAATCTTCTGGTGAAAGCCTTCTGCAGATTCAGCTTTTAACTGCCCTCAAGAACTTTGTAGTTGCTCTTGGTTACAAGTCTCCATTGTGCTACACTGTGCTGCTCCCAATTTTAGTAAGTGGACTTGATGTGAATAGCCCCGATGAACTTCTGGAGGATAGCATGCAGGTACATAAATGTTCTCTTCACGTAATAATAAGTGGAGGTGGTAATTCTGACCCATTTACCTATCAATGGGCAGATTGGGTTTTTTTTTTTTTTTTTTTTAATCTCAAATGGGTCAAATGAAAAACTTAAGCTAAAAGAGGAATGGGTCAAATGCGCTGACAGCCACCCAAAGCTTTTTTTCTCAATGCGCACAACCTCCTGAGTTCTTTTTCAAAGATTTGAATGATTATTATGATGATAGTTTCTTTCTAATCATAATAATTAATAATTAATAACTACTCAACATGTTAAATATTAAAAGGTCAAAAAAGTGGTTTTAGGTCAACCCATCACGGCCTGACCCATGTGGACCTGTACTAAAAATGATTAGGGCCGATCCATTACCCTATCTGAACATCTTGTCACCTATAGTAATAAGCAACTTTGTAGTTACTTTCAATATAATGAATGTGGCATGCTAAATGTGCAGCTATGGGAAGCCACGATTTCTAACGCTCCATCAATGGTCCCACAACTGTTGGAATACTTCCCTTCTCTGGTGGATATACTGGAAAGAAGTTTTGATCACTTGAAGGTTTGATTGAGATCTTGTTCTAACTTCGCTTCTATTTTTATCGACCAGCAAGCTGACCATCACAATTTTGGTAATTTAAGGTTGCTGCGTCTATCATCGAAGGTTACATTATTTTAGGGGGAAGTGAGTTTCTGAGTTTGCATGCTTCAAGTGTTGCTAAGCTTTTTGATGCAGTTGTGGGTAATGTCAATGATAGAGGGTTACTTTCAATACTACCTGTAATTGATGTCCTCATTCAGGTATCTTCTTTCAAGACTTTTGGGTATATGTTACCAATATTAGATATTACTTACAACTTTCCCCGTGACAAGTTATTTTTAGTATCTTAAATATAAGTTTTAAAGCTCCTTTTAGGATTAAGTGTATGATAATGGTTTGCATATGTTAGTATTTCGTTGATAGTTAGATCTCTTTTGCTTTGCTGTTGACAGTGTTCTCCTTCTGATGGGCCGCAGTTAATCAGCAGTACCCTTCAGGTATATTGTGTGTAGTAGTAGTAGTAGTAGTAGTAGAGGTGGTAAAACGGGTGGGCTGAGTACGATGTCTAAAGTCTAAATGGGTAAGTTTTGTACGATTTAGAACTGGCTGGGTGTCAAATATGATCACAAAAATACTCTTAAGAAAATTCGATAAACATTAGTGTGTCAAATTGATCACAAAGATATATAATAATAATAGTAATCTAATTTTGGGATAAATATTTAGGTGGTTATATGTGAAAATGCACTTTGGGTGACTATTGACCCGTTTTCTTTTACCCTTTTCGAAAATAAATATAACCTGAATCTACCTGTTCATAAGCAGGGTTGAAGTTACAACCTATCTGTATTCTTTCGTTTGGTTCATTTCTGGGGATGTATTTACAACTGAAAAGATTTATGTCTTCTTTCCTTTTTTTCCTATTACGGCTTGAGGTTGATGAAGTTTACTTTTTCCAACAATATGCTAGAAAATGATCGTTATATGCTTAACTGGAGACGACCGTGTTCCCACCAGTACAGCTGTAAAGGCATCCGCAGCTGCCACTCTGGCAAGGATTTTGGTAACAAATACCAATTTTCTGGCTCAGTTAGCATCAGAATCATCCCTTTTGATGCTCCTTCAGAATGCTGGTTTCCCTGTCGGAGAAAATATACTTCTTTGTCTGGTTGATGTATGGCTTGACAAGGTTAGTACTTAGTTTATATAGACATTAGTACTCAATACACATAGTATTGATTATGATCCTATATTTGGCTGTCGGTTCGTTAGACTCTATGTTTGCATTGTCTACTCGAAATGTATTTGTTTTAGGATGGAGGGAATAAAATTCATCATAGGTTGCTTGACATAAATTTTGTTAATCAATAATAATTTCAATGCGGATCGGTTTTGACTCAAAGTACTATATTTGTGAAGTTCTTTGGAGTTGTGGTATTCAAGCTTGATCGCTTTAACTAGGGGGTCAAGGAATAAAATATATTGTAGCTTGCTTGACACAATATTTGTTAATCAATAATAATTTCAACGAGGACCGGTTTTGGTCAGGAGGATGTGAATTTTTTCGGATTTGTGATATTTAAGTTTGGTCACTATAATTAAGGGGTCATTTAACTTTTTTGATTATGGATCGTTAAGGTTAAATTAGGACCCAAGGGGTGAAAGTGGAAAATTTGTAATGGTTAATCAAAGACCCAATGGCTAGAAGGCTCATATGATTTATGTCCCGAAGGTATGTGAGTAGAAGTATATTTATAAGAATTAATATTTTGAAGTAGTGCTAAACTATCCTGATTCCTTAAATTAGATCTAAGATAACGAGTGAAGTAGAAATTAGGCATCTAGAAAATTGATGAAATTATGTAGGCATCTAGAAAATTGATGAAATTATGTAGGCATCTAGAAAATTGATGAAATTATGTAGTCACTTTAAATTTAACCATTTGTGCATTGTTCGTTGCAGGTTGACAATGTAAACTATATTCAGAAAAAGACATTTGGGTTTGCACTCTCTATAATTCTGACATTACGGTTGCCTCAAGTACTTGATAAATTAGATCAAATACTGAGGTACATAGCTGAGAATTCATGATTAATGTTTGAGACACATAATAATTATATTTGTAATGAAGTAATTATTGTGCATCTTTATCTGTGGCAGTGTATGTACAAGTGTAATTTTGGGTGGAAGCGAAGACACAACTGAAGATGAGTCTAGGTTAGTATTTATAAATGAGTTGATACACGACTATGAATCTGTCAAGTTAAGCTCAAACTAGAGGTGGCAAATTGGGTAACGGTTCAAATCATAATGTATTTGGTATGAGCTGTGTAAAACATTCCCTCTCCTCAGTCCTCCTAATTTTCATTATTATTTTTTATAAATGATGTCTTTAGTAACAAATATGAATACAAAAAACATCATAATAAACTAATTTGATGAATAGGCCGTTTAGTAGAGTGTATTAATAAGTACGCCTGCAACGACTTTTTGACATGTTCAACCTATTTGAGCTGTTTCATTTGTAGCTATTTTTTTTTTAATTTTTTTTACTTTTATAATACACGTTTGGCTTGTTAGAAATAAAACATAACTCGACATGTTCATAAGTGGATGGGTCGAGATTGCGACCTCTAGTTTGATGCTTATGGGAACAACTGCCAGCTTTCATTTTCCTCTTGATCCCTTTTTACTTAAGCTCCATTCTATTGTTATTAACTAAAATTGCAGCAGTGATAGTATGAGCTCTAGCCGACCTCAGTTTCCAAGTAAAGAATTCAGAAGGAGACAGGTTATTCCATTTATGTACTTGCCATATGTTTTAACTGGTTTAATCTGAGTATCCATATCCTGAAAAATGTATCATTTTACCTATTTATTTCGTATGCTAGCAGATGAAAATCTCAGACCCTATAAATCAGTTGTCGTTGGAGAACTCAGTGAGGGACAACCTTCAAACATGTGCTAGTCTACATGGGGAGGCCTTCAATACTGCCATGGCTAGGATGCATCCTTCAGCACTTACCCAACTAAAGCAGGCTCTTAAAATGACATAATTCTTGCAATACTATTTGTGAAATATCCATTCTTTACTTTTTCCCAAGTAAGATCAGACTTGGGGCAAAAGATACCCACTGTTCTCTACAAGGGAAAAGCATGAGGTAAGTTATCAAGTGGCATGTGAACTGAAATTACTCCATTTATTGTGTGTTTTCGTAGGAAAGTATAAAAGTATCATTTAGGGTGTCTCTCATAATCATATATGGATTTAAAATAGCATTTCGGGTGTTTCATAGAAAAATTAGCTTGTGGATGATTGGAAGCTTAATCTCCACTAGAAAGCTCTAAATAAATCCTTCTAATGGACCTTATGTGCTTTTGTGTCGTGTGTCTATATTAGAGGGGCGGGATGCATAACAGATCATTGATGAATGCCGTGTGTAATTCGATTTTCTTTAGGTTAATCATTAGGCCAATATATCATTTCTCTAACTCCAGATTTTAAGTATGTGATCATGGGTCGGGTTGTGATGGCCCACTATCAATTTTATCCTTCCTATTTTATATTATATGTGCATTTAATATTGCATGATGACTATACAATCTATTCCATTATATAATATTTACTATTCTAGGTTAGATGTTATATACATTCAAAAGGATCTCTCCTAGTCTCTTGAAAGTTGAAACCCACTTTCCTGAAGTTGAATATTTGTTTTGACAGGTGGTGTATGGTGTTCGGGATACAGGTGATCTACAGATTCTTGTCTTTTTGAGTTTTGTGGCTGATTCTTTTTTTGCTATGGGTTGTGGTTTTGGTTCTTGAAGATGCACAGCAGCAGTGTAAATAGTGTGGTCCTTCATGTCTGTTTTTTAAAGATGCGAGGGTCAACATATTTACTTTTCAGGTTTGAGTAAAATGTAACTGCAAATGAGTCGTAACACTATCGAGATTTTGGTTGCACTTGTGGCACCGTTATTCAAATTTGTAAAAGCTTTTGGCTTTACTTGTATCTGAGAAATTTAAATTGAGGTAAAAACATGTGTCCTTGTCACGAGGCATATGATTTTGAGTAAATTTATTAGAAAATGTCATCAAAATTATGGTGCCGTTGGATTTTATATTTTTTTTTCTTACAACGATTTCCTATTTTTTATTGTCCACATTTGTTGGATTAGCAACACATTACAATTATTTTGTATTTGATTGTGGACTATAACCACAAGGGCTACAAAATTAGACAATTACGGATTGTCAAACGTGACGGGGATAACTATTGTGTTAAACGTGATGGGGATAACTATTGTGTTATGGGACAAAGAATATCAAAATAAAAGCACAGCAGAAATATAAATAAAATTCTAAGCCAATAACCTCTATTGATAAATCGTTTCCTAAACCTATTAGGAAACTAATTTTTAAATAAAGACTCCCTAACTAATTATTAAACTAATTAATTATAGACAATTCTAATCTAATTCTAATATGGAGGATATAGATTGATCATGTATCCTTGTCTAATACCTCCTTCATCATTCTCCCTTTCTTGAAAAAAACTCGTCCTCAAGTTTCTCCCCTTCTTGAAAAAAACTCATCCTCGAGTTTCCTTCGTGATTCTTGGCATGCGTTTCCTAGCTTTTTTTCTTCACTTTGGCTTGAACATCTTGGTAGCTTTCGACCAATGGAACTAAAATCATTTTAACACCATAATGTTGGAAAGTATAGGTGTTCTCCTTACCTTTGTGGGTTGCATTCACATCATATGCCCATAGTCTTCCAAGAAGGATGTGACAAGCATCCATATCGACTATATCAAATATGATCTCATCTTTGTACTTTTCAATGGTGATCGGAACCTTGCATCGTTCAGTTACCTTGATGTCACCTACGGATTTTATCCATCCAACCTTATATGGGTTCGGATGTTTTTCAATAGGTAGCCCTAGGCGTTGCACAATGTCTCTAGAGACCATGTTCTCGGTGCTTCCACTATCTATGATTACATCAAATATCTTTTGAAAGATGACACACCAAGTTCGGAATAAATTGTCGTTGTGATGAATCTGTAACTTTGGGAGCCAACATGACACATTGAATGACACATGACTTGGTTGGATATTCTTTCTCAACATCATCGCCTTCAGCGTAACAGAATTCAATGCCCTTGTCTTCATTATCCTCGTCAGTCTCGTCGTCCCTAACCGTCAAATTAACCTTAACTCCAGTAGCCCTGCAGTCACTTGAATGATGACCTAGTACCCACACTTGAAACACTTACCGGACACGTGTCGAGCATATGGATCGGTAGGATTGGTAGACTTATTAGCTGGTGTGCAAGATGTTTGTTTCACCTCGGTAGTTCAGGGTTTTGAGGAATATTGACTATTCTCCGGTTGTTTAATTGATTGTTCAAAGTTTGACTGATTCTTGTCTCTGGTCATGAGGAATTGAACCCCACGACTACTACTTGCAAGTTGAGCCTCTGCCCTAATTGCTAAATTGTAGGCATCGTCTAAGGTGTAGACCGGGACGAGAGAGATTCTATCCTGAATATCGGCTCGTAGTCTGTTGATGTACCGAGTAACTTGTTGGGATTCGGTTTCAGACAAGTTATTCCGCGATGTTAAACGATGAAATTCAGCGGTATAAACTTCTACAGTTCGATCTCCTTGTGTACAAGTTTGAAGAAGATTGAATAAGATTTGATCGTGATTAGGAGGGAGGAATTTTCGGCGCAACTCTCGTTCCATTCGTTCCCAACTAGTAATTGGTACTTTCCCTTGTCGTTCCCGTGTAAGCTGCAAGTTCTTTCACCATGCTTGAACCCCACTTTTAAGCTTATATGATAAGAAGGTTACCCGTTGATCCATATGTATCTCGTAAAACATGAAGAAGTTGTCTAGCTCGCTCATCCAATCTAGAAAGTCTTCTACATTCATCGAGCCATGAAAAGATGGAACATCCTTGGCTTGTTGACGCTAATCAAAGTGGTAAGCGTTTCTGTTACCAAATTGTCTCCTTCCCTCTCTTTCCTCATCGTAACCTTCTTCAACATCTAAATCTTCACCTCCGTTATCATGTTGCTGAAGATGTATGGTCATTCTTCTGTTAAAATTAGCCCCATTAGGTTCTCGATTTCTGCAAATCGGTTGTTGTTCATTCAAACGTGTTGTTAGAGTCGCCATAGTCGCAGTAAGTTATAACAAGGATTGTTGCATTGATTCTTGAAATTGTTTAAGAGACCGTTCTAGTCGTTCAACTCGATCTTGATTTAGATTGTCTCCAGCCATTCTCACACTCAATCAAAAAGGGAAATTTACCAAAAAAAAAACTTTTTTTTCCCAAATGAACAGTAAATCGCTTGAACAATACTCGGATGAACAATACTCGGATGAACAGTACCGATCGTGAATGAACAGTACTTAGATGAACATTATTTTTTTTATTTTTTTTGAGATAGATTATCAAAATCCAAAAGTGGGAGAGACCCAACTAATTGAAATTAAGATATTGTGGATCGATCGCTCTAATACCACATGATGTAGCACAAGGGCTATAAAATTAGACAATTACGGATTATTAAACGTGATGGGGATAGCTATGGTGTTATCGGACGAAGAATAAACATCACGGCCTGAGAAAACTCTTCTCGTACTCTTTTTATATATCAAAAGAAAATAACAACATAAACATAAATAAAATTCTAAGCCAATAACCTCTATTTATACTAGATAAATCCTATCTTAAACCTATTAGAAAACTAATTATTAAATAGATAAATAATAATCCTAATCTACTAAAGACTCCTTCACTAATTATTAAACTCATTAATAAATAGACATTCCTAATCTAATCGTAATCTGGAGGATATGGATTGATCATGTATTCTTTTCCAATACGTCCTTCATCAATTATACCATTGGACGATACAAGTTTGGTTTTCATGGTGTTCGTTGAAAGTTGAAACTGGGGCATCATGGAATTGAGATTCTTCAAATTACTTCGACGCTCCAACCAAATTCTATTATATTTCAACTAAATAAAGTTGTTACATATTTCAATTACTCAAGATTTTTCAATTACTTTAGTTAATTCGACTCTTTCAAATAGGAAAAACGCAACACTAGGCTTTCTTGAGGTCTTAATTAGACTGGAACAAAAGATTTCATTTTGATATTCCTTCATTGATTGTTCTCATTTACTTTGAGTATTTCTATTTATTTTATTTCTTTTGATGGAATTGCTCAAGGTAGAGAAACCGCTTTAAAAGAGTCTAAAGAGAAAGCAAAAACTGGTTTTCCACAAGATATCAAAGAAACTAAGATCTGGCTTTTCATTTCCGCAGAGACCTATAACGATTCTAGACATCTAGAAGCAGTGGGGCGTCAACCCTCTATTTTTCTTTGTTTGTGTGTAAGAGGAAAAAAGAGGGAGACCAATTGTTGCAATACTAATTGGCTTTCTACAGATGATAGGTGTATGTGATATAAGCAATAAAAGGACTAGTTTGACATCCCACAATCTATTTTGGCAGCTTAAATGATGCCTTTTCCTGACAAACGGTATCTGTTGTGGTATTGCACGATAGATTTGCCAAGTATATCAAGGTATCTATCAGGCCCATTGTGAATTCTTTACAAGGTAACTGAGGTCGATTAGAGCTCATACTACAACCATAACATTTGAACAATGAATATGGACTAACAATAGTTAAAACAGAAGCCAGGAATAGAGAGCTAGTAGTTGGTTCTGACGTTCCACAAACATCAAACTTCCTTGGAGCCAAGTTTGTATACACTCGCTCACAATTCAAATTCCTCCTAAGTAATGCTGGTTACCCTGTACTTTATCCGATTGATCAAGTGTTTTAAGACATCCTTGAGCTGATTTACACCGTTTATTCATATTATACAACTCAACTTTCTGATCATGTGAAAACAAATGGAAGTGCGGACCAAAAACGCAAGCGATGATAATGCTTCCACAGGAAGGTTCAGAATGCAGAGGTTGCCAAATTGCTAACTACAGAAAAACCCCAGATGTAAAACAGAAATTTGGTTCCACATGTTAAAAGAACATGGACACAACATTCAGTTTATTGTAGTTCCTAAAGCGAACACTCCTTTTCTACTTCCAACTTTTTTTATAATTCAAAAGTATATGAATAAAGTTAACCATGTGTACATGCTTTTAAACACATCTTTAGAAGATAATGATTCAACAAACTCTAATACAAGGGTAGACACCAAAATTGGAATTGAACATCTATCAACCTAGATACGAAAATGTCCCCTTTACTCATCATCATTAGGCACCACCATTTGACGTTTCTTCCATTGGCTCAGCCTCACCTTCACCTTTCTCAAGACGCTTTCCTGAAATTGAGAAACAAGGTCAATGTCATCTACTGCTTCAGGTCACAGATTAGAAGAAAGTGTGCACCATGAGCCAACTCAATATTAAACTCACCTTTCTTCTTCTTGCCACCACCTTTCTTTTTAGTCTTTACAGGTAGAGATAACCATGCTTTGATTTCTGGGTCATCGACTGTTTTAGTTGGCTGCAATTCTTGAAGTGCATGCGAGGTTATGCGGTCGGACCCATTTGGCATCAGAAGAACGGTGAACTTGATATGCGCAACAAAATCACCTGTCAACCACAAATCAAATGAATTGAACATTCAACCATCGAGTAGTTATGGGTAGATGAGCGGGACATGGAGGTAGTGTAACGGGTCATTTGGTATGCATCTTTCCAGATTGACCCAAAACACTTGTAGCCAATTTTAATAAGCAACTTGTATCAAATATGATTAAAATCATTTAGATATATCTCTTCAGTTGACATTTGACTTGTTTCACTGATTAGTATAGGACAGAAGCTGAATTGCTCTTACCAGGCTTTTCATGAAGAACAGGGTATGGTTGCAAAAGCTCATGGTTAACACATTCGACCAATCCTAACCGAGCACGTTTCTCCTCTAAAGCCCTGTCACCAACAGGCCATTTTCACTTTGAACATTTATGGTAAAGAAGAAAAACACGACGCACAAATAAAACCATACCTAGCTGAGAATGGCATTATTGGAAAATTTTGACTTATTTCACTGTATATAAACCGAGATGCTTTCATTTTCAAGTGATAACTCTTGTCAACTGCTCTTTTATAAACTGTGGTCTGTCTCTCATCTAACAATCGTGGCTGCAAAACCATCAACAATCAACAAAAATCCATTATGCCTCATGTTCAATCCAATTAAACAACAGAGAACTCGTAGGAAGATTAAAATGAGTAATCACCTTGCCATCTCCTGTGCTCGCAACTATGTCGATTGCATACACTTCGTTCTCCTCAAACTCAGCATCATCAACTCTGGTTTCAGGATTTGCGACACTCAAAACAACTTTGTTCCCATCAATTACAAATTGTTTCAATTGATGGCTGAGAACGCCTTCGACAATTTTGCAGTCATGTGCAGCAGCAACCTTTTGAATGGCTTCTGTCACCTCTTGATTCTGAATAAACAAAAACATATGGAAAATTATATCGATGTAACAGAAGTTAAATATCCAGAGGAATGCAAATGTCAAATCAGATGCAATCATTAGTGATCGTTCAAAAACATCTATCAGAGTAACTATGACAAAAGCAACACTTGGAATGTTCTCCCATAGCTTTCGAAATGTATTCATCATTTAGAAACAGGTTGTCTCAACTTGGTGTGTATTTGAACATGCAATACCAAAGGCTCAAGACTAGATTAACTAATGAGATGGAACTGATCAGAGCATGTATTGCAACAAAAGAATTATAAACAAGGAACACTAGAATTTTGATGTGTCAAATATGCAGAACTAGGCATTTATATTAGATCCAACAGTCGACAAGAAATAAAAAATGGACATGAACTTCTATCAGTGTAACTATGACTATTATAAGCATCATAGGAGTAACTCCATAGCTGATAAATATATCATCATCATTTAGAAATATCATGTTTCAAAAGACTCAAGAAAGCATCCACAAAATAAAAACGAGGGGTGGTAAGAGTATTCTTGAGAAACACAAACTGATATCGGTATGATATCCAAGAGATGACAATATGAACTAAAATGATACTAGACAAATAAACAAGAATACACATTACAGGAATATAGGCTCAATAGGGGCACAGTAAACCAATTGAGTTGGTGAATGTAAAAACACCCAAGATCAAGCCAAAGTTGATATAGGCAACAGGGAAAAAGAGGAAAATCAATAGTGATCACCTCGGCAAAGTTGCCTAGCGTATAAATGAAGTAAAAATATACATTTGAGACATAATTTCAAAAGAAAACTAAGCTGTGTAGATTCAGTTCGATAATTCTTAACCGAATAACAACAAAAATAGAGAACACACATAACAATGAATGGAGAAAACAGTTTAAGGAATATAAGTTTAACCATGAGGCATAGTTGAACAACATAATGAAACTGGTTATGAAAGTAGAGTACCCATTAATAGCTTATAGGCTCAGAAAGGGGCACAGTCACCCAATTAAGTGAATGAATATGGATAAAAAAGCAAGACCAAGCCAGAGTCGGTATAGGCAACAGGGAAAAAGAGGAAATCAAGAGTAAGTGACCACCTCGGCAAAGTTGCCTAGCTGAGAAACAAACTAAAAAAATATACTTAAAAGCACAGGCTTACCTGAGTTTAAACTTTAAATATAAAGCATTTCAATAAATTTTGCTCAAACAAACAGATATAAAGAACAAAAATAAATAAATAAAACACGAAGAAAATAAATGTAGCAGCAGCATCTTATATAGGTGGATTCTATAGAAGAAATGTAGGCTAGCAAGGGGCACAATCAAACAACTGAATGGATCATGAAGAGAACCCAAGATCAAACCAGGGTCAATATAGGCAAACAGGGATAGAGAGGAGATCAATAAGCAAGTAATCACCTCGGCAAAGTTGCCCCATATTAAAGCTCTAAAATATGCATTTAAAACACAGGCTAATAGAGCACGATGAACCAAGAGAGAAGATGCATCCAAGAGATACCAACTCGTAGATCACAAAAACCAATGACTTTCGCAAAGATATCATAGTATTTAACTGATTTGAGACCCGTTTTAGAAAAAAACAGATATACGCTCACAAGGTTCATGAGCAACCAATAGAACAGCTGCACATAAAAACCCAAGATAAAGCAAGCTCGATGTAGGCAACAGGGAAAAAGAGGAAATCAATATGCAAGTGATCACCTCGGCAAAGTTGCCTCTACAGAAATAAAATGTCTGACGGAGGACACAAGTTCTGATAAATGTAACACTCTACTAAAAAGAAACCGTGAAAACAAAAAAATGGCATTCACTTTGTTTCTTGCAACCACAAGCTACTTGTATTACGGCATCACCTAAATCTAATTCAGGCTTGCATGGTCAAGAAAGACTAGGCAGAGAATGTAGCAAGCACCGAATAATATTTTACAAGTACAGACAAGATAAAACAGCTCAGCTGAATTACCTTCTTTCCAGGCTTCACAAGTCTTAAGGCAACTTCGGCAGCAGTATTTGCAGCTGCAATGACGTCAGCTGCTCTACCAGTTACAGGCCCTTGCTGAAGGACGTGGGTGTGCCCCACCACAGCAATGAAACCATCTATATGGCACCCCATGTCACTGAAAACCACCCGGACCAATCATTTATTCACCACCTCAAATTTAAACGTATACACAAAAATCATGCGGACAAATCATCAAACCTACATAATTAAAATTACACTTACATTTTCAAAATGTCACCTTCTTCCAACACCGTTTCATCACTGGCAAGCGGTGAGTAATGGCAGACTGTGTTGTTCACAGACAAACATGTGGGAAATGCAACAC
Organism: Gnaphalium uliginosum; assembly: GCA_963930675.1. Lineage (NCBI taxonomy): Eukaryota > Viridiplantae > Streptophyta > Magnoliopsida > Asterales > Asteraceae > Gnaphalium > Gnaphalium uliginosum. The sequence goes on along the minus strand of OZ005680.1, from coordinate 55,936,998 downwards.
CCCTTTCAATCTTCTTTTTAACATTCTTGTACATACTCCCAGTTTGCCTATATTTAGAACATAATAAACCATCACACCTGACAACAGCAGATAGATAATCGTTCTCATATGCATTTCATAATATAAAATACAAAACTTACTCTCTAATGTATGAATCTCCCTTCTCACAAATATCAACAATCTTGGCTTTCGGCTTGCATTCTGACAAGACCAACTGCAAGGCCTCTGTATCAACGAAAATTTAAAAGGCTACTAGTGAAGTTTCCTTAATCAAGATATAAAGCACATAAAAACTAAATACAGAATTCAAACAAGTGTAATGACCATGTAACAGCAAAACCAAACACTATCGTCATAGTCTCATGGAATGTGTTAAGTTAATGACTTCAGTGTCCATCAATCTATATAAAGCTTACGAATGCATCATAATATGAAACTTCAATCAATCTAAGCACAAACTAAAAGCTTGACATCCATCAATTATATATATAAATAGAAAAAAGATGTACTAAAAAAATTTACAACTTGTACATAGGCAAGAAAAATAATAAATAAAATAATAATATTTAGCTCCACATATATAACATGGGCGAATTGCCAAAAAAGAAGTATGAATTGGAATTAGTACAGTTAGTTTTCTTTCAAAACTCTTGACCCCAAACGGTAAATAAAGAAAAAAGTATATATCTTTTGGTTTGCTATGTCACTTCAAGTCCTCTTATTATATCAAACTCAATTAAAAGCATTACTTTTTTTCACATTCCAGTACTATTCTCAATCACACAAATTTCTGAAATTTTTAAGCTATGGACTCAAACAAGAAAGCCAAAAACCTCTAAATAAATGTACACATAATTAGACACAAAAAAAAGAGAGAAAAAAAGAATAAAATATTAACTGTTAACAATCTCAGCTGCAGATTTATATTTAGTTACAACTTCTGGAGATGAAAGATCCAGCTCCTTCTCTTCCCCTCTTTCATCGTCTGACATTTTTCCTCAAAAATCTACAATTGATTGAAAAATCAGTAAGCAAAATTATTAACAAACACTAAAACGTATAGAAATTTTATTTGAAAATAAAAGTGCATACATGAAATTAAGCGGTTGATTGAAAGATGTGAGGTTAGGGTTTATAAGAATGAAACTGAAGTTGAGATAATGTGTGTAAATTGTTAGGGTTTGGAGGTCGGCGGTGCGTATTATATAGAGAGAAGTGGTGTTTCGGTTATCGAGTATATTAGGGTTTGCTCCTTGGATGACACGTCAGATGCTTCCTTCGGAGTGTTATTTTTATCGAATTGTTTCAAAACTAACAATGAATAATAATAAAAATAACACTTCGATATTTCAAACATTACAAGTAATTCATGATTCTTTTAATAACTAATACCTTCAGGGCCATAAAGACTTCAAACAACTATGGTCCAAAACACAACAGAAGGAGATAACACATAACTGGGAAAATAAAAACAACATGGATAAGAAAAACGATTCAAAACACCGGAAACATTGAGTTGCAACGATCTAAATATCTAAATCTAAAACCCTTATAATGCATTTAGTCATCTTACTTAATGTCTATCACTTATTACATAAGTATAGAAACTAATAAAATAAAATCAATTTATACCTACTTTGTTTTTCTAATTTATAAACTACACATTCAAATTTATAATTTATACTTACATTTATTTAAAACTGACGATAAATAATAAATAAGATATAATCATATGATTAAAATTTATCAATCAATTTTTTTTAATTTGTAACACACATTTTAAATGTTTGTACATAGTTACTATCACTTTAAAAATTAAATTTCAACTATCAACTGTGAATATTCTTAATTATCATGATAATATGAAGTTGAATTGAAACAAACGCTAGGATAAAAAAAAATAAAGTAGCAACCTAAGCTAATAAAACCATTATCATTATGTTGATCATCATTGTCAAACACTACTACATCTTTCTATATATTACTGTGGCATAGTGCGGTCCCTCGACTAGTAAGTTTTTAAAAGCCCCACTGATCTAGCTGCACAACTAGAATCTATAAATAAGAAATAAATATCTCTTAATATCAATTTGCAAACAGTTATCAGTATGTCAGGATTGACTTGATCACAACCAAGATAACACTACTTATTCTTTGAATAATTAACAAGAAATTGCGGAATAATACTTCTTAAGTTTGGAAGATATATTATTTGTAAAACAGTTAGTAATACAAATATAATGAATAAGAACACAAGACTTTGAATAACAAGAGCTTCAATATTATTACTTGAATAATACGAATACACAGGTTGTATTAGGGTTACAAGAACCTTGAAGCTAACTATTCTATTGCACACTTGTATATGTTACAAGATGACAATCTATTCTAACTTATACACAATTTGCAGAACACGCCCCATACCTCTAAAGTAAGGAACTCTATTTATAAAATTATAGAGTCCCTATTACACGTGATTGTAATTAAAGCATGGAAACAAATCTATCTAAGCGTGGTCTATTACCTTAAAGCATGTCATGCTTTACTGCTCATGCCTTTCTAAGATTAGGTAATTGACAGACCCACTAAGCCGCATATCCACTGGATAAGACTAGCAGCAGAAACATTGGAAACCAGTCAAGCAGTACTAACTGCAAAAATCCATGCAACCGTATTAATCTTGAGTCTTGGTCTAGCAGCACTAACTCTTGAATACACTGACAGTAGAAACACTTGTAGCAGTCTTAATCTTGTATGAGTAGTAGAAACTCTTGACCAGCAGCATTAACTCTTGTAAGCTTGGCAGTACTAATTTCATAGACCAACAATCTCCCCCTAAACTTATGCTTTTCATCCAACAGTATTAAGTTTCTTCAGATTTGATCTTTAAACATCTTAAGGTTCATTTCTTCTGCCTATCAACTTTCTTTTGCTTTAGATATTTCTTTAAAACTTTTAGCAAAGTTAATGTCATTTTAATATTTGTACATTTGACCTTGTGCTTCATCATGCTTATCACAACAGTAGGATTTCAAGGATAACTTTTGCCAATTAAGAAGTATCTTACACCTCCATCAAACTCAATTAAGAAGTAACTTTCAAAGTAGTACCAGTAGTTGATAGGAGAGAATTCCTTCATGAATATTCTCATTTTAGCTTCAGGAATGTACATTTGTTTCAAATACTCAAAAAGTTGATGATCATTACCATATCCTCTCACTCCTCCAAATCTCTTCATCCCTGCTTCAAACATCTCATCCAGGTCTTTTCTTCTAAACACCTTAAGCATTGAATAGAAGTTTCTGTACATTTCAACTGACCATCCTGCTCTCATCATCTTATACTGTCTCCTGTTTGAGCTATCTACTGTTTGATACCAGTCTATGATAGGATAATCAACTTTCAAAGGTTCATAATCAACCGTATCGAGAACTATCATACCCTTTAGCTCATCCATATCCTTTTCATCCTCCGCTCTATCCTCTTCTATATCCTCTCCTCTATCCTCAACAATGGATGACACCTCGGTATGCACATCTTTTTCTTTTTCCACCTTCTGCCTTTTCTGTAGATTTTCAAAATAATTTCCTTTCATTGTGCCCTTAGCAGATCCTTTTTTCCTCTCAAATTTCTTGATAGTTTCAGTAGCACTTGTGTCATGCATACCCTTAATCTCCCTTTCTGCCCTCATTCTTCTCTCATCAGATGGACCACCTTGTAATATACTCTGCTCTTTATCATACATCCATTTTAATGCTTCAAAAGACATAGCTTGAAGAATCTTAACATTTACTCCCACTGCATTATTTAAGAATGCAATATAGTCCTTCTTCAACTGAGCTTTTATCTTTTGCTTAGCCTTTTGCTTCTTGTATCTAGCTTCAAATTCTCTTCTTTTCTTCTCACTCAATAATCTTTCCAATTCAGCTTCCCTTTCTTCTTCGGTATATCTTTGTCTATCCTCTTCTTGCAATTTTCTGGCTAGTTCCTCATCTGTCTCAATCTGAAGTTTTCTCTTCATAGGCCTTTCTTCTTCAATTAATATACATTTTCTTTTGTCTTTGACCCCAATCTTATCTACCTTAATTGTAGGTGCATTCTCTGATGTCTCTTTGATGCTTACACCTTTTTTTTTAGATTTCTCCTTCTCCTTTGGGCTCTCAAACACCCTTAATAATACCTTAGCACATGCAATCTCATCTCCATCCATAGCAATACTAACTGGCTCACCTAGCCTAGCAGTATTAATATTTTCACTAGCACTAGCAGTAGCAGTAGAAACGCCTACATCTATACTGGTAGTACTAACTGGCTCACTAAGCCCAGCAGTATTAATCTCAAATTCTTCATTAGCAGACTAACACCAGCACTAGCAACAGTAACTGGAGCAGCATTAACTTCCACTTGCTCTTTCTCCTTCACCCTTTCATCCATCAGCTGTTTGACTAACCCACTTAATTTTAAAATCTCAGCACCTTGAGAGGCCAGCATATCCCTCCGCCTGGCCACCTCCTCACCTAGGTTGGTACACATAACCATCGTTTCCTTGAGTAATGAACTATCATCACCATTTCCAGAAGTGTTAACCTCTATTAGTGGATCATTGGAAGATTTAGCCAATGTCTCAGACCTAGTCTGAGCATCATTAACCTCCAAAGTAGTTTCTTGGCACCTGGGACTACTGGATACATTGATATCCACTGGATCCTCAGCAATAGAGGAGTCCAATGGCATTTATGTATCCTGTGTTGCCATGGATTGGGTCTTAGTTCCAGTACCACTGTCATGTTCTCCCAGTGGGGCAGAATCAGTAGTGGCAGCATTTTCCATATGGTCTCTCATCACCATATTGACCACCTCATTTTCAGTTTGTGGCTAAGACATCTGAGAAAGATGAGCCTCAGATGCCTGTGGTGTAGCCTTTTTGGCTTTCTTCTTGATTGGTTTGGGGTCCCTTGTTTTCTTGAACTTTTGAACAACATGTGTGAGTTGAGAAGTAGAGGGTGTAGCTACTTCCTCACCTGTTGTGGAGGGAGCACTTAACATATGAGCAATTAAATTTGTGACCCTCCCAGAACAAAGAATACCTTTAACTGACCATGTTCTCCTCATATTTGCAAATAATTTTTGTGTATGAGAGAGGAGAACAATCTTACCACCGACTCTTAGTCAGTCACTTATTTCTTTATCAATAAATATGTTGTAAAAACCTTGGATACGTTCAAAATTTTGAGTCAGAATGTTCCAGGTTATACAACATACCAGTGAAAATCATTTTTGAAAAATTGAACTTCATGTTATTAGCCCAGATCAATGCAGAAGCAATGTTACTGCTAAACTGATCTCATGCAGTTCTTTTTTATGAAATGCATTGTTGCAGGGATGAATTAAATATTTCCATTGTGGGGAGAACATAGATTTTAAGAAAGTTAGTTTATTTAACTCCCCCTCATACCCTAGCAACAAAAGATTTTCATAAATTTGAGAAACATATAAGCATTCGATACCTTCATCATCTTGTTGTTGAAGATGAGCATGAATGGATGCCTCTGTAACTCGTATAACCTTCTTTGCAATCTTTCCAATAATGGTGGTAACCCCATCTACTTCTGCTTTTTCCTCAGAAGTCCAGAAATTATTTATGTGTGAAATGTAGATGATGGACTTAACAGTAAGAGCAAAATTTAGGTTGCTTCCTTTTAAAAAAATTATAATTTCATAAAATCTTCTCTTCCTTTTGATTTTAGCAGATAAGCAGTCAAATTATGCTTATCCGCAGTTGGAAGAACAATGTTTGAAGACGAAGAAGAAGCCATTTTAGTTGATTGAATACTTAAAATTGCACATTCTGAAAAACTGATTTTGATCGCTTTTTGGAAATTTGAGGTCAGTTGTGAGTGAAAAAGCGAAAAGTGAAATGTTTGGCTATTTATACTATTTGAGAATTAGCAGCATTAAATGCCATACTTTTATAGGAGCACAAATTGCACTAGCAATATTAACCATGAAGATTTGTACTAGCAGTATTAATAATAGAGGCAGTACGAATTTAGTGCTAGCAGCAGAAACCTCACACATTAACTAACAGTTGTAATATAGACTAACATAGCTAAAAATATTAACTTGTGAAAGCAGTTTAACAGAGTTAGCATATATTAGGTATACTGAGCAGTATTAATATCCATTAACAGTAGTAACAGAGACTACATTAGCAGTATTAACCATGCTTAGTATGAGAAGCGGTACTAATTGATAAAGGCAGTATTAAAAATGCTTATCAGTATTAACATCAGCAGTAGTAAAAATAACTAGCAGTATTAATACTGTTAGTATTAAGATTACTAACCTCATGAATTAGTAGATCAGTATTAACCCATGTACAAGCACTTAAGATATTAAGGAAAATGATTTATGAAGAGTAAATCATTCCAATACTTGTAACCAGAAATGTAAACCTACCCACATCAAATGCTTTTGTGAATAGATCTGCAAATTGATTATCAATATGAACTTTGAAAATCCGAATTTATCTTTTCTCATTGCAGTCTCTTATAAAATGATATCTTATTTCAATGTGCCTGGTTTTAGAATGTTTTACAGGGTTATTGATAATACTGATAGCCGAGTTATTGTCAATAAATATAGGAGTATTTAAAAAAGTTAAACCATAGTCTAGCATCTGATATCGAATCCAAAGCACTTGAGCACAACAACTTGATGCTACAACATACTCTGCTTCTACTGTAGATGTTGAAACAGTGGTTTGCTTCTTGCATTGCCATGACACAGGTCTATCTCCTAAAAATTGACAACCTTCAGATGTAGACTTCCTATCCATATTGGCACCTCCATAGTCACTGTCAGTGTATGCAATCAAGTCAAAAGAGGAACTTTTTGGATACCAAAGACGCAATTTGGGTTGACCTTTAAGATATCTAAAAATTCTCTTGACTGCATGAAAATGTGACATTTTAGGATTTGCCTGGAATCTAGCACATACACACACAACAAACATGATATCTGGTATGCTAGATGTCAAATACATGAGGGACTCAATCATAGATCTATACAGGTGTTCATCAACATCCTCCCCCTCAAGATCTGCATATAATTGTTTGTGTGTCTCCATTGGTGTGCTAGCAGTCTTTGCATCTCTGTACCCAAACCTTTCCAGGATGTCATTGACATATTTCCCTTGGCTTATGAAGATCCCATCCTCCTTCTGTTTGACTTGCAATCCCAAGAAGAAAGTCAACTCCCCCATAGAGCTCATCTTGAACTTCTGATGCATAAGAGCTTCAAATTCTTTACAAAGACTATCTCTTGTAGAACCAAAAATAATATCATCTACATAGACTTGAACTAGTAGGATATCATTCTTAATTCTTTTGATGAATAAGGTTTTGTCAACTGCACCTCTTCTGAATCCATTATCCAGTAGATAGACAGATAAAGTATCATACCATGCTCTAGGAGCCTGATGCAATTTATAAAGTGCCTTATCCAACCTGTACACTTTATCTGGATGCTTTGGATCCTCAAACCCTGGTGGTTGGCATACATACACTTCTTCCTCAATAGTGCCATTCAAAAATGCACTTTTCACATCCATCTAGTATACCTTGAAACCCTTAAAAGAAGTATATGCCAAGAACAATCTAATTGCCTCTATTCTTGCAACAGGAGCAAATACCTCATCATAATCTAATTGCCTCTATTCCTACACTACTCTTGCTTTACTTGTATATCCTAAAAATGTGTATAAAAAGTAAGAGTAAACTATCATCTTATACAAAAGTGAAGTGGTGATTATGTTTTCTTAAACTGCGTATTTTTTTTTTATAGTGGACAATAAATTTGGGACGGCGTGAGTGGTAACTTAGAGCGTTGCATTTCACTCATGCATTTTGATTTTCTTTCCTTTTCATTTATCATAACTTCACTGAAAACATCAATTATTCAAAAGTCTCACTGTGGTTTAACGATATGTTGTGTGTGAATCGTGTTTTATATTTATAATGAAAATGGATATTACTGAAGTTATGATTATCATACAATACAGGCAAGAATACCCGACCGTATATTAATATAGCTTAAGTAAGTCCGAGTATCGAATACAAGGAACAATAGTTTTAACTTAATTAAAATGGAATTTATAATTAAACAAATAAAAGCAATAAACAAATAGGGGCGTTTTTAGTTCCGTACAAACGTATTTATAAAACCAATTTTACTGAATTAAAAGTAAAAACAGTTAAAAATAATTAATAAAAATGATAAATTGCAATTAAGACGAGTCTAACAATTTGTAAACAATCAAGAGAGAAGAATGTATTCACTGAGATTATTTCCCTAGATTTTGGTTATCATATTTATCTATTTGCTCGTTTGGATCATTCTATGGTGAATAAAAGGTTTCCCGTCAAGGTCAACTAATCCTAATTATTGACAAGACATAAAACTCTATTAAGTACGCTAGGAGTCTTCCTACATTATGTCATCCTCAAATTATGCTTTAAGAGTCTCACAGTTTATTATGATTTATCCTAACAACTTCGCGTCAACGATAGTCTAATAATTACCCTATTATTTCATATAAAATTATCATGTCCATTATAGATTAACAGTTGCTAGTTGTCTTAACCTATCTCCAATCACAGTTTCAAGCCATGATTACCTAACAAGTTAAATAATCACAAATAACTAATCAACCTAAGCAAACGTCCATTATAACTTAAATCAACCAATCATGTTAAGTAGACAACTATTAATCACTAACAAACATGGATCAACGAATAAACATAACAAACTAGCATAAAATCAATAGATCAAAACGTAGATAAATAATCAAACCATCATATAGGTCTTTTCGTCTAAGCGAATACACTATTAAACTAGTTCATAATCATAATTTGGAAATTCAGTAAACAAACATAGACTAAAGATACGAGTAATGATTTAGACAAACCGAATTAAACTAAACTTCCACGCGAATGAATATCTTAAATCTTGTGATCTTCTCCTCTCAAAATCTTCCAAAAAGCTCTTTGAAACGACCTTTAATCGAATTAGGGTTCTTAAAAACGTTTTTGCCAAACTAAATATGTTTCCTTTTTATAGATATGCTGGCCGACCTATCCAACTGGCGATTGGAATTTTCAACTGGCGGTTAGAATTTTCAACTGGCGGTTGGATCAGTTCGAGGCGGTCCTTCACCCTCCAACCGGCGGTTGGACCTCTACTTTCTTCGTCTTTGCTCGATTTACTTCGTTCTCGGGTGTTTTTCCGTTCTTTTTTTATCCAAGCTTCATATTAACTCCTATTTGCAAATATTTAAACAAATCATTATTTAAAATCAAATAAATATAACAGAAATGAATAAAAGTAGATATATATTATTAAATAAAAGTACTACCATATCACGATACAAGTATGAAGTATCACATCAATTGTATTTTAGAGACATGTTGGTTTCTAATGTTAAGCTAATATCATAGGTGAAGTTCAATTCTAAATCAATTTGTATAACTACATATTTTACACCATTTGTTCATCAATTTTTATTTCATTATAATTCACTTTATATCATCACTAAACTCACCAATTCGGACCACTCTACCAAAGCTATCAGATTGAGAAAGTAGTTAGGTGTCCTCTAACAGGGCATTTACTAATTTTACTGCGTGAGGTTCTGTTTAAATTGTTCTTTATATTCATTTGAGTAGATAAAGTTATAATTTTTATGATGTAGTCCAAGTGTTTGATTATTTGTCTCAAAGAACTCAACTTTAAAAAATCCCTTTAAAGAGTGTTGTTTCCGATACCATAATGATGGACTTTAGACGGAGTGGTGCATATATCAACTGATTTTGCAGGTAATCATGCCTGATCAACAACAGATGTTGATGGTGGTAATGTACATGGGTATTTCACAAGCATAGCAAAATGAAGATATGATTTCTATTTCATGAACTTCACACAAAGATGAAGATAAATCTATTCTGCAGATCTTTGTGAGTCCCTATCTACTATACTATTAATTGTTTCTGTAATTGGTTATTACATATTTTTACTGAAGTTAGTCATGTACTACAGGGGAATACTAATTAGTACACTTTATCTTTAGAAGAGTGAATTTAAGCTATAATAAGTTTTATTAGTCTTGGGATTTTTAATTGAACGTTGTAAACATAAAATTTTTCTACTGACCCATTTCACAAGATACTAGTATCAAGCAATATAATATTTTTAGATTTAAATTTTTAGCTAATTAATGTTATACAAGAAAAGAACAGAAACAATGGACATCGTTTACAACCTTATCTTACTCACAGATAAATTACACATAAAAATTATACAGTTTTTCAATATACGTGAACATTGAAGGAATCCGTCTAATGAGCCTGCGAGGTTCATTAAATAATCATTATATCATCGGAGGATATTTGCAGTATAGACTCTGTTATCGATACTATAACTTGAAGAGATATCTCCTGTACTAGAATACGGATTTATAGATTCTGCATAAAGATCTGTTTGTATGTTATTTGGGTTTAGCAAGTTTGTATCCTCTTCATCACCCTGATGAGTGGCCCATGGATGTTGAGTAAACTTCCGTAACCCTTCAAGTTGAATCGCTACTTCTTTCATTGTGGGTCGTTCATCACCAGTAAGATTAAGACATCTTTTCACAAGCTCACCAATTTCTTGAAGTTGTTCTAAGGTACCCTCCCTTACAACTCTAGGTTCAAGAATCTGAAACAAACGGTTTTCTTTTAGTGCCATAATGAATAAGGTTGCTAAGTTCCGTTCTTCTTCCTTTCTTTCCATACACAACGTCTTCTTCCCAGTTAAAAGCTCAGCAAGTACAACTCCAAAGCTATACACATCACTCTTTTCAGTTAACTGACTTGTGTTAAAGTACTCAGGATCTAAGTACCCTAAGGTCCCTTGAACGAGGGTTGTTACTTGTGTTTGATCAATAGGGACTAGTCTTGAAGCCCCAAAATCAGCAATTTTCGCAGTATAGTTATCATCTAATAATATATTTGCTGATTTCACATCCCTATGAATAACGGGGGTTGATGTGGCAGAATGAAGATAAGATAGTGCACCAGCGGATTCTGCTGCTACCCTTAAACGATTATCCCATGATAACCATGTCATAGTGCCTTTTCCATGAATGTGATCATAAAGAGTTCCATTTGATACGTACTCATATACCAATAATGGAACTTCACTCTCTAGACAACATCCCAAGAGCTTCACCACGTTTCGATGGTTAACTTGTGTCAAGATAATCACCTCATTTATGAATGGTTCAATTTGGGCTTCATCCATTACTCGTGATTTCTTGATTGCAACGACACGTTGGTCTGTTAAAATGCCTTTGTATACAGTCCCGTAACTACCACGACCCACTATTCGCTCTTCCGAGTAATTGTTGGTGGCCTTTTCTAACTCTTGGGCGGTGAAGACTTTAGTTGAATCGACATTGCCTTCGTTAGTTGTAATTCGTTGTTTGAGGAGCAAACCACCGTTTTGTTGAAACAATTTACGTCGTAGTTTTACAAGGTTCCTCTTCTTGAAGAAAAAATAGAGCCACGTTATTCCTACTAAAATGGCCAAGAAACCAAGCCCCGTACCTGCATTTAACCACATCAAATTAAGGAAACTGAAATAGAATCTCCAATGGCATTACAATTTCCCAAAACTGTTTCATTAACATAACTACTCCAACTTCTGGTAACTACAAATAATTCAACTGACCGAGTCATACATGGATCACTGGCAAACTGGAAATGAGAGATACAAGTTGAAAAACACATTTGGTTAATCTCGTACCTAGAGAGAACTTGATAACTGGGAACTGTGAGTTTTTCTTAGTACAACCATGTCCGTTTTTGAGGCCATCTCCATCGTAACCAACTTTGCAACCACACGTATAACTTCCAGGAGTGTTAGTACAAACCCCCTCACAAAGATTATTAGGATCATCACATTCATTGATATCTGTCAATGTCAAACACAGAAAATTAATCTGTAATACTGAATTATGAAAACTTTACCCTTAAATAGATCAAGTATGATAATTATTAAACTAACCTTGGCAACCTGGATGAAGATATGGCTGACCCTGATAACCTTTATTGCAAATGCATCTGTAACCAGGGATTCCTGTATCGGAGTCAACGCATTGACTGTTTGTTTGACAAGCTAATACACCTGCAGTTCTAGCCTCACTACAGCTCAAGTTCCCAACCACCCAATCAACCAACCTCGGAACAGTTTCCCTGGTCCTGTTGATGAAGTTGGGATCGTTAAAATCCGACACCCCCCTAAATGTAAACCTTTCCGTCTCACCCAAAAACGAGAACGTACAAGGATCAAAAGACCAGATTTTGGTGTGGTTATAAAGCATACTACCAACAGAAGTGTCGTAGTACTTAAGTCCTTTTGGGATAGATGTTTGACAACATCCAACACCAGAACACGACCCGTTGACCACCTCCTCAGGCTTTGAACACAGTGCAATGCAGCCGGTAGTGAAGTTCTTTTGTAACGGGCCAACATATAAGGCGAAATCATCACACCCAATTAAAGTGAATGTATTTTTTTGGGAAAAGGAGAAAGGTGAATCCCAGCCGAGACTTGACTCGACTGGATTGTCATCTATGAGGTTTCCTGATTGATTGTAACATTGGTTTGCGACTCTGTTGGCCACTCGAAAAGTATAGTCTGTGAATTCACGGATATCGAGATGACCGATTAAGGTCTTGGGGGGATTAAAACTAGTGTTGCAAATGACTTCAAACCAGTTGCCCAAAAAACAGCCTGGGCCGATACCAAAAGGATATGGAATTGTCACGTTTCCACATTGGCTTTGACAGCCGGGTTTCGCGACGTTGGCGACTTTTGTGATGGTGATGACATCTCCAGGAGTGGTGGATTGAGATATAGAATGTGTGATTACTAATATAAACAATAAGAAAAACAGAAGCATGTTTCTGATAAACTTCATGGTTCCGGAGGAGGATGATACCAAATTGTTTGGCAGTGGGGGGTCTATTTAATTAAGCCAAATGGGTTGCCGTTTTCTAATGTTATTTTTCATTTGTGCTTGGCATTATGTCAACTTGTTGCATATATCATTTACCTATACCAGCTGTTGATGACGTATTGACGTTACACGTATGTAATGATCAAAGTGAAGATTTAGCAAGAGTTACAAATTTCTTCCATTAGCCATTGTGTAAATAGTTTAACGAGGATGTGTCTGGGGACAAAAATAGAATAACGAGGCTAACTTGATCTTTTTCAGATTGATCGAGTTGGACCTTTCCGAAACCTGCTAACTCATTTTGTTTGAAATCTATACGCGAAAATCTTACCATAAGATTTATCTCGTCACAAATTTAAATTCTAAGTTTTAAGGAAAATATATCTGTTAAATTCGAATTTCGTATACACTTCATTGTTGGTGAATATAATGGGTTGGGTCAAAAACTTAAACCCCTTGAATGTGGTTTCTGTATTTGAAAAAATGGAACAATACATGGAATACTGCATTGTTTTAATATTATACTTCTTTTAAAAATATTTGGTGCCAATATATGCTCTTATAAATATATATATATATATATATATATATATATATATATAATAATAATAATAATAATAATAATAATAATAATAATAATAATAATAATAATAATAATATAAACTCAAATTTATCAAATAAAACCCAAATTCCCAAGTTGATTTATCTAAGCCATATTTGTAAGCAGTTGACTAAATATATACCAAGTCAATAGAGAATAATTAGAGCAATTAAGTAGAGATCATATGTACATCGCCACAAGAACTGGTCAACTTTCTCCAAGATATAGCATGCTGATCGCTTCGATCTTTAGGGAACATATTTGATCCTTACATTCTCGAATGTTTTGTACTCGTATTAATCTTGGGGTGACCACGTCCGTATGGAAACAACAAAAGGTCACAACTATTATATATATGTACAAAAAAATAGTGAGAGTGATTATTGGTAGATTTAGTAGGGAAAACTGCTACGAGTACAGTAAACGGAAGTTAACGAACACGAATATTGTTCATAATAGCAGGCCAAATGTTAAGTATCGTGTGACACATAAGATTTGATCACGAAAATTGGCAGATATATCTTAAAAAGTGAATTTAAGTAATTTAACTGTTTTATTACTTTTGGAGATTTTAATCATTTTATGCAAATAAGTCAAAATTAAAATTGTGTTAAATCTTAAAACCGGGTAATTTGGAGGGTATCCTTGAGCCCCGTACCACATTTCAATGGTACGCGTCCGTCCCACCCGCAAGAAGCATCAACGCCGGATAAATCACCTGTCTACAAATCAACTACATATACGTCACACATGTACAGTCTAGGGGTTTGTGGTGACGATACCACTTGAGCTATGCTCAAAGTTGTGTTAAATCTTAAATAAATATAATATAGGAAGAAGAGCGTGATCAACCAATAAAATTACTCAATTTTGTCCAATTGACTAAAATATAGAATTTAATTACATCATAAATCATGAATCTATTTATATATTTATAAGAAAGTTCAAATTATGTAGACAATCTAAAATTAACCCCTCCTAAATTAATCTCATCCCTTCAATTAATTAGCCTACCTACTTAATCACCCTTGATCTAATTCCCCTTAAATGTCCATTCAACAACTCCCATTAGGCATGTTTAATTTACCTAATTACCCCATAATTATCCAATTAATTTTGAAATCATCCATTGACTTTTTACACTTAAAATTGGCTAATTATATCTTATATTACTCATTACTAATTACTAATTCAAAAACTAAATAGCTCTAATTAATTTCCTAATTAGTTGTACAACTTGTCTTTTAACTTTATACTTTCATATAAATAATTTTTAGCCATCTAAAATATGCAAACTTTTTTTTTTAACTTATCTTATAAGTATTATCTCTTAATAAATGTGTCAACCTCTGTATTCCATTATTACTTTATACAAATCATAACCATCAAAAGGGTGCATGAAATACTCAACTAGACAATCAACAATTACGTTATTGCATTAGTGACACTCAATGACTATTTCGTAAGGCTACAAACACTAAATACTCTTTGCATTGCACGCCCAAGAGAATAAAAAACAAATACATTTTTAGTCAATCATTCATGACATTTATTTGGTGTCCATGGACATTTTATATTTATTATTGCTTATCTTTGAATTATGAAATTGTTGTTTTTTCAAACATATAATATTAGATGAATTCAATCAATCTTTTATAAAATATCTTTAGACAATTTCACAAAGATAACTCCACGAATTCACGGGTTATATTCTAGTTTTTTTTTAAGATAACCATATAATAAATCATAATAAATAAGAATCATAATCTTAACTTTATATTTTGTTACAAGTAACATACACAATCAATTTATTATACTCCTTTGGTGTAAGGGACTTTGCTGCAGATCCACCATCAACTCCAAAATCATTAAGCCTACATGAACCAGAAACAAATGAACCATAAGAAAGCTTCTTATATACGATGACCTTGTATTTTCTTTCTCTTGTGATCAAACTTTTTGATATTAGAGCAAGCCATAATTCACAACATCAATAATGAAAACATAAGCGCATATCATAACTCATTCATTGCAAAAGACTGAAAAATATTTTCATGACCTTAACATGCAAATAAACTATGATTTAGCTTATGGTATAAAACTATACAAAATAGTGATGGAGATTTGATTCAAGTTTCTTAGAATAGGAGATTTGAAAATCAAGTTAATTTGGGTAACAAATTACTTGGTGAACAAGTTGGGTCTTGCCTATTTATATTGGAGTTATTCGTAGGGTTGTGGCGAGGAGGTTGAGCAAAAGAGAGAGTGTATGAGAGTCTTCCTTCGTCCCATGTGGTGGTCTCGGTGATTAAATAACGACAGTACGAATTCCGTTATTGTAATCAACCGTTGAGAGTGGTACGAGGATATTCAAAATATCGAGAGTTGAGCGTCTCCAAATTTGTAACATCTTTCATATAGTGGATGTTAAGTGGCCTACGAGTCCCGCGGTTTTTACTCTCCCTTGAGAGAGTTTTCACACAAAACGTTTGTGTGTCGTGTTTTTCTGTTTTGTGTATGTTTAATTATTGGCTTATACTAAGTTATGTGATTTATTGTGGTGATGATCGATCCCAATGAGCGGTATGAGATCGGGATCAATCCCAACAAATAGATTGTGAAAGTACTTTTTAATTTTATTAAACAAAGACATTCTTTTTAATTTTAATTTAATTTAATAAAACAACAAATATATTTCTATTCTTTTTAACATGGTCATTCTTAAAATTAGCTTCATCATAAACCCTGCTTCAACTCTTAAACTATTTAAAGAGATAATCACTAAAATAAAATCTTACCATATATCTAATTCTCATTCTATAATTAAAATCATTACCATATACAAATTCTAATTCCAGCTCTTTATATGTAACGACTATAATTATAATTATAAATATAATTATTTAGCCGGAACTAAAACTCTATATGGTGTCATTCTATTGTTCTTTCATTTTTTTCAGTTGTCAACTAATCAATTTCTCCCTTATAAATTATGCAACGATTAATTATTTGGAAGAGAAAAACAGTCACAATATTATGGAAGATCAAATCGGTTACGAAATTACTCTCTGTCCACACAAATTAGTATATCAAAACTAACATTAATATGACACCAACGATATACTTTACATACATACTACCTAAAATTATTTAGTTCGCAACTTCAATTTACATATCTTTTAAAACTCATATGAAATGATAGAATTTTATCATACACATTATTCGCGTAATTATAAAAATTAAATATACATTCGACGTACCGTGTGTAGTCAAGTTTGAAGTCTAGTTACATATGCAAGAAGTAATATATACGCAAAAATATAATGAAAAAAAAATGATACGTGCAACTAGCACAACGAATCAAGCGTCATGATTAGTCCTTTATGAACCCATCTTAGCCCTTCACACAACAAAATATATAAACTACCCTTTCATTCAAACACTTTTACGTGAACATCCAAGGAGCATACGAGGTGAGGTACGCACATTAATATGTAGACTACAAATTTTTCGATTCTACGTACAGATCTGTTTGTTCGCTACCCATGTTTAGCAAATTTGTATCCTCTTCATCACCTTGTCTATTCGCCCATGGATGTTGAGTAAACTTACGTAACCCTTCAAGTTGAATCGCCACTTCTTTCATCGTTGGACGTTCATCACCAGTTAGATTGAGACATCTTTTCACAAGCTCACCAATTTCTTGAAGTTGTTCTAGAGTACCCTCCCTTACAACTCTAGGTTCAAGAATCTGAAACAAACGGTTTTCTTTTAGTGACATAATGAATAAAGTCGCTAGATTTCTTTCTTCTTCTGTTCTTTCCATACACAACGGTTTCTTCCCTGTTAGAAGCTCCGCTAGCACAACTCCAAAGCTATAAACATCACTTTTTTCAGTTAACTGACTTGTGTGAAAGTACTCTGGATCCAAGTATCCCAACGTCCCTTGCACGAGTGTTGTTACTTGTGTTTGATCAATTGGGACTAGTCTTGAAGCCCCAAAATCTGCAATCTTTGCGGTGTATTTATCATCTAGTAATATGTTGGCTGATTTCACATCTCTATGAATAACGGGGGTCGAAGAGGCAGAATGAAGATAAGAAAGTGCCCCAGCAGATTCCACAGCTACCCTTAAACGGTTCTCCCACGATAACCAAGTCATAGTGCCTTTACCATAAATATGATCATCAAGAGTTCCGTTGGGTACATACTCGTATACCAACAATGGAACTTCACTCTCTAAACAACATCCCAAGAGCTTCACCACGTTGCGATGGTTAACTTGTGTTAAGATAATCACCTCATTTATGAATGGTTCAATTTGAGCTTCATCCATTACTCGTGATTTCTTGATTGCAACGACTCGTTGGTCAGTTAGAATGCCTTTGTATACAGTGCCGTAACCACCACGACCTAAGATCCTGTCTTCGGCGTAATTGTTGGTTGCCTTTTCTAACTCTTCTGCTGTGAAGACTTTAGTTGAATCGATATTACCTTCTTCGGTTGTAATTCGTTGTTTGAGAAGTAAACCGCCATTTTGTTGAAATAGTTTTTTTCGCAGTTTAATAAGGTTCCTCTTCTTGATGACAAAGTAGAGCCATGTTATTCCTATTAAAATGGCCAAAAAACTAAACCCCATGCCTGCATATATTTCCGCATTAAAGAAAACAGAATTACATCAAATCTCGATCCATTGACATAAACCCAAAACATATTCAAATCATATTTTGTTAACTTCTGATGAGTACAATCAATTCAACCAGCCGAGTCATGCATAAATTAAATCAGTTTAAAAACCGTTGGTAATATTTTCAAAATGAAAATGAATAAAAAAGATAAGTATTATATAATTAAGACGAGTTTTAGGTGAAAGGAGAAAGGAGATTCGGTGGGTTATCTTGTATTGACATGTCAAAAACAACGTTTATAAGCGAATCAGAAGGTCGTCGTCTGAGAGTTAAGTTTGTCACACGAAATCAAGAATCATGACAATTTCGGACATGTAATTAATCATAATTCAGATTTCATGACAGAATGACAGAATGACATAATGAAATCTGAAATATGATTAATTACAAGTCCGAAATTGCTTATTTGCTTATTTAAGCGCTTATCTGCTTATTTGCTTATTTGCTTGTTTGTTTATTTTAATCGCAGATAAGCAGATACAAACACCATTTTAGAAACTGTTTATCTGCTTATTTTATGAGGAATAAACACTTAAAAATAAGTATGTTGACACATGCTTATGTTTTAAGCAAATAAGCATTTATAAATAATCATTGTCAAACACCCCTTAAGTTTAACTTATGAAAATAACAAATAGTTCAACTGACCAGCTCATACATTCGTGGATTGGTTAGAAAACTGTACGTTGGTGATATTTTCAAAATGACATTTTTTTTTTTACTCTTTTTATTAAGACGAGTCTTAGGAAAAAGGAGAAAGGAGATTCAGTGGATTGTTATGTATTGTGACATAAAAAAACAACGTTTAGCATCAAATAAGAGGGTCATCGTCTGCAAGTTTGTCACATTAGTCATGACAGAACAGCGAAGAACCTAGGAACGTTCGGAACAGTTCCTAGCTGACTAATGCAGAGTGTTTACTCAAACTCAATGACTGTTAGCGACGCAATATATGATTTGTGGCTGATAGGCCTTTGTTAGTTTCTATTTATATAGCAGTGAGTGACAAAACAATAGCTGCAGTTTTGATTGTTGTTTCGGTGTACTTTAAATATTAGTCTAAAACTACCATAACCAACAAAAACACAATTGTTTGATTACATACCTAGAGAGAACTTGATAACCGGGAACTGTAAACTTTTCTTGCTACAACCACGTCCATTTTTCAAACCATCTCCATCGTAACCATCTTTGCAACTGCACGTATAACTTCCAGGAGTATTTGTACAAACCCCATCGCAAAGATTATTAGGATCTTCACATTCATTGATATCTGTCAATGTCAAACAAACAAAATGTTCAGTACGTGTGTGAATCCCATATAAACACTATATAAGCATGTATATATATTGGTTACTCCCTCTATCACCAACTGATTTTAGAGTGGAACCCACTTGGGCCTAACAAGTGGTAGCAAAGCTATGGTGTAGCCCGAGGTTAATGTAGATGAGATCCTTGGTAACACATCTACCATGGTTTAACAATCACGATGGATAATCTCTTCACTGCAGTTGCTTGCGAAGAATGTTGGAACTTGTATATGGTTGAAGGGGAGGTCGAATGCGCAACTGTCGATGCGGTCTTTGGGTTTAAGAGAAGGATTGTTAGGTGTAAACTCCCGGTCTCACATTGAAAACATTTATAACAAACATGTATAAATGTTAATGCGTTGCTCAGTACTCTATCACCAACTGCTTTTAAATTAGAATCCCATGGGCTTATATACTCGACTTGTATGAGTTGGACTGTAAAAGGTACCACCACATAAACAGTAATACATGGTTATTTTAGGTGTCTGTAAGTTTAAAATTCTCACTTTATATATACAGAGTATGATAATGTTAACTAGATTACTATGCAATCAGTTTTTTTTTTTAGCATCTCTCATGCTAATTTGCTAAAGAAATAGCCCTTTATTTGATTTTTTTACTTAACTAACCTTGGCAACCTGGATCAAGATATGGTTGACCGTGATAACCTTTAATGCAAATGCATCTGTAACCAGGAACCCCTGTATCCGAGTCAATGCATTGAGTACTTGCCTGACAAGCCAACACACCTGCAGTTCTAGCTTCACTACAGCTCAAGTTCCCAACTACCCAATCGACCAACCTCGGAACAGTATCCCTGGTCCTGTTAATGAAGTTGGGATCCTTAAAATCTGACACCCCACGAAATGTAAACTTTTCTTTCTCACCCAAAAACGAGTATGAACAAGGATCAAATGACCAGACTTCGGTGTGGTAATAAAGCATAGTTTCAAGATAAGTGTAGTAGTACTTAAGTCCCTTTGGGACAGATGTTTCACAACATCCTACACCAGAACACGAGCCATTGACCACGTCCTCTGGCTTTGAACACATTGAAATGCAACCGGTGGTGAAGTTTTGTTGTTTTGGGCCAAGAATTTGGGCGAAATCATCACAACCAATTAAAAAGAATTGATTTTTTTGGGAAAATGAGAAAGGTGAATCCAAGCCAAGACTAGCTTCAGATAAATTGAAAACGGTGGTGTTTCCCAATTGATTATAACATCGGGTTGCGACTCTGTTGGGCACACGGAGAGTATAGTCAGTGAATTCAATGACTTCCATATTGCTAATGAAGGTCTTAGGGGGATTGAAACTAGTGTTGCAAGTGACTTTGAACCACATGCTTGAGCCCATAGAGCAGCCTGAACCGATACCAAAAGGATATGGAATTGTCACGTTTCCACATTGGGTTTGGCAGCCGGGTTTGCCTACATTGGCGACTTTTGTGATGGTGATGACATCTCCGGGAGTGGTGGATTGAGATATAGAATGTGTGATTACTAGGACAAACAAGAAGCAAAACAGAAGAATGTTTCTTAACAGCCTCATGGCTCTTAATGATGAGGATGAGACTAAATTGTTTTGCAATAGGGGATCTATTTAAGGCACATCCATTTTGTAATTTATTGTTATTTTTCTCATTATTCATAGAAACTTATATTCATTATTATATATAAAACCATAGTTATCCGATGGAAAGTTTATTTATTTAAGCCATCTTGTTATCAGTTGACTAAGTATTTACTAAGTCAATAGAGAATACTCCAATTTAGTACTTAATCATAGGTAGATAACATGTTTGTACATCGCCACAAGAACTGGTCAACCTTTTCCAAGATAGCACGCTGACTTCCTTTGGGAATATTGTGATTATGATTTATGACCCACTCAAATCTTTACTTATTACTAGTGTTGGCATGTCAACTTATGGAAACAATGAAAAGCCACACAAGTCATAATATTCTAAGGACGTTGGACTAAGAATGTTATTCGGGTAATTTAATCGGATTCGGGGTTATTCGAGTTTTCAAATTTATTATCTAACCCGTAACCTGATTCAAATAAGGTCGAGTTATTTGAGTTGGGTCGGGTTCGGGTTATTCATTTAAACCGAATATGATATGTTCGTATCTTGAATAAAACTTAAACTTTACAGTGACACTAATAGTTTATATAAATCATCATAAGTAACTTATATGTATATTATATATAGATGTAGTCATATTATTCATAAATAGCTTATATAGTTATATAGTTATATTTGTATATTAAATAACTTTTGTGGTTATTCGGCTTATTCGGGTTATCCGAATTCTAACATATTTATCTGTAACCCGATTCAAATAAGACTCGATTTATTCGAATTCGGGTTAATCAGGTTCAGGTGGTTGAATAAGCTTTGAATTCGAATTATTCTAGTTCGGGTTATTTATTCGAATTCTTTTATTTGTGACACCCCTAGGGACACCCCTAGGAACTTATAGGAAGTTTTTTTCCATGAACTCAATCTACTAACATTATTTGGTAAATAAAAATATAGAAATTTTTAATTAGCTTTTAGAAAAAAATAGCTTATGAAAATTAAGATTACATAACTATCCATCAACACTGTTTTTCTTTTCTTTTTTAGTTTTATTTTTCTTGTCTATTGTGTCAATTTACATATTATAAACTATTGCTCCAGCTACTTTAACAAATACATTTAAAAAAATATAAAGCTCCAACTTTCAGTTCCAACTCTAATTTCCAGGTACCAACATGGTAAATACTTCGAAGAATACGAAAATAAGAAGAATTGACTGGAAATGAATATTGTCTTAATAGCGAAAGGTGTAGATGGATTAGTGTTGGAGAGAGTGTTGAGTGTGAAGAACGAAGAAGAATTGAAGGATGTTGGAAGAACATATTCTCGCCAGGCAACACTGATTCTCACCAGGCGAAATTAGCATATATTTTTATCAGAACCAGTTTTGCCAAACGAAACTGCTCATCACGGACGAAAATTGAGGCGGTCAGAATTTCTTGTTTTGCAAGTTTTCACTATAAATAGAACCTATGTAATTATAAACCCTGACACCTATGAAAATTAATAAGATTTCTCTCTAGTTGAGCATGGATTAACCGCATGTTCGTTTACATTCTCGTAATCTTTATTGTGTTATTTCCTTGCGTGTTTGATCCATTTATTGTCGTGGCGTATAGTCTAGTGATTATACGTTCTTGTTTGGGTCTTAAATTCATAACAAGTGGTATCTCGTGTTTCGAGTGTTTGAGAACAATGGCGGATTAAAGAGAGATTAAGATTGGTAAGTTTGATAGTAGCGATTTTGGATTTTGTAAGGTGCAAATCGAGGACCTTTTGTATGAGAAGAAGTTGTACCAACCGTTGTCGGGTACTAAACGTGAAAGGATGAAGCAGGAGGATTGGGCTTTGCTAGATCGTCAAGCACTTGGTGTAGTTCGACTTTGACTGACCAATAATGTCGCCTACAATATTGTGGGGGAACCACGACTGCGGGTGTGATAATGGTGTTGTCTAACATGTATGAGCAACCCTCGGCTTTGAATAAGGTTTTCTTGATTCGACAGTTGGTGAACTCGAAGATGATTGAAACTGTATTGCCAGCGGATCATGTGAATGGGTTTAACTCGATTTTGACGAGGTACAAATCTGTAGGGGTTAAGTTTGAAGATGAGTTGGAGGCACTTTTCTTGTTCTCTTCGTTGCCCGAGGGTTGGTCAGGCACGATTATAGCTGTTAGTAGTTCATTTGGAACCACTAAGTTGACGTTTGAGAGGATCCGTGATTTGATACTCAGTGAAGGAATTACGAGAAAAGATTATGGTGAGTATTCGTGTTTGGCTTTAAGTGGGCAGAAGGCGTAGTATGAGTAGATCTAAATCGCGGAGAGAGTCATCGGAGAATAGGAACGTCACGTGTTGGAACTGCAAGCAACAAGGTCATTTTAGGTATCAATTTCTGAATGGTAAGTTGAGCGTGAACGTGACGGTTGAGACGACTGAAGATGCGTTGATGTGTTGCGAGGAGAATCTTGTGGAATCCTGGATTTTGGATTCGGCCATCTTTCCATGCGATCCCGTGCATGGAAGAAATGATGTTTAATTTGTACATCGCTACAGGAACGTCACGTGTTGCGGGTATTGGGGAGATGTTTAATTTGTACATCGCTACAGGAACCGATTAACTTTTTGTTACCTCATACTTAATTTTGGCGGGTTGTGATCTCTTTCCCTCTGTCAAAAGGTTCCCAAAGAACATAAAAATTAAATAAAACACATAATCATACTGATGGTGTCACAAACAGTCAAATCCGAATTAACTGGCCTCATAATTGATGGCTTAACACATGGGATAAGCCTTTAGCCAGACAGTGATACACCATGAATTGGTAAACCATCAATTAAGAATAAAAAAGATTATCATTATGAATCTAAATTGACAGCATTAAACTATACTTCCAAAAATCGTGTATTCATAAAGAAAGGATGAATACCATACATGTTTACATATCAAACAAAAACTATATTACCTCACCCAACAAATTTGGTAGCAGAAAATTAGTATGATCGAAAACGTAATTTTCTTTTGGATGATGTATGTAATAGGTTAGGGAGTGAATCGAATTTATACCCTAAACTTTTGATTTCAAATGTGTAGATTGGATGGAAGACAATGGTTTAATCCAATTCTAAATTTGAATCTAGTCTTTCAATTTTTGAAAATCACGTACTGCTCGACATTGTTGACATAATTATTTGTTCCAAAAATAATGGAGATATATTAGGAATGGGTACATCGCATTTGTATAGGTGTTATTTTTTCAAAATATGTCTTCTCAGTCAAATTCGGGATTAAACAAATTAACTGATTATTAGATTACTACAATCATGTAACATGTTTTAATTCATAACAATAAGAGTGTACGCCGATCATGCAATTGTCTATGATGTTGTTCTTATTCCAAATATGTTGGAATAATAATGTGTTGTGTTGGGATTTTCCTATATAAATTTTATAATTAAGAATGTATCACAAAAATGTAATTTTTTTTTACGAGAGCTATGTGACAACGTAACTTTTAAAACTGTAATTTGTTTGACCTAGAAAATCGTTGACATTTACCATAAAAGATGCTAAGAATCAATTTTCCTTTTAAATGAGTTTGTGATGTGATAATTGGGATGTTAATTGTATAAATTAATATAAATTACTTGTCATTGAATTAGTATCATTTGAATCCGGGATTTTCATTTTTGACAATGTCAACACCATAAAATGATTTAAATTTATTTAAATTACATTTAATTTTTCATTAAATTTAATTAGGGGTAATTAGGTAACTTAACCAAGTCTAATGGTACTTATTGCATGGACAATTAAGGTAAATTAGATCAATGGTGAATAATTAGGGATGTTAATTTATTAAAGGGGTGAGATTAACTTTGAGGGGATTAAGTTTATTAAGTCTACATATTAATTTATTTAGGCTTTCTTATAATAACAAATAAAAGGAGATGTAACTATGTAATATAATACATAGTGTGAAGTTCATAGTTATAGAGTATGTCTCTCTATCTCTATTATATATAAATCATTTTGCTTTCGATATTAAAATTTAGACTCGACTCTAAGAAATGACTAAGTTACCCCTTAATTTAATTATTTATACTCCATATATAATAATTACATTGTTACCAAAATTTCAGTTCCTCATTTATGTACATACATCATATCTTATAATTTTAAGTACCGGAAATATATGGAAATGGAAATTTCAGAAGCATGTAACTCGAATATATGAAAAGTATTTTAGTTTATATAAAGAATGAAAATGAAAATAAATGAAACTTATACCCCGACTTTGATGCTGGTATTTTGCTAGTTTAATGTTAAAAAGTGACCTTAATGAAGTTATATATCACAGAGTATTATGAGTAGTACAAGGAGAAACGACGATAATGAGGCATTTCATAAGAAACTATTATGCAGTAGTACAAACGGAATGGATTTTATGCACAGTTAGCATATTCCTAATCATCAGGTAACTTTATACAAAGAAAGAACAAAATTAGACATATCGTTTCAAAATCATACTCGTAACAAAACTAAAACCCAAATTACAAACGTTGAAATAAACTTTAATATTGAATAAATAGAATATAATCTCAACCGTTGATAATGAACTAATCAGGTAAATGAGTAGGATAATTAAATAGTTTTTTATAGGGTAATTAAGAAGGTCAATTATAAAATTTTCGAATTTGTGATGACAATTGATGCACAATATTAAGTTATACGATTTCTTGATACTCATGCGCGCTCTTTATTGATGTACGGTGATGTACATATAGAAATATTATTTTATTTTAAGATTTATTTCTACGTGTTTAATAATCTTATGTGAGGAATCGTATATCATCGTTTAAATTGCCTTTGTAAACTGTCGTGTAATCACCACAACCGAGATTCAGTCCAGTCAAGCATAAAAGTTAAGCTTGAGTGAGTGTTGGGTTGGACTCGATTCGTTACTCTTCGTGGATTACGTGGGTAACCCTTGAGCCAGCTTCAAATGGCACCAAGGATGGTAGGAATCGACTTGAGAAAAATAAAGATGATTATCTTTCTAGGGTTTTGTGTGTGTTTTTGAGTGAAAATGCTTGAGGATCAAATACGAATTCGTTCCTTGTATTTATAGAGTTGTATTTATAGAGTTGTATTTATAGAGAGAAAGTTTAGCAACGTGGACCAATGGGGTGAGTCCGGCAGGGATGCAAGTGGGACCCTTATTACTGACGTGGACTATTTTGATTGGGGAACTTACAACATCAACTTTATAATTTTACTTTCTTTTAGTACCTTTGTGTAAATTAATAATTCTCATATTACCTTACTGTAAATTGTATGGCTATAAATTGTGATCTCCTCGTATTTGAGGATCATTCAAAAAGTTAATTCATAATATTGTTTATATGGTATCAGCCATTTGGTTGGTCTTTCCCAAACCCCTCCATTTTCAGCTTTGGATTCGTCTCTCTCTCTTCATCTTCTCCTTCTTCCTCATGGCATCTTCATCAAACATTGATGCTCCTCTCCCTTTGAATACCCTTATTCACATGCTAACCATTAAACTATCCTCTAACAACTACTTGCTATGGAAAAATCAAATGGTCCCCATCCTTTCCTACCAATATCTTATTTCTCATGTCAATGGAGTTGAAACTGCCCCACCTGCAACTATTGTCGAGAATGACAAAACTGTTGTCAACCCAGCCCTTACCTCTTGGATGGCTACTGACCAGCGGACCGTAATCATTCTTCATGCCTCATTATCCGAAGAAGCTGTCTCCATGATTGTTGGACTCACCACCGCTCGTGACATTTGGGTTGCCCTAGAGGCGGCCTACAGCAACTCTTCTGTTGAGCGTGTTCAAAACCTCCGGGATCAACTTCGACAAACACAAAAAGGTGAAAAATCGGTTGCTGAATTTGGTCGTTCGTTTAAGCTTATATGCGATCAACTAAGCGCTATCGGGCATCCGGTTGATGCCACCGATCAAGTACATTGGTTTCTTTGTGGTTTAGGTCCGACATTTGAAACATTCTCCACATCTGTCCGTTCATCCAGACCGCAACCAACTATTTCAGATCTCTTGGCTAGGGCAGAAAGCCATGAATTGTTTATCAAAGCATTACATGGGACCTCTTCACCCACTGTTGCTTTCTCGGCCCAATCATCTCACCAAAAGTCTGGTTCTAATGCCCCGACTCGCGGTCGTGGCAACTATAATAATCGAGGAGGATACCAAAACTCTCGTGGCAACTATAATAATCAAGGATGAAGAAGGCCACCCCACTGCCAACTTTGCAGAACTCAAGGCCATTACGCAAGCTCGTGTCCAAAGCTTGCATCATATGCGGCTTCTGCTACTCCCATAGATGACACATTAGCCCGTGCGTTTCATGCTCAGTGCCATGTCTCAAGCGCTGCACCTGACTGGTATGTTGATTCAGGAGCATCGGATCATATGACCACATCCCGGGACTCTGTTTCCAACCCTAAGCCTCCTACAGGTAACAAAATTGTTTATTTTGGTAATGGAAACTCTCTAGCTGTCTCCCACATTGGTGATGTTAATCTCCTCGACTCCATTAAATTAGCAAATGTTTTGGTTGTCCCGAATCTCACCAAAAACCTGTTATCTGTGAGTAAACTTACTGAAGATAACTGTGTGGATGTATTGTTCTCACATCCTTATTTTTATATCCAGGATCGTCAAACCACTCAGGTCCTAGCCCGGGGTTGCCGTAAAGACACCTTATATGTTTTACACACAGGTCATGACGCATTGGTTGCAACGTCCTCATGTCCCAAAGCTTCGTATGAAATGTGGCACTCTCGATTGGGACATGCTTCTTATGATATTATTGTTATGTTACAAAAACTTGGACATTTATCTTTAACCTCTATTTTGCCTAAACCTGGACTTTGTTCACCGTGTCAAATAGCCAAGGCTAAACGTTTACCCTTTATCAATAATAGTAAACGTGCTTTACAACCGTTGGACTTAATTCACTGTGATTTATGGGGTCCGTCACCAGTTAAGACTGCTGAAAATTATGGGTATTATGTTGTGTTTGTTGATGACTATTCCAGGTTCTCTTGGTTATATCCATTAAAAGCCGAATCTGAGTTTTATGATGCCTTATCTGTTTTCGTAACTTTTGTACAAACTCAGTTCTCAAGGAAGATTAAAATCTTTCAAAGTGACGGAGGCACGGAATTTGTAAATCACCGGGTTCGCACCTTATTTGAAAAAAATGGTACTTTACATCGGTTGTCTTGCCCGTACACACCTCAACAAAATGCTCGGGCCGAACGAAAACATCGACATATTGTAGAAACAGGCTTGGCTATGTTATTTAATGCCCAACTTCCATCAACACATTGGGTAGATGCCTTCTCTTCGGCTATCTACATTATTAATCGATTACCCACTACCATTTTAGATGGAAAATCACCATTTGAGCTTTTGTACAAACACACTCCTGATTACAACTCTTTTCGTACCTTTGGTTGTCGTGTATTTCCACTTCTTCGGGATTACTCGAAACACAAGCTTGCCCCAAGAAGCATACCCTGTGTATTCATCGGCTATAGCCCAAAATATAAAGGGTATAGGTGCCTAGACCCGTCTACCTCTCGGGTTTATATCACCCAACATGCTCGGTTTGATGAAACTATATTTCCATTTCAAAACAGCTCCAATGATAAACAAATCTCCACCCTTCCACTTACCACATTTTTTGATAAAGCAAGTATAAATGTCCCAATTCATTCTCCAAACCCGTCAAATATCAAACCAACAGTCACACCCGCTCCCTGCAAACTTTGCATGGATTCTCCTCCTGATACATCACTTTCCACACCTATTGACTCCATAACATCATCACCTGATCATACTCATACACCCCCTGATTTGCCACCAACCAACCCTCCACCTACTCTTACAACATCACCTCCACCACCGCCACCTGTTCCCACACATCCCATGATGACCCGAGCAAAATCTGGTATTTTCAAACCACGTCATCAAGTAGATTTATCACACACTATACATTCACTGACTGAAACGGCGCATCCTGATGCTTGAGGTGACAGTTAAGCATGCACGCCGTTTGCTCCTTCGCTCCTGGCCTTACACGTGCAAGGCCCAGATAAAGGCTTTTCCGTTATCCCTTGGTTATAAATAGCACTAGTTATTTCCACTTTATTTTCAACCTAACCTCTTTATTCAAAATTTTTAAAAACAAAACTCAACTTTCCACTTCTTCCTTTTTCCCGCGGTACATTTTCTACGTCGCTCGTAATTATGATGTTCGATGTGTATTGTCGCCTGCACAAAAAAGAGGCAACTCTCCTGCTCTTCAGTGCCCAATTTACCATATCTAACTCTCCTGAGAGTTGGTTTACAATGGCAAAACGTTCAAACTCGAAATTTTGTGGGAAGAGGGTTGATGGTCTGAAAAACTGGAAGGACCATTTCCTTTATATTGATGACAAAATTCTTCCTGAAAAAGAAGAAAGTCTGTTGTTGTGGGTTGACCCAAAGTCATGGGTTAAGGGGATCGGGGCCATAAAAAATGTCCCATGTGTTGTCTGTCCCTGAGCTTGGCGTCGATATGGATTTCACGAGGCGTTTGCAGGGGGCTCAGGTGGTCATGAGGGCTTATCCCGATTTAGTACTTGCTCTAGCAAACCTTAACCGGAATTAGAATAAAAAAGATAAAGTCTTGGTGTGCAGGAGGAATAATAAAGGTATAGGGGCAGGGGAGTAGATGACGTTGTTTGTTTATTTTTCTTAGTTAACTTAAGTATTGGACTAACGTACCTGTTTTTTTTTTTTTATATATATATATATATTTTTTGTTGTTGTAGTGATGGATATTACTTTTGCTTTGGTTGATGAGAACCTTTCTGGGGTGGAGATTGGTTAGACCTTCGTCGACAATTTACCTGTGAACCCTGACAATTCTGCTGTGAAAACCTTGGTCCCTGGCTCTGACATTCCTGCCGACTTTGCGGTGGTTGATGTCTTTTCAGGTGGTGTGAGTAAAAAGAGAGGGACCAGCAGTGGCCAACCCGGCCCCTAGAAAGAAGCTAAAGAAATCATCTAGGGAATTGAAGGATATAGATACCTCCACCTTGTTGTCATGGGGAATAAGGAAGATAGCACCCAAGGTGGCTCTGATCAGGCACTTGTTAGCGTGCAGGAGCTATCTGGTGAGTGTTTGTTTTATTATTGTTTTACATAGTACCTTGTTAGACCTTGCTATTATTTTGACGTTGTCCTCCTGGACTCCTTTTTATTTAGATGATGAAGAAGAGGTGGGTTCTAATGCCCTGGATGTCACGAGGAGGATAGTTTCTGAGGCTGATGAGAC
Organism: Gnaphalium uliginosum; assembly: GCA_963930675.1. Taxonomy (NCBI): domain Eukaryota; kingdom Viridiplantae; phylum Streptophyta; class Magnoliopsida; order Asterales; family Asteraceae; genus Gnaphalium; species Gnaphalium uliginosum. Next base: position 55,906,373 of record OZ005680.1, on the reverse strand, counting down.
TGCCCAGAGAAAAGAAATCCACCTGCGTGTGAGCAAGGAGGCTGCCGCAAAGAGGGTGACATATAGCAGGGGGAAGGACAAACAAGTCCATCACACTAGCCCCAGTGATTTAACATGGGGTGAAGTGAATTTTGATGAGGATGGGGATGCCGTCAATTTCCTTCGTGGGGCCCGAGAGTATCTACCCTGTAACCCTCCAGATCATCTCGAGGGTTTTGTATTCATGCCTGCCTGGGGGTTCCAAGTTGACAACATAGGCCGTGAAATTTGCTCCTGCCGAGACTTTGTAACACATGCCATGCAACCCGCAATCCGCGAAAAGATGAAAGGATTATCTATGTGTCTAAGCATTAGCCGCGGTTATAAGGCAACTTTTGATGATATCATGTGGAAAAACAAAATACTGACAGTGGCCGACCACGTGGATCGTCTAAATAGGCAACTGGGTGTGGCTTTAAGGGAGACCAGGAAACAGGTGGATGACCAGAAGGTTGAGCTGGAGCAGTACTCGGGATCCAAGTACCCTAACGTCCCTTGCACTAGTGTTGTAACTTGTGTTTGATCAATCGGGACTAGTCTTGAAGCCCCAAAATCTGCAATCTTTGCGGTGTATTTATCATCTAGTAATATGTTCGCTGATTTCACATCTCTATGAATGACAGGGGTTGATGAGGCGGAATGAAGATAAGAAAGTGCACCAGCAGATTCCGCTGCTACCCTTAAACGATTCTCCCACGATAACCAAGTCATAGTGCCTTTACCATGTATATGATCATAAAGAGTTCCGTTGGATACATACTCATATACCAATAACGGAACTTCACTCTCTAAGCAACAACCCAACAGCTTCACCACGTTTCGATGGTTAACTCGTGTTAAGATAATCACTTCATTTATGAATGGTTCAATCTGGGCTTCGTCCATTACTCGTGATTTCTTGATTGCAACAACTCTCTGGTCGGTTAAAATGCCTTTGTAGACTGTCCCATAACCACCGCGGCCCAAGACTCTGTCTTCAGCGTAATTGTTGGTGGCTTTTTCTAACTCTTGTGCCGTGAAGACTTTTGTTGAATCGACATTGCTTTCGTTGGTTGTAATTCTTTGTTTCAGAAGCAAACCGCCATTTTGGTGAAACAATTTACGTCGAAGTTTAACAAGGTTCCTCTTCTTGAACACAAAATAGAGCCATGTTATTCCTACTAAAATGGCCAAGAAACCAAACCCCATTCCTGCATGTTAGCATATCAAATTCCTAATTAGGTTTTAACTCGATCAGTTCATTCAAGCTAATCAAACTATATCAATCAAGCTGAGATAAAAAAAGAGATTGTGTTTAGGCTAAGAAAGTCTAGTGTGAGTTCGAGTACAAGCACACTATTCTGGAGTTTGTGAGCTATCAGAAAAATATAAACAGTACAACTGGTTGTTTACGTACCTAGAGAGAACTTGATAACCGGGAACTGTGTAAGTTTCTTAGCACAACCTCGTCCATTCTTTAGGCCATCTCCAACGTACCCATCTTTGCAAGTGCACGTATAACTTCCAGGAGTGTTCGTACAGATCCCCTCACAGAGATTACTATTAGGATCCTCACATTCATTAATATCTGTCCAGATAACAAAAAATCATTAAATCATACTTGATTGATTAATTATTATTTTTAGTTACAAGGATTTAGCTAATGACAGCTATGAACTTGGGCTACTGGTAAGAAAAAAATTAAATGATGCATTAGTTCATGTTAAAATTTCCTTCTAAATTCAAAATTTTATTTATAAACTCAATCTTTCAATCTAATACAGCTAACTTTTAGTAAGGTTTATTTAATAAACTCAATTTATTGTTATCGAGAGCACTAAGAGCTGTCATTCGCAAATAACGCTCATTACATATCTAAAACCGTATCTTGAATAGATTAAGAAATTTACGAAACTAACCTTCGCAACCTGGATCAAGATATGGCTGACCCTTGTAACCTTTATTGCAAATACATCTGTAACCAGGAAGCCCTGTATCCGAATCAACGCATTGACTATTTGTTTGACAAGCCAACACACCTGCAGTTCTAGCCTCACTGCAGCTCAAATTCCCAACCACCCAATCGACCAATATCGTAACAGTAGCCTTCGTCCTGTTCTTAAAATTCGGGTCCATAAAATCTGACACCCCACGAAACGTAAACCTGTCTTTCTCAGCCAAAAACGAGTACGTACAGGGATCAAAAGACCAGATCTTTGTGTGGTTATAGAGAAAACTACCTACAGCAGTGTAGTAATATTTCATAGCCTTTGGGATGGATGTTTGACAACATCCCACTCCAGAACACGACCCGTTGACCACCTCCTCGGGTTTTGAACACAATGCAATACAACCACTAGTGTAGTTAGTTTGTATTGGGCCTTCAAACAAGGCGAAATCATCACACCCAATTAAAGTAAATATATTTTTTTGGGAAAATGAAAAAGGTGATTCCCAGGCTAGACTTGTGTTGACTGGCATGTCTTCGATTAGGTTTCCGAGTTGATCATAGCATTGGCTTGCGACTCTGCTGGGAATTCGAAAAGTGTAGTCTGAGAATTCAAGGATTTGGAGACTTTTGGTTGTGCCCATGAAAGTTTTTGGAGGATTGAAACTTGTTTCGCATTGGACTTCAAACCAGCGGCTGTGAAAGCATCCTGGACCAATACCAAAAGGGTATGGAATCGTTACGTTACCACATTGGCTTTGGCAGCCGGGTTTGCTTACATTTGGCGGTTTCGTGATGGTGGCAAGTTCGTCGCCTGTGGTGTTTGTGATGGTGGCTAACTGTGATGTAGACTGTATGATTATCAGACCAAACAAGAACAAGAACAAAAGAATGTTTTTTAAGAACATCTTTGTGGTTTTTGAGAAGGAGTATGAGACTAAATTGTTTTGCAGAGAGAGGATGTATTTAAGGAGATTAATTTTTTATTTTTTTTTAATGTGTATTTTCAATTTATGCTCATTTTGTCAACTGGTTGAATTGTATTTGTAATTTACCTCTCACCAACTCTTGATGGGTTACATTACATGTTCGCTTCCCATTTTTTGGATGATTAAAACGGAGATTTTGGAGTAATTACAAAAGGCAAAAATGTGCCGTGAGCTATTGATCGTCGGTAAATTTTGTTTTAAAGTTTAAATCTCGCATTTAATGTGCAAGTTGAGTTATAAGTAAGCTCTACTGATCATAGGTTAATTGCGGAAGCTTGATACAGTTACTATTAAAACTTTTATAGTTGAAGTATATAGAAAAAACCCAAGATTCCAAATGAAAGTTGGTTAATTTGTTATAAGCCATATATGTATTACGTTGACAAAATATTATAAGAGGTCAACGAAAATCAAAAGTAGATGAGTTGACTTTCGGAAGTCATATATATTAACATGCATGTTTTTGGGCACAAGAACCGGTCAACTTTCTGCAAGATAGCAAATATAGCAAGCTGACCTCTTTAGGGAATATGGTGATTCTGTGATATATTATTGTTATTCCATCAAATATTTAGCATTATCTTGACATGACAACTTATGGAAATAACCAAAAGCCGTACTAGCACTAAATTAAAAAATATATATCTAAATCTAATGTAAATCTAAAACCCTTATAATGCATTTCACCTATTAGGAATGTTTTAAAATTCGGTTTTTTAGTCGACAGGATGAGTGTTAATTTTTGATCGGGCCGGTTGGACCGGAAGATCGGACCGGATTTGTTACAATATGAAAACGGAATATATACATGAAGTAAAAGACATACAAAATCATGTACATCAAACAATTTAACAATCCAACATCCAACAAGTAGATTTTGTTTAAAAACATACAATCTAACAACAAGTAGACAACATTCTTAACGATAAGATTTTGCAATTATATTTTATACTACTCCGTAACAATTAATAACGCATTGTATATCTAAAAATTAACTTTTAATAACGAATTTTATATTGTAATACATCATCAAATAATACATATCGCCTCATAGATATTATATAATATCAAAAAACTATAATTTGATAATACACCTTTAATTTTCGAATATAATATATATCATAAGTGCTGCGATATATATAATAAATATATTTAAAGTAAATAATTAAAATAAGGTAAATGTTAGATTAGTTGGTTTACAAGCCGCTATTCATGAATGTGGTCTTGAGTTTGAATATTGTAACCAACAATTTTATTTTGTTTTCTATTTGTTTAAATTTTAACTTTAACTTGTCCCGCATAAATGAGAACACAATTTCAACATAAGAATCACCGTCTATATAATGTCAATAAAGTTCACACTCCAACTTACTATTCAATTTAAGAAGGCTTAAAGGTTTCTTAAAACATTGCCTATTAGGCTTAAACCTTAATTAAAGGAAGATCAAAAATCCCCAAAATACCCTTTTCATTCTAAATATATATTAACTGCAAGCATTTATGTAGAATATCATCTATCTAAATAGGCAATTAATTAAAATAAAAAATACATTATTAACCCTTATAAATCATACCTTCTTCCTATAGATCCTCGATAAATCATTGAGCCTATCCTTCGATCCTTAAAACTTTTTAAAATCACAAATTATTACTAAATAAAAAATAACTGTGAATACATAATTCGTATTATTAATTAAGCTGTTATAAGTTAAATAAAAATGCAAATGCAAATGATGTCAAATGGACTACAATCAAAACCATGGACATAGAATTCCCATTGTTATTTTTAGTACAATGTATCGATTTTGCTACAATATTTTTTTCAAGACATAACACACATATAAAATGTTTTACGTTGTGGGTCTTCGAAAATAATAAAAACTATGATCAATAAGAGTATGATTGGTTTACCATAATTTCTTTGAAGAGTGAAATACTACACACCCGAACAACACTAAAGTTAAATGTACGCCTCGCAGCATTGTGGGTACCCACTAGTATACAAAAATATAGAAAGGACTATTCTAAGAAGTAAAACAATGTTATTACGGGTATTTTGGGTTAAAGTCGTAGATTGTCAGCGTACTTTTCAATGTAGGTAAAAAACGATTTTATTACCAATGTAAATAATGTATTTTGTAAACATGTGTCAATGTAGGTATATGATTTATAAGTACATTACCTACTTAAAAAAATTTATGTAAATTACATTGCTAATCAGTAACACTTTTTAACGGTACATTACATATATTGGTAATAAAATCGGTTTGTTATCTAGTTTAGAACAAAAATGATAGTGCGTTGTCAATCTATCCGTTATACCCTAATATTTTTTGTCTATCCGTTCCTCATAATTATTCAAAATCGGCCGGTGTTATATTATTTTAACAAAGAAGTTCTAGACCTAAGTTTATTTTTTTAAAGGGTATTCCCGTTAATAACATACTTCTGGGGTGACCGAGCTTATGCTCGTGATGTACACGACCTAACCGTTGCCGTGACCATTTCCAAACATTCCCCTGACTATCTGGTAAATATTTAACCGGGAAGAGATCGAACCCGTGACCTCTAGAAAGTCATTCAGACGCCCTTACCACTAGGTCATCACCATATGATTTCTAGACCTTAGTTTATTATTTATATATAAAACAAGAATATTCCTCAAAGAAGTTGTAAGATTTCTGACGGATTAACATTTCATTGTGTTTTTCTTAAATTAATCTTGAGATCTTTAAACTTTTTTCATATAGTTTATTCAACAAAATTGTTGTTCGAAAAAAAATATATCTTTGAAGTATATATAAAGATCTTCATCAATTTTATATTAAAATTAAAGTCAACAATAATTAAACTTTAAATTACCCTTAAACTTTCATTAATTATCTATTTTGTCCAAAAGAACCACTAAATTATAAATCTCAATCATTCATTTTAAACTTTCCTCGACTTTCGATTAAAATTTTACCATATGATTTCAAATGTGTATGTAATAAAAGTTATCCACATACATTATGATTTAAATTTTAAACCGGACTTTAAACACTGTTAGATCGTTTCGATTTGACGCAATAAATTGTTGATTTTTTGATGTTTCTAATTGGCATTAAAATCATTTCTATCATCACTCACTAGAAAAAATAATGATAAAAACTAGTGTAAACAATATAATGTGTAAAATTAAAGTTTAACTGTTTGTCGTCGTCGTTATGTGCGGGTGCGCTGGTAGGATTAGGGATGTCACTTTTTATCTATATCTGAATAATCTATCTAAACCAAATTCGAGTTAGCTTAAATGGATCGGAATTCAGATTGCGGATTGAATAACGAATTCCTTAAACGGGATACACAGATTGAATAACGAATCAAAATTGTATTTTTTTAATATATCTGAATAATCCAAATAAGGTTTGAGTAAATTAAATAATATATTTTTACTAATTGAGTATGAATTTTACTATATAAATATTAATTAAAAATCAGACTACTATTATATCTTATATTTGTTTAGATAATTGATTTCCTGCAACTTGTTTATAACTTGCTGATACGTTATTTGTAGTTTGTACAATATAGTATGCAAACTTACAAATCATTGTAGCATTGGATAGGTCTTCAATACCTTTTTTTAAATATCAAAGCTAATAATCTACTTACGCAATTTTGTAGCATAAGTATGCTTTAGAAGTTTGTAGAAAATGTGAGTATCGTGTTTTTATGCTATAAAAAAGCATGCTTTAGAAGTTTGTAGTAATTGTAAGTATAGTGTTTTTATGCTACGTACAAAAAGTATGTTTTAAAAGTTTGTAGGAAAGGTGAGTACAGTGATTTTATCAAAATTTAAACGTAAACCTTTTAAACTTAGTCCCAATTAATTCACACCTCCACCTTAAACTAATTCAAATGAATCCATTTAATCCGAAAACTAAATTGAAACCATTACAGGTTGATTTGTGATTGTCCAAAATTTGAATAATCCCATTTAAATAATCCGAAAATAAAAAACATATGCTGTTTAACTTATGTAATTCTCATCTTATAATAATTTTATCATTTTCATTTTTTTTCACTTCACTAATGTATCCGGGATACGAGAAAACTACCGTCATATTAAGTTACGTACAATCATGGATAATCTATCGGTGAAAAAAACATAAATTGACAACAAAACTTCGTATGCTGTTGCATAGCGCGGGTATTACGCTAGTTTTTTTTAAAAAAATCTTCTTTACACCATGAGAATAAACTAGATTTGTTGGAGTGTAAGTTTGATGCTTGTAAAATCTTGATAGCTGATAACACTAACTATACACCATGTTTTAAAGATGTGAAAGTAATGTTCATGCTGATTTAGCGACTTCCGTTCATAACGATAAACTTGATTATTTTCTTACAAAGTCTTCCTTGTCTTCCTTCTATGGGACGGAATAAACTATGCGATTAAGAGCTAACCGGCATATGTTTTATTTAAAACACTCAAATAATAGTGCTAATAATGTGATTTTGATAAGTTTTTATTTTCGATATATTTTGTTTTAATAATTCTGAATTAACGTAATCTCAAATCTAGTAATTTTCAAACGCACCATATTGGCTTCAGAGTGTGACTAAATTGGCAGGTTATCAAACTTGTTCCTTTATTCCAAAATACCTACCAATTCAACACCTCTTTTAAGTATCTAAATTCAATTCAATTCAATACATTCCGGTATTTAAATTAAACATGTCTGAAATTTAATTTTACTTCAATTCATACGCCTTTGCTCTGTTCTCCGATCAACAATAAAACCTTAGATTACACTTGCATAACTCAAAACAGAGACCCAAAACAATACAGTTCTAATGATCCTTCAAGGTTCTTACCGTGAGGTATCATATCGAAGCGAAACAGTATCAGGATATACAAGATTACTATCTACACTAAGACCCAAAGAGTTTTCGCCGGTACTTGAATACGGATTTATCGATTCTGCATAAAGATCCGTATGATAATTTTCCATATTTAGCAAGTCAGTGTTCTCTTCATCACCTGGTCGATTCGCCCATGGATGTTGAGTAAACTTTCGTAACCCTTCAAGTTGAACTGCTACTTCTTTCATCGTGGGTCGCTCATCACCCGTAAGATTAAGGCATCTTTTCACAAGTACACCAATTTCTTGAAGTTGTTCTAGGGTACCTTCCCTTACAACTCTAGGCTCAAGAATTTGAAACAATCGGTTTTCTTTTAATGACATTATGAAATAAGTTGCTAGATTGCGTTCTTCTTCGCTTCGTTGCATACACAGGGGTTTCTTACCCGTTAGAAGCTCGGCTAGCACGACTCCAAAGCTATAAACGTCACTCTTTTCAGTTAACTGACTTGTGTTAAAGTACTCGGGATCTAAGTACCCTAATGTCCCTTGCACGAGTGTGGTCACTTGTGTTTGATCAATCGGAACTAGTCTAGAAGCCCCAAAATCCGCTATCTTTGTCGTGTAATTATCGTCTAATAATATGTTGGCGGATTTCACGTCTCTATGAATAACAGGGGTCGCTGCGGCTGAATGAAGATAAGAAAGTGCACCTGCGGCTTCTGCTGCTACTCTTAAACGATTCTCCCACGATAACCAAGTTGTAGTGCCTTTACCATGAATATGGTCATGAAGAGTTCCGTTGGATACATACTCATATACCAATAACGGGACTTCACTCTCTAAACAACATCCCAAAAGCTTAACCACGTTTCGATGGTTAACTTGTGTTAAGATGATCACTTCATTAATGAATTGTTCAATTTGGGATTCATCCATTACTCGTGATTTCTTGATTGCAACGACTCGTTGGTCTGTTAGAATGCCTTTGTATACAGTTCCATAACCACCACGACCTAATATTCGGTCTTCTGAGTAATTGTTGGTGGCTTTTTCTAACTCTTGTGCGGTGAAGACTTTAGTTGAATCGACATTGCCTTTGCTGGTTGTAATTCGTTGTTTGAGTAACAGACCACCATTTTGTTGAAATAATTTCTGGCGTATTTTAATAAGGTTTCTCTTCTTGTAGACAAAATAGAGCCATGTTATTCCTACTAAAATGGCCAAGAAACCAAACCCCATACCTGCATTTTAATTTATCACATCAGAGAATGAATTACAATCCCCAAAGACATTAGACATTGTATTCAAAGTTGTATATTTCCCAAAAATTTCTTATATAGAGTTAATTTGTTGAAAATTTGGTTCTGATGTACAGAGGATATATTCTTTAATTTTAGTCCTAATCAAGAATCGTTTCCTACAACGCTAAGTACATGATAGCTCAGTGGAATGCATAAAGCTTATGTTTGGACCTTTGGCCTATTGATGTCAGGGTGACCAAATAGCTAACAAAAAACAAATAAGAAGAAAGTTCATAAATTACCTAGAGAAAACTTGATGACTGGAAACTGCGAGTTTTTCTTAGTACAACCACGTCCGTTTTTCAGGCCATCTCCCACGAACCCGTCTTTACAACCACATGTATAACTTCCAGGAGTATTCACACAAACCCCCTCACACAGATTATTAGGATCATCACATTCGTTGATATCTGTCAATATCAAACAAACACAATCAGATCATATATTGTATATTTTCTAGGCGCCGAATGCGAAAATCTAAAGTCAAACGAAGATCACAAATCTAACCTTGGCAACCTGGATCAAGATAAGGCTGACCCCAATAACCTTTATTACAAACACATCTGTAACCAGGAACCCCTGTATCCGAGTCAATGCATTGACTATTTCTTTGACAAGCCAACACACCTGCAGTTCTAGCCTCACTACAGCTCAAGTTCCCAACCACCCAATCAACCAACATGGGGACACTTGCCCTGGTCCGGTTTCTAAAATCTGGGTCCAAAAAATCCGACACCCCACCAAATGTAAACTGTTCTTGTTCACCCAAAAACGAGTAAGTACAAGGATCAAAAGACCAGATTTTAGTGTGGTTATAACGCAAACTACCAACAGAAGTGTAGTAGTACTTAAGTGCCTTTGGAATATTTGTTTGACAACACCCAACACCCGAACATGACCCGTTGACCACCTCCTCGGGTTTTGAACACAATGCAATGCATCCACTAGTGAAGTTTACTTGTTGTGGGCCTAAAAACAAGGCGAAATCGTCACAACCAATTAAGTTGAATTGATTCTTTTGTGAAAATGAGAAAGGTGATGTCCAGCCTAGACTTGTGCTAATTGGATTATCTTCAGTTATTTTTCCAAATCTATCGTAGCATCTGTTTGCAACTTTGGTAGGTGTCCGGAAAGTGGAATCAGAGAATTCGAGTATTGGGAGACGGTCGATGAATGGTTTGGGAGGATTGAAAGTTGTGTTGCAAGTGACTTCAAACCATTCGCTTAGAAAGCAGCCTGGACCAATACCAAAAGGATATGGAATCGTTACGTTTCCACATTGTGATTGGCAGCCTGGTTTACTTATGTTTGCGGTTTTCGTGATGGAATTAAGATCAACGGTTGTGGTGGTGTTGGGTGATTGTGATGAAGATTGTGTGATTGTTAGGATAAACAAAAAAAGAAATAAATGTATGTGACTTGTGAACTTGTTCATGGTGGTTGCACAAAAGGAGCTAGGAAAGTGCCCAATTTATTTGCAGATGAAATAGATCTGAGTTTTTGTTTTGTTTTGTTATTTATTGATGGCTGGCCTTTTGTCAACTTGGTGCAGATTTCATCTACCAAACAACCATTCATGACTTTACACATCATGTTTCCGTTTACTTTGAATAATGAAGAACAAAAATTCGAATTTAATTATTATAAATTTATTCATTGAATTGAAATAACAATTAATAATTAAATAGACATTATAATAATTCTATCTTTGTTGATAAACTAGTGTAAGATGAGACGTTAAACGTCACCAAGGTCAAGTACTGCACAAGTTTATATTATAGTAAGTCAATGGACAATATGTAGCAATCATGGTGGATATAGTTGACTTTTGGTGATCACATATTCTAACATGCATATATTTTGTCGCCACAAGAACCGGTCAAAAGTCAACTGTCCAAGAGGATTAATCTGAAATCCAACATCTTATATATATTAATTCTGCAAAATCGGCCATTTTTGTTTTAATTTTGAAGTTCCTTTAGTTTTTTGTGTGATTTATGTTATTAAAATGTATTTTCATCATGCTAATTAACATGCATTCTTAGTTTAATTTATTTTCAATCAACGCGCAGAAACTTCAACTCACAAATGTTACATGTATAAGTAGTACCTGTTTCTGATTTCAGGAAAGAAAGGAGAGCAATAAGCGAGTTGATATAGTCAAATAATGCTGTATTTACAACAATCACTGTCATATCTCGCACCAGGAAGGCCAACGACTCGGACATGTAAAAAAACAGGAAATTCCAACAACAATAAGATTTAAAACGCATAAGTGAAACAAAATTGGGAACAATTATGGGCAGAAACTTGAAAATAATGCTACAAAAATTTCGACCTTACTTTTTATCTAGTGACTGTGTTACATGTTTCAAACTGTATATCAGTGACTAGTAGCTAAGGCAGTCACCAGAAGACCAAGAACGAGAAATGGTTGAGCACTAGCCTGAAATTAAAGCATTCCACAACTTCATTAGCTCCAACTTTCTGGCATATTATCATCTAAATCATGATAACACTATAATGGCAAAATCCTAAGCAACAATGTTATAACGAGTAATCACTAATCACTAGAGCAGTAAAAAGTGCCAAACAATTTCTTCCTTATTATTATCAATGAAAGATGAGAAAAAAAGGGCATATTGTGTTGGAACTGACATGCTTACAAAGATGTTTTAGAGGGCTTATATGAAACATAAGTTTTGAGATTAGATGTTTGAGAATGACGTTCAATTTCATAGAAAAAATAACCATATGTTTTAGAGGGCTTATATGAAACATAAGTTTTGAGATTAGATGTTTGAGAATGACGTTCAATTTCATAGAAAAAATAACGAAATATCATTTATCTATATGCTATATCTGTATAAGAGAAAAACACCCATATGATTTACGGAATTGGTAAATACTCCGTAATAGGCTCGAGCATAAAAGTCAAAGGGTATATCATATATGTGATGGGTTGATAATGATTTATGGAGAGCATACCTGATACTTGACATCATATTTAACTGGATCTTTAAGGAAGTACTTGAACTGCAGCAAGAAACAAGGCTTACTTATCAAAAGATTATCAATCTTGACACTCTTCGTGAAATTAATGACATTTACAGAAGAATAGTAACTACAATGTTGATTATTACAATTTCAACTTTCATGTGATGATATTATAGAGAAAAAAAGGTGAAATTGTAATAATTAAAATTTTGAACATTGTGGTATCAGTCAGTCAGTCACTCTAATGAGATGGGCATTTAGCAATAATTTTCCTTACCTGAAAGAAGATTTGTGGAGCAATTAACCCAACGAGTGCTAAGGCGTAATAAGGTTTACCAGATCCTAAAAGGTAACCTGCCACCAACAATGCATATTACATCATGCTCAACAATAATATTTACCAGTCATTACTTGATGATATGCATGGACAGCCATAAACTTCTGATTAGATCGAAACGTCAATCAGAAGATGAAATTTACAAGCCATTTTTTAATAACCCAGGAGACATTGGTTGATAATAAGAACTATAAGCCCCTTAATAGTCATTAGTTGTGCTGTGGGCATACTAACAACCTCGACCATGATTTTAGTTTATTTGATTGTTGCATACAATGTCCTTGCCACCGAGAAAGAGATGAGATTTGGTTATTCACAATAGAAGTAGTTTGGCTTTTCGACAACCTCATCAAAACGGGTCTGGTTTGGTGGGGGCCATTGCTAACCATTAGATGTGGAAACATAAGTAACTCGGATGGGTTGGATATCAAAACAGGTTTGGTTTGGTTGGGTTGGGTCAACCCACAAAGATTTCTGTTATCTGGATTTTTGAAATTTTAATATCTTTAATGTGCAAATTATGACTATAAAACTATATATATTAGTTACAAAAATAACCAAACTCTTAATAAAGCAATTTAGGACATGGGACGCGGATTGCTCTAGGTCACTAAAGTTTGGTACGGAGGGGGGGTAAGCTCATTTCGGATCGCTCCGGTACAATGTACAATATAATGTGGCACCAATTTGCCCTATAACCTTTTCTTTTAGATTTATATGGTAGAAATCCAAACTTTTAAATTTTTTTATGGAGTAATACTTAACAAAGTTTCAACCAATAGTCCAATACAGAACTAAAAGTTAATCTTAAGAGCCTGTGTATTCAATAACATTTCAGAACGTCAATTTCCGTGTCAGGAACGGAACTGTACCATGACTCGGTACTTAACGCTCTGGTACCCGGATCGTGAGGGTTTTGGCGTACCATGTGACTATATCATCTGAATATGCTTCGGATGACATTTGACCCATATCCTTATTAGTTAGATACTTGTACTCAATTCATTTGACCTATTAGATAAATCTAACATAAACCATATCGACCCAGTTATCAGTAAATTTGGCCGAAACTGCCACATACTTTTCACTATAGCAAGTTGTTGCCTTAAAAGGAAGAATAGAGCAGAACATCATTCAAATACAGATAATGGTCAAACCTGCTATAGAGAGTTGAGTTATGTCAATGGCACCAACACATATCCATTTAGCTGTCTCTTCACCAAAAGCCACAGGAAGGGACTGATTATATGCATTAACATGCGAAGCTCAATCACTATATTTAAAATAAAAGTCAAAATAATTATATATTAAAGCAAAGAAAGTGTGTATAGTAACCTGAAGCCCCATTTTCCTGTCTCCCTCAACGCTTTTAAAGTCATTTACTATAGCAATACCAAGCTTCAATTTTGAAAGAGGAAAAACAAGGTTAATTATTTTTCATGTACTTGTTCCATTCCGCAATAATTTGTCACACTTGAACCCAAACATAGTTCAATAGAAGTGTTTGAACATTAATCACGTGTACGAAATATTTGTTTACATACCCCAGCTATGCTGTACAAAAGTGTGAGAACTACTATATCAGGTGTAAGAGTTCCGAACAATGCTTGACCAGCCCACCTGTCAAGAAGTAGTCAATGCATAAATCATCATCTAAATAAGCATGGCTTTTTAGATTTGGAGTTAAAGCTTGTATTACTTCATATTTTGAAGTCAAGTCATGTTTCTAAAAAACAGAACATACCAAAAAGGAAAACAATATTCAGTCTATTCCAAAAGAAAAAAATTAACTTAGACTTTCAATGTTGAAAAGAAGTTATAAACTTAAAATATGATATGCATTTGCATTTGCATAAATTTGTGTAAGATTTTGAATATAAATAATATCATGCCTATATTGTACAAATTCCATTTAACATACACGAAGTTCAAGATTTGACTCAAATTAGTCAAACAGACTTTTAGCAAGCACGAGTAACATGATGATGGTATTAAATAAACTGACAACACTTAATCGTTAATGAGCAAGACTAAAACTGGAATGGTAAGGAATAAGAAATCAGACCATGGTAAGCTAATATAACTCGCTCCTAATGCAAAGTTGCCAATCCATCCATTTTGTTTGAGCTGCAACCACACAAGAATTATAAGGGTTCGTTTGATAAAACAATATGATTCGGTCTCTAATGAATCAAAGGCTTGATTAAAAGGCACGATTAGCTATTGTTCCCAACTACCTACGGGTGCGTCAATGGGTTCACGACATATTTTCCACCCTGTCAGTTTACTTGGGTGAGGTTTCTAAATCTTCAAAAGGAGATCGAAAACAGGACAACAGTTTGCTGTACATAGAGAGTAGTATATTCAATGTGGTATTTGAATTTGTGTTTTTCAACTCATTATTTAACAACTACACGGAAACCGAGTATCAAATGATAATGTAAAAGTTACCTAACTACCCCTTCTTTTAACATAAAGTGAAACTTTTACTTTCATTTCAGATGACATCCTTTTTTCACAGAAAGGTCATTTTTGGTCATTTTATGTTATAGGTTTCTTACGTAATGAAAGTTTTCCAAACACTCAAACATCTGATTATTACAATTTGAAACAACAAAAGCACATCTAAAACTACCTACTCCCATGATCCGCTTCGTTACAGCTGATTATGTGATTCTTTTTATTCTATATGGCATCAGCAGTAAGCACTTTCAAACCTCACATCCAAACACCCCGTAAGCTAAAATTGAAAAGGAATTTACCTTTAAAGGTGGAGCTGAGTAGATATAAGATAACAATGATCCACCCAAAGCAAGATAGAATATTGTAGGGAACTTATGCCCTGCCTGAAACAAATTGGTCCTTAGGGACTGTCATTCAAAATTCAAAACACAAAACAGAAATGCAGAAGACGAGACTTACCCACACGTCCAGTATACCAGCCAATCCAATGCCTCCTAGAAGAAGTACCCAAATTTGAGTAATGACCTGAAGATTAACAAGATATCTGACTTATAGCCCCTAAAAATAATGAAAAGTAACTCAACTATACAATGAAAGTTACAAAACTAACCTCATTTTCAGATATGGCTCCAGAAGGAATTGGACGGTAAGGTTCGTTAATAGCATCAATGTCTCTATCATACCAATCATTGATTGTCTATTGAATTGAAACAGTAAAATGGAGTTATGTACTCTGATTGTGAAAAAAGTTTCACAAACAGTTAATGAAATATACCTGTGTATAACCGGTTAGAAATGGGCCAGACATCATCATGCAAACAATTGATTTAGCAACATCTTCCACAGTCCATTCGAAGTTGCCTGCAATGCAAACAAAGTTTAAAAAAACACTGGTATAGCAACAGCTTGCCGTTTGGTTTGTTTTAGCCATTTGACACTTTCATTTTGTGGGATCTGCAGATTGAAGGTTGGAAGGCTTCGAAAACCTAATTCGAATATTATATGCTGGTATGGCTTAGACATGAATGGACTATTGTTCACCTGAAGAACTCGGATTCTACCACAATGAAAACGGTTTCTAATAATGTGGCTTGTTAGTTGCCTTCCAGATATTCTATCTAAAAAATAGTTAAAATCAAAAGGTTCGATATTTAACGTACCAGAAGCAGCAGCTCCACATACGACTCCCCAAATTAATGGAGGCCAAGTAACCGGCTTTGTAAGTTGAACACGGATCTTCCATATATCCTGTACCGAAAACAGGTCGTTAAGATCCAAAAATAAGTTAACACATCATCTATAATTACACGAATGTAGCCAAAACCTCTAGATTCACAACTTTATAAATTCAATACAATAAGTTGATCAAATATCACTAAAATTTCCATGTATTTACTCATTCTTTTCATAAGCTAAGAACACTTTCAAGACATATTAATTCACATCCATAGCATGTTTGATGAATAAAGTGCAACTAGTGGGCCCGATTGCTATACACACACATTCAAACAGATAAGTAGTAAATTTAATTCCTTTAAATGGTAACATGTTTTACTGGAAAATTTCTAGGACCCACAATCCTGTAAATTTCTAGAGCATGAATGCTCACCTAATAAGTAGGGAGTAAGACTTGTAAAAATTACCAACACTTGTAAAAACTAAAAAATATAATAAATTTTTTATTTAACTTGGAACCTATTGTCTTGTTGATTGGTAACTTCAATAAGCATAGAAAATAACCAAAAGTTAACAATTCACAGATATATCATAACACAAAAAACATAAAAGAGATGGAATTAAGAAACTTAACAGTTTCTTGTTTAGCCCCTTTAATCCCAAGAATTTGATTAAAACCAGATCCACTTGCAGCTGGTGCTTTCTCTGGCGCCTTTGGTTTCACTGCTAAATTAACAAAAAATAATATTTCAAAAAATTGATATAGTTATAAACTTTAGGACAAAAAGGTATATACTACACTAAAACTGTAAGAAATAAAAATAAATAAATAAATAAGTGTAGCATTAATTTAATTAAGAAAAATAATTAAAGTGCCCAACTTTACTGACCTTCATTTGCATCTGTCTCCGTTGCTTTGATTGTTAGCCTTCTACCTAATCAATTCAATGAAAACTTAAACAAATTACAAGGATAGAAAATTAAAGCAATTAATCTTAATGGTAACAAAATTTGAAGATTGAGCTTACAAGAACGAGAGAGAGAAATGGGTGTTGGTAATGGTAGAGTAGAGCGTCTGTTTGAATTGGGTTTAATGGAACAAGAAAGAGTATTGAGCAAAGAAGAAGCCATAGTAGCCATTGAACAAGTTATGGGGAGAAAGAGATAACACTCTTATATGATTCTTGTTTATTTTCTTCAATTCAATTGGGTTATTTGTTGGTTTATTTCCCCTCTTTGTATATTTGTAGTTTTTCTAACTTGTAGCTGGTGGGAGTGTACTCTTTTTTTAGGTAATCAAACAGTTTTATGACTAAAGTAGTCCAATTGTGTTTTCACTATTTAGTACTACTAGTTCTTTATCTACGTACAGGTACTCTATTTTACTTTACATAAATGAAAGGAGTAATTATATTCATATAACACCCCTCGCATTTGTGACCGGTAGTCGAGGATGACTGCAAGTCATGTTAGCACGACCGGTAATGCACAATTCTAACCGATCACGACTGCAATCCGTAGCAAATTGCACTATTTTAGTAAGAAAAAAAAATACTTCCACTAAATAATAGTTACTCTAATGTTTTTATACTAAATCTTTACACTACATATATTTTTAATTGTTTTAAAATACACAATTCATCAATATAATATTACAATTTTTGTATAATCATCAAATTCTTGTAATTAATATAATAATGTTGATCCCAATTTATTGACAAGTGTTTGAGAGTCACAATGTATAGTATAGTTAGAGTCATAAAGGGGTGAATACAATTTGATCGTTAACTTGTATATTTAAACCTTTTAATTGATTATTAATAACATATTAAAATTCTTTTATAAATTTAGACCGAGTATGATATAAGAATACAAGACAAGCAATTGTAAATGCAACTGAATAGCTTAAAGGTAAATTTATTGAATCACAAATTACATCGAGTATTGAATTTGCGAAAATTTCTTGCCAAAGTTAAGATCAATTCAATACAAAAGCTAACTATTACAAATACTTGTTGAAGCACTAGCTAACTACTCTCAACTAGTAAGAAATACTAGTTACACACGATGTCACTCTATTTAAAGCCGTCTTAAATGCGTAAATATCTCCTGAAATTTTGGATTATAGAATGACACATGTCGCTTGTTGAGTGGAACAAAAAATGGCTAGAAGAAGATTATGTGATCACATTTTAGATTATGCTATTTGTGTGTGCTTGATTTTCACAAATCACATTTAAGGTTAATGTCACACATTTCTCACTTATTTTACTATTGGATGTTGTTGGTATAGATGATCAGGGATCGCAGAATAGCTACCAGAATACTTACGATATTTTGAAGCTTATTTATTGTTGAAGCAGCTCGAGACATTATAGAATTTTTCACTCACTACAAATTAACGTGGTCTTCTTGAATAACTTTTTTTTTAGCTTTAGTGACCTCATTTTACTGTGGGCAGGCTGCGCCTTTATTATATACTATTTCTGTCCCAAAATAAATGTTCATTACTATTTATATGTGTCTCAAAATAATTGTTCACTTGTAAAAAATAACTATTAAAAATCATTAAACTTCCCATATTACACTCATTTATTACTCTAATCATTTATTTCTTAAATAAATTCAGTCAACATTGTCTTGATTATAAGGACAAAACTAAAATTTATCCAACCTATTTTAATTTCAACAAAAATGTTGGGGGACATTTTTTGGGACGGAAAGGGTAGTAGAGTGAATGATCTTTTAACTAAAACAGTAGAATGTTTGATGTTAACAATGGAGTGTATTTTTTACATTTTGCACTAATTTAGTACTAAAATTGTAGATGCTTTTATAAAACAGAGGATAATTATGTATATGTTAAGAAAATTTAAAGATTAAAACTACAAATGTACTTAATAATATTATATTTTAACATTATTAAATAGGTATCGCTAACATCAAATAGATGTTACCGACTATGTCGTCTTTTCAAAATGAATCTTCATCTTATCATTTTAATTTCTTGTGATAGCCATGTATTTATTGTAAATACCTATGAGTTCAATGTTCTTTTATACTATTTATTTCTTAAAAGTGGACAATCTTTTTTGAAGAAACAAAAAATAGTAATGAATTAAGACAGAGTGAACACGTCTTAGACAAGTTCCTTCAAAATATTATTAGCTCTATACAAACCACCGTAATTAAAAAAAAATTAATACAATCACCCTATTGCCCGTGAATAAACCAATCACTTAGATCGAATATAACCAAGTACAATTTTATGTTATATTGTTCTTGTGATCTTGTTTGTTCGTCTTTTCCGTTAGTTTATTATCGGTGGATATAATTGCTACAAATGCACTATATGGGGCTCAAATTTCTATAATCTCAAAATTTGAAGATCGTAGTGCATTTCTCATGGAACAGCCAAAAGACTGGTAGCAGTTCAGCAAATGCGATATCATTTGAGGAGTTCATGTTTATCGAACGAACGGTTTTCCACAGCAGACCGTCAAAGGCTTGAGGTTAGTGTCATTAATATGATTCTCAGTAACAATAACTACCTGTGTCCTGTAGCATCATTTAAGAAATTTGAAGTTGGATTGCTTTTAGGGCACCTAAATAGATAAAGCAGCTTCAGTATTACCGTCTCAAGTACACTAATATCACTACATATTGAAGATCACACTAACAACCCATAAAAGAAGTTTTATCCAGTTGAAGTATGCATGTCAAAAGATCAGGAGCACCTAAACTGGATGCGTATATTTCAAATCCGCAATCTCCTATATACTTTTCGGAAACAAAATGATTGCATTTATATATTCTTATATAAGCGTAAATCAGATACAAATACTTCGACTGGGTATCGAATTAGGAAAACAACATATGGGCATTCAATGTAAACGAGCATGATTAATGGAGTTGATAATAAGTAAAAGTGAGAAAAATGGGAACTACTTGATTGATTCCAATTAATACTATGATCCGCCTAGAAAAAAAACTGCAAGCTTATCAATCTTAACCCGGGTATTAAAAAAATAATGTTGTTAAGTACCTCTTCATCTAGATACTAGACCCGTAAAAAGGACATGCCCCTGATCAATTATGCTAAAGGCATCATGCTTTAGCTTTTTTGTACTGCTTGATTTCATTAATGATTCCTTCTGTAAGAGCATCTACATCATTATTCTTCCCAAAAAACTTCAAAAATTCCATGTTCGGATCCATCAAGTACCTGAGTAACATATAATAATACTAGTAAAACTACGTGTAGAAGTACGTCCATTACCCAACTCAAGTCAAAATATATAATACTAATAGAACGTCAGATTTGTAAAATTATTTCAATTTTCACGAAAGAGGAGAAATCTTAACAGTTTAAAGTACATCTTTTCATCTTAAACGAACAAAATGAAGTTATGATACCAGATGCAGCAAAATGAGCAGATAAGGCAAGTTACGTAATAGGCCAAACGGGTAATGCTACCAGTTATGTAGGTAAATTTACGTCCAAGTTTTTTATTTTCAAAAATCATTAAGGTGGAAAATATTATTACAAAGATGTATGGTTAAAATAATAACCAATTTGTTTAAATAAAATGATTTAGGTGGTTCAGAACATTCAAATAACATTTTGGGCCACCTGCTTGACCTGTTCCATTATCTGCCAAGTTTTGAAGTTGGCCAATTTGACCTGTTGGAGTTGCATCATAATACACCCATGTCTCAAAAGAGATACAATAAAGATGAACTTACATAATTATCGAGTGATCAACCAGGTAATCTGAGCCTTCTTCTTCTGTTTTCATATAGTAAACCCTGTAAGCACGAGCAGCCTTTTTTATCTCGTCTGGGTCACCAGTAAGTCCAATCAACTTCGGGTGGAACTCTACACCAGAAGAACAAAAAAAATTAAAAGGTATCCAACTCATGAAGTACAAGACTAATTTCACACATGCAGCTTTCAGATTCAAAAACTAATCTTCATACCTTTGACATACTCACAAACCTGCTCTACTGTGTCCCTCTCAGGATCAACTGAAATGAAAACCGGTACTATCTCAAAACCTGCTTTCGCCTCTGCAAAAGGCAAATACATATTTTCATCATTCATGATATTCACATGTTTTAGCAGAATAAAATTGCATCATGATTAAGGTATGGTTCAGAGGGTCAATTTGGTAGTATCTCAATTCATCCCCTTCGCATTAAAACCGGTCAATTTGGGCAGTAATTTATTAAAACCGGGCCAAACTGGTCATTAGAGTACAGAGGTTTAGAGGGTTGAAATCGTCAATGTGTAAGCATATCTGCATATGCTTACAACGTCCTAAATCATTTTGCTGAAAAGATATTGTATTCATAATATAGTTTTTGTAATAATATTTTAGTACATTATGTATTCAAAAAATAAATAAAAAATTAAAAGAGTGTAGGCAGGTCAGCCCAATCCAAGCCATTTTCACCAACACCTAATATATTCGGCCCAAACATATTTTGAGCAGTCACTTAACTTGCCTGACCCACCTTCTTTGCCACTTCACATCTACCCAATATACTTTATAATACTGATGAGTAAATATCAAGAACTTACTTATTTTATCAATTGCAGCAGCAAGTTTTTGTAGCTCATCTGGACATATATCTGGGCAGTGAGTAAAACCGAAATATATTAAGGTCCATTTCCCCTTAAAGTCGTTTTCAGTGACAGACTTCCCATTATGGTCAACAAGACTGAATGGACCTCCGATGGCTGCTTTACCAGCAGATGGTCCCTGCTTTACTGCACTTGAAGACGTATTTATTTCTGCAGCAATAACATAAATACTCGTTATTATCAACACTACTCATGGTAATATCCATAATAGTTATGATGGGACTTGATCCTTTAGTTGTAATTCATCCGATTGTTTAAAGTCTTGATGAACTAGATGCTGTCTGTTTAGCATCAATATAATATGACGTAATTATATATAACTCAACAACCTAAACATTTTTTACATAAGCTACAGACAGAACTGAATAAACAATCATGTAGTTAAGAAGTGAGTTTGTATCTAAACATAACAAATTGACCAACATTATTACTAAGGGGGTGTTTGGATGGGCTTATTTTCCAGGCTTATTGCTTATAAAATAAAATAAATAAAAAACTAGAAAATAGGAGCTTATTTTGAGCCTCGTCTAATATAAGCAAACAATCTCCACAAAATGGGCTTATCCAAACACTAAAAGGGTGACCTTATTTAGCAAATAAGCAATCAAAATAAGCTTATCCAAACACCCACTAAATACTACATGAAAAACTTCAAATAAACAATTAAAGATTATTGTTTATTAGTGTAAGTTCATAGTTTAAGTTAGAATTGTAGTTAAAATGACATCAAACAATAGCCAACCGAAAATTTCATGAATCAAATAAGTGTACAGGATAATATATTTAAAATAACTGTGCTTAATATCTAATCAAAAACATAGATCAATATGAAGACTAAAAAGATCCATGCAACAGAATTTAGAGCATTTTAATTTAATATAAGGCAATAATAGGTATGCTAAAAAATAGTTAACACTAAAATAAAAATAATGAAAGGTTTGTAGGGTTATTAGCATCAACTAAACTAAAAATCCGATAAAAACTTTCTGATCAATACAAATTGTCTAACTCTCATGTGAATTGGTTCAATAGTACAAAGATCTTTAACATTACTTGCTTGAATTTTATTAAATTATTATTATTATGTCATTATTTTAAGTTGCACAGATGTACCAAACCCTACGATTTTCAAACAAAAGATAGGTTCATGAATATACAACACACAGCAAGGGAGACAAAAGTTCCAGATAAATACAGTCCAGTTCCACACTACCACATATGCATCAGAATTTTGATCCTACACTGTAAATTTGAAGTTGATATGATATAACTAAGCTCATGTTGAAAAACAGAACGATAAATAAAATGAAATTACAGGGTTAAAAGGCAAAGACCAATTCCTACTAGATTGGGACAAAAATCTGCTCTCGATGATGTTGTACAACAACGGAAACAAATATTCTTGACAAAAAACAAGTCAAGCTCCACACTGCCACATATGTGCCAAAATTTCGATCCAACACCCTAATTAAAAGATTATTGAAGATATGATAAATATCATGATTGGAAAGAGATAAAAACAATAATTGTAGAAAGACATGGTTAAGAAGCAAACAATTATTCCAACTTACGAGACCAAGCAATTTAATAGGAATAATAGCGAAAAACCCTGATAATAACACAATCAACAGAACAACACTAAGATGATGATAATAAACATGAAAGCGTACTATTGTGGGTTCTTTTCTTTTAATCACTAATGTACTCTAATGTTTTATTGAATCAAAAGACGACCACATATCCCAACTCCCAAGAAAGTACTGTAAAAGTGAATACGGAGCACATGTTGAATGACAAAATTCACAATGGCATATTGGTATCTTATGATTGGTGACCAAAAGGAAATTCACAAAACATGCATAAACTCGCGTTCTGGAAACTTATCCAACAACATTTAGACAAATCAAGCAAATTTTCATAGTCAGTGAGGCAGTGATACTTGCAATGCAAAAAAGTAGTTTTTGAATTCAGTAAATATAATAGAGTCCAATCGTCTATCTAATTTACCTACAACTACACAAATATCCTACTCACCATAGTAATCTACCTTCAATATGCCGTTTCTTTTCCTGATCGTAGTAGAAGACAACCCCTGCTCCAGTAGCAACCAGCAAGAGAAAGCTCAACCAAGAAATAGGCTGTAGAACATTGGCATATCAGTTAACTTACATTCGGTGAACTAAAATACAACAAAAGCATAAATAACAGTCTAACATCTCATTTAGTTCTAATATATCATATAAAGTTGATTTGCTCATTAAAATGTATTGGATCATTTTACCAAATCATGATAAGCAAACAAGCCACATCCTAAGTCCTAACTTAAGTTAAAAATATTCATCTCGAATCAAATGATAATGTTGCGATCACACAATGTACAAACTAGTTAGCCGAAATGATCACCAACATAAGAACATAATAATTAATAATCTTCCTTCCGCCAGCTTGCACTAAATCTAGTTACTCACATTAAGCATTACGAATACGATACAATTATCGCATTCATAACAATAACATATTAACAATAACAATATTAGCTATATCGGTTAATTAATAATATTAGTGTATTGACATTAAAAGTATGTAGCAATAAAATTACCCCGCCTCGAATCGACTTTCCTTGTTCGGAATTCTGATTCGAATCACCGGAGGACTGTTTCCCCTGATCAGATTGAGAATCCGACGTTGTTTGTTTCAAAGATGAATCAGCTTGAGCATTAGTAGATAAAAACCTAGGGAGCTTTGTAAATGATCCTAATTCCTGTAAAATGATCAAATATTAATCAATAGAATTGTAATTATATAAATGTTTTGAGAGTTTGTATGGATGAAGGACGAACCGATTGATTGACAGGTCGGTGGAGTAGTGAACTAGGGTTTTTATTGGTAAAATGAGGTGTTAGACGAGATGATGACGTGTAAGATGAGAAGAGGCGGTAAGTTCGACGGAGTTGAGCGGTTTTTGAGATTACTGCTGCCATTACTGGTGGCGGTGGTGGTCTGGCGGCTGTTTGTAGTCGGAAACGAGGGGAAACAAATGTTTAAGCCAGTGAATTTTTTAGGATACGAGTATATGACCAATTAAAAAATAGTTTACGGGTATGTTTGGCGAAAACTGGCCGGAGCTAGGATCGTGCCGAAGTTTGTGGCCGGAACCAAGATTTTTTTTAAGGACTTTCGAGGGCTTTTTTTAGGAAGAATCATTTTTATTTTATTTTCGAACAAGGCTTAATGACTGAAAAGCCGTAAAAGCCCTCAAAAGCCTCTCATGCCAAATACACACTATATGAAGTGAAAAAAATGAGGAAAAACAAAAGCCATATTGGAAGCTGTTAAACGTAATTACAGGAACTAGAATGTAAAAATGTAAAATGATTAAAAAATAATAATTATTATATTATATTATTATTATGATACAGGAAACTATATCATAAGATGTTAAAGAGTTACTATAATAACTTTGATGTATTAGCTGGAAGGAAAATAAATATAAAAAGAAAAATTGAGAGGTTAAAATGATCTTTTAAACTTTTAACTTGTTATTGCAAATCGTAATGGGTTTTTTAATTAAGTCAGTCTTTGCAAACCATAATGGGATTTTAAATAAAAAATTATATGAAATGAAATATTAAGAGGTTACTGGGGTTGTTACATATAAAATAAAAAGTATATATTATTGCAAACTATAATGGGATTTTAAATATAGAGTTAATGGTATGGATCAACAACGAACTTTCACGAGCTCATTTATTACTAGTGTGTAGTGAACTTGTTGATTTTGTGACGAATTAGGTAATATGTCATGAAATAATGGGTACAATCGGTTATTTTCAAATTTTAAGCGTTTTCATTTGTTTTAAATGACAATGGAAATTATTTTGAAGCATTCGACAAATTCGTTATCTGCATCGACACAAAATGAGATGACTTTGCATGTATACGTCATCATTTTCAAAATGAAACTGGTAAAAAAAAAATTAGTTACGTACA
This sequence comes from Gnaphalium uliginosum, assembly GCA_963930675.1. Taxonomy (NCBI): domain Eukaryota; kingdom Viridiplantae; phylum Streptophyta; class Magnoliopsida; order Asterales; family Asteraceae; genus Gnaphalium; species Gnaphalium uliginosum. The sequence continues at coordinate 55,880,657 of OZ005680.1, read as the reverse complement.
TCGACACAAAACCAACAAGTTAGCTACATGCATTATTAATTACATGGGTTCGTCACCTAATTTGATAAAAAAGTGAAAGCTCATTACCGATTCGTACCATTTACCTTAAATATAAATATGATATTTAAAGTCATATATACAAATAATTAATTTAAATTTTGAAATACTAAAACATTCAATAATTATTCAAAACTCAGTTATGTTTTGTTAGTATACATTTTTTCTTCAAAGTTTTAAGCTCTGAGCATCCAAAAACCTAATTTCTTATTGGGCATATCCACTATATTATTGACAATACAAAGTAACGGTGCTATTGTTCAACTAACACTTAAATAAATTTATATATTTTATATTTTTGATCCTCTTAACTTTTTTATTTACATAAATGGCCCTTCTATTAACACTAACAACACCTTTTATCCGTACAGTTCAACATCACAAATTATTTTTCCTTTCTTATTTACATTTAATATCACACAAATTGTGTGACGTTAAAATTACAAATTCTTATAGAAAATGAGCTTGGCATATATGTTATTGCCAGCACGTAATTTATGTAAAAAATAGTTGAATAAATTTAAAAATTTATACTTTAAACTTTCTAACTTTTGAATATTTACAACATTATTAATTATTTATTTCAAATGGCTCTGTTACAGTTGTATAAAGGGAAGGATGTAGATAGAAATAACTTTTTTTTAAGGAATTGCAATACCTTTTAGCTTAAATATTCATTGATGAATATTATTGTCAATGAATTTTGGTGTGAAATAACATTAACGAAATATCATACTAATATATATATAAACATAAATTGAATCCAATTTATGATAGAGTCAACCACATTACTCTCTTTATATTTTGTAGTACTTATTTATAGTAAGTTTAATTAACTTAAAACTAGTATCATAATCTTCTAATCTTCTAAAAATGATAATCAAATAATTTTCTTTAGTGTTTATTATTCTATCCCTTTTCTTTTCTCATTGTTCAGAGAATTAATTTTACCTAATTTACCTTCTCTATATATTATGTAAATTCTTCTTTTAGAAATTAAAAAATTGTGAGAGTCAGCCAAATTGAATGCAAATTCATTAAGATTATATAATAATTATAATGTAAAAGAATTCATAATATAAATAATTTTGTGACAAATACTACACTAATGTTATAAATAATATACATCCGTCATCTTATCGTACTCATTTGTTCATCTATATATTTTATATGTCTAATAACTTAAAGGTATTACAGTGTCTTTCTCTTTATTCATTTTTTTTTTCTTAGAATCTAATAAAACTTATTCATTTTTTATTAATATATATGTAATATGATGGTTTGTAGGTAAGTGAAACAATAACAAAGACCAAAATAGTAAAGAAAAATCATGAAAAATAAGTAATTGGAATTTATGATTCGCACGATAAAATTGTATGACTAATTTACAATTTGTTCATGTTTATGATCAACATAATGTGTATTATTATTATTATTATTTTGATAAAGATTTTCACTAACAGTTTAAAACTATAATTGTAGAGTACATTGCAAATTGAAAAGTGAAAGCTTGAAGAAAACATTAAACAGTTGAAATATGATGAAGTGATTGAGGTTTATGATTCACACGATGAGATGACATGACTTATTCTATAATTTATTAATCTTTATGTTCAACATGATATGTCTTCTTAGTTTGATGTAGAATGAGTCTTGATTTGAAGAAAATATTAGAGGATTATCATCTAGAAAATGATAATAATTGTATTGGCTATCAATAAGAGCCAACTCCAATCAATGTCAAATGTTGATTTAATTTTGAAGAAGCCCATTTTTAGTATGGACAATTGCACATTGCTCTTTCACGTGTAAAGAGTCGGAGAGGTGTGAAGGTGTTGGTGTATGATCAAGTCGGCAAGATCACTAACCGTACGAGAATGTCGTTTTAAAAAGGTGATTCGACATTTGTAATTTATGTAAAATTTTAATAGATATCTTAACTACTCATTGTTTTGCGATGGGGGGAGTGTATGAACATTTCGTTATAATATTTTATATGTTCTTATCATTAACGGTTATTAGTTCTAGCCGTTTATCAGACGGGTTCAAATAAAAAGTTATTACTCCGTAATAGATTTGCTATAAATGTAAGAGTCTGTACAACATTAGAAATTATCTATACTACTATATAAAACATTTGAGACAAAGTCTTGAAAGGAGCAATAGTAATTTATTATTTTACCCTCCACTTCATTAAAATGTCTACAATTAATGTACAATTAAATACTTAATCAATGTTCATAATTATAAACTTTAGTATATTCTAATTAATTTTAATTTCAAAAATATGTAACTTAAAATTATAACTAGTGTAACTTACATAATATATTAATGTATATTAAAATGTCTATTTTGATAGAAATATTGCTACATAAATGTAATATTTTCTTACAGATTATAAGGATCTTTATACTAATATATAAGAAGTTAAAAACTTTATTAAACTTTTAATAAAATATCCTATAACTATTTTTACTACCCTTTTAAGTATTTTATTTTATATATGAACATCTTTAGTCAGTTACATTTAAGCAAAGGGCAAATTAATAAAATAAAAACGAATTATTGACATATTTAAAATTCTATAAATCAACTATTAAAATTATCAAGAAAAATAAATCAATCATCATTTTCGTCATATTTTTAGCAATATCTTACCTCGAATTAGTTTATCTATTACCGCTATAAAATAGTTGAGCGGTTTGGTAGTCATAAAATATATAAGTTAATATTCTACCGTTTTAGTCAGTTCAAAATCTAATGCAAATAGTACAAACATTTGAAACGATATTTTTTTTTTTCCTTTTTGAAAAGATAATTGATTTAACTATCAAAGTTAATAGTCAGATTAAAAGTTCGTAATTCAATTTTTAAGTTTTAAATTATTATAATTTGGGGTTACAATACGAGTCGAGTCAAGTTAGCAGGTTTGAAATTTGAGGTACAAAGTTCAAAACCTTAACTCGAACCAATTTTATAAAGAGGTTGACGATTCAAAAATATTCAACTCAAAAATGATTTGCATAACCATTTAGGTAAATGGGGCAAACAAGTTGATGTGTTGGATCATTTTGTGTTTTTTTTTAATATTTTTCTAGTTGATCCATCGACCCGTTGACACAAACCTTAACTCAAATCCGACCCAAAAAAATATAAATGTTTGACGGGTTTTAAGTTAGTAGACTGATGGACTAAAAATACAACTCTAGAACAAAAAAAATACCAACCGAACAAATACTGCAAGTAAAAATTTTTAACCATGCGGGGTAAAATGCTAGTAGAAAATAAAAGTATCCTAAAGAAAAAAATAAGTTGGACTTTAAATAATTTTCCTTTCCTATATTAGAGAACCCGACCCGATAACCAACTACCCGGTTAATTCCAAGAATTTCCAGTTATCATCATCATCATTTCCACTACAAACGTTTCCTCTCCTACACTCCATATCCATGGCGGCGATTAACCTTCCATCACCTACTCACACCACAAACTGGAGAACTTACACTTTCACCCACTCTAAAATATCGTCTTTTCACTTTAATCCCCTAAAAAATCCTTATTTTTTCATATCCCCTCCCTCAATTTCTCTCAAACCCAACCACACAATCCAAACCCGCCGTCATCAACTGACCCTCGTCGTTTCTGCAGTTGGGAAGCTTTCAGAAACTGAGTTGTTCCCCGTTGGTTCTGAATCCGAGGGCGTGTTTCCGTCGGATTCTGGTGTTTATGCAGTTTATGATAAAAATGGCGAATTGCAGTTTGTGGGGTTGTCAAGAAACATTCAAGCGAGTGTTGCTTTTCACCAGAAATCAGTACCTGAGCTTTGTGGTTCAATAAAGGTGTCTACTTTACTTTACGTACATTTTTTTTGGTATGGATATTAAAATAGATGTATTGAATTATACATATAATATTATGATTTTTGACATAATTGATGCTAATTATAATGAATATTGGCTTGTTGAAGGTAAATTAGTTTCCGATTAAAGTTGCTTAATGGGATATATATATGTTTTGTCTTTTGATGATGTTATTGTTACAATTTCATGTGAATAGATGATTGACTTTTAAAGCAAACATTGATTTGGTATTAAGCTGTATTTCATACAAATTTTCTTGGAAAGTTGGAAGTATGTTATTGTTCATTATAAATGTTATTGGGTACTCTTAAAAGTTTAAAGTTAGCTTATCATTGAACTCTTGGTGAATATTAGTATGAGTAGTAATCAAGCTGATTCATTCATATTTACTGTCTATCAAATGTGAAGGAATGGAAGGTATTTTATGACATTACTTCATACTGAACACCTTTCTGCAGAAAGTGTAAAATATCTTACGGTATTAAGGAGTATTTGTCATAGGTCTTATGTTGTGGTAGATTTGTATATTGAGCTTAATGCGTTCTCCTTGTGATTTGTGAATCTGATTTAGGTGCAGTTGAATGATTGATTCTTAGATTATACAAAGCAAATACTATGAAAAGTTCTATGTATCCGGTATTTATGTTTGGATAAATTATGAAGTTTTATGTCTACCTAGTTTGCAGACAACCTATAACGTGCTTATTATTTAATGTAATCATACTTTTATGTGACCATAAGTAATTTATATTAATTATTTTTAGTTTTAATGAATGGAGAAAATAATGTTTGCGGGTCGACGCAACCCGTGCTAAAAGTGACCTTTTTCAACCGTGAAACTGTTTCAACCCTGTCATGTGACCCACTTATCTTGCCATCTCTACTAATAATATGTCATTTCCTCCAAAGACTTGAATCACATGAACATCTCTTTGATAGGTTGGAATGGTGGATAATCCCGATAGAACAGCATTAACAGAAGCATGGAAATCTTGGATGGAAGAACACATAGAAGTCACCGGAAAAGTCCCTCCCGGCAATGAGAAAGGGAACACCACATGGGTCCGGCAAGCACCCAAGAAAAAGGCCGATTTAAGGATAACACCAGGCCGAAACACAAAACTAACTGTCCCACTTGAGGAACTAATCGACCGTATGGTCAAAGAAAACAAGGTGGTTGCTTTCATCAAGGGATCAAGAACCGCCCCACAATGTGGATTCTCCCAAAGGGTTGTTGGAATTTTGGACTCAGAAGGCGTGGATTACGAGAGTGTAGATGTACTTGATGAAGAACATAATGGTGGATTAAGGGAGACCCTTAAAAGTTATAGTAATTGGCCTACTTTCCCACAAGTCTTTGTGAATGGTGAGTTGGTTGGAGGTTGTGATATATTGTCTTCTATGCATGAAAAGGGTGAGCTTGCTGGTTTGTTTAAGAAGTGAGAATGACCAGATTTTGTTTTTTCACTTGTAATACTTGATTCTACCAGCATGAACACAAATCCCCTTTATCTTGTTTAATTGTGGGGGTTATAAAATTGATTATTTGATTATTGAAGTGATAACCTTAGTGTTTTAATTAAGTGATTGTAATAGTGATCGTCTTATTAGAACAACTCATATTAATTTACCGTTTTACCCTTTTTTTTGTTCATTGTTAATAGTAAAAATAGTAAATTAGTACAGTAATAGTAATACTTACAAAAAATTACAAGCATCAAAATTATATAGGAGGATACTTGTAAAACAAATTGCTAAAAAAATGAATTATTATACTACTAAATAAATAACAAACTCCCAACATTTCCGTAACCTTTTGGGTAAAAGTTCTTGTTAAAGTTTGACCGTTTGTTTTTCTGGAAGCAGTTTATTTATAAGTTTGACGGTTTGTTTTTCTGAAAGCAGTCTATTTATCTTTGGGTAGGGTATGACTGTGTACACCTTACCTTCTCATACCCCGCCCTCGGCGGGATTGGGCAGCATTGTTGTTGTTGTCGTTATAGTTAAAGTTTAATCATTTCTATTTTCTAGTTCTCTAAAATAATTGATATATACAAATACTCAATTAACTGATTATGTGATTATTGGTTTCCTGCAAAGGCAAACACTTACAAAACCATGTATGTTCCAGTTGATGTTAATGTGATGTGATTATATAGTACATAATGCCTTTCGAAACTCATATCCAAACAATGTTCATAGTTTATTGACATAAAAAGTGTTGCATAATACAATTATAACTTTACAACCTTGAGTTTCAATCACAAATAAAATTTTGTTTTCTTCTTCTCTAAATATTATGACCCATAAAATAACTGAAGCAAATTGAGCGTGTCTCAAATCTGTTTCAAGAATGCAGAGTTTGCATGATCATCACTGCTGTAAAGACAAGGATGCTGCTCAAATCCTTGTTTTTGTAACACATTTCTAGCCATCAACACAACCTCTTTGTTGCTCAAATCATTATGGTTCTCTTTTAACACAATCTGAACTGCATTACTAAATGCACCATAAGCTTTCCCATTAGCCCCTTGAGGATTCATATCTGCTGAAGTTTCATTTGTTTGACACCCACTTAATAAAATCCCATTATCTTCATGTATTGATGGAATTGTATCTAGTTCATGTGAAGGCAAAGAGAAGCTGAGACTTGCAGTGGATCCAAAAAGCTCAAGCAAATGTGTGCCAAGATCATGCGTATTTATCTGTGTGAGTGATGAGAGATGGTGGAGGATTGATTCAGAAGGGATGGTTTTGGATTTTGTAATGTTTTTAATGGTTGGAAAGGAATTTGTTGGTAGTGAAGAGGGCCCAATTTGTTCTTTCTCATTGTTGATTAGTCCACCACTATGGCAAGAATCCGAAAGAATGGTGAACGTTGCTCCTTTAGGCACTCGATTCACTAGATTTCGGAAGTCCACATCTGTACATTCATACAAAAGTTTAGTCAAGAATGAATAGAGATGACAAGATGAACGTGTCGGATAAAATGGTTCAGATAGCGATGGGTTGACCCTAAAGACCTTCTTATTCATTATTTTAACTTTATAATAAACAATTAATACGTTAATTATGATTACAATAATGACTTGAGTATTTGAGAAAACAATTTAGGAAGTTGTATGCTTTAGATATGAATTCCGGGCGAATTTCAATCAGTATAACCCATTTGACCCATTTCCATTTCAACTATTTCTTGTGATTCGACCCATTTGATCCGTTGACGATAAAATTTCCGTTACTAGAACTCACCTGTGATGAGATTGAAATCGCAAGGAACTATGGCTTCATCCATATGAAAAGGGCGTGCTCGTCTGTTTGAAGGAGTTCGTGTCCCATGACCACTGTAGTGAAAATAAAGAACATCACTGGGCTCAGCCTCATCAACCATATGGTTAAGTGCCTCCATTATCTTTGCACCAGTAGGCATAATAAGCGAGTCAGCTGCATCGGTTAGTAGTTGAATATTTTTTGGTTCAAACCCAAATCGATCTACAAGGACTTGTCGCATGGCTAACACATCGTTTATGCAACCATGCAACTCATGTGGTGTGTTTGCATAGTTGCACCCTACCAAAACTGCTAATTTCTTGCTTCCAACCTTCTCCATGTTAACCAAGTACTTTTTAAGTTGACGGTTGTATTAGTAAATCTGGAATGGAAAGTGTATGGTTGTCCTATGTAGATTTATAGAGTTTGAAAACTTGAGGGAAGAAGGTAACTTTCAATTGTTGAAATGTGGTTTCTTATCTTGTAAGCGAACTTGGTTATAATCTTAAAGCATACATGTTAATGTGGTCGTATTTGGTTAGGAACTAATCAATTCGTTAGTTATAGTTGTATTAATAGGCTTAAATCTTCCTGTAAATTGTGCAAAGTGTTTTCCATGTATAAACTTCATAGTAGGTAGTCTTGCATTACTTGTGAGATTAGATTACTTTGCGTGTATGTTCACATTGGGCAGTTAATGTGACCTAGTTGAAAGAAAAAGAGAGAATCTGTTTCTTTAACCAACAAATAACATCCTTGAAAGGAAGGCACACTACCAACCAATATGCCTTGTAATCCCAAAATAATTATCTAACTTTTCAAAAGAATAATGATTTAGAAGGTTGTTAATGTTAAAATATACTCCGGTCCTTAAAACCCTTTCAACCTGTTTAGCCCATTCAAGCCGTTTGATTTGCGTCATTAGTTTCTTCACTTGTCAACTAATTCGACACCACCACGACCCGATCGCCTTGATTGACAGAGGATTATCAGATCCGACTAGAGGCACAATCAAGACTACAAAACATCTGTTTCTTTATTATGCTTATCCAAAGTTTCATAACTTGTTACAAATAACACACTAAACAACAAACACATTCCTCAACAGGAAACATAAATTACAAGCGGCTTCGGGTCGTCTTTGCAACAGGCTTGAAACTTGCAATACCTGTAATCTCCCGACCCGTGACCAAGGTGTTAATGTCATATGTTCCTTCATATGTGTAGATTGGCTCCAAATCCCCAAAAGCCTGTCACCAAAAATGACACTTTGATTTACAGGTTTACACTTTACACAAATACTTGTGTTGAAGAACACCCACCAAGAGGAGTGTTTTATATACCATGTAAACTAAAAAAAATGAAAAATGTAGAGAGAAAAGACTATTAAAAACCATATCAGATCAAACAAGCATAGAGCAGTAAAATTTAAACCCATTTACTCCTGAATGGGTCAATTTGGACTGTGTTTATCTTAATGGGTCAAACCTAAAACTTAACACCCACCAAGAGGAGTGTTTTATATACCAAGTAAACTAAAAAAATGAAAAAATGTAGAAAGGAAAGACTATTAAAAACCATATCAGATCAAACAAGCAAAGTGAAGTAAATTTTTAACCCATTCACTTCTGAATGGGTCAATTTGGACTGTGTTTATCTTAATGGGTCAAACCTAAAACTTTAGTTAATTCGGGAACAGGTCAAATGGGTCAAACAAGTGCAATGGTCAAATTTATGGAGGTGGCAAATACCTTGGCAACTAAAAAGTCGGATATTATTCCATTCCCACCAAGTAACTCGCGACCTAGCGCAACGGTCTCTCTAGCCCTCAACGTAATCCATGACTGCATATTGGATAATAATATTGGTCACTACATCAACACAAATAACTTCTCAGCTATACATTTTTACGATAAAATAACCAGAAATCAGACCTTGCCCAAGCTGGCTTGACCAGGAGTCATTTTACCACTCTCATACAACTTGCAAAGGCGCCAGCCAATGAGAAACATTGCTTGGATATTGGCCAACATTTGAACTAGCTTCTGCTGGTTGATTTGGAAAGCTGCCAATGGGGCTCCAAACTGCTTTCTTTCTTGCAAGTATCTGTCAACCATTATCAACATCAACATTTATCTTATACATAAACTAATAATAAAACGAATTTAAAAAATCAGTTTGATATCTCATGTGGAATATATCAATTTTGGTTGTCAATACCTATGGCACATGTCGTAGACACCCATTGTGATGCCAATAGGTTGCCAGGCAACCATAACACGGGAAACAGCAAGCACCTGCATTCATGTCGGGGTAAGTCGATATGTTGAAATTAAGAAAAACATAGGCAAAATCGTTTCCATGTGCATATGACATATATGTAAGAAAAATGCTAATATCGTACTTTGCTTGTATCTTGGAAAGAGTTGACCCCAGGTAACCTGTCTTCATCAGGTACAAAAACTCTCTGTAAGAGAATATCTCCATTTTGAACCATTCTCAGCCCAATTTTATTTTCAATCTTCGTTGCTTGTAAGCCAGCTACATTCTTCTTTACAATGAATCTACAACAGCAGCAAAAGAGTAACCAATTGTAAGCTTCCTTATAAATTATAAAATAACATAGAAGTAGTGAATTATGCATTTTTATACAGCATTAAGTTCCGCACATTTGAATACCATAAATCGTAAGGGAAGAGACGTGTACTCAACCAAAAGTGATTGCCAAAAACTAATATTTGTTGTGCGGAAATCAAATTTAATTGTTTACAAATCACCTGCTGCTAACGGGAAATAACACTTTATGGTAGTCGTAGACACCGTAAAGTAACTTCTTACCCGTTTATCTGGTTTGTGTCTTTGTTTTTAGCAAAAATAACCAAGATATCTGCAAAAGTGCTGTTTCCAATCCATCGTTTTTGGCCTTCAAGGATCCAACCTCCATCCACCTGATTATTCAAAATAATCAGAAATACAAGAAATTTAAAACACAACAAATTACTATTCCTTCTCAAATAGAGGTAACAGATTAGAACCATTTACTGGTGAATGGTTCATCTCTAACAATTCGGGTTATGGTTTATCTCTAACTGCTCAAACGAGTAAAATAAGAAAATTGAGTTTGATGGAAAGGGGCCAAAAGGGTTGGAAATCACCCGAAGTAACTTTTACCACATACAACATGCTTAGTCATCTTACAATAACCTAGTTTTTATAATTACACGACATACTATTATTTATAAAAAATTAAAATTATTGTACAAAAAGTGTTATGGGTTAAGCCACCGGGACCTGTTTTAATCCATAACATATTGTTTTGACGTGTTACCCGCCCATTTTGACACCACTATTTTGACCAAACTAAACACTGATGTTAAAGAATCCAAACCACTAAAGAACAGAGATCACAGCGTTTACCTTTGTTGCTGTTGTTCTAAGGGCACTTGCATCACTGCCATAGTCAGGTTCAGTCAAACCCTAATGCAAAAGAAAATAATAAGATCATAGTTTGAAACTATCTCAATTCAGATAACAGACTCACTTACCCAACAAGCTATCGTGTCTAGTTTGGCCAGTGATGGCAAATACTTCTGTTTTTGTGTTTCTGACCCGCAAAGAGCTGTTGACAGATCAAGAAGTAAAACAATTTATTGATCTCATTATATATACAAATTTGATACTCCGTATGATATAATATTAATCAAGATCTTACATATAGTGAGCATTGCCAAAGAAGAATGCACTAAAATGAAAGTAGAGCAGCTAGCATCAACTCTGGCTAGCTCTGCAGTAACTATAGCATTTGCAGTGACAGACAGACCTGGACACCCATAACCCTGAAAATTAGAACAACAACCTCAATCATCGACACCTTCCTGAAAGAAATGCAAACAGTTGTACATAATATCAAAATACCTTTATAGTTCCACCAGCTACATTCAAGGCACCTAGCTTTGGAACAATTTGGAATGGAAATTCCGCCTTCTCCCAGTACTGCATTCACTCATGAAAACTGAACATCAGATTCTAGTTACAAATATACATAAACGTTATCAACCCAATTACTTATGAATGCATCGACCTTGGTTGTTTTTAATCTCAAAATGTCGCACAAAAAAAGTTTTTAAAAAGTGCACGGGTCAAACGGGTTGAACGTCACCCAGAGTGTATTCTTAATGCATACAACCTCCTAACTTGCTTTATTCATATATTTAAATAACTATTTTAGTATTGTTTCTGTTCACAATATTAATGCATTCCTATTTACTAAAAAGTTTATAAAAGAACAAAAAAGTATTTCTGATCCAACCCAGCCCGAGACCATTTTGACATGCTACCCAGTGCCCCTCCCCCACCCCCAATCCGCTCACTATAGAGTCCAATTTTGAGTCGAAGATAATGGAAGGGCACCTTGGTCATTATTGGAGCAACATCTCTCTCAACACACTCCCGAACTTTGAGTCTTAGAGCTTGCTCTTCAGGGGTCAGAAGGTCATCGAACTGATAGTAATCTGATTCTGCAATTGTAGGCAATAAAGACGTTAGCAGTGCGAATATACAAGTCTCACATGTACTTATTATTGTCTCATTAATCTCACTCACTGCAAGGTGGAAAGATTGAAGCTGGTGTTGCTTGAGGAAATGCCATGGAGACATCCAGTGCTGGATACTTAAAATACGAGCTCGGTGAATCCTTGTTCTGTTCATCTGTGTGAAAACAAATCAACAGAATCTAATATTAAAAATTATCATATAAAAATCTATTTGTTTGAGATTGCAGTAGTTATGTCAATCAATAAACCCTAGCTGAAAGGAAGATAAATTAAAGGACATGAATATGAACAATAACAAAATGTTTTACATCAAGCTTTCAACAGATAATATACAGAAAACTGATGGAAACCTAAGTCAATCATCAAATGGATCATAAATCAATTTTTTCTCTCTTTAAAATCGAGTTAATATTCACTGAAACAGATTGATAGATAGATAGATATACCTTGAATAGTCATGGTGGTTAATTCAGTATCAGAGAGAAATGAAATAATGAAGAAGGAAGATGAAATTTTGGTTTGCAGTGAAAATGGCAAATGATCATATCATATGGAGTCTTCCTGTACCTACTATTTAGACCCTATTTAGTCAAACGTTAAAAATCCAACTTTTTTGATGACATAACACTCTTATCTAACAAAATAAAAATCTTAAGATACATGACTACTTATAATATTCGGCTTATTAAAACGTGATTAGTTGATTTTATTTTATTTTTCGTTTTTTCAACTAATCACACACATCAAGGTTTTGAGATATAAAGTATTCTTAACTTTCAACTCATTTATCGAGTAATAACTTTTATTCGAGATCGACTCAAAACTCGAATATTATCAAATTTGAAATCGAGCTAAGCCAGCTGGAGCTAGAATAGCTAATTAACCGATATTTCGCTAATAGCTTATGTAAAACATATTACGAGTATGTCTTAAAGACTCCATGGTATTGATATGAACATTAGTATGGATACATAGATGTATTATTCTCATGTTTTGCAAATTTTGACCGTACTTTAATTTGACGTAAGTTTTTAAAATAATAATGTAGTTAAAAATCTTTTACTATGCTTTAATTATTTAGGGATATCATAACAAAAATTATTAGAGGTATATTTCTTTTATTTATTAAGAGAAACGGAAAAACAAAAATACAATTTTAGCACATAGTTCATAGTTCATATTTCATATAGTATAATATATGAGATGAGATGGCACACAAATCAAGGTGTCGTTTTGTATATTATTTATTTATTTTTTATTATATACATCCACAAAGGGGTAGCTTGAATATAATATCCTTTTTTCAAAGCTTACCTCAACAAACAAAACAAAACAAGGATACTACAAAATAATGGCATGAATGTTGATTTTATATGTTATTTAAGATTTTAATAAATACTCCATCCCTCGTCGTATTTTAATTGTCCATCGTATTATTTTTATTTCTTCATAAAAATTGTTCAATTGTAAAAAATAATCAATGAAAATCGTTAAACTCTCAACTTTACCTTCATTCGTTACTTTCAATCGTTTATTTTTTAACAATTTCGTCAAACTTACTTTATAGAAACTATTCATATTTATAATATTTTATTTATTTAGTAATATTTAATTCGTATTAATAATCTCTAAATATTTACAATTTTGACTTAATTTACCATAATACTTAAGTATTACATTTATTTTTTTAACTAATCATGAATCATATCACTTCACTCTTACTACTAAACTGCAAAAATACCTATTACTTTAGAACATAAATGAATATACATAGACCAACACATTAATGGATGAGTACACCTTCTAGACTAAGCTCACCAATAATGAAAACTCACCTCGTTTCACTTTTTCATGGTAGCTGTGATTCAACATAATTAATAGCTATTAGATTAGGTTGCAATCCAATTATTATATTATTAGGGATGGCACACCCGGATAGTGGGTGTAGATCCACATGACCCATAACCAGTATCTACGGATCTTCTTCAACCCATGAACCTCGAATCTTTATTGTCAGTTTGATGTTTAGATCCATACCGCAACCCGTGGATATTCACGGGTCACAGGTTTACCCGCGTATCTTGTATAATCCAATAATTTTATAAAATAATATGAATTTTTATCATGAGAACATTCAAATAAATTGTAATTCTAACAAATACTTCTTAAACGTTTTTAAAACTATACATTTTAAAAATTAAGCTAACTTTTCAAACTTTAAACTTTGGGAACAAATATATAATTAGCATTATAGCTATCATCGTACAATTATTTAAACTAAACACATGAATATTACTAGTTTTGTTACTTATATCTATATTTTTATGATTCATTAGCATATTACATGTAATAACAATAACTAACATATATTTGACGATAGTAAGGATATATACGTGGGTCAGGTTTTACCCGTGACAGATAGTGCATATCCGGCGGGTACACTTTTTGACCCATATCGGTACTCGCGGGTAAGATTTCACGAGTTTATCTACTCATAATGGGGTGAATACCACAGATTGCGGATTTTTTCTCACCAATTATTATCGCAAGAAATCATATTAGAATCTGAATTAGACTCTGAATGAGCCAATACCATAAGTTTTTTGCGACTCCAAATATGACAACGATAATTACTATTATTCATAAAGTTTCATCATGGATCGTTTGTGGGCTGGGCTACATCGATTTGGAAAAAAGAATTGAATTTGGGTTTATCAGGTATTTGGGTGATTGGGTCCACCCGCCGACATGTTTTTTTACATATACTCCCTCCATTTTAAATTAAATATTCACATTTCTATTTAGTTTATCTCAGAATGTATATTTATTTTAAACAAATAAAAAAAATTCAAAATTCAATATGAAATTTTATTGACGCATAGTGTGATGGTCTCTACTTTTCTTAAACTGTGTACAAATCGAAAATGGATAATACATTTGGGATGGATGGAATAATATTTTTAGAGCATGCGTAGCCGTTTGAATTTTTTTCGAAGTTATTGATCTTTACGCCAGAAAGTCAAAGTCAACGTCAAGTTACGGGGATTTTTTTATTTTCTATCTTTCTTTTAAATTATATATATATATATATATATATATATATATATATATATATATATATAATTTGTGGGTCACCTTTCACACCAGATTAACCAATGTCTTTCATTTTCATCTTCAATATTATACTCATCTGTTAAACTTAAAGTTGAGTTTAACTTTGAAAAAATGTTAACCACTCCTTATGTCTATATATAAAATTTGCTAAACATAACACTAAGATTTATGAATGACAATGCAACTTCCAGAAAATAATTGTAAACTTCCATTGAAAACTAATAACTATATGTTGTTAAGTAGTAATAGTGAACTTTAACCGCTTCTTAACCACTATTTATCAACTACTCATAGTAGTTATTATTAATAGCTCTTAGGGCTATGTTTAATAAAATTTTATCAATAAAAAAATAAGTTTTATTACTATAATTTTTTGATTTTGGGTTTAATATGACTTGCTCATCATAATAAAAAAATAGAAATAATGATACAGAAACATGATAATGCGTCAACCTGGTCTGTTTATTCCATTTTAAAGGAAGCCATTTTGATTTATAAGTTTAATTAATTATTAATTATTTTAATTATTAATTAATAAACAACAAATTAAGTCAAAAGAAGGAATGTGAAATCCGTACGTGCGTGTTTGTATGAAAGCGGTTGGCGACGTTGTTTTGTAAGTGGTCATGATTTGAGATGTTGACGCGACGAAATCCCTATTTTCCATTGCTCTATTAAGCTTTTGGATTTTGTAAACGTATTTGAAAGAACATGAATAATAACTAACTTTTTATAAATTATTATCAGTTATAGTTAAAAAAACTGACTAATATTATTATGTTAGCTATTTAACTATATATAGTTGACGTTTTTATAACGGTTAAAGGAAGTTTGACAATTTTTTATGGAAGTTAAAATCTTAAATATAGCTCTAAGAGCTATGTTTAACAAATTCTTAAATTTTTTTTAATGAAATCAGTATGCTATCGTTCCCTTTAATTCTCAATATTCTACGAAATCGGGTAATAAATTATATGCCATTCTGTTATTCAAAATGAATTTTCATTTTCATATCGAGTACTAAAGTATATGGCCTAATTTATAACAACAAAATGCATATTGATAACAACTATAGTTGCGTGTTTGTTTGTTCAGACTGGTGTGAACGGTTCTGTCGTTAGGCACCGTCTTGGCGGCTTCACAAGGAAGCCATTGGCACGGTAGCTTCTTGCTACCATCTTTGGTTACGTCTTTAGCTTTGCGTCCGAGAGAAGACGGGTAAAGAAGAACAAATCGGGACCCACTGCAACGTTAATAATAAAGAAAAATTACTTCTATTGTTTTTTTAGCCTGTCAAAATAACAAACAAAGAAAAAATAAAACCTAAATTTTAAACGGTAACAACAACGGTATTATAGACGTTTGCAAAAAAAAAATATTTTTATTTTTTTAACATATTTTCCAATTACAACTACAACTCTAATCCTATATATATATATATATATATATATATACATACAACTTAAACATCTTTTTCCAACTACAGCTACAATTCTCATTGTATAATATATATACAAACCATCACCTCTATTATTTACATTCAAATTATCTCAATTACATACACTAAAAATGCCTAAAAAACACTACAAATCTCAACCATCTCAATCAAACGATGATCAATGATCACAATCAACTGATATGTGGAACAACTTACTCGAAAATCCTATTCCAAATATCAAATTTTCACGGACGAGTTCGACTTCCGCATCTCAATTGAGCACTCATTCTTCAACTCAAATGGGTTTTGCTCAATTTGTACCTCTTGTTAATCCGTATTCAATCTCACCCGACGATCCACGAGCCCAAATAAATCTAAATATGTATAATCAAGCACAAAAACAACATCAATTCAGCCAATACCACCACTAATAACACTTCAGCCAATACCACCAATACCAACAACAATAACAGTTCGGTCAATACCCCCAAACACCACTTACCCAAAATCAATTCCACAATGTCGAAACACCACCACCCGTTGTCGAATGCAAAGTCGAAGGCGAAGTCAATTTTGTACCACCACCCAAACAAAAAAAAAGACATAAAAGGTGAAAAAGTATTTTGGACTTAAGATGAGTGGATGATCTTGGCGGAACGTTGGATCGGCTCTTCTGAAAATTCGATGCAAGGGAATTCATAACCAAGCGAGTCTTGGTGAAACACCGTCATGGCAAATTACAACTCAATAGTTGAGACCAAACGGGGAATGGATCAACTAACCGACAAGTGGAATAAAATTGAAAAAGATATTAGATTTTTTATCGACATCTACAACAAGCTTGCGGAATTAGGGGAAGTGGGAACAAAGACGTAGACCTTATGTTGAATGCCTGTAAGCAATTTAAACAACAATAAAAAAGGAACTTTAATTACGAGGAGTGTCGGCACAATTTAAAGGATTTTCCAAGTTCCTTTATCTAGATGGTGTTATGAGAAACAAACGACCGTTTGAAGAGATTACAACCTAATCAATCTTCAAGAAGACGATGACAACCCGAATCCAAAACCCAAACCCAATTCCGATGCAAAATTTATTTCAAGACGACCTAATCTGTCGTCCACAAGGTCGGGAAAAAGTCGCAAAAGCCAAAAAGTTCGGGTTCGTCGGATGCTATTTCTTTACGTTTCGAGTGAGGACGCTACACCAATACCAAAGCGGAGGAGGCAAAGAAACAAACAATACTCAAAGCGTTTAAGTTTCTCGCTACACCAATACCAACAGACTTGTCACCCGACGATCGAGAAATGCTCTACAACGCTAGGGAGCAAATCAAACACGATTATGCTTCACGTTTCCAACCACCACCACAACCTGAAGATGAGGAAGGGGATGACGACTAGACTATTAGTTTACTTTTAGTTGTTTAATTGTAAAGTTTTTTTTAACGTATGTTCGTTTTAAATATTCGTCCCTCTTCAAATAATGTCAGCATAAATACCACCTCTATTTACCTAAGATTGAGAAACATATATATTTTTACAAATAAACTAAGGGAAATCTCAACTATATTAGAACTTATATTACATATCTTGCCTTCTAAGCTTATCAAAAAGTGCATTAATAAGAGCATCTCGTTTTTCATATCTTACTTCTTCTCTCATCATTCTTTGTTCTTCCCGTTCTCTCCATCTTTGATCCAAAACCATTCTTTCGTTCTCCAACGCCTCCATCTTTTGCCGCCATTCGATTTCCTTCAATTGTCTTTCTTCTTCTTTTGCCTCGAACGTTTTCATCCATTGCATTTCAATATGCATTTGTTGCTTCATGAATTCGTTTAGTATCTCTTTTGTATTACGAACAATACTACCACTAGGATTGTTTCCAATGCTACTCGTTTTAGCCTTCTTTTTCTTGTGCTTGATACCACTTGCAATCCTTTCTAGATCGTTTTCTTCATTTTCGTCATCATCATCTGAAGATAACTGCATCACTCTCTTTTTAGATCCGCTTGCTATATCTTCTGCTTCCATCCATAGCATCCTTTGCATTCGGTCTGTGAAAATTGCTTGCAAATCGTTGTAGAATGGAAATTGTTGCCTCATACCATCATGTTCCATCGTCTCACACCCCTAGGTTTTTCATTCCAACAAACCAAATTTAGTTTCTTATATTTCATAAACACCGAAACTCACCATATGATTATTTAATTACTTGAAGGAAAATCTTGGTATAAGTATATATATATACATCGATCTATTTAATCCATCGAAGAAGTAGCTCCTTAATTATATATGTAATAAAAGTTGATAATCAAAGATTTAGGTCTAATCTTATGGTTTACTACGTAAATAATCAGTAACACTGAGGAAGAGCAACCTAAACTTCGATCAGTTTACTAAGTTTTCGGATCTCTTTCCATGATTTTAATCAAGCAGACACTCAACAAATGAGTACAGAAACTAAAAAACATGAAATATGCCAATTAGGGTTCATAAGAAAGACTTAATTAAAAAATTAAACAAATGATTTATGTATATATGCATATTTTTATTTTCCAGATCATCGATCAAATCTAGATTCAAACACAAGTTAAGTGCCGCGAACCTTATAACGTGTAACAAGATTCTTCCATTTGGCTTTGCACTGTTCAGCACTGCGATTATACCCCCTCTCTTTCATCTTTTTCGATATCACTTCCCATAAAAGCTTATTACGCTTCGTTTCCATGAACGTTTGATCCAGTTCCGCTCGTATCATCAAGAAATCTCGCGTTTCTTGAACACTCCATTGTGGAAACCTATCACTGCCGCCACCAACACTACCACTTGGATCCACACCATGATGAAGGTGTCCATGTTCCATATAAATTAATTTATATAAACAAATTAATATGTATGAATGAAATTTATGGAATTTTTGACGTTAGTGGAACTATAATTTGTTGGTGCTTTTGCAGAAGAATCTGGGGAATTAAAAGAAGGTAGGTTGAGAAGAATTATAAGGCTTTATATGATTGTTTTGGCGTGTTTGTGTGAATTCAAGGTGTGAAAATGGTTTATATGCATGAATATTAATAATATTATTTCTTGCTTAGGTGGCAAAATGAATGCCAATTTGTAATTTGGTTGTGTTTTTGGCATGTAAAACGAAATATCTTAAAATTAAAATGTGTTCATATGCGTTGTTTAATTATACTATACAAGTACGTTAAATAACGTAGTTGAAGAATCAAAAATAAATATTATTTATTCAATTAATTTCTTTCTGTTCTCATCCTTCTACGCGGAAACTATCAGCCTCTTTCTCATCTATATATCTACAGTTTTATAACAGTTGATTAATATATATTCGTGTGCAATTATATGTTTTTTAACAGCAAAATTGAATTTATCAAAGAGGCAGCTATATTTATTATATATCTAAAATAAAGAAAAAGAATACAAAAAAATATGTTGGCATTAAACACCTTCGTCTTTTCACAACTCTTTCCTTTACAAAAGACGAGGGTGTTTGAGGCCAACCTATCTGTTTTGTATTCTTTTACTTTATATTAGATATTAGATATATAATAAATGTATTATTGGTAAATATGGAGTCAAGAAAAGTTCAGTTCTTCAGTCTTTATAAGCAGTGTTCAGTCCTTGGTCAGTTTTTCTGAGAACTTATTGACGTGATATCGAATTGATAGTTCAGTTCTTCGGTTCTCCATGTCATGATAATAAGTGGTCTTACATAACAACTCGGGAATGATAACACCATTGTGTTCAAGCCAAAGTACTTAAAAGATTTGGTATATTTCTGATCCAATTGAAAGAGCAAGTTGTCAGCTATATTAATAGTGTTAAGGTTCTCTCATTTGAACACTTACGAAGTCTCTAAATCACCGATATTGCACAAATGATATCCTCATCTAATTCACATTTGAGCCTCCATGATATTCAAAGATTATTCTGATTACGATGTCTATTTAATCAAATTTAAACTTTAAAATACAATTTATTTTACTACATACCATTCATTACCAAAGTTTTAAAATGATACCAAATTGGTAAAACAATATGTATACTTTCATTACAGAATCTGATACATTGTACGGAAAAAACTAAATATGAACTGCTAGATTACTTAATTACTTTTTCTATTTCAATATAAATGTCTCATTTCAAAATGGATACAGTTTTTCAAAAGTCACTATATGTCAATAACATATTACCTTTACCCACAAAAGTCATTTCTAATTGGCTATAATGGAATCTGAACATTTATTTTAAAATAACTCAAAGTATTAAATGAGGCACTTAATTTGAAACGAGGGAGTAGTAAATTTGTATGATTTGGTACCTACGTAAAAAATGGACTAATAACTTGTAACATGTCACATAACCCACACTTGAAATGGCAAAATTTAAACAATTTTTTTTAAGAGGGCACAATTAATTTGTTCCCATTACATCATCATAAAAGTCATGCTTACCAAAGATATATTGGTGGGGGTCTTAGATCCTCTATGACTTGTTTCTGGGAACTTTTTCCACTCAATTTTCAAATTTCAACTATTGATCTTGGAATTTTCTGATAGCAAAAGGTTAATTATATCCATAATTTACTATGATACTTGAATACATATTTTTCTTTTTATATTTCAAACTGTCAAAGGTCAAACTTGACCAGAGCCATATTCTTTAAGGTTATTTACGTAATTTCGATCAACTCATTACTCATTTATAGGAACTAAAGGGGTGTCTAGATTAGTTTTCTCAATGATGTTTAATAGTTTATTTATCGAGAAAATTATACAAATTGTCTTTTAAATTTATTTTAAATTTTACTGATCGTCCTTTACAAAATTTAATTACACCAATGATCTTTTCTTTTGAAACTTGTTACTCTAACAGTCCTTTAAACTAACGATTGTTAACTCTCCGTTAAAAAGGACCACGAGTTTATTCTTTTAATTTTTTTTTGTGTAAAATAGGTTCGTATCATATTCCATATAAGGAAAAAAATTCACTTAATTGATGATTTGTTGAAACAAAATTCACTCTTTTTCGTGTTTTACGCGTTATGGCAGCTTGAGGGTGGAATGCAACGGTGTGTGTACGTGGCGTCGTCAGAATGCACGTGCTATTCATGTGTGTAGCCCCACAACCCTTTCTTTAGTTCACACTTCACACACACCTTCATGGCTTCATCCCTAATTGCCCGTGTCTCAAAATTCAGATTATTTGTCATTTGTCCCGTTCGGTTGTCAAGAAAACTAACTTTTGCAAAGGAGCATGTCATAATCGTAATCCTCTAAATTTAAATAAACAAAATATAAATTCGTTATAAATTTTGAAGCGTTACATTTTTTGGTAGATTCATTTTATAGAAGTTGTTTTAAAGATGTACTATATTATACTTATATTAAATATAAATATAAATCCCTCTTCTCTCTTCTCTCTATTATTTTACTAGTTTTAAGACCCGCGTGTAAATACGAGTTAATATAAAAATAATACATATTTAGTTTTTGATTGTACTGATCATAGTTTTAAAAATAATACATATTTTAGTTTTTGATTGTACTGATCATAGTTTTTCTTTAATCAATATAGAGTTTTAAACCCGTATATATACACTGTTAACGTAAAAAGAAACTAAGTATAATTTTTCTTTTATTAATATAGTGTTTAAATTTTAAACCCATTTATGCACACAGAAACTGTTAAATGAATACTTCATCCGTTCATTGTATTTAATATATAGAGTTTTAATTTAAACATGTGTTTACACTTAACACAGTTAATGTAAAATGAAACTCAAGCATAGTTTTTTTAATTATTTTTAATATAGAGTTTTAAACCCGTATATGCACACGAAAACTGTTAAATGAATACTTCATCCATTCATTGTGATTAATATATAAAGTTTTAATTTAAACTGTGTATACACATGACACAGTTAATGTACAATGATACTTAAGCATAATTTTTTTAATTATTATTGATATATAATTTTAAACCATGTATGCACATGATTATTGTAAAATGAATACGTAATTCGTTCATTGTAAGTATGTAATGTATTAAATAAATATTTTTGTTTGTTTCATAGAGTTCTAATGATAATAATAACAATTAATTAATTAATATTTAATATATTAAATTAGCTCATGAATACGTACTTACTTGCATGGTCCGCTGATGTTTAGCAAATAACGTTTAATAAATATTTATATTGCTTGGTAAGATATAAGCTTGTAATTGTTAATATATATAATAAATTATAAAGATAAGGTTTATGGGGATTTATTTTTGACATGATTTTTTTTCTAAATTAGATTTAAAAAAAATTAATTGATTAGATTTTTTAGGAAAATTAAATGATTTGATTGGTCAATTGGATGTTTGATGAAATTAAAAAACTTGATTAGTTAATAAGGTTCAATTTTGTATAGAAATTTTTTAGAGGAGGTTTTCTTTTATTCATATTTATTTAGTTATATTAAAAGAAAACTATACTTCTGTAAATTTACTAAAATTAACTCCTAATGAACTAATCTAAACCATTCAATTCTTAAGTACTTTGTATTAGAACCCTTGATTCAAAATCAGATATTTATTTACCTAAATAGTAATTAGTGGACTACAAAAAGTCTAATATGCCCTTACAATTTGAAACTAATTACCCACATTTTTAATCTAATTAATTAATATTAAAATCAACTATAACATCATAAAAAACGGCAGAATACATCTTCATGTTCTGAAAATTTGGGAAATAAATGCTCTCTTAGTTTAATTATATAATTTGAATCCACCCACAATTCTTATATTTATAAACTAGGTGGAAGACCCGTGCAATTCACGGTAATTTATTATAATTATTTTAGATATATTCATATCGATTTTGGTTTTTCTGCATCATATTTTGATATTACGTGATTAAATGATAATTGTAGTACATATTTTATAAAATAATTTATAAAGTAATATTAATTAAATAATTTATAGGACTTTGTTTTCGTATGTGACTCCTCTTTCCATATTATTATAATATATATAACATTTATATTTATTATTTATTAATTATTATAAAATAATAAAATAATAATATAATATTAATTAAATAATTTGTTAACCGGAGTTAAGAAATTGACACGTGACATTCATGCTTACGTGGCAAATTATGAAACTTTCTTTTATACTCCTTTAGTATATATATATATATATATATATATATATATATATATATATATATATATATATAATGGCTGAATTAAATTTAAAGTGATATCGATAATATTTAATATTTATAGTTGGTACGTAACAGATTTGAAAAATGTAATACATCAAATAATATTGATCACCTACAATTAGGAATTGGAATGACACCCGCAGGACGCATGTACCGATATACCAAACCCGCGACCTGCCCATGCAGGTTTTTTTGACCCGCAAACCCGCGGGTATCTGTTAGCGGGTTTATTGTTACACCCGCGCCCACAACCCGCAAATACCCCGCAAAGTCACGGGTAAACTCGCGGATTTTAAGTAATACAAATATTTTATCAAATAATCAAAAGATTTTATATGATTTTTATTAAAGAAGTGTTTTAAAGCATGTTCAAATCAACAGATCATAGATTTAAACAAATTAAATTGTTAAATCTAAGACAAACGAATTAACAGTTCGATAACTATCAATTTAATTGATATTTTTTTAATCATTCAACAATTTTGTTATTCGAAATATGAATAATATACTTTTTATTCTCTATATGAATAGTTTCATTATATATTGTTAAAATTAACAATTATTTATACATATATGTGTGATAAATTATACAAATCCACTTGTGGGTAACTATAATATGTTTTGTAGGTTCGCGGAAAGGATTTATCTGCGGGTAAAAGTTCGTATGCATCACCCGTTCACAATCCACTAACGGTAAAAAGTTCATACACATACTTGTACATGCGGGTAAAATTTTTATGGGTTTACGCCCACGATGGGTGGGTATCCACGTGTCGCGGGTATTTTATAATTTGATGTGTAGTATTTGTCAACTCAAATTAAATATATGCAAATATTTCATGTTGACTTAACAAATGTTATAACACATACTTAATAAAATAATCAACATACAATATTAATAGATATCGCGTATAGCTCATACTTAATTTTTTTAGATCTGACCGCACAACACATATACAGTTATGTATTCAAATTTCAAATTCGAATTTGCAGACATGTTGGAGATAAAATGCATTATTTTGTTATCAATAGATAAAATTTCTTATTAGGTTAGTATGTTTTCCTATCTGCTTGTGAATGTCATAATCTTTACCTCCATGATTTATTATCTATTTGTGAATGTGATTAAGTAACAGATTTCGACATACTAAATTGTCAGGTGACCCGTACGTTTCCATGCGTACAATGAAGCCATTATCAAACTATTTACTAGCTAACAGTTTCATATAGTTTGTATGGAAACACTAATTTCAATTGATCCGCTTATTATATTTTTATTATGTACTTTGATGTTTACTATCTGTTGTGTTTACTCAATCTTTCAATTATTACGGTAAGTGTATT
This sequence comes from Gnaphalium uliginosum, assembly GCA_963930675.1. Classification (NCBI taxonomy): domain Eukaryota; kingdom Viridiplantae; phylum Streptophyta; class Magnoliopsida; order Asterales; family Asteraceae; genus Gnaphalium; species Gnaphalium uliginosum. The sequence continues at coordinate 55,855,779 of OZ005680.1, read as the reverse complement.
TTACTAATTTACTATATGTTTCAACAAACACTTAAATAGTATTGATCATAATGAAAATACACTTAATAAACATATATGTATCTCACTTTAATTTGTTAAATAACTTAATAGTAATCGAACATAATTTTTATTATGCATTAGCCTGCAAATTTTGCGGGTTATAATCTAGTATAAATATAAAATAATACACCTATATGGTAATTTATTATTGTAAAAATAAATACTCGATCCATATTAGTCTAATTAACTTATTAGCTTATGATATTGCATTTAAACAAGTAAATAGATTGTCTCGAAGAATAAACCTAAGTAAAGACTAGATTAAGATCAACAAGACTTGCTCAAAATGTATTTTTAGTTTGAAATTTGAAATCGATAGAATATAATATACCCAACACAACACAAACGAAGAAAAAAAAAACTCATACGTACTATCATCATCTCCTTTCAATGATGACAACTCCAAGGTAAGCTTTCTCCCTTTGCCTACCATCGTCAGACCTCTGCTCTTTAAGAACCGAGATGACTCGAGCCTTTTGAATCATCTCGCGGGCGATAACTCGCCCCAAAGCCCCAACCGTACAATGATGTTGGTGATATTGTGTCGCACTCCCAAATCACGATGCAGCGGAAGCAAGGGGTCGGGGCGCCACCAATTAAAAATCATCATACAAAGTTACAACAAACGACCTCTAAATGAGACGTTTTAAAATAATTACATTTCCAAAATAATATGTTTACAAAATACTTGGAGTTCGCATCAAATGTCTAGAGATTTCTACTACATAGCTGATAATACAAAATATAGTAATGCAATCTAATCTCTGATATGTTTATGAAAATATGCGACTCGAGCTAATGCTTCCGATAGCATCCTACTGCGGCTGGATACCTGAGAAATACATACTAAAAGGTCAACGTAAAGTTGGTGAGTTCATAGGTTGATAAACAGTTGTAAAAGCATTTGGTACGAAACACAAGATTTGTTTGTATCGTTAGCCAACGATAAGTAAATGTAATTGCACGAATGCAAAAATAATAGTGTATACTATTGCCATGAGCTCATGCGTTCGAAACTTGCCCTGTTTGTTGTTACCCCTGCAAGTGCCTAATCCAGAACACTTGTTATGAACGAATTATTATGCGCCCATTTAACGTTTGGCTAGCGCGACTAGCCCGGACGTGGGTTGTCAAACCCAAATAGATCTATTTCACAATGTTCGCGCTCACTCCGTGATTAACGAACCATGATATGAGAGGATTTTAATGGATTAGTGTGTTACTCATGCAATCCGTATATGTGTTTTCAGTACTTGTGTTCATAAAAAGGTGTATGTATTCTCATCCCAATAGTAAAAAGCTAGTTAAAAGTGGGGCAATGAGACTCACCCGAGTCTTGTAAGCAAGCGTTTGCAATTAGCAAATATGTATTTCCCCGGTGCAGCCTTCTAGCGTCCTAAACGCGTAAGGTTGTATGTAAGTAGATGTCTCAAAAGACCATCTATGCTAGTTGTCCACTCAACTAGTTATGTCCAAAGTTTATCGTTTGATTTTAGAAAACGTGTACGGCCCGTTGGTAAAAGTTTGTAACAATAATTCTCAAAGATATTATTATTATGTTTGTTTCGTTGTATGCTTATAAAACTATGTGTATTGCGTGTAAGAGTAGAGTTGTATATAGTTTAGGTGTTGTTACGCGAATGCCATACTTAGTGTAAATCATATTTATTTATTTTTTTAGTACCGAGCCCCGTTTTTGTTAACTTGGTCAAACCTACTCGGTTTGACCCGAAACTTTTACCAAACCCTTAAAAATGTTTAAATGTCATGAAAATTCAGTTTCATCACTTATAGCATGTTTGAAAAATGTCGGTTTTTAAATTATACAAAATCAGTTCCCGGTTTAGTTTTTTCCAGAAAATACACATTTTTGTAGGCCCAACTTTATAATTCATAAGTCCGAAATAAAATCCAAGAAAAATACCAGTTGTTCCCCTATGTCTTGGCTACTTACAGTAATTTTTCTAGAATTTTTGAGTAAATCTAAGTATTTTTAATAATTACATTTGTCCTCTGAGGTCCAACAGTGACCAATCTGGATACATGCACATTGTTTTAATTATTGAGATAAATCTACAAAACTTCAAAGAGTGTAATCATATTACTTTTAAAGCTAACATGTCTTTTGGAGTTGTGTAGCTCGAGTTATGGGCTCGAGAAGTTAGTACAAAAATCTGACATCCGAGACAGAATGGCGACATGTTTTTGTAAAATCATTTTCGGGTATCAAACGGTGTCGAAAAATTACAAAACCACTTGGAAATGAAAGCTAACTTCTTAAACTTAAGTTTTGTCTTTTGAATCGTCCATTTTGGTTAAGTTTTGAGTACAAAACTTTCTGGAGAAAGTCGCACATATTTCTGGACAGAAATGCATGTCGCATTTCTTGAGTGTTTTAAGTGATTAAAGCGATTTTTAGCAAGATTTTGGACATAATCTTGTTAAGTGAACTTATAAACATGTTATAAAAGTAATTCTAGATGAAGATTTAGTTTCCTTACAAAGTATTAAGATGGGGAGAAGGAGAGAAGAACGTGGAGCTTGATTCCTTGCAAAAAGATGAAGTTTGATGTGGTGGTTGTATGGTGGTTTATGGTGGTCAATGGTGGTTGTGTGGTGGTCAAGGATGGGTGTAGGGTGGATTTGTGGTGGCTGATTTTCTGGAGTTAGAGAGAGAAATGGAGTTCTAGTGAGAGGTTAGAGAGAGATTTGAGAGAAAATGTGTGTTGAGTGAAGTGTGAGGAAATGGGTTTGAATGCAGCTTGAGTGTTTATGTAACAAAAAAAAATTGATGAGATCTTGTGGAGTGTGTGGGGGGCCGGCCGAAGGGGCCTACATGGGTGGGAAATTGTTACAATTTTTGTTCTCCAAGTTTACTTTACGTGCGGTACTCGTTAACCGTTCGTTTCGTCGTTCGTTTAAACGTTAAACGTTTATTAATTACGTTTTTCGTTAACGATTTATTCGCGTAAATTTTGATTGAAGTTTTATTTAAGATACTTCATTTTAAGTTATTGAAATATAATTCGAGTTACTTTTGGGTGTCGGGCGCGATTCGCGCATTTTCGTCGCGTATGGTACGTTTTATACAAAACGTATAACGTTTAATATATTATCGTAATAATATAAGTTAAATTAACGATTATTTAATATAGTTACGTTATTTAAGAAAATGTTTTTCACCAACGTCCGTATTTATCGTGTCGGATTCCATCCGATTGAAATCGCGTAATTAAAATTAATTACGTACGTGTGTATATATAAAAAATATACAAAATGTTACTGTACTTAGCCCTATTTCAAACTAAATACAAGTAATGATGACCTAGCTTAGGTACAAATGACGGTCTAATTTGCCGGGTGTCACATTTCTATTCCATTTATGAAGGTTCTTTTTAACTTTATGCACACTAAATGCTTAGGATGCGTTTAATTAAAAAAAAAATCCCCTATTTTTCTTTTTTCGTTTTCTAGAGAATGAGAGGTGTTACACTTCTTTAGAAAAGCAATGAAAATTAAGAAAATGTGTTCAAATGCGAGAGATTGAGTTTTTATTTTTTCGAAAAGAGCATACATGGAAAACTTGAAGAACCATAAAGAGAAGTTTTCAACTTTTTAGTTTGAAAAAGGAAAATAATAATTTCCTTTTCTTTGAATTTTTTTTACAAAATCCGAATTTAAACACGTTTTCTAATTTTTCAAGTTTTCTTAGAGAAGTTTTCTAGAATAGTGAACGAGTTTTCCGTCACAAAACGTGTCCTTAATTTTGGTGTTTTAAGCATCGTACAAATATAACTAGAAGATTCTTAGACCACTGCCAACGGGTTTGTCGGTTTGGCACCGACGAAACATCGGTCAAATGACGCCGTTGGCAGCGTTTCGTCGCTTTGTTTCGTCGGTGGGAGTCGTCGGTTTGGCGACCAACAGGAGGGGGGTTGGGGGTGGGTCCCACTTACAATTAAATGTTTTTTTTAAAAAAAATTAGCCTTGTGAGTTAAAAAAATTGAAGAAAAATATATACGTTTTTAATGGATATATACCCGTTTTTTTAATAACAAAAATATTGTTACTCACTTTTTAAAATCCTAATTCCTAGATAAATCAATATTTCACCCTACCTTATTCCAGACTACAAATCAACTTTTTTCTAATACAAATCAACATTATATCTCATACAATTCAAAATTCTTTCACTGTCTAACTCCAACCACAACGATTTCTTTCAAAATTTACTTAACACTCTCATGCCTTACCTCAATTCATCGGCTAATTCATCGGTAAATACCTCCAACAATTCACCAAGCGGTTTCACATCATATCAATCCCAACTCCAACCCCAACAATGGTATCCCCAACAACCACAATATGACTTTTAACCATACTCACAACCACAATACGGCTACCACCCACAACCACAATACGGCTACCACCCACAACCACAATACGGCTACCAATCACAACCACAATATGACTTCCAACCATACTCATAACCACAATCCAGCCAACACTCACAACCCGAAACACCTTTTCGAACACTCTGAAACTTTCCAAACACAAACCAAAACCCAATGTGACGTAGAATTCGAAGGGGGGACGAGGTTAATGTCAAGGGTAAACAAAAAAGAACACAAATCAGATGGACGGACTATGACGTAAAAGTATTGGCCAAGCGATGGGTCGAGCAATCCCAAACCACGTAGAAGGAAATTCGCAATCCGAGTCCGTTTTTTAGAACAAAATATGCGATGACCACAATCGGTTAGTTGATGTGAAACGTTCAAAAAATCAACTAATCGGTAAATGGAATAAAATCAAAACGGACGTCAAGAAATTCATCAGCATCTATAAAACGTATAACGAGCCTCGGCCAAGCGGGTTCCAAGACGACGACGTTGTGAAGGCGGCAAAACAACACTTCAAGCAACAAACGAAAATGAACTTTATTTACGAGCAAGCGTGGAACGTAGTAAAAGATATCCCGAAGTTATATGCCGATCAATGCACAATAAACGCGCATTCCAAGAAGACGACATACCGATTAATCTAGCTGCGAATCCGAACCCCACCGCCGACCTTGCTAACAATATGCAACAGTTATTCCAAAACGACGCGATTCATCGTTCACCCAGTCATGACACAAGTTGGAAAAGTTAACAAAGTTCGGGATCATCGGATGCAACTTCTTCAAGAAATGTGAGCGACGTGACCCGTGAGGCAATTTTGCAATCCGTAAGAATCAAACAAGAAATTTGAAAACAACTGAAGAGGCGGCGCAACAATAAATGGAGTTTGATAAGCAGTGGATCTCAAAAATTCAAGTGATGAAAAAACTCTTGACATGGTTGTGTCTGTCTTTTGTAAGTTTTGGGTGTGCTGATATAGGGGTGACCAAAAAAACCGAAACCGAAAAAAAACCCGAAACCGAAACCGAAAAAAACACGAAACCGAAACCGGTCAAAATCGGTTTTGACCAAAACCTGTTCGGTTTTTGTAAAAACCGGCGGTTTGGAACCGGTTTTGATATATCCGTTGGAGAACCGGTTAGAAACTGGTTTTTTTAGCTGTTCGAAATATAGCCGTTTTTGACCTTTTTGACTGTTTTGGAGCGGATTTTTGGTGTTTTCTTTGCCATTTTGCCATCCTAAAATTAGTATAAATAGATACTTTGGGTATGGTTTAGTCACAACACTCAAATTTGCTCATTCTACTCTTAAAACACTCAAAACGCTTACGATTCGCGTACAAAACTCTCAATACGCTCTCAAATTGGCAACTTGATATCGCTCATTTTGTACATAATTATTTCACGCGATATCATTGTATTTTGTACTTGTTTGAGTCAATTTAATGAACTTTCGATACTTATTTGGTTGAAAAATTAATTTCAAGTGCAAACGTTGAAGAAAATGTGCTGATGTTCAAAAATAAGCAAAACTACGCGATCCCAGACGAAGTCTAGGATCGCGTAACAAGAGTGAAAAGATCACAGTTTGGAAGAAGCATAAATACGCGATCCCATGGAGGAGGTTGGACCGCGTAGTTTAACAGGAATTTGTCACAGAAGATCTCAAAGTATAAATACGCGATCATAGAAGCTTTGCAGGATCGCGTATTAAGTCGTGATAATTGATCAGTAGGTTTGAAGAGTATTTACGCGATTCCAGTGTTTATGTTGGATCGCGTATTAAGCCTATGTACGCGATCCCAGTCTTCTTCTTAGATTGCGTATTTTCAAAGTAAAAAAAGGAGATTTTTGGATCGCGTATAGTTCTTGGGATCGTATACCCGGGCGTTTTCAGCAGTTATAGGAAGAGTATAAATACGATTTTCTTGTAGGTTTAACCAAACTTTGGCAACAAAGAACGGCCAAGGACGATTTTTTGTGTTTCTTTGAAGGTTTTTCCTCATTTGGGAGATCTTTCATTGTACTCAATCATTCGGTTACGAGCAATCGTTCAACAATTAATTGTAATCACTCGGTTTGCACTATTTATCTTTTAAATTATGTTTTCTTTGGGTTCAATTGTTTATTGTGTTTGTTCTTATTTGGTTATGAGTAGCTAAATCCTTAAACGTTTGCTTGGATGAAATAACTAGTGATTAGGGGTGTAATCTTAGAGTTATATGCAAATTAATTCACGTTTAATCGAAAACCTTGTTTAATTTAGTTTTTAACCATTGTTAAAGTTTATTGGTAATTTGATTATTGACTATAGCCAATGTTTGTCATTAAGTTAAATCATTTATCAATTATATGTCTATGTATGATTGAACCATTGATTGCGGACGCAAATTTGGTATAAGTTAGACAAATAAACTAAATTGTGCAAGTTAGTAATATTGGCGAACGTCTTTTGCTAGATTAAATTGTGGGTTAACGAATCCAGATTATGGTTTAGGTTATAGCGAATGTTAAGCCCAGGTTAATTGAGATGAACAAGTTTTGCTAAAAAACGAGCTTTAATTACACACCCTGAAATCACTAGTGAAATAATCCAAGTAAGTGTCGTTTTATTATCTGAAAGTTAATTCAAACCAATTTGACTCTTCCCGAGTCCACTCATTTCATTAATTTCGTTAGTTTTAAGCAACGTGACAATTCGGTCACAAAAACTCCCACATTTACTTATTTGTTTAGATTAATTTACACTCGAAAACAATTCTTGAATTCACATTCCCTGTGGAACGAACCTGAACTTATTGTAGCTATACTATACACGATAGGGTATACTTACCTAGTTGTGGACTAGTTAACTGCGGTATTTTTAAGTTTAATTTTATAACTAGATTTTACACATCACAACTCAATCTTCTTCAAAATGCACCAACTATTGTTCAAGTTTTGGTAACCAAACGAAATCCGGAGATTTGGTGTAATTACGACAAAGTGTTGTTGTCGGATGGTACGACTAAGACACATTGTAAACGTTGCGGAAAATTTTTGAAAGCCGACTCCAAATCAACGTTGAAATCACATGCAACATGGTATTGTGATGGAGTCAAAACTAATCGGGAGGAGGGTCAAGCAACCATGTCACGGGATTGGGGTATTTTTACATACGAAGCGGAGCAGTGTCGACAAGTATTTGCGGGCTTTGTGATTCAAGAAAGTTTGTTGTTCAACCACTTCGACAACCCTCGGCTTACTAGGGTGATTCAAAATACTTTTCAACCGCGATATAATCATGTAAGTCGTGTTACTCTTAAACGTGATGCGTTTAAATTGTGGCAAGAAGCTAAAATGCAACTAAAAACCGGTTTTGAAAACTTAAATACAAGTGTATCATTACGTTGTTTTTGAAGATTACATTGTTTTTCCCTAAAACGCTCAACGCTCGAAAAAAACCTAATTATATAGAATTATTGGTTTCAATAATATTTTTATGAAGATTTAGAAGACTTTGTTTTAAGTTATTGTTAAGTTATGTTTCCATTCCTAATGTACTAATATTCTATTGAAATTTTTTTGAAGATTACGTTGTTTTTCCCTAAAACGTTTAACGCTCGAAAAAAACCTAATTATATAGAATTATTGGTTTCAATAATATTTTTATGAAGATTTAGAAGACTTTGTTTTAAGTTATTGTTAATTTATGTTTTCATTCCTAATGTACTAATATTCTATTGAATTTTTTTTGAAGATTACGTTGTTTTTCCCTAAAACGCTCAACGCTCGAAAAAAACCTAATTATATAGAATTATTGGTTTCAATAATATTTTTATGAAGATTTAGAAGACTTTGTTTTAAGTTATTGTTAAGTTATGTTTACATTCCTAATGTACTAATATTCTACTGAATTTTTTTTGAAGATTACGTTGTTTTTCCCTAAAACGTTCAACGCTCGAAAAAAACATAATTATATAGAATTATTGGTTTCAATAATATTTTTATGAATATTTAGAAGACTTTGTTTTAAGTTATTGTTAAGTTATGTTTCCATTCCTAATGTACTAATATTCTATTGAAATCTTTTTGAAGATTACGTTGTTTTTCACTAAAACGCTCAACGCTTGAAAAAAAACATAATTATATAGAAAAACCGGTTCCAAACCGGTTTTTGTAACCGAACCGGTCCAAACCGGGTAGGGTCGGTTTGAGTTTTTTACCCTCCAAAACCGGTTCGGTTCCAAACCGGTTTTTGGCAAAACCGGTTCTTGACCGTTGACCAAAAATCGGTCCGGTTTTCCAACCTGAACCGGTTTGCCAAAAAAACTGAAAATGTTCACCTCTATGCTGATATGGTACTGAACTGATACAACTGACTAAAGAATTAACGAAATTTATATTGAGGGTGGTCTTATACAATCACTAAGCACATTAATTTGAAAAGTGAGTGACGTCTTTATAATTGGATAACTTGTTTGAAACTTTTGATGATATGCTTGTCTAACATTTATTTAAAATTTTGTTTAATTATTTTTGATATATTTTAGATAGCTCTTTCATGCAATGTTACATAGTCAATTTTTATAATAAAATATTGGTTTTGATTGTTATTTATGTTTATTATGTATTTTTATTTTTATTTTTATATATCAAAACATGTCATATATGATATTCATCGCCCGTACTTCTAGAATTCAAAGGTGAAAATGGTCAAACTTGTAAACTAATCAAAACGGTCAGAAACATAGAACTCTAGAAGATGTGTTAACATCATTGGTCCCTGAATTATCAATTATCAATTATAATTAATAATTAAAATGATAAAAATATTTTAAGTTTTTAATTCGCCCTCAGTACAAAGTGGACATTTTTCAGTGACAGCGTTAGGAAATTCAGTCACTTGTAGCACAAAAAATTTGAAGTTCACTTCACTTAAATATATTAAGTTTATTTAAATAATGGGATGCACCACCTAAAAATTAGTGGTATCACTCTTTAATAACCAATGGTTTTTTGTTTTTTGTTTTTTTAAACTATTTTTACACTAACTCGGCTTAATTGACTGGTGTCACGTGATACCGCTTAACACAATGTAGGTCCGCCTCTGACATGATAATTAAATTATTATTATCATTATAATTATTATTATTGTTGTATTACCGATCCGACACTCGCCGCCCTTTTGCGCCACAATCGAGTTTATGTCTGCTTTCAAGCTCTTGTATGTCGTCGCATCACAAAGGTTGTACTTTACACTTACTTTTCATTTAACTATGTAGTAAGGCTTCACTTTGAGCATCTGTTCTCGTCCTTCAACTGCGGGGAAGTATTAGTGTATAGGTTAGATTAAATTGTTTATAACTTAACTTGATTTTACAGATGAGCTATAGTAGATTTCGATTTTTATACAATTATAGTCATCTAACATAATACAAAATAACTTAAAGAGTTTTCATTATTTTAACCTCTTAATATATTTGTGTTTTCTATTTGACTTTATTTATTAATAAATTTTTTCATAGGGAAATTACGAGAAAATGTACTTGACCTTACACCAATTTCGATTTAAGCTACAATAGTTCTTTTTCAGTTTAGGGTAATCAAACATCAATTGGTTTTGATTTAAGGTTACATGTCTATTCATAAAAAAAAAAAAGATTTCTGACTTCTTAATCAATTTACAACAATTCAACTTACAAATTGATATGTTATAGTTCACGAAACTAGCAGTAACACTAAAAAGAAAACTATATGTAGTTTAAATGTAATTCACTACGATTTTCAATTTTAATCTCGCTCTTTGAACTCAATATTTTTAAAATTATTCGAGGAATACCGACCAAATAAGAAACTCATGTTATTTTTAGGAAAAACGTTCATCAAAAAATTATGGTTGCTGACTACCACCTCAATAAATTAAAAGTATTTTATATGATCACGATTTAAGGGGTTGATTACCTTAAATTAAAAAATATATATTATATCTTAATTTGTGGTTAAACTTGTATTTTTTTTAGTTTACCCTCTTTATATCAAACACCCTTTTTATACACTCCTCCATAAAGTGTCGTGTATTTGAAATCCATTTTTTAAATCGTACTTTTGTTTTTTATCTTAAAACTTTTCACTAAGGACTAAATATGACCACTTGAAAACATTGAGGGCTTTAACTAAAAACCAATAATACACACAACTATAACAAATCACCAACAAACACTATTTTCTGGATACTAAAAAAACACTTTACCTTTTTCACATAAAATTCCTTCAACTTTATCTCTCTCCTACAATTCCTTTTCAGTGGTATAAATAATAAGATAAGCTTTTAATTGTGAACTAAATTTGAAACCCTAGCTTACTGGAAAGCTAGGGTTAGGGTTTCTCACTCCCAATTTCAAAATTTCAAAATTTAGATGGGAAACTGTTGCAGATCTCCGGCGGCGGTTGCCAGAGAAGATGTCAAATCAAAAAATTACTCCGGCGAGAAAGCTGCCGGCGGCGGAAACGGTAAGAAACAACCGGTAACCGTTTTACCTAATGTATCGAAAGTAAACATTGAAGATAAGTATGCGTTAGATAGAGAGCTAGGCCGTGGTGAATTTGGTGTAACTTACTTATGTATAGATCGAAGCTCGAGAGAATTGTTAGCTTGTAAATCGATCTCGAAACGGAAGTTACGCACGGCTGTAGATGTTGATGATGTTAGGAGAGAGGTGGAAATTATGAAACATTTGCCTGAGAATTCGAGTATTGTGACGTTGAGAGAGGCGTGTGAGGATGAAAATGCTGTGCATTTAGTGATGGAGTTGTGTGAAGGAGGTGAACTGTTTGATCGGATTGTTGCACGCGGTCATTATACTGAACGTGCTGCTGCTGCTGTTACTAGGACTATTGTGGAAGTTGTGATGATGTGTCATAAGCATGGAGTGATTCATAGAGATTTGAAACCGGAGAATTTTTTGTTTGCGAATAAGAAGGAGAATTCGCCTCTTAAAGCTATTGATTTTGGCTTGTCTATTTTCTTCAAGCCAGGTAATTTTTTTTTTCAAGATTATGTTCATTAATAATCGTTGATGTTAGATTTAGTTAAGTGAATTTTTATTCTGCTTTGTTGAATTGTTGGGTAATGCTGGGAATAATTCAATTGTATAACTTATGTTGCATATCATAGCTAAATATGAAGTTTGATTTATCAAATGAATGTTGGAGACCATCTTGTAGTTATAGTATTTTTAAATGTGCGAAGGTAGATAACTTGTTAAGTTAAAGTTACATATTTCCCTGATTAGTGTGACTTTGTCTCTAGTATTCACTGCAATCCTCACTTCAATCCACCCGCATATAACTGCTTAAAGTGTTGCTTGCAGCCTTCTTTTCAAGGTTTAATTTTTTGTTACTTTTCGCTGTTGGGGACTTTCAATTAGAAAACGGTGAAGAGATTCTGCACGTCATTATGATTATTTATTACTCTTTTCGAGTCAAATTCTAACCCCTAGACGCCATTCTTATCATAAGCTCCTTTTGGTTGCAAACTTGCATTTGCAATATATATAGGTCGGCACAGTATAACCAATGCTCTATGACGAAGTAGAGTAGTAGACTTTGCATATGTGAAGAGAGCATGGAGGTGGGAAGGATCAGAATTATTTTACTTCTAGAGTTTGTCTTGATTTCCTTCTCTTTTTGCTCTGGGATGGTTCCTTTTAAAAGGTTTTGAAGTGTTTAGGATGTCACTAATGCAATATTCAAGTTGAAGATACAAAAGGAAACTTATGAGCTGAATACTACCAATATCTAGAAAGGAGATTCTCTGGACTCTGTGAAATTAGTATGAGTAAGGTCGAAGGCTGTAGGATTAAATCGAAGATTTTCCTTTGTTATTCAACTACGTGAGCCATAGATCTTTGAAACAGGGTTTTTGCTGTTTTCGAACATTTGTTTTAGTAAAGACCTGCGAACCACACTATGCGGTTGAATTCCCATGCTTACCTCAGAAGGTGAAAAGCTTCTCTACAAAGAATGAAAGCTTACTTTACTGACACACATGTTTTTTTAATTCCTATATCTATTATATTTCCTTCTGGTTATCAACGGGATGCTGTAATAGCCTAATATGTAGCCTCATATGTTAGGATCTATCCTTACAGAAACTGAATGGTGGGTTTGAACTTCTACCCTTTCATTATGTACATGCTTCTGTGATACAGTTCAACTAGATCTCGCAATCTCCAGGTCCAAGCTAGTTTAGAAAGTTTGGTATAATTCCATTTGTGTGGCAGTACTTGTTCTTTTTTGTTGCCCGGTATTTATTGTTTAATTATTAATTTTCAGATTTAGCTATATTCAGCTTTAAATAAGTTACATGATTCGACATGACTTGAACCTTAATTATTGTGTGTGTGACATCACATAAAAACTATTTAAAAGACACTTTAGTGTGGCAATCGCAGTTACTGATTTAGATAAACTTCTCACTGGCAAGTCCAAAGACACTTTAGTGTAAAAATTATTTAAAAGGGAGGTCGATGTGCGTATGATTAGTTTTATTTACAAACTTAGGTACCATGTGGATCAAATATGAATTGCTTGAATAAATTCTCCGATGACCAACTTATTAAATACATAGGAGAATGGTAGTTTGATTTACAAAATTACGTACCATGGGATCAAATATGAATTGCTTGAATGAATTTTCTGACAACCAACTTATAAATACACAGGTGAGACGTTCTCTGAGATTGTTGGAAGCCCATATTACATGGCTCCAGAGGTGCTTAAGCGTAATTACGGACCAGAGATTGATATTTGGAGTGCAGGAGTTATTCTTTACATTTTGTTGTGTGGTGTACCTCCATTTTGGGCAGGTTAATTCTCTTTCTTAGACAATATATGCATTATAAATGAACATGTTATAGTGCCTGCGTTTTATTGTTATGGGAAGGGGATTTAAGCACCAGGTGCTACATTATCATTTACATTTTCTTTTGGGGTTTCGCTGACTTTTTATAGGCTAAGTGAGAGGGTGAAGTAGTGACTGACTAGAGTACCCATTCGGGTCCTCTTTATCATTGTTATGCTACTCATCTTAATGTACAAGTTAAAATTCTATTGAGTTTTACAATGCAGAGTCAGAACAAGGGGTTGCACAAGCTATTCTACGTGGGCTAATAGATTTCAAACGTGAACCATGGCCTAGTGTTTCTGAAGGTGCCAAGAGTCTTGTACGCCAAATGTTGGAGCCCGATCCAAAGCTTAGGCTCACAGCTAAACAAGTGCTCGGTATGTTGTTTGAATCCTAGTTTCTCTTTATCTAAACTACCTTCCCTTTTTGTAACCAAATTCCTCTCTGTCAACATCGACTCTGCTTTAATAATTATTTTACTATGAATGTCATGGTGAATAGTAATGAAATAGTAAATGTTCAATATTAAAGACTTGACCCATTGATCCTTGCAAATTAGATTTTATATGGTAAGAGTTATTAGTGAATGAATTATTTAGTTGAAGGATTGCATGCCCACATGAGATGCAACATTCTCCCTGCCGATTTTCCTACGTTAATAATGATATCATGCCTTTTAAGATTATCAGATAACATGTATATAAAATCTCCCTTGCATGATTTGATCGTAGTTGTTTATCAATCATGGAGTACATAAGTTAATATGCATAAAGCTATCCTTCCTACCCGATGAGCTATTGTTGACTACGTTTATGTTCAATTTGCTCAGGTGGTTACTTTATCTTACCTAATCTTACCTATTCTCATGAACTTATAATCACAACCCTCATGGTCCATGACTAATCTAATTAGTGAAACACTTTCGGTATAAGGTAATTCACGTCAAAACCAATGACTCACTCGATAGGAACTTTTATACTTCGCCTTAATGATTTAAATCCCAAAGATGGAGAATGTTTAATACCTTGGCATTGTGTTGAAGTTTGAAGCACTTCCACACCACATGATCATCATTCTACGTTATTTTACATACTAGGGAGCAGTCATAAATCACAGGGCTGCGAAATGTGAACATGCTTTGTTATCCCTTAAACAATGTACTTCATCCGTTTCACAAGAACTGCACACGTTTCATTTTTGGGTTGTCTCACAAGAGTTGCAGTTATTCATATTCTGGAAATCTGTGAATCACCTATTGGCACCATATTGATCATTAGAAGAATCTAGTAGTCAAATTTGCATCACATGATATGCCTTACTATGTCCGTTCCTAGTCATTCTGGCATTTGGCTAATGGTCAACAACGTCCATGAGATTATAAATACACATATAGGGTCAGATGTTTCAATTATTGTTGGCTGGAGTCGGCAGTATTCTTGGGACATGTATAAATTTGCTTTGAACAACTGCAGTTTGATATTTGTTATGTGACATCTCATAGATTTGAAGTCCGGTTCTCACGTACTGCATGACTATGTGCATCTAGACGTACATCTATTTATCTTAATTATTGTCTTATGTTTGATTTTCTGTGCTTACAGAACATTCTTGGATCCAAAATGCTAAAAAGGCTCCAAATGTTCCCCTTGGTGATGTTGTCAAGTCGAGGCTAAAGCAGTTCTCATTGATGAATCGCTTCAAGAGAAAAGCTCTTAGGGTTTGTTTCTCTTCCTTTCTTCTTTACACAATAAAATGTTAGAGGTGGAAAAATAATCGAGTGGGGCAACCTGTCAAAATGGGTACATTTCTGGTACTGGTTGATACACATCAGGTGGAGTTGGATTGACCCAAAACGCTTTCTGTCCAGAATTTTAAAAGTTTATATTGACAGTTAGTCCGTCATTTATGATTACAATAATTGTATTCTTTCACTAATAGTGTAGCTTTTGAATAATATGATTTACTGATTTTCGGAGGTCTTGTGCATAAAAAATACACTTTAGGCAGTTTTTGACCTGTTCGATCTGTTTCCTTTATAGATATTCATAATTTACCCGTTTGACCTGTTGGAGATAAAACAAAATCCGTAAAGGGGTTGAG
Organism: Gnaphalium uliginosum; assembly: GCA_963930675.1. Taxonomy (NCBI): domain Eukaryota; kingdom Viridiplantae; phylum Streptophyta; class Magnoliopsida; order Asterales; family Asteraceae; genus Gnaphalium; species Gnaphalium uliginosum. Next base: position 55,840,330 of record OZ005680.1, on the reverse strand, counting down.
ATTGTCACCTCTACCACAAATGCTATATGATTGCAGTTTTTCAGCCTGTATTTGTAAATTGTAATGGTTTATCTTTGTATAGGTTATTGCTGATTTCTTGTCCGAGGAAGAAGTTGAAGACATCAAAGAAATGTTCAAAAAGATTGACACTGATGATGATGGCACCGTTACAGTTGAAGAATTAAAAACCGGATTGCAGAAGTTGAATACGCATCTTGCGGAGTCCGAAATACAGTCTTTTATTGAAGCTGTAAGTCTAACTACATCCAGTCTTTATTAATTTTACGCTAACAATTAGTATCTCATCACAGATATCATATCAAACATCTTCTGAAAGTGTTGCATTTCAAGATTCTATTGACATATATATATATATATATATATATATATATATATATATATATATCTTCTGCATATGTTTGTGCAACACACCAAACTAGACCTGCCATTATAAGTTACTTTACAGCTTGAATTGGGCAGAAACTCGATATAAGAAAATAAGTGGTTCCATTTGGGTACAGAAAATCAAGTGGGTGGTGGGCTAGATGCATAGATAACCAATTGGGCATTTGGCATTGTTTTCTACTTTTCTCCTTAATAGACAAAGTTGTTAATAGAATCTGTCATATTTTAATTGATGAAATTTTTTGATTTATAAATAATAATTTTGATGCACAAAGCTGTCAATGAAGTTAATACATATATTATATTACCAATGAATTTCATACTAGTTTAATAGATGTTATGCGGGTAAAATAAGAGAATTAACGGGCCAACCAGGTCCAACTCGACCCATAGTACGTTTGCCTCTTTCCAAAGTCATCCGTTTTGACCAATTTCCTAGTCCACATGCTTTCTTAACTACAAAATAAGTATCTGAACTTCGTTAATCACATGATCAATCTCAAATATCACTGCGACTGTTTCTGACTTGTGAAGAATGGATATGAGTTTCTTTTATAGCCTCTGTTTTCTTACAACCCTGGAAAACTACAGTTGCTAGACTATACCCGATGTTTTTCATCCTTTAACTCCGTGGAGCAACCAAGGTTACTACTTTTTAACATAATATGTTTGTACAAAATGCAAGAGAAAGACTACATACTTCTCTCCTCCGATACTCACTAGGACGAAAAGCCTTGTTGCATTAGTGACACCCTTTCGTTGCCATTATTGCTACTTCTCATTATGCAAAACCTAGGTGTTCTGGGTACCGGATCACTAAATTGAAGTTCCAAAGTTACTTTACATTAGAGATGACAGTTTTAACCCATTTACTTTCTGAATGGGCCCCTTTGGGTTATCTTTTTTTTTTTTAAATGAGTTAATATAAAAAAGTTGTAGCTAAAAGGGGAATGGGTCAAAAGTTCCCCAAAGTGTTTATGTGCATACAACCTTTTAAACTGCTTTATTCAAAAAAGTTAGATTATCATTGTTGTAATATAGTTGTTTTTGTTTTGTTTTATATATATGTATATGGGGAAGGTTAAAATGATAACCACTTAAAGGTTGAGAACTTGTGAGAACCACAAGAATATGTGATTAACTTTATACACATGTGAACATTAATATTTGTTCGAATTAGAAACAAAAAAAATGTCAAAAATCAAAAAATGACGTATAAATTACGTAAAAACACATATGTTCACAACTGAACAGTTCACATGTGAACAAATCGATTAAAGTTGATTAAAATAAATTCTAACACAATTTTTCGGATTTCAAGGTCTCATTGATTCTTACTATCATTCTTATAAATATTTTGACATTATACACATGTGAACATTCACGTTTTCTAGTGGTTCTCAAAGTTCTCAACTTTTAAGTGGTTCTCATTTGAACCATATATAAATTTATTATTATATATAACATTCCATTCTTTTTAAAGTGGCCGAAAACTGTTTGCGGTCCAATCCATCGTGTTCTTAGAAATGACCTGATTCTACCCAAGCCATTTTGACCCGTTACCCAACCAGTCCATTTTGCCCCCTATACCTGAGATCTACATATTAACTTTAGTCTTTAAAGATTATGTGGTTGGACATCTAGGAAACAGTGTTTCAGGGTTGTGAGCTTGGTGTATTATGGAATCTCAAGTTGTATTACAATCGCTTTCATCTTCCTTGTCATCGGTCTATCTCTATGATTAGGGTGAATCAAGTTTCTTCATCCATCCACATAAACTTAAAATCTAAAGTTTTAATTTTGTTTACCTATGGGTTGGTGACAGAGGACTAGCCTCATATTACAATTACTCGATGTATAAGCATGATTTTTGGTTACAGGTTGATACAAATGGAAAAGGCACTCTTGATTATGGCGAATTTGTTGCCTTCTCGCTACACCTTAGGAAGATGGCGAATGATGAGCATCTACACAAGGCTTTCTCATACTTTGATAAAGATGGTAACGGCTACATAGAACCCGATGAACTTCGGGATACCTTAATGGAAGATGGAGATGATAGTTCTGCAAATATTGCTAATGACATTTTCCAAGAAGTTGACACAGATAAGGTAAATCCAAACTTTTTAAACACATGGAAGTGGCAGTTTTGACCCATTATCTATGAATGGTCGATTTGGGTTACTTTTACACACACACACACACACACACACACACACATATTCTAACATGTTAAATGTGGTAAATTGGTAAATACTTTAGTAAATGGGAAATGGATGGAATTGGGCTGAATTGGTAAAAAGTCATGCAATTTTTATGTTTAATTCATACAACCTACTATATCTTTTGATTCAGTATACTTAGGTTATTATTAAAATTATATAAAATCTGTATCATATTCTACGTACTTGCTAAATATTTAAAAACAATTAGACAAAAGCGTTCTAGGTCTACCCTACTCGGTACGTTTGAACCAGTCACTAAACAGTCCTTTTTGCCATATCTAATAAAACTCCATTCTTTTAGCAATCTTCTAATCTTGCTTCTACTATGATATCTGATGATGCAGGATGGAAAAATCAGCTATGAGGAATTTGCTGCAATGATGAAAACGGGAACTGATTGGAGAAAAGCTTCTCGACATTATTCAAGAGGAAGATTCAACAGCTTGAGTGTTAAGTTAATGAAAGATGGTTCTCTAAACTTGGGGAGTACCGAGTAAGATTTATCATAAAGATTCAACTTGATTTCCTTTTTGTAATTATTTTGTGAGGTTCTGTTTGATTAGGTGGGTCCGCCCGCCACTCCTCAGGTCTATGGGTTGACCTGCAAGTATTGATGAGAGGTGAGTTCTATCTATGTTATCTTCCCTGAAGTGTTGTAAATTTGACGAAGTTACCTTCGTGTAGTATGATTCTGCCCTCCTTTACCAGTCTTAATGTTTTAGAGAAGCTTTATTGGTTTATTACTTCATTACATGGAATCTGGTAGTGTTATTCCCAAAAAGATTCAGCATATTATCATGCAGTGTAGTTATTTTTCTTTTATTTATTATGTAAAAAGTTATAAATATAACTAAGCATACCGGTAATATAATTCAGTTTGTGTGAAATTTGTTAAATATTATGTCAGCACTTGTTACCTTACGTAAGCAACTGACGTAAGCCTCAGCCAGTTCTGAAGCAATATTTAAACTTGTTAATATTAGTTTGGTTATTGGTAGAGGTTGTAAAAATGGCGGGTTCGTATGGGTTGGGGAACGGGTCAACAGTTTTGGTAGATGAGCGAACACATATTCTGAATCACTCACAATGCTATTGATCTATTTCCCTTTTTTCAACCTTTGATCTGTTTTTGTAGTTAAAGCTATTAACCTAACTGATTGACCAATCTGTTTTAGTACTTTTCACTGTCGATCATTAGTTATCCATTTCGTTTGTTTTCAGAGTTGGTTTGGTCTACAGATCTTGAGCTGTTTAACGTTCTAGCAGCACCCATTTACCATTTGAAGTACGCTAACTTAACACATTTTTAGCAATCGTTCATTAAAGTCGTTTATTGGCAATCCTTGATTTTGTCTTTCATGAAAAGGCTGTTTGTGATAAAAGAATCAAGTTGGTGGTGGCTAAGCTTATGTCTTTTAGCTTGTTCGTTGCTTAAAAGCTAAAAAATTGGAGCTTTGACCTTTTAGCTTCTTACCCCTCAACATTTTGATAAGCCGTCTCATAAAAGCTTAACAAACACCTTCAAGAGTTAAAAGAGGCTTGATAGACGCAACATAATGCAATAAGTCCCTAAAAAGCCAAGCTAAACACCCCCGTTAAGGCCCTATAATGGTTTTTCTTTTTTGTCATGAAAAACTTATGCTAACTATTACGGTCGAGTCAATGTTATTTTTTCTAATCTTCATGCGGCAATTTCGGAATTCGGAAAATGTTTATTCACTACATATCGATTACACATGCAACAGTTTTCTACCCATATAATATCCTTTTGGATTTTTATGTTAAAAATGTTAATGTTCCGATGTATTGTGTATCATCAGTAAATATATATCAACTACCAACTAATCATATCATAATATCACTGTCTTTCTTTATCACATCTTTTTGATCCTTCAATGAAAAGAATGATTTTACTTTTATCGTCCATGTAGTATAGTTGAAACTGGAAATCATGGATTTGGCCCACAAATTTCATTAAATCAAAGTTTTCAGAAACATTGTATTTTGTCACTTGTTGACCATTAAAGAACAAAAACAAAAGCCATACGTTAATACACCTTAACAAAAAAACCAATATTTAAGAAGCTAATTTGCTATTAAAATCACTTGATTGTCGATTAAGCTCAAAGCTTATCACATAGCATATGGTTGCAGATGCATATAAGGAAAATTAAAGCTGGTCTTTTCCTTCTCAAAAGATAAATCAAATTCACATAGAAAACCATTTTCCAGTAACTAATATATTCTGTATAAAAAAATATAGACTCACTAAAACTACAATGACCAGGTTTCATAAGACAAAGTTTTATGCAGCATCTTCCATCAAGTATGTACATTGGTACGTGCATGTATTCGTTTGTTACATATGCTGCCCAAGTAAGGAGTTACATACGCGTTTTAGTTCCTTACTCTTGTCCGCTATCACATTGATTTTCGCTAGCTTATTTACATCTAGCCACTCCATTGCCTCCTCAACCACATCCTTCTTAAAATTTTCAGAACTAAGGCTTTTCCCGATGCTATCATTCTTAGGTTTTGTTTTCAAGAGATATAGGTAATACTCCAGTGCGTTATAAGCGTCCACTTTCTTTTTATGCTCAAGATCATCCACTTTGTATCTCTGCATCTTCCAACATCTTATCAATTTCTTTCCTTGTAAGTCCTCCCTTATTATTTATCATGATGTTGTTCCGACCAGTTATTGGTTCTTTGGCAGAAACACTCAGAATACCATCAGCATTAATGTCAAAACGAACCGTTGCATTTGTAACACCTCTAGGGAGCAAGAGGGAGGTTAGTAAGCTCGAATTTACCTAGCAAGATGTTGTATGTCAATCTACTTCTCTCACCCTAATAAACCTTAATAAGAAAGCGGGATTGGTTGTCGTTAATTGTGAAATGGCCGTTTCCCTTGTAGCAGGTAGTTGTGTTTTTTGGGATCACAACATGCATGAATTTTCCACGTCTCTGAATTCCAAGCGAAAGAGGGGTAACATCCGACAATACCAAGTCTTTAACCATTTGAATGCCCTGACCACTAATGTTTGCAGCCAAAACTGCCGCACCATACACAACAGCCTCATCAGGATTAATCGTCTTGCAAAGGTCTTTACATTCAAAAAAGTCCCGTAACATTTCTTGGACCTTAGGAATGTGTGTCGAACCACCAACCAGAACCACCTCATCCAGCATACTCTTTTTCAATTCTGCATCATCTAGACACATTTGCACAGTTTCCGTACACTTGTTAAAGAAATCCATATTTAGCTCCTCAAAACTGTGTTATTTTTGATGAAAAATCAATACCATCATACAAGCAGTCGAGTTCTATAGTTGTCTGAGTTGTGGACGAGAGATTCCTCTTTGCTCTCTCTGAAGAAACCCTCAACCTCCCCAAAGCTTTAGGATTCTTGCTAATATCTCTCTCGTATTTCCTATTGTATTATGCAACAAAGTATTCCACCATTCGATTATTATAATCCTCACCACCAACAGCTTTCACTTCAAACTTCCCATTTTTTATAGTGAAAATAGAGACATCAAATGTACCACCACCCAAAATCAAAGATAAACTATTTTATATAGAGATATACTGAGCGGAAGCAAATAAGAAATATTTTATGTTATTAATTAAATGAACATTATGTTCAATTATATACAGTGAGAAACAAATTAACCGTCATTAACGACCTAACTAATTTATACAATTTACACTTTACTACCTTGCAGTTTTATTATTTACATAAAGAACCCAGTCTTAAATATAATTCCATAAGATAAGTACATGTGAATGCATTCAACTTGTACTCAATGGCTATATTGTGTACCCAACTAACGAGTGATATTTTTAATGTGTACAACTTTCAAAATATCAATGGAAGCCTTCGATGAAGAAGGTGTGTTTTTATGTATTATGTAGTAGTTTTGATGATGTGTCAATTTCTACGGATGTCACGTGGCACCTTAAGCAGCTGACACATCATCAAAATACATAAAGACAAGCATTTTGAAAGTTGTATGGATTAAAAATACCACTCGTTAGTTGTGTACATATCATAGACATTGGGTGCAAGTTGGATGCTTTCATATATACTTATCCCTATATTAAAATGTACAACATTTGAAGCTAACTAGATTTATATTGCTCACGCTTCGCGACGGGATAAACTACAATTTATATCGATTTTAATTTACATCATTTTCTAATCAAATAGGCTTTGGCCTACAAATGCCGAGGTATCCTAGAATAACTAAATTATGAGTTCAAGTTTCATTTGAAACAAATATATATTCGTGCTAATGATGTATATTATTTAATTTTTGCATGAGACACATGCATATCTGTGGGTGCAAAAAGTTTTGCAGAAGATAAATTTATATATTTGTCTTTGAAAAAGATCAAAAAATTAAAAATTACAACAATCTAATTGTTTAGGTACAGTCGCGAAAAACATTTTACCCTTCATTATTTTATATATGCATATATAACATAAAAATAATAGTCTGTTCCCTTTTAGTTTTGTTATCAATGAAATATGGATATGGATCGCTAGTTGTTTAGGTACAGTCAAATGTACATGAGAGGGTAAAGTTTAGATAAAAAAAAAGAGTTGAAGAATGACAACATTTATCGCTAGTTGTTTAGGCTTGATCTAGCGGGAAGGAGCATCATCTGAAGGGAGCTCTGGTCAATGATCTCGATAGATCGCATGTTGCCATTTAAGCTTCCGAGAATAATAAGGATTGATCAGGGGTTCGTAGTTCCTCAATGCTAAATTTGGGTTTGAGTGGAGGATTGTTGGGTATGAATTCATATCCCATATCGAAAAAATAAAGAAACCAAAACGTATAATCAATAGTAACAAAAGAAGTTAATATGAGTGATGTTAAAGGTGAATGTTTTCAATTTGCCAATAATATAAAGGGATAATTATTTGTAAATGTATTCAACTTTACTCAATAATCTATAGTATATATGTATCCAACTTATAACTGCTTCTATAGTTCTATTATATATATCAAACTTTCAATAATTTCTATTGTATGTATTGGATTGTACTTTTGATGACGTGTCATTCATAGAGTGTGCCACATGTCATCTATATAACTTGACACATCATCAAAAGACACATATGGTACATACAATAGAGGTTATTAAATGTATAATACATACAATAGAAGTGTTCTAAGTTGGATACATACTATAAAGTTTTGAGTAAAGTTGAATACATTTACAAATAATGATCCCAAAAATAAATCATCGTCTCTCATTACTAGTACCGGAGAAGTATAAATGTGCAAACAAATTTAAATTTACCTCTCCTAACGTAATCTATACCTTTCATTGAATTAGTAAAACTAATTAAAGTCACTGATTTAAATTACTCTGAATATTTAGCAATTATGTCCAACAAAGACTCTAAAAAAGATTAAATTAACCTCTGTTAATTAATTAGTAAATCATTTTTTTTTAATTTCAAATTACAAATATAAATGCCTCTAATTACGGATTCATTGCTATATATATTTAAAAATGGATTGAGTGATATATATATATATAGGGTTAGGTTCAAACGAGAACCATAAAAGGTACAGAAATGCGAGAACTTTTAAATTACATTATTTTTCTACATGTAAACGCAACAAATTACATAAAAATGTTAATTAATGTTCATATTATTGACAAATAAAAGTTAAAAACAACAAAATACATGTTAAACTATAAAATATATGAAGTGTTCACATATCAAATGTGCACATGTGAACGAAAAATATAAATTTGATTTTAAAGGTTATTTTGATGTTTTCTCGAACTATTTTGCTTTTAACCTTAATCTACATTAATATTCACGTGTGATTGAATCGTTAAACATGTTAAAATCTCAATAATTTAAAAGTTCTCGTATTTCTGTACCTTTTTGTGGTTCTCATTTGAACATTTGACTATATATATATATATATATATATATATATATATATATATATATATATATATAAATTTTGTCAATTTATTTATATAAAATACAAAATACAATTACAATTAAATACAAATAGATATAAATTTTGAGGTGTATTCTATTAATTTTGTTGACTAATATAAACTGACTGTGAGATAATTCAGTTGATTGACAATCATTAATTGTTAAAATGAAATCACCGAAATTTAATTTTTTAACTGTGGACGAAATTAAATTAAGTATACTCTAGAGAAAACCGACCTTAATATTATGTTAACATCATATGAGAAGTAATGTCCAAGAGTCTTCTTTGTAACTTTTAACATAGAAGCAAATTCTTACTCCATTTTTTCCTACACAAATACTTACAAATTAAATTTACCATACATTTAAAACATACAATCATGTTTTTCCTATTATAAACATGAAGTAATTTAATATTATTAATTTGAGGATTATTAACTTACGTTAATTCTATGCTAATAATAATAAAACGAAATTAGATATAAAATGGAGAATTTTGTTGAATATTTCTAATTCCAATGCTATTTATTGGAGATTATGATCTTATCACAATTATGTTAATTTTTCTACTTTTAAAAATCAAAATTTTCAGCTTAGTTGAATTTCCTCCAATTCAACATTTTTAGCTCATCATCCTCAAAACTATATATACATGATTATACACACCATATTTTTCTACAAATAACATAGTAAAACAAATCCAGAAAAAATAAAATAACAATATTCGTGTTAAAGTTTTAATGATTCATGACGTGATGAATATTTAGTCTAATAAACATGATCTATTAATTTTTAAGTTATAACTCTATTTTATTGTCTTCATCTATCTCATTGAAACTTTTTAATTAAATATTCAATTAAAGTTTAACACTTCTACTATAATACTGAATTTTTTAATGTGTATTAAGTATACCAATAAATTATCTATAATGAATTACTATTTTCATTTTGGTTAACTTTTCAAGTTATCCGACTTCATTAAATACTCTCGGTATACAATAAATTTAGAGAATCGGATTTTTTATACAATATTTCTATATTTTAATATTTTGTCAGATTATTTTATTCTGTATTTATAAACTCCATCATCCTAAAACATATATCTGAATATACAACTATGAATATAATTATAATTTAAGAGTTAGGTTCAAATGAATGCAATAACAATTTAGTGATAATGAAGGAACTAATAAGAATGCGCCACATGTCACAAAATCAACTTTCTGTCACGTTTTTAAAAATTAAATATTTCACAAACGGTAAGTCGAAAAATTATAAAAATTACACCATAAAATTCAGTGTTTTTTCTCTTTAATTAGACATCTCAAATGACATACTTTCGACGAACCTTTTTTTCCGTTTTTTGGTGGGTATTGTAAACAACTATCATATGTGATACCAACGACTATCACACGTGATACCAACGAGTATCACACGTGATATTAATATTGTGCAATTTGTAAAATCCATAAAAAAAAGTCGTCGAAAGTATATCATGTGAGATGTCTAATCGAAGAAAAAAAATGTTGATTTTTATGGTGCATTTTTTATAATATTTCAATGAGCCATTCTTGAGATATTTAATTTTTAAAAACGTGAAGAAAGTGAGTTTTGTGACACGTGACACGTGATGCATTCCTATTGGTTCCTACATTCTCACAAAAATTCTTATTCTCATTTGAACCTCACTCCATAATTTAATGACTAAATTAATAATAATCCATCAAATTAATTTTCATGTTTTAGACTGTAAATTTTACGGATTATGATCTAGTAATCTATTATTATAAACTTAATTATGACACATATAATTCACTTTCTTAAGAAGATATAACATATGTTTAAATTGTATATTAAGGACTAACAAAAATATAATTAAAAGTCTACGTTCTAAATTTTGCAACTATCTCGTTAACATCGCGTATTATTTTCTTCTCGCTTGTGTACAACACGACAACTTAAGAAGGTCAATTAAATAAAAAAGTCATACATTTTAAAGTTAAATTACCTTTTTGTTTGTATAGTTTCAAACTTTATAATTAACCAACAACTTGTTAGAACATACGGAGTGGGTAAAGTTTTATTTGCATTTTTCTCATCGAGAACGTTGTGCATTGCCGTCTTACCACTCCTCGACAGCATTTCAGATGTCGTTTCCGGACATTGTTCGGCGCCAGACGCTGTATTTTACCTTTTTTTTCTCTTTTTCCCCGATAGTGTAAACTCAATATCATACACTCTTTTACCTTTTGACAATAAGTGTGACTCTAGTATCATCACTTCTCGTGCTCTTATTAAATTAAATAATAATAAAAAAGGAGCATGCATGTAATAAATCGTTCTCATTTGGCTTTCACTTTTCAACATATTTATTCAAAATACATAAAGTAAGCATATTCTTTCATTCTTGTGAAAGACGATAAAAATTAAAAAAGAAAATACTCCATAAAAGAGAATAAAACGAATCGGCCAGTCTAATCGTCATAAACGTCATAACCAAGATCTTCCTCAACCTTCTCGGCAGCGTTTTGAGCAATCTGATCTTCAACATAATCAACTCCTTCCGCTATCGCCAATCCACCCAATAACCCGGCTGCCGCACCAACCGCTAGTCCGCTCCCCATCCCATACTTACTCGTTTTCTCCTCCTTGTAACCCCCTCCATACGACGCTTGACCCCCATACGGGTCAACATGCCCACCATAAGCAGCAGGCTGCCCATATTGAGGTGGAACCCCATACGGAGGCTGCCCGTATTGTGGAGGAGCATACGGGTACCCTGAAGGTGGGGCCCCATACGGATAATTTACATTCCCACCGTAAGGTGGTGGGACCTGATAATTAGGTTGTCCTTGTGGAAAACCGTAAGGTGGGGGTGGATAGTAAGGATCAGGTGCATGGTAGCGTAGTTCCTTAAGTACAACTTTGACATCCACCTTACCATGCGGACGTCCAGATGGACGTCTCAACTTTAAACTATCCGTAAAAATTTCACCGATTCCAACTTCTTTAACCACTTCATTGAGTTTAATCTTGGCTGATCCGATCAAGGGTTTGGTTTCTTCGGCCGCATTAGCATGAACAATGTCTATGTATAAGGTTGAGTCCTCGATTGGATCGTTAAGAGGGATGGTGATTTTTTCGTCCCATATAGGGGATTCGTCGCCGTTCTCATCGACCTTTGTTGAGAATTTGTTTTTGGGGTCGACCCAAACGACGGCATATGGTTTGAGAGGGCCGTGGCGCCAGTTGATGTTTTTGAGGTTTTTGGCTGATGAAATGGTGAGTTCTAGTTCGTAACGAGGTGCCATGATTGGTTGAATGAATGGAAATTTAATTTGGTGGTCAAGTTGTGTTGAAATGGTATAATTAAGATGGAGAGTGGATGGTATATATGGTAGTGAAAGGTTTGGATTATTAAAGAAGGTTCTCGAGAATAATGCCACCAGTTGGTATATTATTGTGATAGAATGCTATATAATTATCTTTTTGCCCTTGTAGTTAAAGATGAAAAATGTGATATCATTTTGTCTTTTCCCTTTTTTAAGCTTAAAGCCCCATTTTATTAATGATTTAAGATAAAGATGTGTTAATGCATGGAATTTATAAAAGTACTAGTATGTTTTATAAAAAGTACCTTTTCTTCTAGTGGAGATGAAAAATGTGAACTTGTTTTTCTTTTTCCATTTTTGGCTAGCTTACGGTATTATTTTCTCCGTTCCAAAAATATAGTTCATGTTTTCTATTTCAGATGTCTCAAACTAATTGTTTAAGAAATAGATCGAGAAGTTTGATCGTGATTATCATATTATCCTTAATTGAAATTATTATCGCAAACTTTAAAGAAAGTAATAACTAATTAGTTAATAGTAAAATTGTCATTATGCAAAAAGTAAGAAACAGAAACCAGTAATGATTATTTTTTTATTAAACTGTATGATTTATATCAGATGAGATGGAGGGAGTATTTTAAGATGGGGTACTTTTTGTGGATGTGAAAAATGAACTCGTGTAGCTTTTGCAATAACTTTTTTATTCATGTAGTGATGAAATTAGTGAAATCGAAATATTTTAGATATGTATTTGGTAAGATTTGTTTGTTTAAGCCACATTTGAACTAACATCAATTGTTTTATTTTATTTTATTTTATTTATTGACAATCTAACTATTTAAATGTAAAAATAAGAGGTTAATTTGCAAAACAAAGAATCGGAATGAATCATTTACCACTACATTGTTAACGAATATTATATGACTTGTGATCCTTTTCGTCAAGTTTGATTTGACTTGCAGTAAACCATATCAATAACATATATCACCTTCAAGAGCTATCAATGAATACATTACACATTTATATGAAATAATTTGGAACTATACCACAATGAAAGGGAGGAGGAGACACAAGGATTATAATAAGCAAACGGTAACAAAAATTATATAAATTATAATACGGATTAAGACGTTACTACCCGTAATAACATATCTGTTTAACTATTATTTAAAAAAGCTCAAGAATAATTATGTGTACTATTAGCTCTAGATTGTACTTGTGCAGATCATTAATCCCCGATTAATCACAAACTTAAATATAAAAATTTTGTTTTAATAAAGAGATCAAATGTATACATGAAGAATTAAAGATGTGCACTTAAATATATGAATATCTTTCAATGAAAGGACTCCCATCTTTTAAATAGACAAATTAAAAGCGTACATTCTTTTATAGTCAAAATAATTGTAGCCTTAAATTGCAACCACCCATATTGGTTATGACTCATTCAAACAGATTTTGGAACAAATACCAAATAATGAAAACGTAATGCGCCTTAAAAAATGAACCAAAAATAAATAAAAATCGACACATACATATTTAAATAATTAAATGAAGGACCAATCAGTCAAGTGTGACTTATAGCAATAATTTAGTGAAATTTGAAATTTTTGTTCCTTGGTCTATCGTATTTACCCGGATTCCGGCAACACATCAGTTTACATCACTCTAAAGTCGGGTGCATCAAATTGTTAAAAATCTAACACATCATAGTTGGAAAAAAAAAGAGTACGTCAAAAGTACAAAACCAAAACATATATACACTCATTTGAAGTTTTATGTCATAACAAGTTAACAACTGTCAAGGTGCATTTTCATAACAAAATTAGTGCATCGTAATGTTAAGTATGGTACATCACATTGTTAAGTCTAGTGCATCACATTGTTAAAATCTAGTGCATCGTAAAAAATACAAAAACCAACACATATATAAGTTGATTTTGAAGTTTTGCAGCATTAGAATTCTAATCTTGCATCGTATTTACAAAATCAGTACATCACATTTAGTTTTGACAAATCTTTTTGAGACATTTCATAAAACACCTTGTGTGCATTTTTAAAAATACACGAACAATATTGAGACGAGCACTTGAATAAATTCGAAATGTTGAAGATTAAGATGAAATAGCACTTGAATAAATTCGAAATGTTGAAGATTAAGATGAAATAGCACTTGAATAAATTCGAAATGTTGAAGATTAAGATGAAATAGTGAAAGCAACTCGAAAAATCGTTTTAGATTTATAAATATATAGCTAAAATATAATTAAAAATAAAAACGGTAAAATGTAATAATAATAAAAAATCCGATTGGCCGGATTCCCGTGAACAACGGCGGTAGGAGCGAGCCGCGGTGGTCAGTGGTGGGGCGGTGGTTGTCGGTGACAGGCGGTGGTGGCTAACCGGGGACCTGCTATCAAAAGATGGGAGACGGAGATGAAGAAGGAAGGAGAATGGAGGTGTTCGACTTTCAACCAATATAATAATAATAAAACAAGCTTGACTAAACTTGTATTTTGACTTTCAACCTATATTAAAATATTTTGCATGTTTTCAACTTAATTTGAAACCCTAAAAGTTCATTAATAATAATAATAGGGGTGTGTTCGAAAAAAATTAGTTGTAGTTGAAGTTGTAAACTTATAGCTGAAACTGTTATTTGAAACTAAAAGTTTGAGGTTTTATTTATTGTAAGGGTTTGATAAAACTAGCTACAACTTGGAGTTTAAAGAAGTAAATTGAGATAAAAGGACAAAAAAATATATAAATAATTATATAAGGATATGTATATAATTTCTAAAGCTCTAACAATAGACTTCAGCTACAAACTTACAGCTTCAATTAAAATAGTCATATTTTATTCATTAACATATTCATATATGTTAATGAACCAAATCATAAATAACAATCATGATATTGATATAAGTTAACGAATCTTATCTAATAAATCCTAGAAACACAAATGTCATATCTTTGACAAAATGTCATATCTTACTAAAAGAATATATTACTAAAAGAGTATAATAAATAGAGAATGTCTATTGATGAGACTATAAATATTTATTAGTTGTATTATATAAGAGTTTATAGTCAAACAACACAAATTCTTCCGAATTCCAAGAAGAAACATTACATCCTAGATAGTACATATAACAGTCTTTGTAAAGAACCTCCTCTTATTCTCCGAATGATGTTTTGAAAAAGCAAAGGTCACCAAGAGATTGAAATGGTAGAATTGCAAATGAAAGCAGCTAATTGGTAACCTATTCTCTAGTTGTTCATCAGAAAACACAAATGTGCTTTGCACCTTTTGTGTGTGGATATCGCATTCATCTTGTTTTTAGATGTCTATTCGTTAGAAAGTTGTAGATCGCTTCTTTCAAATCGTTTTTCCAAGTTTAAACCAACCCGGCTAACCTGTAAATCATCTTTACAAGTTAAGAAATTTTGGAACTTAAGGAGAACATCGTTCTAGGAGCGATTTACAATTATCCCAATATATCAATTTAACAAGGTAAATAAAATTTTGATTGGAACATGAGGACTCATTGCGATCTGTACCTTGTATAGGGTGAAAATCTCACTTGCATTTTTTAGTACATGAACAATGTTTAGAGACGGTGTCGGCAAAACTTTTATTTGCTATTCTTACCATGTCAATTTTTCGGCGACCTTTGCTTTTTTGGGCATCATTCGTGAGGTGTGAGTAAGAGTATAAGTTTCTTCAAGTAAGGCAATAAATATCAATACCTTGAATATTTTTTTTCATTATTTGCTCCAGAAGAATCTTTTTGTTCTATAATGTGCTAGATATATATCAATCGTTTTTTTGTTTTTTTTTGTGAATTACGGAGTAATAATTCTCATAGTTATATTTAGAGTATTAA
Organism: Gnaphalium uliginosum; assembly: GCA_963930675.1. NCBI lineage: Eukaryota > Viridiplantae > Streptophyta > Magnoliopsida > Asterales > Asteraceae > Gnaphalium > Gnaphalium uliginosum. The sequence goes on along the minus strand of OZ005680.1, from coordinate 55,824,500 downwards.
TTAAAGATAATATTTCTTTATCATAATCATAATAATTATAATATAATAAAAGTGATTATTATTAAATTACAAAACTGTTAGTGCAGTAAATATAGCGTAAAAGAGTAATATTCTCTTTAGTCTTGTTACTTTAATGGAGGAAAAAGTAAACTTGGGGTAAATTTGAGGAAGAAGAAGCAACACAACTTGGGGTAAATCTGATTACGACAACTCTCCCGTCAAGAAGTAAAAGAAGATCTGATTATTGTTGAAGAAACCAATTTCAATATATTTATGTTTTTCTTAAAAAGAAAAAAAAATTGAGAAAGATGATAGCTTTTTTGTTGATACCCTTATTGATACTTGAAGTTACAGTTTAGCCCCCCCTGTTTATAACATATAATATCTCTAATTTGCAATATGTGGCATCAATTTTTTATACGGAAGTTCACAACAATTGATATTTTCAATTAATTTTACATCCAATAAAACGTTTTCTTTTCAATATAAGTGTGTTTTATAAACTAGTATGCTTTTTTTTTTTAAAAGCATAAAATATTAATATATAAGAAATCGATACATCACAAGCGATCAACTGCCACCCTTTAATCTACAAGACATAAATTAAGAGGACTGAAAAGTTGACACCTAGAGCAAAATTACAAGCACTAAAAAAATATACTTAGAAATTCCACCGAACCCTTTGTGACCATACCAAAACCGAAAAAAAAAACTGCAAACCTTATGCTATTAACCCCTGCATGCTTCTCTCGGATTGGTACGCCACTTCATCCAGAAGCTTTTAAACTTCTTGAATCTATGAGATATCCAAAAGAAAGATAAAACTTGAACTTCCGCGCATAAATCTATGATTCGACCTTTTGTTTTTAAAAACAATACTATTCCTTGATCCCCAAATAATGTAAGTCGTGATCCAAATTACCGCTCGCCATAACAAGTTTTGCATATTTGAGAAAGTCGAATTTTCACCATATTGAACCAACTCTTCAATTGAGTTGACATCGAAGCTTCTCATATCCCACCACTTGAAAATTTTTCCCCAACCCGATTCTACCTTTTTGCATCTCAAAATACAATGCTCAATAGTTTCTATCACCTCATCACAACATGGGCATAGTACCGTATGCAAATCCATTCCTAGGTGATCAAGCATCACTCGGGTTGGAATTCTTCCATGAGTTAATCTCCACATGAAAATGTTGATCTTCTTTGGAATAGCTTTGATCCATCTCGTGTCTATTGAAGAGTTAAATTGACAAAGAATTTTTTCGTCAATAATCTCTTTGAGCCCTTTGACCGTGAAAATGCCATCTTCATTTAACAACCATCTCTATTTATCCCTACATTGAACACTAGGCAAAAGATCATGAATTAAATTTAACAATTCTTCTTTCTCACTTAACACTCTCCCCCTTAACTCCGTCCCCCACCCCCATGTCCAAACCCAACTTCCATTTCTCCCTTCTCCCCTCTCACTTACCGTCGCTGTTTTTTGAATTTCTTTATAAAAAAGTCTTGGGAATTTTTCACAAAGTCTAAAGTTTCCCACCCGTTTATCTCTCCAAAACATTGTTGACATTCCATCCCCAACTTTTTCCCAAATGATGACGTGAATTGAATTCCTATATTCTCTAAAACTCTACCAATTCTAATGATATCCCCCCATGTACCACAATGCCGATTATTTTGATTAAATTCTTCTTTTAACCCCCCGTCCTCCCCATATATGCTTTTGATAATTTTAACCCACAATGACTCCGACTCCACCCTAAACCTCCACCACCATTTTCCAAGTAACCCCCAATTAGAAGCTTTCAAACTTTCAATATTTAACCCACCCAACTCAAATTTTGTTAACAATTTTTCCCATTTTACCCAAGCAATTTTTCTTTTTTCATCATTCCCACTCCAAAAGAAATTTCTTCTCAACTCTCTAGCGCATTTATGACACTCAATGGGGCTCGAAACAAGGAAAAGTAATACAAGGACATGCTACCAAGAACCGATCGAACCAAAGTTAGTCTCCCACCATATGAAATCGTTTTTGCTTTCCAATCCGACAATTTATTTTTGAACTTGTCGATAATTGGATTCCAACTATCCACCCTTCTCATATTTAGACCAATTGGAATCCCAAGATAATTGAATGGAGTTTTTCCGAATGTACACCCCATGTCACTAGCTAAAAGCTCAACTTCACAATTATTGACTCCCACTCCATATAATTTTCTTTTGCTCAAATTAATTTTTAAACCCGAAGCATCTTGAAAGCATTTCATTATTCTCATAAGGTTCTTTCCGTTCAACATACTCCATTCACCAAAAATGATAGTGTCATCCGCATATTGTAAATGTGATATTACCTCCTCATTCCTACCAACTTTCACTCCTTTGAACACCCCTTTACGAATTGCCTCTTGCATAACTATGTTTAGACCTTCCGCCACAATAAGAAATAGAAAAGGAGATAATGGGTCACCTTGTCTAACCCCTTGTTCAGCCGAAATTCTTGAGTTGGTGAACCATTGACCAAAATCGAAATTGTTGTTGATATAAACTAGTATGTAACCTTTAAACGTGTAACAAATGGCTTTTTAAACTCTAAAGATTTAATTTAAAAGCCTTACGGATTCATTTATGGCTTTAAAATATATACGGAGAATGTATTTAAAGTTGAATCATTACATTAGTTTTAATGGGGTATAAATCTTAAATCTATTATTAAACAAAATTAAACTTTGTTTTTTATTTGTGTGTAAGGGGTTTAACTTTTTAATTATCCCATAGGATTACCTAAATTTATCAAATATATGTGACTGCCGATGATTTTTGAGTACTCTAATGGGAAATACCTTGACCTCTATTCTTAGAGAAGTGTTGACTTATATCAATTGGAGTTCTAGCTACACTAGAATCACCCGAATTAAAGTTCTCAAGAATCTTATACCTACATAGTGCGTTTGGTGTAACATAAGACATGATATACTTTCATTTTTTTATTTTTGATGGGTTTATAAAATTTGAAATTGCAATATCACAAGTGATACAGTGCAATATCACAAGTGATACAGTGTAATAGACCGTATCACATGTGATAGGACTAAGTTTCAAATCTATAAGAATTGGTGTGTATCTATGTGTAGAAAACTTGAGTGAAGTGTTTATATCGACAAATGAGAATAAAAATATTAAGGGAAAACAATAGGAGGGTGAGTTTTTTTTTTTTTTTTAGTTTTAGCCCATCAAATTCAAAACAATATTTTGAATGAAAGTGACGTGATTCTGCTACGGTTTCAACTTTCAATCTGTGATTTTTTAATAGAAATTTACCCTTTTGAAAATAATATTCAACTGTAGTAATTTAGAATAATGACAAAAGGTGAATCATTCCTCCATTTTCACAATAATAAACTATTTTCAATTTAACTCTCTAAGTATGAAAATTTCCTAAGAGTACTCTCATCGGACATTTCAGTTGGAGGGTCGGCTTGCGTCGGCTGACCGACGTTGTTGGCACTGCCCATCAGTTTCCACGTCGGTCTGTTCAACTTCGATTTGTTGACGAAATGGAGAAGGAAAGCATGGAGCCCGCGAGTTATGTAAACATTTGTTTGTTTTTTCTTTATGGACCATTGCAAGATTAAAATAAATTAAAACAGTAATTGTTAGTTCGTCTGATCTCGTAGATGAATCGATTAACGAATCAAATTGGTACGTGAAAGTGAAATTACGCGAGAAGTAAATAAGTTTATATTTTATTGATGTTAATCAATCACAGAAACATACAATTAAGCTCCAAGCTCAAACTCTCTCAATCACTCACAGTCAAAATCGCTACACTCAAATCTATTAACTTACTGTAACTAACGACACTATCATCTATATAAACAGACGATCTAGCGATACTATCTAAGTGTCGCTCTAGGCGACACTAAACAAGTGTCGCTAAAACATAAAAGTGTTGCTAGTATTTACACAATCAAGCTAAGTTTTCTATACAAGCTTTTGTCACACAAATATGTATCAACGGTAATATAGCCGATTTACACTAAAAATGTTTTTTTAACCCATTTTTCTATTCCAAACATACTATAAACCCACATACAATTAAACTCAAACCCACACACTATATACATACATACCACAACCATTATTTTCACATACCTAAAAAATGTCTAAACATCACTACAATTCTTCCCAAAATCATCTCCAAAATATCCAAACACCACCATCCATTGTCGAAGAAAAAGTTAAATGGACTGAGAATTAGTGCAAAATCTTGAGAGATGAGTGGGTCGAAGCTTCCAAAAATGTCCTGATGGTAAATTCACCATCAGATTTTTTTTTTGAGAAACCATACAAAAAACCTAAAACTCCAAATTTGATGTAAAACTTACTATAAATCAACAAACCGTCAAACAGAACAAAATAAAAAAAGACGAACATTAGACGACTATTTTACATTTTTATTGTAGTGTGTTTTTTTAATTCTTGTAATGTTTTATATTTAATTAATAATGTAATGTTTCTGATATTAATGAAATTATTTTATTTAATATTGTGCTTTGAATATATAAAGTAAATAATGTGTAAGGTCTAGAAAAACTAAGTGATGTATCAGGGTTGACAGTGTTCAGTCAGTTTTGAGAAGAGCTGATGTGACGTCGATTTAGCACCAACTGATGCATCAGTCAGTGGTTGGAGTGGTCTATTGACAACTAAATAATAAATGAATATTTTCTAAATAAAAGAAAAGACTTCCCGTCAATGTTTTGAAAACCGGTTTTTAAGTCAAATAGGAAGGGGTCCGGTTCCGGTCGGACCGACAGTTCAACCGGTTTCATGAATTTAATACAAAAAGTCTAGTTTTTGGTTCGATTTTGATCCTTTCGGCTGGAGAGATAAATTATTGGTTGGCATATACAATTAAGGGTTTCTATTATTGATAGGTTTTTTTAAAAAAATAGTAAAAAATATAGAAAAAAAAAATGTGAAAAGCAGTTCAAAACAAGTTCCCAGTTCAACCCGATTCAACCGGTGAACCGGGCGGTTCGCACCAAAATCAAATATGGCCTAAAACCGGTTCAAAATGTACCCGAAACCTTTAAAATTCCTGTTCAACCAGTCAGACCGGACCGGTTAAACCAGTTTTCGAAACATTGCTTCGGGTAGATTGGGTTTCAAGTCGGATCTATATAAAAATGGTTTCTTATATTTATAGAAAGTTAAGTAATATATTTAATTTTTAATTAGTAGTATTAAGTAAGGGTGTTCAATATTTGGTTTGAAACTGTTTAAACCGCAAACCGAACCGAATTAAACCTGAAAAAAATTCGAACCAAATTCGAGTTCAGTTTTCGGTTCGGTTTACATATCCGAATTCAGTTTTTGATTTTAAGATTTTGAATTTGGTTAAACCGAATTCAGATTAATAATATATTAAATTATTAATATATGTATTATATGTGATATTTAAATTTCTTAAACAAGTTTTTTCATATTTCAATCTTAAATTAACTTCATGTCTTTAATTTTTTCAAACTAGTGAAACCTAAACACTAACAATTACAACCCGAAATCGATTTTTTATGGTTATTTGGTTAAATTCGGATTTTTTCGGTTTACCGGTTTTAACCGAAACCGAACCGAATTCGAATTCGGTTTTCAGTTCGGTTTTCGGTTATGCTCAAAAAAACTTCAAAACTGAACAACCCGAACCGAATAAACCGAGAAAACTGTAAACCGAACCGATATTAAGTATTAACTTTCGGATTATATAATTTAAATAATGTAACTGTAAAGTATTTTTACATATGTTGTTTAGGATTATATAATGTAAAAATTTTAAGTAACTGTAAAAGATTTTTATGTATTTTGGTTAATATTATAGCTTTTCAAAATAGTTATTAATTATAGGAGAATGTTCAAATAGGAACACTTTTTATGGTGAGAACGATAGGAACAGACATTTTTATTTTTCACTTTAAGATCAACTAACTTTTTTGATTAAAAATTTATATCAAAATTATTAGAATTTTATGTACTTTAATATGAGATAAAAAATTTTAAAATATGTGATACACATCATAAAAAATTTAGTGTGTATCATAGTATTACATATAAAAGTTGTGATACACAACTTTAATTTGTTTATCATATATTTTTTATTTTATTTTTAAATCGATCCAATATTAAAGAGGATAAAATTTTAATAATTTTGACATTATCTTTTTTGTAAAATGTGTACATATGTTGAAATTATAAATAAAAAAGATCGTTCATATGGTTCCTACAATAAAAAATGATTCTACTATAACGCTCCCCTGTTATTATATTTTCTATTGTAAAAGCCTTTTTATAAAATTATCAATAAATTCAATGATACGTGTATTTTTAAGGTAATAAATATCTTATTGTTAATGATGTAACAATAAACCGAGTTTTTCTCTCCTTATTTTCTAAGTATTTAAACCGTCTCTTCTACAGTTCCACGATATATACACATTTAAATTCAAATTCGAAAACAATAAAAAAAAAAAATCATTATCCCTGCGTGTTTTTCGAAGGTGATGTGGCAAGAAGACTTGAAGCACCGGCGATCGGAATAGATTTAGAGACAACATACTCATGTGTTCCTGCTTGGCAAAATAATCGTATTGAAGTCATCCCTAATGAACAAGGCAACCGAACCACACCTTCTTGCGTTGCTTTTACTGACACCGAACGTTTGATCGGTGACGCAGCAAAAAATCAAGTCGCCAGGAACCCTACAAACACGGTTTTCGGTACAACATTTTTATTATATATTTAATCATCTCAGTTATACAGAAACTTCTTGTGTATTCAAAAGGAAACTGGTTAGTTTGATTCGTAAACGAAGTAGTTTATCGATGGTTTGATACTAATTAAGACTACTTAGTTATTTTAAATAATTTTAAATAATTTCAAAAAAAAAAAGAAAAAGAAAAAAGAAGCTCGATATAGCTAAAGGTAGCATATTTGGTTCCCTACATCGAGCTTTTCATTTTATGTTACCTTTTTATCATCAAAATTGTACATTCACTCCGACGTGCAAATGAACTTACGTTCTTTATATTTAACATTTTGCAATTTATATATGTTACCTTTTTTGAACTTTCCGTTAAAGGTAAGATACGGTATATGTTACGTTAGTTATACTTTGGTCGTTGAACTTTGCAGTGTACAGAGTGACATGAAAGACTAATCGGAAGGAATTATGCTAATGCTAGTGTACAGAGTGACATGAAAGTTTGGCCTTTCAAGATTGTAGAAGGGGGAAATGGTAAGCCAATGATTGAAGTAGCATACAAGGGTATTAAGAAGCAGTTTTCTGCTGAAGAAACTTCATCCATGGTGCTAACGAAGATGAAAGAGATAGCTGATACATACCTTAATGACAATGTGAAATCAGCAGTGATCACTGTACCCGCTTATTTTGACGGTTTACAACGACAAGCTACTTGTTAACCAGTATAAACTGAATAATCAGATAATATCAACCTTCAGAATCAAACAAATCCAAACGAATACTTCAGAATGATGTTTGAATTATACAGACCAAAGAACAGAATGAATATACTAAATACTCTTCAGATTATTACTAGAAAAGAAATCAAGTTCATCAATATGATGAACTTGTATATATACAATATATCAAAGAATTCTTGTAGAAGTTGAAAACAAAAAATACGGCTTGCAGAATATGATGAACAGTCCATTGGGTTTTAGAAGCCGAATGATATGAATATATATGCTTGGACTTGTACAAGTTTAGCCCTCCAAGAATTAGTTTGAATCATAAGCCTTTTATCTTCTCTTAACCAGCTAACCTTCATCTTTCAGAACATGACATCACAGACCCTTTACTTTAATCAACATTTAAAACCTGAAACAAGATGACTAGAAAACACCACAAATTAACAAATACTTAACATAAAATGACTTATTTATAAGCTTGAATTATATAATTTTAACACTCCCCCTCAAGCTTACTTTTGAATAAGTCATATAATCCCAATTTAGAGCAAAGGAAATTACGTTGAGATACACTCAAACCTTTAGTTAGAACATCTGCAAATTGATTAACATATTCTACTTTAGTTGTTTTAATAATTCCAGCAGAAATTTTTCTCTTATGAAATGTAAATCAATCTCAAAATGTTTTATTCTTTCATGAAATACTGGGTTAGCAGCAATTTGAATTGTTGAACTGTTATCACAAAACATTTCTACTGGAAGATTAACTTTTATGTTCAAATCATTTTAAAGAGCAACTAACCAAATGATCTCACAAGAAACAGCTGCCATAGCTCTATATTCAGCTTCAGCTGATGATCTGGAAACAGTGGCTTGTTTCTTGCTTTTCCAAGACACAAGGGATCCATTTAAATAAACAAGAAAACCAGTGACTGACCTCTTGGTAAGTGAACACTTACCCCAATCAGCATCCACATAAGCTTTAAGAGAAAATTCATCACCTGTTTTTATAAAATGAATACCTTTTCCAGGTGAACCTTTTAGATATCTTAAGACTCTCAAAGCTAATTTCAGATGAGAATGAAGAGGACAATGCATATATCTACTTAAACAGTTAACAGCAAAAGAAATATCTGGTCTTGTCAAGGTTAAATATATGAGCTTGCCAACAAGTTTCTGATATTCAGAAATATTCTCAAGCATAGGATCACTATCAGTTGCATTACTGGATATAATATAATTTGGTTCAATAGGGGTTGAAGCAGGCTTGCAACCAAGTAAACCAAACTCATTAAGAAGTTCAAGACAATACTTCCTTTGAGACATACACAACCCTTGTTTTGAATCTAAAATTTCAATACCAAGAAAATATCTCAAAATGCCCAAGTCTTTAATCATAAAGTTTGAGTTTAAGAAAGACTTAACATTTTCTATTTCAAGAATATTGTTTCCTGTAAGCACAATGTCATCAACATATACAAGTAATGCAACAAACAAACCATTCACATATTTAGTATACAATGAGTAATCAGATCTACGTTGAACAAAACCATATTCAATCAAAGCATGAGTTAACTTTTCATTCCATTTTCTAGGGGCCTGTTTTAAACCATACAATGACTTGGACAATTTACAAACTCTTTTATCATTTTTAGAAAAGTAACCTTCAGGAAGAGACATATATACATCTTCATCAAGATCACCATATAAAAATGCATTGTTAATGTCTAATTGATATAAAGGCCAACTATTCTGAACAGCCACATTTATAAGGCATCTAACAGTAACCATTTTAACCACAGGTGAAAAAGTTTCATCATAGTCAATACCTTCCTTTTGACTATATCCCTTAGCAACAAGTCTAGCCTTGTACCTTTCTATCTCTTCATTAGCCTTATATTTAATTTTGTAAATCCATTTACACCCAATAGGTTTCTGTTAGGAGGTAAATCAGTTAAACACCAAGTATTGTTTCTGTTTAAAGTTTCCATTTCTTTGTTCATTGCTTCTATCCAGTTAATATCTTTAGAAGCTTCATAGAAATGTTTTGGTTCTCTACTTTTATTAAGACTAGAGACAAAACAGAAATTATCTTTTGACAAATTAAAATAATTCACAACTCTTTTAACCCCATACTTTACTTTTCCTTCAATGACAAAGTCATCTAGCTTTCTGGGTAAAGAAGATTCCCTATTAGACCTTCTTAATGTTTGTGGAACATTAGCAGAAGGTTGATCTTGTGTGATTTCAGATTGAATAGATTCAGAATTAGAATTGCCCTCAGGGTGTGCATTTTCTGTTATAGATGTTGTTGTAGGTTCAGTATGTGAACTACTGCCTTCATTATTAACAGTTGCATCTCTCCCTTCATCATTGGGACTAGAGGTGTTATGAACATCAGGAATTAAAGTATCAAAGAAATTAAGATGATTTATTTCATTTGAATCTGCAGAAGAAGGAAATTGTTTTGTAAATTCATAAGATTTGTTTTTCATTTTGAATGGAAAAACAGTTTCATAAAATTTAACATCCCTTGAAAAATAAACATTCTTTGAATCAAGACTATATAATTTGTAACCCTTTTTAACATTTGAAAAACCAATTAAAACACATTTATCAGACCTGCTACTAAACTTATCCAATGGATTCAGAATAGTAGCAAAGCATAGACATCCAAAACACCTAAAATGAGAGAGATTTGGTTCATGACCAAACACAAGATCATAAGGAGACTTCCCAGAAAGCACAGAAGAAGGTAGCCTGTTAATAAGATAGGTAGCAGTTAAAATACACTCACTCCACATATTAAGGGGTAACCCCCCTTGAAACATAAGAGACCTAGCAACATTTAAGAGGTGTCTATGTTTCCTTTCTGCTATATCATTCTGCTGTGGAGTGTTGACACATGAAGTTTGGTGAATTATACCTTTATCCTTGAAATAATTCTCAGTTTTATAGTTCACAAATTCAGTTCCATTATCAGATCTGAATATCTTTACATTTTTATTAAACTGATTTGATAAAAGATTTACAAATGACACAATATTATCAAACACTTCGTCTTTGGATTTTATAAGAAACACCCACACAGCCCTAGAATAGTCATCAACCACAGTTAGGAAATATTTAAAACCCTCTTTGCTTTGAATTTTGAAAGGTCCCCAAAGATCTAGATGGACCAGATCACCAATACTTTTAGTTTTGTGATCACTAAGAGGAAATGGTTCCCTGGTCTGCTTTGCTTTGTGACAAATATCACAAGGTAAATCATGAGTGTCTTTGTCAGTTTTTAGTCTGTGTTTTAAAACAGTAAGAACATGGTCAGAAGGATGACCAAGTCTGCTGTGCCACAAGTGTTTAGACATATAACAAGTTGAGTAACAGGTTTTAGAGTTTATCTTACTATTATCCTTTTCATCAAATATGTATAAACCACCATTAACTCTATCGGTCCCCATTGTTTCCATTTGATTCAAATCCTGAATGTAACAATTATTTTCATCAAAACCAACAAATAATTTACTATCCTTAGACAGTTTGTTCACAGACAATAAGCTCACACAGTAATCAGGTACAACCAACACATCAAACAAGGTAATATTATTTGATAGTTTAAGATTCCCAATTTTAGAAATATAAGCTTGTGTGCCATTTGGATGACCAACAGTGAGTTTTAAATCAGAAATATCTACTAAATCATACAAGTTTTCCACATAAATAGTCATGTGTTGATTTGCCCCAGAATCAATAATCCACCCTTTAGATTGATTTCCATTCTGTGTTGAATTGCATGCCTTAAAAAATTCATGAAAATTTTCATTAAAAAATATATTTCCATTAAACACATTACCTGCCATATTAGCATGCATTCCTATAGGGGTTGGTTTTTCAGAAATGAGACTCATAATCTTTAACATTTGTTCCTGAGTAAAAGACATAGGAATACCAGAAGAAGTAGTGCCAGAATTGGAAGTAGATGGTTGATCAGAATTGGAAGTTTGATCAGCAACAGAATTATTAGAGTAACCCTTGTTTTGATTTGAATTTTTCTTTTTATAATCAGAAGGATAACTCTTTAACTCAAAACACCTTTCAATAGTATGACCAATTTTCTTACAGTATTCACATTTCAAATATGGATTTGGACCCCTTTTTCTATTATCAAAACCTGGTTTAGTGGTGAAGGATGGAGTTTGAATTTTTGTAGCTTGAGACACAAAAGATGATGCTTGACTTTTATTTGAATAATTATTAGAACTAGTCCCTCTATGAGACTCTTCCCTAGATACAATTGCAAAAGCAGATTGTACACTAGGCAAGAGATCTTTGGTCAAGAGATTTGTTCTAACATGTTGATATGTGTCATCAAGTCCCATAAGAAACTGCATCAACTTAATAAGTTGACAATGATTTTGAAAAGCATTTGCAGCATTACAAGTACAAGTTGGTATTCTAATCAAAGCATCATATTGTTTCCACAAAGAATTAAGTTTATGATAATAGTCAGAAACAGAGGAGCCATTTTGAGTTAAGAAGTTTATCTTATGATGAAGGTTGAAGGTAATAGAGCCATCAATCTTATCATAAGTTTCTTTAAGTTCCCTCCATACAACAGAAGCAGTATTAGAAAAAATTTGACCCATGTAAAGCTCCTCAGAGATAGAACTCAGAATCCAAGTAAGAACCACAGAATTGCATCTATCCCATTGGTTACCCAAAACCTCATTAGTAGTACTTCTCAGACAAGTACCATCTATGAATCCAATTTTATTTTTAGTCCCCAAAGCAAGTAGCATAGCACGACTCCATACATTATAGTTTTCAGTTCCAGTTAATTTGTAGCTTATTAAAGGTGTGCCAGTAGTATCACTAGCATGAAGATACAAAGGATCTCCAAAATCTAGTTTATTGATTAGTGTAACAGCAACTTCATCATCCATGTTTCCAAATAATAGACTAAGCATAAACAAGTAGATATTAGAGCAGATTGAAACAACCATTAAATATCACACAGATGCTAAAAAAAACTCCTAAAGATAATTGGCTTGATCAGGAATTCGTTAGTCTCTTTTTGGACTAAGATCAAGAGTTGGGCCAAATTATCTCTCTTCTACAAAAAACAAGTTAGTCAACCCTAGATAATATTTCTTGAAAAATAATGAAAAATAGAAAAAATAGATGCACAAATAACAATTAGCAACAATCAGATAATAGCAACAAAGCAATTAATCCACACATATAAGAAATAATAATAGAGAATCAGAAAGATCTCACAGAGTACTCCGTGCGTAAGCAAAGAAAATAGTATGATAAGACAACGGAAGAACACCAGAAGCAACCACTCTGGATCAGCCAAGAGTAGATGTATGAACAATAGGTTTCAAGATGAAACCCTAGAAACCAGTCTTTGGAGAATCAGAGTTTTGAAGAAGAAATAGCGAGCCAGAAGAAATCCACCGATGAATCGATGAATTAAATGTCACAGGTCACAATTCGAACCCAAACAGATTCAAGATTTGCTTCGATATACTTTAATCCCAAAATTCCAGAAACCCTAATCCTAACAATCAAGAATTAGAGTCAATAAACAAGATCGACGATGAATTCCTCACCGCTCTGATGCCATGTTAACAAGTATAAACTGAATAACCAGATAATATCAACCTTCAGAATCAAACAAATCCAAACGAATACTTCAGAATGATGTTTGAATTATACAGACCAAAGAACAGAATGAATATACTAAATACTCTTCAGATTATTACTAGAAAAGAAATCAAGTTCATCAATATGATGAACTTGTATATATACAATATATCAAAGAATTCTTGTTGAAGATGAAAACAAAAAATACGGCTTGCAGAATATGATGAACAGTCCATTGGGTTTTGGAAGCCGAATGATATGAATATATATGTTTGGACTTGTACAACTTTAGCCCTCCAAGAATTAGCTTGAATCATAAGCCTTTTATCTTCTCTTAACCAGCTAACCTTCATCTTTCAGAACATGACATCACAGACCCTTTACTTTAATCAACATTTAAAACCTGAAACAAGATGACTAGAAAACGCCGCAAATTAACAAATACTTAACATAAAATGACTTATTTATAAGCTTGAATTATATAATTTTAACACTACTAAAGATGCAGCTACTGTTGCTGGTCTTGATGTTTTGCGCTTGCTAAGTGAACCGACTGCAGCTGCTATGGCGTACGGTCTTGACCAGAAGGCTAAAATCGGTGGTGCAAGAAATGTGCTTATATTTGACTTAGGTAGTGGTACGTTTGATGTGTCTCTTGTTACCATTAATGAAGGGAAGTTTGAGGTTAAGGCTGTTGGTGGTGACACTCATTTAGGTGGTGAGGATTTTGATAACCGAATGGTGGATCACTTTGTTGCGGAATTTAATATGAAACAAAAGAAAGATATTAGCAAGAATCCAAGAGCATTAGCGAGGTTGAGGGTGGCTTGTGAGAGGGCAAAGAGGATTCTCTCTTCAACATCTTTTACTCCCATAGAAGTTGATTGCTTGTATGATGGTGTTGATTTTTCAGCAAAGATTACTCGGGCTAAGTTTGAGGAGTTGAATATGGATTTCTTTAAAGAGTGTATGGAAACTGTACAAAAATGTCTTGAAGATGCAAAATGGAAGAAGAAAATGGTGGATGAGGTGGTTCTCGTTGGTGGGTCAACAAGGATTCCGAAGGTTCAACAAATGTTACAGGATTTTTTTGAAGGTAAGGACTTGTGCAAGACAATCAATCCTGATGAGGCTGTTGCGTATGGTGCAGCTGTTTTGGCTGCAAATATTAGTGGTCAGGGCAATCAAATGGTTCAAGAATTGATGTTGTCAGATGTCACCCCTCTTTCTCTTGGTTATTTTGCAGTAGGAGACGTCATGTCTGTTATGATCCCGAAAAACACTCCCATACCTGTTATGAAAGAGCGTAGGGTGACTACAGTTGTTGACTACCAAACTGCTATTTTAATCCAGGTTTATCAGGGAGAGAGAAGTAAAGCAACAGACAACATTTATCTCGGTGAATTTACTCTTCAAAACATCCCCGTAGCCCCTAGGGGTGTTACAAAAGCGAAGGTTCGGTTTGAAATTGATGTCAATGGTATTTTGAAAGTTTCTGCGGAGGAGTTGACTACTGGTCAGAAGAATAACATCACAATCACCAATGGTAAGAGAAGTCTTTCAAAGGAAGAAATTGAGAAGATGTTGAAAGAAGCAAAGAGATTCAAAGTTGAGGATTGAAACTACCGAAAAAAAGTGGAAGCCTATAACGATTTGGAGTATTACATTTATGTCATGAAAAGAAAAGTGAAAGATGACAGCATCAGGAAGAGGCTAAATCCGAAAGATTTGAGTAAGATGGATGATTTGGTTGAGGGTGCAATGCAGTGGCTTGAAATATATAAGCTAGAAGAAACCGATGTGATTGCAGACAAGAAGAAGAAACTGGAATGTGTGTGCAATGCAATAATTGGTCAGTTTATGTAAGGGTGAGAGGGAGCGTCATTCTCATGTACCAGTGTACATGATTCGTGATGCTTCTTGTTTTGCGCATGGATCGATGGCTAGAACCCTTTTATTTTTATTTCTTCTTATTTCTGAATTTGTTTCATATTTTATGATCAGCTTTAATCTTCATCTATGCATATGTAGCTATGCTATGTGTGATAAGCTTCTGTGTCACCAACTATTGCCTCACTTGTTGGATAATGCTAGTTACTAATTTTTATTTTATTTGTTTATTTTGGTGATGTTCTATGTAGCACCTATTTTCATTTGGAAGTTAATAGATGCCTTATTAATCTACTATATGAGTTCGTTACTTCTTTACCAATTTACTTATTACATGACATAAGTTTATTTAAAAATCACCAACAGTATATTTATTCTCATTCAATTATAATGCATTACATATTTTGTTTTCACCTATGTAGCAGTAAATTTAAAGTGTCAATGGGGTTGTAAGTATGTACCATGCTTAAACTATTATATCTTACTGCATTATATCTGGTCTGGCTTTTCTTTTGGTTCCATGTTAATCGAAATCCCCGTAGGGTGTTTTATGCCTTTGACAGTAGAACATATAAAGTACAAGAGGGTACATAGTTACAGAGGGACTCCTATACCAAACATGCACTAGGAACAATGATGATTCTTGGTGGCAAGTGTCTCCTCGGTGTGTTTAGACTTAAAGATGATTTATGGTTTCTGGTTCAGCTAATTTTACTTTATCAGTTGATTGTTCTGCAGTTTAATCTATTGTTGTTCCAACTTGATATGAAGTATGTAGTTACATCAACAAGCTAGGTTGTAGCCGATTGTTGGTTGGTTCAGTTCTAGTGGAATTTTGAAAATATCTTGAAGAGAAAATACAGTTTTAACGTTTGAATTTGGTATTCAAATAGAAAGATGTCTACTAAATATTTAAAGTTGGTGTTGGCGAATATGCTTAAACAATAGTTTTTTTATCAAGACAAGGGTGGAATTTATAAGATTGGTTTGATGTACTGTGAATTTCCTATTAGGCAACCACCTGATCCTGATAATGATGTTTATAATTTCAGAGAATCAGAGAGGTATGTATGTTGGTTTGGTTGCAGATGTATGTGATGGAACCATATACTATCATTGCGATTCCAAAAGTTCTTGCACCTATGCCCGAGAAGGATAAGTTTCCTATTTTTATGCATGAATATTAGACAGAACAATTTTGTTACATATAGTTATGAATGGAATTATTTGTGTTTTGTCTCTAATATGTCAGATCAAAGAGTTGAGGAAAAGGCGAACGATTACTGTGGGTTGATCCTGTCAAACGGGTTGAAAGTGGCTCAAGTTTATTTTCAAATGCATACAACCTCCCAAATCGTTTATACAACTATTTCCATTATTATTGTTACATACCAAAAGTAAATAAATAAATACATAAATGGACTAAACTATGTTAGCGAGTAATGCAACCCGACCTAGCCTGTTTCAACCTATACTGAACATGACATGTTTCAACCCGAACCTATTTTGACCCGTTCCCCTACTCTGCCAGCTCTAGTGTATATAAGATCAATATATCAAAATCCATTGTGGTTCTGTTTCGTTTTTAATTCCCAGATGTACAATTCTGTGACCTTTTTCAAAACATATTAGTGGATAATGATACCCTGCCCTTGCTTGCTTTCTTGCCCAGACCAGTCCAAATACTCTGTTCTCGTGGTCCCTTTTTTTCTTCACTTTCTTGTTATGTAATCTAATTGTTTTTTGTTCATCTGTTTTAATAGATGAAAATATTACTACTACTTACTAATTTCTTATGTCTTTTGACAAATTTATATTTTATGATTCGTCCTACTTGTAAAATATAGTATCGCCTATTCTATATATGATACAGTACATGTTATCACATAGTTTTTTATAAATCATAATTGATTACTATAATGAAATCACACATCTTCGTTTTCCCTAATCTATGTATCTTAAAATGACTACATGTATATAAATAAGACATTGTCTAATGTAAAGAATAATTTATTTCACAATTAAAATAGCAATTTAGCCATCTTTTGACGCGGTTGACACTTTGCCACAAACGGTTTAGCTCGTGGCATAGTCAATCCCTTTCCTTCCGTCATATCAATCATCTCGTCACTTGTTCTTTCCCAATCAAAGCATTGAATTAGTGTACCCAATGCCAACCCTACCATACGCATGGCCAAATTTTCTGCAGGACATCTCCTCCTTCCGGCTCCAAACGGCATTAACTTATACCCATCTCTTGAACCTTCTAACCCTATAAATCTCTCTGGTTTAAACTTCTTAGGTTCTTCCCAATTCTTCGGATCATTATGCATAGACCACAAGTTCATCAATAGCATGGTCCCACTTGGGATGTGGTACCCTCCCACCGTACAGTCCTTTGCAGACTCATGGAACACAAGTGGACCAGGAGGGTTCATTCGCATAGTCTCATTTATTATGCAACGCAAATATGGGAGATTTGATATGTCTGATTCATTAAGTAGACGATCTTCGCCAACATAACTATTGATCTCATCTTGTGCTTTCTTTAGAGCTTCAGGGTTGTTTAACAAAAGTGATAACATCCAGTCCATCGTTCCACTTGATGTATCGGTTCCCGCTGATAATAGTACCTATCAAGTATACAGAATTAGGTTGAAAATTTTAGGTACTTTATGATTACAAACAAACCAACAAGTTTTTTCAATTTCTACAATATACTAACTATAATGAATAAAAAAAATCCTCTTGATTATACAAATTAATGTTAGGTATCTACCTGCATTAGTCCTTTAATAACTTGATCCTTGTAATATTCAGGTTCTTTTTCCTGCAACATCAACATAACTTGAATCAAATTCTTCTTTTCATCCTTCTTCACAGTTTCCGTTTCTTCTGAGCCACAACCTAGTTTTCTTTTATGTTCGTCTAACAAACCTTGCATAAACCTATCTCGTTTCCCTCTCAAAGCCACCAATTTCCTCTCCAACGCCCTCCCTCCCACCCACTTCCACCATGGCAAATAATCTGAGACATTTGTGGTCTCCATCAACACAAATGTCTCCTCCACAATCTCCTTAAACCTTTGTCCCTCTTCCACATCCGCCACTGAATCACCATAATACCTCTTCCCAGCAATCATCATCATCAATACATTCAACATGAGCTCAAAAAACATAGACTTCATTTCCACTATTCCGTTACCTTTCATCGCACTTTCGTACACTTTTTTACCCAAGAGCCTCACTTCTTCTGCACGAATCGAGTTTAGGGTTTGTAACCGATGAGCTGACAAAAGCTCAAGGGAGGCTATACGGCGTAAGTTACGCCAGTGATCATCATAACTAGACCAAGAAAGTGTGGTGTAGTCATACCCAAGGTGCTTTCCAGCAAGCAAATGAGGACGGTTAGCAAAAGCAATATCATTGGTTGTTAGGCATTCTTCTACGGCTTCTGGAGATGAAACCAACAAGGCTCTACGACTACCGAACTGAAGCATGAGTACCGGACCATAACGGTTCGAGATTTTACCTAAGGCTCGGTAGAGAGGGCTTTTGACTAGATAAAGATGACCAATTATGGGTAAGCATGGGAATGGGCTTGGGGGTAAATTTTTATTCTTTTCAAGGACAACTTTTGTAATCCATATGATGGCAACAATGGAGAGAATTACATAAAATGTTTCCATTTTGGTTTATGATGGGTTGTGTATAGATTTGATTTATGGAGTATTACATATTTATAGTGAGTTATGAGTTTTTGGCCATGAAGAAGGTGGCCAGATAATGTTGACTTTAATCTATCTATCTATCTATTACACTGATTAATATGAAAATAAATAAATAAATATACATATTCAATTGTCTACTTTGACTTCTTTATATTACTCTGTATTTTTGTGGCACAACTTGCAGATGAGAATCATTGGAAACAGTCAGAATGAAGAAAATAAATGTTAAGTTTGACGCAAATGCATTGATCTATTGTAAAGCTATCATTTTTCACCGCTGTTTATAATAATAATAATAAGAATAATAATAATAATAACTTAAAACAATGATAATGACATTAATGATAATTATAATAAATATGTTCTAATAACAGACCTAAAGGTCATATTAAAAATATTCGGACACGCATTATTTTATTGTACTATGATAATAGTCACTCACTGAGTTTTTCAAGCTTATAAAAAAATAATAAGCTCTAGCTATCAGCTCCCAATTACAGCTACTAACTAGTTTCGTTAAAAAGATCCGTACTCTCAATTTTATTTAATATTTTGCTTAAATCCAAATAAGATGAATGTTATTATGACTCCGCATCACATTATATATATCATTTTGATGTTGATTAAAGAATTTAGAATGTACATATCAGTGAATTGCAATACATTTAGTGTTTGTTTATTTAATTGTCGTATAAAAAACATCCGAATTGAATCAGACCCAACCTACACCAACTAAAACTGGAAATGAAGAGAAGTAACCAACCGTTAAGCTGACATTTACCCGCCTCGGTCGCGTCTAACAACTTACCCTGTGGAGTTGGTATTAAAAATGACAAAAGGTTTGAAAAAATATATATTTTGTGGTCACCTTGTGGAGTTATTATTAAAGTAACACAAACTAGTGAAATTACATATACTAACATTTACCAACTAGGTGTAGCTATTTTGTCATTTAATAAAAAAATCATTTAATTTTAATTTTTTTGTAAAATGCAATTCTAGAATCTATGTTATATGTATGTACAATCAATGTTATGAGAAAAGTACAAATAAAAATAATAAAAAATTAAAGAATAAAAGAACTAATAAGATTGCATTATTTTAAATACTCTTTTTCATCTTTTTTTTTGAAAATTAAATATCTCATAAATTGTACGTCAATAAGTTATGATAATTACACCGTTTAATAGAGATCTCACATGATATACTTTTAATAAATATTATTTTCTCATTTTTTACTAGGTTTTAAAAAAAATTAATGTCAAATCTCATGTGATTTAGCACTAAATAATAACCACACATGTTTATATGTCCAATCATACTTTAAATTCAAACTATCGATGATTTAAAAAGTATTAAACATTAAAAACTAAGTTGTAATCAAATGCAATTGAACATTAAAGTATCAATCACATGTGACTAAAGAGTACTCAAATATGAATTTTAAATCATTGACTATAATTATACAATCAAATAGAAATCAAATTGAAATCATATATGAATTATCATATATCGGTAAATTGTTCATCGAATATGAATTTTTAATTGAAAATTATATGTGATTATGTACCAAATCACATGTGATTAAATATAAAACTAACAATCACATGAGATTTTTTATGAAAACAAATTCAAATTTATAATTATTAATGTGAATGAATATTAAGTTGTAATCACGTGTTAATTAACACATATCATAATAAATAATTGTGAATAAATTTTAACTTTTTATTATAAATCAAACGTGATTATATTGTAAAACCCAAATTTTTTTTTTTGTCAGAAGTATAACTTGTGTGATCTCTAATTAAAGCTGCTAAATTGTTGATTCCAAATATGTAATTTATATAATTTATTGACGTACCGTTTGAGCAATCCTATTGGTTATCTTATTCATTACTTTTTTATCATTCTTATTTGAATTCACCCCTCCATATTATATACATTACTAGATTTTAAACGCGTGTATTCGTATCGGCTGCTGAATGTGTATTTAACTTTTTTAAGGTATTCAAATGATATATGTGATAAAGTTCTAACGTTTTATATGAGTCGAATAATAAACATGAAGTTTAAAACTAAAATATTTATAGCAGTATGTGTACTAAACATCTAGTTACCCAATTTGATACCTATTCTTGACTATGTAGAGAACAAAATACAATCCTTGCCTATGGATTTTTTTTTAATAAAAAAAGAGAATAAGAGGTTATTTAGTGTAAGAATCTTTAGTACACAAATAATTCTAATTTTTTTTTTTACAAATAATCTATAGTATTGTTATTTATATTCTATCATCAAATTTTGAAATATTTTAAGGGTTTTATTTATAAATTAAGTAAAAATGAGAGACTAAATTAATTTATCAAAAATTAAATAACTGATAAAATCATAAAGATGTTTCTTATATTATATTTATTTATTTATATAAGATAATATGTATGTATTTCCACCGATACTCAAACACAATCGCTTGGTTGTGAGCTCCCCATATCAATATGTTCTAAACTTAAACTTTGTTGTGAATTTATTTTACTTTTACACGTTATTACTCTTTATTATTATTACTATTATAATTATAAATATAAATTATAAATTATAAATTATAATTATAATTTATTAGTTTTATTTATTTATATTTCATAATAGTGCTATCATTATATTTTGGTTATTATTCTTATCATTTAGTATTCAAAAATAATGACAGAATTATTATACAAATATATAGCAAATTTGAGATTTAATTAACAAAAGTATTAAAATCATCTGAACGTAAGAACTCAAAAATTATTTAGCAAACTAAACTTTAAAAGTTAATCGTGTCAACAAAAATCAATGTAACTTGAAATCAGAGTATCGAGAAAAATATACTAATCACAATCTAAAGTAGATAAATGATATATACATGATATATAATTAAATAAGTACACGAATGTTAGGATCTTAGAGATCATCTCCAATGTGTATATAAGAAGATCAAAATAATATAATACGAGGTATTTTGTGTTAACTCTTTTAAATTATAAAATTGTATAAATACTTAAATGTAAAATTATTTATCATTTCATTTTATGCTAAATTTATGTAACAAGATGTGATAATATTCAAATACCAATTTAACTCAAAAGTTAAATTGTATGATTTTAAAGTAGTAGTATGATAATATATATTTTACTATTTTTTCTTGATTATTTGGTTGTTTTATATGTTAACAATTAAAAAAATTGTATATATAGTGATTATAATATTTAATTCAACTAATGATGAAAGTTTAATAATTCGATGCAACTTAACAATACTGCAGTGTTGTGAATTTGGGCTGTTGATTGCAAAATTCAACTGCTAACATCATCAGCCTCTCTTTTACTTCAAATTACAGTTGCTCCTCTGATCCCACACCAAATAAAATAGTAATGATAAATATGCCTAGAAAATTGACTTAAATTTAGAACTAACCATACAATTTTTGACACATAAATTTCACTTTTTCTCACTCTTCATATTTACCAATCATTTTAACATATCCACCAATTAAATTTTTAAGACTAATAGTCCACATGTTCACTCACCTCAATCATTTTTATAATAAAAAATAATATACTTATTTAATTTTTTCAAGCATACAACCCACTGTATCCTCGTTTGCAAGTTGTAAAAGCAATTAACAGCAAGTCAACTACAAGAAAAGATATCCAAACCTACGCTTCATTAGCTACGTACGTTACATGCATCTAAGTTGTGGCGAAATCTCATCCGCAAGAGATGTCAAAAACACATTAACCTCAATTTAAAATGGTCAACTATGATAATAAAAGCAACGCACCATCCGCAATCGATCCGTTGAAAAAACCACATACATCATCAAATATAAATCTATTTACAAGTTGAACACAACTTTTGACCCACGATCGAACCATCGAACTACAAAAGTTCTTAACCATATTTTAGTCGGTTTATAATCGATTTTTTACCCTCCAATTACACTAAAGGATTTGTGTACACATTATAAGTTGATAATACTTAATGTTAAGTTTACATTAACATTTTGACTATCCGAGCAACGAGCGCTAGACCACTGCTAGCATGTATGATTTTTCGGTATTCTTTTCAATAAATTAAAAAAGAATACTCTTACCGCTCATTATTACTCGAATAATATGCTTTATAAAAATATAGTGAGTATCAAATTCAAATACCATCAAGTTGTTATGTATGTCTTGCAAATTGCTGATAAATGGTAACGTTGACCGGTTCACAATCCTGTTAGGACCGATATTTAGTTAAGTGGCAGTCATCAGTGACACAAAACATTTATAGCTCATTTCACTTGGTAGTTTATTATGTAATTTTAACAGTGGAGTGCATGCTTATTTGACTGATAGCACATGACGCCCGCTGGCTGTAACGTAGGTCCACCTCTAATTTAACCTAATAACATGTCCAACGTATAAGCCTACTGAGGTTCCACTCTAACCCAATTGGTGATAGGGGGAGTAGCCCATGAGCTAATTATAGACATTACTTTTCTTTGAATTCCCGATGTGGAATTGAGTTTGTCCTCCCCTCAAATTCAAGTCCATAGGCACTCCCCTCCAACGATAGTCCCGATCCAACCTTATTCAGTAGAGCTGCAAACTTGAAACTCTAAACCTAACCAATGGCACATTAGGGAGACTTTCGGTACAAGGCTCCATGATCGACTCATCGTTCGCTGAGGTCAAACCGAGGGAGCATGTGCCACTACGTCGTCACGTTGCGCCATCCACATCTGGGCTACAATTGTAGCTCTGATACCATTTGTTAGAACCGATACTTAGTCCAACATATAGGTCCACTGAGGTTCCAATCTAAAACCAATTGGTAATAAATGAAGTAGCTCATGAGCTTATATATACAAATATTACTTTCTTTTAATTTTCAATGTGGGATTGAGTTTGCACTCAAAAATCCCTTTAAAAACATTATGTAGAAGAAAATGTTCATGTTGACTTAGCGGCCCATCTAAAAGAGTGTACGCTCAAAACGTTAAAACTTAGAACATTTTCTTATAAAGTTATTCTATCCGAAATCAACTAGACTACTATACGTGCATTAGAGCTGACTTCAAGGTTGGAGCACATGGAGATTAAACATGGGTATCAATTTCTATAATTATTCACAAGACTCGGTTACTTCTATTTTAACACTATCAATCTACAATAACTTAATGGATCTTATGTGCACATAAAGTCGTGAATCAATTCTTTAGGTGACCTATTTATCTAAGATGTCAAAAATTATTTTTATGTAAGTGAAATGTTTGCTATTTTAAACACAAAAGGAAAAGTTGCATGGATAAATAGTTGCACGTCAATATGTCATCATTTTGATATAGTCGATGAAAATGATTCACGCACGTCAAATTTGACTTTATTTTCATGTTTTTGTACATAGAGATGGTCTTAAGGATCGCAAAAGGTGATCAAGAAAAAGATGAATTCGCGATAACTTTGAAAACTAAATAAAGTTGAATGAACAACACTAAATATTAGTCAGTAAATAACACAATTGTGAGAATTGTTACGTCAGTGAAAAGTAAATTATGATGAACTAATTGTATGAAGTTGAAACACATTTGCGTGGTATTCTCATATATAAACAAAAACTTTTAAATTATTATAGTATTTAATAGTTGAATGGTTTATATATAATATTAATTAATATCAATATTAAGCTTTTTTTTAATGTGTGTGTTAATTATACGACTAACACGGAATATACATGTACATATACATATACATCTATATTATTTTAAACTATAAAGCATTTGGTCATCCTATTTTTAACCTTAAATTGCAACATCCATTTTTAGCTTCTGTAATATTCATTATACATATAATTTTTTATTAATCCATCTATACATTTTTTAACTATCATATTTCATTTCAGTGCACAACATTAACTAACAAATAAGAAAATAGAAGGTTTACGAGTATCATCTATTTATAAGTTTATATTTTGTTGCATATCGCAAGCATTACGGTAGCTTTAGAATTTTTTTTTATCTTTTTCTAAAATAATTGCATTAAAAAAGATAAAAAAAAATTGAATATAATATTATTTTTTCAAAAGAATAAATAAATTTTTTTGCATAGTATATTATTACCACAAAATCAATACATAACTATGTTAGAATATATACAGTCAATTTAAATCAAAATACTTCATAAATATACTAATACACACGCATTTGAATCATCACATAAATTATAAAATTACATCCTGAAGAACTACAAAATCGTAAGATACGAATTAACGACGTCAACTCTCTCTTTATAAAATACCACCACCGCATTGCGCGGGTACAATGTACATCTATCGTGATCGAAACTTGAAATTATAACATCATATTTTTGTAAACTCATATGGACGTACGCGGTTAAGTTCAAGAATAGGTTTATTATTGGGAAATTGAAATTGAGTTATATAAAATTAATTTCAACGATCTTAATGGCAAGGGTTGAAAACATTATATTTTGGTTGGCGGACATACAACGTTATCATATCTAGACAGCTTAAGATAGAGTACGTTTCAAAACAAATTTTATTAGGTAAATCAAAAAGATGGACCACTATAATAAATTTATTGTGTAATTGAACATGTCATGATTATAGTCGTTGATTAGCATTGACCGAAAAGAACAAGTCACATTATCATAAAAATATTAATTTTACAATATGACATGAATAAATAAATTTACCTTATTGTAATTTTCAGTTAAAAGTCGGATGGACCCGTTAACATGCTACTATGTCTGATAATCGGGTCAGGTTTGGATGGGTCAGAATGGGTTTGGGTCGAAAAGGGTTCGGATCGAGACGGGTCAAACTTTTTAGACGGGTTGAACGGGTTGGGTCAAACCCATGTTGGGTCAAACCCGGGTTGGGTCCGGTCGGGTTGGACCCTAGAGACCTGGACCCGCTCGACCCATATATACAACTTGTTTGACCTATGGCTATTTAGTGGGCTTTATTGAAGTACAAACTAGACCCATTTTTTTATATGTTGTTTATTATGTTAATGGACCTAAAAGGTTGGGGGATTATCCAATGGACCTGATTTAAAAGATGTGGGTCTGGATTGCCAGGCCTACATGCTACATACAAAAGTATATATATTTTTAACGATATAACATATTATTGATCATAACTAGCAAGATACTAGTAATTACGGAGTACTATATACTATACCTGGCAATTGGGTCAGGTTGGGTCGGGTTAGAATGGGTTTGGGTCGAAACGGGTCAGATTTTTCAGACGGGTCGAACAGGTTGGGTCAAACCCGGGTTGGGTCGGGTCAAAACCCTTTTTTCCCAAAAATTTTAACTATTTTCAGATCTCTCCAAATCATTGTAAATATACGTTCATATATTGTTGCAAAAGAGAATACATATAATGACTTATAACAAGGTAAAAGGGATTGTTAATAGTTAGTACAATAAAGTTATCACTAACCTCCTAATCTTAAAAAATGCTACTTCCAAGAGCTGGGATCAACGCTTCTATATCCTCTATTAGTTCTTCTTCATCCATTTCATCTTCATCTATACATTGTAAAAAAGATCTAAAATTAATAATAGAAGTTAAACCCTAAAAAGCACCAAAATACTAATAAACATAATGTCGCACCCCGCTAAAGCGGAAACACGAGGTGCCACAACTAATGATTTCACAACACAAAGATATAGCAACCATACCATTTAAATTAAGATAACACAGCCTTAGAGGCATCAAAATACATCAAATTGTTCAGAGTATACGGCATTATTACAAATATATTACAAAAATTTAGTTCAAAGTCCGTTTAAATGGCTTGGTCGACATAATCCCATGCATTAGCCCACATATGATCCGTGCTTACCGACGTTCTCCTGAAAAGCATGCCAAAACAAAATGGTCAATTATGGCCATAGTTGGTGAGTTCAAAGTTTGAAACTTGTTAGACCAAAAGTGTGTCCAATCGGGGACATAAGTGTGGGTATAACCATCCAATCGGGGACGCTATCATCCCTGAGTTTGTCCAATCGGGGACATAAATATAGTAAGCATTTGGTTGATAAAGTTGCTGTAAATAAACATGTGGTAATAAGAGAGAGATGTATAAGCCTTGAGACCACTACTAATCCGGTTATCTGACCGAACGTGCCCCAAAATAAAATGCTCCATGTTCTTCAACAAACATGAGTAAAAGGCGATATTATGCACCCACGTTGAAGTGTGAGTGAGAGATGGTCCTACCCTAAATAGCATGCTACCCATAATATCTACGGCTCGTCCCTACGAGTTAATTAGTAGTGAATAAGTTGCAGGGGACTTTGAGTATAAGAAAAACCCAAGCTTAACATGTTGACATACCACAGTTTGCGTAAAACAGTTCAAAAGCAGTTGATAAAATGTAAGAGTACAATCAAAAGTTTAAGGTAAATTCATGCTTTTCAGCCCCAAAACAGAAATCAGAAAAAGGGGACAGTGAACTCACCTTGTGAGCTGGGTTAACGGGTAAAGCTGTGAGAATGTTGTAGACCGAAGTGATTCTCTAACCGAGACCTAGTCCAGTAGTAAAGTGTCCATTAATGTCTAGTGATATGCTTTAATATAATAGTTTGTACAAATTGGTCACCCACTGTTTTAAATAATGAATCTGCCCAGGTTTTGTAGTTGGTTTTGTGACTCTTTTTAGCAAAGCTTTAACAGTTTTTGGGCATCTCTTGATACACCTCAAAATACTAGGTCATTGGTGTATGATTTAGGTTTTGTGTGAAAGATTAGAAATCAAGCTAATTCCAGTTTAAAGTCACTATTTTTATAAAGAATAGATGAAGATACGGTTGTCAAAAGTCAAGTGAGGAAAACTACTACTTTTGGTGGAGTATTCATGGAGTTACAGCCTTCCAAGGTTGGCTTAAAAATTTGGACAGAAAGTTGTCCAACTCTCCTACTTACCAAAAGCACATAACATGTTATAAAATCCGTATGTAAATGATTCGAACAAACTTTAAGTGTGTCTTTTATTTGTAAAACATTATAACATTTCAGGTACAAAAACCCTAATGCACACATATTATAAAGAAAATGTAACAGTATCCAGAAATAGAAGTAAATGGGTTATGCAGTATAGAATGTAAACATTCTTGCACTTTATGATTACCTCTTCGACCAGGGATGTATGTTTGGATTGATGAGGTTCTGTCCACAGAATGGTTGAGTTTGAGCAGGTTTTCTGGAGTGATCGATACTGGATGAAGATGATGAGTGATCTGGGTATTTTTGTTAAAACCGTGCAAGTGTTGAGAGTGTTTGAGAGAAGATAGATGAGAGTGTTTTGAGTGTGAATGTATAATTTTCTGCTGGTGTTAACAAAAGAATAAGAGGTGGAGTGTATAAGTTTATTATCCAGGAATGTGATTGGGTGAAGGTGGAGGTGATTTTATGGGGAGTGCAAGTTAATTGATTGGGTTTTATGGGAAATAGGTTGGCTGGCCGATTTTGAGAGAAAAGAGGTAATCATAATCCTTTTTGCGTGCACATTTAACTCTATTTCAAATCTTAAAGTTCCTTTTTACAGAATACGAATGGTTACTTATCTTTTAATATTACTTAAAAAGCTTTTATATCGGGCAGGAGGGTTTGCTGTGTGTGTGGGTAACACTTGATTGGTCTTAAAATCGTTTAAGCATATCTCTAACAGTAGATTGATACTAAGTTTTTCATGATTTGTTCGTGATATAAGTGTGCCAACTGTATAAACTTTGGTCTAGCAGTGGAGACTGACTAGCAGTAGTAACTGAGCTAACAGTGGAAACTGAGCTAGCAGTGGTAACAAACAGTTGTAATAATGAACAGTAGTAACTCGACTACAGTGGTAACTGAACTAGCAGTGGAAACTCAAACAGTGGTAACAAACAGTTGTAATAATGAACAGTAGTAACTCGACTACAGTGGTAACTGAACTAGCAGTGGAAACTCAAACAGTGGTAACAAACAGTTGTAATAATGAACAGTAGTAACTCGACTACAGTGGTAACTGAATTAGCAGTGGAAACTCAAACAGTGGTAACCAATGGGTACAGTGCTAATAGTAGAAACAGTGGTAATTGAGCAAATCAGTGGAAACTGAAGTATGTGCTAGCAGTGGAAACTGTGGTGACTACAGTGGGAACTGACTAGCAGTAGAAACTGAACTAGCAGTTGAAACAATGAGAGCAGTAGTAACTATTAAGAGCAGTGTTAACTATGAAAGCAGTAGTAACTATTAAGAGCAGTGTTAACTATGAAAGCAGTAGTAACTATTAAGAGCAGTGTTAACTGAGGAATGATCTTAGCAGTGGAAACGGTGACAACAGTACTAATTTGTATTAACAGTGGAAATGGTGATTTGTGCTAGCAGTGTTAACTACTTAGCAGTGGTAACTGAATGTCACAAGCAGTACTAATTAATGCGGGCAGTAGAAACTTGTTACAAGCAGTTTTAACTGGAGTATTTCTCAACAGTATTAACTTAGGAATTGTACCAGCAGTATTAACTCAATTTTGTACTGGCAGTATTAACCCGGTAAGGAGTAAAAACTTCTAACCAACAGTATTAACTACGACTATCAGTATTAACTACGACTATCAGTATTAACTACGACTATCAGTATTAACTTTTGATTAGCAGTATTAACTAAAATTCTTAAGAAGGTCAGGTCCAGATTTAGGTGGAGATTAAGTTAGGTATTAACTTGATATTTTTTGTGGTTGTTACACATAAACATTAATGAATAAAAGAGACGAAACATACTACTACCTTCTAAATCGAACAACCAATCGCGAGTGCATAACAAAGCCTCGACATTTTCTGACAATAAAGAGCTTCTATATTTACTTATAACTTGACCCCCAATGCTAAAAGATGACTCGGAAGCAACAGAAGTGATCGGGATACTTAATATGTCACGAACCATAAGTGCTAACTGTGGATACCTCCCTTGATTATCCCTCCAATAGTGTAAAATATTAATATCATGTTTTCTATCAAGTGAAGGTTCAATTAAATACTGATCGAGTTGAGATTTGTCATTCTCGGAGTTGCTAAATTTACTTTGATATGAATCGAATCCATCCGAATCATCCACAACATCAGTACCAACTTTTGAGCTTCCTCCTAAAGTCGAATCAGGCATCACATTAGAACATATCTCGTACTCCTTGAATAACTTCTTCAAACTGTCGACAATACTATCCACTTTTGCTTTAAGTTGGTCATCCTTGAAGCCAAGTTGATCAAAACAATATTCCACTATCTTCACTTTATATCTTGGATTCAATATAACTGCAAAAGACAAAACCATACTATAACTCTCCCAATACTTATCGAATTTTACTTTCATCTCATGTGCCATCTTACTTATAATTGGATCAGAATTCTTTAACTCTTCTTGGATACGCCGTTAAATTCTCCAAACATTATGAAAATACAAGTTAGATATCGGATAATAACTCCCGGAGAACAATGTTGTAATGACATAAAAAGGTTCAAGAAACTTTTTGATTGCTTCTATTCTCTTCCATTCCACTTCGGTTGGGCAAGTGGTAAAATCTCTATCCACTAATTGCAATCGCTCGTAAGCTAGTCGATAGGCTAATGCACAATCAAGCATTAGAAAAGTAGAATTCCATCTCGTAACTATGTCTTGACGCACATGTCTACCACATTGTAGTTCAAGGTGTGCAGTGCATTCGGCAAATTTAAATTTTCTGGTCGCACTTCCTCTAAGATATTTGACCGACTCTCAAACTTTTTCAGTGGCACTTTGAATAACTTTCAATCCTGATTGTACAATCAGATTTAGCACATGCGCTCCACAACGTATATGCATGAAATCCCCCTTGCAAAGCAACCCACCATTTAATGTTTAATGTCTCTTCAAAGAATCGACTAAGCCAGTATTGTATGATGCATTATCTAATGTAATTGTGAAAACCTTTTTCTCAATGCCCCAATCTTTCAAAAAGTTAATCATATACTCTACTAACAGAGTACCACTGTGCGGAGGGGGTATAACTCGAAAATTTAAAACCTTTTTTCTTAAAACCCAACTCTCATCCACGTAGTGAGCAGTCAATGACATGTAACCATCAGTAGTAATAGAAGTCCACAAATCAGATGTAAAACAAATTCTACCAGTTATGCTCTCTAACTTATGTTTAAGACTTGCCTTTTCTCTCTCAAAAATCTTCAGAACATCGGCCTTTGCCGTGTTTCTGGTTATGGTCTTTGTATCCGGATGTAAAAAACTATGTAGATCTCTTGTTGCCTCATGTTCAACATAGGTGAATGGGTAGCCATGTTTGATGATAGAAATTGCTAGTTTCTCTCTATAAACCGATTGGTCTAAGCGTACACGCTTTTGTGGTGGACCAGACTTATCAATGTTAAAACACTTTGGAATATGTCGTTTCATATTAGAAGTTCCAAACTCAGCCTTAATTAACGTCCCACAATTGGTACATTGTGCTTTTTGATTCCCATCCACCCTTAAGGGTAATTTATGAAAGTAATCCCATACAAGAGAACGTTGTCTACCCGTTGTCGATGAACTAGCATCTTCTTCATTCTCTCCATCCATGGCTTGGTGTACATTCTCTGACATATTGACAAATCTTTTTAACAATCTGTAAAACCTTGATAAATCAGTATACATAACATTCAGATGGTCAAAATAGTAAACTTTGAACAATTAGAGTACATCTATATATAATTACACATGTACATTTATCAAAAGCCATTTTACATTTAACACAAATTCCATACTGAGCATCTAAATGTACTTATTCATCTACTTATATCAAACAGATTGTTCCCAACTACCAATTAAGAAATGACAAATTTATACTTAATTCGGTAATTCCTAATATCATACAAAAGGCAGACTTGATAATAACAATAATAATGAATTCTGTGTAGCAATTGTTAATTGTATAGCTCAAAAGAGTAAAAAGACAGTCAATGATAGATCTAGCACAAAACACGTCAGTGGGTAATTGACTAATTGTTAAATTAATTACCAAAATCGAAATAAACAAAAATCAAAGTTAATGAGTCAACAAATATATGTGTGTATATATATATAGTTAAGTATCTTACTGAGCATCTTCTTCATTATTAATTAGTTAAGTATCAACCAATTAATCATAACCTCTATATACAATTACAGAAAATAAAAAACTTACGTGATTGAATCGTTGAGAGAGAAATATAGTACCTAGTTCGATGATATATGAAAGCGAATTGAATCAAAATTGTTAAAGTTTGGGATTGAAGAAAAATTGATAAGCAAATCGAATGAATCCGTATAAGTTAGGGTTCATGATTTTGATGAAAAGTTGAAAACCCACTCAGACCCGTCGAAAGACTTGTTAGACCCGTAAGTCATATTGGTGATTTTTGTTTCATACTCGGTTGGACCCATTTTAATTCTATTTTGAAAGCTTAATGGACCCAACAGGTCAAATATAATTACCCACCGGACCCTCTAAAAAGCAATTGAATTTCAATTGCCAGGTATACTATATACTTTCGTGTTTGAAATCCTAACATACATATATGAGCATCTTTTGTGTATTTTGTAATCTTCGAAGTCTCGTGATCAAAAGATATTAATACATGATTTTAGATTAAGATAGAGTACTTGATTAGAGAGCTAGGCCAATAATGTAACTCTAGATTTCCAACATTTGACAAAATAACGACTTATTTGGATCATTTTTCAAGTCTCTATTATTTGTTTTGGTCGATTTCTCATAGGAAAATAAGACCCAATTACGTTATTCTCGACACGCATATATTCGTATTATAAGTGTACGTAAACACTTTGACAAAATGCTAAATATCGAGATTAGAAGAAGAACTAGAACTAATTGAGTAAATCACATGTTCTTGTGGTTTTGACACTTATTTGAAAGTCTTGAAAATGAACAATTATCTATTTGTAGAATCACAAATTTTAGATATAGGAATATATATATTACTTTTCTTTTAGAATCCCTACGACTTACGGTCATTAGCCTTTTTGTCTTGGTGAGTGACTGGTAGGTTCAGCGTGTAAGCTTTTTCCTAGGTACCAAGACGATATAGTCATATACATGTTGTTAGTGGTTATATTTGTAGCTAACTAGCAATAAATTAAGACGTGTTACATCTTTATAGGAAAACAATATTGTCATTTTAATAACTTATGTACATGTGAAGTTAACAAATTAGTCTTAAAAATTGTTAAAGTCGAAAACTAACGTGATATTAATCTTATAAAATTTACGTATTTATTTAGCAAATTATACATTTTACTGGTCTTGAGTTTAAGGTTATGGAGGTAATTTTGTATTAGATGGTCCCACCTTTTACTTTCCACCTTTACCAAAAGTTACACACACCTCAACAAAACATATTGCAAAAGGCAAAATGCGACGTCACACCCACCGTCACCACCGGCCGCCATCAGCCGACGACTCGACGGAAGAAGACGAAAGCGACGACGACTCCACGTCATTAGAGATGATGAAATGCGTATCTTGTAAAGAAGAGTACGACGCTGATGATGCTGGTACTTGTAGAGAATGTTACGAGGAAGCTAGCGAGACTGAAGAAGAACTGAAACGTGAAATCGAAGAATTGAAATCTAAAGTTAATTTTCTTAAATTTTGGGGCCCGCTTGACTCCCGACCCCACCATTATCACCGATCCACTGTTCCTTGCTTCACCGACGTCGTTTTGGTTGCTGTTGATTTGGATTCGGGTAAACCCGTTGCTAATTCGGTTCCTGTTCCGGCTAATAAGGCCCTTCTGGTTAGTAATTGTCCCCTTCTTTTACTGATTTTACTTCCTGCAAGTATATCGTGTTGAGGTTTAGTGTATAGTTAGAATTTGCTATTTTATATGTTTATTTATTTATCTGTGAGGTATATATGTCGTAGACATTGTGGTTTGGCATCAAATGTTCAGTTCGTGAAGTGTTCACAGTAATGTTCGTTTTTATGTTCGTTCGTTGAACATGAACGAAAAGTCTGTTCGTTGAATTAGAAGGATGAATAGAAACAGAGGTCTCATTTGGTCGTGAAAGTTCTGTAAAATGTCTATTTATGTTTGTTGGATTATGTCGCGTATATGTGTATATGGTTGTTCGAGTATAGTAGGTTGCTTGAGTTCATGTATATCCAGTATGAATACTCATTTAGTTATTCAACCCTAACATCTTCCTATACATGTATGTGTATTTGTTCGTGTTTGTTTGGCAAGCAATCTAAGGTTCTTAGTGAACTAACACGGACACAATTTTTTGTTCGGTTACCTGTTCTTGGCTGTTCATTAGTGCGATTAAAGTTAAACGAACGAATGTGGACAAGGCTTGTTTGTGTTCGTTCGGTTTTTTTACAGGCCTAGTGAAAAGATCATAGTATGATATGATAAGTTTCTTTTTGCACATATGTCTGATATGGTGTTTTAGATGGTCATAGTGGCATGATTTATGAAACCTAAAAGAACCATATGACAATCATTCACTACAGTTCTAAGTTGCTAGTTATGTTTTAAGAATGAAAGCATAATTACATACCTGGTGGATCATACCCAAGGTTAAACAATAGTTGCATATATCCAAGCCTCAAAGGTTTTTTGTTTTTGCTGGAATTCGTGTCTCCCTACAATGCAATTATGGATTCTTCATGTAGTCCAACATCTTTTCAATCAGGGTATCTTTCTATTTTTGCATGCACTATGGTTCTTTTCAAGTGTTTTGAAGTCTGCAAATTCTTGTTTCTTTCTTATGACTCAAATTCTACTTGACAGCAGCAAATGTTGTATTTATGTCTTTTTATTCCATGAGGCCTGTATAAATCCCTGTCTAAGTTCACATATAAACAAGCTGAGCAGTCGATCAATATTCTACAAGCTTGTTACATCCTAAAGTGTTATGGTATATTCCTTGAATTTCTAATCAGTGTATGTATGATGCTTATGTTTCTAATCGTCGTTTATGGATGATTCAGTCTCCTACTTTGAACCATCAATTTTTCACTTAGGATACGGGACAGTTGGTCTAACTCTTGGGTCCTAGACTCGTGCCTAGGTTATGTCATTTACTTTCTGCTGAAAGCCAGGCCTGAAGGCCCAACATTGCTTATGGAACTCTATATCCTAGATTCCTAGAATCAATTGACATGTTTCAACCTGTTACCTAACGTGCCTGATCTGTCTATTGTGCCACTTCTACTAGTTACTTTTGTTAGATGAATTTTACTTGAGTTTTTGCACAACTGTCATTATTTTGCCAAAGAGCTTTATCATATTTATCTTCATGTTCTGTACATGCTCGTGATTTTCTTTTACTTGATAGCATTTGAGACTTTGAGTAGATACAACTCTATGAAGTGACTTTCCAGTAGGATATTTGTCATTGGTATCAGAGTCTACGCAAAAGTTGATGTAATCTTGCTTAAATTCTATCCCATTACAGTCCTTATGATTGAGCCAAATTGGAATATGTTTTATCTTAATGGTTCAAATACGTGAATTATAAAATCTAAAAAAGGAAATGGGCCAAACAGGTTGAAAGTTTCTCAAAGCGTATGTTAAATGCACCAGCCTCCTAAATCACTTTTTAAAATAAATTTAGAATTGGGAATCCTAAAGTCATAAGAGAGTGTCTGTAATCATTTTTAACGCATTAAAAATTTACAGTATCTTTTAAAATGGATAAAGAATGTACACTGTCCAGAAAAATAAGTACAAGTGCACTACAAAGGAAAAAGGTGAACTCCAAGTAATTGATAAATAAATTGCAAGTGCGAAGCATGTTTATAAATGAAATGATTAAATCCATCTTCTGCAATTATATTTCAGTGCAAGTGTCGGTTCTTATTTATGTCTATTTCCATAAACAGGCAAGCCGTTCACCAGTGTTCAGAGCCATGCTTGAAACCGAAATGGAAGAAAGCCTAAGTGGCACAATCAAATTAAGTGATGTTTCATATGATGCCCTGCGTGCCTTTGTCAACTTTCTCTACACAGCTGAAACATCTCTTGACGATGACATGGCTTGTGATCTTTTAATTTTAGCTGACAAATACGAAGTGAAGCATCTAAAAACCTACTGTGAGAAATTCTTGATATCGAAACTCAACTGGGAAAGTTCACTTATGAACTACTCATTTGCTCATCAGCATAATGCGAAGACCTTGCTTGATGCTGCATTATCGTTGATTTTGGACAACATGGATAAGCTAAGCAAGCGTGAAGAGTATCTAGAGCTCGTGGAGAAAGATCCTCGGCTTGTTGTGGATATTTATGAAGCGTATTTGTCTAAACAGGTTAACACTGCTGCAGCTGCCACTATTCATGATGATAAGGTAACAAAACGCCGAGATCTTGCTCTTTAGATCTATGCTATCTGTATTTAAATTGTTTTAGCAACATTTATGTAAATGCTAGCTACTATGTGGATGTGTTTGCGACTTTGCGTGCACTTGACCATTTTAAGATCAAATATAAATTTGACTTTGGAAGTCGAATTGCTCATTTTTTGAAGATAAGAACATGTGTTCCACACCTATCTGCCACAAGTAGAATAGTAGCTTCATTTGCCAACATATATCATGTTTTGTATTTTTGCTAGCTAGAGGTGAAAAATGATTGTGTAGATAACCTTCGCGAAATGGAAGAAACTCTTGGAAAGGTCAAGGAAAAAAACTTTTCGTTTCCGTAAAAATTTTTACTAATAATTCCGAATCGAACCATTTTTAGAAACCAAGCAAGTACTTTTATGCTTCTGAGCTAAAGTTATCAGGTTACCCCTTACAGGAAACTTGTGAACTTTAGAGGAAGTTCCATTTCATGTAAATATAGAGGAACGTTATTTTTTTTTAAAGGCCAAGTATTGCATTAAAAGAAACCTATTTTCTCAAGAAAAGGAAACAGGCAAAACAGAATCAAAAACGAGAGAAAAAAAAAAGCTCAACAAAAGAGACCCAAAACAAAGAATTACATCCTAAAGAATCAAAGATAGACACCGGGTTCGAGATCCACAGCTCCAGTCCAAACCTGCCTTACTTCTGTTAGAAATTCAGAAGAGAGCAAATCTTTGGACTTGCTGGAAGATATCATCTAGCCGAAAGTTAAGCTTGTCTTCATAAGAAGCATGAACTATTCTATTCCTCCATTTTCATACACACGAGATTAACACATACAACGAACCTTGGAAAGCGATTTGAACATCCTTGTTTGGAGTTATAGTCGCCATGCCATAGACAACATTGCTAATCGAAACATTATTCGTAGGAGAGAAACCCCACCAACTCCAGGTTTTAAGCCAAGAAGATCGAATCTAGTAACCTTTGAGCATGAGAAGAATACATGATTAAGCGTTTCTGGGGCAGATTCACACAACGGACATAATCGAAACATTATTAATTAATCTGAAATCTAATTGAAAATTTTAAACCATTTGTTCGTCGAGTTGCATTCATAAAATCGAACTAAAGAAAAGGTAATAATTATCATAGATCTCTTAGTGATTGTGCTCTAATTTAAAATTTGAATTTGCAACATCCTATCCACAAATGACATATCTCTCTTCTCAATCCATCAACTAATTGTTACCGTAGATTTTGTTTATAGAACATTAATTTACTCACGATATATATTTATATTCATAATTATAAACGTTGTTTAACACAACATGACTAACCATGCACCACCTATAATTGGTGGTTTATTACGGTGATCATATAATTCGATCAAATTATGGTTTTGAAACTATGATAATAATGAGATTTGCGTGTTGTGCAAAATATATACACAAAGGAATTCAGCTTTGAAGATCCATAATCATGGGTGAACATAAAGGCGATACTAGAAAAAAATTCGGGTGGGGGTAAAAATTAAGTATGTACGTCAGATCGGGTCTTCAACACGAGTTTTTTTCTTTTTAATCAAAACGATTTTAGTTTAAACCAAAGTGATTTCGGTTTGAAACTTATTTCCAAAAGAAATTCAAACTCTTAATTATATGGACAATATTTAGCGGAACTCATTAGTTAGCAACTTTTTTCAAAGATTTAACAACTTTTAATTCAAAATTGGATCAAAAGGAACAAAAATGTCACCATTGAAGTATATAGTCAGATAACTAAGTTTATTTCCTTTCATTTTCATAAATATTTATAATATAACCGTATAGACAATGAAAAGATTCAGGAAGACAAGAGAAAGAAATGTATTACACAAGGGGGAAAACAGATGGAGATAATCGAAGGGAAAATAGGATTAAAAGGATGAAAGAAGAAAACACCAACTAAGAATCGAACTCAAGACCTCTCCTTTACAGTAAACCTGCTTTTTTTTTCCTTACAAATAAGCTACTGAGACCTTCAAAAAATTTCAAAAATTGTAAACTTTTCTCGAGGGTAGCTACCCACACTGCCCCCACCGTAAAACCGCCCCTAAGGAACACTCATAATATGTCAATGCTAATATTGGATTGTTATCACTACAAGTCATGCCCTTGAAGAGCCAAACGGGGACAAATTGTTATCACAAAAATCGTCATCGTGACTATTGAAAGAAAAAGAAAGATGAGTAAATTGCATAAATGGTTCCTGTGATTACACACATTTCACTATTAGTCCATGTATTTTGTTTATTGCATGGACAGTCCAAAAACTCAAAAGTTGTTGCACGCTCAGTCTCTCCTCTATCTAAAATGACTAAAATACTTTGCTGATTGTATTTTGCTCGGCGAGAGGAGAGTATTTTAGAATTTTAGGTAGAGGAAGGAACGATCGTGCAATAACTTTTGAGTTTTTAGACTGTCAATGCAACAAACAATGTACATGAACTAACGGTGAGAATTTGTGTAAACCAGAAGGACCATTCATACAATTTACTCAAGAAAGATACATGGTATATCTATGTTAACGATTTACTTTCTATAATTATATCTGTTTTTCCGCTGCATGCACGGGTAATTTAGTAGTGATACATAAGTTATTGAATAATTATCGAAAAAGATCGTATATAAGGACTTCAAAGTAGATGGTTGTAGTTGCTCTTTTGTTTAGAGAAGTAATAAGTTGAAAATATGTTTGTTTTTTTCTGTATTTAGAGGGTTCTTTTTTGTATAAAAGCCTTTTATAGCAATTATTTATTTATAAAAACCTCAACACAAGAACTCTGCAAAAACCTCAAAAATTTTGTAGACACCCTTTGGATATACATTAAATAAAGTTATATATATGGCTATAAAGTTGTTTTTAGTCACTTGAAGTAAAGACAAAAAATAGAAAGTAACATAAAAATATTATACTCGTGACTTGGCCGGGCTGATTTTGCCCCCAAATATCAGAAAACTTACTAACCGAATTAATGGATCAAATATTAAGTACAACAGATATCCATATTTAGACGTTTTTATTCTAAAAAGATTTCACCTTTTGGCTACAGTTCAGTGACCTGATTTCACAATTTTATGATTCTTTCATAATTATGAACCAGCCTATGGGATTGCAAATTCAAAGACAGAAAACGTTAATAAGAACACAAAAAATAAAAGTCGCTAAAGACGAACTATGTGAATTAACTTTAAAGAAAAAGGTTTTTTAGAACATCTCACCTTAAGATAGTATGAAGCACACATGAAGACAACTGCTTCCAAAACTCACACAAAGGAGGACTACACAGCTAGTATTATGTTCAGTTTATATAGTATATGACAGCACTGATTATATATGACAATGTAAGAGCAGCTACACCTATAATATAAGACCAAATATGTCTGTTAGCTGAGCTTCTCATGTATGTTGTTCGTGGGTTTTCTCACCAACCACAAAGCGATTTTCAGAGACACTTAGGCCTGATGAATGAAGCTGTTTACGTTTTTTAACCAGATGTTGTGCAGTTTTCCTGTCCTCCTTTGCCTCCATAAAATCAGGCTGTAAAAGTACCACAATCAAAACAAACAAATCAGAAGGGTCAGATAACAAGTTTAAACAGGTTCGAATCAAAACGGGTAATTTCTTGGAACAGATCAATCATGTCCTGTTGGGTTGGACCGACCAGAAACACTTCTTTCAACCTTTTTTCTTATCATAAATAAATTAATATGTAATATATGATTACAAAACTATATTATTACAATAAAGGTATAAAGTTTTGTTTGATGAGGAGATTTAGAAGGTAGAAAAAAAATCAGTATGCTCTTCGACATCAGTTGCAAGGGTTGATTATACTTAAAGTTTCAACAGCACAAAAAGTGTCGAACAATTATCTGGCTTTGGTTGCCCAAGAATATTGTGAATATAGTTCAGGCTCGACTAACGATGCTGAAAGAATATTGTATAAGCATAGAAGATGAACCTTGATAGCTAAAGCAGTGTCAAAGCTTTTTACAGCACAATCAGGCTCCCCATAATTTAGCTGTGCCCTACCAAGTGTAACCCAAGCCTGCAAAAACAGAGAACCAACATTTTGTGATAGATTTTAGATTACTGCAACATAAGTACACAGAACTGTTTCAACGAATACATAGAAGTCTGTATAACTATATTCCTAATTATTAACAACTGATTAGGTTGTACATGAGGTAGATGACATCAATCAAACAACCCATGCATGCGTGGGCAGGTGGGCATCGGGTTGAAACACATCATTTTCTGTTCAAGTCAATATAGGTTGGGTTGACCCACAAACACATTTCTCTCCGTTTTCATTAAGACAATAAATAATTATGTCAATCAAGATTACTGAACGAATATTATTACAAATAAATTATAATTTTAAATAAAACAATTTAGGACATCGTTCGAAATAAAAATATTTCAGGCAACTTCTGACCAGTTTGACACGTTCTCCTTTTAGCTAAATTTTTTGATTCGACCCTTTTTGCCATCCTTGAATATACATGACCATAATAATTAGACAAATGGGTCAAAAATATCCAACTGTAGGCACATTAGCTATGCAACGAATATATCATTGTTAAATATTTGAGTAAAATAGATAAGCAATTGTTACTTTCGCAGGTGTACCTCAAAAACTATATATGGCAACCATATACTTACATTCCAACAATCATATCAACTACATCATTCATGACCATTAGTTGTCAAATTAGCAAATCAGTGTAACTAATATAGGAGTTAAGCTCGTTATTAATGTATCCATGGCTTCAAAACTAAAGAATAGATCACCAACTACTGAGGGGGATTAGATTTGAATTTTAATTACCTAAACTAGACTCAAGTGATGACATTGATATGATTTCGAATTTCAATTTTAATGCTAAGAATATATTGTAATATACAAATAGGTACAAACCTCAGCCCACGAAGGCTCCAATTCGGTAGCACCTACATAGTTGAGTGCAAATTAATACAAAGGAGTAAAAGAAGTGCAGTTGTAAACCCCAAAAAAATATCTTGGCAGTGGCTTGGATACACTAATAGAGTGCAAATATACAGTCGTAAGCAAACGGTATTGGGTGCATAAGGGCATCATTGGCTCTGCTATGTTATGGACTTTGATCCATTTACTAGGTTGTCTCTTAGAGGAATGGGATCCTTAGAGCAAGTTCAAAGGCTGTGGAAGGTCATATTTTATGTAAAATTGTGTTGAATTTGGCTGGCCTATTAAAGCTAACTGGTCAAATGGGTAAAATCTAAGAACATACTACAAAAAGGAAGTGTGTCAAACACGTTAGCTGGTTTAAAAATAGCCTATAACATAAGTGCTTATAACCACATAGATCCTTTTATTAAGAAAAAATGGATCATTAATAGAGAAGACAAATTAGCAGGTTTATCTGAACCGTCAACCGTTTTGACCTACTATTTCTGTTTTGACCCATTATCCAAAACACCCATTTGTCTAGGCCCTCTTTTAAAATGACAATATATAGAGGCAAATAAAGTTAACTTAGAAGTTAGAACTACATTAATTGCTAAGACAATGTGTTTCGCAGAATGTCAAGAGTGAAGTCGTCGTCGTGATACTTTTAAACATAAATATCTACCAACGATAAGAACTAAACGTAACATGCTTCAGAAAACATCAAGGGGATATTTATTTGAGACTAGTTATAAAATGCTTCAGTAAAATTTTGCATATGCTAACAAATTAAAGTGATACTTTTACAGAACAAGTAGTAAATGATATTGCAAAAGAAATGAATACTTTACACATATATTCCAAAAACTTATCCTCACCGATAACGAACTGTAGCATGAAACCAGATATTATTATTCTATTAATACTGTAATTCGTAGTAACATAACACTCACGAGTTGCGGCCATTAAGGATTTCCACGTTTCCCCAATTTCAAGTAAAACTTGAGCCTTCTGCTCGTGTAAAGTTGCTCTCTCAGGCGCTAATGTGATTGCAGCTTCCCACTTTCCAAGTGCTTCACGATATTTCCCCACCTTCAATGTTTATATACACATAATCTATTGATACATATTATATTATAGATAAAAAAAATTCCAAAATAGGTAACATAATTTCCAAAATAACCTAAAGAAAAATCAAACATCATTTGGAAGTTTAATTTTCAATATGGAGAAAACGTTAAAATTCCACTTTGATCAATAAAAAGGTAAGATGAAACCTGAATTTGGATACCTACATTAGACAGTTCAATCCCTTTTTGTTGATATTCTGATTTCATGTTACCTTTCTGTTGAATAAAAAATTGAACCTAAAATCCTTTTAATTGAGAAATTTTGGAACCTAATTCTGAAACTTTTCCTATATTAAATCAAAAATTAAATTACACAAGTAAAATAAAGTAAAAATTAAGCATTCAAAGACGTAAACATAAACCAGTAATACTAATTTCACGGCTTGAATATCA
This sequence comes from Gnaphalium uliginosum, assembly GCA_963930675.1. Taxonomy (NCBI): domain Eukaryota; kingdom Viridiplantae; phylum Streptophyta; class Magnoliopsida; order Asterales; family Asteraceae; genus Gnaphalium; species Gnaphalium uliginosum. Next base: position 55,781,821 of record OZ005680.1, on the reverse strand, counting down.
AAATTGGAATTTATAACAAGTAATTGTACAAAAATTAGATAGAGCTGAAGGTGAAATAGTTACGTCAGCAAGGTTGTTCCCTTGAGCTTCAAAAGATTGAGCAAGTTTGATGGTGTCGTCAGCATCTGCTGTAGATGTCTGGTCACTAGTACCAGATTCACATCGTTCTTTGTTGCTAATTTCTTCTTCTATATCTTCTTGTTGATCGAATAATGGAGATATGGTGGTAATTGGGCGCTTATTGTTTTTATTTTTCCATGTCAATTTCATCCTTCTTCTTCAACCCTTCCTTTTTCCGACGTCAAAGACTCAATAGGGTTTTTATCTCATACGAGTCAAATGTAAAAACAACTTTATTCACCAACAAGTATTATTATTAGACCGCTCTCACTTAATGGCTGAATAACTGAAGTAATAATACTGGATCACATCAGCACTTTCCGGTAAAGACGTCACTCTTTATTATTATTTTTCAATTCATCATCATCGTCATTTATCATTTATATATTTATAAGAAAGTTCAAATTTATATTTATATATTTATATATTTATATAGTTTATAAAAAAGTTCTATAGACAATCTAAAATTAAACCTCCTAAATTAATCTCATTCCTTCAATTAATTAGCCGATCTACTTAATCACCCTTGATCTACTTTTCCTTAAATGTCCATGTAAGATCAACCGTTGCTTCTTTAGTTTTGCCACGTCAGCACATTCAAAACTGATTAAGAATTGATTAAACACTACCAATGGTCCTTTCGTCACTTTAATTTTAGGTCTCACATTTACCAATATACCTACATTTACATACACTAAACTAAAAATGACAATACATTAAATATAAGCTGAACCCACTTTTTTTCACAAACCTTTCGTCGGCTAAGCGAAGAAAGGAAACCGAAGAAGCCAACTGATGAACCCATGCCAATGGTGTCTAAACCGAAGAAAGGGAGAAGAAGGAAATCGAAGAAGCCATTGGCTGTGGTCTAATAACTCCCATTAGGCATGCTTAATTTACCTAATTACCCCATAATTATCCAATTAATTTTGAAATCATCCATTGACTTTTTCTCACTTAAAATTGGCTAATTATATCTTATATTACTCATTACTAATTCAAAAACTAAATAACTCTAATTAATTTTCTAATTAGTTGTACAACTTAATAACAAAAAACAATTTTTAATAAACACTCTTTTAACTTTACACTTTCATTACTACTTTATACAAATTATAACCATCAAAGGGTGCATGAAATACTCAACTAGACAATCAACAATTACGTTATTGCATTACTGACAATCAATGACTATTTCGTAAGGCTACAAACACTAAACACTCTTTGCATTGCACGCCCAAGAGAATAAAAAACAAATACATTTGTAGTCAATCATTCATGGCATTTATTTGGTGTCCATAGACATTTTATATTTATTATTGATTATCTTTGAATTACGAAATTGTTGTTTTTTCAAACATATAATATTAGATGAATTCATTCAATCTTTCTTAAACTAATTTTAGACAATTTTACACAGATAGCCCCGCGAATTCGAGAGTTATATTCTAGTACGTAATTAAATAAATTATACCTTTAAAAATAAAAATACGTTCGTTCATTTAAAAAGGATAACATTATAAGTCAATATATAATATATAATGATGCCATTTTCTTGCGATTCAAAAAAAAAAAGTCCCTTAAAAGTGTTATTCTCCGAGCATTTCTTCTTAGCAAATTTGTTAAATAGTTATAAGCAATCAATCAATCAATACTTTCTGATATATCTTGCGATATAATGATAATTTATCGACTTTAAAACTATAAGAACAACACGAGTCGTTAACAAACTGAAGCCCCTCAACAATCGGCAACCATGTATAGTGGAACATATTGTACTTATCAATATCTTTCAAATTTTCAAAATTGCTATAATGTTTAGAATTTTAGTTTATTCATTGATAGATCAAAGACAAAAACTATAATAACTCAAAGTATACGTGCACAAACTTAAAAACCTATTTATTGAGAGAATTCAGGCGGAGCTTAGATTAGGTTTGGTAATTGGTAAGGTTTAAAAGAAGACGAATAGAAAGAAAATCTAGAAATATTTTAAAGAATTACTTTTTATAAGTTAAAATTGTTGGCATCGACTTCGCTCTCATATCGTTCGTATCGATCACCATCACATCAAGAAACGCACAACCATGTATAAGTCAATAAATAAATGCACAAAAACAGAACAACGCATAACACATGATTTTTGCTGGAAAATCTCACAAGGGAAAGTAAAAGTCAGGGACCAACGACCACTAAAAATTCCACTATATACGAACAATATTACAAGAATGGACGTTCCGTCGTTACAATAATGGAATTTGCATCGTCGTTATTGAATCACCGAGACCACCACACGAGACGGAGAGAGACCCACTAATCGACTATCATCAAACCTCTCTTTATTATCTCAACCTCCTCACTTGGCTAAACTCTACAAACAACTCCTATATAAATAGAAAAACCTCAATTTTTCCATAAAAAACTTGTTACCCGAATTATCTTGATTTCTAAAATATCGTAATTTAGAAAATTAGAATCATACCCGTTAGAAATATGAATGAATAAAAAAAAAATATGAATAGAACACATGAGAAAGGGAGTGAGAGTGTGGTACTAAATAGTTGCTAAAACCCATCAAAATCCAAATTTCAAAACGAAAAACATATATCACTTCGATTCCAGCCTATAATTTTATTCCGAAACCCTCAAAACAAACCCTATGTTATTCATCAACTTTACTAGAATGAAACAATTTAATGTAATTATAACATGGACATTTTTATTTTTAAATATCATTTGTACCATGACTTTTCTGCTGTTTTCACTCCGAAGTTTTAAGAGTGTGTTTAGTTGTGATTTTTTTCTGAATTTTTTCATCTTCAGTTTTTTAGAAAAAGTGGAAGTTTTTTATATTTATAAACGTGTTGAAAATTTAAAAATGTGTTCGAATGTTATTATATTTTCCATTTTGGAAATGTGAAAACATGTTTAGATTTAAGTATTATCCATAACTTTTAATTTTCTCTTTTATTGTGTATCATTTTGTTTTGTATAACATGATAATGTGATAAATGTTATTTTATTTTTACAATTAAGTGTGACTTTTCATGTTCATATATTACCCAGTATTTTTTTCAAGTACTATATAAATAACAAATTAAAATATAAAACAAGGGAAAATAGTAAAGTTATACTAATAACACAAAATTACACCTACATAGATTTGATAATAAACTAAATTGAACACTATAAGTTTGATAATAAGCTAAATTAAACACCACAAAATCAGATTTACCGATCCACTCTTGTATCATTGTCATTGTCATAATTTAAAAGAAAATTGGCTTTTATTAGAAATTCAAAAAAGAAAAATAGAAAGCGAAAAAAGAAAAAAAAAAAAAAAAAAACTACATCTCGTTAGTATCATGTTCCAATACAAAATTATCATAAAGGAAGAAAGGTGAGAAGTTAGAATCATTTGTTTTCCAAATTTTAGTTATAATTTAGAAACTGATTTTTATGTTTTATTAGAATTTTTTTTCAAGAAAATGAATTTTGAACGTGTTTTCAGTTTTCCACTTTTCTCTGAATTATTATTATTAATTTTTTTTTTTTGAAAAATTAAACACACACTTAAATTTTAAGGGATGAAATATAAGGAAAAAGATGGATGAGTTGTATATTCAAAACCTTTTAATAACTTTAATTTAAAATAATTATATTTAAAAGTAAAATTTAAAACACAGAGTTTTTCTTTCAATTAATAATAATTTAAAAAGCTAAATGCCTCTAAGAGACATATTACTTAATTAATTAATTAATTACAATCGTCATTTTTATGGCAATTTACTACGGAATATAATGATGAATGAATTAAAATGAAATTATTATTATTTTTTTATTTTTAATTATTTTTAATCACACAGAGTAGTTTTTTCTAGTTTTCCCCCGGGAGTTTTAATTGAAATAAGGCGTAAATTAACCTAAACAACAACACGTACACCCCCACTCTTCTCTTCCAAATTTCAAATCTTTTACAGAATACAAACCGTATTTTCAATTCCTCCTTTATATATATATATTCATCTTCAGTCTTCACTAACGAATTATATTATAACTGTGTTTTTGAAAGCTGTTTTAATATTATACATATGGCTCGAAAACGTGAACCACCGGCTATCGGAATCGATTTAGGGACGACATACTCATGCGTTGCTGTTTGGCAAAATAATCGCATTGAAATTATCCCTAATGAACAGGGCAACCGGACCACTCCTTCTTGCGTCGCTTTTACTGATATCGATGGTTTGATCGGTGATGCCGCCAAAAATCAAGTCGCTATGAACCCTGCCAACACCGTTTTCGGTATTACATTATACTGTTCCATAATTTTTATCGTCATCTATTTTTGTACTAAATGTAGATACAATTAGCTAGCTAGGTTACAGTTTTGATTTTTTTTTTTTTTATCAAACTTCTTTTAGTTAGAGATTCTACATTGATTATTATCGACTAAATCACAAAATATCGACGTTATTAGGGCATTTTCTGGCAAAGTGTCAATATACTAATTTTATGTTTGTTTGATTAGTATTTAAATTTCATAACTTTTGTCGTTTCAGATGCTAAAGATTGGGAGGAGGTATGGTGATGCAACTGTGCACAGTGACATGAAAGTTTGGCCTTTTAAGATTGTGGAAGGGGGGAATGGTAAGCCAATGATTATAGTAACTTACTTGGGTGTTGAAAAGCAGTTTGCTGCTGAAGAAATTTCGGCTATGGTTCTTATGAAGATGATAGAGGTAGCAAATACGTACCTTAATACTAATGTGAAATCTGCAGTGATTACTGTTCCTGCTTATTTTGATGATTTACAACGACAAGCAACCAAAGAGGCAGCTACTATTGCTGGCCTTGATGTTTTACGCTTGCTGAATGAACCTACTGCAGCTGCTGTTGCTTACCGGCTTGACCAGAAGGCTAGCATTCGTGGTGAAGTAAATGTGCTTATATTTGACTCGGGTGGTGGTACATTTGATGTGTCACTTGTTACCATTAACAAAGGGAGGTTTGAGGTTAAGGCAGTTGGTGGTGACACTCATTTGGGAGGGGAGGATTTTGATAATCGAATGGTGGAATATTTTGTTGCGGAATTTAATAGGAAAGAAAGGAAAGATATTAGCACGAATCCAAGGGGGTTGGGGAGGTTGAGGGTGGCTTGCGAGAGAGCAAAGAGGATTCTCTCGTCAACTCCTCGTACTTCCATTGAAGTTGACTGTTTGTATGACGGGATTGATTTCTCATCAAAAATAACTCGGGCAAAATTTGAGGAGTTGAATATGGATTTTTTTAACAAGTGTATGGAAACCGTGCAAATGTGTTTGGAAGATGCTAAATGGGAGAAACACATGGTGGATGAGGTGGTTCTTGTTGGTGGGTCAACACGAATTCCTAAGGTCCAACAAATGTTGCAGGAATTTTTTGTTGGAAAGGATCTTCGAAAGACAATTAATCCTGATGAGGCTGTTGCATATGGTGCAGCGGTTTTGGCTGCAAACTTAAGTGGTAAGGGGAATCAAATGGTTAAAAATTTGATGTTGCTGGATGTCACTCCACTTTCACTTGGTTATAATTCATTTGGAGAAGTCATGGCTGTTGTCATTCCAAAAAACACACCCATACCCTATAGAGAATACAGTGAGAACAGTTTTTGACAACCAAACTTCTTTTCGGATCACGGTTTATCAGGGCGAGAGAAGTAGACCGACAGACAACATTTATCTAGGTGAATTTGTTCTTAACAACCTCCCTCAAGCTCCTAGGGGTGTCACAATCGCAACAATTCGTTTTGACATTGATGCTGACGGTATTCTGAAAGTTTCAGCTGAGGAGCCAATAACTGGTCAGCGAAACAACATCACGATTGCTAAGAGGAGACTTTCAAAGGACGAAACTGAGAAGATGTTGGAAGATGCTAAGAGATACAAAGCTGAGGATCAAGAGTACAAAAAGAAGGTGGATGCCTATATTGTATTGGAGTATTACGTTTATGTCATGAAAACTAAGTTGAAGGATGAAAACTTCAGGAAGAGTTTAAGTCATGAAGATCTCGTAAAGTTGGTCCATGTGGTTAAGGAGGCAATGCAGTGGCTTAACGTAAATAAGAAAGCAGAAGCTAAAGTGATAGCAGATAAAAAGATGGAACTGGAATTTGTGTGGAACTCTATAGTTGGTTTTGGTCAGTCTATGTAAATGTCATTACAGTAAGTATTTATAGTTTTTCTTTTTTTTTTTGCATAACGATGACTACAAGTATAAAAAAGATTATTTATTGGTTTTTGTTTCTTCTGTGACTTAAGGATATGCTTGAAACTCTATATGCAATCTCCAGCTATGTTATGTGATAAACTTTTGTTTTATCAATATAATGTTCCAATTGCCTCACTAGGGGTTTGAGAAGATATGCTAATTTTAATTTTTAACTTTATGTTTGTGTAGCACCTAATATATTTGACTTTGCTAATATTTAGTTCTAAAGCCTGAACTGTACGGGTTGAACCATCTTTACGTAGTTAAAATTGAGGTTGTTTTCATCAACCCAAGTTTCCCGAACTTTTTTCCCTCAATCCAATCGTTTCACTTAGTGAGCATTGAGCAGGTCTAATACATATATATATATAGTAAAATTTGAGTTCCAATATCAGGTTTGGTACTGGATTACACACACTTTATGGTTGATTTTGGTACTGGGTTGAATTTGGTTACATTGATTCATGGATCCACCGTCTCTGAATTGATTTTATGTTGATTGGAGTTTCAACATATTGGATGCTTTGTTGGTCAGGCATTATAATGTTCTGGCAACTTTTGCAGGGGTCTTTGTTAGTTTTGGTGTCCTTTCATTGTTAATTACAATATGGCATGTTTAACTGTAAATAGTCCACTTTAACTAAATATTTATGGGATATTATTTGTCCAACTTCCTGTTAAACTCTGCCTGGCTAGACATTGAAGATGCATATGACATATGTTGGTTGTGTCATCGGGTTTAATCTTCCTTGTATTTTTTCTATACTGTTAATTTGTGAGGTTAGTTTCAAGTCTTTCAAGAAATATATGGTCCACACGAAGCTTAATTTGTATTTTGTACCTAATAATGTAGTACTTGAGTATCTTGGTTTATGTCCAGCTGTGTAGGGGTTATCAGTTGCAAATTTAAGGACTAACAACAGACGATAAGATTACCAACCTGGAGTTGCTCAAAACCTATTTTAGACCACAATATGAATCTGTAAACAATAATAAAAGTTAAAATAATATTATAAAATATAGAAACGGAAACTTTAAATTAAAATCTTCAAATACAAAAGGAGAAATTAAAAATACTCCTGTAATGCCTGGAAAATTTCTGGGAAGTTTAAAATGAGCTACTTGAGAAAATGTTTATTGCAGAATTAATGTGTTGTGCATATCCTTTAAAGCAAGAAAGATAACAACTATGTATCAATCATAATTAGTTGACTTTTGAATAAGACTTTATTTCATAAAATATTATTCAATCAAGATTAAGATGTACTCAAGTGGAAGAAATAGAGAGTAAACTTACAAAAGATATAAAATATTTTCTAAAAAGTCAATGGACTAAAAAAATTAGTTAGAAACTTCTTGGTTAGAAAGATGCTGATGCAGTCCTGGTCATCTCTCAGAGAAGGAATAACGTGTGATTGTATATTTTTAACTATCGATTTACAAGCAGTATATATTTTAAGCAGTGTTAGTTGTTTTGGAACCTTATTTTTATCACTATTCAATTTTTTTGTCAATAACATGGCGCGAAGAGCTGCAGTGCCCACAGCGATCGGAATCGATTTAGGTACAACATACTCGTGCGTAGGAATTTGGCAACATGGACAAGTTGAGATAATCGAGAATGAACAGGGAAACAGGACGACACCCTCTTGTGTTGCTTTCACTGATACAGAGCGTTTACTCGGTGAAGCTGCTAAAAACCAAGCTGCAATGAACCCTCCCAATACGGTCTTCGGTATGTACTTTTTGAATCTATCGTACTCTTGTTTGTAAATTGTTTGTTTGAAAATACATTACCTAGTTACTTGCAGTCATTCGAAAAGTAGAATAATATTAAGAAACACATACATATTTTATTCTCAGTAGTCAAACTTCCACTATTTCATTAAGTTGGTATCATTAAAGTAATTTGGACAGTTTTATAAATGGTAAGGAACAAATTTAGGGTCAAATGGAAAAGAAAAAGCAGTTCATTCTTATTTGTTGAATTATTCGAAGTCTACTCGAATGATGCTGAAAAGTGGTCTTGGATATTAATCCAAAATTAAGGCAAACTTGTGTTTATTGTGTGAAATTTTCAGATGCTAAGCGGCTGATTGGAAGGAGGTATAGCGATGCCACAGTGCAGAGTGACATGAAAGTATGGCCATTTAAGATCATAGAAGGTCAAAACGGTAAGCCAATGATTGCAGTGACATACAAAGGTAATATGAAGCAGTTTGCAGCTGAAGAAATTTCTTCCATGGTTCTTACCAAGATGAAAGAGATAGCTAACGCATACCTTAACACCAACGTGAAATCCGCGGTCATCACTGTTCCTGCTTATTTTGATGATTCACAGCGTCGAGCAACAAAGGATGCTGCTACTGTTGCTGGCCTTGATGTTCTTCGTTTGTTAAGTGAGCCTACAGCTGCTGCAATTGCTTATGGGCTAGACCAGAAGACTGTGATCATTGGCGAAACAAATGTACTTATCTTTGACTTGGGTGGTGGTACTTTTGATGTTTCTCTTCTCACCATCGACAGAGGGAACTTTAAAGTTATAGCTGCTGGTGGTGACACTCATTTGGGTGGTGAGGATTTTGATAATCGATTGGTGGAACACTTTGTTTCCGAGTTTAATAGTAAATATAAGAAAAATATTAGTAGGAACGCGAGAGCCTTAGGGAGGCTAAGGGTTGCTTCTGAGAGAGCTAAGAGGATTCTCTCCTCAACAACTCACACGTCCATAGAACTTGATTGCCTGTATGACGGTATTGATTTTTCGTCAAATATAACACGGGCAAAATTTGAGGAACTAAATATGGAATTCTTTGAGAAGTGTATGGAAGTTGTGCAAAAGTGTTTGGAAGATGCCAAATGGGAGAAAAGGAAAGTGGATGAGGTGGTTCTTGTTGGTGGGTCAACGCGAATTCCTAAGGTCCAGCGAATGTTGCAAGATTTCTTTGATGGCATGGACCTCTGCAAGACGATCAATCCTGATGAGGCTGTTGCGTATGGTGCAGCTGTTTTGGCTGCAAACATGAGTGGTAAGGGTGATCATATGGTTTATGATATGAAAGTGTCAGAAGTCATACCTCTTTCACTTGGAGTGCAGGTTCATGGAGAACTAATGCATGTTGTGGTTCCAAAAAACACACCCATACCTGTAACCAAGGAAACGGTCCTTCAAACAGTTGTTGACAATCAACCTTCATTTCTGTTTAAGGTTTATGAGGGTGAGAGAAGTCGATCAACGGACAACAATTTGCTTGGTGAGTTTTGGCTTCCAAACCTCCCGCTTGCCCCAAGGGGTGTAACAAAAGCAAATGTATATTTTGAAGTTGATGCGAATAGTATTCTGAAAGTTTCTGCCAAAGAGCAAAAAACTGGTCGGAAGAACAGCATCATGATCACAAACGATAAGGGAAGACTGACTAAGGAAGACATTGACAAGATGTTGGAAGACGCAGAAAGATACAAAACGGAGGACCGAGAATACAAAGAGAAGGTGGATGCGTATAATGCATTGGAGGATTATGTTTATGATCTGAAAAATAAAATCGAGAATGATAACATCAGGAAGAAGCTAAGCCCGAAAGATTTGAAGAAGATGGAGTTTTCTGTTACGGAGGCATTACAGTGGCTTGACATGAATAAGCTAGCTGAAACCAAAGAGATAGTGGACAAGAACAGCGAACTGAAACGTCTGTGTAACTCCATAATAAGGTAAGATATATTAAGGAATGATCAGGTGAGGTTCATATATATGTGTATGTATTCATTTATAAGTCGATGTTTGTATATTTGTGTGAGTTAAAACTAGTATCTGCTCATCTTCCTCTTGAATGACAGCTGCTATTTATTGGTTTGTCATACCATATAAGAAGCCTTGAGTGAGACTTCACTTCAGAATGCTTGCTAGTGACTTATTGTCATTCTATTTCTCTTTGTTAATGAGCGTGTAACGTGCTATATATATATATATATATATATATATATATATATATATATATATATAATCTAATCTAAATATTAATAAAAGAAAACTTTGATACCTTCAATTTTGCTACAAAATCAACTCTATTAATCAATAAGAATGGAGTATTTCACCAAACATTCAATTAACCAATCAAATGTAAAAATTTACCTAATAAATCTCTTTTAAAATTTAACCAATCAAATCCATTTATCATCCTATAAAATCTACTTAATAAGAATATCCCTCACCTCTTTAATTTATATTAATAATAATAATAATAAAAAAAATATACATTTGTAATATTTTACCCAGTATATATAATATAAAAAACAACTTTATAATATCATCAATTATCTAAGTTTTAATAAATCAATTTAATCCCTCAATTTCACTTAATTTAAAAATAAAACCCCTAAAATATCTCAAAATTTAATGATAGAATATAAATAACAATACTACAGGTCGTTTGCAAAATATTAAAGACTTTTTGTTACCTATTTGTGTGCTAAGGTTCTTACACTAAATAACCCTAGCTCTTTTTATAAAAAAAGAAAAAAAAACCCTCAATTATATTTTGTATTATAGTTAGGCAAGGATTGTATTTAGTCTCCTATATTGTTAAGAAGATCTATCAAATTTGGTAGCTAGATGAGAATAAACACACTACTATAAATAATTTATTTTCAAATTTCATGCTTATTATTTGACTCATATAAAACGTTATAACTTTATCATATACATCATTTGAATATCTAAAAAAATTAAATACACATTCAGCAGCCTCATATGTATACACGAGTTTTGAGATCTATTATATTATACGTCGCGTGTATGTACACGGGTTTAAAGATAGGAAGTGGACTTATGCCATCTAATTTTAAAAATTGAAATCCAATTAACCTATCACAATTTAGTATTCATTTCATTATTTTATAAAACATCTTCTAATAATTGGTACGTCCAAATCTTGGCCTAATTGTAAAACCATAAATATTTATTCATATAATAGGATAGTGACTCTCTTTTTAAATAGCTGATATATAAAATTGAAGTTCTCATAAACAACCAATTTCGTCATTTGATATATTAAAAACTGAACTTTTTTTGAAAAATATTTTGAAAAATTATTAAATTTGTAATTATGCACAAAAATAAAATATGTTAATAATCATCTCATCAATCAAATACTATAAAGATTGATCTGCACTTTTTTAAATATACGCTCTTTAATTTAAATTTAATTTATTAAAACAACAAATATTTCCTTACTTTTTTAATATCATCATCCCAATATTAAAAAGATAATCACTAAAATCCTATAAGAAAAAGCCTTACCATATACAACATCTAATTAATTAGTTATAATTAGACTACTTACCTTTTACAAAATCTAATTACTGCTATATTGTTCTTCCCTTAGAAATTTTTGTTGTCAATTAATCAATTTCCCTCTAAAATAATTAGTGATATAATTTATAGGAAAATATTCTATACAACAAATTACAAGGATTCAAATGTGCTGTTAGTATTAATTTAGGACTAATTATGTATATTTATGAAAGTTAAAGGGTTAAATATGTAAAGTGTAAATATGTTCTTTACTTCTTATTAGTTATAAATGTTTGGTGTTGTTGACCGCACAAATGATTTATCCATAATTTGTACCTAAAATAATTATATATGTGACTTCATTGTATATCTATTATGATTCATACAAAATGATATAATTTTTCTATTATGATTCATACAAAATGATATAATTTTATCATATACATTATATGCATATTTATAAAAATCAAATACATATATGATATGATGAACCGTGTGTATATACGGGTTTGAAGGGCTAGTATACATAGTATAACAAAGATAATCGTTGACAATTCATAAACTTCCTATATATTAACGGCATCATTGACAACATCCTCTCCCTTTTCATCTTATGTGTATGGTGTACTTGATGTAGTGTACAAATAAACGAAACACAGATTAAACATGTTGATTAACAGATTATCAGGTTAACCTCTTCCATTACACGTTGATTCAAATAATACCGCAGTTAGGATTATCATTCAACTCAGTTGATGAACACAACTTGAGAGAAAATTCCCCTTTTGAGAAAATGAGAACTAGTTCCCCCATGTCCACAAGAAGACCCTGAATATGAAGTAGAAATTCGAATGGACCTAAAAAGAGCTACGGGCCAAACACAACCCCAAACACAAAACCCAAAAATAAACATAAAATCATAAAAAGTGTCCATAACTCATTTCAGAAAGCGTTTTTGGGTCTCAAAGTGGGTAAACCAAAGTTATGACCATTTTCGTGAAGTTCATTTTGTCACCAGATAATGGACTGCTTGAAAGATAAGGGTCCGATCCTCCACGCTAGGGCCTGATCCTCCACGCTAGTGCCCTCATCAGTACTCAATTTGTACGAGTCTGTATTGATATCTTAAGTTTTGTAGTCATAGCTTTCTAACCATATATACTTATTTAACAGTGTAACCAAGATATCACTACCCTTCTTTGTGAGAGTAAGACAACATTTACTTTAATTTTTGCGAGTTTCTTTCAAGAAATGTTCAATGTCTTTTTTTTTCTCTCTCTCTCTTTTTTTTTTTTAATTTGGATGTTGTTTGTTTAGGTTGGTTTGGTACATTTTAATGAGACTTAACCCCTCAGAAGAAAACATACAAAATCAACTTGATTTATTCACTAAACTAAATTATATACACTCTAACTTTTCAGAAGGAAATTATACAAAATCAAAATGTACAAAACCAACTTTAAGATACTGATGATGAAAGCCCTGTGAATCCTACTATCAAGCTACTAAGATATCATGGGGTTAATGTTAGAAATTTTGAACCCAAACAACACAAACAATTGAACACAATTACACTCACAAACAATAAACGGATAATCAAATCGCTAACAAAGTAATTAAACAAACAAGATAAATAAAAAACCAATCTCCAATTGGAGATTGGTTTTGTTCATGGGGCTAAACAGAGAGATTTTTGTATATTAATTTTGTAACACCAGGGTTTATAAGACTAAGAGGTACAATATATTGGGGATACAAACTTAGGCAACAAGAAAACCATAAAATAGTTGTGGCCGACCTAGTACCCGTCGGGTACCCATCAATTTCACCAAAATCACAATTTTCAACTCCAAGCTTCTGCCGTGATTTTTATCTTTTTACCCGCCGGGTAAAGTACCTACAACCGGGTACTTTACTTTGGTTCCGTTTTCTTCGTCTGCAAGTTTAATCTTCAACACCCCAATAATCTCCCACTTTGAAAAATCAACCATACCTAAAATCTTAACCCTTTAGCTTCAAACACCCCATTTAATAACACTCGTTCTTAACTTAACCAATACCCCCAGAAACCATCCAGAACACGCTTGCTCGACCTCACAGAATCGGAAGACTTTCAATATACAAAGCTAACTGAACACCGCTATTAAATTGGGACCAATCTCTGGTTACCCGCACCACCATCTTCTAGTCCAAGAAGATATGTTGAAGTATGCAACAACTCCAATCAAGGATTCTATCAAGAAGACAACCGCCTCTTCAATTTGTCGATTACAGCCACATCTGATCCTGCTACTTACATGACATCGATCAACCCATACAGAATTTCGTCCATCCGATTTTCCTTTCCAGCAATTGAAAAATCGACTATAGAACAAACACGTAGATCATCATCACAGTTTATTCGTGAGAACGCAATCACAACCTTGAAACCTACATTACTAATTTTCGCTTTCTCGCTGGCACACCGACCCCAAAACATTGTTATGATTTCTATGAACTCATCTTCTCCCACTCAGCCCGCTCCCACTGTACGAATTAAAATAACAAACGCGGCTATCTGAGAAGACTCTGGTTTATAACCCATGGTCAGTCGCAAATTTCTTTGCCATCGGAGAGTATAAATTTGAAGATCCGAACGCTCTAATGTATTCCAGAATCCGCACATTAAGTCTGTATAAATTGAGACTATCAGTTGCACATCGGTCTTCAAAGCTCCCACTAGTCACTAAAATCCCACTAGTCGCCAAACTCCCACCAGCTTCAATACTTCCCTCGGTTAACAAACTCCCAAGACTTCCCGACACTCTCAACAATATCCAAAAGCTTAAAACACTAGGACTTACTTGGTTATCCGCCTCTAACTCACTTGAAAATTCTCAAATGATTCATCCAGAAGATCCGCTCTATCGTTGAATCAAACATCAACCAATACCTGAGCAAGTCGAATGTGTTCTATCAGACATCTTCTACAACCAACATCTCCAAGTGTAGAAAATTCTAACTTTCCTAATCCTTCCAAGAATATGGAAAACTCGACCAAAATCATGGTCTCCCATTTTAACCCGCGAGCGATACAAAAACCCCTTAGATAACTTCCATTGTCGATTACCAAACGGATATGGTACCATTTATTACTCATTTATCCAAACTGAGAAAATCATCCTCTTGGGCACTATAACAAACCTCACATCTTTGAATAACCCAGTTCGTGTCAATGAAGTTCCCGAGACATCAGGTCCCTACACTCGCAACATCAAACCCCAAGTTTGATAACGTTCATCCATTCTTTTGCACGAGATAACAAAGAATGATAAACCCGAATCCAAAACCCAGATCCCAAAATCTCTCTGCAACAAACCAATCAATCGAACCTGACCATCGACTCAATAACCGTCGTCACAAACAATCACCATCACAATGTGACCGGCCTCCCGTCGGGTCGTCACGCCACAACCCACCAGAAAAAACCCTAACCCATTTAATCTAGAAATTAACTCGTCGAGCAAATAAACTTTGCTCGCCGAGTTCGTCACGAGCCAACAAACTAACGAGTAAGTCGATCTCGATAACATGTTGCAAACAAATCCTAAAACCGCGTTGTTCCAATTGTCTCCCCCCCCCCCCCCCGATGGTTCTTTTCTTCCGGATCTAGATCTACTCCGATTACCTGCGCACAATAATTCAAGATCTCTATCTCCCAAGAACTAAAACCCTGACCATCAACAAAACCTAATATTGATCATGCTCACATCCGCTGTTCGATCTTTAAACCATGAAGCTTTGATATTAATTGTTAGGAAATTTGAACCCAAACAACACAAACAATTGAACGCATTGTACCTACAAACAATAAATGGATAACCAAAGAGCTAACAAAGCAATTAAACAAGCAAACAAAATAAATAACGAACATTACGATGACACAATGATTTAACGTGGTTATGTCCAATCTCCAACTTGGATATTGGTTTAGTCCATGGGGCCAAACCGAGAGATTTTTGTATATTAATTTCGTACCACCAAGATTTACAAGAGTAGAAGTTACGATATATAGGAGATACAAACTTATGCAACATGAAAGCTCAAAAATAATTGTAGCTGACCTAGTACCTGCCGGGTACCCATCAATTTCACCAAAACCACAATTTTCAACTCCAAGCTTCTGCCGTGAGTTTCATCTTTTGACCCGCCGGTTAAAGTACCTACCAACTGAGTACTTTTCTTTGCTTCCGTTTTCTTCCTCTGCAAGTTTACTCGTCAACACCCCAACAGTTAATTAATCATAAAATCAAGCTACTACTAAATTTCAGGAAGCTTTTATTTTTAACAGGGGATATTCATTTATTTATTTGGGTTTAGAATGTCTTGTGACCGCCGGGTATATTTGAATTTAGTTTTGTACTGAAAGCGTTATATATGGGATGAGGAGATGAAAACACAAAAGTGATCTTATTTTCTGTTTTTGATGTCGTGTTCATTTTAATTATATTTTTCAGTTGGGTTTAGATTGTGGTTTTTGGCTTAATATCTGGTTCTTTTTATCAAATTTGTATGTTTCAAGGCGTTCATCGAAGTCGATGAAATTTGATTTAAAATATATACAATTTTTTTTTTTTATTCAAGATCAAGATGAACATAGTTTGACAAATTAGAGTCCAAAATACCAAATATTTCTCTGAAAAAGTCATGTACGTGATTCAGCGAAACTTCATTGAGGGTGCATGTTAGTTGCACCGAATCAAATGTTTAAAAATGTTCTACAATTATAAACTAAAGTCAATGTACTAAAAATTAATAAGTACTAAAAGTCAACTATACCAAAGGAAGTTTACCATCGTTTTTTCGTTGACTTTATTTAGTTAAATTTCTTATGAAACACGTAAAGGATATGAGCCGGGTCTTGTAATCCCATAAAATGTATAATACATAAATCTATTAAAATATTAAGAATAATTTATTTGTAGTCTTGGTCATCTGTCTATAAGAATAAAGTGTGATTGTTGTCTTACAAGCAGCAGTATATTTCTGGACCGTTCAGGTAGTCTGTATGCATTTTTGGGTTGTATCAAGTCGTTTAATTTGTTTGATTGCTCGATAATATATGGCTGCAGGAAGTAGTGCAGTGCCAGTGATCGGAATTGATTTAGGTACAACGTATTCATGTGTCGCTGTTTGGCGATGCGAGCGAGTTGAAATCATCCCAAATGAGCAAGGCAACAGGACGACCCCTTCTTTCGTTTCATTCACTGATAAAGAGCAATATTTAATTGGTGAAGGGGCTAAAAATCTAGTCGCAATGAACCCTACCAACACGGTTTTTGGTATATATTTCTTCCAATTTAGTGTGATGTTGTGTGTTAATATTAACATTGTTGTTTCTTGTCTTACTTTCACTAACTTTGATAATTTGATTAAATATTTTGAAGTTGAAATACTACAATAAGTCCAAAATTTTCACTGTTTAGAGATATTTCCCTGGCAAACTAGGGATCACAAAAGTTATCAGGACAGTTAATGATAGGTTGAAGGTTGATTACAGTAAATTTAGAGAATTTTTGTTAATTTATATTTGAATGATACAGAGTTGTCCTCTTAGATTTAAATAAGAAATTAAAGGAAAATATAGTAACTTATTTGAATTTTTCAGATGCTAAGCGACTCATCGGAAGGAGGTATAATGATGCAAGGGTGCAGAGTGACATGAAAGTTTGGCCTTTCAAAATTGTAGAAGGAAAAAGTGGTAACCCTATGATTGTAGTCACATACAAGGGTGATGAGAAGAAGTTTTCTGCAGAAGATATTTCTTCAATGGTTCTTACCAAGGTGAAAGAGATAGCTAATGCATACCTTAATGCCAACGTGAAACGTGCAGTGATCACCGTACCTGCTTATTTTGATGATTTACAACGTAAAGCAACAAAGGATGCAGCTACTGTTGCTGGCCTCGATGTTCTGCGTCTGCTAAATGAACCTACAGCAGCTGCAATTGCTTATGGGCTACAACAGAATGCTACCATTAATGATGAAATAAATATATTTATCTTTGATTTGGGTGGTGGTACATTTGATGTCTCTGTTGTTACCCTCGACAAAGGGAAGTTTCAGGTTAAAGCTGTTGGTGGTGACACTCATTTGGGTGGTGAGGATTTCGATAATCGAATGGTGGAGCACTTTGTTTCTGAATTCAGAAGGAAATATAGAAAAGATGTTAGCAGAAATCTGAAAGCGCTGGGGAGGTTGAAGGTTGCTTCTGAGAAAGCAAAGAGGATTCTATCCTCAACAGCTCGTACTTCTATAGAAATCGACTGCTTGTATGATGGTATTGATTTTTCATCAACAATAACTCGTGCTAAATTTGAGGAGCTAAATAAGGATTTCTTTGACAAGTGTATGGAAACTGTGCAAAGGTGTCTAGATGATGCTAAATTAGAGAAGAGTAAGGTTGATGAGGTTGTTCTAGTTGGAGGATCGACACGGATTCCTAAAGTCCAACGAATGTTGCAGGATTTCTTTAATGGTAAGGACCTCTGCAAGAAGATCAATCCTGATGAAGCTGTTGCCTATGGTGCAGCTGTTTTGGCTGAAAACATAAGTAGTAACGGGAATCAAAAGACGAAAGGTTTGATTTTGTCAGATGTCACCCCACTTTCGCTTGGAATAGAGTTAAATGGAGAAGTCATGCATGTTATGATTGAAAAAAACACACTGATACCTGTTACCAAGGAAATAACTCTTTATACAGTTGCTGATAACCAATCTACTTTTTTGTTTAAAGTTTATCAGGGGGAGAGAAGCAAATCAACCGACAACACCTTGCTAGGTGAATTTGAGCTCTCCAACCTCCCTCTTGCACGTAAGGGTGTCACAAATGTAAGGGTTTGTTTCGACATTGATGGAAATGGTATTTTGAAAGTGTCTGCGAAGGAACCGATAACAGGTCAAACAAACAAAATTGTTATCACAAACGGTAAGGGAAGTCACCAAACGACAGACATTGAAAAGATGTTGGATGATGAAGACAAATATAAAGTTGATGATCTAGAGTCTAGAAATAATATAGACGCCTATAAGGCGTTGGAGGACTACATTTATGTCATAAAGAAAAAAATGACAAATGACCAGATCAGGAGGTCACTGAGTCGGGCAGATTTGAAGGATATGGATTACGTGGTGGAGATGGTAATGGCTTGGCTTGAAATAAATAAGGAAGCAGAAACCAAGGAGATAGAAGACGTTATGAAGGAAGTAAAACAAGTGTGTAATTCTATACTCCGTCGTTTTATATTGGAATGATGATATTTTCATGCAAGTACAAAGTATCTGATGGATAATTCTTCTATGAACCTTGTCTTAGTTAGCCTCATCAACATTGCAAGGACTGGTTATTAGTTACTATATACATGATGTTATTCCTTTGTAATTGCTTAATCTTTTGTGACTTACGGACCAGTTTGAGCGTTTATACCTTTATATATTACAAGTTTAAAACACGTCGTTCCTGTAAGAGACCCGTGAACCCGCCGACCCTTGAACCTTCTGTTTTTCAGGTCAGGATCGGGTCACACAATGTGTTTTCGGGTTGAACCGCCAACGACCCGAATAAATTATAAAATTAATTTAAATTTTTAATATTTTTATTATGTAATAATCTAAAAAATTTGACATTTTCTTGAGTGGATGTAATAGGGGTAATATAATTGTTTTTGGGATTTTATAATCATTTTTAGGCTAATTAATATTAACTATAATTTTAGAATATATTGTTGGGATCGACGCCGATCTCATACCGCTCGTTGGGATCGATCCCCACCACAATAAATCACAAAACTTTGTATAAGTCAATAATAAATACATACAAAATAGAAAAAACAAAACACAAACTCGTTTTACGTGGAAAACCTCTCAAGTGAGAGTAAAAACCACCGGACCCGTAGGCTACTTAACATCCACTATATGAAAGATATAACAAGTTGGAGACGCTCAACTCTCGACACTCTTGAATATCCTCACACAACTCTCAACAGTAGATTACACTAACGGAATTCCCATTATCGTTATTGAATAATTGATACCACCACACGGGACGAAGGAAGAATCTCATATACCCTCTCTTTTGCTCAATCTCCTCACATAAACCCTAACACATTGACTCCTATTTATAGGCAATTCCTCCTTGTGCTTCAAGTAACTTTTTACCCAAGTTACTTGATCTACAAATCTCGCTAATTTAGAAAATTGAATCATAACCCATTACATATACATATTGACCCATTTGACCCATGTGACCTGAAATCGACATGTTAACCTATATTGACTTGACAACTTGTTGACCTGATTAGGTAAAAAGGTTATCTGGGTCATGTATGGGTTAACCTATTTATCTAATTAGGTCGGGTTCGAATTGATTAATTCTGACCCGCAAACCCGACCCAATTGGAATTGCCACCCTTAATACAACATGTTGTTCCTATTAGGTGCTGTTGTGCATTAAATATGTATTTCGACACCAAACTATAATAGTTCTAATACCCATCGTACGGCTTCTTCAGTATACACAAATTTACGAATTGCTCCTTTGATAGTCGATTACAATACAGAAAATACGGAAACTCTCCTACCACTATCTGACTTCTTCTAGGATCTTTCAAATATATCCCTATTGATCATCTAATAACTGTTAAGTTTTTAGAACTAATTGGACACAATTTATACAATTGATTATTATGATAACTGAAGCATGTTGTTGACCAACCTTTTGTTACAATCGAATTAGAAAAACACAGTGGAATTTGAAATTCAATCAAAACACAGCAATTAGGCACTTACATAATAAAGAAGTAGGCACGAAATCACTAGTTCATATATTGGCGAATGATTACAAGTAATCGCACGGATTCAGAAATTGAGAAACGAATTACAATTCCAAAAACTAAAATAGAAATGAGCTAACGACGACCTATATATTCAGTAACAATAACAGTAGTTCTAACGGTAAAACATAACCGCTAAACAGCGGTTAAATGCTAACAGAAGGTCACGTGCGCAGCACGTGTTATTTAAAATCGTTTGTATCAATCCTTTCCCCTTTTAAAAATCCTTGTCCTCAAGGATGAACTGCGAATTGACGAAAATGAAGGATTAAATCACTGTAGAGCTCCCATGTGGCATCTTCAACAGCTTGATTTGCCCATTGAACCAACACATACATAACTGGACGATTGTGAAGTTTAACCAACCGGCGATCTATAATAGCAACTGGGGTCATAGTCAAGAGACCATCTTAACCACAGACTGTACAGTTGTATCAGGATCAATTTGAAACACTGTTGAATAGAATTGACATAAGAAAAGCATATGCAGTTAGTGTCTGTTCATAGGTGGATTGAAAGATGAAATTAGTATGACTGTGAGGATGTTTAAACCAACTACACTTGCTCATGTGTATTGCTCGGCAAAAATGCAAGATGCCACACTAGTAGCGGTCAAGAATAGGTATACACCTTTATTGCCTACTCCTAGAAACACTGGCTATATTCATAACAGACCTCCTGCACTGCCTACACCATCAGCATATACACCACTTGCTCTGCCTACACCACCAGTGAGGAGTAACCATGGGTCAAATGTTGCTAGTACTAGTAGATCCACTCCTATTTACAGAAAACAATTGACTCAAAAAGAGTTGGAGGAGAAAAGGTCAAAGAACTTATGCTTCTACTGTGACCAGAAGTATACACCATGACACAAGTGTAGTAGTCAAATTTTTTCTTTGGAAGTGATTGATGTAAACACTGATGATGAGTCAAGTGATGGAATAGTATTCAATTCAGAAGAAGATAGAACATATACTGATGAGATGTCTGTTCCCGTGACTAGTGAACAAACTAGTAGTTATGCAGTGCCTCGTCAAATGGTACCACATATATCTTTGAAGGCACTCACTAGGGTTAACAGTTACCAGACTATGAGGGCAAGAGGTTATGTAGGTAAGCAAGTGGTACACATGTTGATTGACTCAGGAAGTACTCATAACTTTTTAGACTTGAAAACAGTTAAAAAAAAATAGGTTGTAAGCTCAGAAGCACTTGTCCATTGCAAGTATCTGTAGCAAATGGGAACATGATGACCAGTGTGTATGAATGCAAGGGGTTTACTTGGACCTTGCAAGGACAAATCTATGAATCGGATGTTATGATCTTACCCTTAGGGGGTTGTGAAATGGTGTTGGGTGTTCAATGGTTAGCTACAATGGGTTGTATTAAATGGGATTTCAAGCTGCTAGTCATAGAATACTTCTATATGAAGAAAAGAGTGGCAAGGGAAGAAGATGTTCAAAAAAGATGAACCAAAACAAATACAAGCAGAGTTGTCTTCAATGGCAGTATGTGTGTATCCTGCTAGCTTATGCCAAACAGAAGCTATCCAAACTGATTCCCAAATTCAATCTGTGTTAAGGAAATATCCAGTAGTGTTTGATGTTCCTACAACTTTACCACCTCAAAGATCTCATGATCACAGAATACCATTACTCCCAAACACTCCACCAATAAACATTAGACCTTACAAACACCCACCCAATCAGAAGGATGCCATAGAATTAATGGTGAAAGAGCTTTTAGATTCTGGAGTTATTAAGGATAGTCAAAGTCCTTTCTCATCTCCAATTGTGATGGTCAAGAAAAAAGATGGATCATGGAGAATGTGTGTTGATTACAGACAACTAAACAAGTACACTGTAAAAGACAAGTTCCCTATTCCAGTTATAGAGGAATTAATTGATGAATTGAATGGGTCACAGGTGTTCTCAAAACTTGATCTGAGGTCTGGCTATCACCAAATCCGAATGAATGAGGCAGATGTATACAAGACAACATTTAGAACCCATGAGGGCCATCTGAATTCTTAGTTATGCCTTTTGGCTTAACTAATCCACCCTCAACTTTTCAATCACTCATGAACACAATTTTCAAACCATTTCTCAGTGAGTGCATTCAAAGATATATGTGGTACCATTTGATATATGTGGTACACATGTCGAGGGTTGGTTATGTCGAGTACAACAGTTCTTTGCTTTAGATGATGTGAATAATAACCAAAAGATTAAGCTAGTATCCATGCATTTGTATGATAAGGCTTTAAGTTGGCATCAACAGTTCGTTAAACGATATGGAGAGGATATGATGTGGGAACTGTATGAGACCTCTCATACAGTTCCCACCTCTCATACAGTTCCCACATCATATCCTCTTCATATCGTTTAACGAACTGTTGATGCCAACTTAAAGCCTTATCATACAAATGCATGGATACTAGCTTAATCTTTTGGTTATTATTCACATCATCTAAAGCAAAGAACTGTTGTACTCGACATAACCAACCCTCGACATCATCACCACTGAATTTAGGAAAATCAAAACGTGTAAGTTTACCGTATTGAGATTGCGTTCCTCTATTATTACTGCTGTTGCCGGAATTGATTTTCGCGAACTCATTAGTAGCGAATCCTTGAAAAATCAGCAATCCTTCAATACTTACGTTAATTTTCTCAATCGAACGCTGTAAATTCACTAGCGTCGCGTTCAATTCTTGATTATTGATCGATTCTTCGCTTGATCATGTATTCACCATTTTCAATTGACCGGAACAGTAAGCATCTCAATCTATCAATTGAACTGAAATTGATTATGAGAATGTCAAATCGATGATACGAATAGGTTTTCGATGCCAGAAACGTTGCTCTGATACCAAATGTTACGATCGAATTAGAAAAACACAGTGGAATTTGAACTTCAATCAAAACTAGGTCCGGAAACGAGTGGAGCTCGAGTTTGAACCTGTTCGAGTCGAGCTTTTATCGAGTTCGAGTCCGATCTCGAGCTTAAAAGTAGAGCTTGAAATATATATCGAGCCGAGCTCGAGCGTTTAAGAGCTCGGCTCGAGCTGTTATCGAGCTTTAATTAATATGTATATTTTTATATAAATGTATACGTAATTTTGAATTTATAAATGATAATATTATTATACTTTAAATATTGTTATACTATTTTACATATTTTAACTAATTTTCACACTTTATTTGTATTTTCTATATATTTTAAAATGATTTTTGATATTTATTTTAAGTTTTAATTTAATATAAAATAAGTTTGGGTATTAAAAATAATTTTTTATAAGAATAGTCGAGCTTTTCGAGCCGAGCTCGAGCCATCCAGAAATAATTTCGAGTCGAGCTCGAGCATTCATCGTGAAAGCTCGTCGAGCTATCGAGCCGAGCTCGAGCCTACCCTAAGTGAGTCGAGCCGAGCTCGAGCTCGACTCGATTCGATTACAACCCTAATCAAAACACAGCAATTAGGCGCTTACATAATCAAGAAGTAAGCACGAAATCACTTGTTCATATATTGCCGAATGATTACAAGTAATCGCACGGATTCAGACATTGAGAAACGAATTACAATTCCAAAAACTAAAATAGAAATGAGCTAACGACGACCTATATATTCAGTAACGGTAGTTCTAACGGTAAAACATAACCCCTAAATGCTAACAGAAGGTCACGTGCGCAGCACGTGTTATTTAAAATCGTTTGTATCACCTTTTTTATATAATAGATGCAAATGTATATAGCCGTCATTATTGAGTCGTATTAGTGTGCAGGCCGGGTAGTCACATGAGCACAATCAATCAATTAAGAGGACGTACACACAAAATCCTAACGTAAATAGTTATAAAGCAAAACAAATGACATAGCATATAGTTGCATATGCATAGATGGATATTCAAGCAGAACAATAAGGCCACAAAAGAGGAAACAAATTCACCAAAAAATCAACTTCAAGTAATCCTTGCACCAAAAAGAGAAACAAAAAAGACTTGGAGATATGTTGATGGGTTTTCATATGTCGGAACTTCTTGCAGCAGCATTGAAGAAATGACATACCATGTCTACATGAGTGAAGCTTCTTCTAATTCATTGCATAAACATACCGACTACAGAGTTACAAATATTTTGCAGTTCGTTGTTCATGTCATATATCTCATTAGTTTCTGCTAGCTTATTTGTGTCAAGCCAACTCATTGCCCCCTCAACAGCATCATACATCTTCTTAAAATCTGTTAGACTTAGACGTTTCCGGATGTTTACATCCTCCACTCTTGATTTCATCTCGTATACATAATCCTCCAATGCATTATACGCATCTGCCTTCTTTTTGTACTCTTGATCTTCAACTTTGTATCTCTCAGCATCTACTAACATCTTCTCAATTTCCTCCTTTGTAAGAGATCCGTTATGGTTTGTGATCGTGATGTTGCTTCTCTGGCCGGTCTTTGGTTCCTGGGCCGAAACCTTCAGAATACCATTGGCATCAATGTCAAAACGTATCTTTACTTTTATAACACCCTTCGGGGCAATAGGGATGTTAGAAAGCTCAAATTCACCTAGCAATATGTTATCCGTCGATCTACTTCTCTCGCCCTGATACACCTTTAACACAAAGGAAGATTGGTTGTCAACAGCTGTTTTACGGATTGATTCATTTGTGCAAGGTATGGGTGTGTTTTTTGGGATAATAATATGCATGACTTCTCCAAATAACTCCACACCAAGTGAAAGAGGGGTGACATCCAACAACTTCAATTCTGGAACCACTTGATTGCCCATATTAGTCATGCTTGCAGCGAAAACAGCTGCACCACAGGCAACAGCCTCATCAGGATTTATCGTCTTGCAGAGATCCTTACCATTGAAAAACTCTTGCAACATTTGTTGGACTTTGGGGATCCTTGTGGACCCACCAACTAGAACCACCTCGTCCACCATACTCTTATGAAATTTGGCATCATTTAGAGTTTTCTCCACTACTTCCATACACCCCTTAAAGAAATCCATATTTAGCTCCTCAAATTTAGCCCGAGTTATTTTTGATGAAAAATCAACACCGTCATACAAACAATCAATTTGTACGTCAGTCCGAACTGCTGAGGAAAGAACCCTCTTTGCTTTTTCAGAAGCGACCCTCAACCTACCCAACGCTCTTGGACTGCTGCTAATATCTTTCCTATGTTTCCTTTTGAATTCTGCAACAAAGTGTTGCACCATTCGACTATCAAAATCCTCACCACCCAAATGAGTGTCACCTCCTACAGCGTTTACCTCAAACATCCCTTTGTTTATGGTAACCAGGGAGACATCAAAAGTACCACCACCCAAGTCAAAGATAAGCACGTTTGTCCTACCACTGATGGTAGTGTTCTTGTCTAGCCCGTAGGCAATAGCGGCAGCAGTAGGTTCGTTTAGCAAACGTAGAACATTTAGGCCAGCAACTGTAGCTGCATCCTTTGTTGCTTGACGTTGTAAATCATCAAAATAAGCAGGAACAGTGATCACTGCAGATTTCACTTCAACGTTAAGGTATGCGTTAGCAATCTCTTTCAACTTGGTAAGAACCATGGAAGAAATTTCTTCAGCGGTAAACTGCTTCTGATAATCCTTGTATGTGAGAACGATCACAGGCTTACCATTTTGCCCTTCTACAATCTTAAAAGGCCACTCTTTCATGTCACTCTGCACTGTGCCATCACCATACTTCCTTCCAATCAGTCGCTTGGCATCTGGAAACATAAAATATCAAAGTAATTATTACATCTTCCCCATATAATCAGATTAAAATTTTACAAGAAAGTTTAATATCAATCGAATTGATATAGCTCACATGTAGAATTTAATTTAATCATCTGCAGTTTATCACTAACAGTCCACTTGATAAGCTTATTGATGCATAGTTAGTCAAATAAGTTTCTTCTAACAAGTGAATTTTTCTTCTGAAGCATATGTAGTAGTAGATATCTACCTCAGTTTTTATATATTTTTTGTCTCTTACAGAAACAAAGCTCAAAATGATCATAACGAGCAAAGCTGAGATGGTAAAGAGATCGACAATATACATAGACACAAGAGTACAGTAGAATGCAAATGTATATACCAAAAACCGTGTTGGCAGGATTCATTGCGACTTGATTTTTAGCTCCATCACCAATCAACCGTTCTGTATCCGTAAATGAGACACAAGAAGGTGTCGTCCTGTTTCCCTGCTCATTGGGTATTATCTCCACTCCTCCATGACGAGAAACAGCTACACATGAATATGTTGTGCCTAAATCGATCCCGATCACTGGTGCTCGATCACCTCTTCCAGCCATATTATCGTCTGAAAAATGAAAAGCTACAAGATAATTTAGTCTTTGACTTTTATCAACACCAGTACCATGTCAGTATGTTCTTGTACGTGGCTCAGACCAAATGTTCTACATTATAAATATAAATCTCAAGTCAACTATAGAAGGGGTTACCTTCCTCTTGTGTATCCATTAAACTATTCATGACTGCCACACAAATGCTTCAAGTTGATTTTCTTAGTCCATTGACTTTATGTAAAATAGATGTTTGATTCCCTTGAATCAAAGATTTTATAATCAAAATTCATCAACTTGATGAATGCCTTACCATACCAGATAAAAATAATACTGAATATCTGATATCTGATATGCTTTTTATGGATAACATATATAAAGGTTAATTCACACACAAATGTGTTTAGCTAGGAATGTTAGATTGGTGGTGCTTTGACTTAAATTATTATCTAACAGGTTAATGAGGAAACAAGGATAGAAGATGGATCTGAATGAAGTAAAATCGCAAACTGCATGAAACCGTATATTCATAAGATTAAGGATCTGATTACAGGCTCTGTATAGAAAGTCGAAAACTTGAGCTGGGTGAAACATAATATTACAGTTTTGATGAAATCCTCCAAAATGTTCATAAGTACTATAAGTTTAAAAATCACATAATCAATCAAGATAAGAGCTCTATAACCATATGCTTCTTGTAAATTGGACATCCATTAGTTACCCTATTTATCGTAAGGTAATTAAGCTGACTTTAGTTTGACCGGCACTATAATATGATCAATGTTAGCGGATATGTTAGCCCATTGTTTATAGACTGCGTTCGGCCCGTTATAGATCCGGGTTTTCGTTTTTGATAATGAGCAGAGCTAGTCTATAAACAATGCGCTAATATATCCGCTAACAGTCAAAACCACATAAAAACATGTGAAAATTTCAGGTGCAACTATCGACATGTAAGATTGCGTCCTGTTAGACAAAATAGAGAGACAAATTAGGTTAATGTTAAGAGTGAAAATGTATCTTGAAGGTAAAAAGCCACTCTTTGGATGATGTGATGCGGGCATGGGGCACGTATTACATCCGCATAAAACATTCTAATTCTAAACCCAATTGGAAGAAAATAAAAATTAATTAAAATTTTAAATTAAAATTAAAAGTAAAATAAATTAAAATTTTCATAATTAACTTTATGCATGAAACAAGATTCAAAATATGGGCCAGTCCCAGAGTTTTAAACAGGGCTTGTGTACTTCTTGGTCCAAAAAATATCAAATTTTGATGTTACATGGGGCGGTACACTTGCTTAACACGGCCCGTTTATCCACGTGTACAAAAACCTCTATAAATAGGTTTTAAATTTCTACTTTTGGAGTTCTTTTTAACGGTTTTCAAGAAAGAATAACACGGAGAGATTCGGGCAGTGTTGTGAAAATTGAACCGGACCGCCCGGTCAAACCGAGAACAGGTAGTGTTGTCGGCTCAAATTATAAGATTAACCGCTAGTGAATAAATGGGTCAAGAACTGCTGATTTGGTCAAAACCCGGGCGGTTTTCAGCGAACCGGTTTTTGATGTGAACCGGATTTTTTATCTTTTGGTGGTTGGGTCTAGTGAACAATTTATAGATGTTGATTGTAGTGATGGGTTTTTGTTTCTAGCGATGTGAGACAAGTATTAGTTTAAACTATAAACATAGGAAAATAAAATAAAAAGCTATTAACATGGATCGAACATGCGACCACCACTTGATGAATTACTAGATTTTGTTTATAAGGTACACTTAGATGTATTAAGGACACTATTTTTTTAAAGTTCTATTCTATATCATTCAAGTAACAATTGTATTTATACGAGTTTTTTATTTTTTTACAACTATATAATTATAATCATTATCATTATAAATATATATAACATAAACACAACAATTACTCTTAGTTATCTTATATTTAATATATTATATATTATCTTTTAAAATATTTGAACAAAAATATAAACACAAATAGAAACGTATGTAAGTATAACAATTACTTTTAATCATCTTATATCGATTATATCATTTTTACTAATATATGAAATGAAATAAATACAAATATAAACGTATGTAAATATAACAATTAGTTTAATTGTCTTATCTCTATAAAGTTAAATTCTTTTTACAAACATATTATATATATATATATATATATATATACCCCTTCCCAACCCCCCCCTCCCCGTTTTTGAACCCTATCGAACCGGTTGGACCGATCCGACCAGTGAACCAGTAAGTTTACCGGTTTGATTTCCGGTTCGGTTTTCAAAACATCATTCGGGTGTTTGAGATGGCTTATTTTATCTGTAATTGTTTTTTTTATCGTAGATAAATAAAAATAAACACTTTTGCTTATTTCGTAAGTAATAATTACTTAGAAATAAGTATGAAGTCATTTAAAAAAGTGCTTACTAATAAGTAATCCCGAACACCCTCAATTTCATCATCCGTTCGTTCCGTAGAGGTTTATTCTTCCAATTTTTCTAGCTATAACTATAACATTCATCTACTTGTTTTGCTTTTGATTTTGGTTGTACAAACCCTAACCATGGCCTAATTCATCCATTGTTCAATTGGAGAAGATGAGATATACCATTTAGAATTAATTTATGCTAATGATTTGAATTTTGATTTTGTTGAGGTTTTCAATTATTAATTTGTTTGATTACATCTAACTTGTATGTAATTGTTACACTATCACTGATTGATAGATAGATTGTCATACCTTGCCGCAACGGAAATACAACGGGGTATGACTAATCCGAATCACAACAAAGATTACATCGAACGACCTCTATATGAGTCGTTTTAAATAAATACATTTCAAAAGATACATTGTTTTAAACATAAATAAATCAACCGAATATTTCACCCTAGAGTTCACTACTAAATCAAAGAGATTCTTATACATAACCAATAGTCAAAATAGTAATGCAATGAAATCTCCATTAAAATGGTGTCGCAAAATGTGTGACTCTAGTAAAATGCTCCAAAAGCTATCAATGCTAAATGCGACTTACGGACCTGAGAATATCATGCTAAATATTGTTAACATAAAGTTGGTGAGCTCATAGGTTTAAACAATTGTAAACGGTAACATGAACCACAAGACTTTGTTAGTTATTGCATAAAACAATATAAAGTAATACTATTGCCATGAGCTCATGAAACGAAACCTTAACAAGTAGTTGGTGCCTCTGATGAGTGTCTATTCTAAAACACTAGTAGTTCTCAAATGATTATGCGTCCGTTTGACTATCGCTCAAGTTAGCGTTACTAACCCGGACGGAGGTGTCAACCCAATAGATCTATTCACAACATTCACGTTCACATCCATAACTAACGAATCATGATAAAGAGGCCTTAATGGAATAATATGTTACTCATGCAATAAGTATAAGTTTTTAATGTACTTGTGTTCATAAAAATATGACCATGTATTCTCACCCCTAGCATATCAATACAAGTAAAATGGGGCCATGAGACTCACCTTAGAAGTGAGGTATGTAATGAGCAAGAGGTAAACGATGTAGGCTTCAAAGTAGCTAACCGCGTCCTAAACCGTTTAAGACATTTCAAGGTTTAAGTATTCGTACGAGGAGATATGATTCTTTGAACAACTTAATCACCCACATGTATGTGCTAAGGCTTACTTGTAAAATTATTTGTAAAAGTATACTTAGGTTCCAATAATGAATACATATTCACATAGTTTTGTATAACTTAAGTTTAGTATTAAACTAGTTCAAAAGAGGTATATTCACAATTATATATAAGTGTGTATGTACATATATTTCTTTACATATTTCTTAATAGTGTTTTCAAGTATGGTTGGTTAGTGACAAAATATATGGGTGTATGTATATATATAAATACTTATCTATAAGCTAACCCTCCTCCAAGTTTTAATAATACATTTTTCCTTTATAAACACAAACTAGTTTAAAAGATGAATCTGTCCAAAATTTAGTGTCACTTTGAGGGACCATTTCTACTAGTTCTAAAATGATTTTGTCCAAGATCTTTTTACACATGAAAATATTATGTCTTGGAAGTATTTTGACTACGGTCTCATAATTTTTGGAAAGGTATAAGTCATGCAAATGATCTCCCAAACTCAGACACTCTAGAATTAAGAGCTGATGGACCTCTGAGTTTGTGAGTGTCATTTGGAGGTCGAAATCTTTGAATTAGACAAACATATTTTACAGATCAAAAGCTAAGACATTAAAATAAATTCTACAAAAAGAATCAACACTTTTCATTGAGTTTTGAGTGAGTTATAGTCCTCCAAAGTTTGTACAATTTTCAGACAGATTATGTCTTCAAAGACATGTTCACATTTAGTGTTTATACTCTTTATTTCTTCAAAGTTATATGAGTTCTTATTTATAAAACAACTCTAACAACTTAAAACCAGTTATATAACACTTTAAATCATAATTTTGGTATAGTTTCCTTATGTATGTAAAGTCTCTAATGTTTATCATAGTATAAGTCCGAAATCGTCTTTATGTATGTGTACAAATGTATATATATTAGGGGTGACAATTTGTGTTGGGTTGGGTTGGTGGGTTCGGGTTGACGGGTTGGCGGGTTAGAAGTGATCAACACCAACCCAACCTGATTTTACAATCGCGTTGAGTTTTTCAACCCAACCCAAAATACGTTAACCCGGAGCCAACCTGAGTAACCCGATTTTTTAATCTAGTCATCAAGTTTTCGAGTTTTTAGGTCAGTTTCGGGTCACCCGGGTCAAATGGGTCACATGGATCAATCATAGTCAAAGTATTTATAAGGTATGAATTTGCAGATTCTATTTTATGTATTTATATTGTAAATACGAGTTCTATGTATAAAAACAGGAGTTTAATGAGTTTGATAATGCCGAAAGTTCAAGTTCGGGTGGATTTACTGAATTGCAACTATACCTCTGATGCGCACCGCTCGGTCGTCGTGTTTCCAACCGGCACGCACCTGTGTGGGGTAAGTTTTAAATTTATATTTTGTCAGGGGCCTAAACCTCTGTACTACCTACTGGTAGTATGTGGTAAAGATGATCCAGGGTCGTTCCTCATGACGGTCGAATTGAAACAGAGCTCGTTGAGATAACTTAGTAATCAAGCTAGGTTTGGATAGTTGGATAGGTATGTGTTTTGGTTTTTATCTATTAAAAATTACTAAAACTAATAAAGCATAAAAGTAAAAGGAAGCTAGCATATATATAACACTTAAGGATAACGAAGAGGTGGTTCACCATGATTTAGGATAGTGTATTGTTTGGAATGATGTTTATCAGAGACACATTTAACTAACAGATAGATAAACTATAGGTGTAAACACTAGGACCGTACTTCTTTAGTCCGGTTCTAAACTAGTATGTCACCGAGTCCCAGGTTATCTTGATTCTGATCAGACCAAGCTGTTTTAAAACCCCCCTCACCGTCTCATAAGAGACCAAGTGACCCTCTTTGGATATATGTATCCGGGGTACAGGAATGAGGCAACAGACCGCAATTATATCTGACCTTTCTTAACTCCTAAGTCTAAATGTCATTATCTAATTGTGTATTAACTTTGTATTCTAATTATCGGTTAAGTGGAGTTAAGGGGTTTAAGCATCTTAGACTACAACCGAGTCTTTGCTTTCTTTTCAGAACTCCATATTCAATTACTGTAAGTACAAATACTTCCGTCATGAATTAGACCCTCCTTTACAATCATTCATTCATCCCTAGGTGTACTCGCGGTGTACAAGACATTTAAGTATTTCCACAGCTGTATAACACTAGGTATATTCGCGGTGTACAATACTTTAAGTATTTCCACAACTTTATAACCCTAGGTATACTCACGGTGTACAATACTATAGTATTTCCACAACTTTAGGGTTCCTAGACCATGTTCTAGAAGGGTGACTTCTAGGTATTTCACGATGAGATAGACCTTCGACATTTCCTTAGCTTCCACGTATTTGTACTCCACCTGAGGTGTTTCCAACGCTATACTAAGTACAGGGCCGTTTTACGAATATCTTGTAGCTTCATACATAAACATAGATAACTATCTACCGTAACTAGGGTTTCGTCATATCCTACAACTAAGGTGGTAGCCACGTGAAGGACTGGAAAGGGTGACACGTAAATTAAGTCTAGATTCAGGATAAGTTTAGATAGATAACAAAGCATAACATCATTCTTAATTACAACTATCTATATCATGGCAAACATACAAGCAACTACTCACAAAGCATGGCAATAAACATTTCTAACATTAATAAATCACAAACATCAAACAAGAACATTATGACAAATTAATAATAGAAAAGATAGATAATACCCGTACAAATTGCGAGCAGAATAACACTTGTATTTTTTCTAATAAATCCCGAGCATTACAAATGCTAGCTTCTACTAATTAAACTACATAACTAATCTAATAGAAAAGAGAAGGATTCTCCCCTAATCTTCCCACTAGTTTCAAGGATTAAAATCCTAGAGAGAGAAACTAGAGAGAGAGACTAGAGAGAGAACCTAGAGAGAGAAAGAGTGTTTGAGAGAGATTAGAGAGATATGTGAATGAAGGGATGATGAAAATGAGGAGGTGAAGGTTGGTATTTATAGGTAAAGATCCCAAGATACCCGTACAAGCTCCAAAGCCCAAAATACAAGCCCGAAACAGCACCGAACCTCAAAATAACTGAAAAACGGCATCACCGGAGGGCCAAAGGGGCCGTATACGGCATGCTAGGGGCCGTATACGGTATGCTAAGGGCCGTATACGGCATCCTTGATGTCGTTTGGTCTTTACCCGTTGTTCGGTACTTCGTTCGTTGCTTGTTTCGCGCGTATCTTCTTCGTTTCTTGTTCGTTTGGCTTGATTCTTTCGCCTATGATCTCAAAATTCCGTTACGTTTCTAATGATACCAAAATCATGTATTTTGGATGTGTGTAGCTCATACGTGATCGGAATGCGTTCGGTTGATATTAGATGCCGTATCTTCTCCGTTCCTTATCCGTTTTGCCTGATTCTCCGCTCTCGTAATTACCTATGAATCGTATAAGATAAGTTAGGATGTGTATAATATAGGGTAAATATTAGTGGAGGAATCAGGTGAAGTTTATTCGCTTCGTTGTTATAAGATGTTTTCACTAAATATTGGCTCAAATAGTGAGGAATAATGTGCGTAAAAACATGACTTTTTACGTTACATCAACCTCGCAGAGCCAAGAACCAAAATTCGTGTTTGCTTACTTGAATTTTGGAAATCTCAAAGGTATAGGTATCCTGTTTTAGCTAAATTAGCTATGGATATATTTTGTGTTCCAGTTTCAACAGTGGTTTTCGAATCAACCTTTAGTCTTGGAGGAAGAATTTTGGATCAATATCGAAGTTCAATGCGACCTTCTACGGTTGAAGCTGTGATTTGTACCCGAGATTGGTTGTTTGGTGAAAACTGTAAGTTTTTCGTTTGATTCGTATATAATACTTTAATATGCATCGATTAACTATTTCATCACTTATGATATAATCTTTGATAATGTAGTACTTTCACATGATGGCCTTGAAGAGGTACTACAAAATGTAATGACTTTGGATAACAACAGAGATGAAACAGGGGCTGCAAATCCAAATCTGACATAATTTGGTTTTTGGTGAGTTTGAAACCAATATGCATTCTTCAAGTTTTGCTTTGTGTATTTAAATTTGCTTGAAGGCATTACAAATGCTTTTGAAAGAAAACTGTACAGAAGGTTTATATTAGTGATTTAAACAACTAGTCTTTTTTATCTTCTGGTTTTTAAATTTTTAGATATATTACACATATAATATAAGTGTATGGTAGTTATGGCATGGTTACTTACATGGGGATGCATCATGCATGGATATATATGGCCTATATTGCTTCTGTTTTGGTTATTTTATGTTCAAGTGCTTCATATACATATAAAGTTCCAAAAATAATCATATACATATTATATCCATTTGGATTCATTACCAAAAACATCATTAGTTTATAACTTCCACTAAAATATAAAGGTATCAAAGATTTCTAAAACGAAATTTAAGAATTCAAATGCACTATACAAAATTATAAATGATTCTTCCATCGTGATCATCTTTGATTCTTGAAGTCGTCACTAATTCTTCACTCCTGAAATTAGCATGGGAAAAATTAAGCAATGAGTAATGGGATTGTGATTGTAAAATGAAGGCTAGAACAATAAAAATAACGCAGTAGACAAATAGCAAAATATGAGCATTCTATAATTGAAAGACCAACTTTCTCTCTTTATTTCCTTGTTTCCTACTATTACTACTACATGATGTTGAACATGTTTAACCCTTTGATTCTTTCAAATATTCATCAAAAACCCCATCTAGTACTGTTCTAACCGCTTTCAGTTGTGGGGACTTCGGACCATAAAGTTTCTGATAAGAAAACTCAAGGAAGGAATACTTGTATTTTGGATCGAATACGATAGCTACAGCTAATAGTGTACTAAAATCAGCCCAATTTTTATTGAACTTCAACCACATTTGCTCAGCTATATGCTTCATATAAGCATATTCACTTTTTAACTCAATAACCAACTTCAAGTGGATCTCAAATACTATTGGGAAAAACAAATTCGAAGTAGGATAAAGGGTTCCCGAGAAGTCAAGTGTCGCTTCATAGAAAACTTGAAGAAAGTCACATATCTTCCTAATCCTTTCCCATTCGTCTTCTGTTGGACAACTTTCAAAACCAGACTCCAGCAAACTAAGATGACACAAAGCAGGCCGATAATAAAGTGCACATGATAGCATTCTCTAAGTAGCATTCCACCTAGTGGGAACATCTTGCATCAAAGATCTTTTGGTATCTAAAAAAGTTTCCGTGCAACT
This sequence comes from Gnaphalium uliginosum, assembly GCA_963930675.1. NCBI lineage: Eukaryota > Viridiplantae > Streptophyta > Magnoliopsida > Asterales > Asteraceae > Gnaphalium > Gnaphalium uliginosum. Next base: position 55,746,051 of record OZ005680.1, on the reverse strand, counting down.
CGAACTTTTTTTTTCCTACCATCAGATCCTTCACATATCTTACACAATCTCTAACTTTTTCAACAACAACATCAATTTATTTTAGCCCATCTTGAATAATTAAATTGAGAATATGACAACAACACCTAAGATGAAATAGCTCACTGATAGCATCAAATAATGTCTTATTTATATTATATTATTTCCTTATTTCTAAGCATTTTTATAGCAAATTATTTATATATACTGTTGATTTCGTTTATATTTGCAGAAAGATGTTTAGATTAAAGAAATAAAGAAAAGGAACGAAAACAAGCTGAAAAGTGAAGAAAATAAAGAGAAGAATCAAGATCATGAAAAGTGGGCTTAAAGAGAAGATTAAACCCAAGAAAATAAAGTTATTGGGCTAAAATAAAAGAAGAAATTCGGATGAAGGCCCAACAAAGAAAAGAGTGGAGCCCAAAAGAAGATTAGTCCAAGCCGTGAAGCAGAAGATTCTGGAACCACATTCAGCCGGCGGTTGGAATATCCAACCGGCGGTAGAACTTAAATCAGGAAGGCGGTCGAGCGCGCGGGTCAAGATCCGGGTTAACGGGTAAAAACTCAACCCAGCCGGCGGTTGGATTCGCGAACCTGAAATCTATAAATAGAGGCCATTCTCAACCTTTAACCATACTCTTTTACAAACGAATTAAGTCGTTCTTAATTCGACTTTAGGGTTTAGAATCCGACTTTGAGGGTTATTTGAAGGCTACGAAGCTAGGGTTTGAAGCTTTTCAACCCTAACAAAGATTTGGTTCAGTATCTTGGTTTTGATTCTTATTCTTTTCTATTTACTATGTTTTATTACATGTTTCTAGATTTGGTTAGGTTTAATTCAAACATGAGCTAATTCTTTTATTGTATTTACTTAGATAAATGATTAATAGATAATGGTTTCATGATATGTTTATGTTGATTTAAATGATGAATGGTTATTAAGTTTATTCGAAAGATCTATATTGATTATGTGTTGATTAATTCTTACTTAACGTGGTCAAAAGATTTTTGCTAGAACTAACGTTTGTATGAGTTGATTGATTATCTGCAATTAAGTAATTTACTAGTTAATTGTGGCTTGGGACTGTAACCGGCGACGGGTTAAGAGACTAGCAGTTAATATAACCTAATCGCTGTGATAATTATGAAAATCAAATAATTATAGACTTGCGTTAACACGATGTCACATAGTGAATCTTAATGATCTGTTGATAGGAATAATAGCATAAAGCTTATGTTAATAACACGCCTCAGTGTATTCAAGAGAATCTAGTATTAAGGTAAGTTTTATTAGGGATTAGTTAACCTTAATAGGAGGCTGTCCATATAAGTTTAAATCACCATAATAAACAATCAACAATTCAATAAACATATCTGAAACCTGAATCTAGAAATCACTATTTTAAATTACTTTCAAGTTACTTTTTTAATCCTTAATTGTTTAAGTTTTATTCGTTTTTACTTTACTATGTTCGTACGGAACTAAAACGCCCCTTATCTATTTGTAATTTGTAATTTTAAGGTTTAATTAATTATTTTAATTTACACTGTTTCCCTGAATTCGACTCGGTCTTACCAAAGCCATACTATAATACGAACATGTATTCTTGCCTGGTTTTGTTTAAGTTACTTTAGTATTTCCAATCAATTAAAACTTGTATTTTTAACGACAATTTAACACGCATCACTCACCACCATATACTAAGGAATTCAACGAACCAAATTGTTTCTTAAGAAAATTAACACAAACATCATTTTCAGAAGCATTATCTAACGTTATAGAAAATAACTTCTTTTCAATACCCCAACTCTTAACCAAGCCAATAAGTTTTTCAGCTAAAGCAACACCCGTATGTGGATGAGGCATGTAAGAAAAGTTTATAATTCTTTTCAGTAACGCCCAATCGCTATTGACATAATGTGCAGTTAAACTCAAATAACCTTCGGTAACAATTGACGTCCAAGCATCAGAAGTTAAAGAGATTCGACTAGGACAACTAATTAACTCATCACGAAGCCTCTTACTTTGATGCTCATACAACTTTAAAATGTCAGCCTTTGTGGTGTTTCTAGATATGCAAGTGACACTCGGTTTCAAGTATTTGAAAACGTTTCTGATTCCTTCATATTCTGAAAAAGAAAACGTCAAATCGTGTCTAACTATTGCATGATTCAACAATTCCCTAAACTTTTCTTGCTTGAACTTAGCATTTCTTACATGTAAAACATCTTTGTCAGAAGAAATCATATATTGACCAATCTCTATTGTTGTTTCCCCTTTACATTTTTTCTTATGACGAATCAAATTACCCGTACCATGATTACTCTCGGCAATGAATGTCTTACCCACATTTATTACACGCACCCTTAAGGGCTCATTTGGTAGGTTTTCCAGTATAGTGTAGTCTGTCCAAATCGGTGCTGTGAATTTCCTTTTCCTTTTTTTTTTCTCCTTTCAAAGAGCTTTCCGCACATGTAAATGTGGTTCCAGTGGTAGGACCAACCTCTTCAACAGAGTCATCACTTTCATCATTATCAACCGGTATATCATTGGAATGATAATCCATAGCTCAGTCTCAAACTACAAAAAAAAAGAGGAAAGAAAAGATATCAATATGCATATTATATAAGTAAGAATCTGGACTAAAATGCATATTATATATAAGAAAACTAAAGCCAAGCAAAACCTACAAAAATCTATCTACAAGCATTCTGAGCAAACGGTTGATTATTCTCCACACATTGAACCATGTACATTTAATAAAAGCAAGAAAACGATTAACTGAATGAAACAAAGGCGATCAAACAATTAAATATAGGTTTAATAAAAAATAATTTTCCTAACAACCAACAAATAGTCAAATAATATATAAAAAGACAAAAATAACTTTAGTATGACTTACTATTTGATCGTCGAACTTCAGAGGTTAGGGAATTAGGGATTATGATTTGTTAATTTGTGAGTAAATGAGATGTTAGAAGTTGGATATGAGATTCTGAGATATGGAATTAGGTCAAGTACATCCTTTTGGAGAAAAAAAGTGCCAGTGGATATTTTGGTGTGAGCCTAAAGTTTGTATCAAATTTAAATTAAAAAAATAATAATAATAAAATTTAAAAACTTCAGGTTGTCCAGTCAACCTGAAAATTCCGTGGGTGACCCGTACCCGACCAGAAAAAATATCAGGTTGGCGGGTTTCGGGTTCGCGGGTCAAGAATTACAAACCCAACCTGATTATTTTTGAGTGGGTTTCGTGTCGGATTTCGGATCGTGTCGGAAATTGCCAGCCCTAATATATATGTTAAATTAGTTTTGCAAGTCTTAGTAGGTGATGAAAGTAAAGCAAGATAAGAGGTGTTTAGAGAGCTTACAAGTGTAAAATAAGCTAGTAAGAAGAAGTCATGAACACACCTTTGGATTATCTAAGATTTAAGAACCCAATTGTCACACCCCCAAATTTGTACAGCGGAAGCGGTTCGGGTCGTGGCATGACTAATCAAGTAATCACAACACAAAGGTAAAAGCGAACGACTCTATATGAGACGTTTATAAAATAGTACAAAAGTAGTTACATTGAAATACTTTAAAAGTTTACATTAGCCTCGAGTTCGCGAAGTAATATCCTGAAGATTCTAGTACATTACGAAATATTTCAAAAATAATATATGAACATCTTCATATACGTATAATGCATGCGACTCGATGTAGCTAGCAATCCTGTGGGCAATCCTACTGTTGCTGAGTACATGAGAATACAAAGCTAAAAGGGTCAACCAAAAGGTTGGTGAATCTCACAGGTTTAACAGTAAAAACGTAGTTATGAAACACAAGATTTATCCGTGATTTGCAATCAAGCAAATAAAGTAAACAAAATTAATGTTTCCGAAATTGCCATGAGCCCATGGTTCGAAGCCTAACCCGTTTTGTGCCTCCCGGAGGTGTCTAAGCCGAAACACCTTTATGACAAATACTAGAGTGCCTGTTTTTAACTTGGTTATAGCTAGTAACCCGGACGGGGGTGTCATTCCCATAATAGATCTATTCTCTAGCACTCGCGCCTTCGCAGTTAACGAACCATGTATGTTGAGGACTTTTAATGGATTAAAAACAACTCATACAATCTTGTAAAAATAATCGAGTACTTGTGTTCATTAAAAACAGTTAAGCATTTGTATCTCACCCCAAAGTATATAAAACAGTAAAAGTAAAAGTGGGGCTGTAAGACTCACCCGGGGTTTGGCAAGCAAATATAGCAATTAGCAAGCATATAACAAATAGCGGGTGTCTGTGTCCCGTAATGCAACCTTCTAGTGCCCTAAACGCATAAGGTTGTGTGTAAGTGGGGTGTCAATGTCCACTTATCTCATTCGTGTAGGTGGAGGGTTAATGTCCACCTATGCTAGTTCCCTCAGGTAGAAATGTCCAATTGTTCAGTCATCGTTTGTGCTTAGAAGACATGTACGGCCCGTTGGTGACATTTGGGAAAACATAAATTTGATTAATTATGTTATGCGACACAGAGGTTAGTGTCGCAGGTTACTGCGACACTCGAGGTGGTAGCGACATTGTCTTAGTGTCGCTGGTTTATACTGTTTGGTTTTAGAGGTAGCGACACAAGGGTTGGTGTCGCTAGTTTCCACTATTTTATAGATAGCGACACAAGGGTTGGTGTCGCTAGTTAATACTGTTTGTAGCGACACAGGAGTTAGTGTCGCAGGTTACCACTGTTTGTTTAAAAATAGCGACACAGAGGTTAGTGTCGCACCCAATTTGGGCCATGTGCGACACTAAGGTTCTGCTATGTTTTTCAAGTTCGGGAAAGTGGTCAAATGTGCTCGGTTTGACCCGAAACTTTTACATGACTCTTACATATGTCTAAGGGTTGTAAAAATTTAGTTCTTCCATTTTTAGTAAGTTCACAAGTGTCGGTTTTTATTTTTGTGCAAAATCAGTCCACCGTTTATATTTCCAGAAAATGTACATTTTTGTTGGCTCGATTTCGAAAATCATAAGTCTGAAATAAAATACAAAAAAAATCACAGAGGTTCCCCTATGTCTTGACTACTTTCAGTAATTTTTCTAGAATTTTTAAGCAAGTCTAAATATTTTTAAAAATTACATTTATCCACTGAGGTCAAAAAGTGACCAATCAGGACACATGCAAGAAGATTAATTTTCTGGGCAAAATCCATAGGGTTTCAGAAAAAGTGGTCAACACGAAACTTGTAGCCAATAAAATTTATAAACTTTTGGCGGTGGTTTCAGGTCGTTTGGTGCCCTGTAGCTCGAGATATGGTCAAAACCATAAGACTAAAGTTTCTGACTTTTTGGACAGGTTATACCTATGTTTTTATAAAAATCATTTCGGGTATCAAACGAACTCCAAAAATCGTGAAACCACTTGGAAATGAAAGCTAACTTTTTAAACTTAATTTTTGCCTTTTGAATCGTTCATTTTGGTCAAGTTTTGAGGGAGAAATAGCCTCTCAAAGTCAGACCATTTTTCTGATCAGCTTGCATGTGACGTTTTTGACACTTTTAACCATGAAAAACGAGTTTTATGTTATGATTTGGACATTTCCTTGTTAAGTGAACATTATAACATATTTATAGAAGTGTTACAAGTGTTTTAGAAGAGTGTTGAAGTTCTTACAATGTTTGTACAATCGAGAAGGAGGAGAAGAAGCTAGTGTGCTCGTTTTCTCGCGTTTTTCTTGAAGATCTCGGTGGCGGTTTATGGTGGCTCCTTGGTGCTTGTATGGGGTCTTATGGTGATGTTTGGTGGCTGTGGTGGTGGTGATTGTATGGGGGTCTTATGGTGATGTTTGGTGGCTGTGGTGGTGGTTGATGGCAGCCAAAATTCGTTCTAGAGAGAGGGGGAAGAGAGAAGGAGGAGAAAAGTGAGGGAAATGGTGATATGATGAATGAAAGGAAAGGCGGAGTGGAGTTGTAACACCCACTTTAAGGGCCTAGTGGTATTCCGGTAATTTCCCTAAAACTTTAAATTATTATTTAATGTGTTAAGAAATATTTTACTATTATTATGTCTGATAATATTAGTAAAATGAACAAATGAATTATTGTGACTAATACATAATTCATTGATTTAAACCGTACTAGTTGACGGTAAAATAAAATATTTGGTTTTCGCAAAATGGTTTTAGGTTCCAGACAATAGGTTAAGAAGGGAACTAAAATTGTAATGGTATTGGGTTAGATTAATTTATATATACGCATATATTCTCAAACCTTCTGTACAATTCTCAAAGTTTCCATACACCCTGCGAACCGAAACCAAAATTGAGAAAAACAAAACCAAAGAAAGCTTTCTCTGAGATTGTAATCTTCTGTTTTATCATCTTCTTGATTCAGAAACGAGTTTCATTTCATTATCATCATCTTGTTCATGTGAGTAATTCAGTGTTTATAAACTCATTTTTATGAAATTAGCAAATTCATGAAATTGTTGTGAAATAGTGGCTTGAAATATGTTATATGATGATATTTGATGTATATGAAGTGTTAGAATGATTGTTAGTATGTTAGAAAGTCGAATTGTGAGTTTTGCAAGTAGAAAGTTCGGGTTTTTCAGTAACAGCAAGTAGAAAGTCGAAGTGTTTTCAGGTAGCGACTAAGTGACAATTTCACTAACACGGATTGGGTTGAGATTCGCATGGTCACTCGAAAACGACCCAATAATCAAGGCTCTATTCTATGAGCCTAGGCAGTTTTTGGCCTTTCGGGGTCATCTTGGGGTCGAAAATGACATTTTTCAGTTTTAAACCTCGTTTCGGGACTTTCTGGTTTCGCTTCGGATTGAACGATTGTTTTCTTAGACTTCAGGAATTTACCTGTTTGTTTAAATATGTTATATGATTATGGAATGAGTTACTAACTCATTATTTGTTGTATTCTCAGATCAGCAGAAGACTCAGTAATATAAGACTTCTGAGTTGTTGGACTGAGACTGGCAGGTGAGTGGATCTGGAACTCACATGTTTGATTTAGTTGTAACGATTTGGTTGCAACAAGTAAACGTAGATATAATTGATAGACTGTTTAGTCTGATATGCTGATTATGAATCTACGTGCAATGTGGCCTCTGGGCATTGATTGCTAGTAAAGAGGTCAACAGATTGTTGGACTTGATGATTTACAAGATTACAGATATGGGGTGTCGTACATGTGTTGTATTAAACCCATATTGTGTAGTGGTAATATCAAGTTATCGGTATATTCTGTAGTGGCCACTACAGATTGTGATAAGCGTTTCTTGAGGGCCACCGCGGCAGTAGGGTTCCTCAAAAACCACCGATCCTCTTTGATATTGATTTTGATGATTTGTGTTTACGATTAATTGATGTAAACAGATTGTTAAGCTAAGTTGAACTGTTAGTTTCATGTTCATTCACTTAGCTTCGTGCTAATCCCCCACTTTAATCCCTGCAGGTCATGTTTGATAGGGGCGGGCAGGAGGATTATATTTGAAAAGAATGTTTGATCGGCTGGCAACTCTGATATATTTTGATAAATAATGAAAGTTGAATTTTGTAACCCCCGTATTTGTACGATGTTTTGAACATTATATGTATTTACCTTTTGTAAATATTGTTAATATAATATATTTTGACCTACGCTTCCGAATTAAAGAGTATTTTATATTATACTAAGAGAGGGGCGTTACAGGAGTGATTAACAAAGTGGGCATGGGGAAGGGTTATTCTTGGTCAAAATGCAGATCTTTGGGGTGGGTTCCACCATGTGGGTGTGTTAATTTATTTCCCCAATTTGCATTACGTGCAGTGCTCGTTTACCCGTTCGTTTCATCGTTCGTTTAAATGTTAAACGTTTATTAATTAAGCTTTTCGTTAACGATTTATTCGTGTGAATTTTTATTGAAGTTTTATTTAAAATACTTCATTTTAAGTTATTGAAGATTTATTCGTGCGCGATTTACGCGTTTTCGTCGCGTTTGTTACGTTTTAAGCAAAACGTCTAGGTTTTTCGCATATCATTATTTAATAATAATAATAATATAGGGTAAATAACTACTATTTAAACTATAAAATAGGTTTACGTTATTTATGAAAAGTTATCACCAACGCCGTATAGATTGTCGGACTCAGTCCGTTCGTTTCGCGTAATTGCAAATAATTACGTATGTGTATATACATATATACAAGTAGTTACAAGTAGTTACAAGTACTTAGCCTAATATATATCTAAATACATGTAATTACACTATTGTTAGGCTCAAATAATTGTCCTAATTTGTCGAGTGTCACACCAATCAAACACTTAAGAGAAAATATGGTGATTTGTGTGAGTGAGGGTGGTGTGGCTGATTTTTGTAAGAGGGAGAGAAGGAGAGAAAAGTTTTTGAGTGTTGGTAAATGGCAAGTGAATAAGGGTGGCGAGGGGCTTGTATTTATAGGTGGGGAGGTGCAAAAACTAGCTAGTTGATCTTAATAACCAACTAGTTGAATTTAAATGTGAGGTTAGAGCCTTGGAGAATAGAAGTCAATGCATGGGGAAGAGAGGGGAAAGAGTTGCTTGGATATCTTGTGAGCTTAAGCTTGAATCAATGGTCCATAGATTCAAAGAGGACACAAGGTGCAAGTAGTATGATTTAGCTAGTAAAGACCCACATGGGTGTGTTTGGGGTGATTTTGTGTGTTCAAAGTGGGCGAAAAACTTGTCATGCAAAGGGTTATGATCATGCAAGGTGGTGTGCATGCATATTTATATGTGTTAATGAACTTGGTACAAGTTTGTGTGATATTATACATTAGTGAGTATAGTTTAAACATAGTAATTAGTTAAACATATATTTGTTTGTCATTCTATATTTGTTGGCGTCTCATGCCAATTCGAAACTTATAACGTTTGTATTTAATTCGTTGCTACTCATAATGGACATGTTGATCATGCATTTAGTCTAACTATACACTAAATACAAGTAATGATGTTTTATTTAGAGGTAAAAGTTAACCTTAATTTGTTGGTTGTCACATGGATACTCAGTGTTAAAATTGCTGATTTTATTTTAGTCATATGTGAATCGAAATATGGAATGTTGACTAATCTAGGCTATAGCTTTTTGACTTGATTGAACATTTAGTCTAAAAACAGTAGTTATGAGTGATTCAAGGTTGACCAATACACAGAACACTTGGCATGAACCAACCACTTGAGCATTGAGCTAAGTATTAACAGAATCAGTTTAGTCCCATTCTTCTTGAATTACTTTGAATTAACGTCTCGTAGATTTTAAGTCCACCAAGTATAAATGGATTGATACAATTAGCGACCAATAGCACATTAGATAGCGTTAAAATCACCAAACAGAAACCATTCTGATGTAGAGAATGCCTTCGGGCCTCCAACTCCTCTGGCTTAGCTGTCGTTTCTTTGGTTAACATGTGAAGTGAAAATTCATACCGATTCGAATATCGAAGGGTCATAAATGACAAATTATAATTGTCATAATCTATCCAATTTAATTTAATATTTATTTAGTTTTAGTTAAGATTTATTTAGATTTGATTTATATATATCTTTATAATTGTTTTCTTTTCCACCAAGTTTAGTCTAGGGTTAGAAATCTATATAAGCGTTTGATTGTATTAGAGTTTGAAGTATTGAAAGAGAGAGTTTTCTTGGTTATTTGTGTGGTTTCTTATACTGACAAACACCCCGTCATCATTTGGTATCAGAGCATAGGTTCGGGAGAAGAAATCGCACAACTAAAAGAAGTCAATCCGAGATAACCGTCCATCTTCGTCATACTCTGCGCAGCTGCGAGAGAATTGAAGCCACGGATTCGTTAACTGTTGGATCGTTGTGATTTTCGGATATGTGGTTGAGAACACATAGCCGCACAATCTGACCGATGGGATTTTCAATTGGATCTTTCTACAATGAAATATTGTTTTCCGAAGTTTCTGCAGTTTTTGTATCGAATATGTTTTGATTTTGGTAATTCGTAGATTCGCTGGAAGAGGCAACGATAACCAACCGCCGATACACATGTGTGTTAAAGGATAAAGATCCCATAAACAATTGGAGGAACTTCGGACGGATTTCAACAACGAGCCAACCGTAGAGTCGCCGAACGAGGCAACGAAAACGTGAGTGAGGAAGAAGTCCCCGGATGATTTTATTGGATAGTTGAACAAGATGGATCATGATTCTCTTTGGAGGAGCCGTGTTAAGGAAACGAAGGGGGTTTAGAAAGTTTTAGAGTTCGAGACTTGGAAAGACAAGACTCGAGGACGAGTCTTTTCCAAGAGGGGGAGAATGATGCAGAGAATGCCTTCGGGCCTCCAGCTCCTCTAGCTTAGCCGTCGTTTCTTTGGTTAGCATGTGAAGTCAAAATTCATAACGATTCGAATATCAAAGGGTCATAAATGACAATTTATAATTGTCATAAACTATTCAATTTAATTTAATATTTATTTAGTTTTAGTTGAGATTTATTTAGATTTGATTTAAATTTATCTTTATAATTGTTTTCTTTTCCACCAAGTTTAGTCTAGGGTTATAAGTCTATATAAGCGTTTGATTGTATTAGGGTTTGAGTTAGTTGATTATGAATTATTGAAAGAGAGAGTTTTCTCGAGAAGTCCCATTTTGAGCACCCGTTTAGGGTTATTGAATTTCCAATCTTGGTTATCTGTGTGGTTTCTTCTACTCACAGACACCCCGTCATCACATTCATACCCCATCTACGAGATATATATTAAGCAACAGTCGATATCCAAATTAGTTCATTCACCACCCACCAGAATAGAACAGGAACTGATAAGACAAAACAATTTAGAGAAGCTAAACAGATGAGGCCACCGGTTTCATGTATAGCCGGCTTAACGGTGTAACTGGATGCTCCTGGACCTCCCAATAAGGATTATAAGTAACTTAGATTTACGACTCCAAGATATACACAAGGGTAGAGAAGTAGAGTGCAAATTAACTAAACTTATCCTTTCCAAGTAGTCAACAAAAAATCATTAAGTGCTAGTTCTACAGAATCAAAGACAAAAAATAATTTATAATTATTTTAAATGAAAGTCAATGGACCACTAATATATAGTTTCAATCAGTTCTACCGCTTCGCTTTATTCTACGGCCGTTATAAATAAATTCCCAATTATGATGACACACTTTTGTAGTTGACTTGAGAATTCGGTTTGACATGTAAATCATCATGCGATACACGTAAAGGAGCTGGGTCCTGTAGGCTGAGTGAATGAACATTGAATAGATAAGATATTTAGTAACTAATTAGTTTATTTTTTATTTGATGTGGTTGACAGTCTGTACTTGAGTGTGTTCTTTTGGAAACCTTTTTTTTGTGTGTGGAGAAAATCATAATTTTACAGTCAACAATATGGCTGGCAGACGTGAAGCGCAGACGATTGGAATTGATTTAGGTACAACATATTCCTGCGTAGCCGTTTGGCGAAATGGGCGAGTTGAGATAATTCCTAATGAGCAAGGCAACAGGACGACACCTTCTTTCGTCTCTTTTACTGATACAGAGTGTTTGGTTGGTGATGGAGCTAAAAACCAAGTTGCAATGAACCCCACCAACACGGTTTTTGGTATAAATTTTGTCCTAATTTCATTTATTCGGACATTTTTATGATTATTTTCTGTACAACAGTGGGCAATCGAGGAATGTGATATAGGGTATGCACAATTTAATATGAATGTTCCTTGTGTTTTTCAGATACTAAGCGACTGATTGGAAGGAGGTATGGTGATGCCACGGTGCAGGAAGACATGAAAGCTTGGCCTTTTAAAATTGTTGAAGGGAAATTTGGTAAACCTATGATAGTAGTCAAACATTTGGATGATGAGAAAAAATTGGCTGCAGAAGATATTTCCACTATGGTTCTAACCAAGGTGAAAGAGGTAGCTAACGCGTACCTTAATGCCGATGTGAAAACTGCGGTGATCACTGTGCCTGCTTATTTTGATGATTTACAAAGACAGGCAACAAAAGATGCAGCTACAGCTGCCGGTCTTGATGTTCTGCGTTTACTGAGTGAACCAACCGCAGCTGCTATTGCCTACGGGCTAGACGAAAAGGATAGCATCACTGGTGTAACAAATGTTCTTATCTTCGACTTGGGTGGTGGTACATTTGATGTCTCCCTTGTTGCCATCAGCAAAGGCGGTTTTGAGGTTAAAGCTGTTGGTGGAGACACTCATTTGGGTGGTGAGGATTTTGATAGTCGAATGGTGCAACACTTTGTTGCAGAATTCAAAACGAAACATAAGAAAGATATTAGCAGCAGCCCAAGAGCGTTGGGTAGGTTGAGGGTTGCTTCCGAGAAAGCAAAGAGGGTTCTTTCCTCTGCAGTTCGGACTGACGTACAAATCGACTGTTTGTATGAAGGTGTTGATTTTACATCAAAAATCACTCGGGCTAAATTTGAGGAGCTAAATATGGGTTTCTTTAACAAGTGTATTGAAACTGTGCAAATGTGTCTTGATGATGCCAAATTTGAGAAGAGCATGGTGGATGAGGTGATTCTTGTTGGTGGGTCAACAAGGATTCCTAAGGTCCAGCAAATGTTGCAAGAGTTCTTCGATGCTAAGGACCTCTGCAAGACGATCAATCCTGATGAGGCTATTGCCTATGGTGCAGCTGTTTTGGCTGCAAACATGACTGGTAAGGGTAATCAAATGGTTCGAGATTTGACATTGTTGGATGTGACTGCTCTTTCACTTGGCGTCGAGGCATTCGGAGAAGTCATGAATGTTTTGATCCCAAAAAACACACCGATACCTGTTACGAAGGAATCAATCCGTCAGTCGATTATTGACAACCAATCTTCGTTCCTGTTTAAGGTTTATCAGGGGGAGAGAAGTAGATCGACAGACAACATCTTGCTCGGTGAATTTGAGCTTTCTAACCTTCCTCTTGCCCCTAGGGGTGTTACAAAAGTGAAGGTTTGCTTCAACATTGACGCTGATGGCATTTTCAAAGTTTCTGCAGAAGAACTAACAACCGGTCAAATGAATGCTATCACAATCACAAACAATTTGGGAAGTCTTACAAAGGAAGAAAACGAGAAAATGTTGGAAGATGCAGAAAGATGCAAAGTTTCAGATCAGGAGTACATAAAGAGAGTGGACGCCTATAATGCATTGGTGGACTACATTTATGTCGTACAATCAAAAGTATCTGATGACTATATTAGGAAAAGGCTAAGTCGAGAAGATTTGAAGCATATGGATGATGTGGTGGACATGGTAATCCAGTGGCTTAAAAGTAATAAGCTAGCCGACACCAAGGTGACAAAGGAGGTTATGAAAGAAGTAGAACAAGTGTGTAACTCCATAGTTGGTCGGTTTATGTAAGAAATAACATTTCATTCAGTATCAGAGTATGAAGCCCCCATTGTCGTTGTGAGTCTTTATATTCTTTGTACGCTACGATCACAAGAAGTTGGGGTTTATTTTTTTTTTTTGTAATTTTTCTTAGTAATTTGTGAGCTAAGAATCTGCTTGACTCTCTGTGTATATATGCATGCCAACACTGCATTCCGTACTGATTACAGTTCATTTGTAGTTGATAGAAACAACTTTTTTTATGTATGCCTATGTTCTCTGTCTTTTTTTTTCTCTTCATGGGATAATAAGATGTTCGCTTAATTTATGCTCGTTCTTTTTTCAACAAGAGATGATAATAAGTACTTCAGAACAGTAACATCCCTTAATTTATACAAGTAGGTTGTGATCCTAAACCAGGATATAGCTATGCGTGTCCATATTTAGTGATAAAACTAATTTTTGCCATCATGAAGTAATGTTGGTTGAAGGATTAACAAGCTGAGAATATGAGGACTGGAGTTTTATTTATACAAGTTGATGAGTTATTATTTTGAATCTGAAAAGATGAACATGGGTTGAAGAAGTAAAGTGTAACCCAAAAAGTCTCAACATGATTCAAGAATATTTCAATGAGTACTAGTTCAAAGGAATTTAAATGTTGATGATCAACTATTTTGAAGAAAGTCAATGGACTTAAAAAAATTAGTTTCAAACTTTAATTCTGTCTGTTGGCCTTGTCTTATGGTCGTCTTGAATTGAGATACCCCAAGGAAGTCAACCCTTTTGTAGTTGACCTGAGACTTTTATTTGATATGTAAAACATTGTGTGAGACACATAAAAAATCTGGCATGGGTCCTGTAGTCTCATAAAAAGTACAACAGTACTGTTTATCTTTGAAGACAATCAAGTGGATTTTTAATTGATTTTTAGGTCCATAAAATGTCTGGATCAAGACGTGAAGCGCCAGTGATTGGAATCGATTTAGGTACAACATATTCTTGTATGGCTGTTTGGCGACCTGGACGGGTTGAGATAATCACAAATGAGCAAGGCAACAGAACTACGCCTTCTTGTGTTTCTTTCACCGAAACAGAGCGTTTAATTGGTGAAGGAGCAAAAAATCAAGTCTCTATGAACCCTACAAACACGGTTTTTGGTACATGTTCCTTACAATTTACTATAAATTGTGCTTATTGTCTCAGTATCTTTCATTTTCATATATTTAACAAATATATAATGTATGAAAAACATAATTCTTTGAAGGTGAAATTATCCAAAAAGTACAAAAGAATTGGGGAAGTGTACCCAATATTTCCATCAAGTTGCAAAACTTCCATCAAAAACTATGAAATAATTTTGTGTGTGTGTGTTATAGCTTCATTACAGTAAAATAGGTACATGATTTGTTTCAGTTTGAACAATCTAGATTGTCTTGTTATATTTGACTCTGAATCTAAGGCTAACATGTAATTTTTTTCCGTTTGGACTGTCCAGATGCTAAACGTCTTATTGGAAGGAGGTTCGGTGATAGTAAGGTACAGGATGACATGAAAGTTTGGCCTTTTAAGATTGTAGAAGGGCAAAGTGGTAAACCTATGATCGTGCTCACACACAAGAATCATGAGAAGCAGTTTGCTGCTGAAGAAATATCCTCCATGGTTCTTACCAAGGTGAAAGAGGTAGCTACCTCATTCCTTAATGCTGAAGTGAAATCGGCAGTCATCACCGTTCCTGCTTATTTTGATGATTTACAACGTCAAGCAACTAAGGATGCAGCTACTGTTGCTGGCCTAAATGTTGTGCGTTTGCTGAATGAACCTACAGCAGCTGCAATTGCTTATGGGCTAGACAATAAGGGTACCACCGGTGGTGCTACAAACGTCCTTATCTTTGACTTAGGTGGTGGTACATTTGATGTATCGCTTGTCACAATTGACAAAGGAAATTTTGACGTTAAAGCGGTTGGCGGTGACACTCATTTGGGTGGTGAGGATTTTGATAATCGAATGGTGAAACACTTTGCTACAGAATTCAAAAGGAAACATAGGAAAGACATTAGCAACAATCCGAGAGCGTTGGGCAGGTTGAGGGTCGCTTCCGAGAAAGCAAAGAGGGTTCTTTCCTCAGCAGTTCGAACTGACGTACAAATCGACTGTTTGTATGAAGGTGTTGATTTTACATCAAAAATTACCCGGGCTAAATTTGAGGAGCTAAATATGGATTATTTTAACGAATGTATGGAAAGTGTGCAAAGGTGTTTAGATGATGCAAAGTTTCAAAAGAACATGGTGGATGAGGTGGTTTTAGTTGGTGGATCTACAAGAATTCTCAAAATCCAACAAATGTTACAAGATTTCTTTGATGGTAAAGACCTCTGCAAGACTATTAATCCTGATGAAGCTGTTGCCTATGGTGCAGCTGTTTTGGCTGCAAACATGTCCGGTAAAGGCAATCAAGTGGTTCGAGATATGGCGTTGTTTGATGTCACCCCTCTTTCACTTGGTGTGGAGGCAATTGGACAAGTAATGGGTGTTTTGATCCCGAAAAACACACCCATACCTGCCTCAAAGGAATCATTACGACAAACAGTTGTTGACAACCAATCTGGCTTTCTGTTTAAGGTTTATCAGGGGGAGAGAAGTAGATCGACAGACAACATCTTGCTAGGTGAATTTGAGCTTTCCAATATCCCTCTTGCACCTAGGGGTGTTATAAAAGTAAGAGTCCGTTTTGACATCGATGCTAATGGCATTCTGGAAGTATCTGCAGAGGAACTGAAAACTGGACAGAAAAATAACATAACGATTACAAACCATAATGGAAATCTAACAGAGGAAGAACTTGAGAGGATGCTGGAAGACGCGAAAAGATATAAAGCGGAGGATCAATTATACAAAGAGCGGGTGGAGGCATATAATGCATTGGAGGATTATGTTTATGAGATGAAAGCAAAAGTGGAGGATAACAACATCAGGAGAAGGGTAAGACAGGAAGATTTGATTAAAATGAATGAGGCCATTGAGGAAGTTATGATGTGGCTTGAGTTAAATACGCTTGCAGAAACTGATGAGATAGTAGACAAGAACAATGAACTGGAATGTTTGTGTAACTCCATTATTAATCGGTAAGTTTTTGTAAATACAGAGGGATCTTCCTTCACCTATGTATCCGGGTGTATACGATTAATAAATATGCTGTGCAAGTCTTTATGTTTTATTTTTCTTGTGAATCATATATTAATTAAGGTTGGTCCTTCTGAAAATTTGTTTTTTGTTTTTTTACTGCAATGATCTGCTTCTATCTCCATATGTCCACCTGCAGCTATGTGATACGTCTTCATTAAGCTCGTGTTTTTCAAATATTTGTCTTATGATTTGCGTGTAGGCCCTCTTCATTAGCTTATTAGTTTTGTTCATGTGATAATCATTAAGATGTGCTTAAGTGGATATATTTGTGTGTCTACAGTCGAAAATTCTAAATTTGGCCGGAAAGAACATGCATACAAACTAGTGTCCCAGTTTGGCAGTTTTTTATGATCACCAACATGTCAAGAAATTGCTTAATTGTTTGTGGGTTCTTTGGTTATAGTCATCCCTTCTTTCAGCACATAAGTTAGGCTAAATACAGAGTTGATGGGAACTGTTACGTTTCATCCGTTAAGAGTTGACAGCTGGACTATGTGTCTATGTAGCCAGTTAGAGCTTTGGATAGAGATACCCTTTGGGTGGCAACAAGATGATTGACATCCCTTCTGGAAACAGGGTGTGGTTTCTCATCAATAATGAAAACAAGATCCGAAAGACATGATGATCTATGGCTTTTCATTTCCTTTATTTGAAAACACTATTTTCGTACATTAATCGTACCCTTATTCCACCCAATTTGATTTTTATTGTCAGAATCTCTCAAACTTTAGTCAGTTTCCTACATGAAAAGGTACACAATCAAACCAGAGATCAACACATAAAAGAACAATAAAAAAGAACATTTACCATCATAGAAGCTAAGATACTAACTTGGATTGGGTAATTGGATTTAATTGGTATATATGGTTCCAAAAACAGTTAATTAAGGTATAAACATATAAGCCAGAACCTCTAATCAAATATAATTCACATTTAATTTAGAAACTCGAAACTAAATCAAAGACCGAAACGAGAACATTATAGTTGTTATATCTTGTCGCAATCCCACTTTAATGCTGCTTCTGCCATACTTGGTTTCCAAGGATATAAAGCCTTTAGTAGGATTTGCAGGAGATATATAGGATCAAATAGTGTTTAAAGATTCATAGTAGATCACATAGTATTTAGATTTATATATAGCATTACATTTCCTCAAGTAATTAGCCTGATAACATAAATAGTATGTCTCCATCATTCGAATATCATGTGTAAGCGACTAAGCGAGATATAGTAAAATAATCATTTATGCAATCTAAAAATACAAAATCTAAAAACCACATGTATAGATCTCAGATCATACTCCAAGAACAAGTTTAAGTAAAGCAATTCCAACATTCCATACATAAACATACATTTAAGGTACAAACTATGAACCCTTACATACTGAGTTTTCTAATTTACCAACACTTATAGCAACACACAAACTTCCTTGTACGCACGAAAACCAGTGAAGACATAATGTTATAAACATGTACGCGTTCATGAAGATGGCAACAGTCTTTTGATACCCGTTTTCTGGTCTGAGTTGAGTCTTGAAGGGAACTTGATTTTGAACCTAATCCTTAGGTTCCCTTTGTTGGTGGGGTCTTTCGATATAGGCATCCCTTCGCCTTTCACCACTTCTTCATAAGTTGGACTAATTACAGAGTTTATAGGGATCATTAAGCTTCGTCCATCGAGTGTTGTCAGCTGGACGATGTAACCAGTAAGAGCTTCGACTAGAGATATCTTTTGGGTTACAAGAAGATCATTACCATCCCTTTTGAAGACAGTGTGCGGTTTCTCATCGATTATGAAGACAAAGGTATCTGGCTGTTCAATTCTCTTTCCTGGAAAAGTAATTTTTGTGCCCTTTTTCCATCCTGGTTTGATATCTATTGTCAGAATCTCTTCGACCGAAGTTGATTTTCTGTTTGAAAAGTAAACAATTAAAACAAGTATAAACATATACTCGCCAAAGAAATTATTGCAATAAAAATCAAATGTCACATCGTAGAAATTAACATAAATTGAAACGATCTCATTATGAGATCCATATATGATAAATTTCTTCATCCGGTATTCTTATTTGTTTACTTCCATATATAGTAGTAGTGTAACATGTCCATACTAGTAGACAGGTATAAACTAAAGTAGCGTATATCAAGTTCCGCTGCGCGAAGTATTGGGTTTTAACAACTAACTTCAAAAACATATTCTTTCTTTAGAGGGTCATAAAGCTAGCTCTGCACTGTAACCATATACAGTTACACTAATGCATGAAAATTTTAAAAACAGATACACACAATATATAATTTCGTTCGTTCTATTTCATTTGTTATTGTGTTCACATCGTGGTTGGGAGATGCATAAATAATTTTTGATCCATTTCAAATCCTAGGTTTCCTCGTATACAAAGTTTAAGTTAATGTTAGTTTTATTTCACTAATTAGTGCTGTTCCAATCTATCCTGAGAACCAAACGAACCTATAAAAGAAAACAGCTCTGTAATCTTTAGTTTAAATATCGAAAGCGCACACGCTTAAGCACAAGGTTTATTCTCTTTTTACTTAATAAGCCCGTATCAGTGTCAACTATCGGCCTAACATATAATGTTTTCATATCACCAATTCACCAAGTGTAGTAGACCAAAGAGTTTCCTGTATCCCCTTGTGCAGACTGCAGTTATGCTTAAGATCAATTATTGAATATATTCAGTGACGCCCATACCTAAAGGCACCCGATATCAGAATTTGGCAATGGGTAGAAACAACCTTCTTCCTTAAGAATAATAACGCAATCCAAAAAGTTCAAACTGTAGCTAACAATACTCCAAGAATTATAAAGAGTAACAGGAGAAATCTTATCGTTTTTATCTTAAAGGTCCTTTCGTTATGAAACACTACGTAGCTAGTTTCTTACGTCAATTCCACGGAGGAAATTAGCATATTAGGATCTCAAAACTCAAAAATAATGATAAAGCCTAATTAATCACTTGCCCCTGTGGTACCGGCTGTCGCCGATGTAAAAATAACAAACTAAAGAATGATTGCTCGAACGATTAACTTACATATATAGAAAGAAGCAATTACATTCAGGGTTAAAGCTATAGATTGACAACGTAGTAATGTACTTATAGATCAGATTACCCACATCGACACATTTTTACAAAGTACATTACCTATATTAGTAATAAAATTGGTTCGTTATCTATATCGAAACAAAAATGAAAGTATGTTGCCAACTGTGACTTTAATGCTTAACTTCACCAAGTCAAATTACATTAACGTATAAATTTAATAATATAAACCGGAAAGTAGATGAAAGATCAGAATCAGAACTCACCCATTTGTATCAGAAACGACATCCCGAGATATCTTCATCCTCTTCGTGGATCCCTTGTATAAGTCCTCTAAAGTAAATGGCAGTGTCCGCTCAACTATAGTGGATTTCTTACCGTCAGCGGGCCCTTTAAACTGAGAATGCACATTATTACCGAACATGCCTCTCATAAATGGACCGGATTCGTCCATTTCCCCTGTCGACCTAGACGAACTAGGTCGCCCAAACAGCTCAGCAAATAGCTCCTCTGCACTTTTTGGATCAAAACCACCATGATTCGGGGGTGGCACCTGCCCCTTCAAACCCCCCTCCCCATATAGATCATAGATTGCTCTCTTCTGAGGGTCACCTAAAGCCTGCACACATAATAAAATTATAAAATTATAAAATAAATAAAGAAATAATAAATAATAATAAAAAGGTTTAAAAATCATAATTTTGAAAATGTTAATGAACATCGATCAATAAACCCCAAGAAATACATATATAAAATTCATCTATTAAAATCCAATCGAGATTATGGTAGTTAATTTTTTTTTAAAAAACCGTTTATATATAGTTAATTTTCAATTGATTAGGCACTGAATCTTATAAGATTTTTATTTAATTAAAACCCTAGCTAGCTTGCCAATATACACATATAAATTTAAGTGCTTGTGTGATTGAAACACGTATATATGCACTGATCGATGGGGATACATACGTCGTAAGCTTCAGTGATTGTTTTGAATTTAGCTTCGGCTTCAGTTTTGTTGTTAGGGTTTTTATCAGGATGCCATTTCATTGCCTGTTTACGATACGCTTTCTTTAACTCGTCAGCTCTTGCGTTGCGATCCACCTCAAGAACCTTGTAGTAATCCAAACCCATGCTTAAATCCTTCTCTTTTTATGTACGTAATAACTAAATATGATAATGATATGATGTACTTATAACTATACAATGTACAAGTAAACTTGGTAATTAGCTTTACTGGAGTTTATGGAGGTTGGGGGCTTCAAGAATGAAGAAACTACTGTTTTTCTCTCAGTTGGCAAAAGAGAGGAGAATCAGGAGCGTAAATTAGGAGAGGAATGAATTATGTTCTGTAGATTCATAAAATATAACTTTATTATTATTATTATTAAATTAATTATTAATTATTAATTATTAATTATTAATTATTAATTATTAATTATTATATTATTATTTATTGATTATTTATTTATGTATTTATTTATTATTATTATTATTATTATTATTATTATTATTATTATTATTATTATTATTGTGAAATAATATATATCCTAAGTATAATAAAATGAAATAATATTTTATGTTATGTAATAATGTAATGTAATGTAACATTATGTCATTGTAATGTAATAACAAATATATATATTTAATGTGTATCAATTTATGATGATTTTAATACGATATGTAGTTATATCTTTATCAGTTTTTAAGAGGCTATATATTTTACTAAATAATATTACATATTATGGTATGTGTGTTTTTATATATAATATAATAATTTGGATATAGTACCTCTATTATATGTTTATATTTTTTAATGATCATATTGAATTTATAAGATTTTAAAGGTATATGATAATTGATACAATTTAATATGTGTGAATAATAAGTTAAATATTTAAGCATATAATTTTATAACAAACAAGAAAACAACCACATAATTAAATTTACATATAAATATCGATTAAATAATATACAATATACATGTGTTGTCTATGAAATTAGTTACTATATTAAACTTGTATGAATTAATATTAAATTATACTTTTATTAGATATGAAATGAAATGAAATGTAGACTAAAAACAAATGTACTAATTTACATGTAATAAACCGGCAAAAAAATATATTATATGTGTGTAAAATTGTAATCATCCACTAGCTAAAAATATTTAAACCCAAATAAATTTATTAGTTCTCACCGCAATCATATTAACCCCTTCATTATATTAAAAAAAGAAACTTTTCTACTCGCAGTCAAACTTTTAAATTAATCCATTAATCATTAAGTGCTGATGAATACAATAAATAATTTGATTAATACACCAACATAAGCTATAATATATTTGTACAATAAGCATTAATTTTTGTACATTGTATGACTCAAATTTTTTATTGTATTTATCATCACCCAATTATCAATCTATTAAGTAAAAAATGCAAAGAAATTTACTAAATTTTTTGAGAAATACGAATAGATTAATTATATATTTTATTTGTAGATAAAATTTGTTGAAAATTCGACATTTGTAAAATGATAATTACAAATTGAAAATTGGATCTCAAATCAAACAATAACTACATAGTATCAACTAAAAAGTTGAAAACTTGTCTACTTTTAAAAGTAAGTCGTTGACTTTACCATCTTACACTCAATATACTTTTTTCTCAAAACTGATATATTGGAGTCTGTGCAAAAAGCAATGATAAAAGTGTCATTTTCATTACCAAACAATGTAATTTCTTAAACTCTATGAAACTAATTGTAGAAACTTATTTTAGGACGGATGGAGTATTTAACATCTCGAGAGATATTGAAGGGTGAAATGGTATATTAATTCATTTTGTTGTCTCTAGTTAGATATCACTAATCCGATGAGATATAAAAAAATTAAATAAAAGGGTTTTAAGAAAAGTAATTATATCTACATGAGAAAAGTTCAATAAAAAATTACAAAAATAAAATAAAGAACGGAGAAATCAATAAGGTTGCTTCATTTCAAATACTCACTTTCACTTTTTTTCTTTAAAATTAAATATCTCGCAGTATCCATAAATTATAAAAATTACACCATTAGAATCAACATCTTTTTACCTTTAATTATAGATCTTATGTGACACCTACCAATCTAGGGCTATAAATATTTCCTAGACTATTAGTAATACGTGTGTTTAGCATTGGTTAATCTAAATATATGTGACATTTTATGCGATTACGTGCACACGTTAACAATCGGGTAAAATCGTATAACCGCGAATTGGACAAAGTCCTACAATCATACGGCGTTGGTGATAACTCTTTCTAAATAACGTAAATCTATTTTTATAAGTAAATAGTAGTTATTTGCACTTATATTATTATCTTAATATAATAGTACGCGAAAAACCTAGACGTTTGGCTCAAAACGTAACAAACGCGATGAAAACGCGCAAACCGAGCCCGACGCCCGAGTGAAACCCAAAATATATTTTTGTAACCCAACTTAAGTATTTTAGTATACTTAGTCATTCCGAATATCATTCACAAATTTAAATTGTGCACGAACACATAACGTAAATTATTAACTTTTAAACCGCGAAATTTACGTTTAAACGAACGAAAAACGTAACACGAAATCAAGAAGCGAGTCACGAGCCCAACCCATGGAAGGGTCAGGCCCAGACCTACGGCCAAAGGCCCAACTCGGCCCAAGAGAGGGGAGCCCAAAGCCCATGGAGTTAGCCCATGTATATATAAGCCTAACTCCCTTCATTCTCTCATTTTTAACTCAACAAACACACACCAGACCTCTCTTGTCTCTACCACCAGACCTAACCACCACCACCACAGCCACCTAACACCTCCCTCCAGCCACCAAAAGGCCGCCATCCAACCACCCTAAGCCGCCATTCGGAAACTAGCACGAAACGGGAGAACTAGCTTCCTTTCTCCTCTTTCGGTTTCACAAACGTGGTAAGAACTTCAACTCTTCAAAAATTTACTTGTAATACTCTTATAAACATGTTATAAAGTTCACTTAACAAAGAAATGTCCAAATCATAACATAAAACCCGTTTTTCATGGTTAAAAGTGTCAAAAACGTCACATGCAAGCTGATCGGAAAAATGGTCTGACTTTGAGAGGCTGTTTCTCCATCAAAACTTAACCAAAGTGGACGATTCAAAAGGCAAAAATGAAGTTTAAGAAGTTAGCTTTCATTTCCAAGTGGTTTCACGATTTTTGGAGCTCGTTTGATACCCTAAATGATTTTTACAAAAATGTGACATAATCTGTCCAGAAAACTCAGAAAGTTTACCCATATTGTTTTTACCATAACTCGAGATTTACTCCTCCAAATGACTTGAAACCACCGCCAAAACTTCAGGAATTTTGTTAGGTACAAAATTCGTTTAGATGATTTTTCTAAAAGTGTACGCATTTGGCCCAGAAAATCGAGACATTTGCATGCATCATGATTGATCACTTTTTGACCACAGGTGACAAATGTAATTTTTAAAAATACATACACATACCCAAAAATTCTGTAAAAATTATCTAAATTAGTTAAGACATAAAGGAACAACATATATTTTTCTTAAATTTTAACTCAAACATTTGGAACCCGAAATCGGGCGTGCAAAACTGACCTGTTACAGGTCTCTGTGTCGCAGAAGCCCAGTAGTCTGCGACACAAGCATTTTGTGTCGCCATAACACCCGAATCGCCACATTAACGACACAAGCCTTTGTGTCGCCATAACACCCGAATTGCTACATTAGCGACACAAGCCTTTGTGTCGCCATAACACCCGAATCGTCACATTAGCGACACAAGCCTTTGTGTCGCCATAACACCCGAATCGACACATTAGCGACACAAGCCTTAGTGTCGCATAATACCTTAGTGTCGCTAAAAACACAGAATCTATATGTTTTTGTTAAAGCAATATAAGCATAAATAAAAAAAAAATTCCAGCTCGGCCCCTTGGACCCCGCTACCAGGGGCGCTGCCCCCGGACCCTCGTCATTAATGGGCTTCGCCCCTTGTCGCACTAATCAATTAACCATAACTGGAAAGTAGAAAATGCGTAACATAATTTATCAAATCTGTGTTTTCACAAAATATCACCAACGGTCCGTACATATTTACTAAACATAAGCGATAACCGAACAAATGGACATCTCTAATTGAGTGAACCTTACATAAGTGAACTTTAACCTCCTACTTACATAGATGGTTTTTGAGACATCTACTTACCCACACAACCTCATACGTTTAGGGCGTTAGGAGGTTGCACTTGGATACTCACTTCGCTCGTTTATTTGCTAGTTGCTTATCATACTCAAGTGAGTTCACTGTCCCCTTTTTTCTGATTTCTGTTTTGGGGCTGAAAAGCATGAATTTACATTAAACTTTTGATTGTACTCTTACATGTTATCAACTGTTTTTGAACTGTTTTACGCAAACTGTGGTATGTCATTTTGTTAAGCTTGAGAATTCTTGTATAAAGTCCCCGGCAACTCATTCACTACTAACTAACTCGTAGCGACGAGCCGTAGATATTATGGGTAGCATGCTATTTAGGGTAGACCATCTCTCACTCACACTTCAACGTGTGTGCATAATATCGCCATTACCCATGTTGGTTGAAGAACATGGCGCATTTGGGGCAAACCTCGGTCGGATAATCGGATTAGTAGTGGTCTCAAGGCTTGAACATCTCTCTCTTTATTACCACATGTTTATTTACATCAACAATTAACTACCAAATGCTCTTTATACTTACGTTCCCGATTGGACGAACACATGGGTGATAGCGTCCCCGATTGGACGGCTATACCCTTACTTATGTCCCCAATTGGACACATCTTTGGTTTAACAGTTACAAACTTTGAACTCACCAACTATGGCCATAGTTGACCCTTTTGTTTTGACATGCTTTTCAGGAGAACGCCGGTAAGAATGGATCATGTGTGGGCAAGTGCATGGGATCATATCAATCAAGCTATAATGCATGGACTTTTTGAACGAAACTTTTATGATCTTATTTGTAACAGTACTTTTGTAACCATGAACAAACTGATGTATTGTTAATTGCCTTTAAGGCGACTTTTTAATTTAAGGTATTGTTACTATATCTTTTGTGTTGTGAGATCCTCAGCTGTTACACCTCGTGTTTCCGCTTTAGCGGGGTGTGACATCTTACATGACATATTTTCGAAGAACTTTTTTTTTATTTTCCAAAGGGTATTTGAACTTCTTAATGTTAAATCACCGGTGCTTTAATACTCACAATTAATTATATTTACAATCAAATTATAAGATTTAAATCACTAGCTATAATCACGTGTAAATAATCAAATATACAAATTGTAAGTTTAAAATCACACGAAATTAATTTTATTTGATAATTTAATAAACCTACAAAATTTTTTTTATGTGTAATCACATGTGATTAAAGTGTAAATAAAAACGAATTTTAAATAATTTTCATAATTATACATGTAAATAAATTCAAAGGTGGAATTACATGTGAATGATCAGTTATTATCATATACTTCATTTGAAAAACACATGTGATTAAACCTCAAATCAATAATCATATGTGATTTTGGCTGTAAATGAATACAATTTTTAAAATCTTATATATAGTTATTTATGTGAATAAATATTAAGTTATATTTGAAGCCTCCTTCAGTCCGGCTTAGCTTCAGGTACGAGTCAAGATGCTATTTACTATTCTTTCTAGTTCTGACTTGGGAAGCTGATCTCAGCGTGTAATCATGTGTGAGTTACAAGGTTGTTGAATGCGCTAGGCGGGGATTACTCGGTCGGGACCTTGTAGGGAGTACTCGGCCGAGGCGGAGAGTACTCGGATTAGACTTTTTTTATATTAAAATAATAAATTTTATAATTATATGTGTAAATATAGAATATAAACAAAAACATAACCATAACCATAACCATAACCATAATTGTCTAGAAACAACACACATATTAAAATTAAAATTAAATTAGACTATAAAAGGTAAAAACCCTAATTTAATACATATTAAACTTAAAATTAAAATAAAGTGTTGACCGAGTTGGACCGAGTTAGACCGAGTTTTTCCGAGTTAGACCGAGTTTTTCCGAGTTAGACTGAGTTTTTTTCGTTGACCGACCTTGACCGATTTTTTACCCGAGTTAGGCCGACTCGCCTCGGACCAAGGTCGAGTCCCGAGTACTCCCCGAGTACTCGACTGAGTTGGCCGAGTTGGCCGAGTTTTACAACTCTGGTGAGTTAACATCCACAATTGATGAATAATCGTGTACCAATGTTACATTTTTATCATAAATCACATATGATTATATAAGTCGTATTTTCTAAGACCCGATAAAAGTGAAAAAAACAAAGTTTGTCGAAAGTATAGCTTGTAAAATCTCTAATCGAAGAGAAAAATATGTTGATTCCGAATATGTAATTTTTATAATTTTTAGTGTTTGTGAGATATTTGAAATTAAAAATTCGAGTGAAAGTTGTGTTTTAAAGGAAATTGAGCAATTCTATTGTTTCTCCTATCCTTCACTTTTTTAGCAATATTCATTGAACTCACATCTCTGTTGCATAATATATGTAGTGTTCTTAAGGGTGTTTGGAGTTGCTTATTTTTAAGCACTTATAAATATAAGCATGTGACACCTTACTTATTTTTAAATATCTATTATTTAGTATATAAGCATATAAGTATTTCTCGTAAAGGTGATTGGTTTTCCTTATTGGCTGTCAAAATAAACATATAAGCAGATAAACACTTATTTAAGTAATCTGGAAAACCCTCTATATGTGATTTTTAAATAGTATAAAATGTTAAACAGCTTTAATTTATCGTAAATGGATTTGGTAATTTGGTACCTCCATTTGCAACTCCAAGTTCAAATAAACTCTTGTTCTAAATTAATTTATCTCTAATTTTTAATATTTTTTTTATAGTTATAATTATTTTATGGGATTGGATCAAATACAGAAGGAATTTTATGTTGAAAAGTAGGAAGTCAATAGAGAAGTGACAAGTGTCCCCCATTCTCTCCTTTCTTTCTCTCCTCCCTTTTCTCCTTCCCTCTTCTTCTATCCTAACTTTCTATATTTTTTTTTTTATTTTTTAAATATTTTTTAATCTTTTTAACATATTTTTAGTTTGATTTTTTTTCTTTTTTTCTTTTTAGTTGTTCTTGTTTTGGTTTAAGCATTTAATAACTAATTGAGTTTATATTTTTTATTTTGTTCAATATATTTGCAACTTCTTTTAGCTTCTTTTTTTATTTTTTTTTACTGTGTTTTGACTTTTAATATTGTGCATTTGACTTTTAATTTAACTATCATGCATTTGACTTTTAACTATTATATTATTATGATGCACTTGACGTTTAACTATGATGTATTTGACATTTAACTATCATGCACTTGACGTTTAATTATGATGCACCTAACATTTAATGATGATACATTTGACATTTAACTATGACATGGTGTATATATTATTACGATGCACTTAACGTTTAACCACGATGCACTTAACATTTAACTTGATGCACTTGACTTAAAGTTATGATGCACATGACTTTTAATTATCATGCATATTATTCTGATGCACTTGACGTTTAACTATGATGCATTCGACGTTTAACTATGATGCACTTGACATTTAACTATTATGCACTTGACATTTAACTATTATGCACTTGACATTTAACTATTATGCACTTGATTTTTAATTATGATGCACCTAGCTTTTGATTATCACGCACCTGACATTTAACTATGAATGCAATCATTACTCTGATGCATAATTATTAAAAATAAGTGGATTACGATGCATAAGAAATTAAAATTTAATGCACTGCCATTGTATAGTTAAGATACACTATAATTCTAACTTTGATGCACTAAAATTATTATTATTTAAATTACTATGATGCATTGTATATTCAACTATGATGTATTACAGAATTTTAAAATCCGATGCACTATATTATTACGTCGATGCATCGTTAGAATATACACTGCTAAATTAAAGGTTAAAAAATACTAATTGAAAATATACAAAAGTGAATCTAAATTATTTTAAACAAAGGCGCGAAAAAAAGAAAAATTAAAAAAAAAAAAAAGATTACTAAAAATGAGGGGAGGGAAGAAGAAAGAAAATGTAAAGGA
The DNA here is from genome assembly GCA_963930675.1 of Gnaphalium uliginosum. Taxonomy (NCBI): domain Eukaryota; kingdom Viridiplantae; phylum Streptophyta; class Magnoliopsida; order Asterales; family Asteraceae; genus Gnaphalium; species Gnaphalium uliginosum. The sequence continues at coordinate 55,717,275 of OZ005680.1, read as the reverse complement.
GATGGAAGTGGGAGGAGACAACATGTCACTCTCCTATTGGCTTCCTATCTTCCTACGCAACTTCTCATTTTCTTTAGAACTACGCTGTTATTTTGTTATGTGGATATCTATATTATTATATAATGCATTTGAGATGTTTTTTTTAAGATTGAAATGACTATTTTACCCCTACAATTACTAAGATAATTTTAAAAAATTCATATAAATGACTAACATACCCACATATGTATTAAAATCTAATTAATACTATCATTATTAAACTTTAAGGTAAGAAACACATGACATTCAATTCTAATTAATTAAAACTTTATATATATATATATATATATATATATATATATATATATATATATATATATATATATATAAATATATCTAAAAGTTGAGTTTCATGCATTAAATAATGAACTTCAATTATAGTTTCATCCTCATCATCATCATGGGTGTTACTTAAGTCTCATCATTAGTTGCTACAATAATGGTTAAATGATGGTCTTAATTGCTATAATGGTTACCCGTTGAGTGTCATATGAGATTAACACTTAGCCTTCTTTCATCTTCCTACATGATGGAATACTTCATTTTCTTTCATTTAATCATATGATTGTGTTAAATGACAGTGTTAATTGTTTTGATGGGAACTGGTCACAAATTTAACAACACGGAGTAGAGTATTGATATTGAAAATTTAACATCCCTTCATATTCATATATTAATTTGCCTTAAACCCATAGTTAATGGTGATGCTTTCGCATTCCTTCAGTTTCTTACATTTATTAATTCATATTATGGTAATCAATATCACCAATAATTCACAGTTAATGGCCATGAACTGACCTCAACACTTCACTTTATAATACCCATTACAGTTTATTGACATTCATATTTCTAAACAAATTCGCTCTTCAAATGGGTAAGCCTCCACAAATACGGCAGCCAAAGGAAGCATCTCACACGTTGCTTGACCAGCTACACGAAGGTCTAGATGGTCCTATCCTGGTAATGATATCCAGCAAATGGGATGTCCACAATAAATATGAAAAATACTTGAGTACCGACTTTGTTCTTTCTGATGAAAAGGTAAGATGACCACCTTTAGCTATGTCAATACATAATTACAACAAAAAATTGACATGTGGTTTTCACAGGGAAATACTATACACTGCACTGCAAGAAACAAAGTAGCACATTATTTCGTCGATAAACTGCAAGAAGGATTGATTTATTCCATGAGGGACATCACGGTGTTGCCTAACAAAGATGAATACCGGATTATAAAGGATAACACTTACATGATTGAGCTTCATGGATCAAATTATGTCAGCAGGAGTACGACAAATTTGGATGGTTTCAAACGATACCCTTTTGAATTCATTGAGTTCGAGAAGATCCAACCTACTGACAACCGGTACTTATTTGGTAAGCTCATTCCTCTCGATTGCACCGGTAAAATCACATCATTCTATTCATGTATATGTAATGTGATTGCCATTTATTTTTGTTTTTGATGATAAAAGATTCTATTTAATCCACTGTAGATGTCATTGGTTATGTTACGTGTGTTGGAAAACTAGTGCAACAGAGAAATGGTTCACAGACACTTGATTTCACTCTTACAAACCAAAGGTAACATTCACTCCGTCTCATTCCGCCTCCTTCTTTGCTTTGTTTCTCGAAGAAAAATGTAGCTCTTTCGATCCATTATGTCTCACATTAATCTGCCTCTGTGTCCCTAATGTTCAATAGTCATGGTTCAATTAAAGTCACATTGTGGGGAATTTTAGGGGATGACCTGATCAAGAAAAGAACTCAACATCCAGGCCTTTATACCATTATTCTGACCTCAGTTAATGCCAAGTATTATGACAGTAAGCAAGACTTTTACCATACTGTAAGCTAACCATAATTTTGCAATGTAGTGGTGTGGATGCAATCGAAGAGAGTTTGCCTATTGTGGAGACTGAACCAAAGAATGGAGCACGTAATAGAACGCAAGTTGGAACAATTCGGCAGCTTTTAAGCTGGGCATGTGAGAGGAAAAAAGACGTACACACTATCTTTAACTTCAATTATACTATTTTTAAATGTGTTGCTCCATATTATCAATCAACTCTTGCTCTTTCTAGGTTGTAACATTTAGATGCGAGGTGAAAATCACAAATGTTCGCACACACGATGGTTGGTACTACTATTCATGTTATGGTGGCAAATGCAAGAAGGGTACTACACGAAAGGGTGGGAGCTTCTGGTGTGAAGTATGTGAGAAACCAGTTAGTTTCCCAATGACAAGGTGATTTATTATCGATTCAAATATATGACATGCACAAGCTGAAATATTTATTATTCACAAATAGAAAGGGTTAATATACTTTTTCCACTTACAACTATACAAGCAGGTTCAGAATTCGAGTTGATGTCGAGGATGAATCTGCGCATACGGTTATTAATATGTTTGACGAGACAGCTGCAAAATTAGTAAAAACAACCGCTAAAGCACTATTGGAGTGTCAAAATGAGGTTAGAGTGCGAATTTTTACTGATATTCATATTGGGATTTTGATGTATTTTTATTCTGCAGGCTCCAACTGATGCCCCTGCCTTGCCTCATGCTTTGACAAATCTTATTAACACCACTTGTTGGTACATATTAGGTGACAATAGGATTCTAGATTTGTAGTTAGAATAATATTGTAACTGTTGTGAAACTGGCGAACTATAAGCCACGAACTTAGAGGACTAGCGAACTTAGTTGACTAGCGAACTATTGTATTAATTGTTGGGCCAACAAACTTTAGTAAGTTCGCCCGGCCCGGTCCAGCGAACATCAGTGTGTATATATTGATGTGTACGTGTTAGGGTTCGGTGGTCTTTTGAGAGTTTAACTTTTGGCAGACGAGTTTTTGTGAGCAGGAAGTTACAGGCGAACGTGTTTGAGCTTTGGATTAATTGTAATCGTTTTATAATTAATAAGAAGCTTCGTTTATTGAGTTATTCGTTTGTGTTATTGTTGCGATTAGTTGTTTGTGTTGATTGATCGTTGATAGGGATTCCACACCTGTTAACGTTTTAGTAATCTCGTTATCGATCTAGATTAGGGGACTTTTAAGGGTGGAAATATCTCAGGAAGAGGGACGGTCTCAAATGGGAAGGTTACTCTCGAGAATGTGAACTATGTCGAACAACTAGTTCACAATCTAATGAGTGTTTCCCAAATTTGTGATAAGGGTCACACGGTTCATTTCACAAATTCAGAGGCACTTATATTGAAACCTGGATATGTAATACCAGATGAGTGGATTATGATAAGGGCTCCAAGGAAAAAGGATATCTATGTTCTGGACATGAGCATAGAAGATTCATCAATGGAGTCGACGTGTTTGTTATCCAAAGCATCTGAGACGGATTCATTGTTATGGCATAGAAGAATGGCTCATCTTCATTTTCGGAAGATGAATTTTACAACGAGGAACGATCTTGTACAAGGAGTGCCACGACAACGTTTTGAGTTTGAAGACAAGTGTGTGCCATGCAAAATGGGCAAACAACACAAAAGACCACACAAGTCCAAGACTCAAAACTCAATCTCTTTTACATTTGATCTACTTCACATGGATCTCTTTGGTCCTGTGAATAAGAAGAGTATTGGAGGAAAATGGTACTGTCTTGTGATCACTTACGATTTCTCAAGATTTTCTTGGGTATTTTTCTTAGAGGCCAAGAACGAGACAGCAGGTCTTCTAATGGAGTTCTTTGACCTAATAGAAAATATATATGGAAAGAGGATTAAGAGAATCAAGAGCGACAATGGGACTGAGTTCAAAAATTCAACTTTGGATGTCTATTGTCTTCACAAAGGAATTCAACATCAATTCAGTGCTCCGTGTGAACCTCAACAAAATGGAGTTGCTGAACGGAAAAATAGGACGTTGATTTAAGCAGTTGGGACCATGCTTGCAGATTCAAAGCTTCCCGTTGTCTTTTGGGGGGAAGCCGTGAATACTGCTTGCCAAGTGTTAAATAGGGTGTTAACAGTTAGAAGATTAAATAAAACATGTTATGAACTGTTAAACAATAGAAAACCGAATTTAACAGGGTTTGAACCATTTGGGGTGCCGAGAAATAATTCAAAGTTTGGTGAAAAGGCTGACGAAGGATACTTCCTAGGTTATGTTCCTAATTCACCAAACAAACACGTTTTTAATAAAAGGACAGGGTGTGTCGAAATTGTTTTTAACATAGATGTCACTAGTTATACACACGAACCTCAAAATGGTCCAGCTTGGCTTTTTGATTATAATTCAACTTTTAATTCATTTCATTTTTCTTTTAGTGGTGAAACAGGTTCTATAGGTATAGATTACTCTATCTTAAGTGGAGATGAGGACATCGGCCATACAAATTCATCAAGTACACCCATCGCTGTAACCGAAGATCCTGTTGTATCCACGAAAGAACCGTCAACCCCAAAGAAAAAGGCATCTTCAGACACTTTACCATCCCAGACTCAGAGGGATGAGGAAGATCTGACTCAGTCTCCGAATTTGGTAGATGAAACAGATGGGACAATCTCTGCAGTCACTCAGAATTGTAGTGATATACCTGTCTTGAAGGAAATTGGGTCTAATTTGGAAAATGATTTAGAGGTTGAGCTTATTGGATCATCTCGCCTGAATAAATATCATCCAGTAAATAACATCATCGGTGATCCCACTTCTGGAGTTAAAATTAGAAATAGTATCTCAGACAACGCGGGACTTTACGTATCCCTCAAAGATACTGGAATAACTCATACATGCTTATACTCATGCTACATATCGCAAGTTGAACCTAAAAACGTTCAAATGGCACTTAAAGATAACTCATGGGTGGAAGCAATGCAGGAGGAACTAACTCAGTTCAGAAAGTTTCATGTTTGGGAGTTAGTGGATTTACCAGCTGGTGAGTTTGCAATTGGGACAAAATGGGTCTACAAATGCAAAAGGGATGATCGAGGTGTAGTGACACGGAATAAAGCTAGATTAGTGGTAAAGGGATTTAATTAACAGGAAGGTATTGACTACAACGAAGTTTTTGCACCGGTAGCCTGGTTAGAAGCTATAAGGTTATTCTTGGCATTAGCTGCATCTAAAAACATAAAGGTTTATCAGGTGAATGTCAAGAGTGCCTTTCTATATGGCAAAGTGAAGGAACTAGTGTATGTGGAGCAACCGCCAGGGTTTACTGATCCAGAGTATCCGGATAGAGTTTTTAAACTGGATAAGGCTTTATATGGATTGCATCAGGCACCTAGGGCGTGGTATGAAACACTGTCTACACATCTCTTGGACAATGGGTTTGAGAGAGGACAGATTGACAGTACTTTGTTTGTCAAGTGGAAGAAAAAGGATTTTCTGCTAGTGCAAGTATATGTTGATGACATCATCTTTGGGTCTTCTGACGAAAATATGTGCAGCGAATTTGAGATGGTTATGAAGAGAAAGTTTGAGATGAGTGCAATGGGAGAGTTAACATTTTTCTTAGGATTGCAGGTTGATCAAAAGGAAGATGTGTTCTTTATTCATCAAACAAAGTATGTTCATGATCTGTTGGAACGCTTTAAGATGGATGATACCAAGACCTTTAGCACTCCTATTCCTGAAAATCATAAACTTGGAGCAGATTCTGAAAGTGAAGAAGACGTGGATCCTACTCTATATAGGGCCATGATTGGGTCACTTATGTATTTAACTGCTTCTAGACCTGACGTCATGTTTGATGTTTGTGTTTGTGCTAGGTACTAGGCTAATCCAAAAGAATCTCACTTGAAAGCGGCAAAAAGAATCCTAAGATACCTCAAGGGGAAACCGAAGTTAGGACTTTGGTATCCCAATGATGGTAACTTAGACTTTGTTGCTTATACAGACTCTGACTATCGAGGATGTAATCAGAACAAGAAATCTACTACAGGTGGATGTTAGTTCTTAAGGGGAAGACTCGTGTCCTGGCAATGCAAGAAACAAACGTCTGTTGCCATCTCCACTTGCGAAGCTGAGTATGTGACAGCGGGCAGTTGTTGCTCACAGATTTCATGGATACAGCAACAATTGCGAGATTACGGTTTGAATTTCTCTAACACCCCTATTATGATAGACAATCAATCCACTATGTCCATCACCAATAATCCGGTTAAGCACAGTAAAACTAAGCACATAGAGATAAGACATCACTTTATAAGAGATTGTGCCGAGAAAAAGCTTATAAGATTAGTCAAAGTTCCTAGTGAGAATAATTTATCCGACCTTTACACTAAGGCTTTTGACAGATCGTGATTTGAAATGTTAGTCCAACTTAATGGGATGAGAAATCCGGAATAACTAGACTTCCTTTAGTATATTTTTTAGGTCTCTATGTCTTATCATTAAAAAAAAGGGGGTGGGGGGTGGGGGCCAGTTGTTTAATTCTTCGTGGGAGATTAAAGACAAAATGACGATATCTTAGCTAATGAAGACATATGCATACTTACGAAATTAACTAAGTTAAAGTGATCAACAGCGTCATCATATGATGTATTGATAGGCAATTCACATATGTGTTTCTGAGCTTGAAATAAGATATCTAAAACTTATGGGTTTTATTTGGGAGGATCACCTTATGCCATATGACAATATAGTCTTAATTTCTGCACTATAACATGTATTAATCTTTGGTTATGAGTCTTTATATAAAATCACTGGGGGATATGCTAACTGTTTCCTTTGTTGTACGAAAGTACAGACCTGGTCTCAGATAGTATAACTATTTCGCAATACAGATATTAAATACCTCAAACATTAAGATAAGAGGAGAAACTGTTAGTCAAGTTATGTCGCTCTGTTGTACGAAAGTACAGACCTGTCACCGCTGATTTGACTAGCAAAAGTTAAACTACCCAAGTCAAGATATGTCGTTCTGTTGTACAAAAGTACAGACCTGTCACCAATGTGTTGACTATTCAAACGATAATTTATATACTCACTCAAATTAATGGTTAAATACATGTCTGGAATTCAGGAGTATGTCATAAGTGGGAGACTCAAAATTAAATTCATAACCACAATAATAAAATGTTACTCAGAAACTCGCGTGAAATTGTTTAAGAGGACAAATATATCAATAATCATTTTGGACTGTTTGGGCACACGAATAATAATTACGTACTTTAAAATCCGTGTATGCATATAGGACTTCAAAAGCTATCTGATTGTCTCTCCCGATGACTTCTACATAAATTTATAGATACTTATGTTACTTTGATTATATAGATACTTTTATCTTTCTATTTTTAGCAAGTTTTACGTATTACGTTTTTAATAAGTATACTATTAAGGAAACTAGTTTTCAAGTATTAGTTGTCCCGGTTGGAGAAACAATTTTCTAATCAAGTTTAAGTTCGTGCATCATTCAATCGACTTAAAGCTTTAGAGTTTCAATTTTTGTTCCAAAATGGCTAAGTACAAAGGTCAAAGGTCAGGTCGAACATTTATATTTTGGGCGAACATGAATGAGGTTCGGACGAACATGGGGTGGCCAACAATGTTCGGGCGAACTTTCGCTTTGGGAATATAAATAGCCATCGTTCCCGAACTCTATTCTTACGCGATCTTTTATACTCGAGCGAACATTTAGCGAACATTTCCTATCTCTATCGAACGAACATCCTGAGCGAAATCCGTGGCTAAATCTCGAGTTTAAGGCTTACTCTTTGCATCAAATTCGTTTACTAAACAAAAGTAAGTAAAAATATCGACCAATCACCGCTAAACTCGACCGGATTTGTCCCTTTTCCCATCGAAAAACCCTAACGGCCGGACTTCAATCATATAGGGTTAATCACTTAATGATAGACCGGATTGAAGGTTCATATATGTATAATGGACAAGGGTGAACATCAATCTACCGGTTAATTAGGTTTAAACGGGCGTATTATGTGTTTGGCAATTTTCAGTCTGCCGAGCGAACATTGAGTTCGTCGGGTGATCTTTCTAGGTTAGGGCGAACTTCAAACTTAGAAGTTTGGCCGAACCCTAAATCAAAGTTCAGGCAAACTTTTTTTATAACTTCGGACGAACATCTTTTTGAGAAACACCTGACATGTTCGGACGAACATTCGACATCCGGATGTTCGGGCGAACATTTATTGTTCGGCCGAACATTATTGTCCTTCAGCGAACATTTTTGTCTATGTGTAATTGTTCCGTTTATTATTATTATTCGTATAATGCTTTCGAACGCTAATTTTCGTGTCGTGTTCTTTTCTTTTCTTTGTGTTTTGCACGAATGGCAATCAGACCGTTTGTGGCGAAGCATAATATGGTGATCAATTTGGATCCTGAAGCAGCAGGAGCTGAGCAGTTTCAGCAAATTTTGACTTTTCTCATGAGGTCCGGAATTTCCGGGCTTTTGACGTCATCTTCCTCCGTGCAGCTTAATCATTCGCGGGAATTTTCGGAATCAATGAGATTTGACTCGTCGGTGGAACCTCACGTTATTCGGGAGAGGGTTCACCAGTCTGATTTTTCATTCTCTGCTGCTGATCTTCGAGAAATTCTCGTCTTGGGGACAGTAGGCCAGGAGGCAGGCCCTACTGAGTTCCCTGCCGCATTTAGATTGGGCGCTCTGGCCCGTATGAGGTATGTTGGGGATAGAACTTTGACTCAGTTTGTTAAGAGTCTGGTATATGGACAGTGGCAATGTCACACCCCGCTAAAGCGGAAACACGAGGTGTCACAGCTAATGATTTCACAACACAAAGACATAGCAACCATACCATTTGAATTAGGATAAAACAGCCTTGGAGGCATCAAAAGTACATCAAATTGTTCAAAGTATACGGCATTATTACAAACATATTACTAAAATTTAGTTCAAAGTCCGTTTAAATGGCTTGGTCGACATAATCCCATGCATTAGCCCACATATGGTCCGTGCTTACCGACGTTCTCCTGAAAAGCATGCCAAAAGAAAAAGGGTCAACGATGGCCATAGTTGGTGAGTTCAAAGTTTGAAATAATTAAACCGAAAGTGTGTCCAATCGTGGACAGAAGTGTGGGTATAGCCGTCTGATTCGTGGACGCTATCATCCCTGTGTTTTTCCAATCGGGACAGTTATAACAAGCATTTGGTTGATAAAGATATTGCAAGTAAACATGTGGTAATAAAGAGAGAATGTATAAGCCTTGAGACCACAACTAATCCGGTTATCTGACTGCTGCCCCAAAGTATAAGAGCTGCATGTTCTTCAACAAACATGAGTAAAAGGCGATATTATGCACCCACGTTGAAGTGTGAGTGAGGGATGGTCCTACCCTAAATAGCATGCTACCCATAATATCTACGGCTCGTCGCTACGAGTTAATTAGTGGTGGGTTAGTTACAGGGGACTTTGAGTATAAGAAAAACCCAAGCTTAACATGTTGACATACCACAGTTCGCGTAAAATAGTTCAAAAGCAGTTGATAGTACGTAAAAGTTCAACCAAAAGTTTAAAGTAATTGCATGCTTTCAGCCCCAAAAATAGAAATCAGAAAGAGGGGACAATGAACTCACCTTGTGAGTTGAGTTAACGGTTTAAGCTGTGAGAATGTTGAAACTAAAGAGATGCTCTAATCGAGACCTAGTCCAGTAGTAAAGTGTCCATTAATGTCTAGTGATATGCTTTAATATGATAGCTTGTACAAATTGGTTACCCACGGTTTTTAAATAACAAATCTGCCCAGGTTTTTGTAGTTGGTTTTGTGACTCTTCTTAGCAAAACTAAACAATTTCTGGACATCTTCTTGATACACCTCAAAATATTTGATCTTTGGTGTATGATTTAGGTTTTGTGTGAAAGATTAGAAAGCAAGTTATTCCTAGTTTAGAGTCACCATTTTTATGAAGAATAGAGGGGGATACGGTTGTCCAAAGTTAACTTGAAAATCTGGACAGAAAGTTGTCCAATTTTCTTATTTTGCCAAAAACACATAACTTTTATAAAATCTGTATGTAAATGATTCGAACAAACTTTAAGTGTGTGTTTTATTTGCAAAACATTATCATATTTCAGGTACAAAAACCCTAATGCACACATATTTTAAGAAATGTAACAGTAAATAGAATGAAAATAAGTGGGTTGTGCAGAATAGAATGTAAACATTCTTGCACTTTATGATTACCTCTTCGATCAAGAGTGTAGGGTTTTGGGGTGATGGAGTTGTTTCCACAGATTGAGCAGGGTTCCCGGAGTGGATGGTACTGGATTAAGATGATGAATAAATTGGGTATTCTTGTTAAAATTGTGTTTGTGTTGAGAGGGTTTGAGAGAAAGTAGATGAAAGTGTTTTGAGTATGAATGTATGATTTCTGCTGAGGTTAACAAAAAGAATAAGGGATGGAGTGTTTAAGTTTACTATCCGGGATTTTGATTGGGTGAAGGTGGAGGTGATTTTATGGGAAGTGTAAGTTAATTGATTTGGTTTGTGGGAAATAGGTTTTCTGGCCGATTTTTGAGGGAAAAGAGGTAATCATAACCCTTTTTGCGTGCACATTTAACTCTATTTCAAATCTTAAAGTTCCTTTTTACAGAATACGAATGGTTACTTATCTTTTAATATTACAAAAAAAACAACTTTTATATCGGGCAGGAGGGTTTGCTGTGTGTGTGGGTAACACTTGATTGGTCTTAAAATCATTTAAGCATATCTCTAACAGTAGATTGATACTAAGTTTTTCATGATTTGTTCGTGATATAAGTGTGCCAACTGTATAAACTTTGGTTTAGCAGTGGGGACTGACTAGCAGTAGTAACTAACAGTTGTAATAATAAACAGTAGTAACTCGACTACAGTGGTAACTGAACTAGCAGTGGTAACAAACAGTTGTAATAATAAACAGTAGTAACTCGTCTACAGTGGTAACTGAACTAGCAGTGGAAACTGAGCTAGCAGTGGTAACAAACAGTTGTAATAATAAAGTAGTAACTCGACTATAGTGGTAACTGAACTAAGAGTGGAAACTGAACTAACAGTTGAAACAAGGAGAGCAGTAGTAACTATTAAGAGCAGTGGAAACGGTGACAACAGTACTAATTTGTACTAACAGTGGAAATGGTGATTTGGGCCAGCAGCGTTAACTAGGTCAGCAGTGTAAACTTCTCACCAACAGTACTAACTACAACCAATCAGTATTAACTTTTGCCTAGCAGTATAAACTATAATCTTGAGAAGGTCAGGTCCAGATTTAGGTGGAGATGGAGTTAAGTATTAACCTGATATTTTTGGTGGTTGTTACAGTATCTCCCCGTTGAAAAGAATTTCGTCCCGAAATTCAATTTGTTCCATTGGTTGCCAAAGTGCTAGGAAATAAATGTGGGTATTTGTGTCGAATATGGTCTTCGCGTTCCCAAGTAAATTCAGGACCTCGACGTGAATTCCACCTAACCTTTACAATGGGTATCTTACTTCGTTTTAAACTTTTGACCTCACGGTCCATGATTTCAAGTGGCTCTTCTACGATGTTTAGATTGTCCTCTATTTGGATATCATCGAGAGGGACAATTAGTGTTTCGTCGGCTAGACATTTCTTTAGATTGGAAACATGGAATGTGTTATGAATGTTGCTAAGTTCCTGGGGTAGTTCTAGTCGGTACGCGACCTGACCAATCCTTTCTATTATCTCAAAAGGTCCAACATACCTTGGGTTAAGTTTGCCTCGCTTTCCAAAGCGGATCATGCCCTTCCAGGGTGACACTTTCAAAAGTACTTTGTCGCCGACTTGAAATTCTAAAGGTTTCCTACGGTTATCAGCGTAGCTTTTCTGTCTACTCCTGGCAGTCCTCAATTTTTCCCTGATGATAGTGATTTTATCCGTTGTCTCTTGGATAACATCGGGTGTGATTAACTGTCTATCACCGGTTTCTAACCAACAAAGTGGTGATCGACACTTACGACCATATAACGCCTCAAAGGATGCACAGCCTATGCTCGTGTGGTGACTGTTGTTGTAGGAAAACTCCACTAATGGCAAGTGAGTATCCCAGCTGCCTTTAAAATCTATGGCACATGCTCTCAACATGTCTTCCAATGTTTGGATGGTTCGCTCACTTTGACCATCAGTTTGTGGATTGTAGGCGGTGCTCAAATTTAGTTGAGTGCCTAGAGCCTTTTGAAGTTGTTGCCATAAGCGTGACGTGAATCGGCTATCTCTATCGGAAATGATGGAGAGTGGTATTCCATGACGTACAACGATTTCGTCGATATAGATTTGAGCGAGTTTGTCCATCTTGTAATCTTCCCGGATGGGAATAAAGTGTGCTGATTTTGTTAATCTGTCCACTATGACCCATATAGAGTCATGTCCTCTTGCCGTTCGTGGCAATTTCGTGACGAAATCCATTGATATTTGTTCCCATTTCCATAGTGGGATTTCCGGTCGTTGCAACAATCCTGATGGCTTCTGGTACTCTGCCTTGACTTTGGAGCAAGTCAAGCATTTTCCCACGAATACTGCAATATTCTTTTTCATTCCTGGCCACCAATAGTATTCCCTTAAGTCCTTGTACATTTTGTCAGCTCCGGGGTGAATTGAATACTTGGATCTATGGGCTTCTTCAAGAATGATTTTTCTCAGTTCATTGGTATTCGGAATCCAAACTCTTTCCTTGAAATACCGAACTCCATCGGACTTGATTTTAAATCTTTGATCAAAGTTATGCAAGGTTTCAACCTTTATGTTCTCCGGTTTCAAAGCTTCCTTTTGAGCTTCCAAAATTTGAGTTTTCAAACTCGTCTGTACTTGCATTCCCATTGCTCGTGCCCGCGTGGTTCTCACTTTCTCCTTCCTACTTAGAGCGTCGGCTACTACGTTAGCCTTGCCGGGATGATACTTGATGTCACAATCGTAATCACTTAGCAGTTCTACCCATCGTCTCTGTCTCATGTTGAGCATCTTTTGATCGAGGATATGTTGAAGACTCTTGTGATCAGTGAAGATGGTGCACTTTGTGCCATACAGGTAGTGTCTCCAGATCTTCAGAGCAAACACCACCGCTCCTAGCTCTAAGTCATGCGTCGTATAATTCTTCTCATGCTCCTTTAGTTGTCTCGATGCGTAGGCAATCACTTTATTCCTTTGCATCAGCACACAGCCCATTCCTTGGTGAGATGCGTCACAGTATACGACAAAATCTTCCGTTCCTTCCGGTAAAGCTAAGATGGGCGCGTTACATAGCCTACTCTTCAGTGTCTAAAACGCTTCTTCCTGTTCTTCTCCCCAAGAGAACTCCTTAGCCTTCTGGGTCAGCTCAGTTAGCGGTTTAGCAATCCTTGAAAAATTCTCGATAAACCTTCGATAGTAACCAGCTAATCCCAGAACTTGGCGTATCTCTGTAGGGGTTCTCGGGGCTTCCCATTTCTTGATAGCCTCGACCTTAGCTGGGTCAACATGAATCCTCTCCTGGTTAACCACGTGGCCAAGAAAGTGTACCTCTCGGAGCCAGAACTCACACTTCGAGAACTTGGCGTACAGCTTCTGCTCCTTCAGTAGTTTCAATATTATCTCCAAGTGTCGTTCGTGGTCTTCTTTGCTTTTGGAATAGATCAATATGTCGTCGATGAACACAATTACAAACTTGTCTAGATATGGGCGGCACACCCTATTCATTAAATCCATGAATACCGTGGGTGCGTTGGTTAGACCAAACGGCATTACTAAGAACTCATAATGCCCATATCGCGTCCTAAAGGCTGTCTTTGAGATGTCCTCTTCACGGACTCTCAATTGGTGGTATCCTGAACGAAGATCGATTTTGGAAAAGTACGAGGCGCTTTGCAGTTGGTCGAATAAGTCGTCGATTCGAGGTAGAGGGTATCGGTTCTTTATCGTCAACTTGTTGAGTTCCCTGTAATCTATGCACATACGGAACGATCCGTTTTTCTTTTTGACAAAGAGGACTGGAGCTCCCCAGGGCGATGAGCTTGGACGAATTAGTCCATGACTCAGTAGCTCTTGCAGTTGACTTGACAATTCCTGCATCTCGGGCGGTGCCAGACGATACGGTGTCCTTGCTACGGGCGCCGCTCCAGGAATTAGGTCGATTTGGAATTCAACTGGCCTAGGTGGGGGAAGTCCAGGTAAGTCCTTTGGGAAAACTTCAGGGTGATTTCTAACAACAGGAATGTCTTGAATACGCTTCTCCTCCGGCCTTTTGTCAACTACGTGTGCCAGGAATGCAAAGCACTGCTTCCCCAGGTACTTACGCATTTTCATAGCTGACACAATGTTCAGTTTCCTGCCGGGTTTATCTCCTTGTATGATCAAGGTTTCGTTGTCGGAAAGAGGTATCCGGACAACCTTATCAAAACATCCTATTTCTGCTCGGACTTTCGTCAACCAGTCCATTCCCACAATCACATCAAAACTTTTCAGCTCAATTGGTATTAAGTCGATGTTAAACATCCTATCGGCGAGGTTCAAGGTACAGTTGGGTACTATGTCCCTAGCCTCAAACTCATGACCGTTAGCGTATTCAATAGTAAAGATTTCATTTAGTTGTATAGAGTCTATTTCGATTAATGGCCTGAATTCTAACGAGACAAAACTCTTCTCGGCTCCCGAGTCAAATAATACAGACGCGTAGTGATCGTTCAAGAGAAACGTACCTGTTACTGCGTTTGGATCGTGTCTTGCTTCTTCAGCTCCGATGACGAATGCCCGGCCCCTTGCTGGTCCCCTCTGATTCCCAGCATTGTTTGGGGCGTTGTTCAATCGTGGGCAGGCGTTCCTCAGGTGATCTTGGCTTCCGCATTCGTAGCATGCCGCTCTCGGACGGTCATTCACGTTCCCAACTCTGCAATACTTGCCGGTGTGGCCCACCTGATTGCATTTTTCACACACTGGACAATTTCCAGCATGGTGAAATTTGCATTTATTGTACTTTGGGTGAGGACCACTGTATTGCTTCGGTCCTTAAGCCACAATGCCAAAGTTTCTGGCCACCATTGGCTTCTTGTTGGGATAACCGCCACCTCTTTGCCTTGGCTAGTCATCCACCTTGTGCTTACCAGAGTCGTTCCTTTTCGACGATCCACCTGACCGGACCACATCATTTGTCAGGCGGTTGGCCATCACAACTGCGGCCTGTATGGTGGTTGGGTTCGCCGCGGTAACCATCCCCCGGATTTCAGGTACTAATCCCCAAATGTACCTATCGATCCTTTTCTCCTCGGGGTTCACCATATGTGGCACGAGTCTCGCTAGTTCATGGAATCGGGCGGTGTACTTATCAATGTCCGTTCCGACCATGGAGTGATTCCAGAACTCGGACTCAAGTTTCTGGAATGCGTCCTTCGGACAATACTCCTCGGTTAATAACTTTTTGAACTCCTCCCAGGTGAGGTTGTATGAGGCTTCACGGCCTCGGTACTGAATCTGGTTGTTCCACCAGGTCAGAGCCCTACCTTGGAGCATGCAAGCAGCATACTCGACCTGGTTTTCACTCGCACATTTGCTAATATGGAGTACGGACTCCATGCTCTCGATCCATGACAGCAGTCCGACCGCGCCCTCTGTTCCTCGGAACTCCTTGGGTCGGCAAGACATGAAAGTCTTGTAGCTACATCCGGGATTGTTGTTGTTGTTGGGAGGTGCTACAGGGGTTGCTTGTGTGGCATTCAAGCTTGCGGTGATTTGTGCCACGAGGTTCGGCAAAGCCGCGTTGAGTTGTTGGACGATTTGGTCAGCCATGTCATTTGTGTTTCTCCTAGGAGGCATGATTCTACGATATTCACAAAGTTTTGTTTTCAGAATTTTATACGTTTTTAACTTTGGTTGTAGTCAAGAACTTTTCGTGCATTCGAAATTTGTAATGTACGGTCATAATAGATGTGCGAAGCAGATATGAATGTATAAAAAGTTTGATTAAGCAGGTATTCATTCCCTTGAAAAAAAAAATAGATAATACCAAAAGTACACAATTCGCAACTTAATAGATCAAAAGACAACAGTTTTCATTCCAAACTTAAGTGTAAGTCCTAAAACAAAGTCATCACAACAAGCCACATGAGTACAACAAATACCAATAGACCCAATCCTATGCAAGCCCATACTAGGTTCCTGGTGGTTCTCCTAGTCATCTCCGCATGTACCCCAACCCTAACCGACTGGTGTGACAATCCCTCAATCAACTCGGACATCTCATATAAGAGCTGTCCTTGGTGATCAATCCTTCCCCGACAATGGTGTAACTCAGTAGTTATTAGGTACATTCTCCTTAGCTCTTCGGCGGTCATTCCTGCCCTATGACCTGCCGGCATTCCCATAACAGGACGGGATGAGGATGCCTCTACAGGTCGTGATGTGACAGGGTTGACGTAGTCATTCATCCTTTCCTGCCATGTATATCTATCGGTGACTCGGGTTGGGGTAGGGTTAGGCTGGTTGCCAAGGTGGTATTCCTGTGGGGATGCTCTTAGTGTGTCACCAATGGGGTTAGCAACCCTCATTCTCGCAGTGTGTCTAACACGCGGACTTGATTGGGCTGGTTGTGACGGGACAGGTGCTGGTGATGCTCTAAGGGCAGGTGTGATTCCCTCACTACTTGCTCCTTGGTCGGTGCTAGTGTCCATGATTGGTTCCTCGAAACTAGTTGAGATATTCCTAGGACGACTCGTGATGTAACCCGATGCATCAGCCGAGTAGGGTGTACGAGTGGATGATGAATGAGACATGGTAAGACTGAAAAAGAAAGTGTGTTAAGTTGCTAATAACAATGAATGGATCATATGATATGTGAAGCACGTGCATGGTAGGGACAGACATTAACATTAACCCGTGGATAACTATTCCAAGCTTCTCACTACTTTTCCCCGAATTAGGCATGGGTGATCAGGCTATGCTTAATTAAGGCTAAATAATGAAATGCCAGTACTAGTTACACAAGTGTAATGTTCAATGTTTTATAAGGTGTTGTTTTAAATAGAAAGAATTTCGGTTATAGTTTGGTTTTTTTTTTTTTTTTTTTTTTTTTTGAAAAAAAACTGGTATTCTCTATAACCTTTGGCTCTGATACCACTTCTGTCACACCCCGCTAAAGCGGAAACACGAGGTGTCACAGCTAATGATTTCACAACACAAAGACATAGCAACCATACCATTTAAATTAGGATAAAACAGCCTTGGAGGCATCAAAAGTACATCAAATTGTTCAAAGTATACGACATTATTACAAACATATTACTAAAATTTAGTTCAAAGTCCGTTTAAATGGCTTGGTCGACATAATCCCATGCATTAGCCCACATATGGTCCGTGCTTACCGACGTTCTCCTGAAAAGCATGCCAAAACAAAAAGGGTCAACTATGGCCATAGTTGGTGAGTTCAAAGTTTGAAATAATTAAACCGAAAGTGTGTCCAATCGTGGACAGAAGTGTGGGTATAGCCGTCCGATTCGTGGACGCTATCATCCCTGTGTTTGTCCAATCGGGACAGTTATAACAAGCATTTGGTTGATAAAGATATTGCAAGTAAACATGTGGTAATAAAGAGAGAATGTATAAGCCTTGAGACCACAACTAATCCGGTTATCTGACCGCTGCCCCAAAGTATAAGAGCTGCATGTTCTTCAACAAACATGAGTAAAAGGCGATATTATGCACCCACGTTGAAGTGTGAGTGAGGGATGGTCCTACCCTAAATAGCATGCTACCCATAATATCTACGGCTCGTCGCTACGAGTTAATTAGTGGTGGGTTAGTTACAGGGGACTTTGAGTATAAGAAAAACCCAAGCTTAACATGTTGACATACCACAGTTCGCGTAAAATAGTTCAAAAGCAGTTGATAGTATGTAAAAGTTCAACCAAAAGTTTAAAGTAATTGCATGCTTTCAGCCCCAAAAATAGAAATCAGAAAGAGGGGACAATGAACTCACCTTGTGAGTTGAGTTAACGGTTTAAGCTGTGAGAATGTTGAAACTAAAGAGATGCTCTAATCGAGACCTAGTCCAGTAGTAAAGTGTCCATTAATGTCTAGTGATATGCTTTAATATGATAGCTTGTACAAATTGGTTACCCACGGTTTTTAAATAACAAATCTGCCCAGGTTTTTGTAGTTGGTTTTGTGACTCTTCTTAGCAAAACTAAACAATTTCTGGACATCTTCTTGATACACCTCAAAATATTTGATCTTTGGTGTATGATTTAGGTTTTGTGTGAAAGATTAGAAAGCAAGTTATTCCTAGTTTAGAGTCACCATTTTTATGAAGAATAGAGGGGGATACGGTTGTCCAAAGTTAACTTGAAAATCTGGACAGAAAGTTGTCCAATTTTCTTATTTTGCCAAAAACACATAACTTTTATAAAATCTGTATGTAAATGATTCGAACAAACTTTAAGTGTGTGTTTTATTTGCAAAACATTATCATATTTCAGGTACAAAAACCCTAATGCACACATATTTTAAGAAATGTAACAGTAAATACAATGAAAATAAGTGGGTTGTGCAGAATAGAATGTAAACATTCTTGCACTTTATGATTACCTCTTCGATCAAAAGTGTAGGGTTTTGGGGTGATGGAGTTCTTTCCACAGATTGAGCAGGGTTCCCGGAGTGGATGGTACTGGATTAAGATGATGAATAAACTGGGTATTCTTGTTAAAATCGTGCTTGTGTTGAGAGGGTTTGAGAGAAAGTAGATGAAAGTGTTTTGAGTATGAATGTATGATTTCTGCTGAGGTTAACAAAAAGAATAAGGGATGGAGTGTTTAAGTTTACTATCCGGGATTTTGATTGGGTGAAGGTGGAGGTGATTTTATGGGAAGTGTAAGTTAATTGATTTGGTTTATGGGAAATAGGTTTGCTGGCCGATTTTTGAGGGAAAAGAGGTAATCATAACCCTTTTTGCGTGCACATTTAACTCTATTTCAAATCTTAAAGTTCCTTTTTACAGAATACGAATGGTTACTTATCTTTTAATATTACAAAAAAAAACTTTTATATCGGGCAGGAGGGTTTGCTGTGTGTGTGGGTAACACTTGATTGGTCTTAAAATCATTTAAGTATATCTCTAACAGTAGATTGATACTAAGTTTTTCATGATTTGTTCGTGATATAAGTGTGCCAACTGTATAAACTTTGGTCTAGCAGTGGGGACTGACTAGCAGTAGTAACTAACAGTTGTAATAATAAACAGTAGTAACTCGACTATAGTGGTAATTGAACTAGCAGTGGAAACTGAGCTAGCAGTGGTAACAAACAGTTGTAATAATAAACAGTAGTAACTCGTCTACAGTGGTAACTGAACTAGCAGTGGAAACTGAGCTAGCAGTGGTAACAAACAGTTGTAATAATAAAGTAGTAACTCGACTATAGTGGTAACTGAACTAAGAGTGGAAACTGAACTAACAGTTGAAACAAGGAGAGCAGTAGTAACTATTAAGAGCAGTGGAAACGGTGACAACAGTACTAATTTGTACTAACAGTGGAAATGGTGATTTGGGCCAGCAGCGTTAACTAGGTCAGCAGTGTAAACTTCTCACCAACAGTACTAACTACAACCAATCAGTATTAACTTTTGCCTAGCAGTATAAACTATAATCTTGAGAAGGTCAGGTCCAGATTTAGGTGGAGATGGAGTTAAGTATTAACCTGATATTTTTGGTGGTTGTTACAGGCGATATCTCATGCATGTGATGGTCACTGCGCTTGGCGCGAAAAAGGGAGGATTTGATGAGCTGAACATATCCCTTCTGTCGGCTTTGTTGTCTCTCGTATACAACAAGCCGTACAGTTTTTCAAACCTGATCTTTGGTGGGTTTGTTGAGCATGTGACGAAGCCTCCGCGGTCTCCGTTCATGTTATTTCGCCGGTTTTCAATGGCAATTATTCGTCATTTCATTCCAAATTTACCGGTTTCTGCCCTGGTCGGGCATTTTGCGATCGTGGATAGACGCACTTTTAGTGCGTGTCTTAAGCATGATCCACGCCGGGCGCCGGAGTTGAGGCCGCAGGCCACTGACTTGTTCGGAATTTTGGTAGATGAGCGGTACGTTGCCCCACCAAATGATGGGTGGGAGGATGTTGTTGAAGAAGCTGGCCCAGCTGGGGCTCAACCTATTGTCGGTGAAAATCCTCAAGCTCTTATAGAGGATATTTTGGGCCAGCTGGCTTAACCGCAAGAAGGGGCGTTGAATGTCGAGGAAGTGGCGGCCGATGTGATTCAAGAGGTAATACAACAGCATGAGGATGAGTAGGATGAGCTGTTGCAAGAGATTGATAATTACACTGCTGAGCCGGTTGATGCTGAGAGAGATGCTGATGCAGCAATTGAAAAGGGGCATGGTTCAGATGATGATGATGATAATGATCACTTCCCTCCGGGTTTTCATCAGAGCACGGTGCAGGTGGGCTCTAAGGTCGTCTTTGTCGGTGGAGCCTCTTCCAGTAAACGTCCATCTACTGCTCCCGACACTGACTATATTCCGGACGAAGATGAAGAGTCCGAGGAGGAGGAAACAAGGCTGGTCCGCAGAAGCGCGAAAAGGCCAAGATTAACATCTTGGACCATGCCAGGCAATCAACCTCCGCAGGTCGATGTTCAAGATTCTCCTGCTCACCCCACGCCTGCAGAAGAAGCCAGGGTTGATCCTCCTCCAACCTCTGTTCCTCATGAACTCCGCACTGCCATGCTAGAGGATCAAGTCAAGTACTTGGTGGAAAAGATGATGGAGATGGCGGAGGTGGTGAAGACCCTGTCAATCAAAATAAGGGGATAAATTTAGTTCTAAATGAACAGCAGAGAGCCATCGATCGGTTGGAGTGGCTGGTCCACCGTCATATGAAGAACCCGACAGCTCAGGGGGAAGCTGGTACCTCTAGCTGTAGGGAGGATATATTAAGGTTCTCTAGAGCTGATGACGAGGATGATGATCCCGGTGCAGCTAAGGAAGGTGAGCAGCCAGGTCCTTCAAAGACCGGTGGGCAAACTATAGTTCAGGGGGAATCAAGTCAGGCAGCTGGAGAGACGGAAGGAAGATCTGCAGAACCAACTCGAGCTGAAAAACAGATTGAAGCTTTAAAGGGTATTGATGAAGAGTTGGGGCTCTCAGATGAAGGATCAGATGAAGAATTGGATAAAGGAGAAGAAGAAGAAGAAATGGGTCCAGAGATAGAGGATTGGAGATCGGACGATGAGGTGTTGGATGATGTTGATGCAGACATTTCAGAGCATATTGTAATAAATCAGCCAGAAACAAATGTAGTATTCGAAGATGGAGCTGGTAGTACTGGAATAGACCTGAATGTTGTGCGAATAGAAGTAAACACTGAGTTCGTTGATGGTGAACAAGAAGATCAAATGGAGAGTCTGAGTAGAGAAGAGTTGAAGAAGTTATGGTTTAGGAAAATCGAAAAGAAAGAAGAATTTACGTTTAAAAAGTCTATTGATGTGACAAAGTGTGTAGAACCAAAGAAAGGGATCATAAGTTGGTTGTATGATGATGACCTTAGAGTATTTGTAGTTAAGAGATTTGATGGTTTACAATATTTAGAAAAGAGTTTAAAAGTGTTTAATACTTTTCCTAAGTGTGAGATTAAGGATTTGGCTAGACTAGACTTGATAAATATATCGAATGATCTATTTGGAAACTATGTGGCAAGAATAATAAGAAGAGAAGGTCGATCAAATAAATTTGAAAGGTTAAAGCCACGCATGGGTAAGAGAATACCTGACAAGTCAAGGATTGATCCAAGAACAGGAAGATATTGGATGCAGATGAAGTATAAGCCTGTGAAGTGTTTGAAGCAAGTTCCACTGAAGAAGATGCCGCAAGATATATTGAAAAATTTGAAATGGTGGTATGTTGATAGTAGGACCGGTGAAGCAGTGATGGAATAATATGATGATGAGGTAGAAGATGGTGTCAAAGAACTGCTAAGAGTATATGACTGTTTACATCTAGTAAATTTGTCAAAGGATGATTTGAAGAAACTTCACGAGACTAAGATTTTATATCTCGACAATTGGAAGCAGGAAGGACGTAAGTACCAGAAGGTGGTTGATTTGTGTGTTAGTAAAGGGTTGTATGCTGGAAGTGATTTGTACACGTAGCAGAAGACCTGAAGACAACTAGAAGACCAGAAGAAGTTATCTAGAAGCAATTGTCAAGGGGGAATCTGTTGGTACATGTTAGGTGACAATAGGATTCTAGATTTGTAGTTAGAATAATATTGTAACTGTTGTGTAACTGGCGAACTATAAGCCACGAACTTAGAGGACTAGCGAACTTAGTTGACTAGCGAACTATTGTATTAGTTGTTGGGCCAGCGAACTTTAGTAAGTTCGCCCGGCCCGGTCCAGCGAACATCAGTGTGTATATATTGATGTGTACGTGTTAGGGTTCGGTGGTCTTTTGGGAGTTTAACTTTTGGCAGACGAGTTTTTGTGAGCAGAAAGTTACAGGCGAACGTGTTTGAGCTTTGGATTAATTGTAATCGTTTTATAATTAATAAGAAGCTTTGTTTATTGAGTTATTCGTTTGTGTTATTGTTGCGATTAGCTGTTTGTGTTGATTGATCGTTGATAGGGATTCCGCACCTGTTAACGTTTTAGTAATCTCGTTATCGATCTAGATTAGGGGACTTTCACCACTCATATCTTTGAGCTGAAGTCAAGCACATATTATGAACATGAAACTTACGAAAGTTTCAACTGTAGTAATGTTTTCCAAACCGAGTTCCCCTCCCAGCAATCTACCCCCCAAGAGTTTGAAAAGTTGGAAGACACTTTGAACGAGGATACATTCTATGAGGATACACTTACTCAAAAGTCGTCACTTAATAGATTGAAGAGGGGGCCCATGGTTTCTACTCCATCCAAGACTACTGAAAAGAAGAAGCGAAAAGTGTAAGTGCCAATGATAGTAAACATTGAATTGAATTATATGTCTTCAAAATGCTCACATGTTCCCTACCATCTATAATCTCTCAGGTACATTGAAGATGATTCTGAATCTGACACTGGAGTTGAGGAAGGAGTAGCTACAAAACAGGAGGAAGAACATCAGAGTTTGTAGGATCCCTTGTCTTGGACCTAACCGGATCAACACAAACAATCGAGAGGCGGAATTCAAACGATTGTATAAAGTACGTAAAACACAAACGAATCAAACACAAATCGAATGTATATTGATATAATAACCAATTAGCTTGATACACTGAAATGCCTTACAATATACTCTCTGGAACCCTGGATTCGTCAACCCCAACAATGAGGCCGAAATGATCTATTTATAGAGAAACCGAAACTGACCTGCGACACAAGCTCTGTGTCGCACAGCCTGTTCATGCGACACAAGCCTTGTGTCGCATAAACGACACAGGCTCTGTGTCGCCTAAAACAGAACTTGTAATATACTAATAATAGACAAAACGTCGTAATTACTTAACAAACTATTACAAGTTAAGACCAACTGACAGACATATAAATATGCACCAACAAACTCCCCCGTGTCTTCAGCTTGGTCTTCAAAAATCTTTTAACACTTCCAGCCTGCAGGGAATGTGCCACCAGCATGTATTCCCATCTTTAAACAAATCTCAACAATCTTCTGAAATTTTAGAGCTTCTTCTTGATCAATATCATAATGCTGAATCTTGTTGGCATGAAGAACTCTTAAGTCATATCTCGTTAGATTGATAAGGCTTATAGGATCAAAAATACGAATAGTTGAGCCTCTTAACTGTTGAGAATGAATCCACTCTCCCGAACCCTGTTCCTGGTCTCTTTCATTTAGATACTCAATTACAGCTTTACCAGTCTTCGGGTCATACCACCAATACCTAAATTTTCTTAACAAATTCAAAGGTAACTTTTCAAGTGGAACACTTTTTAGACTTGCAGCTGGCGGATATTTATATTTCACAATAGGCTCTTGAGTTCTCGGATCTAGCTTCTTCCTGAAACGATAACGAACGTCCAGCTCAGGTCTTATCCATACATAGTGCCTGCTAAAAATTTCTCTTCTAAGAACCTTTTGAATGAAAGCGCCACGAGAGTCGTTTGAATTATTTACCAATTCTAATTGCGCAAGACGATTAAGTTCAACCTTCGGCAAAGTGCTGATGCAATTGAATCTCGGCCGGAAGTATTGAACGCCATCCTTTCTTTTAATTTGAATGAGAGAGGTTTCAGCATCGAATTTCCAGCTATAAATCAGGCCAGTGAAATCTCCTCGAACTTTGTAAGATTTACAAATAGTAGGCGCCACAGCCGCAGTATGATAACTCACGACAGGCTTGGACTGTGCTGATGATGACGATTTAGAGGCAGATTCATGTTCATCTTCAGAAGAATCCGATTCAATGATAGGTGCATCGGGATCATACGGTTCTTCTGGTTGAGCTTGAGTAGGCTCACTTTGTCTTTCAATAGGAGATTCCGGACGATTTGACTCTTCATACACATCTTCATCTGAGGGTATCTCCGGTTCAGCCTCAACATCCTCAAAGTCATAAGATATATCATCATTATTCACCGGATTTATTAAGCTTTGTAGGCATTGGTTGACCTGGAATGTTTTCAGACGATGCAAAATAATCTAAAAGTAAATTTTCATTAATGTCCGAATTATTTACATCATCGGTTTGAGTTCCGGCAGAAGTCTTAGGTGTTGTTTCAATGGCACGCAGGCCTGACTCCCCCGAAACTACAGCTAGGGCTTCTAACTCTAAGACCCTAGACTCCAAAACAGGAACCCTCGCCGCTTGCGTCTCTAAAGCCTGAATTTGAGCAGCTTGAGCTTCGGGAACCACAGATTGAGATTGATTTAAAGTGGCTTGGTCTCTTGCTGTTTGCTGCATCTCATCCATACGCCTCACAAGCTCTTGGATGACTGAAGGCAGAGGTTGAACAGGAACCTCAACACGGGGAATGTCAACCCGTGGCCTGGAAGAAGAAGTAGCAGATTTACGACGTTGAACGACCGGAGGCACCCAATCTGCATCCGTAGATTCTGATTCACGAGGCCTCTTACCCACGTCGGGTCGCACATAAACCATCTCTGCCCTTTTTCGTCTCTGAATACGCTTAAAGCGTCTTATGTCGAAACGACGTATATTCTCCAAGGAAGTTTCGGAAGGGACTATCCGTGGAGAAGTTGGTGGAGTGGAGCCACCATCAGAAGAACTGGCAGCCATTTCGTCGACAATACGCGGCTCTTGTGCCTGAACGTTTTCTCCTTCAAGATCTTCAACATGACCAAAAGTCTCAATGTCGTCCAAAATTGCCTCTAGCCGAGGATTTTCTTCTTGGACAGGCACATTAACAAAGTTATCCTCTGGCTGAGGCGCAGTAGCAACATCCAGATAATTGTCATCAGCCGGAGGGAGATATCCCTCACTGATGATATGTCCGAATAAAGGGACATCGGCGGGTACCGGAGCTCCTTTAGCGTATTGAGCACAAACAGCAAAAATACGGTTGTTCATCGGAGTTTGACGGAAGCGATGAGCAGCATTTACCGGAAGCCCCGGAAGCAGATGATTGATCAACAGCTGGATGAAACGCGGGTATAAATTCCATCGGTTTTCCCCCGCGTGGACATTATCCACCATAGCCCGAAAGATGTATCCAGAAAAATTAAAAGGCTTGTTGTAAACCAAAGCAAGCATAGCAGAGGCTGTTGAGCGGCTCATGCCGTCGAAGCCGGCCTTCCTGCTGGACAAGCACACAATTACTATGTGCATGAGATACCTCCAGACCCTTGTGAGATTGGCCTTTCGATATTGATAACGGGGAATGCCCGGATATCCCATACGGTTCATGCCACCATTTATAAATAAATTTGGGAAGAGAACGGGCATGTCTGGATCGTCATTGAGTTGGAAGAAATCACGAATAAGCTGCTCCGAAATAATAATATCTTGGTCAGCAACCTTGGAGAGTAAACGTGTGAATGGCATGTCTGAATTAATGACTGCCGAACTCCAAAAGGAACCAACCAGGTCCTTATAGATAGGAGTAGTAGCTGTGATAGCGGTATAGATGCGGGAACGGCGAAGAAACGCAATCATCGGCCTAAAAGGTGCAGCCGAATCCCGATCATCCTCGAGAAAAGCCACGATGTTATGCCTTGGCTCCCAGTCATTCACATTAATATCTGCCATCACTATTAACAAAATAAACATAGCTCGAAAAGCGTTAGCGTTAAAATTCGAAGATAATGTTTTTCAATAAAAATGTCTTATGCGACATAAGGCTTGTGTCGCATTAAGCATGCGACATAGGAAGATGTGTCGCTAAGAGTATATGCGACACAGAAATTGGTGTCGCAGAATTCAATTTCAATAACCATGCGACACCAGCACTTGTGTCGCTAACAAATTAAGCGACTGCATGGGTTGCGTCGCATTTTGCAATTAAATAGAATTTAAAATGAATTTAGCGACAGAAGCTTTATGTCGCAAACCTAGTGTCGCAAGTATAGGCGACACAACGTTTGTGTCGCATAGTAGCAATGCGACAGACAAAAATGCGACACAAAGGCTTGTGTCGCAAGTTGTGTCGCAATGACGAATAGTTGCCCAACCCAGAAAAACCCAATGATTAAGATTTGGGGGTTTTCGAAATTTTGCACACCAAATGCTGCGCTAAAGTTTGGAGAACACAAAACCATGAGATTTTACATGTTAAACAAAAGTTTTCATGTTCAATTTTACCCAAAACTAAAAACCCTAAAAATCGAATATTTCATTCGACGATTAAATCAAAATTAGACGGTGAAAACGGGTAAATATGGTACCTATAGGTCGAGAAAATTGAGATGAACACGAAACACGGATTAGATTGCAAAGAAACACGGCCGAAGATTGAAAATCAAATTGAAATAATGTCGCAGTGGTTGTGTCACAGAATTTGTCTTGTGTCGCTATTTGTGTCGCAAAATCGTGTAGCGACTGAGAGGTAGGGTCCGACTTTTATACCTCAACCCTGAATAGCGACACAAGATGCGACATGGCTTGCGACACAAAGTTTGTGTCGCATGGCGACACCAGAGTTGTGTCGCACCATGGACAGTTTTTGTAGTTTGATTTTATTTTAAAGTTTACATTCGAGAGTCAATTTGATATTATCTCAGAGACTTGGATAAACTAAAGGTAAAACAATAGACTAAAATTATACAGGAAATAAAATACAAACGGTTGATTCGATTTTGCAATCAACGAAAACAAAATGTAAAATCTTTTTGGTGACGAAATTGTTTAGGTCTGCTTTAGGAATCAGATCAGGATAACATGCAATTATTAGGAATAGTAAGTGTTATTTCGATTATCAGTATGTTTGTCCATTTTAAATTTGCTTAGCATATTTAAATCACATGTTATAAAGATTAGTTCAGGACGATTATTGATATTTTATCCATCTAAACATTTGAACTTAAGTATAGATGATTTCAACTCATAATGAGATGAACCACTTGTGTTATTATTAGCATGCATATTATATTATATAACTCACATTAAAATATACATTTGAAATCAAAACATGTTAGTAGATTCTATATAGAAGGTGAGGGTATGAACGTATCTTTAGAACTAAGATAGCGGTGACAGGTCTGTACTTTCGTACAACAGAATCACATAAGCAATAGTTCGGGTTGAACAAACACCAGTCTGAACAATTTAAACTAGAGGGTACAGATCTGTACTTTCGTACAACAGAGTACCATAGTTTAACACAAACCAGTACTAGGCAATCTTTTTATAATTCTTCTTGTACATTTGTACATTATATTTTAGAATTTAGATATGCCACGGGTACGCAATAATTGTCTATAACTTAACATAGACTACGTACCTAAGTTCTTTTCAAGAATATATTAGATGAAACCAGGTCTGTATTTTCATACAACAGAGGAGACAACTAACATATTCCCCCAGATAACACCATACAAAGACTCTATATTTTAGATCATAACATGTTTATTATCCAAATATTAAGACGAAGCGTTAAAATATTTTGGACATTTTTGCCCTTATTTTAACTTAATGTCATACATATTAATATGTCTTTATATAAAATAATATGCATTTTTGAAAGTTATGCTTCTTAGTAACTTTAGAACAAATGCCTACCAATACATCATTTGATGAAGCTAATATTTATAAAAGGTATTTCAAGTATGCTAGATAAATCTACTGACACATCAAACATAAATCTTAAAATTCCATTTTATGCATGTTTCCTGATGTACTATCATTTCCCCAATTGTTTACAGACACAATTCAACGTCTATTTTAACAATGTTGCAACTATTGCATTTCTTTAATACTAACAAGTATAAAGAGTGGCAGTTGCGTTATTATTATTATTATTATTTTTTATTTATTTATTTTTTTTTTATTTCCAAGTCTAAGGATAATTCTGACCAGAAAGGGAGAGTTAAGCATTGCCCAGACTCACCATTCCAATCATAGAGACTAGCTCATCAAATCGACTACGAGAGAAAGCTTTTGTGAAAAGATCTGCGTTTTGCTTAAGAGTAGGGATTTGGACAAGGTCAATTAGGTGCTTCTCATAGCAATCCCGTATAAAATGATAACGAATTTCAATATGCTTTGTTTTTTAATGCTGTACGGGATTGCGTATGATGGATACAGCAGCTGAATTATCAATATGAATAGGAGTAAGAGTTAGAAGTAACCCATAGTCACGCATTTGATGCTGAATCCAGAGAACCTGGGAACAGCAACTGGCAGCAGCAATGTATTCTGCTTCAGCAGTTGATGTAGAGACAGTTGTCTGCTTCTTGCACTGCCACGAGACTAATCGGCTTCCTAGAAACTGACATCCTCCAGTTGTGGACTTCGCGTCCACTGAGCAGCCACCATAATCCGAATCTGAAAAAGCAGTTAGAGCAAAATCGTTTTCGTTAGAATACCAGAGACCCAAGGAGGGTCTCCACTTAAGGTAACCTAATATGCGTCTGACAGCCTTTTCATGAGAAGCTTTGGGCTTTGCTTGATATCTAGAACAGATAGACACGGCGAATAATATGTCCGGCCTAGATGATGTGAGGTACATAAGCGATCCTATCATTGAACGATAGTCACGCTGATTAACATCGTCTTCATCATCAGCAGGTCCAAGTTTGTGACAGATGTCAATGGAAGTTCCATAGTGTCTAGCATCGAGCATCTGATATTTTGTCAAGATGTCCTTGACATATTTTGTCTGATGAATATAAATTCCCTTATCAGACTGCTCGACTTGAACACCAAGGAAGAATTTGAGTTCTCCCATTGCACTCATCTCAAATTTAGACTTCATGACTTTTTCGAAATCTCTGCACAGCACCTCATTGGCGATCCAAAAATAATATCATCCACGTATACCTGCACAAGCAACAAATCGTTTCCTGTCTTTTTGATAAAAAGAGTTGAATCAATCTGCCCACGAGTGTAACCATTGGTGAGCAGGTGTTGAGACAACGTTTCATACCAAGCCCTTGGAGCTTGATGAAGACCATACAATGCTTTATCTAGTTTGTAGACGTAATCAGGATGCACTGAGTCTTCGAAACCAGGAGGCTGTTTCACATAAACCTCTTCGTTGACCTTCCCATACAAAAACGCACTCTTTACATCCAGTTGATAGACACGAAATTTCTTGAATGAAGCGTAAGCAAGAAATATCCGTATTGACTATAAACGCGCAACCGGAGCAAAAACCTCGTCATAATCTAAACCTTCGATCTGAGTAAAACCTTGAACCACCAGACGAGCTTTATTCTTCACAACTACACCACGGTCATCTTTCTTGACTCGATAAACCCAGCGAGTACCAATCGGATAGAATCCCTGAGGTAGTTGAACCAGCTCCCAAACTTCTAACTTTTTGAACTGTTGGAGCTCCTCTTGCATGACTTCTACCTAGTGAGAGTCAGTCAATGCTTCCTTAATGTTTTTCGGTTCAATTTGAGAAAGAAAGCATGACTCCATTTAAGCTAACTGGCAGTCTGTTTGCCCTCTGGTTCTAACTCCATCGTGTAAATCACCAATAATATTAATATTATCTACCGGGTGATTCACATTGACACGGCTACTTGAAATCTCTACAGGTTCAATGACAGTTTCCAAATTTGTATCGTCTCCCCCGGAGACTAAAGTCTCTTCAAGTACCTCTGTGACAGGTTCTACTTCACCATCTGATAAAGCTGGCATATCTGGATCTGTATCAGGATCTTGAACTGGTTCAGTAGTTTGAGGAGGAGGTGGTGGTGTTTTTGTAGGAGACTTGGATACATCAGAATATATATCAAGTCCATGAAGCATTGTCACCACCTGTTCAACTTCATCTTCAGCAGGAAGTTTGAAAGAGTCGAACATACTGTCATAGTCGAACAAAAATTCGGGCCCTGAACCTTGTGAAGGTTGAGTATAATGAAGACATGTTACCTCAAAATGTTCCTCCACTCTCTTTGTGACTTTGTTATACACACGCTTATTAGGTGAATTATTTGAAAAACCCAAGAAATAGCCTTCACTCGATTTGCTACCGAATTTAGCCACTCGTTCTTTTGTGTGCATAATCATACAGGGACACCCGAACGGCTCAAGAAACTGTAAATTTGGTTTACGGTTGTTGAAGAGCTCATAACAGGTCTTATTACGTTTCTTAACCATAGACACTCGATTTAGTATGTAGCAAGCGGTGTTGACCGCTTCTGCCCAGAATGTGATAGGCAGTTTTGAATCAGCTAATTGTAGGATCCCTTGTCTTGGACCTAACCGGATCAACACAAACAATCGAGAGGCGGAATTCAAACGATTGTATAAAGTACGTAAAACACAAACGAATCAAACACAAATCGAATGTATATTGATATAATAACCAATTAGCTTGATACACTGAAATGCCTTACAATATACTCTCTGGAACCCTGGATTCGTCAACCCCAACAATGAGGCCGAAATGATCTATTTATAGAGAAACCGAAACTGACTTGCGACACAAGCTCTGTGTCGCACAGCCAGTTCATGCGACACAAGCCTTGTGTCGCATAAGCGACACAGGCTCTGTGTCGCCTAAAACAGAACTTGTAATATACTAATAATAGACAAAACGTCGTAATTACTTAACAAACTATTACAAGCTAAGACCAACTGACAGACATATAAATATGCACCAACAGAGTTAAGAAATTTCAAAAGCTTAATCATGATGGTGAACATGGTGGATGCCCAACTTTGCAAGCACAAAGTCCAAATAAAAGCCCTGGCCCTCATTCTCTTTGCCTTTCTTAGTTTTTCCCCCTAAATTGTGACAGACTCATGTCGAATTTTTGATGTTTCTTGCTATCAAAACTAGCAGCTCAAATATACACTTTCGTCGTGCTATCCAAGTTTCTTTAATTTTAAATGTTTATTGCTTTGTTCTACATTCTAGCAAATACATTTAAGCTAAATACTGAATTAAGTTAAAGATGCAAGATAACAATATAAACTTGATCTCACCTGCTGAAGTTGCTAAATATAAACATGTTCCAGACTGTCATGTATGGGTTTAAACAATTTTAGTATCTTACGAACGACCAACAAGTGATTTAAATTACATTCATTAAAATGAAACGATACTTAGCCACAAGAGTTGACATCTTCAGATGTTATTATAATATATTTGTAATCACCTTCACACCAACTCGCGCCCAATATTGACTTATAAATATCATGCCCAACTAATAAAATTCACTCATATCTAGATGAATATATAGATAATAATCCATGCTAAGATCTAACTGCAAGAAACTTATTAGTAACCTTGAGTGAATGTTACCATCTTAACCCAGAATCCACTTTTGACTTATAAATCTCAGTAAACTTACTTTCAACTTCAAAATGTATTAAACTCCACTAATAGTTGGATTAAAAATAGCAACACGTAACAATAAGAAGTCCAGCATGTAAGGTGCAATGTTGTATGTCTTTCACATGATTTTCATTCATGTGTAGTCCACTCCAAAGTAGTTGGGAATCAAAACAAAAGAATTCATTTTTATTAATAACTGAAAATAAAGTTAACCTTCTATCAAAACAAATTGCATGTGCCCTAATTTTCATCCCTATGTAGTCCACTCCCAAATTAACCAGCTACCATCAAAACAAATTGGAAATTCTTCAACAATATATTAGAAAGAAAAGTAATAAAAATAACCTAATATATATTATATACATATATCATCAAAACAAAAGAGTCCCTATTAATAAATGCAACTAAATGAAAACAATAAAGAGCAGGAAACTAATCCACTACCAAGTAATTCCAACAGATTAATCTTGATCAACCTCTCCTCAAGTGTGATAATCAACTTCATGCAACAAGTTTCATTAGAATGCATTGCATCCATTGATAACTCTCCCCTTTTTATTTCTTCCAATTAGTCAATTCACATCCTATAATCAACTTCAATTGGGAAAAAGATACATTACGATTTCACTTCAAATATGGTTCCAGGTATGCCCTAAGTTCATGAATATTAAAACAAGTTCACCAATCAAATACCTACACAACTACTATGATAAACTGCTTTATGTTGCAGATTCGCATACTGACCTTATGAAAATTCCATCACTATCCAACATGCTTCACAACTCAATCACCATACATTCTAGAACAAATGTTACGTCAGATGGAAAAGTGCAAACATATTGTGGTATGAGATTAAGTGAACCCAACCTGCAAGAAACAGGTAAACACAACTTAAAACTAAAAAAACAAAATTAATAATTAAAATTCTTCCAAGTCATCAAAGTCAAATACTATTACATTTGCACTCATAATTAAAATAATGCTTCAGGTACAACATCAGTTGCAAGACACATAATAATACGTCAGCAAAGATGTAACAACCATCGAAAATATCAGGTTAACACTTAACTTAATCTACACCTAAATCTGGGTCTAACCTTCTTAAGGGTTTAAGTCAATGCTGTTTGAGAAGTTACTACTGTTGGCCGTAGTTAGTACTGTTGGTTAGAAGTTTATACTTCTTACCGGGTTAATACTGTTGATACAAACTCCTAAGTTAATACTGCCAATACAAGTTAAGTTTCTACTGTTATCATAGTTAGTACTGCTAGCACAACCTTCAGTTTCCACTAATAGCACATACTTCAGTTTCCACTGCTAGCACAACCTTCAGTTTCCACTGATAGCACATACTTCAGTTTCCACTGATAGCACATACTTCAGTTTCCACTGCTAGCACAACCTTCAGTTTCCACTGATAGCACATACTTCAGTTTCCACTGCTAGCACAACCTTCAGTTTCCACTGATAACACATACTTCAGTTTCCACTGATTAGCTCAATTACCACTGTTTCTACTGTTAGCACTATACCCGTTGGTTACCACTGTTTGAGTTTCTACTGGTAGTCGAGTTACTACTGCTCTCATTGTTTCAACTGCTAGCTCAGTTTCCACTGCTAGTTCAGTTACTACTGTTAGTCCAGTTTCTACTGCCCTCATTAATTAATACTGCTTGACAATCAGTTACCACTGCTAAGTAGTTAACACTGCTAGCACAAATCAAAGTTTCCACTGTTAGTTCATTGTTTCCACTGTTAGTTCAAAGTTTCCACTGCTAGTTCAGTTACTACTGTTAGTCCAGTTTCTACTGCCCTCATTAATTAATACTGCTTGACAATCAGTTACCACTGCTAAGTAGTTAACACTGCTAGCACAAATCAAAGTTTCCACTGTTAGTTCATTGTTTCCACTGTTAGTTCATTGTTTCCACTGTTAGTTCATTGTTTCCACTGTTAGTTCAAAGTTTCCACTGTTAGTTCAAAGTTTCCACTGTTAGTTCAAAGTTTCCACTGTTGGCACATTAATGTTACCAAGTGTAAATCTATTACCAGTGAGATGCTTAAACGACTTTAAGACCAATCAAGTGTTACCCACACACACAGAAAAGCCTCCTACCCGATATGAAAGCTTTTTAAGTAATATTAAAAGATAAGTAACCATTCGTATTCTGTAAAAAGGAACTTTAAGATTTGAAATAGAGTTAAATGTGCACGCAAAAAGGGTTATGATTACCTCTTTTCCCTCAAAATCGGCCAGCAAACCTAATTCCCATAAAACCCAATCAATTAACTTACACTCCCCATAAAATCACCTCCACCTTCACCCAATCAGATTCCCGGATGATAATCTTATACACTCCACCTTTTATTCCTTTTGTTTCAACCAACAGAGAATACACATTCATATTCAAAACTCACTCATCTAATTTCTCTCAAACTCTCTCTCTCAACACTTGCACGATTTTATCAAGAACACCCCAGTTTCTTCATCACCTTCATCCAGTACCAAACACTCCGGGAACCCTGCTCAATCCGTGGAAAGAACTTCATCACCCCAAAACCCTGCACTTCTGGTCGAAGAGGTAATCATAAAGTGCAAGAATGTTTACATTCTATTCTGCACAACCCACTTATTTTCATTCTATTTACTGTTACATTTCTTAAAAATATGTGTGCATTAGGGTTTTTGTACCTGAAATATGATAATGTTTTGCAAAAAAAAAAAAAAACACACTTAAAGATTGTTCGAATAATTTACATACGGATTTTATAAAAAGTTATGTGTTTTTGGTAAATAAGAAAATTGGACAACTTCTTGTCCAGATCTTCTAGTTAACTTTGGACAACCGTATCCCCCTCTATTCTTCATAAAAGTGGTGACTCTAAACTGGGAATAACTTGCTTTCTAATCTTTCACACAAAACCTAAATCATATACCAAAGATCAAATATTTTGGGGTGTATCACGAAGATGTCCAGAAATTGTTTAGTTTTGCTAAAAAGAGTCACGAAACAAACCACACAACTCTGGGCAGATTCATCATTTAAAATCGTGGGTAACCAACTCGTATGAACTCATGTATTAAAGCATATCACTAGACATTAATGGACACATTCTTACTGGACTAGGTCACGGTTAGAGCATCATTTCCGGATTTGTAATTTGCTCACAGAATTATACTCGTTAAACTCAGCTCACAAGGTGAGTTCACTGTCCCCCTCTTTCTGATTTCTATTTTTGGGGCTGAAAGCATGCAATTACTTTAAACTTTTGGTTGAATTTTTACGTATTATCAACTGCTTTTGAACTATTTTACGCGAACTGTGGTATGTCAACATGTTAAGCTTGGGTTTTTCTTGTACTCAAAGTCCCCTATAACTAACCCACCACTAATTAACTCGTAGCGACGAGCCGTAGATATTATGGGTAGCATGCTATTTAGGGTAGGACCATCCCTCACTCACACTTCAACGTGGGTGCATAATATCGCCTTTTACTCGTGTTTGTTGAAGAACATGCAGCTCTTATACTTTGGGGCAGCGGTCAGATAACCGGATTAGTTGTGGTCTCAAGGCTTATACATTCTCTCTTTACTACCACATGTTTACTTGCAATATCTTTATCAACCAAATGCTTGTTATAACTGTCCCGATTGGACAAACTCAGGATGATAGCGTCCACGAATCGGACGGCTATACCCATACTTATGTCCACGATTGGACACACTTTTGGTTTAATTGTTTCAAACTTTGAACTCACCAACTATGGCCATAGTTGACATTTTATTTTGGCATGCTTTTCAGGAGAACGTCGGTAAGCATGGATCATATGTGGGCTAATGCATGGGATTATGTCGACCAAGCCATTTAAACGGACTTTGAACTAAATTTTTGTAATATGTTTGTGACAATGCCGGATACTTTGAACAATTTGATGTATTTTTGATGCCTCCAAGGCTGTTTTATCTTAATTTAAATGGTATGGTTGCTATATCTTTGTGTTGTGAAATCATTAGCTGTGACATCTCGTGTTTCCGCTTTAGCGGGGTGTGACAGAAGTGGTATCAGAGCCAAAGGTTATAGAGAATACCGGTTTTTTTTCAAAAATAGAACCAAACTATAACCAAAATTCTTTCTATTTAAAATAACACCTTCATAGAACATTGAACATTACACTTGTGTAACTAATACAAGCATTTCATTATTTAGCCTTAATTAAGCATAGCCTGATCACCTATGCCTAATTCGGAAAAGTAGTGAGAAACTTGGAATAGTTAGTCACGGGTTAATGTTAATGTTTATCCTTACCATGCATGTGCTCCACATATCATATGATCCATTCATTGTTATTAGCAACCTAACACACTTTCTTTTTCAGTCTTACCATGTCTCACTCATCATCCACTCGTACTCCCTACTCGGCTGATGCATCGGGTTACATCACGAGTCGCCCTAGGAATGTCCCAACTAGTTCCGAGGAACCAACCATGGACACTAGCACCGACCAAGGAGCAAGTAGCGAGGGAATCACACCTTCCCTTAGAGCATCACCCGCACCTGTCCCATCACAACCAGCCCGATCAAGTCCGCGTGTTAGACACACTGCGAGAATGAGGGTTGCTAACCCCGTTGGAGACACACTAAGAACACCCCCACAGGAATACCATCTTGGCAACCAGCCTAACCCTGCCCCAACCCGAGTCACCGATAGATACACATGGCAGGAAAGAATGAATAACTATGTCAATCCTGTCATATCCCGACCAAGAGAGGCATCGTCATCCCGTACTGTTATGGGAATGCCGGCGGGTCATAGAGCAGGAATGACCGCCGAAGAGCTAAGGAGAATGTACCTAATAACTACTGAGCTACACCACTGTCGGGAAAGGATTGATCACCAAGGACAGCTCTTATATGAGATGTCCGAATTGGTTGAGGGGTTATCGCACCAGGCGGTTAGGGCTGGGCTACATGCGGAGATGACTAGGAGAACCACCAGGAACCTAGTATGGGCTTGCATAGGTTTGGGCCTGTTGGTATTTGTTGTACTCATTTGGCTTGTTGTGATGACCTTGTCATATATTGACTCCTAAATTTAAAAGGCTGAACTATTGTCTTTTGACTTATTAAGTTGCGTATTTTTTTAGTATTATCTATTGCTCCCAAGGAAATGAATGCTTGTTTAATCGAACTTTTTATACATTCATAATTGCTTCGCTCATCTGTTATGACTTTACATTACAAATTTCGAATACGCGAAAAGTTCTTGACTACCACCAAAGTTAAAAATGTATAAGATTCTGAAAACAAAACTCTGTGAATATCGTAGAATCATGCCTCCTAGGAGAAACACCAACGATATGGCTGACCAAATCGCCCAACAACTCAACGCGGCTTTGCCGAACCTCGTGGCACAAATCACCGCAAGCTTGAATGCCACGCAAGCAACCCCTGTAGCACCTCCCAACAACAACAACAATCCCGGATGCAGCTACAAGACTTTCATGTCTTGCCGACCCAAGGAGTTCCGAGGAACAGAGGGCGCAGTCGGACTGCTGTCATGGATCGAGAGCATGGAGTCCGTACTCCATATTAGCAAATGCGCAAGTGAAAACCAGGTTGAGTATGCTGCTTGCATGCTACAAGGAAGGGCATTGACCTGGTGGAACAACCAGATTCAGTGCCGAGGCCGTGAAGCCTCATACAACCTCACCTGGGAGGAGTTCAAAAAGTTGTTAACCGAGGAGTATTGTCCGAAGGACGCACTCCAGAAACTTGAGTCCGAGTTCTGGAATCACTCCATGGTCGGAACGGACATTGATAAGTACACCGCCCGATTCCATGAACTAGCGAGACTCGTGCCACATATGGTGAACCCCGAGGAGAAAAGGATCGATAGGTACATTTGGGGATTAGTACCTGAAATCCGGGGGATGGTTACCGCGGCAAACCCAACCACCATACAGGCCGCAGTTGTGATGGCCAACCGCCTGACCAATGATGTAGTCCGGTCCGGTGGGTCGTCTAGAAGAAACGACTCTGGTAAGCGCAAGGTGGATGACCAGCCAAGGCAAAGAGGTGGCGGTTATCCCAACAAGAAGCCAATGGTGGCCAGAAACTTTGGCATTGCGGCTCCAGGACCGAAGCAATACAGTGGTCCTCACCCAAAGTGCAATAAATGCAAATTTCACCATGCTGGAAATTGTCCAGTGTGTGAAAAATGCAATCAGGTGGGCCACACCAGCAAGTATTGCAGAGTTGGGAACGTGAATGACCGTCCGAGAGCGGCATGCTACGAATGCGGAATCCAAGATCACCTGAGGAACGCCTGCCCACGATTGAACAACGCCCCCAACAATGCTGGGAATCAGAGGGGACCAGCAAGGGGCCGGGCATTCGTCATCGGAGCTGAAGAAGCAAGACAGGATCCAAATGCAGTAACAGGTACGTTTCTCTTGAACGATCACTACGCGTCTGTATTATTTGACTCGGGAGCCGAGAAGAGTTTTGTCTCGTTAGAATTCAGGCCATTAATCGAAATAGACGTTGTACAACTAAATGAAATCTTTACTATTGAATACACTAACGGTCATGAGTTTGAGGCTAGGGACATAGTACCCAACTGTACCTTGAACCTCGCCGATAGGATGTTTAACATTGACCTAATACCAATTGAGCTGAAAAGTTTTGATGTGATTGTGGGAATGGACTGGTTGACGAAAGTCCGAGCAGAAATAGGATGTTTTGATAAGGTTGTCCGGATACCTCTTTCCGACAACGAAACCTTGATCATACTAGGGGACAAACCCGGCAGGAAACTGATCATTGTGTCAGCTATGAAAATGCGTAAGTACCTGGGGAAGCAGTGCTTTGCATTCCTGGCACACGTAGTTGACAAAAGGCCGGAGGAGAAGCGTATTCAAGACATTCCTGTTGTTAGAAATCACCCTGAAGTTTTCCCAAAGGACTTACCTGGACTTCCCCCACCTAGGCCAGTTGAATTCCAAATCGACCTAATTCCCGGAGCGGCACCCGTAGCAAGGACACCGTATCGTCTGGCACCGCTCGAGATGCAGGAATTTTCAAGTCAACTTCAAGAGCTACTGAGTCATGGACTAATTCGTCCAAGCTCATCGCCCTGGGGAGCTCCAGTTCTCTTTGTCAAAAAGAAAGACGGATCGTTCCGTATGTGCATAGATTATAGGGAACTCAACAAGTTGACGATAAAGAACCGATACCCTCTACCTCGAATCGACGACTTATTCGACCAACTGCAAGGCGCCTCGTACTTTTCGAAAATCGATCTTCGTTCAGGATACCACCAATTGAGAGTCCGTGAAGAGGACATCTCAAAGACCGCCTTTAGGACGCGATATGGGCATTATGAGTTCTTAGTAATGCCGTTTGGTCTAACCAACGCACCCGCGGTATTCATGGATTTGATGAATAGGGTGTGCCGCCCATATCTAGACAAGTTTGTAATTGTGTTCATCGACGACATATTGATCTATTCCAAAAGCAAAGAAGACCACGAACGACACTTGGAGATAATATTGAAACTACTGAAGGAGCAGAAGCTGTACGCCAAGTTCTCGAAGTGCGAGTTCTGGCTCCGAGAGGTACACTTTCTTGGTCACGTGGTTAACCAGGAGGGAATTCATGTTGACCCAGCTAAGGTCGAGGCTATCAAGAAATGGGAAGCCCCGAGAACCCCTACAGAGATACGCCAATTTCTGGGATTAGCCGGTTACTACCGAAGGTTTATTAAGAACTTCTCAAGGATCGCTAAGCCATTGACCGAGTTGACCCAGAAAGCCAAGGAATTTGTTTGGGGAAGAGAACAAGAGGAAGCATTTCAGACACTGAAGAGTAGGCTATGTAACGCGCCCATCTTAGCTTTACCGGAAGGAACGGAAGATTTTGTCGTATACTGTGACGCATCGCACCAAAGAATGGGCTGCGTGCTGATGCAAAGGAATAAGGTGATTGCCTACGCATCGAGACAACTAAAGGAACATGAGAAGAATTATACGACGCATGACTTAGAGTTAGGAGCGGTGGTGTTCGCTCTTAAAATTTGGAGACACTATCTGTATGGCACAAAGTGCACCATCTTCACCGATCATAAGAGTCTTCAACATGAGGCAAAGAAGATGGGTAGAACTGCTAGGTGATTACGATTGCGACATGAAGTATCATCCAGGCAAGGCTAACGTCGTAGCAGATGCATTAAGTAGGAAGGAAAAGTTAAGACCCTCGCGAGTGCGAGCATTGGGAATACAAGTTCAGACGAGTCTGAAAACTCGAATCTTGGAAGCTCAGGATGAAGCTATGAGACCGGAGAACTTAAAGAATGAGACCTTGCATGACTTGGATCAAAGATTTGAAATCAAGTCCGATGGAGTTCGGTATTTCAAGGAAAGAGTTTGGATTCCGAATACCAATGAACTAAGAAAAATCATTCTTGAAGAAGCCCATAGATCCAAGTATTCAATTCACCCCGGAGCTGATAAAATGTACAAGGACTTAAGGGAATAGTATTGGTGGCCAGGAATGAAAAAGGATATTGCGGTATTCGTGGGAAAATGCTTGACTTGCTCCAAAGTCAAGGCAGAGTACCAGAAGCCATCAGGATTGTTGCAACAACCGGAAATCCCACTATGGAAATGGGAACAAATATCAATGGATTTCGTCACGAAATTGCCACGAACGGCAAGAGGACATGACTCTATATGGGTCATAGTGGACAGATTAACAAAATCAGCACACTTTATTCCCATCCGAGAAGATTACAAGATTGACAAACTCGCTCAAATCTATATCGACGAAATCGTTGTACGTCATGGAATCCCACTCTCCATCATTTCCGATAGAGATAGCCGATTCACGTCACGCCTGTGGCAACAACTTCAAAAGGCTCTAGGCACCCAACTAAATTTGAGCACCGCTTACCACCCACAAACCGATGGTCAAAGTGAGCGAACCATCCAAACATTGGAAGACATGTTAAGAGCCTGTGCCATAGATTTTAAAGGCAGCTGGGATACTCACTTGCCATTAGTAGAGTTTTCCTACAACAACAGTCACCACACAAGCATAGGTTGTGCGCTATTTGAGGCCTTATATGGTCGTAAGTGTCGATCACCACTTTGTTGGTTAGAAACCGGTGATAGACAGCTAATCACACCCGATGTTATTCAAGAGACAACTGATAAAATCACTATCATCAGGGAAAAATTGAGGACTGCCAGGAGTAGGCAGAAAAGCTACGCTGATAACCGTAGGAAACCTTTAGAATTTCAAGTCGGCGACAAAGTACTTTTGAAAGTGTCACCCTGGAAGGGCATGATCCGCTTTGGAAAGCGAGGCAAACTTAACCCAAGGTATGTTGGACCTTTTGATATAATAGAAAGGATTGGTCCGGTCGCGTACCGACTAGAACTACCCCAGGAACTTAGCAACATTCATAACACATTCCATGTTTCCAATCTAAAGAAATGTTTAGCCGACGAAACACTAATTGTCCCTCTCGATGATATCCAAATAGATGACAATCTAAACTTCGTAGAAGAGCCACTTGAAATCATGGACCGAGAGGTCAAAAGTTTAAAACGAAGTAAGATACCCATTGTTAAAGTTCGATGGAACTCACGACGAGGTCCTGAATTTACTTGGGAACGTGAAGACTATATTCGACACAAATACCCTCACCTATTTCCTAGCACATCGGCAACCAATGGAACGAATTGAATTTCGGGACGAAATTCTTTTCAACGGGGAGATACTGTAACAACCATCGAAAATATCAGGTTAACACTTAACTTAATCTACACCTAAATCTGGGTCTGACCTTCTTAAGGGTTTAAGTCAATGCTGTTTGAGAAGTTACTACTGTTGGCCGTAGTTAGTACTGTTGGTTAGAAGTTTATACTTCTTACCGGGTTAATACTGTTGATACAAACTCCTAAGTTAATACTGCCAGTACAAGTTAAGTTTCTACTGTTATCATAGTTAGTACTGCTAGCACAACCTTCAGTTTCCACTAATAGCACATACTTCAGTTTCCACTGCTAGCACAACCTTCAGTTTCCACTGATAGCACATACTTCAGTTTCCACTGATAGCACATACTTCAGTTTCCACTGCTAACACAACCTTCAGTTTCCACTGATAGCACATACTTCAGTTTCCACTGATTAGCTCAATTACCACTGTTTCTACTGTTAGCACTATACCCGTTGGTTACCACTGTTTGAGTTTCTACTGGTAGTCGAGTTACTACTGCTCTCATTGTTTCAACCGCTAGCTCAGTTTCCACTGCTAGTTCAGTTACTACTGTTAGTCCAGTTTCTACTGCCCTCATTAATTAATACTGCTTGACAATCAGTTACCACTGCTAAGTAGTTAACACTGCTAGCACAAATCAAAGTTTCCACTGTTAGTTCATTGTTTCCACTGTTAGTTCAAAGTTTCCACTGTTAGTTCAAAGTTTCCACTGTTAGTTCAAAGTTTCCACTGTTGGCACATTAATGTTACCAAGTGTAAATCTATTACTAGTGAGATGCTTAAACGACTTTAAGACCAATCAAGTGTTACCCACACACACAGAAAAGCCTCCTACCCGATATGAAAGCTTTTTAAGTAATATTAAAAGATAAGTAACCATTCGTATTCTGTAAAAAGGAACTTTAAGATTTGAAATAGAGTTAAATGTGCACGCAAAAAGGGTTATGATTACCTCTTTTCCCTCAAAATCGGCCAGCAAACCTAATTCCCATAAAACCCAATCAATTAACTTACACTCCCCATAAAATCACCTCCACCTTCACCCAATCAGATTCCCGGATGATAATCTTATACACTCCACCTTTTATTCCTTTTGTTTCAACCAACAGAGAATACACATTCATATTCAAAACTCACTCATCTAATTTCTCTCAAACTCTCTCTCTCAACACTTGCACGATTTTATCAAGAACACCCCAGTTTCTTCATCACCTTCATCCAGTACCAAACACTCCGGGAACCCTGCTCAATCCGTGGAAAGAACTTCATCACCCCAAAACCCTGCACTTCTGGTCGAAGAGGTAATCATAAAGTGCAAGAATGTTTACATTCTATTCTGCACAACCCACTTATTTTCATTCTATTTACTGTTACATTTCTTAAAAATATGTGTGCATTAGGGTTTTTGTACCTGAAATATGATAATGTTTTGCAAAAAAAAAAAACACACTTAAAGATTGTTCGAATCATTTACATACGGATTTTATAAAAAGTTATGTGTTTTTGGTAAATAAGAAAATTGGACAACTTCCTGTCCAGATTTTCTAGTTAACTTTGGACAACCGTATCCCCCTCTATTCTTCATAAAAGTGGTGACTCTAAACTGGGAATAACTTGCTTTCTAATCTTTCACACAAAACCTAAATCATATACCAAAGATCAAATATTTTGGGGTGTATCACGAAGATGTCCAGAAATTGTTTAGTTTTGCTAAAAAGAGTCACGAAACAAACCACACAACTCTGGGCAGATTCATCATTTAAAATCGTGGGTAACCAACTCGTATGAACTCATGTATTAAAGCATATCACTAGACATTAATGGACACATTCTTACTGGACTAGGTCACGGTTAGAGCATCATTTCCGGATTTGTAATTTGCTCACAGAATTATACTCGTTAAACTCAGCTCACAAGGTGAGTTCACTGTCCCCCTCTTTCTGATTTCTATTTTTGGGGCTGAAAGCATGCAATTACTTTAAACTTTTGGTTGAACTTTTACGTATTATCAACTGCTTTTGAACTATTTTACGCGAACTGTGGTATGTCAACATGTGAAGCTTGGGTTTTTCTTATACTCAAAGTCCCCTATAACTAACCCACCACTAATTAACTCGTAGCGACGAGCCGTAGATATTATGGGTAGCATGCTATTTAGGGTAGGACCATCCCTCACTCACACTTCAACGTGGGTGCATAATATCGCCTTTTACTCGTGTTTGTTGAAGAACATGCAGCTCTTATACTTTGGGGCAGCGGTCAGATAACCGGATTAGTTGTGGTCTCAAGGCTTATACATTCTCTCTTTACTACCACATGTTTACTTGCAATATCTTTATCAACCAAATGCTTGTTATAACTGTCCCGATTGGACAAACTCAGGATGATAGCGTCCACGAATCGGACGGCTATACCCATACTTATGTCCACGATTGGACACACTTTTGGTTTAATTGTTTCAAACTTTGAACTCACCAACTATGGCCATAGTTGACATTTTATTTTGGCATGCTTTTCAGGAGAACGTCGGTAAGCATGGATCATATG
The DNA here is from genome assembly GCA_963930675.1 of Gnaphalium uliginosum. NCBI lineage: Eukaryota > Viridiplantae > Streptophyta > Magnoliopsida > Asterales > Asteraceae > Gnaphalium > Gnaphalium uliginosum. The sequence continues at coordinate 55,673,088 of OZ005680.1, read as the reverse complement.
TGGGCTAATGCATGGGATTATGTCGACCAAGCCATTTAAACGGACTTTGAACTAAATTTTTGTAATATGTTTGTGACAATGCCGGATACTTTGAACAATTTGATGTATTTTTGATGCCTCCAAGGCTGTTTTATCTTAATTTAAATGGTATGGTTGCTATATCTTTGTGTTGTGAAATCATTAGCTGTGACATCTCGTGTTTCCGCTTTAGCGGGGTGTGACAAAAGAAATACATCATCTCATAGTTTATTAAACCAAGAAACCATCCCAAGAAGGACATCAAAAGGTTGAGTCTCGTCTGGTAACAAACACTGCATTAAAATATCTTCTTGAAATATAACATTACTATCTTCCTTTGAAATTTTTACAGGTACAAAAGGTAAAGATTCATCTAGAAAGATTCCTAAAAGAGCAGCATTCAATTCCACATGTAAATTAACTTAATCAATTATCACAATTTTATATAGAAACCTTTTTCGTATCACAAACCCCTGATATTATACAAACATCATGATGATGAATTCCAAAATGAGGATAAATATGTTGAGTTGTAAACATAATTAATTTATCCCTAAGTTAATTATTTAACTATGGTCTAACGTATTACCCGAATTACCCATCTTTTTTTAATGTACAACCTTGGACCTCCATCCTATAAATGTCGTGCTTGCAACACAACCATGTGGTATGAAGAGAGGAGTAACAAAGGAACAAGGACGGTAAATCCAACATTTTCGCTATGTTGCCAAGATGGTAAAGTTGTCCTGCCGAAACTTAATGAAGCTCCTGCACCATTAAGTGTCTTACTTGACTATAATGATCCTGCAACGTCAAAGTTTAGACAACAAATAAGAATGTATAATGGTATGTTTTGCTTCACATCTTTTGGAGCAAAAATAGACCATTCCATTAACCAAGGAAGGGGCCCATATACATTTAGAATAAATGGGCAGAATTATCATTTGATTGGCTCTCTACTTCCTAGAGAAGGAACTCAACCCAAGTATGCTCAACTCTACTTTTATGACACACAAAATGAAGTTCAAAATTGTATTTCAGCTTTCATTGATAATCAGGGAATAGAAGGAGCAGATGAAAAAATAATAACAACCCTCATTGACATGTTGAACTGTTACAGTTCTGTTGCTAAAGCATTTCGAATGGCTAGAGATTGGTGTATTCAAAATAATTCCCAAGACTTCCAACTTAGATTGCTTGGACAAAGAACAAATTCAAGGCAATATAATACACCAAGTGTGTCCGAAGTGGCAGCTTTGATCACAAATGATTTTGGTTAGAGTACAACATCAAGAGATATTATTGTAAACTGCAAAAATTATGGCCCAAAAAGAAAATCTGAATTGCATCCACTGTACATGACATTGCAATATCCTTTATTGTTTCCTTTTGGAGAAACTGGATTCCATGAGAAGATACCCTACCAGAGCAACAACGGGAAAAAAAACTAAACGCGGCTTTGTGACCATGAGAGAATACTATTGTTATAGAATTCAACACAGAACTAATGAGGGCACTACTCTACTTAGAGGCGGACGCCTATTTCAGCAATATTTAGTGGATGCTTACACAGCTATCGAAGAGCAGAGACTCAAACGGTTGAGAAATCACCAAAATGACTTGGTGTCGATCTTTATCATAATCTATGTGATGCTGTTACAAGAGGAGAAACAAAAGCTGAAGCGATTGGTCAAAGAGTAGTTTTACCCTCAAGTTTTACAGGTAGCCCAAGATATATGGTGCAAAATTACCAAGACGCGATGGCTCTATGTCGACAATTTAAAAATCCGGATCTTTTCATCACTTTGCCAGAAATTGATTATATGATATCGTTTATTGGCGGGCAGAAACCACATGATCGTGCAGAAACTGTTACAAGAGTTTTCAAAATGAAGTTGGCTCAGCTGCAAGACGATATTGTGAATAACCAAATTTTTGACGAGTGTCAAGAAAGTAATTCAAAATAAATTACTTCAATTTATCTTCTTAATTTTATTATTATTATCTTTTTGTTTATTCAAAATACTAAATAATAGAATTTCATGTTTCTTCTAGTTGTATACTCCCAGTGACATAGATGATTTGATCTCTCTGAAATCCCTTCTCGAACACAAGATCCTAAGGGATACAAAGTTGTTACTGAGTACATGATACATGCCATTAATGCCATTACATGATACACGAACCTTGCGGTGAACATGCCATTAATGCCCCTTGAATCATCGACGGAAAATGCTCTAAGCATTATCCCAAGTCATTTTATGCAGAAACAACAATCGATGAAGATGGATACCCAGTATATCGTCGTAGGAACAATGGAGTGCATGTCATTAAAGGTAAATCTACACTTGACAACATATATATTGTCCCTTACAATCAATACCTTTTAGTGAAATACGAGGCACACATTAATGTGGAGTGGTGCAATAAATCTAGGGCAATTAAGTACTTAATTAAGTACTTAAACAAAGATCCAGACGTGCAATAAATCAAGGGCAATTAAGTACTTATTTAAGTACTTAAACAAAGCTCCAGACAGAGCAACCATCATAATACAAGAAAACATCGGTACCAATGGGGAAAAAAGGTTACAAAAGATTGTTCAAGTTGATGAAATCAAGGACTACTTGGATTGTCGATATTTATCTCCATGTGAAGTGATAGCATCAAATAATGCCTTATTTATATAATAATATTCCCTTATTTTTAAGCCTTTTTATTGTACTTTAATTACAAATGCTACTGATTTCTTTTATATTTGTGAAAAGGTCTTTTGAATAAATAAAATAAGAAAAGGAACGGAAATCGACTTAAGACTGAAGAAAAGAAAGAAAAGATTGAAGACCTAAAAATATTGGACTTGAAGAGAAGCCAAAGCCCAAAAAAGTGGGCCAAATTAAGAAGAAATCCGGATTAGAAGTTTAAGAGATGAAGCCCAAGACAAAAGCCCAACCCAAAAATAGAAGATTCGGGAATTGGATCCCAACCGGCGGTTGAAGCTTTCAGCCGGCGGTTGGATGTAAAAATGGAAGGCAGTTGGACGCGCGGGTCGCATACCGGGTTTTCGAGTTAAAATTCAGCCCAACCGGCGGTTGGATTCGCGGATTTGAAATCGATAAATAGGGTTCATTCTCAACCTTTAACCATACAACAATTACGAATAGGTTAACCCTAATTTGGGTTCTAGGGGTTAGAAATCCGACTTTTAGGGTATTCAGAGGCTAAGGAGCTAGGGTTTGAAGGTCGTTCAACCGTAACGAAGATCCAGTTCAGATTTTAGGGTTTGATTCTTATTCTTTTCTATTTGCAATGTTTAATACTTTGTTTATGGATTTGAGTGATCTTACTTTAATTATGAGCTAATTCTTTATTTGTATTTACTTAGATGTATGATTTTTAGATAAAGGTTTCATTATATGTTTAATATTGATCTTAATTATGAATGGTTATTGAGTTTATTTGAAGATCCACATTGATTGTGAGTTACGGCGCGTTTGTTAGTTGTTACTTAACGTGGTCAAAAGGCTTATGCTAGAACTAACGTTTGTATGAGTTAATTGATTATCTGCAATTAAATAATTTATTAGTTAATTGTGGCTTGAGACTGTAACCGGTAATAGGTTACGAGACATAGCAATTAATTTAAACCCGATCGGTGTGATAATTAGAAAATCAATAATTATAGACTCAAGGCTAACGCAGAGTAAAGAATGAATCTCAATGATCTGTTGATAGGTTTAATAGCATAAATCTTATGTTGGTAGCACGCACGAGTGTATTCGGGAGAATCTAGTATTAAGGTAAGGTTTATTAGGGATTCGCTAAACCTTAACAGGAGGCTGTCCATTCTAGTTGAAATCACCATAATGATTGATCAATAAACATATATGAAACCTGAGTCGAGAAATCAGTAATCTAAGTAAATACATGCTTATCTATCTGATTATTCTTAAGTTATCTTTTCTATCTTTTAATTGTTTTTAATTGTTTTTATTTAGTTTTATTAATTTAAATTACGTTCGTACGGAACTAAAACGCTACCCCTTATTACTTGTAATTTATAATTTTAGGATTGATTAATTATTTTAATTTTCACTGATTCCCTGTGTTCGACTCGGTCTTACCAAAGCTATACTATAATACGAACAAGTATTCTTGCCTGGTTGTGTTTAAGTTAACTTTAGTATTTCCTTTTCATTTAAAACTTGTATTTTTAACGACAACTTAACACACATCAAGTTTTTGGCGCCGCTGCCGGGGAACGGTTGTCAAATTATAATATTTAATTTTTCCCTGTAAAATATAATTGTAAAATATGATTTTATTTTATACTGTAAATCGATTGTAAAATCGGCTCACCCATTGTGAATACAATCAACAGAGGTATAAGGAGGATCGATATGCTTCCCAAAAGGAATAGGTTTTTAATACGCTTCGCGCTGACCAATTCCTCCGATTATGTGTATGATCAATGGAGCTACCGAGGACTTTCGATAAACTTTGTTAAATAAAATCTTTTAATTAATTGATAAAATTTTAAATAAAAAATGTTTATTTCAATATTATGTATATATTATCTAACTTGTGTGATAATTTGTGTATATAGAAAGTATTTAGCTTATTTTAAAATGGAAAATATGCTATTGGAAACTATGGACTTTAAGGACAGTCAGGCCGACGAAAGTAAACTGCAGCTAATTCAGACAGATAATCCACCGCCAGAAGAAGTAGGACCAGAGGAGTTTGATACATCTCTCGGTCTACTGACCGTACATATTTTCTCCAATCCCGACGATATGATTGATTGTCTAGAATATCATCAGGGCGATATTCGTTTTTTGATTGCTACTATTCGAGCATCCACTATCAGTTATATAGATTACCAAAAACAAATTATTGAACAGCTTGAGCAGTAATATGAGAAGTTCCGCAATAATGAGGAAGATTTTGATTCATTAATTTTCGAGGAGAATGCAATTGAGCTGAGGGAGAGTTTAATTCCGAAAGTGACACTCGATCCTGATTACTGTGAAGAGCAGCGGAATAGCTATAATTGTGTGTACCACGCTTTTGTGAGATCTACATTTCCTTATTCTCAAAGACAAAAACAACTACTAGAGAAAATGAAGGAAAGCACGAAATGGATCACAGGAAATCTGAGTGATTTGAGAGACATCGTGGCACTTGGACAAATACAGAGATTTCTAGAACTCATGAAGACCAAGGATCACCTCAGTAATGATAAATTTTATGTGGATTGTACCGTAGAATATTATGTGCAGGGAATGATCGATGACTTACTTTATCCTGCCTCCGACGAAAATCATATGCGTATTCCCGAAGAATTTCAAGATGAGCCGAACGTGCGCCTTGCTACCTACGTAATTACATAGTTGAGGTCAGCTTACCATGGCGTCCATTTCGAATCTCACCAAAACCTATTTCATCTAGGACTGTCCGAGATTTATAACCGAATGCTCGGAATGTTCTGGAACTCTAGACTACTTTTGCCATTACAATTAAAAGAGCTGAAAAACAATATTTTAAAAGACGTTAGCAACACCGTTAGAACCCAAACCATCAGGAATTATGCTAACTTACAGCTAGGGTTCTATGGATTTATGGATGCACTGAGACATGTATTGCCGGAACGGGAAACAAAGATAGTGGGAGGATACAAGGTTATCGACGATAAAGGAAAAATAGCGAAAGTTGTGGCTAAGATTACTAAGGAATTTGATCACTTACAAGAGGCCGCAGAAATTCATCATAAAAACTTTCAAGACTATTCTTCTGCTATATCTGATATTACTAAACCATTGTTTCATCACTTCTTGCAGCTTTATCCGAAAGAGCAAAAGGAAACAGTGACAGTAGACTTGCGAAAGAGGTTCCGTGCTCCAGCATTGAATGAAGTCTGAATCAACCGCGCCAGCCGAAACTGAATAAGATTTTCTTTGCACCTATTTTTCATTCCGTTGTTTAGTATTTAGCTTCTACATTAGATGTTTATGTACTCGAATTATTATGAAATAATATTAGTTAAAGTTTATTATGTTGACTAGTTAAAGAATTGTGGAAGAATTGTCGTTTCGAGGTAAGTACAATTTATTTAATAAAATTTATAAGACTTAATTAATTAAAATAAAATTTAAATATTTTTGAACGAGTTGAAGTTCCTGTGACAAACTAAACCAACCGCCGGTTGGGCTTATCAGGCGATGGTTGGATTTCAAATCGAATTGGGCCGTAACTTTCTGGACTCACGCAAATTGGCCTGTTGGGCTAAACAATCCAACCGCCGGTTGTAAAAATCAACCGCCGATTGAATGTACAGACCTTAAATCTATCACAGTTCCTTCTTCTTCTTCCTCACAATACCCCCAAAACTAAAAACATCAAACTCCGGACACCACTTAATTCTCACTATTTTCTCCGCAATTTCGTTTGTTCTTCCGCAAAGGTATGCACATTTCACTCCTTGCTCGTTATTCTTTCTTTTTTTTGTATTACGACCATTAATTAGGGTTTCATGTTTTTGGGGATTGTACACCCCGAATTGTCTCTAATTTTTTTATGAACCCAAGTTAAATTGATTGTGATGTTAGATTTAATTTCATTTAGGAATTGGATTTGAAGGGAATTATGATTTAGTTAGGTTTGATATAGTTATGCCTTATGTTTGGAAGATTTGCGGGAACGTAACTGAGTTTGAAACAAAAATGGTTGGAATTTTAAATTGGAAAAGTTATTTTGTCAGGAATATGGGGAACAAAATGGTTGACCGACGGTTATGCTTGGCCAACCGTCGGTTGGAGCTCTTCAGCCGGCGGCTGGATGTTTGTCACCGGTTTGCTCAGTTTCTTTTAAAACATTTAAAATAAATAAAATATAAATTATAATTTAATAATTAATACAAAAAAAAACTGATAAATTAAAGTAATAACTTGATTAACCCACATTCACATTTTGTTGACCTAGTTTGACTTAGTTAACTTAGCTTGACCAATTTATAACGCTTATGTTTTTAATTATATGTTTTCGTGTTGTATAGTTAAAAATATGGTTGTTACATGTTTATTTTGTACATGTTTATAATATTATGTGTGTTTGTAAGGCGATGTTTGTTTCAAGGAAAAATTCAAATGTTCATAATATACATAATCTTAGAATACAAGTTAAACGCTTTTATATAAATTAATATGACGCTTATGAAATTAGGTATATATTGTGTTAATTCGTATATGTGTTATAATGTACGCTAGGAAATATATTAGTTATAATAATAGTGTTCCAAATACTAGTTATAACGCTTTAAGTTATATATCGCTTTTGTAACATTTGTATATTTTGTACTGTGATGTATATGTAATATTTTATGTTGTATTATTCGTTTGTTTTTTGAATTATTGTACCATTATTGTATCTTTGTGACTAACTATTTATTTTGTTTTGTAGATGATTTTCAACGGGAGGAGAAACCGTGGGGAGGCGTTCGTAGCCAACCCGATTATTAGGACTCACCCTATCTTTGAGTTTGATCACCCTGAGTACACTATATCTCAGCGAGCAGGATTCCGCGACCGACTGGCCGCCAACATTGACCAGCATATCATCACACCGGACGTTCTGGACTGGGCTTTATGGACGAGTTTTGGACGGGAACACCGGTGTGTCTGGGGTACACACACTGGAGCACCTGTTGGCAGCCAGTTATATCTTGCCGACTGGAAACGTTGGTTATGTCTCTTACGCATGGAGACAACTCTTCAGCATCTACGAGATCATTCTCAAGGAGCTCGTGGTCGAGTTTTACAGCACAGTCAGATTTGACATCAATGATGATGATGTCCGACTTCACAGGCTGACATTTCAGCTAGACGGGATGCCTTGTGCATTAAGCCTGGTTGAGTTTTCACGTGTTACGGGATTACACACTTTGGATGATGAGGCCAATCCTCATTTTCTCGCTCAGTTCACAGTCGGTCGCCGTGAAATGTATTTTGGTTTAGAGGTTGCACAGTTCTGGCCTGAGATAGGCAATGGGGATTACGGTGAGAGAGGACCATCTGATCTGTTCATTCGCGATCCAGTCCATAAGTTGCTGCATAGGCTGCTGGCGAACACGATTGTCGCCAGGAAGACGGGCAGGGAGAAGGTTCACAAGCCCGACTTCTTTTATATACACTGCATCACTCAGGGGACGCTTCTAAACGTTCCCTGGTGTTTGTCATATTGGATGGCTAGGAAAGCCACTGGCACCCGAGCTCTGAGCGGTATATGCGGTGGTCACTTTGTGAGCAGACTAGCTCGATGGTTCGGTGTTCCTGACGCGATGTTTCAGTCGTGTACACCAGTCAGTCCCGGCATTCAGCTTTTGCGACAGCAGCAGCTTGATCTTGACATTATTCGGAGGCCCATCGAGGGAGCTTATTTTATATGGGCGACTCCATTAGCTGCTGGGGGAGCACCAGAGCCACGAGTGAGGAGGAGAGCTCGTGTTCCAACAGCCGACGCGGCAGCAGCACAGCCGGAGGTGCGAGAGCAGCAGGACTCGGTTTATGATCTGCATCAGCTACAGATTCAGATTGTAGATATCAGGAGGATGCAGGAGCAGCAGCAGATTTCTCATCAGAGGCATGTTCAGGAGCAGACCCATCAGTTCGAGTACCACACTTATCTGATGCACCAGCTTATGGGCAGCCCGACAGCTCACCCATGTCCAGTCCGACCTTACACCCCATGGGACTTTGTTTCTTCTTCCCAGCATCAGCAGCAGTAGGACGATGACGACAATGATTAGCACTGTCTTGGGTTATTTTCCTTTTACTTTTTTTTTTATTTTTACTTTTATTTGTTCTGTCGGATAACTGTATATTGTTGTTTTAATTATGTTTAACATTTTATTTTGTTGAAGCTTTATTGTTGTCTATTTATGAACTTTGTGGGTGTGTTCTCTAGAAACCCTCACGAGACTATAACTCGTCCACTCGGGATACCGAGGGGTTTAAAGGCTTGTTGCATACGCTAAATGCAATCGTGATTGCCTACGAAAGTGAGCTTTTGTATATTTTCGATCAGATCCAGAGAGCAGTACTGCACAGTCAGGGGAGTTTTTCGTTCTAATTTCTTTTCTCATTCTTTTACGCTTTCTATGTTCAATGAGGACATTGTACAATTTAAGTGTGGGGATGGGAACCGAAAAGAAATAAAAAGTTTTATTTGTCCTTAAAAAGCTGATTATTAAAAATCTTGTCATATTACATCAAATTTCGCGATACTATTTTTGAGAGATGATAGTACATTAGAAATATGTTTATAAAAAGGAATTCTTGAATACTATTTTGATATGTTGATAGGTCGCTAAACATGATTAAGTCCAATTTTTCAAAATTTTACATCTTCATTATATGATGTATTGATAGGCTTTCTATACAAAAGTTTTTGAATTTTAAGAAATAATAATTAAACAATGAATATAATTATATGAGGAACGCAAATTGATATATGGCTATTAAGTCTTAATTACTGTATGATATCATATCATATTCTATAATATTGGGGTTTAAATTGAACTCATTTAAAAGATACGCTGATCGACTCCTCTGTAGTACTAAGTATAGACCTGGTTTCATCAGAATATCTTAAGAAAAAATTATATATACAGAAAGAAAATCAAAAATGCTTGAAACAAATATAAATATTAGTCAAGTTATGTCGCTTTGTTGTACGAAAGTACAGACCTGTCACCGCTGTCTTGACTAAAATTTGTAAGAAGGTTACACTTCTAAAAATGAGTTAAGTTATGTCGCTCTGTTGTACTAAGGTACAGACCTGTCACCAATGTCTTAACTCATATAAAAATGATTTTTCAATTACTCATCCACTATATAGAAATATAGTTATGATTTGATTATAGAGGTATATCAATTGTGGGATGCATTAGTTATATTCATAACAAATAATAATGTAATTTTATTCTTAAACTGGAGTATAGAAAGTTTATAGAGGATTAGAATATCAATAATCATTTTGAAATATAAAAAATTAGAAATCTTGTGTTTAAGAATGTTTAGTAAGGTTTAATAAGGATTTATATCAACAATCTGGATAGATTTATTTGTTCCTAATAAAAAGCACGTTGACTAATATGATCTCGGAATAGTTCAAAGGAAATTCGCGAAGTAAGTGATAAGTACATGGGAGATGAGAAATTCTAAATTGGTTTATATCAGAAATCTACTTGAGGACAAGCAGAACTTAAGTGTGGGGATATTTGATAGCATCAAATAATGCCATATGTATATAATAATATTCCCTTATTTTTAAGCCTTTTTATTGTAATTTAATTACAAATGCTACTGATTTCTTTTATATTTGTGAAAAGGTCTTTTGAATAAATAAATGAAGAAAAGGAACGGAAATCGACTTAAGACTGAAGAAAAGAAAGAAAAGATTGAAGACCCAAAAATATTGGACTTGAAGAGAAGCCAAAGCCCAAAAAAGTGGGCCAAATTAAGAAGAAATCCGGATTAGAAGTTTAAGAGATGAAGCCCAAGACAAAAGCCCACCCAAAAATAGAAGATTCGGGAATTGGATCCCAATCGGCGGTTGAAGCTTTCAGCCGGCGGTTGGATGTAAAAATGGAAGGCAGTTGGACGCGCGGGTCGCATACCGGGTTTTCGAGTTAAAATTCAGCCCAACCGGCGGTTGGATTCGCGGATTTGAAATCTATAAATAGGGTTCATTCTCAACCTTTAACCATACAACAATTACGAATAGGTTAACCCTAATTTGGGTTCTAGGGGTTAGAAATCCGACTTTTAGGGTATTCAGAGGCTAAGGAGCTAGGGTTTGAAGGTCGTTCAATCGTAACGAAGATCCAGTTCAGATTTTAGGGTTTGATTCTTATTCTTTTCTATTTGCAATGTTTAATACTTTGTTTATGGATTTGAGTGATCTTACTTTAATTATGAGCTAATTCTTTATTTGTATTTACTTAGATGTATGATTTTTAGATAAAGGTTTCATTATATGTTTAATATTGATCTTAATTATGAATGGTTATTGAGTTTATTTGAAGATCCACATTGATTGTGAGTTACGGCGCGTTTGTTAGTTGTTACTTAACGTGGTCAAAAGGCTTATGCTAGAACTAACGTTTGTATGAGTTAATTGATTATCTGCAATTAAATAATTTATTAGTTAATTGTGGCTTGAGACTGTAACCGGTAATAGGTTAAGAGGCATAGCAATTAATTTAAACCCGATCGGTGTGATAATTAGAAAACCAATAATTATAGACTCAAGGCTAACGCAGAGTCAAGAATGAATCTCAATGATCTGTTGATAGGTTTAATAGCATAAATCTTATGTTGGTAGCACGCACGAGTGTATTCGGGAGAATCTAGTATTAAGGTAAGGTTTATTAGGGATTCGCTAAACCTTAACAGGAGGCTGTCCATTCTAGTTGAAATCACCATAATGATTGATCAATAAACATATATGAAACCTGAGTCGAAAAATCAGTAATCTAAGTAAATACATGCTTATCTATCTGATTATTCTTAAGTTATCTTTTCTATCTTTTAATTGTTTTAATTGTTTTTATTTATTTATTAATTTAAATTATGTTCATACGGAACTAAAACGCTACCCCTTATTACTTGTAATTTATAATTTTAGGATTAATTAATTATTTTAATTTGCTCTGATTCCCTATGTTCGACTCGGTCTTACCAAAGCTATACTATAATACGAACAGGTATTCTTGTCTGGTTGTGTTTAAGTTAACTTTAGTATTTCCTTTTCATTTAAAACTTGTATTTTTAACGACAACTTAACACGCATCATGAAGCAGTATGGCGTATGTTTGCTTTTGACATTCACTACTGTTATCCATCGGTCAGCTTTCACCTTCCAAATCAACACATCATCACATTACGTGACTCACAAAGTCTGCCAGCACTACTACACACGGAAGGCATAAGAGAAACAATGTTCACACAGTGGTTTGAACTATACAAAAGAGATAAAAAGGCTGCAAAACTTACTTATGCAGAAATACCAAGAGAATATGTATGGAACGCGCAAGCTAAAATTTGGGAGCCTCACCAACAAAGAAAATGCATTGGTCGCATTGTTTATTCTAACCCGGCTTCAGGGGAACGCTACTATTCGAGGATGTTGTTGAATATTGTCAAAGGGCCTAAATCGTTTGAAGAAATCCGGATAGTAAATGGAAGGATATGTGAAACATTCAAAGAAGCTTGCTATGCATATGGATTGATCAATGACGATAAAGAATGGACTCATGCTATAACTGAAGCAAGATTATGAGCATCAGGACCACAACTTCAAGATTTATTTGTCACAATACTATTATTCTGTGAGATCAACAACCCCCTCGAGTTATGGGAAGAGAACTGGGATGCTTTGTCCGAAGATATATTGTATAAAAAGCGAAAAGACTTTAGCTTCCCTGATTTAGATCTCACACCAGAGCAGCTTAAGAACTACTGCCTGGTCGAAATACAAAAAATCTTAAACAAAAATGGAAAGTCGTTAACAGATTTTAATGATCTTCCGATGCCAGATCATGCATTGCTAACAAAAATGGACAATCGCTTGATTCGAGAAAAGCTAAACTACAATATAAAAAAGTCAAGATCGAACATCAACAATTGTATGACTCCTTGAACCCGGACCAACTTCCATCTATGAAAATGTCATTACATTTGTACAACAACAAAAAGGTGAATTTTATTTCGCATATGGAGTTGAAGGAAAACATTTTTATACAGGGCTAAAATAACAAGATTAAGATCAGAAAGAATGATTGTACTTGCAGTTGCATCCTCAGGTATATGACTTTAACATTAAATCAAAAAACTATAACATGAATCATATCGCTTAATTAGTTATTTTATTCACACATTGACACAGGAATTGCTTCATTACTTCTACCCGAAGAGAGAACAGCTCATAACAGGTTTGTTATACCACTAGATTTAATAGAAAATAGCACATGTGGCATAAAACAAAATACACATTTGGCAGAGTTAATGCACGAGGTCAAATTAATTGTATGGGATGTAGCCCCGATGACTCAAAGATTTGCTTTTGAAGCACTTGACAAGACACTAAGGGATATATTAGGGTACAAAAATACCACAAACAGGGGTCGAATATTTGGAGGAGTGACCGTACTGCTTGGTGGTGAGTTCAAACAAATTTTACCTGTTATCCCAGAAGGAAAAAAGGCAAGACGTTGTTCAAGCTTGCATCAACAAATTAGATTTGTGGAAAGCTTGCCAGGTCTTCAAACTTTCACGTAGTATGAGGATAAATGAATATACTATGAACGGGGAAATTAATACTCACAAACAAAAGTTTAACAAATGGCTTTTAGATGTTGGAGATGGAAACATATCGGCAACAGCGAACGAAGGAGAAGATGAGCCTATATGGATTCAGATTCCAGAAGAGTTCAGTATCTACGAGAAAGAGCTATTTTGACTCCAAAAAATGATGTTGTTGATGAGATCAATGAATATATGTTTAACAAGTTACAAGGTGCATCAAAGACCTACAAAAGTACACATGAGATATGTAAGGTGTCAACTGACACTTTAGACCAGGAACTATTATACCCCGTTGAGTTCTTAAATGGCTTAAATTTTCAAGGAATGCCACCTCATGCACTAAACATCAAAATAGGGCTACATATAATGCTCCTACGTAATGTAAATCCAAGCCAAGGATTGTGCAATGGCACTCGCCTCATTGTCACACATCTAGGAGATTTTGTTATTAAGGCAGAAATCATTACGGGATCAAATATAGGAAACACAGCTCTAATACCAAGAATCACTCTAACATCTACCCAATCAAAATGGCCCTTCATAATGAAAAGGAGACAGTTCCCCGTAAAACCATGCTACGCAATGACCGTCAACAAAAGTCAAGGCCAATCTCTTGATTTTGTTGGCCTTTATTTGCCACAACCTGTGTTCAGTCATGGACAACTCTATGTAGCGTTATCTAGGGTAACAAAACCCGAAGGACTCAAGATTCTCTTGATTGAAGGAAATGACAACAATATGAAGCAACACACAAGAAATATTGTCTACAAGGAGGCTTTCAACAACCTACACAGGGACATTTAAAGGATGTTTTGCTGAAGAAAAGAGCTCAAAATTGTCACATTTACCCCATTGTTGTTACTTTACCTTTTCTATACTATGTAGAAATATCAATGCATTTATCATTTTATAAGTAATTTCATTTTCATTCTTACCTTCAAGCTTATCTTTGCCTCTGGAGTTCTTGACCTACCGTAAACATGCAATGTAGGCATTTCATCGATCACTTGGTGTGCATCAACACCCGTACCCATATTTTGTTCCAAATTTCACATGAAGAAAAAATATCAGAAAGTGTAAAACGATCTCAGTGATCTATTTTAATAGATAGGAACAAAATCAAAAAAGATATGACTATTACCTTCAGAATATTATCGAAATTTGCAACAGTAGCTTGACAAGCTATTCTTAATTCTTTCTCGTATTTCTGTATGGCATTTGAAATATTCGTTAATAACTCTAAAAGCTACAAAAATGAATTTGAAATTACACTTCTGAAAACTTTGACTTATGGGTTATCAAGTAAATAAACCAGTATTTCAAGAAAGTGGTCAAAAATTAGTTTTGAATGGAAAAGTAAATAAATAAAAAGGACATCTTGAAATATGCTAACTTTGGTTGATGTGGTCATGGTTTGAAAAGTCAAAATGGCAAACGTATGCTAAGTTTCATTTTATATGTTTAATTATTTCAAATATATTGTGAATATAATACTAAAGATTACCTTAATACATCTACTACTGTATTTTGTAATTAACCTACTTTAATGAAATCCGAAGTTACAAGGAATGCTCGAGCTCTATAAATGAACAACACCCGTGGATCACACGGGCCAAGTTCCCTAGTATATATATTTATATATATATATACTATTATATAATGCATTTAGGATGTTTTTTTAAGATAGAAATGACTATTTTACCCCTACAATTACTAAGAGTTTTTTAAAAATCTATAAAAATGAGTAACATACTCCTACATTTATTAAATTCTCATTAATACAAGTATTATTAAACCATAAACTAATTAATATATGACATATGAATTTAACTTAAACTTTTCTATATTGTTGGGAAAAATAATAATCAAACCTAAATTATAAATCTGAATTGTCAAAATCTAAGTTAGTTGTATTCTGGAAAACTTAGTCTTTTCTGAGTCTGTGATTCCGAGTCTGTGCACACAGACTGAAGAATCTATACAGACTCAAGTCTTACTCTATCTGAAGACTTATGACTTCATTACTTGAAGAAAGAAGAACTTAACAGAATGAAGGCAGAAGACTTCACAGACTGAAGATCACAGACTGAAGACTACAGACTGAGATCGCAGACCGAAGAGCACAGACTGAAGAACAAAGCTTAAAAAAAGAGTTCTTCATTTTCAAGGCAGAATACAACTGAAGTGATGTTTGAAGAAAGTCAAACATCGAATAAAGTTGGAGAAGGTTGTCTTCCACAGAAAAGAAACCTTCACCTTTTTGTTTTTACTGATTCCAAGAAGTAAAGCAAAAATGGTGTGCACGTTTGTTCCCTGGAAGTATTTATTAACTTTTGGACACATGATTAAACTGGATATAAGATCTAGTACATGCATGATACACTGTCTATAATTATGAAGTTTAAACTGCACACAAAATATCCAAGATACAAACACTCCAAGTAATCTTTAGCATTCTAACTGTTATAGTCTTAGCGATAATAGATTACTTATATTCATTTGTTGAATATACATCTTGGATCATATTCAACCACTTAGTGAGGTTGAATACACTTTGTAATCTCTGTGATACAAACCTTAGATTGTAAATAATATAAATATTCATACCATTCATAATCTGTATTAAGATATTCTTGTTTCCGCCAAGAATATTAAAGAGTTTGATTAACTTAGATATTAACAATATATTAAATTCTTATAATTTAATCTGTATCTAAGTTTTGGGGACCTAAGTGACCTAACATATATCTATACCATCATATAATGCATTCGAGATTTTTTTTTTTTAGATAGAAAGGACTACAAATGAGGAATTCTCGAAAGGACATAGCTTTTGAACCGTTCCTAATTACGGGACGTTTCAATAATCGACGGAAAGGATGGGAGGACACGAACACATTGGCAAACTGCCAAAGGCGGTTTGTCCATCTTTCGGAGTCAATTCAATCTGTAACGTCTTTAAAAGTTAACTTTCCCCAAATTTTATAGGCATTCTAAGTTTTAAGAAAATAAAAAACGTACTATTAAGTATCTTTTTCATTTCATTTCTTGCATTAACACCACCCATCAACTTTTTTTTCCTCATCATCTCTAACAAATTTCTCTTGTTCTCAGCACTTAATTAGAATGGAAAACTTCATGAGTTCAATTCCAATTAATCGAGTTTTGTATGATGAAGATGAAGAAGCTGACCGCAGGCGGATTTTTCGTGAGATAGTAGCATTGAGTTGGGACGAATCATCCGACGATGAGTTGTCAGAATCATTCGATCTTGAAACCGAAAGTGAACCAGTTTACGGTGTTCCAGCAATTCACGTTTACGGCTTTCCAGCTACTGACTTCCATCAAGATGCTGTAAATGATATTGTTATGGGGTTTCCGGTGTATCCGCATGCTAGATTTGGCATATATGAAGAACCAGTGGCACGTTATTTAGTGCGCAGTGAAATTATAGAAGATCATTCTCGGTGCTAGAGATCAAGTTAATCGTGAACAAACAGCTTCGCGTCCACCTATGTCACAACAAAACCCTAACCAGCATTCTTATTTAATGACTGAAGAGAAAGTGAAAACAATCATGTGCATCACGAAAGTTGTTGCAGTTTGGATGATTGGTAAAAATTTAATCTAGACATGATGTTTTTATTTGTTCTATACATACATTAATCTTCTATTAATTAAATTTATATATTTTTTATCCTATATATGTAAGATTTATTTATGACTTTATTGAAAAATAAAATAAAAAAATCTTTAGATTAGTGGCTAGGGGTTTTTAATTCTATTGGACTCATTATTTTTAAGTCAGAAGGTCCATTAATCTGACTTTTTGGTCAATTTAGTCTTTTTGGACAATCAATTTATGGGAAATTATTACCAGTGTCAATATTCTTATTTTAGGTTGTTCTTGTTAACTTTCATTATAACCAATAAGAAAAGTTTCTAAAAGATAAATACGATATTTTAAAGTGGTTTAAAATAGGACCGAGGGGTACTTTTCTTGAGATGAATACACATTATATGCTTTTATATGTTTAAATTGATTACTATCATCCTTTGTATTCATAAATTACATGTATATATGTGACATTACTTGTGCTAACTGAAATCAATCGGATCGAACTATTGATGAATCGAATTAATAACAGAGATGAAAAACAAATGCGGCTATTGAATTGATTATCGTGCGGAGAAAAATACAGCTAAAAGTCTTGTGATGGTTAAGGTTAAGATACTTATTTATACCCTAAACATCTTATATGAATAATTACCAAAATGCCCTTAAACAAGGTTACAAGAAAGAAAGCATAAAGTACTAATAATATAATCTATGCAAAATCCTATTACATATTATTGCTAACACTAACCGTATGTTATAAAACAGTATTTGCTAGCATGCTCAATGGACCTGATCATGAAAGTGGAAGTCTTCGAATGGGCATGGGTTCTTCGATTTTACTTAAACCAAACTGGTTCTACATCGACAGCATAACAGTAAGGATTCAGTATTTGTTGCTTTTTTATCAGTTTTATAAGGGTTTTTTGTCGAAAAATGAATCAACAGTTCCCGTTTTTGCATTTTCGGGTATCAACTAATTTCGTTTTTTAAAAATGAACCACTAATTTCAAATCGAACATTTTCGGGTATAAGTAACCGTTTAAAACGGTAGCCATTTTCGGGATTCGTTGATGATGATTTTATAAAGGATTTTTTGCCGAAAAATGAATCAATAGTTCATCTTTTTGCATTTTCGGGTATCAACTAATTTTGTTGGGACTGGCTACCGTTTTAAACGGTTACTTATACTCGAAAATGTTCGATTTTAAATGAGTGGTTCATTTTTTAAAAACAAAATTAGTTGATACCCGAAAATGCGAAAAAGAGAACTATTGATTCATTTTTGGGGAAAAACCCCATTTTATAATCTACATTAAAAAAAAATAGTTTTACTAGGTGAAGCAAGTATCCAAGAACGGTGCTGGACCGATACTTTATGGGTTTAAAAATCAACCATCTCTTAATGTTATAAGCAATTGGTCAGTGATACAGTATGCATCTCTTCAGACCAATACACATAAGGCAAGTTATTGTAATGTTAGTTATTTGTTCACGTTAAAGCAAACACGGATATAACATTTTTACTTCCGATATATGCTACAGGAGTGGAAGTATTTCCTTAATGTAGGATCGCAGATTAGTATTTCTTACAGTATCCCTAGCTCGTGAAAGTTGGTTTTTACGATCGCTAAAGGTTATTTAAATTGTTTCACTTTCTCAATTTAGCCCATTAGTTTCCATGAAGACATCATATATATGGAATTTCATTAATTCAAATAACTGTCGTTTTTCACCCGGAACCTTAGTCCAGAGACAGTCTTTAAATCATTCTTGCATCGGGTTATTTTAAACTAACTTACATCATTTGATCCAGTTTTAGTATATTAGGTAACTAAAGAATGCTTCCAAGTGCTTGTATGTTTCTAACTTAAATGACGGTGAAATCTGCAAATTTGCAGGGAGTACTAGTTATCGTTATGGTGAAAGTCAATATGATCGATCAAGTCCTAATGCCACCTTGTGCTGGACCATCATTCAAGGTAATAATGAAAGCTTGACCATTGAGTTCCTCATCTATGTTGAACTTTTTATGCTTATTTCTTTATTGTGTTCGAATAGGAAATGGCCTGATCCAGCAGAATATTCCAAGGTCCGGGAAATACATCATTGCTTTTGAGAACTTAAACTCCGACATGGAAGAGGTAAACCAGAATTTGTACTTGATGGGTTCCAATTTAGAATTTAAGTGAAAACAGTTACCTATTGCATCTGATTACACTAGCTTTATGAATGGTCTGACTTAGGTTTGAGTTTATCTCTAACTGGTCAAATGGTCCAAACTGAATATAATTAGTTAAAAGGGAAACGTGTCAAATGGGTTGAAAGTCAGCTAATATGTATTTGTAAAGCGTACAGCTTTGCGGCTCCTATCTTTTTAAATTGACATTTAAATTTGTGATTGTAATGCTAATGACAAAGTTTTGTAATCCTACTTAAGTTTAATGCATTAACTATTACTATTTGTAAAACATGGACAACTAAAATACGTGCGTACCAACATAACACGACCCCATTTCTACCGGTGCTAAAATCAACTTGATACTTTATTGACCCGTTAACCTATACAAGACGCCCATTTTCCACCTTGCTACGTTATTTCATTCATCCCTACTTCAGCTTATAGTTCTCTTCAACTTCACAACAAAACTTTTAACTTTTAGCCTCTGTTTCAAACAAAAATGAGTTCAGGAACAATGTATACATTCAGATCAAGAAACTCAAAAAAATGACTTCAGCTGCTCTAATGATGTCACAGTATTAATTAATGGGATGTTCACTTACTATAATTAGTCTATCATTCATAACTAAAAGATTGACAATACTTACTACTGTATATATAATTATATATCTATTTTTGACTTGGTGATTTTCAAATTCCATTTTATCAGACTATACTTAGTTTCAAGTCTCAGATATATACTTATATCAAGAATTAAGGAAATTCGTAGAGCTTAAGTTGAACTATATCCCAATCATCATTTTAAGCCTGCTGATATATCTTTACAGGTGCAGTTAAATATCAGTGCCAAGGCCTTAATTTACAATACAAGTGAGGCTTCTTACATGTGCAGATTGGATCAGAGTAACTGCATTTTACCTCTGTTTTTCTTTGAAAAACGGCATGCTGTTTTAACCACTCCACTGAAACAAGCAAGTAGATCATGTTCTTCTTCACTCCCCACTTTCTGTTTTTTGTATTAGCTTCTTCTTTTTTTCTCATTAGAGCTATATCCGTTACCTTTTTATGCATTAGTAGAATCAATGGTGATATAATGAAATCTCTACATCAAAACTTAGAAAGTATTTAGGAAGATGAAACATTTTACTAATAATCAGGTTTTTTTTTCATGGAAATGTTTTTTGAGAGATCTCTTCTTGTTCTAACAGAATTCACTAATTGGATATGCTGGTAGTTATGATATTGCCTTAAATCGGTCCCTAAAAACTTGCTTAATAGCTGAGTTTCGTGTCATGAAGTCGAAACTTGCTTATTTAATTTATCACTTATCATTAATTTCCAAAGATTATAGATGTTACACATACTATAAATCTATAAATCTATAAGTTCTCACATTAAAGGTTATCGTTCACTTGTTTCTTTATTAGGGAGCACCCTATGGTCAATGGTACGTGACGTTGACCTATGGACCTCGGTGGATGATTTTTTTTGGCGTCATTGGTAACTAGCTCACTTCTTTTCTTCAACAACAATTAAAATGCTTATTACATACTTAACTCCAGCTTTTACATTTTTATTTTTGAAATAGTTGTGATTATTGGCATCATGTTGGTGGGAATCGAGTCCTGGAAGAAATATCGACATATGGTAGATCAAGAAGCGCACCTCGACTAAATTAAAACATCATAGACAATTAATCTTGTAATAACTTTTGTTTTCTTATATGAGTGAAGAAGGTGATCATCTTTACAATTCTGTAAAATCGATTCGAAGCTGGTCACCTCTCTTCTGTATGTTTTTTGTATGTTTAAGTTTGTAAACAATCAGGAACAGAATTCGATGGTTTGGGGGAATACAGTTTGGTATTACAGGTGACAATCTGGACCAGTTTAGTCAAGAATGGTTGAATTAGGCTATATTATCATTGTCACAAACAGTTATTTATAAATTCCATTGAACTTATTACACTATTACAGTTAGTTATCAAATTGAATTTTTATTAGTGGACAATAATACTCCGTATATGTTTCCGGGCTAACTACTTTAACACATGTTAATAAAAAACAATTCGAAACACAATTACTATCCTAAGTTATCTTAATTTTTAACACAAAAGTATCTTCTGTACAAGACTTCATTCCAAACATGAAAATTCAACATTTTTACACTAACAAATATTAGAATCGTATGTTAAACAGATTAATAAAGAACTTCAATTGTATCCCTAGAAGTAAACGTTCATATCGAAATAGAACGATTAAAACTTGCTGTTATTACTGCCTTTGTGCTGTAAAATGAGGATTAACAATTTTGATTTTGATTAATAAAATTCAAAGTCTCCATTTTTACAATTTTGATTTTTGACTCGTAAGCTTAAGACGTTTGAAAGAAGACTTTTCAGGATTGCAACAGATCTAAAATCGTTTCGTTGCTGAGTAATGAGCAGCCATTTTACTAGAGGTTTATAAATTATAATCTACCTTTATATGATTCCGCTGAATCATATGCTCAAGGGGTGGATGCAGGTCGGTTGATTTTCGATCGAAAAACAGGGCTCCCCATTTTGTAGATGTTATATAGTAGAGGCATTTTCAAATAATCATTCTGTCTAAAATTCAACAAACTAAACCCCAAACCGTACAATGCCAATAATGACGGAAAACATGTAAACGTTATTAATTTTCACTTATAAACTAATAAAAAGGTTTAACGTATTTGCATACGTTGAACCCCTATTAAATCCACCTTGTTCGTATATAGAAAACAAGACCAACAATAACACCAACATCATAAAATCAAGATTAATTGCATAGTGAACAAATACAAACATTCAACAACAGCTGTATATTCTTGTTTGTTCAAACCATAAAAACACTTTTACTAAAATCCCAGAACCTAAATAAACCAAATTCATATAACCTTCCATTTCCCAGTCTCCATCACTCAGATCGATTAGCATACCTTTCCACATTCTTGTCAAGGTTCAACCCAACCATCGCTTCACCCAACCCACAACTCACTTCTGCAAGCATCTTTGGGTCAGTGTAATGTGTGACCGCTTGAACAATAGCACGTGCCCTACGAGCTGGATCACCACTCTTGAACACCCCTGACCCAACAAACACACCATCACATCCTAACTGCATCATCAGAGCTGCATCAGCTGGTGTAGCAACACCACCAGCTGCAAACTGCACCACTGGGAGCCTTCCTAGTTGCTTTGTCTGCATCACCAAATCATATGGTGCTGCGATATTCTTTGCAAAAGTGAACACCTCATCATCGTCCAAATTTGCCAGAACCCTGATGTCGCCCATCACAGACCTCACATGTCTCACTGCCTCAATTATGTTACCTGAAAATTAAAAGCAGTTTTGTTACAGTTGGCGTAAAATTAATTGTCCAAAATAAGTAGGTACTAATAAAAAACAGAATATGTATGTTATGACTTGAAATGGCAATAATCGGATAACCAATCAAGAAAGACCAAATACAAAAAAACCCATAAATGGAACTAGCGACCATGTATTTCAAGAAACCCTACCAAGTATCGGAACGTGAATACATAAAACGAACACTTATCTTATGAAGTAATTAATCAAAATATGTACAATTAGCAACAAATATATGTTGTTTCATGGATATTAGTAATAGGGAGGCGATTTGTACATCACTGTACCACCAAAATAGGACGAGATAAACTATCGATGGTACAGGGTACAAAGTGATTTTGGTGGATGTATACAAATCCCCTCCCATAATAATATTTGGAGAACACAGGAAGCAAATATTCTCATACTATACATAGCAAAATTGTAAACCTGATATAGTGATAACACGAAACTATACTTTCTTCCATAATAAGATAAAAACTTATGAAGAAACATCCCACCAAACCTGATTATTAAAAAGCACATCAAAATTACTTTCATAACTTTAATTTAACCTTATTTGACAACTACCAAATTTGTCAACAAAATTACCAAATCCAAACACTATCACCAGTCACGTGTCACTCACTTGCTACCGTTACTATCATCATCAATTATCTGATTTGGTTATTCAATATCAAATATTTTCTTTCAAACCACACATCCAGATACCACTCTAAAGGAGAGACAATATTTACACCATGCTTTTTGATTCATACACCGAAATTTCACATTGTTTACGCATATAGTACAACTTATTAATGCAACAGTTCTGGTGTATGAATACAAAATCATGGTATTACCCATTCTAAAGGGTACCTCACTGTTAAAAAAAAAAAAAAAAAAAAAAAAAAAAAAAGCAAACTTTTTTGCAGACAAAACTTTGTTAAATTAAGCTTTTGCTAATATAGATAAAAAGTTTGTCAAATAAATAAATAAATAAAATAAAGTAATAAAACCCTTATTGCAGAGATTATAACCCAATCACAAAATCAACACAAATTAAAAAGAGAAATGATATGCTTACCAGTTCCAGCCTCCCCTTTAGTCCTAATCATAGCAGCACCTTCACGAATCCTTCTCAAAGCTTCACCCAAATTCCTACATCCACAAACAAACGGAATTCTATAATTATGTTTATTGATATGATTAACATCATCTGCCAACGTCAGCACTTCACTTTCATCCACATAATCTACACCAATCGCTTCAAGTATTTGCGCTTCAACAAAATGACCAATTCTCGCTTTTGCCATAACCGGAATCGTAACCGCCTGTTTTATTTCCTTAATTAATTGTGGGTCACTCATCCGTGCAACGCCACCTTGTGCACGGATGTCCGCCGGCACACGTTCTAACGCCATCACTGCACATGCACCTGCTTCTTCTGCGATTCGTGCTTGTTCGGCGTTAACGACGTCCATGATGACGCCACCTCGGAGCATTTGGGCAAGGCCTACTTTGACGGAGTAAGTGGATGTTTTGCTTTCCGTTAACGCGCCGTTACCGTACACTGCGACGACTCCGGTACCGTCCATGGTTGTTTTTTGGGTTGGGGTTTTGAGAGGGGGAAATGAAGTGGTGAGTTTTGGGTTTTGAAATGGTTTTTTGGGTGGATATATTGGGGGTGGTGAAGACAGATACGAGGAGATTGGGCCATTAGGGATGTTGGTTGTTAATTATGGTCCTTTTAGTTTACAAACATTGACAAAAATGGCCACCATAATGTATCTAACTATGCCATTTTTACTATCATATGTAATAATAATAATAATTAATAATATTTGTTTTATGTAGAAGCTCAAAAGGGCTTAATTACTTAGATATATAAAATGGGTAAAGTATTTTACTTATTATCAACTCAAAATTTTTATCACAAAATATAATCTCACTTTGTAATCATAGAGAAATTCGCAAGAACGAAATTTCAAATCACAATATTTATTTACCACGATCGAAATTTCAATTCGCATTATTCATTTCGAAATATTTGAAGTTAAAATATGATGTATTACTAAGCTGATATTGCAAAATCAATATTGCTATTTGGTGAAATTGATATTCTCATTTGATATTGCGAATTGAAATTTCAGTCTTGTGAATTTTCTCATCCTTGCGAAATGAGGTGATATTTTGTGAGAAAAGAATTGTGTTGATAATACGTAAAATAATTAACCTATTTTGTATATCTAGTTAATTAACCTGTTCTAAAAATATGTTATTGTATAACCTGTTGACTATGTAAAAACATAATAACTTGTTCATTGAATATTTGATACACGGACAATTTCATTCGATTTCTAGAGGGGTACTTATGGTTCCATTTGGCTCAAGTGGTGAACCCAAAAAAGCATGTTATCGCAGACACACGAGTACTTGTGGAAAAGTCATGGTTCATATCGCCGCGTAAATAATGCATGTCTTTTTTGCTTTTCCTTTTATTTAAATAAATAAATAAGAATTGTATTTCCTATTTGGTAAGAGGCCTCACTATTGTTATGTTATAGGACGTGCTATTCAACTCACCATTAAAGTTAGTTGTGTTATATAGGTTATGTCGTAGTGCAGGTGAAGTAATGCAAGTTATGTGTGTGTGTTTTTCTCATTTTCCTTTTT
Source organism: Gnaphalium uliginosum (assembly GCA_963930675.1). Lineage (NCBI taxonomy): Eukaryota > Viridiplantae > Streptophyta > Magnoliopsida > Asterales > Asteraceae > Gnaphalium > Gnaphalium uliginosum. The sequence continues at coordinate 55,647,861 of OZ005680.1, read as the reverse complement.
CGTTTGCGTAGCAAAGATATTGATAATACGTTGTAGGCCTTTAGATACTGAGTGTTGAATAAGTTATTATTAAATGTGTCATTGATGATTTTAGTGATATATAACTTTGTAAGTAATGCTGATGTGTCATTGTATTATACATAATATGCATTACCACGTTTTTATAAAACTAACGGTAGAAATTGATAGGTTATGCCACTAACTTTTAACATACCTATAAAGTGATACTCAACATGTTTAATTTGTCTTTTTTTTATTCTTATTTATATTTTGAATGTTAGGTGTTTATGTGTTGCATTAATTTTTTAAAAGAAACAATAATAAAAGTTGGGGACTGCGGGGTAATAAACACTAGTTGAGGGTGTAATGAGAAACTTAACATTGTAACTTGAGAGCTGAATTAAGAACACGTGGCCCCAAAGAATTCCAGTCGCAGACATACCTTTACAATTAAGGTGCAACAATTACTAATCTACTGTACTTTTTTTTTGACAAAATAAAAATTGTGATATTTTGGACAAAATAAATTGCATACAATTAACTACTTAATTTTCTTTTATGTGTGATATTAATTTTATTTGATGTTATTTATGATAACTTTAGATATAATTAAGAAGTTTTATTCTATGTTCTTAGAAGTTAGAAAAATTCTATAAAAATACACAAAGTTTTTGAAAATTACATTGATTACTTTGTCAACCAATAAAAAACACATTCTGATTGGTTGAAATAAATAGTGAATAATTATTTTGGGACATCTCAAAATGGAAATTTGGACAATTAAATTTGAATGGAGGTAGTAAATTACTATTTTACCCTTTTAAATATCTCACTCAACTTTTAATCATTTGAATTCAATGCAATTTATTATTAAGGTTATACTCATATGTCATAATTAATTTCGGTTACAAACTATGTCCATAATTAGTTGTCTTTTTTATAACTGATGTAAGTTATGTAACACATTAATGGATAATGATGAGTATGTTATGCTTGTTTTGATCTAAATACGGTGAAAAATCAAATAGTTTTATAAATTATAATCATCTTCTATCTTCTATATAATATATAAAGAGTTCAACACAAAATTTTAAACTATTAAAATAAATTACTTTACTACCTTTTTGGTATGTTATTCAACACTTGAGTCAATATATGCAATTCTAATGGTTAATCTATTACTTTATATTAGCAAAGTACCTGCGATATGCAGCAGAAATTGGGAACTAAATTTTGTGCAATTTATAAATTTGAAAGTAGAGATGTTATTTTTCAACGAATATCCTGAAATTGTTTCGAATACATATTATGTGTCATGATCGTAACTATTTTCATGTCAAAATGTAGTATAAAGTTTTTCATATATGTTTGTTAATTACATAGTCTGTATTCAAATGATTAACTGGTGTACATTATAGACATTGTTAATTTAAAGATAAATTGAGAGATATTAATGATGTTCATTGATATATTACCAAAATGAACAAAGTCAAATATATATAATAAGTCTTAGAGGAGAATTTAATCTTTATATAATGTTGAATACAATTTTAGACAAATATAGAAATGCATTATATATAGTTAAGATAAAGAGTTTTACCACATAATAGTTTTCTAAATAATTGTTATTTTACCATATTTTTTTAATACAACATCGAATGTAAGTATATAAGCATTTTATAGCTAGATTAAATATTTGTAGCTTTATTTTCAAAACTTTCAATTTTTATAATTAGAGGTTTCAATTTGAGTTGATTTTAGATATGCAGGTCAAAGTTGACAATAAGATACGAACTAATTTAATAATTTGATTAACTGGTCAAAAGTAATCAACTCGGACACGTCACATATTGTGTTGGTTGGCCGGTCTACCTGTTGACCCGAACTTATCCCAACCCTGATCATAAACTTAAAATAGTTAGCGGGTTTTGGAATACTATGCTGACAGGTTGAAAATTCAACCCTAACCCATTTATTTTCATGTCAGTTGGGGTTAGATTTCAAGTTTTATCAATAGTTGTTACCGATAATTAGAATCATAGAAAATGATATACGATTATTGTTTCAATATTTAATCGAGTGATCTGACGTTGAACAAAAACATTATCACGATTGAATATATTATCGCGTTGCATTGCGCGTGCAACAGGCTAGTGATTTCCTAATAACGCATATGTCTACTGTGTTCAATTCGAATACTTACAAATGTTTATATTTGACTTGATTAGCCATATTAAATTAACATATAATTTTGTGGTTATAATAGTGTAAACTTTTTAATTAGTAATATTACACTATATTTAATTTAATTTAATTTAATAAAGTAATAAGATTAGATGAAAATTCTGAAATACTTGTAAATACCGAGGAATCATTCGTACCACATTTAATAAGATATAAACTACCTGTCTCAAATCAAGTAAAAAAAACTTCAAAATTCACAAAGCATACAAGATTTCTTTATTTTGTAGTTATTAGGATACTTTAAACACAAAGATATGGAATATATGATAATTGAGTAACCTAAAAATACTATAAGACATGAAAAAGTATAAGTGGATCAAATGTAGCTATTTCTAGAGGTGTACACAGCTGATATTGTGCAGCTAATTGATATCGAATAAACTTACGTGTCAAGGAGAGAGCAAACCATTAAAGAACATCATTACCAATATAGGAGTAGCTCTACTCCTTGAGGATCAATTAAATGGATGTCCTTACTCCTTATGAGGGAGTAATGCTAGTCTAATCCATCGCATTAAATAAACTTAACTGTTGAATTAAGGTAGATATAATATCTAATGTTATGATATATTTCTTGAATGTAATGTATAGGTTGTGATGACAATATAGAAGAAGATTAATGTTGGAGTTTGAATTGCTTTCATCAAGGTAAGATAATGTTTGTGAAAACCGAGTGCGCAATCAAAACTTGTACACTTTTGATTAATACTCAAGTGTTTCAAAAGGGAAGGATTAAATAACAAATTTAACCAACTCATGCACTCGTGTTACTTGGGGTTTGTTTATTATAGCATGCGGGTCGGGTTGATTATGGGTATTTACTTAATTCCTTATTATTGTTTTGTATTTGCATGCTTATGACGAGTTCGATTATGTCGGTGTATGTTTGATGTTGCTGCTTATTAATAGTATTGATTTAAGTTGCTATGACGATGTTGCTATTGTTTTTATTATTATTGCTATGCATAATTGTACGCATGCTATTATGGTTAGTATAATCTAATTTGCATGCCCAATGACGAGTTCGATTATGTCGATCAATTGATGCTGATGTTGTTGTTGTTACTTGAAGATATGTTGTTATTGCATGCAGATCAGATTAATCATGGGTTCGTAATCCATTTCATTGATCATATTTGAATGTCGAATCTTGAGTTGGGATATGCTACTATGTTGATGTTGTTGTTTGTGAGAAGTTAAGTATGTGATGCATTAGAGTTAGTACACTAGTACCTTTGCATGATGCTTAGGACACACGACGTAGGGGCCCTAAATGTGACGATAATGATGAGTGAAAGACGAATTAAGTTAATAACTTAAATATAATTGAGTTCGTAGAGATATCTTGAATGATGGCCCGAAAGGGTCTCATAGTGGCTTACCGTGAGGGAGTCACGCAATAGACGAGGACGGGGGAATGATAAATTCTAGACACATTCATTTGCCAATGACGATAAGGGTGACCGTAGGGTGACTTAGTTCTCCTACTCACCGGAGCGATACGTGGAGGTTCGCCACATATGCATAGTATCGACTCCCGGAATGTGTATCATTGCGATATCTCATTCCCTAATGGCGCTTGTGGACTGTATTTCCCGTACCTTCTACTATGTCGGGACTAGTAGGTTTCCCCCACTTAATCCTCCGAGACTCCAGGTTCCACCCTTTAGTTCTTGGTGGATTGTGGACTAAGCCTACCCGAATTGACGGAAATGACGATAAGATGATAAGATGATAAGACGAGTGTTGATTGATGAGTTCGTAGGCACGAATTTAGGACTTGTACTTGAGTTCTTGCCATGCTGTTTGTTCGTATTGTTGATTTGTTAGCTACTAATGATGTATGTCTTGTTAAATGTGTATAGTGTTGATTGTCTTGATTTGTTGATTATTAATGACAGGTAACGATACTATTATAGTAATACTTTGGTTAGTGATGTTTGTCAAGCTTTAAATTGTCATTAATGCATGACTAGTGTTGAATGTTTGAGATAAAGACGTTTTGTTATTAAGGGGTTTTAATAGGTGTTTTATATACTAACTCATTGTGTTTACTCAGCTTTAAAAGCTGACACTTGTTTTCTACTTGTGGATTGTGCATTCGCAGGTTATGAAACTAGAAGTTGATGACGAGCGAGGTGGGTAGTTGGGCTGATTCTGATATAAGCCTTAGTCCACTAACGTGATGTTTAGTAGGTTGATCAAGTTAGACACTAACTATAGGTTTCATTTATTACCGTGTTTTGATGTGACGAAGTAACACCGTAGACATTTTAACTAAACATTGTTTGGTATAATTTAATATGTTTGTGACATTTTCCGCATTACTCTGTGATTTAAATAAAAATTTTTGAAACCCGTATTTTTTAAATTTAGGGTGTTACAATAACATCGGTTTTGATTATTATTTATTGGTAAAAATATGATTTTATACGTTTTGATTATCATTCATTGTTGATGAATATTAACGAATAATTTTTCAAATAAAATGATAATATCCACTTTAGTTAACATCCATTAATGATGAATATTAGAAAATCTCTGTATATTCATCATATGATATTATAAGTTATAAAAAGTAGTTTGTATATATATATATTAGTAGTTATAATATCAGTTTTGATCAATACTTTTTGGTAAAAATATGTTTTTTTACGTTTGATTGTCATTCATCGCGAATGAATGGTTAGCTTCCTTCAATACTTCAAATAATTACTTCCCTCTTGAACCCTATGTTGAGATGAAGAACGTACAAACGATGAAACGAAAAGGCCGAAGGATTGGACTTCGCTGTGCCATGAGATTTCTTAGCAACGCCAAGTTTTGTGGTATTTTGGTCAAAGGGCAGATCGCGTTGCCATGAAATTTTATGGCTGTGCAAAGTCATAGATGGCGTTGCGACCAGATTTCTTCGCGACGCGAAGTCTGGTCGGCCAGCTGACTTGTTTTTCAAGTTGTTTCCTTTTATTCATATGTCTATATATTGTAACCCTCATTGATGTAAACCCTAACCTACGAAATTAATAAAGAATTATCTCTAGTTGGCCGTGGATTAAACCAATCAAGTCGATTGGATATAACCACGTTATATTCGCGTGTTCTTTTACATTCTCGCATTATTATTGATTGTTTTACTTTGTTTGATCTGTTTATTGTCGTGGGGTATAATGTAGTGATTGTACGTGTTCTTGTTTGGGGTCCATAAATTCCTAACACCCTACACTATATATAATATTGTTAATTGTTATATTATTATATTATTATATTAATTATAATCTAATTATAATATTATTTATTTTTGAAGTTAATTAATTTGGAGTTTCGCACGGAATACAAACAAGTTGACTGTAACAAACTTTGGACTTTTTTTCCTTCATAAAAGTAGTCTTTAATTACATTAATACACCAAAATGCAAATTTGACTCATTAATTAGCACGGACTTTTTCTTTTTTCATTCGTGACGTAATAATCTATTAATTTAGGACCCGCAAAACTTGCAAAATCGTACACTACATATGACAGTGATCAAGAGGGAATCAGTTTTATAAATATTAACCTTAATTATGAATGCTTTCTATAGGTTACAACATCAATCAATTGATGAATATTATTTTATAAAATTCATGATGATGAATGTTACAAAAAAAATTTATCGACACTAATAGCCAAATATAGAAACTACAATAGCATAATCTTAGCAACAAGTTTAAATTATCAAGGGTAGAGTCTTTTTAGCATTAATAAATAGAAACTAGTATGTCATGTTTTAAATTAAGGGTGAATTTACATAGAATACTCTTCCATCTAAGGGTTAATATTCTTTCAAGATTTTTCTTATATCTATTAAGATAGATAGATAGATATATTAAGATAGATACTAATAGTATAATATAAAAATTAAAAAATATGTTCATTGTTAATATATAATTAATTAAAATTAAAATATATAACAATATGATATTAAATAGTTATTTATTATAAAATATAAATAGTTATCGTATTTATATATTTATAAATAATTATTAATATTTATAGTAAAATAAAATTAAATATTATCTGGTAATGATGTGGTCTTGATAGTTTTGAATATACTTTAATTATTATTGTAAATGTAAATGATGGAATCGGAATGTAACCGAATACATATATCAGAAGCGGAAGCGTCAAACAATTATTTAGATCACCGGTCGAGACAGCGATCACAAATGGAAAGCTATCATGATTCATAACCTAAATTTCCGATAGACTCGGTTGCATTTTCCATACACGAACCGGACGAGTATTAACTCGTCTCTCTCGATTGCTCTCGAGTGTTTCCGGTGTGGATATATCATATTTTTTTAACCATTTGACATATAATACTCCCACTTTATATAGGCACCATATGTAACCATTAAGCAGACGAATAGTTTTCATTAAGTATTACCTTAATGACTTTATTGATTAGTATTCAATTGCAATTAGTTAGTGAGCAGGTTGGATTCGGGTCGAATCAGATCCATGTTACAACAATTATGGACCATCAAATTTTATGTGTTTTAGGCATCAGGATAGATTAAGGATGTTGATGAAGAAACAACGAATCTATTCAAATGTATCAAGTCTAAGTACTATCATTCAATATATTTGCATAACATTAATCGATCTGTTCAAATAAATCTTAATAGTTTCATCCAATAGTACTTGAAAAAAATTGTATTAAGTTGTGGATGAGATTTTGATCTTGATTGTCACTAACAATTTTATTATTTACAATTTACCGTGCATCACACGAGTATTTAACATATTTAATTATATATAAAATTATACAGGTAATAACAAGTATCAATAATTAAAGATTACAATATCGAGTATCAATAATTAAAGATTACAATATGGAATTTCTTATAAAAATGGGACAAAAAAATAGCTTTTGTATTTTATAAAATATAATATAACATAAAAATATGATATAAATATGATATTAAAATAATATTATATAATAATAATACTAATGATAATGATAGTATTAATAAAAAAATTATAAAAGAATCTTTTTTATCTCCACTCTGAATTCCAATGGAATTGTAAATATTCCTCCAATATACTAAAGAATTTATCTGATGGTGGAATTTGAATGATTTCAATTCCTTGCAATTCTCCGAAACAAACAAAATGCGCTAAAATCTTAATTTCATTCTTCCAACCAAACAAGATACAAAATGGAATTCAGATTCAATTTCCATCAAATTCTTACGAATTTTGCGAATCAAACGGGGGCCTAAATAAATACGGAGTAGTCAGTGAAATATCTATGACCTTTTTGGAGTGAAAAATCTTCATGGACCCTATCCGGATTTCATTCCCAGTCTATTTAAAAACACGGTATATAAAGCATGGAAGTTTGTATCAATATCTAAAGCATAACACCTTTAAAACTCTTACGTGGTTTGGAAAGACTTAAAATGTGTATTGATGCTGCTCGTGGACCAAACCACCTCCGTAATTATGCCGGAAAACATCAGACCATAGTTCACCGTGATATAAAAAGCGCAAATATTCTGATAGATCATAATTGGGTTGCGAAAATTATGATCTTGGATGATCTAAGTTATGTTTAGCAGGTTGAAATAGACGTGCTGTTATTTGTCATGCTTATGGCATACAGGGCTATTGTGAACCTGGCATTGTAAGGAAAGAATCTTATGTATATCCGGTTCGGTGTGGCGCTAACTTTCTTATTGTTCTACGTATATTAATGGGTGGTGTATGCAGAATTTTTTGGTGGTCTAGGTATCACCCACCTATTAATTGTCAAAAATAAGACTTCGTTATTTAACTGTCGAGTAAATGTGGAATGTGGTGTATATAAAAGTTCCTTAATTACATATGTTAAAGCGATTACCTTAATTACACATCTAAGATTCAAATTTATGTACTTAAAGTTCAATTTTTCTAATATTGTAAAAATAAAATGTTGCCTTTCAATAACAGATCTGTCAGGATCGACTTGATCACTATCAAAATTAAACTTTAACAAATGCAATGAACTTCTTAACAAGAAATTTACAGAATAATACTTGTTAAGTTTGGAAGATATTTTAGTGTGACTTGTATGTAAATAAAACAGATAAATAAGACACAACAGATTGTATATCAAAAGTTCCAATATTATTACTTGAATAATACGAATAAACTTAATTGTATTGGGGTTACAAGAACTTTGAAGCTAATCTAAACACTATGTTTTCAAGTACAAGTGCAATTTTTCCTATATTACAATTGTCTATCTTTTATACACAAGAATTACTAGACATCGCCTGCATCTAAGGTAAGGAACTGAATTTATAAATTATAGAGTTCCTATTACACGTGATAGTAATCAATGCATAGAAGTCAAACTATCCAAGCATGGTTTGTAGCCGTAAAGTGTCTCATGCTTTGTCGCTCATGTTTTGTCAAGATTAGGTAACTGTAGACCCACGTGCGCCATATATTCATTGGACAAAGTCAGCAGTAGAAACTATGGAAACTGGTCTAGCAGCACTAACTGTGGAAACTCTTCTAGGAGTACTAATCTTGAAAATCATACCAGCAATACTAACTCTGAAAATGAACTAGCAGTAGAAACAATTGTAGCAGTACTAAAAATGAAGAGCAGTAGAAACTTTGAATAGCAGTACTAACTCTTGAATTGCTTGGTAGTACCAATCTATTATAACCCAACAATCTCCCCCTAAACTTATGCTTTTTACCCAACAGCATTAAGTTTCTTTAGATTTTGATCTTTGAATAATTTTGAGATCATTTCTTCTGCCTATTCATTCCTTTTAGATATGACTTCAACTCTCTTATCAAAGATGATGCAACTTCAGCATTTGAACATTTGACTTTTTGCTCCAGCATGCTGATGACAATAGCAGGATTCCATGGATAGCTTTTACCGATTAGAAAGTATCCTACACCTCAATCTACCTGGCTGAACATGTGAACTCCACAGCTATCAGAACAATACCAGTAGTTGACAGGTGAGTACTTCTTCATGAATATCCTCATCGTTGCTTCAGGTGCATACATCTGCTTCAAATACTCAAATAACTGATGATCATCATCATATCTTCTTACTCCTTCAAACCTCTTTAAACCTGCTTCAAACATTTCATCCAGGTCTTTTCTTCTAAATACCTTGAGCATTGAAAAGAAGCTTCTGTATATTTCAGTTGACCATCCTGCTCTAACAATCTTAAAGTGCCTTCTGTTTGCACTATCCAGTGTTTGATACCAATCTATGATTGGATATTCCACCTTCAAGGGTTCACAGTCAGCTGTATCAATAACCACCAAACTGTTATCATATTCATCCTCCTTTGCCCTATCCTCTGCAGTAGATGGCACCTCAGTATGCACATCTTTCTCCACTCTCTGCTTTTTCTGCACTTTCTCAAAGTATCCTTCACCTTGTGTGCTCTGGGCAGCATTCTTCTTCCTTTCAAATGTCTTAATACCCCTTTGAATAGGTGTATCATTCATACCTTTCATTTTCCTTTCCTTTTCCATCCTTATATCTTCCGATCCTTTCATCATCCTGTCAAACTCCCTCTCATACATTTTCTTTAAATCTTCAAACTTTATTGTTGACAGAATTTTTACATGAAAACCAGCTCCCTTTAGAAATTCTACATATTTCCTTTTCAATTGAGTTTTAGTTTTTGGCTTAGCCTTCTGCTTCTTATATCTAGTTTCAGCTTCTCCCATTTTCTTCTCATTCAATAACCTTTCTAACTCTGCTTCCCTCTCTTCTTCTGTGTATCTCTACCTCTGCTTCCCTCTCTTCTTCTGTGTACCTCTACCTCTATTTGATGTTTTCTTTTTAGAGGTCTATCTTCTTCAATCATTATTCTCTTTCCCTTGTCCTTAGCCCCAATCTGCTTTACTTTCTTTGTAGGTGTGTGTTCTGATGGTTCTTTGATACTCACACCTTTCTCCTTTTGTTTTTCTTTCTCTTTAGGGCTCTCAGACACCCTCAACAATACTTCAGCAGTAACAAACTCCTCATTAACTGCAGCAGTACTAACTGGCTCACCAAGCCCAGCAGTATTAACTTCTTCTGCACTGGCAGTACTAACTGGCTCACTAAGCCCAGCAGTATTAACATCATCTTCTTCAAATTCTGCAGTACTGACTCCAATGCTAGCAGTAGCAACTGGAGCAGTATTTACTTTTTCCAGCAGCAGCTTCACCAACCCATTCAACCTAGAAATCTCATCACCTTGAGATGCTAGCATTTCCTTCTGCCTAGCCACCTCCTTAGATAAATTGGTACAGAAAATCGTTAATTCCTTTAGTAATGAGCTATCCTCACCACTTCCAGAAGTGTTAACCTCTATTAGTGGATCATTGGAAGATTTAGTCAATGTCTCAGACCTAGTCTGAGCATCATTGGCCCCCAATGTGGTTTCTTGGTACCTGGGACCACTAGATACATTAATATCCATTGGATCCTCTGCAATAGAAGAGTCCAATGGCATCTCTGTATCCTGTGTTGCCATGGATTGGGTCCTAGTTCCATTACCACTGTCCTGTTCTCCCAATGGGGCAGAATCAGTAGTGGCAGCCCTTTCCATATGGTCTCTCATCTCCATATTGACCACCTCATTTTCATTTTGTGACTGAGGCAATTGAGAAAGAAGAGCCTCAGTTGCCTGTTTAGTAGCCTTTTTGGCTTTCTTTGAGGTTGGCTTGGGGTCCCTTGTTTTCTTGGATTAAACAGCAGATGTGGGTTGAGAAGTAGTAGGTGTGGCTACTTCTTCATCTGTTGTGGAGGGTGCACTAAGAATACCTTTAACTGACCCTGTTCTCCTCATATTTGAAAATAGTTTTTGTGTATGAGAGAGGAAAACAATTTTACCACCAACTCTTGGTAGATCAGTTAGTTCATTATCAAAAATATGATGTAAAAACCTTGGATACATTAAAATTTTTGAGTCGGAATGCTCCAGGTTATACAACATTCCTGTGAAAATCATTTTTGAAAAATTGAACTGCATGTTATTAGCCAAGCAGATCAAAGCAGAAGCAATGTTGCTTTTGAACTGATGTCATGCAGTTCTCTTTTGAGAAATACATTGTTGTAGGGTATGAATTAAAAATTTCCATTGTGGAGAGAACATTGATTTTAAAAATGTAAGCTTGTTCAACTCCCCTTCATACCCTAGCAACACAAGATTTTCATAAATTTGAGAAACAGATAAGCATTCGATACCTTCTTCATCATGAAGTTGAATATGAGCACGAACAGATGCCTCTGTAACTCTAACGGTGTTCCCAGCAACCTTGTCGATGATGGTAGTAACCCCATCGACTTCTGCCTTTTTAGCAGAAGTCCAAAAATCGTTTAAATGTGAAGTGTAGATGATGGGGTTAACTGAAAGAGCAAGTTTTAGGTTGCTAGTTTTCAAAAAGTTTACAATTTCATAAAAATCCTCTCCCCCTTTAGGTTTTAGCAGATAAGCAAGTAAATTATGCTTATCTGCGGTGGGTAAAACGATGTTTGAAGATGAGGAAGAAGCCATTTTAGTTGATTAGAACTTGAAATTTTACTTTTTGAAAAGTTGGAAAGTTTGTTTTTGATCGCTTTTTGGTAGTTCGAGATAACAGTAGATGAAAAAGCGAAAAGTGAAAAAAGGTTGGCTATTTATACTATTTGAAAATGAGCAGCATTAAATGCCCTAATTTTAAAATAGCAGAAATTGTATTAAATTGGGAATTTTGTACGAGTAGTATTAAAAATACACTCAGTACTAAAAACATGCTAGCAGCAGAAACCGTTTATTACAACCGGCAGTTGTAACACAGACTAATATAACTAACAATACTAACTAGGGAAAGCAGTACTATTATATATTAGTGACACGAAGCAGTATTAATAATGACTAATAGTAGCAACAGAAACTACATTAGCAGTATTAATCATGCGAAGCATTAATAGCAGTACTAATTGATAATAGCAGTATTAACAATACTTGCAATATTAATACTAACAGTACTAAGAGTAACGAGCAATATTAATATTGACAGTATTAAGAATACTGACATCTTTAATTAGTAGAACATCATTAATAGCAGTACTAATTTTAACAGCAGAAAAAAAATTATCAATATTAACACTAGTAGTACTAAAAGCAAAAAGCAGTATTAAGAATACTGGCAGCATAAATTAGTAGATCAATATTAACCCATGAATAAGCACAAAAAGTTTAAAGAACGGTATCAATAAAAAGATTTATGAAGAATTTATCATGCCAATACTTGTAACCAGAAATGTAAATCTTCCCACATCAAATGCCTTTGTGAACAGATCTGCAAACTGATTATCAGTACGAACTTTAAAAATCTGAATTAATCTTTTCTCATTACAATCTCTTATAGAATGGTATCGAACTTCAATGTGCTTGGTTTTAGAATGTTTCATAGGGTTATTTATGATACTGATAGCAGAGTTATTATCAATAAACATAGGAGTATTTAAAAAAGTCAAACCATAATCCAACATCTGATTCTGAATCCAAAGCACTTGAGCACAGCAGCTTGATGCTGCAACATATTCTGCTTCTGCTGTAGATGTGGAGACAGTAGTTTGCTTTTTGTATTGCCAAGACACAAGTCTTCCTCCTAAAAATTGACAACCTCCAGATGTAGTTTTTTTATCCATATTTGCACCTCCATAGTCACTGTCAGTGTATGCAATTAAGTCAAAAGAGGAACTTTTTGGATACCAAAGTCCCAGTTTGGGTTGACCTTTGAGATATCTAAAAATTCTCTTAACTGCCTGAACATGTGACATCTTAGGATTTGCCTGGAATCTAGCACAGACACACACAACAAACATAATATCTGGTCTGCTTGAGGTCAGATACATTAGGGATCCAATCATAGATCTGTAGAGGTGTTCATCGACATCCTCCCCCTCAAGATTTGCATGCAATGGTTTGTGTGTCTCCATTGGTGTGCTACCAATCTTTGCATCTTTGTACCCAAACTTCCCCAGAATGTCATTCACATATTTCCCTTGACTTATGAAGATCCCATCATTCTGCTGTTTGACTTACAATCCTAAGAAGAAAGTTAACTCTCCTATAGAGCTCATCTTAAATTTCTAATGCATAAGTGCTTCAAACTCTTTACAAAGACTATCCCTTGTAGAACCAAAAATAATATCATCTACATAGACTTGAACTAGTAGGATATCATTTCTAATTCTTTTGATAAATAAGGTTTTGTCAATTGCACCTCTTTTGAAACCATTTTCCAACATATAAACATATAGAGTATCATACCATGCTCTAGGAGCCTGATGCAATCCATAAAGTGCCTTGTTCAATCTGTACACTTTATTTGGATGCTTTGGATCTTCAAATCCTGGTGGTTGGCATACATAAACTTCTTCTTCAATAGTGCCATACAGAAAAGCACTTTTCACATCCATCTGGTATACCTTGAAACCCTTAAAAGATGCATAAGCTAAGAACAATCTAATTGCTTCTATTCTAGCTATAGGGGCAAAAACCTCATCATAGTCAATGCCCTCTTCTTGAGAATATCCCTGAGCAACTAATCTTGCTTTGTTCTTGATCACAATACCCCTTTCATCTTTCTTGTTTCTGTATACCCATCTTGTTCCAATTGCCCTCTTTCCTTTTGGGAGATCCATCAATGTCCAAACATCTTGAATCTTAAATTGAAGCAGCTCCTCTTGCATTGCTTCAACCCAACTTGGATCTTTCAAGGCTTCATTTGCCTTCTTGGGCTCTATGTAAGATAGAAAACAGACAAATAAAGAGGTATTAATGTCTTCTTCATTTAGTCTGGCAGATCTTCTGGTTCGCATTGCAGAGTCAATATCACCTATTACATTCTCTAATGGATGATAGGCCTTGTACTGTTGATACTGACCAGTAGATGACATAGGAATCCCAGACTCTAGATTTGTATCATTCTGTTCCATTAGAATGCTAGTCTCAGTCAAGGGTAGACTAGTTGGATCTTGATTCTCATCTACATTCTCCTCTACATTAACATCAGCAACACCATCTGCTTCTAAATCTGCATTTCTTTCTGCATTCTCAGATATATTCACACCATTTGCTTCTTCTTCTGGAAGCATTTCAGAATCTGAGAATGTATGACCATCATCATAAGCACCATACTGTTCCTGACTTGATGTGATTGGTTCTGAACTCTGAGCTTGTTGTTGTGGAGGGTGTTAAAATATTTCAAGTGGATCAGGTGACCAGAAAGGTAGAGTAATGTACTCTAATGATGTGTCCTTCTTCTGATTTGCTGCACTTGATTCACCTGCATTTGTTCCTGCATTTGATGACTCATACACATATCTGAAAGATTGGGTTAAAGCATCAATATCAAATAACCAATCTGGACCTTTGCCCACGACACTGGGTGTGTGTTCATTAAAGGTCACATTCATGGTTTCCTCCACAATTCTAGTCCTATGGTTGAATGCTCTATATGCCTTAGTTTGAGTAGAGTATCCAACAAAGACTCCCTCATCAATTTTGCTCTCAAATTTGCCTAGATGATCTTTGGAATTTAAGATAGTAGCAGGACATCCAAATGGTTTGAAAAGCTAATCAAAGGTTTTCTTTTGAAAAACAATTCATATGGTGTCTTGTTATGAGGCTTAACTATTAATGCCCTGTTCTGAACATAACAAGCAGTACTAACTGCTTCTGCCCCGAAAGTCATAGGTAGTTTAGCATATGCTAACATGGTTCTAGCAGCCTCAATTAGTGTCCTATTTCTTCTTTCTGTTACTCCATTCTGTTGTGGAGTTCTAGGAGCACTAAACTGTCTTTCTATTCCTTTTAATTCACAAAATTTATTCATCTCATGATTTTTAAATTCTATTCCATTATCACTCCTGATGACTTTAACCTTTTGATTAGTTTGGTTCTCAATCCTAGTAATGAATGATGTAAGTATGTCACCTGTTTCATCCTTAGTTCTAAGAAAGAACACCCAACTAAATCTGCTATAGTCATCAATGATCACCAAGCAATATTGTTTCTTTCCTATACTACTGACATTGGTTGGACCAAACAAATCCATCTGCAGTAAGTGTAAAGGAGAGAAATTTGAGTTCACACCTTTGGTCTTAAAAGAAGATTTGTGTTGCTTGCTTTTTTGACATGCAACACAATGATCATCACATGAATATGTCTTTTCAGGTAAACCTCTAACAAGTTTGCTTTTAACCAGTTTGTTAATTGTTTTGAAATTCATGTGACACATTCTTCTATGCCAAAGATCAGATTCATCAATGGTTGCCTTTGAGATAAGACAGTTTAATTCTTGTTGAGGTTTCATGTTTGCTAGGTCACAACAATACACATTATT
The DNA here is from genome assembly GCA_963930675.1 of Gnaphalium uliginosum. NCBI lineage: Eukaryota > Viridiplantae > Streptophyta > Magnoliopsida > Asterales > Asteraceae > Gnaphalium > Gnaphalium uliginosum. The sequence goes on along the minus strand of OZ005680.1, from coordinate 55,632,224 downwards.
CTTTCTGGGAATTTTTATTAAAATCATGTTTTCATCTAATTTAAATTTGTCAGAAAGAATAAAGTATTCTGTGTTAGTGAAAAGAACATGGTTCTTTTTCTCTCTGATTTGACTCACACTTAGCAAATTGTACTTCAACTGTTCAACATAATAAATATCACTGAAACTCATCTTATCATTGTTGACAACACCTTTTCATGTAATCCTTCCTCCTTTAGGATTACTTCCAAAAGCTACATACCTTCCATCCATTTGCTTGAAGTCCTGTAGCTTGCTTCTGTCCCCTGTCATGTGCCTTGAGCATCCACTATCTACATGCCACAAACTTTTTGGCTTGCTCTGCACAGATAAACACGGTAAAGATTATCAGTTTTCTTTGGGAACCCAAACCAATTTGGTTTTGGGTCTCCCTTGTACATCCAAAAAGTCAACTCTTTCAAAGATTATTGCTTGTGGTGTACTGTTGGTTTTGGAAACTTTTGATTTATGTTTCCAAGTCCAACTGATGTTAGACTTACCAGCAGAAACTGGTTTAAAAGTGCTACCAGTATGAATTTGCCTAGCACTATTAAAATTGGTAGCAGTGTTAATATGTCTAGTAGTATTAACTACCTTAGCAGTTCTAACTGTGCTACCAGTATTAACTGGTGCAACAGTCTTAACTGAAGCAGTAGTATTTTGCTTAACAGTATTAACATTACCAGCAGTCTTAATATGGTTGGCAGTATTAACTTTTAATGCTGCTTGAGTCTTGATGCTTTTGGCTCTGTTTTTAATTAATGCTGCTGCAGTAGATTTTGGTGCAGCAGTATTAACCAATTTAGCCTTAATCTTCATGACAGTACTAACATATTTAATTTTATTTTTAAAATTTTGATGATTAATTCTGTCAGCAATTGTCCATGATGGTCTCACAATCCTTTTATTTCTTGGATTATGATAACACTCATTCTGAAGATGGTTTGTTTTACCACAGATAAAGCATGCCTTTAACTTTACCATTTGAAAATTCTTTCCCAGTCTTTGTGAAACTGATTGATTCCAGTTTCTTTGGTTTCCCCTGAAAAATTGTTTTGTTTTGAAAGATGGTGATGAAGTGCTTGCTTTACATTTACAACTAGTACAATTAACATTTACAAATTTAACATGTTCAAATTTGTTTACAGGTTTACTAATTGCTTTTGTCTTTTCATTTACAAATCCCATGCCTTTTCTAGATTTGTTTTCTGTGGTTGTCTTCTGTTCTACCCTCATTTTTGCCTTTTCTTGAAACAACATTTTACCCTCTGCTGACTTCTCACCAGAAATTTCAGAAATTAGCCCAGTATGCACTCTTTTGTTTTGCAACCTACTGTTTAAACTAGTGCTTGTTGTTTCAGATTTAAACTCAACTTTCTTAAGCCTATCAAATTTAGACTCTTCTTCATCATCAGATGTCCACTCAGCTATCTCAACTTTATCATGATCATTATCTTGATTCATGATAGGATCAACCTTCTTGACCTTATCAGACATTTCCTCTTTTAACATATTTATGTCTAAATCAGTTTTAGGTGGAAAGTAGTTGTTGTTGTATGGTGGGGGTACATTATTATAACCTAGGCCTGTTTTGATTTTATCATATATTTGTTCCTTGATTATATTTTGTACATTTTTGGACGCATTTTCTAAGTCACAAACTTTTAGTTTTATGTTTTCTTTCTCACAAGTGACTTCTGCTAATTTTTTGGTTAGCTCATCCACTTTGTCTTGTAATACATCCCTTTCCCACTTAGCATACTTAATATCATAGTCAAACTGAGTTTCATTTTTCTTATATGCTTCAATGATTTTTTCTAGGTTTTCTATGGCAACAGTTGTATCTCTATGTTTAATGTCCCACTCTTTTATTTCATCACAGATTTTAAATTTGTGATCTCTGTAATGTTTAACAGTTTTCTTACATATACTAGAGCACGATATAACCTGGACCTCATATGGGACTTCATCTGAAGTGCTTGCAGCTTCTGTTTGTGCCATTAATGCCTGATTCTGAGCTTCATGTTCATCTTGATAGCTCTAATCAAATCCCATACCATCTTGGGATACCAAGGCACTTGTACTAACCCCCTGACCTTGAGCTTGAGCAGGAACACTTCTTCTTTGTGCTCCATTGAATCCTCCAGTCCTTTGACCATTTACCTCCTGTCTTCCTGATCTGCATTCTCTGGCAAAGTGACCCATTTTGTGGCAGTTGTAGCACTCCACTTTGCTTTTATCAAAACCAACATTGTCTTCTCTTTTCATGGAGAAGTTGTTTCTGTCAGTTCTTTGTGGGTACCTCTTTGCCCTTATTGTGATCATGGCCATCTGCCATTTGATGTCCATTTCTTCTAGATCATCAGGACTGATCTGTTCTAGCTCTTCATTAGTCAGTGATGAAGTCACATGACTAGCAAAGAAAGCTTCTAGAACTTGATCACAAGATTTGTCCCGTGATGATGATCTGGATGCAGAACATGTAGCTGCAGAAGTAGACACAAATGCTGAGTTTGAATCTACTTGTACTCCTCCTGATGACATAAATGCAGCATTCTGCATATTTGGAGTGTATCCAGTGGCTTGCTTCTTGTTCTCCACTTCTGGCTCAAATGATCTCAGATCATTGTATAGATCATCAAGCTCCTTATCATCCAAATTACTGCCCTGCCTCCAAGCAATAGTATACATGGTCCATTCATCTCCAAGTGATCTTAGAAACTTTCTGTTAAGATCATCTTTGTCAATCTTAACATTGTGATTTTCAAGATCACCCACAAGTTTAGAAAATCTGTCAAAAACTTGTGTTAATGTTTCAGACCTGACAGAATTAAAGTTTTCAAATTGGTGTTTTAACAAAGATCTTTTATTTTTCTTGGTGCTTTCATTGCCACCAAATCTTTTCTCTATTGCTTCCAAAAGAACCGTTGCATCCTCACAATTTTCAAACTTTCTTTGATATTCATTAGGAATGGATATCAACAGAATACTAAGAGCTTTAAATTCTGTAGCTCTTTCCTTTCTTTCAGCATCTGTATTTGGTGGTGCCCTTGGAATCCTGACACCATCACCATTAACAGGATACTTAGGACCATTTACACAAATATCCCATAGTTGATAGTCTGTAAGCAACATGTACTGCTTCATCCTATTTTTCCACATATCATACTCATCTAGCCCAAAGTTTCGGATATTTACACTTTCGGACCTCAAACTTTCGGATAAACAGTATTTGGTCCTAACTTTCAGATGGACAATGTTTATTCGATTATTTTCAAATCAAACATTCTCGAGGGACATTATATACTAAATATAATACGAATCAACAATAATAACATTGTGAAATATTAACTAATAATGCAAAACAAAAAAATAATAAATATATTTTTCGAGAAATATTATTATTACAAACATCACCAACGGAGCGTACGAAACTTTAAACAACAAAGATCTTTCAAACGAGTGAACGATTAACATGGTTGGACGTGTAGTCAACTACTTATATTACTATCTCTCACGTTTTGGACGTTAGAGACTTTATTTGGGCATACGCTTTGCTAGCTCTCACTACTTAACTCACGAGGTGAGTTCACAGCCCCTACTTTTACTGTTTTATTGTTTTCAAACTAAGGGGTGAAAAACATAGCAACTGTTTTACTATTATATGCAATAATTGTATATAACTGCTTTCATGCCTTTATACAAACTGTATATGAATGATTTTCATACTATTATACTTGAACTATTTATTTATGAAATAACATTTTCATACTATTTTGGGGAATTTTGTCAACGAATCCTGGTACGGACCAAGACTTACAATGTATGCTTAAAAGACCTTATGTCATGCAGACTATAACCATTAGCTAGGTGACTCAAGCGACTGAGTATATGGATAATACTATCGCCGTGACGACCCTCCCACAGTTTTGGAGCGTATACTTACATGTCCTTAGGCAAACAACGAAACTTGGTCGTGGTTTGGTTATAGGGTTAGGTTGCGTGACTTTAACCCATAAGGTTTAGCTCACCTTCGGGGGATCACCGTCAATGTTTACCCACAAACAACAACGAAACTATATTTTTGGGTAACATCCCAACGAATCGATATTTTTGGATAGCATTCCAACGAAACTATATTTTTGGGTAACATCCCAACGAATCAATATTTTTGGATAACATTCCAACAAAACGAAACTTATTTGACTTTTATGTCAACGACCTACAAAAAGAACTTGGTATAACAAACCATACTTATAAAACCTGTGAATTCACTCAACAATCTTTGTTGACTTTTTACTATGTTTTTCAGGGAATTAACGCTCATGTAAGACTGCATGCATTTGTAAGTAAGCTACCCATGACGAATTAGGATGCCACATTTTGAAATGAACGAGATTTCCATTGTATAACTAATACACTTTAGTCATACTTAGGAAATCTCTGTTCAAATTATGTATTCACTAAATTGATGTATTTTACAATACTATTTCAACAACATGGATAAGTTGTAGCTTTTGTAACAAACAATTTATCTATGACATCTTAAAATCACTTTGTTCTGCGATAATCATATGCTCTGTCAATGTATGTTCCAATGCTTACGTCCCGCCCCCTGATATCGCTCATTTTGTATATATTTATTTCGCGTGATATCATTGTTATTATATTTGTTTGAGTCAATGTTATGAACTTTCGATACTTATTAGGTTGGAAAATTGATTTCAGGTACAAATATCGGGTGATTGGCAAAAAGAGCTTAGGTGTCGAAGACATGGAGAAAAATCTTAGGAAACTCTGAAAACAGGAAGTACGCGATTGCGTAGGTGTTAGAAGTCCGCGTACTTATAATTAAAAATGTCACAAGAGGTCTCTAGGTACGGTACGCGATCGCGTGAAGACTACCTGTTCGCGTATGTTGTACTGAAATCGAAGCAGAAGGGTCCATGAACAAAATACGCGATCGCGTATTATTTGCCTGGATCGCGTATGAAAAGAGTACTACGCGATCGCGTAGCCATTAGCAGATCGCGTAAGTATAACTAAATTGGTTACAGAAGGCACAAGGCTTGAAGGAGTGGATCGCGTGAAGATTAGCAGATCGCATGTAAATGGTTAATACGCGATCGCGTATCCCATAATGGATCGCGTAGGTTGTCAGATTCTGCAGTTTTTCGGGGAGAGTATAAATACGAATTTTATATTAGGTTAAAAAAACACTTTTGGATACCACACCTGGAGGCTACGAATTTATTCAGACTATTTTGAGTATTTCATCAATTTTGGAGTTCTTAGATTCGGTTTTAATCATTCGGCTCGAATAATCATCGATTAATCATTGTAATCATCTCGTAAACCTTTTTATTTCAATATAATCATGTTTCCATTGATTTTAATTATTAGTTTTGATTATTCTTGTTTGATTATGAGTAGCTAACTTTTCATACACTAACTTGGATGAATTAGCTAGTGATTAGGGGTGTGCTCCTTAGAGTTATTTGCAAATTAATTTACGTTTAATCGAAACCCTTGTGTAATTGAGTTTTAAACCATTGTTAAAGCTTATTGGTGATTTAATTCGTAACTATAGCGAATGTTTGTTACAAAGTTATTTCATTTGTCAATTATATGTCTATGTATGATTGACCTTTGATTGCGGACGCATATTTGGTATAAGTTAGACAACTAAACTCAATTGTGTAAGCTAGTAATATTGGCGAATGTCTTTTACTAGATTAAATTGAAAATTAACGAATCAAGATTATGGTTTAGGTTATAGCGAACGTTAAGCCTAGTCTAATTGAGATGAACAAGTTTTGCTAAATAACTGGCTTTAATTACACACCCTGAAGTCACTAGTGAAATAATCCAAGTGTCATTTTATTATCTGAAAGTTAATTCAAACCAATTTGACTCTTCCTGAGTCCACTCATTTTATTAATTTCGTTAGTTTTAAGCAACGTGACAATTCGGTTACAAAACTCCCACATTTACTTATTTGTTTAGATTAATTTACACTCGAATACGATTTTTGAATTCACATTCCCTGTGGAATGAACCTGAACTTATTGTAGCTATACTATACACGATAGGGTATACTTACCTAGTTGTGGACTAGTTAACTGCGGTATTTTTAAGTTTAATTTTATAACTAGATTTTACACATCACCCCCCACCTCTTTACACAATTGCTTCCGCTGACCACACAATTGCTTCCGCTGACCAACGTTGACCATTTTTGGGGGTGTGACACCTGAGTATGGGGATTTTGTTTGCTTGAGTTTCATCAGAAGACATTTTATAAAAGTTTTGAAAATAACTTTTAAACAAACCAAATTTTCACTTCCAAAAGTTCAAAGTAACCAGACGCTCTGATACCACTTGTCAAGATCGACTTGATCACTATCAAGATTAAACTTTAACAAATGCAATGAACTTCTTAACAAGAAATTTACGGAATAATACTTGTTAAGTTTGAAAGATATTTTAGTGTGACTTGTATGTAAATAAAACAGATAAATAAGACACAACAGATTGTATATCAAAAGCTCCAATACTATTACTTGAATAATACGAATACACTTAATTGTATTGGGGTTACAAGAACCTTGAAGGTAATCTAAACACACTGTTTTCAAGTACAAGTGCAAGTCTGAGTCTTTTCCTATATTACAATTGTCTATCTTTTATTCACAAGAATTACTAGACATCGCCTGCATCTAAGGTAAGGAACTCTATTTATAAATTATAGAGTTCTTATTACACGTGATAGTAATTAATGCATAGAAGTCAAACTATCCAAGCATGGTTTGTAGCCGTAAAGTGTCCCATGCTTTGTCGCTCATGTTTTGTCAAGATTAGGTAACTGTAGACCCACGTGCGCCGTATATTCATTGGACAAAGTCAGCAGTAGAAACTATGAAAACTGATTTAGCAGTACTAACTGTGGAAACTCTTCTAGGAGTACTAATCTTGGAAATCATACCAGCAGTATTAACTCTGGAAATGAACTAGCAGTAGAAACAATTGTAGCAGTACTAAAAATGAAGAGCAGTAGAAACTTTGAATAGCAGTACTAACTCTTGAATTGCTTGGCAGTACCAATCTATTATAACCCAACTAACTCTTGAATTGCTTGGCAGTACCAATCTATTATAACCCAACAAGATCTTAGTATATAAACAAGATGACATGTCGCACCCCCAAATTTATTGTGCAACGGAAGTCGGATCGGGGCGCGTTATTATTCATCACGGAGCATCTTAACTTTGAAAATACAAATCTTACCAAAAATGAAGTGAGATTTAGTAAATGTTAATTAGAATCGATGCTATAAATGTTAAGCTTCCTTGATAAATTCTTTTTACGGATTATAACATAAATTTATAAATATTAGACCTAAAATTGTTAATATTTATCGCGGTAATTGTGTCGCACCCCCAAATTTACTGTGCGGCGGAAGTCGGGTCGGGGCGAATAATCAGAAATCATTACACAAGATTACATTGAACGACCACTATATGCATCATTTGAGAACAGTATAAAATGATACATTGGTAATCGAAGTATTTACAAAACCCGAGAGTTCGCGAATAATCCTAGAGATTTCAATACATAACTAATGTTACAAAATAGTAATGCAAGAAAATCTCTGATGTTTGTAAATCATGCGACTCGAGCTAGAGTTCCCTATAGGCCATCCTACTGTTGCTGTGAACCTGAGAATACATATTAAAACGGTCAACAATAATGTTGGTGAGTTCATAGGTTTGGTTATCAAAAGTATAAATGTGAACCACGAGATTTCAATGCGTTGCACGTATGCAAAAATATGTATACTACTGTCATGAGCTCATAGTCCGAAGCTTAACCGAAATGAGTTTGCCTCCTGCAGGTACCTAATCCTGAACACCCGTATGAACAAATAATAATGCGCTCGTTTGACCAGTTAGCGCTACTAACCCGGACGGAGATGGTCAATCCCAAATAGATATATTCATTAATACTCACGGTAAGAACCATACTAATGAAACTATGATGTGGAGAGGACTTTTGTGTGGATTAGAAAGTAAAACCACTCATGCAATCCGTATATGTGTGTTTCTGTACTCGTGTTCATGAAAAACAGTGTATGTATTCTCACCCAAATAGTTAAAAACAGTAAAAGTGGGGCTATGAGACTCACTTGAGTCTTGAAAGCGAACGTTTAAATCAATAAACGTGTATCCAAAATGTAACATTCTAACGCCCTAAACGCATAAGGTTATGAGTAAGTGAATGTCTCAAAAGATCATCCATGCTAGTTGTCCACTCAACTTGTTATGTCCAAATGTTTGTTTATCGTTTGTGTTTAGAAAACGTGTACGGCCCGTTGGTGACGTTTTGTAATAATAATTCCCGAAGACATTATTATTATGTTTGTTTCGTTGTATACTTATAGGAGTATTTGTGTTGCGTGTACAAGTAACGTCGTATATAAATATTTGTTATTTGTAGTTACGCGTATTTAATACCTTGTGAAAACATAGATTTGGTCAAACTGTTTTATGCGACACATGGAGTTAGTGTCGCAGGTTACTGCGACACATGCAATGGTTGCGACACTTGATGCGAAAGTTCAAAGGGTTGCGACACTAAGGTAGTGTCGCAAGGTGCGAAACTTGTGATAGTTACGAAACTTGTAATTGTTGCGAAACTTGTAATTGTTGCGAAACTTGTGATTGTTGCGAAACTTGTTATTGTTGCGAAAAATTGTTGCGAAACTTGGCTGAGTGTCGCAGGTTGCGACACACAGACTCCCCTGCGAAACTTAGGGTCTGATGTGATTTCGGGTTCGGGAACTTGGTCAAACGTGCTCGGTTTGACCCGATACTTTTACACGACTCTTAAATATGTTTTTAGAACCTATAAAAATTAGAGTTACGTTTTATGATTAACCCGAAAGTGTCGTTTCTAATTTTATACCAAAAACAGTCCATGGGTTAGTTTTTTCAAAATTATACGTTTTTCGTGGCTCGTTTTGACTAATCAAAGTGTCGAGATAAAATCCGAGAAAATTCCAAGGCATTCCCCCATGTCTTAGCTACTTAACATCATTTTTCCATAATTTTTAGTTAACCTTAAGTTGGTCAAATAAATAGGCAAGTCCCCTGACGTCCAAAAATGACGAATCCGGATACAGGTGTGGTCTTTTAATTACTGAGAAAAATCTACAAAACTTCACGAGACGTAATTATACAACTTTTAAGCTAACAAGATTTGTGACCTCTAGGAAAAAGCCTCATGTCGTTTGGAGTTGTGTAGCTCGCTTTATAGGCTCGAGAAGTTGGTACAAAAATCTGACCATCAGGTCAGTCCGGCGCAACGTTTTTGTAAATTCGTTTTCGGATATCAAACGGTGTCGAAAAATTACGAAACCACTTGGAAATGAAAGCTAACTTCTTAAACTTAAGTTTTGTCTTTTAATTCGTCACTTTTTGTTAAGTTTTGAGTACGAAAAGTCTTTTTGAAGTCGAGTTAAGTTTCTGCCCAGAAAAACTGTTGATACTTTTGTGTTTGTAAAACGTTTTTCGACTTTGTTTTTGGACATGATCTTGTTAAATGGACATTATAACATGTTTATAAGTATGTTCCAAGTAAAATAAAAGAGGTGTGAAGTTTCTTACAAGGAGATGATGAAAACAAGAAGAAATGGAAGTCGTGAGCTCGTTTTCTCGCGTTTTCTTGCACTACAAGGTGGCGGTGTTGTGGTGGTGGTTGTGGCGGTTTTGTGGTGATGATGGTGGCTGCTGGATCTGCTGGAAACCGTGAGAAAAGAGAGAGAGGAGGGAGAGAGTGAGGTGGAGTGTAAGTGTGTGTTTGTGGATTGTGTGTGGAAGTAAACAAAGAAAGCATGGGTTACATAGGGAGTGTCTTGGGCTTGGCTAGAGGGGGATGGCTGCAGTTTTTAGTGGGTCCCACCACCATGTGGGTGTGTTAGTTTATTTTCCCAATTTGCGTTACGTGCGGTGCTCGTTTACCCGTTCGTTTCGTCGTTCGTTTAAACGTTACACGTTTATTTGTTATGTTTTTCGTTAACAATTTATTCGCGTGAATTTTAACAGAAGTTTTATTTAAAATACTTCATTTTAAGTTGTTGAAATATAAGTCGAGTTTCGTTCGGTTGTCAGGCGCGATTCGCGCGTTTTTGTCGCGTACGGTACGTTTTACACAAAACGTAAAACGTTTAATATATTATCGTAATAATATAAGTTAAATAAAGATTATTTAATTTAGTTACGTTATTTAAGAAAATGTTTTTCAGCAACGTTCGTATTTATCGTGTCGGATTCCATCCGATTGAAATTGCGTAATTAAAATTAATTACGTACGTGTGTATATAAAATATACAAAGCGTTACTGTACTTAGTCTTATTTCATACTAAATACCAGTAATAATGACCTATGATTAATCACAAATGACGGCCTAATTTGCAGGGTGTCACATGACATTATATAATCATTATGATTAATTATTACTGGTGCTTAGCGATAATATATTCAACATGAGATGGAAGTATAAAGTCATTATGATAACTCCAAACTGTAGTTTCTCAATTACTTAGCAAACCATAAATACTGATGCTAACTACATATTTAGCGACTTAAACCAATATTAAGTTGTCGCGATCCAGTAGGATCTTTGACTCCTCGGAACAAGAAGAACTTGATAAATGATTGGCTGTGCACGGAAGCAGAGATCGAATATAAGCCCACCTATCAGTACTTAGGCATAACTCCACGGGTATGTTGACCGAGTATATAAACACGAGTAAGATGACAGTGTACAATACTACAATAAAAAGAGAAGTAAATTAAAGGATATATAAGTACGTAATTAACGTGTAGGAATATATTATTCTAGAATGCAGGAAGTTAAACTCGTACCCATGCCACCGATAAATATAGCCAGGCGAGCTTTATATGCCATGTTCACATGGCATTCGTCGTCAGACTCGCCCTAAGAAAAAAGAAATTTAATAAACAAAAACTTGATATGGATACTAATTAATTCTATCATCAACGGATTTCACTTAAATGAGTACAAGAACGGTAAGACCAAACGATAGTGAAAATGAAAAAGAACATTTAATTCTTACCTTATTGGGTTGAAATAAATGCGAACAACACAAATCAACTTTCTTGATGCAAGCTTGATTAGCCAGCATGAGTGCGAACACTGTAAGATAATATATAACCGAAACTCACGTCATATATATATGAAGTTGGTAGCATTAACAAAAAGGGGGAATCCGAGTTGATGAAAAATTCAAGTTTGCATCAATTTGTTGTACATATATGATCCAAACAAACAAATATATTACTCCCCCGTCTCAATTAAAGTGTCATCTTTAACTATACACATAATTTTACGAATCTTCGGTAACTACACCTTTTACCAATAAAAAAACACATATACCAATAAAGTCTCTTTTGATCGGTTGTTATATGAAAGTGAACACTTATTTGGGACAACGCAAAATAGTAATCAAGACATTTGAAATGGGACGAAGAGAGTAGTGTATTATGTAAGCATAATGCATCAACAACAAATAACAGACTTACTGTTTATCCAAATCACACTACCAATTAACATGAACATCATGCTGATCCAAAATGACAGCACACACGGGTCTTTAGAGTTCCACCTTGGTGAATAGTACTGGATGTACATCTTAGAAACAACAAACACAGTAAGAAATGAGGATTGAAGATTTAATTATTACAAAAACTGGAATAAGTGATCAAAGGATATATCACACCTTATTTATATTGCAAATATATATTGAATTGAAACCGAGTGCATTCATTAGCCATATTATATTATATATTATATAAATTATATAATTATATATATATATATATATATATATATATATTATATTACATCAACATCATGTACATTACATTACATTAGTATTATATTAAATTATATCTACTATATCTTTACTGGTATAAGAAAAATTATTAATGAATAAGGTTTTTTGTCAAAAAATGAATCAATAGTTCATGTTTTTGCATTTTCAGGTATCAACTAATTTTGTTTTTTGCCGAAAAATGAATCAATAGTTCCCGTTTTTACATTTTCGGGTATTAACTAATTTTGTTGGGACCGGCTACCGTTTTAAACGGTTACTTATACCTGAAAATGTTCGATTTTAAATGAGTGGTTTATTTTTAAAAAACAAAATTATTTGTACCCGAAAATGCGAAAAAAAAAATTATTGATTCATTTTTCGGTAAAAAACAATAATAAATATTATTAATTATACCATCGGTTTTTGTTAATATATTGGTAAATAATTCTCTATCTTTCAGCAACTGAATTGGCTATCTTAGTTAGGTTATCCGACTGAACTGGATGGATCCACTGAAAGTTTAACCGAACGTGATGAATGTTACTCCTTCCGTGCTTCCCCCAAATATTATATTATATTGTTATTGTATTATATTATATTATATTAGTCCGTATATTTGAAATTTAATTAATTGGAGAAGATTCAATTTTGTTGATAGGCAACACATGGAATTTCGTGAGAAGATTCCAGGAGTAAAGTGGAGATGAACAAAAAGTTGTATCACTGTATGAGGAAACTGTTCAATTTTATGCACGTCGGGTGTTATCCAACGTATAGTCAAGGACCTAGATGTGATTCACACTCGTTAATGAGCTGCATATTGAAGTCGAAAGTGCTGTACAAAATGCTCAGTTTGCAATCAAGATGGATGACGCCGTGAAATACTGAAATATGTAATGGAAGCTATCAGAGTATCAGGGTAAAAATCTCGAGTCATTTTCAAATTTTGTAACAATGTTATACCTATTGTTAAATGTAATAGAATTAGCATAGTTTAATTAGTGAATCATGTAATCTCTATTCAAAGCTTTGTAATAGATTTTAGTATGTAATAAACATATGGTTGAAGATTAGTATAAATACCACCTTACTAATCTTCATCCATAACCTTTTACCCTAATTCACTTAATCTTTTTAGTTTATCTTTCTAACTTTCTCTCTCTAGAAAAACCTAGGTTTACCACTTTAATCATCAAATTACTCATAATTGACTAAGATCTTGATTAACAATTGGTATCAGAGTCAATCTAATCATGTATTGAAGAGAATTTGACAATCAATTTGATCATAATTCGTGATTTAAGCTTTCAATTGATTGATTTTAAAGAAAACTGAGTTTTTGATAAAAATAGGGTTTTGAAAAAGTTTGAGTCTTTCATCAAATTCGTGAGATTGAAAAAGTGTTTGACAAAATCCACCGTACAGATTGATCTTTGTGAAATCGCGATTCTAAGGAACTAAAATTCATATTATTTCATTGAGTTTGGCTTTTAACCTAATTTTGTGATAAAAACTGAAAATATTCTAAGTGTTCTTGGAGAAGATGAAGAATGCGCTAGTTCTTGAGTCTGGTAGTCTATTGCGCCAGTTTGTGTGTTACTTGAACTTTTGGAATTTTGAGATCCTAAGCTTGAAATTTGGAACATTGTGCATAAACTTGTGATTGTTGAGTAATGCGCATACTTGTACCAGTTTGTTGAATTTTTGAGTAAGGAATGTGTTAGAACTTTGCGCATTGACTGATTGCGCAAGATCTTATTGTTCAAAATCTGGAGTGTAAGCTTTGATTTTTAGAACATTGGTTTGGAGATAGATCCTATTGCGCAAGTCTTTTAGAGTTGTGAACCTATTTTACCAGTTTAAGATTGAAGTTGACTACTGCGCATACTTTTACTAGAGGTTGAATTGTTGAGCATATTTTGGAACATTGCGCTTATCTTGAACTATTGCGCTAGATCTCTTAAGTTTTTTTTTTTTTTTTGACAAGTTGATTAATTGTGCTAGTTTTCTAAACTTTGGGTTTTTGCGCAAGATATTGAATTGCGCCAGATTTTGTGTGAACATTTCGCAAACTTTGATATTGCCCAGTTTTGAAATTTTGTGAACATTGCGCCATACTTGACTAAATCTATTGCGCAAGAATGAGTGATTGGAACTCCTAAGCTTTTGAATTTTTTTTATTTTTTTTGAGGTTTGAGAACTATTGTGCTATTTTGACAAACTCACATGTTCAACGAAGATTTTTGAAAGATTGATTGCGCAAGATTTATATCTGTTGCGCCAGTTTTGTTTTGTGTTGGACAATGGTGCAAGATTTGAGATTGCGCTAGTTTTTAAAGAGGTTTCGTATATTGCGCCAGTTTTATTTTAGACTCAAGTTTGGAATATTGCGCTATTGTGATTTGCGCTAGTGAGCAAGAGTCAGTATTGCGCCATCCTTTCTTTTATTTGAAACATTGCGCTAGATTTTGGAGATTTGAATTATTGGCGCATTATTACATTTTGGTGACAAAGAAGAAACAAGAAGTTGGATCTGACCAAGCTTCAAAGGTATTGCGCCAAAATTTGGATCTTTGTTTAATATTTGGGTATTGCGCCAATAATTGAGTAACAAGGGATTAGTATGAATATGGATCAATAAATTGGCGTATTGCGCTAGAACAAAGGAAATCTGATCAAGGGTATATAATACGAGTTGGACAAAATATTTAGGTGGGTGGATCCGGGTACAACAGGAGAATCGGGTCAGAGTGAAAAAAGGAGTTGGTCACGTGATTAATTTTGTTTTGTATTTGATCTTTCATTTTATCAATAAGTTTTTAGTTTTCAAAGTAGTTTTTGTTTAGGTTTAAATTTGATTTTGATTTTAAAATTTGTTTTAGTTAACTTCAAAATATAAAATACAAAAATATTTTCTTTTATCAAAGTTTTTGAAAAAACAAAAAGATTTTATTTTTCATAAAACACTTGAAAATTCTACAAAAATATTGAGCGGAAAGCGAACAACGTTTTTGGATTGATTCCAAGATTGATTGAATCAAAACATTTTTCTTGAACGAAAAATTTTACGTTGATCTACAAACTGTAAAACTTTTAATATCCTTTCAAAGTAAAAGTTTTTCGATGACGAGTGACAGAAGAGTGAGCATGTATGATGAACATTTTAAAAACTTAAAGATACAGCTACACAATTTATGTGATTCAACAAGGAAAATCAAAAGAACATCTGATGGGGTACATGGCATTTTGCCATTCGATGTTCAGAAACAAGCAACACTAATGTTCAATCAGTTAGCAGAGTTTCAAGAAAAACTTAAAAAGAATTCGATCAACAATGTTGAACAAAAAGGTGTCGAAAAGCTGGAATCTGAGCAACATCCACTCTGAACTCCAATATGAAGTACAATCTAAAGTACTAAATGAGTGTCAAAAACAAATCAGTTTATTGACATCTCAAATGCAAGTTTTTCAAGATAAACTTAAAGCGGGAGAACATTTGAAAATTGATTTGGAAAATCAATTGAAGTTGAAAAATGAAAAGATTAAAAAGAATGAAAATGATTTAGCAAATAATCTTGGAGTTTTAGAAACAGTGGTGCGGGATAAGGCCATACAAGAAAAACATCTCATTTTCTATAAAACGAAATATGATTTACTTGGTTCTGAAAAGGAAAAACTGACAACTCGAATTTCGGATTTATCAAAGAAATTTGAGGAATCAGAACGTTTGCAAAGAGTTTACATCTTGACTGAAAATGCTAAAATTTATGCAAGAATCAAAGAGCTTGAAGAAAAATTTCTCAAAAGAGGTTAAACTGATCAAACAATTTTTCTAAATAAACCAAAGGAAATCAAGTTTTATAATCCAAGGGAAGGTTTGGGTTTTGATAATCCTTGCTATTTGCATAAAGCAATTTCTAAAATAGCACCTATGTATGATAAAGATTGCATGGGTCGAGGTGTGAAGATGAACTTTCTCACTATAACGAATGAGGAAGAAGAAATTGAGAAGTTCAATAGAGCAAGAGAAGATAAGACTCAATTTTTATTTGATTATACTAAGTTGAACAAAAGTTATGATACTAGAAAAATTCCACTTTCAGAGGATTATTTTCCAAGTTACTCAAAAGCAGAGTTACAACAAAATATAATCGGTGAAAGAAATGATATAGTTGAACAGGTGGTGACCACAAAGGTTTATGTTCCAAACTTAGTCTTGGAACGTAAAATAATTGATTTAGAAAAACAAAATCACCACTCAACTTAATGACTTTGAAAATGAGCGAGTTAATCTTTTAAGCACGCTTGAACAATTCAAAAGTAGTTTATCATCTTTACCTTCAAACCAAATGTCAAAATCTTCTCTTGAACTTGGATCTGATAAAACCATGGTTTCTGACAATAATTTAGGAAAAGTGTCTGAGAAAAAGTGTATTCACACTAACAAAAAGTTTGCTTCCACCTCTCAAAGACATATTCTAGTAAAGAAGTACACGGATACATCTTTCAAATCATTTACGAAAAAAATTTCTCAGTTTACCAATTATTCTTTGCAAAAGAATAAGAGGAATTCTAAGAAATCGCATTCAAATGGAAAATTTGTGACCTAAAACGTTTGCACGAGTATGATTCTCATGGCCTTGATGTTCCAAAAGATTATGTTCCGCGATTTTAAAAGCCAACAAAAGTTTGGAAACCGAAGCAAAGCTTTTCTAAGAGATTTTCTCCAACAAAATCTTTCAAATATCCGAGAACGAAAATGTTTTCTCTTGCACCACCAAATGATTTTGGTTCCCTCACTCCAAAAAGTTTTTACTCACCATTGATTCCATGAACCTTATTTCAAAATGAAACACCGAGTTTAAACACAAAGTGGGATTCAACTTCTTTAAACCAAATTGACACAACTTACAGATGGTTTTCACAAGTTGTAAAACCCATTGGCAACGTACTTAAATGGGTTCCCAAAGTTGTTTTCTAGTTTCAAACGGAAAATGGCTTTTGTACATTTCTGTACAAAACCCGCTCTTCAAATATGAGCCCACGTGAAAGATTCATCTTTTCCACAAATCGTATCATGCTTTTAGAAAAAGACTTCAGTGATCGAAATCGAGCTCCCATTATAATTTTTTCTTGGAAGAATCAAATGCTGTGTTTAAGGGGGAGCTCGTACACATTCATATTTGGCAAATGCTGAAATCTGCACAGAGTGTCATAGTCTATACACATCTCCTACGATCCACCAGAGCCGGTTGGATCTACCTCAGGAGCCACCTTTCAAAGTTTAGGACGTGAAGGTTTTATAGGTCTAGGTGAGCATGATCAAGTATCACAGGATCTTGATCAGAGAGTGAAATGAGATGAAATTTTGAGAGGGGTGATGGAGAATGGGGTGCAGCTCAGCAATAACATAAAACATGCCAATATTGTGTGACAAGTTCACCAATGAATGAAATGAGGGAGGAGTTGAAAAAATATGAGAGGTTGAGTGAGGAGTATGTGACAGAGTTCAAAGAAAAGGAAAACTCTTTCTAAACTACAACATCTCCGGGTTGCCACATAATCTATTGGATTTCATTTGTTGATTTTCAGTATTGAAGAAGACATCATGGACCTAGTGATGCAATGCACATTACCCTCCTAGCCACTCAAGTACTTCTTAAAAAGTCCTTGTTTCAATTCTCACGGAGACTTAACACATACTCTATCGACATCTCATTTGGAGATTGTTGATATTGAAACAGGAGGACAGTCAGCTCCAGTCTCCGACTTCATTTCTTGCACTTATAGAGTTTAGATCCTAATGTGTTTCAAACACATATTTAGGACACAAGTGTACATTCACACTATATATGTCTTTGTGACATTTTCGCAAGTCTTTGTGACTTTGCCGGAACATTCATAGTGATACCTCATATTGGTATTCCACGATGATTGAATGGAAATCCTACCAATGCTATCATCAAAGCCAACATTGAAAGTAGGTCACTCAGTTGATTCCTTTACATGAATCGATTGATGTGTTAACCGTCAATCTATGTGATCCGGGAGTTAGTAATTTCTGAGATCTGTTTTCGGAAATTACAAACAACATTTTCTTGTTTACTCAAGCAAGTGTTGTCTTACCCATTGATTTCATATTTGATGTTTTCGAGAATATCTTGATCATCTTCCGCATCATTATCCAGAAATTTTGATTTGATCGGGATGCTTTGTGAACGTAAGGATTGTGAAACATGGTGCTTATTGAATATTTAACATCCAATGAAATGTTTTGGAAGGATTTGTTAGCTTGATGAAAAGGGGGTGGCGGATTGTTGAGGTAAGATTGTTAGAACAAACTATTCTTCAAAATACCTTGTATTACACCAGATTCATGATGTTCAAAATAAATCATAATCATCATGAGGGGGAGAAAGGGTATAGTGTTTGAAGATAGTTGAGAGAAAAGATACAAGTTAGTTGAAGATGGTGTTGATATGTGAAGGCTAAGAAAGAACAAGAAGTTGGAAAAGGTTAACAAGAGAATAAGTGCTAAAAGAGAAGAGCTTCAAACATTGAATACATAAAGAATTTTTCTGAAAGAAAAGAAAGTCAAGTTTGAGTAAGAGTGAAGAAAAAGGAATATCAGATGGAAGTCTTTAGAGGAATGAAAGAGATTAGTTAATGACGGTTGAAAAGCTCGAGATTTCAGGAAGGTGAGAAAAGATTGATCAAGGAAGTAAGACGAAAAGATGAAATCTGCTCAACATATTTTGTCAAGTGTTTAAATGGAAGATAAAGCTTTAAAGAAGATTTGTACTATCTTTCTACAAGAGAGTTATTGGTTTGAGGGGGAGCAGTTTCAAAGAATAAAAAGATTTGTTGATCAAGCTCCAGGTGATGAATATCCGTTTGAGGGGAAACTTGAGATAAAGAGTTAAAAGATGTGTTCAACGGCAACAACCTTTTTTGAAATATATTTTCTTCAAGATAAAGTTCATTCATAGTATGCGTTCAAAGTATGAGTTTCAAAGAATATTATTTCAACATCCGTTCAAGCAAAAGAGTTGTCGTTGAGGTCAAAGAAAAAGGATCTGTCTTCAAAGAATGCCTTTAAGAATCAAAGTCAAAGAATAAAGCTGAGATTCTCAGTTTATCAAAGTTAAAGAGTTGTCTCAGTTTATCAAAGATTCTCGGCATTCAAAGCTACAAAGTTAAAGATCAGACGAATTGAGGAAATGTTGAAATTAAGAGATAGATAGATCTAGATAGTCCTAATTTACTATGCTTAATTCTAGGGGGAGTTTGTTAGACCTATTATTAAATGTAATAGAATTAGTATAGTTTAATTAGTGAATCATGTAATCTCTATTCAAAGCTTTGTAATAGATTTTAGTATGTAATAAACATATGGTTGAAGATTAGTATAAATACCACCTTACTAATCTTCATCCATAACCTTTTGCCCTAATTCACTTAATCTTTCTCGTTTATCTTTCTAACTTTCTCTCTCTAGAAAAACCTAGGTTTACCACTTTAATCATCAAATTACTCATAATTGACTAAGATCCTGGTTAACAAACAATATCTGTTTTCTTGCAGAAAATCAGTAAGACACCAAGTGATCATAAGCAAGTCTGTTTTCTTTTGGAAGTCCCTCAAAACTGTGTTCAATTATTCATATGATAACTTGACAAGTAAATACTATATGCCCTGTTTTTTTTACAAATAGAGGTGACAATACGGGCCTGTTGGGTAACGGGTCGATACTGATTCATGTAGAAAGGGGTAGTTTTTAAATACAGTTTGATTGGGTCTTGTCAAAATCCAGTTGGGTCGGAAATTATAATTTCATTATTTATTTCTGAAACTGTACATATAAATATGAAGAGAAAACCTTGTCATAACCACCAGTTGTTGTTTCTTTTGATTGGAAATATAATGTGCTACTTAACTACAACCAGTATGAAATATAAGAAGCTAAAGTTTCTAATGATTACTTGGTGGCTTAACGATTGCCTTGAGTACAACAACTCTTGCTTTCTGAGTTCTAACAGTGTAAACTTCTGCGAACTGCTCTAGATTGTCTACATCCTCTGAAAATAAATCAAGTCTTTCTGTGATATTTTCATTCACATATGTCACCGGAACCTCCATCTTAATCGCAAACTCAGCAGTCGTTATATGATTTTCAATATCAATCTGCAGACGCTTAACAAGTAACTGAGTACTCCCTAGGTCCTTGGTTGTTAGATAACTCCAAACTTCCATTAATCCAATTACATCCTTTTGCTCTTCAATAACATTCTTGTAGTTTTTTAAAAGTACTGAACTGACGCGTTTCCTCATCCAAGTTTGATCTAAATCTTTATACAACTTTACTTTCTTTCTGTATATCTTCTCAAGAAAGACTATTTGTCGCCTATAAACAAAATCAAAAATCCTGATGAAATCCGCTGTGAATGAATCACCAGCAGCCTTCAACATCTTCAGATTATCTAGTATCTTCTCATACCTACTCCCCTCATCATCAAAATGCTTAAAAGCTTCAAGAATCAGTTTTCTAGTTTCTCGTACCCTCTTCAAACATGTCTTCAACGAGTCACACAAATCATGCATCTGCAAGTTGGTCTCGAGATGATCTTCCACCAATCTAACCAACTTTTGATTTTTCCAAATACCACTCTTGGAATTCAAGGCTACCTTCACTTTATCTTGATCCATTTTCAAAAGGAGCTGCGTCTCATCCTTCTCCAAATCAAACGACATAGCTTTGTTTTCAATTTGCAAATCCAAAGTACTCATCACATTCATCGCTCGAGCTTGCAAAGTCTTGTCAAATGCATGGGAATCAACTGGTGAGCCATACGAGGAGGATTCATGTGAAAAACTGTAAAAAATCAAAGAAAAACTTAAAGCACCATGCCTGTTTCTATAAAAGACAATTCAGCCTTTCACTGATCTAGCTAGACAAAAAGGCTATCCTTTATCTTAAATCTTTTCGCACAACAAGGTTATCTTTTCCCTTATTTCTGTTTATAGCAAACCTATTTAAAAGTTCCTATATTTCCACATTTTACATCTTCAAACCTCTTAGTTATACCATTTTTGTTTAGTTTCAATAGAATTAGCATAAATGATCACTACTCACTAATAGTGTATATATTGATGTTGATGATATTATTTTCTTCTTTTCTAATATTTCACCCACTTATCTTTATATCCAAAATTGATCAGTGATGCTACCAAACTAAAACAACAGAAATCAAAACTGAGATTATCGTATTGAAATGTACGGTCGAAAGACTATTTTAGGGTGAAAAACACAAAATAGGTAGAGTACCTGATTTTGAATGGGGTTTCCAAGGCATGAGATGATAACTGTTCATAAAAAGAAAAAATCACAATTAAACATCAATGGCATTACATTACATTACATAAGCTATTATACAGAACATTAAACTCTGTAAATTGATATTTTAAATGGACTATTTAACCAAAAGTATGTGGGTTAAAGTGAAAACAATCCTTTCTCTTAAAAAACAGAGTAAACTATTTTTAACTGTTTAGATGTTTTAGTTTTGGCCAAGTTATATGTTTATATATATATATATATATTAATTTTAAGTAGTTACTAATAAGAATACAATAGTTAATAAAACCACAGACTTAAATACCTGGAATTTCAATAATTCTTCAAGATCTTTAACAACAATATCCATAGGAGGTCGTTCTCCTCGATCTTCATGCAAGCAATTGTATGCAATTGTTGCAAAATTTATCCATAGACGCTGAGCTCATTTGTTCTCTTAAACTTGGATCAACAATCTCATCCAATTTATTCTTTTTGTAATAATCTTTTGCCAACGGTCCGGATAACAATAATCCATCATCACCCTTAACAAAGCACAACCTCCCGCACAAAACTTCAAATAGTACCACACCGAAAGAATATACATCAGATTCTTTCTTTACAATACCACTAGAAAAGTACTCTGGATCACAATAGCCTTGTGTGCCACACGCATGAGAAATTACATCACTTCTATTTAAACCTGCAAAACTTAACTTAGACAGTCCAAGATCAGAAATTTTAGCAACCCATTTATGATCTATCAAAATATTTGCGCTTTTTATACGACGGTGGATTATGGCCTGATGTTTTCCAACATGATTATGAAGGTAGTTCAGTCCACGAGCAGCAGCAACACATATTTTAAGTCTTTCCAACCATGTAAGAACATGAACGTTATTTCCACCCCTTAGATATTGATCCAAACTTCCATTTTCTGCGTATTCATAAACAATTATTTTTTCTTTCCCTTCATCGCAATAACCAATAAGAGTAATCAAGTTTGGATGCTCTTGACCGGTGAGCAACTGAATCTCTATCAAAAACTCCTTTAACCCCTGTCCAAACTGCTCATTTAACCGCTTTACCGCAACAGTTGTTAATTTGCCATTTATTGAGATTTCTCCTTTGTACACCATACCGTACCCACCTTTCCCAATACACAATTGGAAGTTTTTTGTTGCTATTTCTATCTCTTTTAATGGTATTTTGAGGTGTTGCGACTCTCTAAGCACTGACATTTTGTTAATGCAAAAATGGGAGAGGAAGGGATTTCAGAATAACTAAAGGTCAGAAGGGGCTATTTGATAAGCATCTTAAGTTGACCAAAACCAACAGCTGGAAAATCTTCAGATCTCATCACCATTATCTGGACACTATTTTATTTTACATTTATTCCATTTATGCAACCTCAACCATTAAACAGAAACCATGGTCGTTGCACCAGAAATCAGTATTTTATCAATTTTCGTGTAGGTGGTGCCAGAAATAAGCTATGTAGCCGTCCTGACTGTTTTATTCTCAGAAGAAGAAAAACTTTAATTTTCAGAATTAAGGATAGCTTATATATTTCTTGAGACAGAGATTGAAGACTCCTTGCTTTTACAGACAGTTAATAAATACATACTAGTTTTGATTATGAAAAAAGACCCGAAACACGGTTTTTTCTAAAAAATGATACACATGAAACATGATCCGATACTCTCATAGGACGCGGATTTTCTACTGTTAAATTGTTTTTTTTAATTAATATATTAAATTATTTATCCTTATATACCATCCATTATTGTAAATCATATTACAGATTTGTCCAATCATTATATTATTTATTGTTTAATTGTTTATTATTATTACACAGATCATGACATCTTACAAGATTCAAAATGTAATTTTATATGCCAAATTTAAATAATATATGTTCGAATATGCGCGCATGTGATCGAAATCCCGCGATAATTAGGATTTTGATTGAAAGCATGGAATCGAACTCCTGGAGCCGAGTGGCTAGGTGCGCGTTATCAACTTAGCATGACATGAAACTCAGCTAATTTTAATTAATTTCTAAGATGTTTATGGGGAATCAGCTGTTCCACATCACATGTTTTGCCCAAAAAAGCATGTCCAAGATGCCAACACTACATCATGATTATAGGATTTCAATGTAAGTTCCTTATACATGATGTAATACAATTTGAATCTTTTCCAACAAGCTGTGATGAAAGTTAGTTAACCTCTTAATTCTATGTATAAATAATACCATATGTACATGTGTCATACTTTTAGGACCACAATTATTTTATCCATTGGATTTGATCTCAGACTAATGCAGTACGGTTAAAATCGATGATATTTAGCTGCTTCATAAACGTACATGATGTTTCATTGTACACGATGCACTTGTGTGTTTCAGATTAGGAGTTGTCAAAACAACATGCTTTTTTTCACTATGCACAGGAAGATTACATTGACCTTGCACGTGCAATGGGCCGCAGTCGTATTATAAGTGAATGCCCTTGCACTAATGTTCAGTTGTACCTGTTCAAAAGCTACATGGTTAAAATGGTATAAACTTCTGAATACAGCTTACATCAATGCGGATTTCGATTATAGTGTCAAAATTTCATAACAAAGAGATATTCCTAAAATAAAGGAAAGTTGTATTCCACGCGTTACCTCCTCCACTGTTGAATTCAAGCTTCGCATGATTATATGATACCTTCCAGATTCTACAATTTTTTGCTGGATGACACCATTATCTTGCAAAAATATAATTGTAAGTACCACAAAGGTACTCATAGAATGTAAGTTACTCAACGATTCGAACTTTAACTCTTACCATGAATACTGTGGTGAGACAAAGATTTATCAGGCATACGGAATTCTGCATCATATATGGTAATATAAGCACTGGCCATTAGCACTGGCCTTACGCGTATCTGACCATGTACTTATCACATGATCAAGCTGTGGTTCTTTACTGAACCCGTAATATCGGGCCCACTTTGTCATTACGTGATTGCTCCACCTAATTGAATCAAAGATTCGTATAACATCAATAAAGTACCACACCTCGAAACATCTTTGTTCGAAAAAAATTAGAATATTAAAAACTTACATATACTGAATGTACGAAGTTGCTATCGGGTTGTATTAGGAGTGAACAACCAACACCAAGGGGAGAAGCTCCAACTTCATTTGGTCCGATCATGATGACTAAGTATGATGTAACATAACATGTACAACCAAATTTACTTTTTCATATATAATTTGAAAATGAAAAAAGAAAATGTAACCATTCGGAACACATAATACATGGAAAATTAATTGTTATTTTTATTTTGCGTTAATATAAATACAAAAGGGACAAAATATAGATGTGCCCCATATGTGAAATTTAAAACAAGGTGATTAAAAGAAATAAAAAAAACTTCAAGGTTTAATATAAATGAGCTAGGAAATTGTCAAAAGAAAAAAATAAAGTAACATAAAATACCAATTTTGACAACGCGGAGTATGTAAAATTTTCCCGTTCCTAAAGAGTTCACAAAATTTAATTTCGTTTATCAAAAAGAACATAGCTGGACCAAAAAGTTACGATTTTACATAAGAGTTATTAAAGAAACCGATGGACCCAAGCAACGGGCCGGTGTCATCGGTGTCGGTTCCATCGGTTTTAACCGACGGTGACCATTGGGAGCCCTCTAAATGGAATCGAAAAAAGTTACTTCCTCCGTCCCAGAATAAATGTTCACCTTTCCATTTTAGTTTATTACAAAATAGGTGTCTACTTTCAAAAGTAATATACTAATTTTTACTAATTTACTCATATTTTACTTTTTCACAAAATTGATTCATAGAAGACTATGTAAAAAGTAAGAGTAAATCAATTATTTTTCTCTTATACAATGTGCTTATTATGTTTTTCTTTTAAAATTTGTGTAATATGATAATAGACACTTAGGGTGTGGGTTTGTATTAAATAATGGGAATGACAATGGCAATGGGAATACTAAGGTAGGTAATGGAATAATATCTTCATTGCGTTAATGATGCTTGGTTTGAGAGGATATTATGAGTGTGAACATAATTTTTGACATGATAAATAAATTATTTCTATTATGGTAAAAGTTTTTGATACAAATCATAACTTCAGCCAATAATAAATTTTTTTACCTAATTTCAAGTATTAACATTGTAAAATTTAAAACGACGCATCTAATAAACAACTTATGAATATATAATAATTAAATATGTTGTTTGTTATGGACTTTTAATTTCAACATGTCACGATAAATAAATAAAAAATGAAACGATAAATCAAACAAAAAATTGAAGATAGATGCATTTTTATAACAACATTGAAAGGAAAAAAGTATGATCTTTTTTTGTTTTATCTGGTAGGCATGACCTTTCATTCCTTTACATTGCTATCTTCAGATTGATTAGAAGTAGAAAACGAAAAATAAAAATCATGAGGATTGGAAGTTGGTAACAAATGAGGAAGAAGAGAATTAATAACTTTGAAAAAGGAACGAATTACCCCCATTTTGTTAAGGAATGCTTTATTACCCTAAACTCTGTAATGACTCATTCCATTATAACTAACCAATCACCTTTAATGATTATCTTTGCCATTCCATAGTCCCTAATATCCCCAACCAAACACTCCCTTATTACTAGACGGAAAAAGTATAGTATTAAACATACCAAAAAATATGTCTATATGTGCATAATTTAACACAATATCAACAACGGATGATATCTTTACCTATTGCCCATAGTAAAATAAGTGTCCCGGTGCATGCAAGAATATGTTGTGTGATTGCTTCGCTCGATGTCGCCATATTGAATTTATTCTAGGCACCAAAAAAACATATGATACGATACTCCTTCTATCCCATATTTACAGTCTACGTTTTTTTTATTGATGTTCTAAATTAATTGTTCATTTTCAAAAGTTAAGCGGTGTAGTTAACTAAACTTCATATATTACCCATGCTTTATATGTGTGTCATAAAAAGATGGGTAAAAAATAAGGATAAAACTGTCATTATACATAAAAGTACATTATAATAATTATGTTTTATTAGACTGGGTATTTTTTGTATGTAAATAATAAATTTGGGATGAAGAGAGTATAATCTTAATACCTTAGTTCTATTTTTATGCCATTCATCCAAAATAGTTGGTTGTTAATTTTGTAGTTGCTCACATTTTTATATTTTCTTCATATTCATTGTTGGCCTTTTTAAAAATTTTAAACATTGTTATCTTCTAAGTTGAAGTATGAGTGAGGTTCGAATGAGCATGCAGATTTTGATAAGAATAGAGAACAAATAAAAATGTGATGCGTGTCACAAAACTCACTATTTCACACGTTTTTAAAAATTAAATACCTTACGAATGACTCATTGAAAAATTATAAAAATTACACCATAAAAGATCAGCATTTTTTTCTCTTCGAGTAGACATATCACATGATATACTTTCGACGACTTTTTTATGGGTTTTACAAATTGTGCAATATTAGTGTCACATGTGATACTCGTTGGCATCACGAGTGATACTCGTTGGCATCACGTGTGATACTCGTTGGCATCAACTGTGATAGTTGTTTACAAAACCCACCGAAAACGGGAAAAAAAGCTGTCGAAAGTATACATTGTAGGATGTCTAATCGAAGAGAAAAAAACGATGAATTTACTCGCTTGTATCACGTGGGATACTCGTTTGTATCACGTGCGATAATCGTTGGCATCACGTGCGATACTCGTTGGCATCACGTGTGATACTCGTTGGTATCAAATGTGATAGTTGTTTACAAAACTCACCGAAAACAGGAAAAAAGTCGTCGAAAGTATACATTATAAGATGTCTAATCGAAGAGAAAAACGATGAATTTTATGGTGCAATTTTTATAATTTCTCGACTTACCGTTTTCGAGATATTTAGTTTTTAAAAATATGAAGAAAAAATGAGTTTTGTTATACGTGACACATTCTTGTTGGTTCTTTCACTCTCACTAAATTTTATTCTACTCATTTTAACCTTACTCTAAATTTCATAAGTAAAATTGGGCATCACATATTTCTTTCTCTTCGTGGATATTTATTTTGTTTTGTAATTATATTATATCATATCATATTAAACGATATTGTATGATATTATAATATATTATATATTAAATGAATTTCAACTATTATACTGTACACTATGAATAAATTTCTTTTATTTTATCGGAAAACGTTAACTCTAACTTTTGTCAACTTAAACCGAAAAGTACTTCTTTTGTTCACTAGAACTTATTATTATACTAATATGTTATGACATATTAATATATATATATATATATATATATATATATATATATATATATATAAATTCAAATAAAAAGGCTAATTTTCGTGAAAAATGTAAAAATGATTTCGAAAATACTTTTAAACTATCCAAAATACATTTTAAAACTTTTTCAACAATTATTATTAAAATAACTTTTTGAAGTTATAATATAAAATATAAATAAAAAATAATATCTTTTGTTCTGACTTTTTTTACAATCGTTATTGTTGTGATTATTTAAAATAATCCCAAAATATAACATGATAATCACATGTGATTATAATGTGATTATCATATGTTCGATATAATCACAAAATATGACTTGATAATCATATTGATATCGCTCATTTTGTACATGTTTATATCTCGCGATATCTTTGTTTTTGTATTTATTTATTGTCAATTTCGTGAACTTTCGATACTTATTAGGTTGGAAATTGATTTCAGGTACAAATGTTCACGAAATGTTGATAGGGCCTTAATTGGTGAAGATTTGAAGAAAAATTCAGGATTCATGTAAAAAACTGAGAGTACTCCATCGCGTAAGAATCGCCAGAATTGCGCACTACTATTGAGTACGTGATCGCGTAAGTGTTACCAGTTCGCATACGTTGTACAGAAAACGAAACAGAAGACTCGAAGAACAAAGTACGCGATCGCATAGGAATCACTAGGATCACGTAGTAAGGAGGAGTACGCGATCGCGTACTAGGCGCCAGGATCGTGTACTTGGGTGGCCAGCCAGCTTTTTGGAAAATCCTATATAAACAATTTTTAGAGATCGTTAACCTAACTTTTGATGTTCTAGACTTTGGCTACGAAATTTGATGCACTTTTTGAGGTTTTTCATCATTCTTGGAGATCTTGCAATTGTGTTAATCACTCGGTTAGGAGGAACGATCATCACTCGATTGTAATCATTCCGTTAACATTCTTTATCAATATAATTATGTTTTCTTTGATTTCAATTATTAATTGTGATTGTTATAGCTTAATTATGAGTAGCTAAATACCCTAACACTTGCTTGGATGAAATAACTAGTGATTACGAGTATTATCCTTTGAGTTTATGAAATTTAATTTACGTTTAATCGAAACCCTTGTGTATTTTAGTTCTAATTAATTGTTGAAGCTTGTTGGTGGATTGATTAGTGACTATAGAGAATATTCTTCACATAATTAATTCATTACAATTATATGTCCATGTATGATTGTTAATTGATCGCGAATGCGAATTTTAAGTAAGTTAGACGACGAAACTCAAATGTGAAAAATAGTGATTTTGGCGAACGTCTTTCATTAGATTAAATTGTGAGTTAGTGAATTAAAATTAAAGTGTTGGAGATAGCGAACGTTAATCCTAGCTTAACTAAATTCATCATTACAACTGGTTTTAATAAACACCCCAAAGTCATTAGTGAAATAATCCAAGTAAGTGCGTTTTTAATACTGATAAAGTTAACTTCTCAACCGATTCTTCAGAATCCATTTTCTCTAGTTAAAAATTAGTAGTTTAATAAGCAAAGCAAAAACTCAGTTGCTAAACCTCCCAATTTACATTTCTAGTTAGATTAATTACATTTTTACATTATCTTTAAATACACATTCCCTGTGGAACGAACCGGATTTACCGTAGCTATACTATACACGATAGGGTACACTTATGTAGTTGTGTAATAGAAAATTGCGGTATTTCTAATTTTATTTTATAACTAGATTTTACACATCACATATATTATTTGAGTTAGGAGCTACGAAGAAAATTTTATAAAATAACGTATATATTTTGGATATTTAAAAAGTAATTTTGAAGTCATTCTTACGTTTTCACATAAATTAGTCTTCTTATTTGAAGTCACGACTATATATATATGTATATATATATATGGTGTGGATCAAAAGAGAAGTAAAAAAATGGGGAAGGAGGGAAGTTATTCCTAGCCATACATTCTGGTTAACTCAAAAGTCAACGCGGTAGCAAAATTGTAAATAATTAAAAAAAATTTAGAATATTAATATTCATTTGGAAGAAATGTTAATTAAAATTACAACTTAATATTTTTAAACATTCTTTTACGATGAATGTTAACTCGTATACATTATTATACACTGATGAATGTTAAGTTATCTTATTCAACAATGTATAAAAACATATATAAGTTAATATTCATCGTAAAATATTGTTTATGAATATTAATTGTAATTTTGATCGACATTCATTCCAAATGAATGTTAATGTTCTATTTTTTTGTGAAATTCGATGGCTAATGACGACTATAATTAAATTAATTACTTGTTTATAAGTTTTGTATGTTGAAATTCGTTTAATTTTATTGTATTCACTGGTGAATCAAAATTTTCACAAGAATTCAAAAGTTACCCAAAATTCTTAATATTTTATTAATATGAATTATGACGAATTGAAGATATGTATGAATGCCTTTGATGAATTTGAAATTTATAATGTTTTGATTGATTTACATGCTTTAATTTTGAATTTTAAACAAAAATTGATGAAATTGGTATCGTATACGAGTTGGAGAAGATACAAGAAAATGTGTGGTTGAGGTTTGCTTCCCTCTTTCCCTCAAATTTAGAACTTCCCTCTTGATCCTTCCCATATATATATATATATATATATATATATATATATATATATATATATATATATATATATATATATAATGAATAAGAAGTTTCTTATGATGTGAAAAAGACACATTATAAGCTCTAAAAACTCACATATCATCCTAACAAACGCTTGAAAATACTCACCACCGTAAAATAAACTAAACCTAATAAAAACACTTCAACCTAAATAAACCTAATATAGATTAATCCTAAAAACTAACAAGATGCTAGAGAGATTTGGTTACTTAATGGTATATTTGTAGGTTAGCCTAAAAACTAGCCAAGACGCTAGAGAGATTTGGTTACTTAATGGTATATTTGTAGGTTTTTCGTGTCCTTAAATAATTTTTAACTGAAAGCCAAATGAATGTATATATTTGTTAATGTAACTAAACTTTAAACTATGACGTGTAATGTCTTTTGTTTACAACACTATATTAACTTAAGATTTAAGTTTGAACTATTATAATATGATATTTGATATTTGAATTTTGATTATTTCATAATCTTACTTAGTATTTGATATATGTTAGAACGCATGTTGTACGTACTAGGGTATGTTAGTAGAATATTACTATCCAATTTATCTTGCGAATTTAAAAATGATTTTATGTAAGATAAAGATATTGACAAACTTAATATAATGTATATTTAGATCGGGGATTAGAGAGGCTCCCATTACAGCCGTTCGATTCATCTACGAACGGCCAAGATTAATCCATGTCACTCAAGGACTCATATGCAATTATTTTTAAGCGATGGGACTAAGTTGCAATTTACACATAATGGTTGATCGCGTTTACGGATTCCGTCAATCATATAATAATTAAATCTAATATTTCGTCTATCGCGTTTACTAATTCTGAACGGTTGATTAGTGATGCTGCTTAGAATCAAGTCGCCATGAACCATAACAACACCGTTTTTGGTTAGTTTTTATTTACTTTTGTTGTTTTTGTTTAGATCTGATAATTTTTATGATTTTTAGTTATAGATCTGAGATTTTTAGTGTTAATTCTAATTCTAGATCTGAGGATTTTTTATAATTTTTAGTTTTAGATCCGATGATTTTGTTTAATTAGTATAGTTCCATATGATTTATGTTATTGTTAGATCTAATATGCTTTGTTTCATGTGCTTTTAGATGATATATATGTATGAATGTGTAGTTAGTGATGTTAAATATATGCGTACGTGTTATAGGTTTATATATTAGTACTAATTAAAGTAATAAAGGTAGTGGATCTGAATATAATATGTGATAGAAATCTTTATGATGTTCAATAGGTTGAAGTTGAGCTATTTGTGTATGTAATATATATATCTATCAATGTTTTATGAATTTTATTCGATTGATGTATACTTTGTTTTGCATATTAACAAAATATCTACTGCGTTTTATAAAATATGTACTGCATTTTACAAGATATTTAAAAAATAGATCTGGAAAAATCTACTGCATTTTACAGGATCTCTATTGCATTTTACAAGATATGTAAAAAGTAGATATGAAAAAAGTTCACTGATTTTGATATTTCTTCTTCTGCATTTTACATTTCTTCCACTGCAGTTTACATTTGTAAGTAAGTAATATGCTTGATATTTGTGTTGATTTAGGCGAAAAACCAATATTGTTGTGAATTTCGGTTTTTAGATGTTGAACTCCCAAGTGATTACTACAAGAAGGTTGTTTATGAATTGAGGTTGCAAAGTGTAAACCGGACAAGGACAATTCAAATGGCAAGTGGGAACCCCCAAATGGAAAGCTCAATTACTTATTCAAAGTTGGAATTGTTGAAGAAGATGGAAGAGTTGACTTTGTGCAAGTCAAAGTTGAAAATGTTTGACTAAGTGTTCTTAGTTTTGGTTGTAGTTTTAGCAATGTTGTGCTTTGTCATTGGAGTTCTCGTTATGAATTAAGCGTCAGCAACAATAATAGGTGATCTTTTGTGTCGTTTTAACCGTGTTTGTTATTAAGCAAGTGTTTTGTTTGTAATGACATTAGTCACATAAGCCAAGTTTTAACAAATTCATAAGTTACAATCATCATGATCCATACAGTGATCCATACAGTCATAACCAAAAGTTAATCAAAATATAAGTTTATGTGCACCAAAAACTACCCAAAAACTGTGCAACATAACTGCAGTTGGATCATAATCTACTTAGCTTAACGTTTACTCAAGATCCATTGCTTGATCTTGTGAACTCCCTGGTCCTGCAACCATTTTGGCCAACATCATTTTTGTAATCCTTTCACTTGGTTTCCTCCTTTTTCCAGTATTCACAGGTTGACTTTGTGCAGATGTATTAACTGATTCTTGTGTTCCAAGTATCCTTTGGTTTGTCCCATTGTTCTCCAATACCACACCAAAGGCACCCATTCCACAACTAAACCAACTAAGTGTTCTCTCAAAAGTCACTTTCTTCTTTCCCCTACCACCACCCCTTGATCCATTACCACCAACCCTAACACCGTTACCACCACCCCTTGAAGTACCCCTACCACCATCCCATGATCCATTACCACCACCCCTTGCAGTACCTCTTTTCACACCATTACCACCACCCCTTGAAGTACCAGCATTAGAATCACCTTATGAAGTATCTGTAAATGTGTGAATCGTTTAATCATACATGTAAGTGACAATATCATATAATGGTTAATAATCATACCTGTTATTGTATCTTAAATTGGAGATTTAGCAGTGGCAGACCACCTAAAACCTGATCTTGTAACACCAAGCTTACATCCACCAGTTGGTGATCCATGTTTTGCCCCACTCTTTGAACCAGAAGCAACATCTTTTGGTGCAGATGGAGTACCTTTTGCAATTGGTGTTTTATCCTTTGATTTTTGTGGCTTTCCAGGCTTCTTCTTATCTGGTTTTTCCTTTTCTACTGGTGTATTGGTACAACCTCTTGAATTGTGACCCTTTTGAAAGCAGATTTGACATGTAATAATAGTACCATGTTTAGACACTTTTGTTGCTTCTAACATAGTAATAATAGGTTTATTCCTAACCCTTAAAAGAACCGAGTTCCAACATTCACTGAACCCATTCTCAACAGCCTCACAACCAGTATACTCCCAAAAGAAAGCCCTAGACCAAGATTTTGGATTTCTATCCATCAAATACTTATGAGCATTAGGATTAGCTTTCCTTACCTTATCCATGATCTCTTCAAATTCTGCAGGGTTTGATGCCTTTGCAGCACTCCAAAATAGGTTCCTAAAAGCAACACCACCATATTATTTTCTGAAGTTCTCATATATGTGTCTAGCACACTGTCTGTGCTCAGCATTGGGCATAACCTCCTTAACAGCTTCAATTAGACCCTACAAATGATAATGTACATTGTTAGAATATTTCAGAATAAACACTAATATAATATATTGAAAATGTGTATTACCTTATGTTGGTCTGACATCAATGTCAATTCATTCCCAGTAGGACTTTCTAGATCATGAGACAACAATCTAAGAAACCATATCCAGTTATCTTTATTTTCCAGCCCAAGCAACATGGTATATTGATTATTGCCATCTCTGCCCATTGCAGTAAGCAACTCACCATTAGTTGTAGTCTTAAGAAAACACACATCTAAAGCAATGATCTTCCTACAACCCCTCAACCAACCCTGCTTCAATCCATTCAAACAAACATAGAATCTCTCAAAATATGTGACATCATCTGGATTAACTGAAACACCTAGCTGCACAGTTGAACCTGGATTACTCTGCAGTAAGGCATCAACATAAGACCTTAGCATACCATAATGCTCCTCTAATGACCTCTCATACTCATTCAGTACCCAAGCTCTTGCCCTCTTGCATTGTTGCCCTGTAACAGTATACTTGTTTGTGCACCATATCAGCAATATCAACCAACCTTATTTCTGGATTCAATCTTATTTTCTCAGAAAAATGCTTCCTAATCCATTTGTATGAAATTAGGGAACCATACTTGAAGTTCCTTGAACATGTGTACTTATCCTTGTATGAAATTACCAGGAATGATTCTTCTTTCCTCATCCATCTAGCCATTAACCTCCACTTACAACCTTTTCCATTTTTCTTTTTCACTGGATACCTTTTACATTTCCTCTGCTTTCCTTTTGATTCATCTTTAATCCTAAGAGGTCTAGTACCACACTTAGCAATGATTTTTTCCTTACAACTCCTTTCATACCAAATAGAAAACCCATTAGCTAAAGCATAATATGACAAACACTCCTTTAATTGTTGTGGTCCTTCATACCTTTCAGCAACCTATCAATTATAAAGATAAAAAATTCGTAATGCATACTCAAAAAATAAAGACATATATGAATCAAAGAAATAATACCTTAGGTTCTCTAAGTCTTCAGTGAGTGGCCGTGTCATGTATAGGAAACTTTTCAACAGGTGGTTCAGGAACATGCATCGGATCAGTGGGGTCTTCTTCATCATCCTTTGGTTTCAATGCTTTCACTAATTCAACCATGAAGTCTTCATGTTAAGTAAGTATTGCCCTTTTCACATTTTCTTCATTGTCATCATGATCAATGGAACCACCCAACTGTGGTAGATGGTTTTCACTAGGTAGTCTCACTATTGGATTTCCTTTCTTAACCTCCATGATTTCATCTTCACCCTCAGATAGATGATCTACTGAAGCAGCCTCATCAATATCATCTTCAGTATCATATTCTTCAGCCTCATTCTCACTCAAGTTCACTCCACCATCACCATGATTTTGACTACATTGATCATGCTCAGTCTGCTTAACAGAATCATCTTCATCAACAGAATTACCCTTATCACTCACATTATCAATCATTACTGCTTTAGCTTTACTACTAATACCATCATCTACCACTTAGTTTTCAACAGTTTCATTGGCCACTTCACCAAGGTTAGTATCTTTGTTACCAATATAAGCATCTAATTCCAAACTTAGTGGTCTATATAAATATGAATTATACCATAACTTTCAATAATATCAAAGAACACATCTATATCATCATCATTTGATATTATCATCATCTGATCAAAGCTAGAGTCTGGAAGTAAGTAGTATGCATTACTCATGGGGATTCCGATTTCAGCCATTATGAACTCAATAAATTCATTAAAACTAATTCTTTTAATTAACAATGATACTACTTCACCTCTAGCATACCTTAGTGGCTGGAACAAAAAAGCCCCATCATAATGCACATCTATTAGAAAATCACGAAATGTCCCTTCCATTTCTGCATTCAAAATGTATCAACAATGTTAAAACTTTACCAAAACAAGTAAATCGGAACCATAACTAACTCCAGTACATTTAAAAAAAAAAACAAAAAAAAAACCCACCAAACCCTAATATTACGGACTAAAATAGACGAAATTGTGTATGAAATGTGAAGAAACATGAAGAGAGTTACCTTGTAGCACCGACGGAATAGCAAAACGAGCAAAAAATGACCGTCAATTTCGTGACTTTGAAGCTCAGTGATGAAGAGTGTGTTGTGTGTATCAGAGTATGGTGTGAAGTGTATTGTGTGTTGTGTGTTATGTGTTTGAATGTTGCATGTAAGCCATGTATAATTATTGGGTTTCAATAATTAGAAATAAATATAAAGGAAATTATTTTACACCTCATTAAGTGAGCCGAGGTGGATACCACATATGCACTAAAATGAAATTTGGTCAACTTCGTAACCGGCTAGTGTGTTAAACGGTCAATAGAATGCATTAAATAGACCCTTTTCCGGGATGGTACACACAATAGAGTCGCGTGTTGTTGGGTACATACAATAGTTTTCGTGTCATAGTTTGATACATTTCCCTGCACTAAACCCTTAATTTAATAAATCAAAAAGTTTAATGATGTTATGATATTGAATTTGAATAGATGTACCAGATAATATAAATATTTTTGAGATTTTATATGCATTTGTAGGGGTTTTTACTATTCAGATATAATCGAATTATCCAAATAAACTATTCAGATTGAACCGTTCGAATTGAACAATTTGATTTTTTTGGATTAGGTCGGACAAAAACTGAATTACCATATTGGTTTCCATATTGATTTTGGTTACTGTGATTAAAACTGAATAATCCAAATAAACCGAATAGTTATTAACAATATACGTAGTGGGAGGTTCAAATGAGAACCAACTAAATGTAGAGAACTTATGAGAACTTTTAGATTACGTGTTTGTTCACATGTGATTTACTTCATTCATATGTGAACATTGATTTAAGTTAGATTGAGAAATAAAAAAGTCAAATAACTTTTTAAAATTACGTCTTAAAACACATTTTAAGCGATTCGTTCACATTATCGTTCAAATGTGAACATATATTTGTTTTTCGATATAATTTTAGAATTTTTTTTTACTTTTTTCTTTGTCAATTAAATGTACATCAATGTTCACATATGAATGAAGTTAATCACATGTGAACAAATACGTAAACTAGTAGTTCTCACAAGTTCTCTACTTTTAGTTAGTTATCATTTGAACATTCCCCTATGTAATACTCTTATTTATCTATCAAAATGGATGTTAAATATACATTTAATTATTTTATGTATATATAACCTTATTATATAATTGTCAGTGTTAATATATATTAGTGTATACTAAATTTTACAAACTCTCAACGCAACACGGTAACACGTAGCCATCAATATCGCTCATGACATTTACATTTCACGAGTCAAAACGATACACTCGTGAGTCAACGAATAAACCGGATGATTTAAACCGATCTATCCAAATAGTAATTTAGTTCGGTTCAGCTCGGATTTGTTATTTATTTGTATGGATTGTATTTACATTTTAAGAACCATAATCCAAATTAATAAATTCATATAAATGGATCGAATCCATCTAAACGAATAACCTATACATTTGATCCATTTAACCGCGTGACTCATGAGATCTAAAATTAACATGTAAAATTGTTAACTACTCGAAAACCTATAACCCGATTAAAAAACATGTTATCTATGTCGTGTTTCAATTAACTGAAGTCGAGTTGAAATTCTCGATAAATTAACCCGACTCAACCCAACTTGACACCGTACTCGAGTCAAATGGCTTACAAATAGGGGTGTTCAAACGGTCGGGTTTCGGTTTAATGGGGTTATTCGGTTTGGTTTGTTCGGTTTTTGAAGAAAATAAAAACCACCCAATACCCAAACCAAAACTACACAAACCCAATCCAAACCAACCGAATAACAATTGGGTTAATCGGTTTGCGGCCCGTAAATCCGAACTTATAATAACGTACAATTAAAAAAGTCCAACAAAATAACTCAAATTTCTTCATGAAATGAGGTATAATATACTCATAATATAATTAAACAATCATTTATCACAAAAAGAAGAATTAATGAGCTTTTTGTTCAATTATCTATTATCCATTTTGTCAAATTAAGGGCTATTGACTTTGATTGAAATTAGAAGTATGTATTTACTAAAAAATTTAAACGGTCCTTAAAATGAATATACAAATAAACAGATGAAAACCTTTTACTCGTGAATTGAACAAGAGGAAGGAGAAATTTCATGAAATAAATCTCTAAAGCATTTGTAAAATTGAACAAGAGGAACGAGAAATTTCATGAAATAGATCTCTAAAGCATTTGTAAATCTATCACTAATTTAGTTTATAGACAAAAAGAAATAAGGTAAAGGGCTATTAATTTTCAAATCCAATTAAAACTATCAATTTGTAATTAATCCATAACAAATAGTCTATAATACTATATCGGTTTTTCGGGTGGACATGAAGTTCTCAAATTCAAATCCAATTAAACCAAAACCTATTTAGATGAGTTGATTTTTCTGTTCAAATCAATTAATGAACACCTTGCTTACAAAAACAGAAACCTTAGTTTTACTAACCCGCCACCTGTACACCAAAACGAACAAAAAGGAAAGTGACACACAACTAAGAAAAACAAGAAGCATCTTTACAATTTCAATTCAAAAACCCACATACACCGAAACCCTAGAAATCGAAACTAAACGAAACCAGTTCATTCATGATTTGAATCCAAAATTAAACATAAAAAAATGAGCGATTTCAATCTCGCACTTGTAATTGTAGCGATCGTGGTTTGCGTATTAGTATTTCTCATCAATGTGTACCTTTTGGTAAACTATCAACATCCCGATGACAAAAATCTGGCGTATTTCCCCAAATTCGTCGTCGTTTTAGGTCTTTCTGTTGCCGCTATTTCTATACTTATGCTTCCAGCTGATGTTGCTAATCGGCAAGCGTGTCAACACGCTATATATAATGGAGCTTGTAATCTTACATTACCTATGAAGGATTTGTGGCTTGCTATTTACATTATTGATGCGGTTCTGGTTTTTTTCGTTATTCCGTTTGCGATGTTTTATTATGAAGGTGATCAAGATAAGTAAGTACTTATTTCAAATTGTATGATATGTATTTTATTAATATGTATATGATTATGATCATGGTGTTGTGTATGTAGAACTGTTGGGAAGAGGATGAAGAGTGCATTGTTGTGGGTGATTACTACTGCTATAGTTTGCGGTTTACTTCTCGGTATTCTGTATGGTTAGTACTTACTTTATTAGCTGCAATTTGGAGTGAAATTTATTTTTGTGGTTAAACGGTTATGGAGAATATACGTTGTTAGTATGAGGGTGTTATGATCCGTAAAAAGCTGATATGTGTAGTTAGTGAGCTAGTGGAAGTGTGGAATTAAAAAAGAAGGATTTTGGATTTGGCTTGTGATTTTCGTTGTCTACCCTTTAAGATTAGTACCAAAAAAAAAAAACTTAAAGTTAACTGCTTGCTAGTAGATATACGAGTGTACGTAGCATTTCTTACTGACGAATTGAGCTTTTTGCCAGCTTTGTTATAGTAGCGTTAGTAAGGAGCACGATATATAATAGTTTAACTTTGTTTATCAGTAATGTGCCTTCTCTTGACTGTCAACCCTACATTATATCAAAGCAGTCTCCTCAGACCAATTTGATCTCTACTTACGAGCATAGAAAAAAATTATAGCTGCTGAAGTCCAAAAATGTTACCTTTCCACTTAATCAATATACATTATTCAATAAAAAATATATTGTTTTTATATTTTTGAACTGGGAAGACTCACACACCACCTTTGTCCCTAATAGGACTTGAACCCACTACCTCTTGGTTGTTGGGATACCTTGATACCATTAGACCAAAGGCCTTGTGGTAACTATATAGATAATTGGATTGTGGCATTACTTTCTTTAATTTAAATATAAACAAGCATCGTTGGGAATGGCACAATTACATAGGCTTTTTCGCAGTTCTTAAGCTATTTCCTTACCATTATTGATTGTTTTGTTTTTGAGCTCTACCACTTTCATGTACTAGGTCTTGTTGGAAAGGTTGATTTCACTGTTAGACACCTCTCTTCTTCGACTGCTGCTTTTCCAAATAACTTTGGCTTCTCAAGTGGTGAGCCATGTATAGGGAATGGTGCACGCGACGTAATTTCTGTTCATGTTTCTTTTTTGTTTGCTCAAGTATTTGTGTGGCACAATGGTGCGTTACCCATCACATTTGATTCTTATGAGTTATGTCTATTCTATAAATATCGCAGTGCTCTGCATACACTGCCAGTCCTTCATCAGAGACAACATGGACTATGCGCTCAACGTTTCCTGAATATGTTGTTGCTCTTGCCACAATTGTGGGATCTGTGCTTTTTTCAGTAAGTCCTTTCATCCTTTAGCTTTGTCTAAAATATGTGATAAGTAGTGACTGCACCTGCTAACATATGTAACGTTGTATAAACCATATCAAAACAATAGTTGTTCCTGAAAACATGCAATTAATCACAATATAGGACTAAGACCGTGTTCTTGAGTTTGGATAGAAAAGAAAAGAAGTGTGAAATTGTGAAAAGAAAGTAAAAGAATAAAGGATAATATTCTTCTTTTGTGTGTTCTGAGTTTGAAAGAAAGGAAAATAAAGTGTCTTGCTTAAATTATTATTGTGTTCTTGAGTTGGAGGACCAGTGAAAGAAAGTGCCAGTTTAAAAAAATAAATTCTTCAGATGTAAATGTTGTTAGTTTAAATCAGAGGTTGTTTGCTAATTAAAGCAAAATTATTGAACATTTCCTTTCTATCTGAATCTTCTCACATTTATGAGAAAAGTTTGGAGAGAAAATGACCCAGAGTTGTCCGTCTGGCTCTTCCTTTATCCCTAAAAAAACTCAAGAACACATTTCCTTTTGGTTTCCTCGTTTCCTTCCAAGTTCTTCCGTCTTCCAAAATTAGAAAGGCCGCATCTCGTTAAAAATTCGCGAGCTACTCGAGCTCGACGTATTAAAAACTCTATTCGAAGTGAGCTTGCACTTTGAAACTCGTTCAGTAAACGAGCTCGAGCTCGAGCTTCTTATATCAAGCTCAAACAGGCTCGCGAGCCTAAATGAGCTTATTAGTATATTCACTAATAATGTTGTATTTAATAATTAAATATACAATTACATTATAGAAAGTATTATATATATATATATATATATATATACATAAATATATAATTTATTCAAAGTAATATTCATAAAATATTATCATAAATATAGCTAAAATTCCATAAAATAAAATATTCATTATATGCAATCAAATAATAATTTGATACATAAATATGTAATAAGTGAGTAGAGCCCGAGCTGAGTTCGAGCTTGTAAAATATCTCACGAGCCGAGCTCGAGACTTACATATTAAGCTCGAAACGAGCCAAGCTTAAGCTCGAGCTCTCTGAATTTAAATGACGGCTCAACTTGTTTATACCCCTCCTCCTAATTGATTCATGTGTTTCAATAAATTTATACCAAATCCAAATATATTATATATGTCTTGTCATTTGTAGATATTTGGTGGTGTTGGCATAGCTTGCCTCCCTCTGAGTCTTATATTTTCATTCATCAGGCGACCAAGGGCAGTTATTACTAGATCTCAGTATATCAAGGTAGTCCCAACCTACTGATTTCATATAATTCTCTATTATCATATGCAGAGGGAAACCAGGATCGATAGAGTAGGAAACCTAAATAGAAATTAGTACTTGCTATGTTATTCCAATTGTCAACGAGTTTTGGTTTGGTTGCTATATTGATTGTCTAGGAAGCAACCGAACTTGGTAAAAAAGCAAGAGAATTGAAGAAGGCGGCTGATGCACTTCACCAGGAACAAAAGAGTGGTTCAAAGGGAAGGAAGTGGCGTAAAAATATGAAGGCAGTAGAAAAGGTATGTTCACTCTTTTTCAAGTTTTTTTCTCACATAGATTTGTATGCATATTTGTAGCATGCTCTATATGTTTATGTGCATCATTTGTTTTCCTAGCTTACACATATGTATCCTCAGGAGTTGCTTCTTTTAGAGGATGATGTGAACGCTTTAGAAGAGATGTATCCACAAGGTGAAAAGGTGAACAGTTAAAGTGTACATGCCCTTCAAATTACAGATTTGATCTATCTCCTAGTTGTCTACTAATTCATTCCCTAATCTATTCAGGCAGAGGCTACTTGGGCTATGACAATTCTTGGCTATTTGGCAAAGCTTATACTTGGAATCTTTGGGTAATTTCACCTTATATTATGCATCTGGTTGTTTGAATTTTTAAGCGTGTTGTTTTCTGTTTTCCGTTTTCTTTTCTTTTTTCCATCATAGCTGCCCATTAAATGGGATTTGTTATCAATCAACATGAAATAACTTGTATTAAAATTGAGCCTTATTACCGTTTTTTTGTGGTTCATGGACTAAAGTTTTAATATTCATGATACTTCAGTTTTTTCACGTCAAATCCAAACTATCTTTCCTTCTGAACCCTTTATATGTTATCTATTATGATGCCTTTGTAACATTCAGAGATTATTTGGTGTTCATAATCCATTTGTTATGATTACTAGAAGCCAAAAAAGTGACTGTAACCTGTTCTGATGCGTTTTTTTTGTTAGGTTGATCATTTCAATTGCCTGGGTTGCGCACATCGTAATATACCTGTTGATTGATCCCCCTCTTTCCCCATTCCTAAATGAAGTTTTCATCAAGTTGGATGATGCTTGGGGTAATCTCCGAGTCCCTTTACAACTACTCGTTCTAAATGCACACACATAATAAATAGAGGAAGCAATTTCGACATATTTACTTATGAATGGATTAATGCGGGTTATGTTTTATCTCTGAAAGAACAAATTAGCTAAAAAAGGAGCAAGTTAAATCGTTTGAAAGATGCCTAAAGTACAATCTTATTGCATAGAACATCCCAAGTCGTTTTAATCAAAAAGTTCGATAATTTATAAAATAACAGAGATATATTAATCGTATCTGGCATACTATCCATTCATAAAAAAATCATACAGTTTGGATGTAAAGCGTTTTGGCTCAACTCGGCCAGATCTTGTACCAAAAGTTCCCATTTTGATCGGTTACCCAATCTGTCTGTGTTGCTAGGTCTCCTTGGAACTGCAGCATTTGCATTCTTCTGCTTCTACCTATTGCTTGCAGTGATTGCTGGGGAAATGATGATTGGCATGAGACTAGTGTTTATTACTATCCATCCAATGAAGTAACGACTTCTTTTAAGTGCTCTCGTAGTTCTTTTTTTTTGGTTGCCCATGATTTTCTGGTGGCTGCTAAC
This sequence comes from Gnaphalium uliginosum, assembly GCA_963930675.1. NCBI lineage: Eukaryota > Viridiplantae > Streptophyta > Magnoliopsida > Asterales > Asteraceae > Gnaphalium > Gnaphalium uliginosum. Next base: position 55,589,355 of record OZ005680.1, on the reverse strand, counting down.
TCTGTAACCTATTTACAGGTGGGGAGCTACTCTCATGAATTCTTTTCTTTTTAATGTGGGACTCATTCTTCTTTCCTCCATCAGGTGGGCTTGATATCATGCTATATAAATTTTAATTATGTTAATATTGGTGTCCAAAATGTTGGCATATTTATCTGTCTTCAAAGTTTGTCCGTTCTAGTATTATATATATTCATCTATTTGACTTGGATATTTTCCTATTTATCTCAAGTTCTTTTTTACAACTATACACAATGTACTTATACAGTTCAGTACAGTGATCAATATATCTTGCACATTGTTATCTCTTGTTAATTTTAAAGATAAAAAAAGCTCTACACTTAAAAGTCCAATGTAGTCTCCTTCAGGGACAAATGCAGTTATATTTTCTTTATCTATTGATTATAAGAAATCTTTTATGATTGGTTTTCTATTTGGTGCTTTCAGTGTGATTCAGTTCTGTTCTACTGCATTTGCATACTATGCTCAAGCTACAGCGGCCCAAGAAATATTCAGTCATACATTGCAATCTCTTCGTGGAATCAAATATTTATATAAGTTAGTCTTAGTTGTCTCTGACTTTCTTCTTTTCAGTATTACCAATATTTTGTGGGTTTGTGTATGTGTATGTGTATGCAAACCTGTGTTAATTTACGATTGTCCCATGTGCAGGTATAATGTATTTCAAATTGCATTTATTGCTCTAGCTAGCTTAACCTTTGTGTATTATGCTGCCTTTGTAAGTTATCTCCTCCTTGTTTTGTGATAATCCTTCCATTGAAGTTGCAACAGTTTATGTTTTTTGGGACATCAAATTACTTGCCTGTTCTCTCTATGGAAACTATTGAGGCAAAAACTTGATACTTTGTGCTGTGCCAACCATACAAAAAAGGTACCCGTGACTCAACCTGATAAGGCCTCTCATTTTGCCATCTTTACCGGAGTTTTTGACCAATTTGAGATATTGGTGAATGACTGATAATACATTGAAATTTTTGGCAGTCGACCCCTTTATTAAATTATCTGCAGTGTTGCAACATGGACATCTGGACATGTCACGAATGAAGAGTTAACTATATCACTGTATCCTGAGTTTGATTGTTTGTGTTCGTTAGGGATGGAGAAGAAAAAAGCCGAGTGGCAGGTTTCAACTGTCGTCTTAAAGCATGTGGGCCTGAATACCAAGCATATTTTTCAGTTTATATCGATTTATATCAATTGCTTATCTATATGAATGGATACAACAATATAACTTTTCTGTCATATATATTCTCGAGAAGTAGCAGACCGCCATCCAAAATATCATTGGAAGTAGAAGTTCCAAGTTGCAGAAGATGGTTCACTGCATTTTTTTTTTCTCGTTTTAATACCATTTGTATGTATTTTTTCTTGTTTAAATTTCATATTTGGTATTGTCATACAGTATCTACAGTGTATTGCAGTATATGTATTGTGTTCAAGTTGCACATACAGTGTTGAATGTAGCTCTTCATAGTTCATTATATCTTCATCAATATAAGATTAAGATGAAGATAATACAATATAATTGATGTGATTATTCAGACTTCGTTTGCCCCCTTTTGTTTTTTTTTTTTTTGATATATTTTGGCACCATTTGTCTCTCTGACTTTGCATCCCTTGTATTCAAATCTGAATATAAGGTGGAAATGAATATAACCAAATTAGAAACTATCAAGCCCATAGAAGCAGGGATGACACAGAAGACACAAAAATCCTTTTACCCATACCTTAGAGAATTGTGAACACATCTATTAAATGTAGAAACATAATAATGCAAGGAATGGCAAATTTGAATGCTAAGCAAACTCATTAGGCAAAGCTTCCCAATGCAAACTCGGTTTCCAGTCGGCTTCTGCAAGGACTTTTAGTATCTCCGTTGCCACGATCTTGCTCCCAACAGATGTTAAATGTATGCCATCTCTGTTGTTAGAAACATAATTAGACAACCATGAACTGTTCTTATTTCAAAAAGTTGTGGAACACAAACAGGTCGTATGAATCAAACAGAAAGCCTGCTGATGCACAGTGTTGTTTTATTATGAGAAAAACGTTGGAGATTTGAGAGAAGAACAGAGAGTAGTTTTATTAATATTATGCTGTGAAAAGATAATCAACTTCTAATCTGGTGGAGTACATTTATAGAGTACGAATCATAACTGAAAACCTAAAGAATAGTAACAAACCATGACTCTTCAACAGCCTAAAGAATAGGACTTATTAGAACTAAACTCTGACTAAAACTAAATACTTAAAATTTAAAAAAAAACCCACGTGACTGAAGCATGTTCTCAACACTCCTCCTTGCTTCAGTCAGTGCATACTCCAATCCTGTTTCTTAGCTCTTCAAATTTGGCAGCAGGAAGTGGTTTTGTGAATAAATCCACCAATTGATCTTCTGACTTGCAGTGAACAAGTGTAACTTCTCCAGCTTGCTGCACTTCTCTCAAATAGTAAAGCTTGATGTTGAAGTGTTTGGTCTTTCCATGAAAAACTGCGTTTCTTGAAATAGAAATTGCGGCTTCATTGTCAACAAAGATGTTAGTATTTTTATTTTGCACAAGATGAAGATCAGATAGAATTTTCTTCAACCACAATGCTTGATTTGTTGCTGCAGTAGCTGCGACAAACTCTGCTTCTGCAGTTGACTGAGCTACTGTTTCTTGCTTCTTTGAACACCATGAGAAAATACCCGAACCAAAAGTAAAACAGTATCCAGATGTAATCTTCATATCATCAGCGGAACCACCCCAATCACTATCTGAAAAACCAATGAAATTGAAGTTCTGACTTTTCTTGAACTTGACACCGCAACTGAGAGTTCCTTTGATGTATCTTAATAATCGTTTTGCTGCTCTTAAGTGCTCTTCACTTGGACAATGCATAAAACGAGATAAGAGACTTACAACAAACAAGATATCAGGTCGTGTTGCTGTCAGATACATCAAGCAGCCAATCAAGCTTCTATAACGACCCTCGTCAACTTTATCAGCACCGTCTTCTTTGATTAGCTTTTCTTTTTGACCCATCGGTGTAGTTACGGGTTTGCATTCCTCCATCTGAACCTTCTTCAAGATTTCTTTTGCGTACTTCTTCTGGCAAATAAATACTTCATTTTGGTTTTGATGAACCTCCATTCCAAGAAAGTACGTCATAAGTCCGAGGTCTGTCATCTCAAAAGCCTGCATCATTTCTTGTTTGAAGTCATCAACCATTTCTTCATTATCTCCTGTCACAAAAAGATCATCAACATAGAGTGATACAATAAGAATACTTTCACCCTTTTTCTTAACATAAAGAGTAGCTTCAGACAAACTTCTTGTGAATCCCAAGCTAAGCAAGTGTTCATCTATTCTGCTGTACCAAGCTTTTGGAGCTTGCTTCAAGCCGTAGAGAGCTTTCTTGAGTCGATAGACTTTATCCTCTTCGCCTTGCACAACGAAACCTTCAGGTTGCTCAACATAAATTTCTTCCTCCAATACACCATTTAGAAATGCTGATTTCACATCTAGGTGAAATACTTTCCAACCCTTTTCAGATGATAAAGCTAGTAACAACCTGATGGTGTCCAAACGGGCGACTGGAGCAAACGTTTCTGAATAATCAACTCCAAAAATCTGAGCATAGCCCTTTACGACAAGCCTTGCTTTGTGCTTGTTAATGGTGTTATCAGCATTTAGCTTTGTTCGATACACCCATTTTACGCCAATGATTTTTCTACCTTCTGGCTTGCTCACTAATTCCCAAGTTTTATTCTTGGAAATCATTGACATCTCCTCGTCCATAGCTTTCTTCCATTTTGGATCTTTAAAGGCTTCTTCAAGACCAGCTGGTTCACTTAAAGTCACATTACATCTTTGATAGATGTCTGCAAGTGATCTTGTTCCTCTAACAGGTGGATGATCTACCATTTCACTTTCCCATTGAGTAGTCGCTTCATCCTCCTCCTCAAAGAAATCATCTTTGAGTTCTTCTAAAGGTCTGATTGTTTCTTGTTTATCTTTCCAATTCCATTTTTCATCTTCATTGAAGTGAACATCTCTTGTAATCACCATTTTTTCAGTTTGCGGGTGATATACTTTGTAAGCTTTAGATATCGTGCTATAGCCAACAAAGATACCGGGAGTCGCCTTCTTGTCAAGTTTGTCCCTTTTAACCTGTGGAACATGTACAAAACACAAGCATCCAAATATTTTAAGGAAGCTTAGTGAAGGTGTATACCCATACCAGACCTCAAAAGGAGTTTTCTCTTCAATTGCAACACTCAGAAGTCGATTCTGCAAAAATACAGCGGTGTTTGCTGCCTCTGCCCAAAGAAACTTAGGCAACTCTTTCTCGTGAAGCATGCATCTAGCCATCTCCATAACATATCTATTTCTTCTTTCACTCACGCCATTTTGCTCCGGAGTATAGGGAGCAGTGAATTGATGTTCTATACCCGCTTCATCACAAAAGGAGCGGAACCTGTCGGAAGTGTACTCCTTCCCATTATCAGACCTTAAGATCTGAATTTTAAAGCCACTTTGATTTTCCACCATTTTCTTAAACTTCCAAAAAACCTCAGCAACTTCAGACTTGAATTTTAAGAAATATATCCAACACATTCTAGAAAAATCGTCAATAAAAAGTATGTAATATCGGCTACCTTGAAGTGATGGTGTTCTTAGAGGTCCACCGACATCAGTATGAACGAGTTGTAGCTTTTGAGATGCCCTCCAGGATGATTTTGGAAACGGATTTCGGCTTTGTTTACCAAATTGACAAGCGTGACAATTTGGCATGTGATCAACCAGATCTGGTAAGCCTCTAGTCACTTCATTATTTTTCATCTTAAGCATTCGCTGAAGATGACAATGCCCAAGCCTTTTGTGCCAGACTTCAGTAATATTGTGATTAGTGGAATATGCTACGTGTTCCTCCTCCATAGGATCAAATGAGAAGGTTTTACCCTTCATCTCCACACACAAAACCTCCTTTCTTGCACTATCATAAATACGACAATGCATATCTTCAAAAGACACCTTAAATCCATTACGGACTAATTGGCCAACACTAAGAAGATTTTGATCAACATCAGGTACATAAAGAACATCCGAAATAGATTTTGTACCTGAGGAGGTTGTTACGGAAACCGTTCCCTTGCCTCTAGCTATCATGTGATCACCATTTCCAATTCTTACTTTTGTTGTTGTTGAAGATGTGAACTCTTTGAAAAGGGTTCTGTCAAATGTCATGTGGTTTGTACAACCACTGTCAATGAGCCAACTTTCTGATGTAACTCTAGTGAAGAAGCACTTTGCTACAAACATTCGATCTTCTTCATCTTGATCAACTACACGGGCTTCTTCCATGTTCTGTAATTTGCTTTTGCAAACGATAGCCTCGTGTCCAATCCGGTTGCATTTGTTACATTTTGCATCAGGCCTCCACCAACATTTGAATGGTGAATGACCTGTTTTTTTACAGTGCTTGCAAGGAGGATAGGTTTTCTTTGAGCCTTCATTCTTACTTTGTACGTGGCTGTTTGAAGTACTCCCATAATTTTTATTCTTGAAGTTCTTCTTTTTGCCATCCTTTTGGACGTTTTGATGTTTGACAAACAAAGCCCCTTCAACATTGGACTCTTGTCTCATAAGTCTCCTTTGCTCTTGAGCCTGCAACGCATTTAACAATTCTACCAAGGTGATCTTAGACAGATCTTTAGTATTTTCTAAGGTAGTTATCGAGGCTTCAAATTTTTCAGGTACAGTAACAAGAATTTTTTCGACAATTCTCGAATCATCAAGTCTAGTGCCAAGAAGCCTTACCTTGTTTGCAATGCCAATTAACCTTTCTGAATATTCTTTGATTGTCTCCGAATCTTTCATCTTTAGCAGCTCAAATTCTCTTATTAAATTAAGAGCTTTCATACCTCGTATTTTCTCATCTCCTTCGTATTCCTCCTTAAGAAAATCCCATATATCTTTAGCCGATGCAAGATGCATGATTCTGGTGAAAATTGTTGTTGAAACACCAGCATCATATAATGCTGCTTTGGCTTTTGATTTTCTGGTTTTCTTTTCTTTGTGGCTTTTCATCTGAGCTAGTGTTGGATTTGTTGGCAACGTTGCGATTTCGTAATCATCTTCGACAGCTTCCCATAGATCCAAAGCGTCTAGATAGGCTTCCATCCTGATAGCCCAATGCTGATAGTTTTCTCCATCAAATGCTGGTGGGGCAGCATGAGAGAAGTTTGATTCTTCAACCATTTTTGCTCACAGATCCCGTAAGAAAAAAATGCTCTGATACCAATTTGTTGTTTTATTATGAGAAAAACGTTGGAGATTTGAGAGAAGAACAGAGAGTAGTTAGAGAGTAGTTTTATTAATATTATGCTATGAAAAGATAATCAACTTCTAATCTGGTGGAGTACATTTATAGAGTACGAATCATAACTGAAAACCTAAAGAATAGTAACAAACCATGACTCTTCAACAGCCTAAAGAATAGGACTTATTAGAACAAACTCTGACTAAAACTAAATACTTAAAATTTAAAAAAAAAAACCCACGTGACTGAAGCATGTTCTCAACACACAGACTGAGGTGGCAACATGGGTGGGTCGGGTTCTGAGTAAAAATAGACATGGGTCAAATTGGGTAACTTTTGGTACAGGTTGGGTTAGGTTGGCCAAAAACGCCTTTTGTCCAAAATTTCTCTCTCTGTCTGTAAGCAATTAGTCAAATCCGGATTGATCGCTTTTTATTTGCCTTTTAGCTATATATTTTTTATTTTACATGTTTGACCCGTTATGGAAAATTTATAAGTTACTGGGTCGAAATTGCAGCATATAAGCAGTTTGTGAAACAGATGCAACTAATGTTACTAACTTGTCTACACAAATATTAACAGATGGAAAAACAATCTAGGAACATATAAGGAGGATTATGCGTGTGTGAGTCATACAAGTATATGGAAGCATACTCACGTAAAGCACGTTGTCTGCCAGTCACATTGCTGCATAAACGCATCACAAAGATTAATAGCTTTAATCCCCATTTCTCGGGACATTTCCACACAAGCTGCTGCATATTTTTGGTGCAATTCATTTTTGCGAACATTAACAGCACTGGTTTCATATGGAAAAAGTTTACAAGTGTCAGTGAGAATTAAAAAGCACGAGCAAAATAAGAAATAAATAGTTCAGCAATTATTACTTCAAGAGCTGAGCCTCGTTAATGGGAGGAGCAGAAAGAAATATTATGCGTATCTTCTCCGAAAGGCTCTGGTTACAACAGGTAACAATATGTAGTGTCATTTAGGATACTCGTGTAGAACAGATGTTATATCATGGTTAATAAAGGATTACATGAGCGTAATTTTGTTGATCTTAACATGTTCTACAGAAATGTAGTTAAGAATAAACCACTATTTATATCCATTTAGGTGAAATATGAATCTCAACAGCAATTATTGAGCGAATGAATTAATTATGGTAAAATTTACCTTGAGATGGATAGCTATCTTCCTCATGTTTTCAACATACTCAGAAAGAGGTACATGAGAATTTAGGCCGTCTGGACGTGGACCCACTGCATCGTTACCTCCAAAATAAACTATCACCAGAGTTGGTTGCACTGCATCATCCTATAAACGCACAAGAGAATTCATAAATGTATTATTTGTGTTAAAAACGACTTTCGCATTCAAATTAAAGTTGGAAAACTATATGACTTTGGTTCATCAACAGGCAAATAAATGAAAAAATTACCTTTGGAAAAACTTGATCCAGTACTTCCAGGGCATTTCGGGAGTTCCAGCCGCCGTATCCTCTCAAAAATATATCAGCCTACACCATTTGCATATGAAAAGAGTTTATGTGCATAAACACTAAATACTAATCCTCTTCCATTGGAACACTTCTCTTTCACAATCTTTGTGTTACCAATTCTGTAACACAATGAGTGTATTGCATATAAAAAAGAATGTACATGATCTCAGGCTGAAGTTCCTTTTAATGTTTCAAAATCTTTAAAGAGACGCTGATAAATTCGCAGGGCATGAGTTTGGTTTCAGCAAAACAAATTCATTTGAAATTGATCACAGTGACTAAATATAAGTTAGCTTCTTGCTATGAAAACTCTAAATCAGTCAAGCATTAAGTTGTAGATATGGTCAACAGACAGATAATGTAGCTCATTTTCATTGATAGTTCCCTTAAAAGACATGGATATCTTCTCATTGAGGACTTATATTCGTGTGTGTTGTTGTTTACGTAGGACACCTAACTATACGAGTGAATTTGCTTCAATTAGAATAAGAAATAGGGCGAATGACTTGAGGCTAGTTATTATAAACAAATGCAGCAGGGTCTAAACTATAGACAGTGACACGCATTTAGGTTTCAAACTGTCATTGATGAGCATAAAATCTGGTTGAGATTAAGTCAAGACCAAGATTATTATTAGAAGAAAATATCATTAGTTAACCTCCAAACAGGACTCTAAAAGACATAATGTAACCATTAGCATTAACAGAACACCCCTTCAATTGTTCCTGACCCAATAAAATTAACGAGTATGCTGATACTCATAGAATGAAAACATGAAATGAAAATCGAATGAATTGAAGTAAACAAGAACCAAACGCAGATGAAAAAAAGGTACCTTACGAGAGTAGAGGTCAGCAAGAATAGCACCCCAGCCTTGATCACCGAAACTAAATTCAACAATTGATGAACCGAATAACACAAACTGTGGTCTTCTTGGCCCAACCATTATCACCCTCTGAGTTCTAGCAACCCATTTAACAGTTAGTCAACTGGGTAACTGAATTTGATCTGAACCAACTATATTGTTAGTTGTGACTTTTGAGTTATGACAAATATTTAGATATAGAAAACTATGGTTGCTGATTGGTTGCGCTTATATATTATAATAAAAAACAAGTACAATATACTCTAGTGGACGTAGTTGCATATAAAATAATCTATTTTAAAGCCACGTGTGCCTTTCTTTTATTGGATATAATTTTGTTAAATCCAATGTCATTAGTATGAAAGAATACCACACACAAAATAACCTTTCTGTCAACTATATTCTTTAGAAGTTCAGAAGTAGCAGAACACCATCGAAATATCTTGAGTAGAAATTCCAAGTTGCAGAAGATGATTCACAGTATCATTTATGTGGTGTTCAAGTTGCACATACAGTGTTGACTGTAGCTCTTCATTCTATCTTCATCAGTATAAGGTGAAGATAATACAATATAAATGATGTGATTATTCAAATTTCAGTTGCTCCCTTTTTATGCTTCTGATATATTAATTGTTTCTATGACTTTGCATTCCTTGTATTAAAATCTGAATATAATGACACAGAACACAAATTTCCTTTTATCCATGATATGTTAGAAATGTGAACACATTTATTAGATGTAGAAACATCATAATGCATAAGTAGACATGGTGAGTTTGAGTGCTAAGCGAACTCATTAGGTAAAGCTTCCCAATGCACACTCGGTTTCCAGTCAGCTTCTGTAAGGACTTTCAGTATCTCTGCTGCCACGATCTTGCTCCCAACAGGTGTTAAATGTATCCCATCTCTGTTGTTAGAAACATAATTAGACAACCATGAACTGTTCTTATTTGAAAATAGTTGAACACAAACAAGTCACATGAATCATAATTGAAAGCCTGCAGGTGCAACATGTGGAATGGACGGGTTGGGTATAGGTCAAATTGGGTAAGTTTTGGTTCGGTCAAGTTATTTTGACCTGAAAAGCTGTATCTCCAGTGATTCTACTGTATATTTTAATTTTTTATTTTTTAAAGTAATTAGTGTGTCAAATATGATTAAAAAAACTAGATTATTTGAATATAAATATTATTTTAAAAAAGAAAATGATTTAAGAGGTATTACACATTAAAAACTAATGTGGCTGACTTTTACATATTTGACTCGTCCTACTAAATCCCTTTCAGCTATAAAAAATTTCTTTAATTTTTGACCTGTTATACCCATTTATAAGTTTGTCTTCAAAATTTCCACCCATAAGTGGTTTCACAAAAGAGGCAACTAAGGTTAGTAACTTGTCGACACATATATTAACAGACGGAATACAGACAAGTGTATGCGAGTATATGAAAGCTTTACTCACGTAAAGCACGTTGTCTTCCAGTCATTTTGCTGCTTAAAAGCAGCACAGAGATTAATAGCTTTAATCCCCATCTCTCGGGACAATTCAACACAAGCTTCTGCATATTTTTGGCACAGTGCATTTGTGCGCGTACTACCACTGTTTCCATAAATAACAGTTCTAAGTGTCGGTGAGAACCAAAAACTATATAGGAAAATAAGATACAAAAACTTGAGTCAGAAATAATCACTGGTTAAGTTGAGCCTCGTTGACAGGAGGAGCAGAAAGAAATATTATGCGTATATTCTCCGAGAGGCTCTGTTTACAACAGGTAACAATATGTAGTAGGACACAAACTCATGTAGAGCATACGTGAATATTATGGCTAAATAATGGACTACATAATAATAGTTTACCTTGAGGTGGATAGCTATCTTCCTCATGTTTTCAACGTACTCAGAAAGAGGTACATGAGGACTTAGGCCATCTGGACGAGGACCCGCTGCATCGTTACCTCCAAAATAAACTATCACAAGAGATGGTTGCACTGCATCATCCTAAAAACACATGAGAGAGAAGGGAAGAACACAAATTAGCCAGAATATTTGTGTTAGCTATGGTAAATATACTAAAAAATAGATAACTGAGAGAGGATACTCATTAAAATCGTTAAAACTGAATTTCACATTCAAATTAAGGTTGGCAAAATATATGAATTTGGTTTATATAAATGCAAAAAAATTTGAAAAAATTACCTTAGGAAAAACTTGATCCAGTACTTCCAGGGCATTTCGGGAGTTCCAACCGCCGTAACCTCTCAAAAATAGATCAGCCTACACCATTTGCATACGAAAAGAATTTATGTGCAGAAACAATAATTACTAATCCTGTTCCACCACAGTAATTCTCTTTCACAATCTTTGTGTTACCATTTCGAGTATATTGCATTATAAAGAACGTACTTACGTACATAATCTCGGGCTGAATTACCTTTCAGTGTTGTAACATCTTTAAAGAGGCACTAATAAATTCTCAGTGTAATAGTTGGTCTCAGCAAAACAAATACATTTGATGTTAACCCAATAAAACTTAAGAATGTGCTAATACTGATAGGTTGACGATCGAATGAACTGTATCAAACAATAACCAAAGATCCAAAATCAGATGGAAATAAGAAAAAAATACCTTACGAGAGTAGATGTCAGCAAGAATAGCACCCCAACCTTGATTACCATAACTAAATTCAACAATGGAAGAACCAAATAACACGAACTGTGGTCTTCTTGGCCCAACCATTATCACTCTCTGAGTTCTAACAACCCACTTCACAGTTAGTCAACCGGGTAGCTGAAGTTGATCCAGTGAACATACATACATTTGTTTTGATTTAGATATGACAAAAGTTAGATATAGGAATCATGGTTGATGATTGGTTGAACTTACAATACTAATATAAAAGCACTTCCTTTTAATGAATGTTGTTGGACTTGTTGCATATAAAACAATATCTATAATTACTTTACTTATAAACCAATTTATGTTTAATTTGAAATTTGAAGAATTCAAATTACTAATATACCCCTATAGTCCATCATATTCATAATTACCTTATATAATCTTAAATTGTATATTTATAACTTATCTTTTTTAAATTTGAATTATTACATCCAAATGAAATATGATCTATATAATATGAATTTAAAATGCTATATCATTGTTCAAGGACGACATGTTGAACGGACATACTAATGCACATAACTATTTTGTCGTTTGAGCGTTGCAAGGGCATCGTGCTAGTATTTTTTTATTAATATTCTAATTAGTGTCAAAGTAGGTTAAAGCCTCGTGTATTATACAGACATAGAAATATAGTTATAGATGTATTCATGGAGGGTGAGTCTTTATAAGATACTTTAACTTTATCGGCATACCTAAAGAATAGACATAGAGGATGTGTATAGCATAACGGCATAGGCTAACTACATGCAAGAAACTCTTTTGTCATACAACCTGAAACTAATTTCAACAGCTGAACATGTTCAAATTATAGTAATGGTGGTGGCACTTAGAGATGTTTATAGTGGTTGCGCCATCAGGATTGGCCATATATATCAAGCTACGAAGCCTAAGCAAACTCTCCAGGCAAAGCTTCCCAATGTAAATTCGGTTTCCAGTCGGCTTCTTTGAGGACTTTCAGAATCTCTTTTGCCACTAGTTTGCTACCGGTAGGTGATAGATGCATCCCATCTCTGTCATTGGTAACATTATAAATCAAAGACTTCCAAAAAAAAAAAAGAAAACCAAAAGAGTAGGCAAAATAGACAGGTCAAAATGGGTAATTTTATGGTACAAGTTAAAATGAGATGGGTTGACTCGACACTGTTTTCTCCAAAAAATAATATAAATAAGGTGTCAAAAATGATTGGAAAAGATATAATAGTATTATTTCCATAATAATCCAAACTTCAGAATTAAATGGTTTCAGGTCTTATGCACCAAAATTATACTTGGGATGAATTTGGACCCGTTTGACCTGTTTCCTTAAAATCTACTTTTTGATTATGCAAGTTAGAGATAAAAGATAACCTAAGTTGACCCATTCATAGTAAATGGTTTGAGATTACAACCAGTAGTTACAAACTTGTCCAAGCAAAGATTAGCAAGTTTATGACAGCGTACTCACGTAAAGCATGTTGTCAACCAATCATCTTGTTTCTTAAATGCATTACAAAGATTAATAGCCTTAATCCCCATCTCTTGACATAACCCTTCACAAGCATCTGCGTATTTTTGGCACAGTTCATTTTTGCGACCATCAACACTGTAAGAACAGTATTTAGTGCTGGTGAGAATTAATAGTCGGAAGTAAAAAAAAAAAGGAAAAAGAGAAAGAAACTTGGTTCAGTAATAATCATATAACCCCAAAACTTGTAGCAGTTGAGCCTCATTCACCGGAGGAGCAGTAAGAAATATTACGTGTGTCTTCTCTGAAAGGCTCTGGTAAACAGAAATGGTTGCATAAGAACACATTTGTGCATTACTTGCACATAAGATGTTTGAAATAAGAACCCTAACAATGCTATTAAACAAATTATTTCCATGCTTACCAAAGGGCCTCTGGCCTAGTAGTATTGGGGTAGCCCATGCATCATGTCTCACTTGAGACGAAAGATGTGCATAATCGGTGGATACTGGATAAGGGTGTGTGAGTATTTGCAATTCAAAAGATAAATTTGTTTATGTGCTTACTTTTTTGTTTGCTAGTTCAATTTAAGTTCAGATTTTTCAGATACCATACCATGAGGTTGATTATTATAGTTGATCAAGTTTACGGTCCTCATGGGGACAGATAATCTAATCACCCTTTATTTCTTGACCATAACCAATGCACATGCTGTACAGGTGCCAATTTCAGTCCGTTTGCTTAGAATTTGGCCGATTTAGGTTGTATTTATCTCAAAGTTGGATGGCTCTTAAGTCAACAAATTAACTATCTATAAAAGTATTGAAGAATACAGAGTAGACAAAAGAAGTGTTTGCCGTCTCAGACCTGCTGTTTCGAGTTTCGACTTGTATCTATGAATGACTTGTTTCAACCCAAACCCTTTTTGACCTGTTATCCAACCCACCCTTCCTGAAAGGCTGCAACCTCTATCAATATCAATTAATCACATCAATAATTATGGTAAAATTTACCTTTAGATGGATAGCTATCTTTCTCATGTTTTCGACGTATTCAGGAAGAGGTACATGAGCACCTAGGCCATCTGGACGAGGACGCACTGAATCGTTACCTCCAAAGTAAACTATCACCAGAGATGGTTGTGCCGCATCATCCTATATAGATAGACAAGTGGGAACAGCTAAAATATATTAGCAAATATTAGTTGTGGCAAAACAAGCGGGTCACACAGCTATATATGACATTTGTATTCAAATAGACAAATAAAATGAAGAGATAACCTTCGGAAACACTTGATCCAGAACTTGTAGCGCATGGCGGGAGGTCCAGCCACCATATCCTCGCAAAAATATGTCTGCCTATACACCATTTATAAGTAAAGAATAACATATACATTACTAATCCAGTTCTACCACAATACTTGTCTTTCACAGTGTTTATGGTGGATTTATGTAATCTCAGGGCATACTCCTATATGCTCCAAAACATAATCAAACAAAGATGTCAGGAAGGTCGTGCAAGCAAAAGCTCCTAAAAATAGACCAAAAGCTTCAGAATATGCAACGATACAGAAAGAATAAATAATTCTATTTAGCGCCTCTTAAAAAGTTCATGTGGACTCTGCTACTTAGATTCATATATTTTACATTTTGCTCACCCAACCCCAACATGCCACCTGCTCATTCTAATGGAGAATGCTTTTAAAGTGCTTCAGATGAAAAACATGGCCGAAGTGCATTTTAGGAAAACAAGGCTGCAGACCCGAAGTGCCTTAACTATGAACTAATCTGGAGTTTGGACCAATCATTTCAAATGAAAAACTGAAATGTGGATGCATATGCATTTAGTTCAAATGCATTACATCTAGATTTCACATGTGCATTTGAAAATGATTGGTCCAAATAAGTTCTTACTAATATAGTAATATTTGACTTTTTATTTGATCCGAACTCTATGAATGTAATATGATATTAATGAGAATTATCAATGTAGACCACTTACAAATGAATGAAATTATCGAGTTCAAGATCATTTTCACACTCTGAGCGTTATAACACAGATAAACATAGTATCTCATTTTCAGGGATACCTCCCTTGAAAGATAAGACATCTCTTCTGTTAGAATCGATTAAATCCTATGCCATAAAGCTCGAACACAAATAGATTTCAGGGTTTGATATAACATGAAGATTTTGTGTAAACGAAAGTCTTTCTGGCCACAACATTTTAATTCTAACAAGCATTTGAATAACTATAGGTTGTTAGCCCTAGGATCATAAATATTCTCCTAAAATACTTGGCTTTTCTTTTTCTAAGGAACTTTAATCCACTAGTTACACTAAAACCCATTAGTTAGCAAATACACTACCAAATTTAGTTAGACTATAAGTTCCCAGTATAAAAACATGAAATCAGAATCCAATTAATTGAATTAAACAAGAACTAAAACCAGATGAAAAAAAATAAGGACATACCTTACGAGAGTAGACATCAGCAAGAATAGCACCCCAACCTTGATCACCGAAGCTAAATTCAACAATTGAAGAACCAAATAACACGAACTGTGGTCTTCTTGGCCCAACCATTGTCAACGATCGAAACAAGTGTTTTTGGTGGGCTATTTTCGGTGTTACAGTAATTTATTAAAAAATGCGAGCAGTCAACTAGTCAACGTGGTAGTGTGGTACCAACTTACTCCGTATTTCTCGAGGTGAGAGGCTTATTAAATGTTTGGATTACACCTTAATATCAACGTGAACTAGTAATTTATCATGAGATACTAAGAGTTATTTTAGTAATTTTACTATAAATTCATGAAAAATTTAACATTTCATATGAGGGCAATATTGTTCCCCACTTTCATTAATTTTAACTTATAAAAAAAAATAATGACTATATTTCTACCGTCCATAAATTAAGGTGACCATATTTCTACCACTGATAAATAAATTAATTAAAGTTGTGTATTAACGATTTGTATGGTACACGTATAATTAATAAACAATTTTAGTGAATTTATCATAGAATTATTACCACCCCTAAAAATATATACATAATTCATTTCTCTTTTTCTAAATCTAAAGCAAAAACTATATTAAACGAAACTTGAACTAAATAATTTCTCTTTAAAATGGAGTAATTTTATTTTTGATAAGAACATATAATTTGTAATAGTTTATAAATGAGTTTATTGTTTAGTTATGCACTCAACTTTACACTAATTACTATTGTATGCGCCCACATTTCATACCCTCTATTGTATGATGTGAACATTCTAAAAACTCTATTGTATGCTCTCAACTTTCATACATTCTATTGTATGAGATGAACTTTTCTAATATAGTTTTTAAAATGTCTAATTTATATCATATCACTTAGAGCTTTTAGAAGGTTCACACTATACAATAAAGTGTTAGAGCATATAATAGAGCTTTTAGAAAGTTCACATGATACAATAGAGAGTATGAAAGTTGGACGTATACAATAGTAACGAGTGTAAAATTGAGCGCATAATCAAATAATAATCCCTTAAAATTAACATAATTATACTTCAATCTAAACAAACTTTACTTTTAGTATTCAATAATACTTTCACATATTTATTTGATCTTTAGAATCACTGTATCTTCTTTTTCTTCGAATTAAAAAATCTCTAGAATCATTATCCTGTTACTATTACTATTACTGTCACTATACTCTTTATAAAAAGGATATTATAAGTCATTGTTACATGATTCAAAAACTTTAAACAAAATCATGAATGAATAACTTTAAACAAAATCCCTCGCGTTTGCGAGGGACATATATTCGATGTTAGCTTATCAATTTTGAAGTTAATTCTTTTTGCCAAAATTCAATAAGTTAGTAAACTGTAATAAAATCATTCCAAACACCCCCTTATTTTAGGTTTAAATAAACAGTTAAAACACCTTCATTCAAATGCAATAAACACAACTTATTACGTTTATCCAAAAGCCTTTTTAGATCCTTCAACTCTTATCACATCTACACTTTTGTCCCTCATTCATTTACATATTAATGCACCCCAATTTTTGGTGCAAATGTGTAATGCAACTACCAAACCTTGCTCATATTTATCTAATGAGTTAAGTGCACATAAATATAAGTATTTATAGTCTGACATTTATAGTGTGTATCAAACTGTTCGGTTTCCATTGTGTGTAATAATCTGTTATTCATCGTTATTGTATGTAAGTTTTGGTACTTTTACTTATGTGTCTGCTTAATGGGTTGACATGTGTCATCATTGCAAGTTGACACGTCATCAAAATACATACAATAGCAATAAACTGAAAATTTATTACACACAATGAAACACCGTATACTTTTTTACATACTATGAATATCAGAGTATAAATAATTACATTTTCATATACTTAACACTTATCTAATCGATCATTAAATAAGTTTACACGACAACAACACCAAACACCACTAAAGACTTGTCTTTTCATCCAATAGATATTACATTCAAATTATTGCAATAGACTAATGGTGATAGGTACAGCTTATCTTCACTCACCCTAATTTCACCAAAAACGTAACTGTTTGATTACAACACTTGACTAACTAACTAACACTGATGAGATCCAACCAATCACTACTAGACACCAGGAATTGATTAACTAAATCAGCTGCTTTCTTATTAATAACATGTTGAATTCAGTTGACCATTCCATTCGCCCCATGTTAAAAGTGCCAGTTAGAGATCTTTATAGTCGTGCCATTCGTAAGCGCCTACTAAACTCTCTAGGCAGAGCTTCCCAATGTAAACTCGGTTTCCAGTCGGCTTCCTTGAGGACTTTCAGTATCTCGTTTGCCACTAGTTTGCTCCCGGTGGGTGTTAGATGAATCCCATCTCTTTCATCAGGAATATAATTATCAGTCATAAATTGTTCTTAATTGACAAAGTAGACAAACATAATAAAATGTAGGTGGTAAAACGGACAGATCGGGTAACTAATCAAAAGAGGGTTGGATCAAAACATGTAATTCTATACCGGTTGACCCAATACACTTATTATCCTACAAAAAAAAAAAAACTTTTTTTTCTTTTATTCCTGACTTTACTATCAATAACGTGTCAAGCTTAACTACAAATGATATAATATAAAGTTCGAAATTAAATGGTTTAAGATTTTATGCACTAAAAATACACTTTGGTTGACTTTCAACCCGTTTGACCCATTTCCTTGAAAGCTACTTTTTGATTTTGCCCATTAGAGATAAAAGATAACCCAAGTCGACCTATTCATAGTAAATGATCTGACATTACAACCACGACTAACTTGTATATGAAAGTATACTCACGTAAAGCATGTTGTCAACCAATCATCTTGTTTCTTAAATGCGTCACAAAGATTAATAGCCTTAATCCCCATCTCTTGGCACAATTCTACACAAGCATCTGCATATTTTTGGCATAGTTCATTTTTGCGTCCATCAATACTGAAATAACAGTATTAATTGTCAATGAGAATTAACAATCTGAAGTAGAAAAAAGGAAAAAGAAACTTATTTCAGTAATCATCATATAACCCCAAAACTTGTAGCACTTGAGCCTCATTCACTGGAGGAGCAGTTAGGAATATTATGTGCGTCTTCTCTGAAAGGCTCTAGTAAACAGAAGTGAATTGTATAAGAAAGCACATATTGTAGAGGTGGCAATTTCAGTCCATTTAGTTACAAATAGTTCAATCTGGGTTGTGTTTTATCTCCCAAACAGGTCGGATGGGTCTAATTAAATAATTAAACTAAAGGGTAAATTTCATATGGGTTGAAAGCCATCCAAAATATATCTGTAATTAATACAATCTTCTAAACCATTTTATTCATCCTGTAATATTAATTAATGAGTTAATTAATTATAAAAGTATTGAAAAATACACAAAAGAAGTGTTTGTGGGCAACTCAATCCGGGTCAGCCCAGCCGTTTCGACTTGTACTTAAGATTAACAATGATCTGTTTCAACCCAAACCCGTTTTGACGCTGCCACCTCAATCAATATCAATTAATCACGTCAAAAAGTATGGTTAAGTTTACCTTGAGATGGATAGCTATCTTTCTCATGTTTTCAACATATTCAGGAAGAGGTACATGAGATCCAAGGCCATCAGGACGAGGACGCACTGAATCGTTACCTCCAAAATAAACTATCACCAGAGATGGTTGTACTGCATCATCCTAAAGAGACCAATAAGTGGGAGTAGAAATAAAATAAAAAGGTAGTCTAGGTCAAATTAGAGGTGATAAATGAGCAGGTCATGTAATGGATCAAAAAGGGTACATTTTTTGTTCGTGGAGAAATTCTCAGGTCACACAACTATTTATGGGATGTGGTATTCAAATAGGCAAATAAAATGAAGAAATAACCTTCGGGAACACTTGATCCAGTACTTGTAGCGCTTGCCGGGAGTTCCAACCACTATATCCTCGTAAAAATACGTCGGCCTATATATACACCATTTGCAAATGATGAAATAACAAATACATTACTAATCCTGTTCCATCACAATATTTCTCTTTCACAATGTTTGTGGTGGATATACATAATCGCAGGGCATACTCCCATATAATGATTTGTAGAAAGAAGAAAAGCAAAAAGAAAGAGATCATAGAGTGCTTGATTGATAAAATGTTCATGCAGACTCTGCTATTGTGATTTCACATTGTTTGGGATAGTTTAGTGTTTATCCGCTTATTGGTTAGTTTTACAGCAAATTAGCAATTTCAACCACCCAATCGAACACTGTTTATCTGCTTATTTTATTAGAAATAAGAACTGCTTGTTCTTTTTAATTAGGCAAGTGTTTTCATATAAGCAATCTCAAACACCCCTTGAACACAACTACACAAGTAAAATTTAGGGGGTAAAATAACAAGCAGATTTTGTGTAAATGAATATCTCTCTAGCAAAAACATTAACATTACAATTCTACAAAAGAATTTGAAAAACTATAGGCAATGCATGATTAATTATTAACCTTAGGATCATAAATATTCTGCTACAATATTTGGCTGTTCTTTTTTTCAAAGGGATTTAATCCCCTGATTACACTGAAACAGTCAGTTTGCAATTATACTGTATAACAATTTTGTTACATTCTGAATTCCTCATATAAAAAGCTTGAAATCAGAATCCAATGAATTGAATTAAACGAGAACCAAAAGCAGATAAAATTGAAGTAAAAGAAAATTACAAATTTATACCTTACGAGAGTAGACGTCGGCAAGAATAGCACCCCAGCCTTGATGACCGAAGCTAAACTCAACGATTGAAGAACCGAACAATACGAATTGTGGTCTTCTTGGCCCAACCATTGTCACTCCGGTGAGCAACAACAAACCAGCTGGTGGTGGGCTACACTGCTACAAAGTCAATACTCAATATGGTAGGTGAACTTTGAATCTCCATTTAGTTATTGTTTCATATGGAATAAATGTTTGTACGGGGTTTAGGAATGAATTTTAGAAAATCAAAGTAGAAACTACAAGTTGTCGTTTTGTTTCGTGTGTGTGTACAATATTTTAAATCTAATCTATGATTCTATTCCAAGGGTTTAACAAAAGAAAAATATCACACTTTTAAAACTTTTACAACCATTTTATCCGTATTACTATATAATGAATTTGTAATACCCTTATATTTATCTCATTTAATATTAAACATCTAACGTTAATACAATCAATTACAAAAATTAATATATCATAAATACTATTACAAAATATGTAACACCGTAATTATTAATTACTAGATATTCATGCCCATGTTCCGCACGGGTCTTAAACTGTATTGAGTCAGCAAACAATTTATATTCTTCTTACGTAATTGTTCTATTGAATTTCTCAAATTTACAATCAGTTTGTTGGGAAGAACTTAAATATACACATCTTGTTTGTCTCTTTCGTTTACTTATATCTTACATCTCGTAGTTGTGTTTATATTATCTCACAGTTTAATACAAAGTGACGAATAATAAAAGTATCCGTAAAATATGCCAACATAATCTTCAATGATAATTGGTATCTTGTGTCGTTTAGGTAACATAAAAACACGTCATTCTTGTTTTTCGCCTCGAACACCTTCGCGAAAAAGTAGGCCACTTTTTTCCTTCAATTATATGATGCACATCATTGATATAGAGTTATAGCACAGAGATTTCATCATTATCAATTTACCATCGTTGATTATAAGTATCAACAAAAACCGAGTTAAAGTTGACAAAAAAAAAAATATTATTCCAAACTTTATAAATTCATGCATATTTTCATATAGAGTTATAGCTAGAGTCTGGCACTACATAGTGTTGTAAACTTGTAATATGGTACTTATTTACGTCAACTAACGGGTAAATCTATGAGATTCATTTTGTTGTAAATCATTCCTTAAACTTCGCCATAATCTTACTTTAATCTTACGTCCCTACAATAAAAAGAAACTTACGCCAAATCCATTTTCACATAGTAGATTCTCAATACATGTTGAATATTAAGCAGTTGCCCGTAAGTAGCGTTTTGAATTCGTTGATCTAATGAAAATATTAGCTTTCAATTTTTCTAAATTTCCCACCCGCCTTCGCGATATATAAACAATAGAAGTGTAGTTTCTAAATATCAAAATGAACAAATTACTACATTTTCCCTTATTTCATAATCGACATTATTGTTGTTGCCCTTATAAAGAAAGATTATCCTTTGGATAAATTTACTCATCTCCTTACTTTCCTAGAAATTTGGATGATTGATGATAAACTTGTGAGTTGGAGACCTCAACTTTTGATGAATTCGTCACCTACTAATATACTATACAAAATTTATTTGTAACAGACTAATGCATTTACTACAAAAGAAGATGAATATGTGAATTTGAAACATATACAAGTAGTTACAAGTATTTAGCCTAATCAAATACTAAATACACGTAATTAAGGTTCTAGCTTAAGGTAATTATTACCTTAAAGTGGCGGGTGTTACATAAGCATTGGACCATACATTCACAGAGCATATGATTATCGCAGAATAAAGTGATTAAGATGCCATAATTATAGTTGTTACAAAAGCTACGACTTTACAAGTCGTAGTAGTAGTGTTGTTGAAATACATCAGTTTAAGTGAAAACAATATTCAAATCCAGGATTTAGTAAATATGATCAAAAAGTTATAATTATACAAAGGAAATCCCATAAGTTCCAAAGGTGGCATCCTAATTCGCCTCGGGAGGTCGTTGTTCCAAGATGCATGCAAGTCTTACATTAGTACTAATTCCCTGAAAAACATAGTAGAAATCGTTAACAACAATGTTGAGTGAATTCACAGGTTTATTATCGTTGTTAAACCGAGTTGTTTGTAAACTGTTGACGTACAAGTCAGAAAGTGATTAAACTAATGATCAAATATAGTTTTCGTTTTCGTTGACATACAAGTCAAATAAGTTTTATATTCGTTAGAATTTATCCAAAAGTTTTGTTGGAAACGCATTACCACAATATGTTTCGTTTAGAATGCTTTAAAAGTATTCTAATAATATTGTTTGTTAGAAAACCCGCAGGTGATCTAAAGTAAGGTTTCGTTTTCGTGATATAAACACATCAATTCGTATACGTTTGGAAATCATTCCAGTGTATAAATCGTAGGAACTCATTCCTATATAATTGTTTGTAGGAAGAACACTCATATATAGTCGTTTGTAGGAAGACATAGACAGTGATCCCCCGAAAGGTGAGCTAAACCTTACGAGTTAAAGTAACGCAACCCAACCCCATAACCAAGCCACGACACAATTCGTTGTTTGCCTAATCGGACATGTAAATATACGCTCCGCTCTTAGTTGAAGGGACATCACCCCGATAGTATTATCCGTATATTCAGTGGCTAGAGTCACCTAGCTAATGGTTATAGTCTGTAGCCACGAGGTCTTCCATGCACTACATTGTAAGTCATGTCATGAACAAATAGTGTTGTGTAATCGTATGAAAACATTTTTAAGAAACTAAGTTTTCACATATAGTATCAAAACAATTGCTATGTTTTCCACCCCTAGTTTAAAAGCAGTAAAAGTAGGGGCTGTGAACTCACCTCGTGAGCCTAAGTATGAGAGCTAGCAAGTGGTTGCCCAAATAAAGTCTCCTAACGCCCTAAACGCAAGAGATAGTTTATATAAATAGTTGGCTAAATGCTAAACTATGTTAGTTGTTCACTCGTTTCGAAAGATCGTTGTGCTTTAAAATGTGTACGATACGTTGGTGACGTTTTCGAAGTAATAATCCTTGATGATATTATTATTATTCATGTTTCGTAGTTTACTTTGTAAAAGTATATGTCATGTGTTTTCCAAGTCGTTTTCATATGTAGTTCGTTTATTGTCAATCGTGAAATCGATAATTCGTAACAATTTAATTTGAGCTGGTTGGGTGTTGCGACACTTGATGCGAAAGTCCAAATGGGTTGCGACACTCAGATAGTGTCGCAGTGGTGTTTCTACTGTTCGTGTTACTACTACTGCTTGTTGTTGCGAAAGTTAGAGATTATACGACACTGGTTAGTGTCGCAAATTGCAAGTTTCGGATATGTTGCGACACTTGGTTAGTATCGCTAGTAGTGAAGGTTGCGACACTTAGTTGAGTGTCGCAGGCCGCGACACTGGGGTCCCTTAGTGACACTCGGTGTCTGTAACAATTTTTAGTTTTCGTTTACGTGTTGACTTAGTCAAATGATCTAGTTTTGACCCGAAAATTTTACACAATAAATCTTAATGTTTCAGTACTTGTAAAAAGTAAGTTTTATAATTTTTGGTAAACCCGAAGTTGCTCGTTTTCAATCTCGGGAATCATTAACAACCTTGGCCAGTTTTTCCTCTAAAATACTCGGTTTTGTGAGCTCGTTTTGACTAGTCAAATATCCGAGATAAATTACAAAATTTTTATCAAGTCGACCCACATGTGTTAGGTTTCTGAAAATATTTTTCTCATAATTTTTAGGTGAGTGTAGGTATTTTAAAATAAATCAAACGCCAACTTAGGTCCAGCAGCTCAAAACTTAGATATAGTTCAAAGATTTATTTATATCTCAATCTACACTTAACTTCAGAAAACGTGATCATACAATAATTAAAGCTAACGAAATTTGTGGTCTTTAGGAAAAGACCTCATGTTATTTTGATCTTTCTACACGAAGTTATGGTTTTATGAAGTTGATACAAAAATCTGTCATCCGAGAGAGTTTGGTTATGCGTTTTTGTAAATTCATTTTCGGGTATCAAACGGTGTTGAAAAATTACGAAACCACTTGTACCTTTTAGCTAAGATCTTGAACTTGATTCTTGACTATTGATTCGACATTTTTGGTTGAGTTTTGAGCACGTTATCATGCGTTGAAGTCGGACATATTTCTGTACAGTGAGTTTTCGTGTACTTTTAGTTTGTTTGTTTGTTCTAAAACGTTTTTGAGCATGTTTATGGACAAGATCTTGAATGAGGGAGCCACTAACATGATTGGTAACAAAAACCATGAAAGAGATGCAAGGGAAGAGTGTTCTAACAATATTTAAATGAAGAAAAGAAGGAGATGATGATGGTGCTTGTTTCTTGCTCGTTTTCCTTGAGATTTCTTGAAAGTGATGGTGGATGATGATGGTGATGATGGTGGCTGGTGGTGGTGCTGTGGTGGTGATGTTGGGCCGTGAGAAAGAGAGAAAGAGAGAAAGAGAGAAAGAGAGAGGGAGAGGGGAGAAAGGGTTGAGTGTGTAGTTTGTGTGTAGAGTAAATGAAAGAAATATGGTGAAGTGGGAATGGGGAGGGGGTATGGGTATGGAGAGGGGAGGGGCATGGGTGGCAGATTTTGGGGGGTCCCACATGGTGTGGGTTGTTTAAGTCTTGTTTCCCCAATTCGCGTTACGCGCGGTGCTCGTTTACCCGTTCGTTTCGTCTTTCGCTTAAACGTTTATTTGACGTGTTTTGCTCACGATAATTTCACATTAATTTTCGATTGTAGTATTATTTTTAAATACTTTATTTTATGATCTAAAGATGTTTCGTTGGGTTCTCGTTTGGTTGTCAGGTTCGATTCGCGCGTTATCTTTGCGTTCAGTACATTTTATATAAAACGTATAATCATTTTCATTTAATCGTCATGCTTTATCTTTATAGCATAATGTTTTCAAGTAAATAACTATTATTAAAAATAGTTTTACGTTATTTATAAAATTCGTATCACCAACGATCGTGTAGTTGTTGGGCTACACTCGATTGTTTTCGCGTAATTATACATAATTAAAAAATTTCAATACTTCGCGTATTAATTAGTGGGATTTGCTACACTTATCTCATAAAAATAGTTTAGTTTTCATTACGTAGGGAATTAGCCTAAGACATGCATAAATAGAATGTACGGTTCCGACCCGTAAATGGAGGTTGTCACACACCACTTTAATACTAATTAATTATAATTATAATTATAATGATTAATATTATATATTATTAAGTAAACATTTATTTATGATCGATGATTGATATTACATGCATATATACTTTAATGTATACGGTTACATAATCAAATATGGCTAACAATCCAATTTGTGATCTTATTTGTTACTATTGGCAAACTCAACAGTCATTCTCATTATTTATTACAAAGTGAACTCAATATTTATGATATTTGATTAAATATTTTTATCATCATTTATCATGGTGGATAATTAATCATTATTAGGTCAAGACTCAAAATTTAGTGTATTGTAGAGATTATATAACTTATGCAACTTACATAACATATTGATGGATATTGAACTGTCGATTATAATTATCTTGACATAAATACATGTCAAAAATTAGATATTTCTAACAAATTATAACAATCTTCTAGCATCTATACTAATATTATAAAATTTTGCACAAAGATTTAAATTCCTAATAATTATGAGTACTAGAATTTTCTTAATAACCATTTAAGTATGTTATTCAACATCTAAACACTTCAAACAAATTTAATATGCAACTATTATAATAAAAGAATTTGATCATTTAGTAGTCTAAATACCATGTAGATATTACTATTCTACAATTTTAGTTAATACAATATGTAGTTCAATGATTTTTTTTTTTTTTTAGCTAACATTTTTTTTTTTTTAAATTTTCTCATTTAATAGCTAGATTAAATAATTTTAATTCGGGTCAAGTGAGATTAATGGATTTGAATTTGGGGATCAAAAGTTTACAACCCGAACCCGAAGTGATTTGGTAAATGTGTTGACTAGGTCAAAGTAACCTATTTAGGTAAATGACTCAAACATGTTGATAGGTAGGCGAATTATTTGTTTGTTTTTTAAATTGAGTTTTTTTAATAATTACATTAAAATTAAATATTATATTGATCAATATAACTAAAAAAGTAATGACAGTCGAAATCAAAAATTTCACGCTTATGTATCATATGATTAGATTATTTACAGATCAATAAAACTTATAATTATAGACATGTTAATAACATTGGCATTTTTATCTCTTGTGATTTTTTTTTTCAATCCTGAAACATATCATTCATGTATGTACAATACAAAGTAGATAAATGATATACAAATGACAAGTGTATTACATTAGTTATAGATCAATATAACTTAAAAGTAATAGTGAATGAAATAAATTCCAAGCTTATGCATTCTCTAATTATATTAATTATAGATCAATATGATCTATAAATATTTACGAACGAAGTCAATTCCGATTATTTGATAAGATTTTTCGTCTTACCAAATAAAGATCGATTAGAAATTTTACTTTTATTTAAAATGTAAGATTTGTATTCGAGCCGCGGGTATAACTTCCTAGTATAAAACGATGCAAACTAACATATGGACTAAACATATTACACATCATATAACGTTAAATTTAAGGTTTATGGAGTAATAACATTAATAAAGTGACGTACTTCCGGCTCTAGGCATGGGCATTGACAAATTGGGTGACTTGCTGGGTCCTAACCTTTTTAATGCCATGGACAATTTCAACAAAAACACCCTTATCGTATTTTGTATGCATACTTTTCTCGGTAGTGTTTCGTTTTTGTGTAACCTTATTATGAATGTTCGGGCTGGTAATCGATGTCTCCAAATTGATGACTTCTAATTACTTGGACTAGGATCGTTCGGGTTCGGAGGCCGTGTGCCATAATTCAAACGTAGGCCCTTAAACTTGGCATCAAGCATAATAATAAATTTAAATTTAATCACTAATATCTAAAATGCTACTATTGTAAAAATATCTCATTTTGTCATGAAACGTGAATATTGTAGTTTAAACATTCATTTTTCCCCACAAAAATAGGTTAAATTCTAGTAAATATCTCATTTTATTGAAGTACAGATCCATTTTGTTCATTCACTAAAGGATAGAGAGTATTAAATTACGGTTTTCAAATGAGGTAAAAAAGTTGGTTAATATTGTTGAAGGGTTAAGCTGAAATGTTATTAAAGAAGATAAATTTGTGAACGGCTTAATTTTATTATTATACGTGAGCCCTATGTATACACTTCAATAATACACAAAATTAGGAAAAAGAATACCTACTTCCCTAATCCCTAATCTACAGGGATTACAATTTTATCCTAATTTACAGATAAACACAATCTTTTTTATTAGGCAATAAATAAGCCATAATAATTCTCGATCTGCAACACTCCCCTTCAAGCTGGGTTGTAGATATCGGTCAACCCCAACTTGCCAATTAGATCAACAAATCCAGTTTTTGGTAGACTTTTCGTGAAAACATCCGCCACTTGTTGCGTATTTGGTAGATAGACCAAACATAATTTGCCATTATCGAATTTTTTCTTTGATAAAATGTCTGTCTAATTCCACATGCTTCGTCCTGTCATGATGGACTGGATTGTGAGCAATATTAACCGCTGACTTATTGTCATAATACTGTTTTATGGGACCATTAACATAAATTTTCAAATCATACAAAAGTCTGGTTAGCGATATGCCTTCACATATCCCATGGGCCATGGCACAAAATTCTGATTCTGCACTACTACGAGCTACAACCTGTTGTTTCTTGCTTCTCCATGTGACAAGGTTTCCCCAAACATATGAGCAATACCCTGACATGGATCTTCCATTCATAGCACTACCACCCCAATCTGCATCAATAAAGACTTCTATGTTTCATTTCTCTCCTTTTCTGAAAAATAAACCTTTACCCGGTGTTCCTTTCAAATATCTCAGTATTCTATGCACTGAATCTAAGTGTTTTTTCTTTGGAGAATGCATAAATTGACTTACAATACTTACTGCAAATGCAATATCAGGTATGGTGTGAGAGAGATAAATTAACCTGCCAACCAATCGTTGATAGGACTCTTTATCTACACTGTCATCATCTTCATCTAGTCCCAACTTTAAGTTCATCTCCATTGGAGTATCGGCAGTAGGTCTACATCCCAACATGCCCGTTTCTGTAAGAAGATCCAAATACGTACTTCCTTTGTGAAACTGATATACCACATTTGCTCCTTGCCACTTCCATTTCCAAAAAATATCTAAGACTTCCCAGATCTATTAATTCAAACGTTTCACTTAAGAAAGACTTTAGTTTGTATACTTCACATTGATCGTCAACTATCGCTATGGATATCGTCAACATAAACTATAAGAATTGCTCTCTTTCCTTCCTTTGAGAGTTTAGTAAAGAGAGTATGATCAGATTGAGCTTGTATATATCCCCTAGACTTCATGACCTTTGTGAATTTATCAAATCATGCTCGAGGAGATTGTTTTAGCCCATAAAGAGACTTCTTCATTTTGCATACCTTCTCTTTATTTGTAACAAATCCGGGAGGAAAATCCATATATATCTCCTCATAAAAGTCCCCGTTTAGGAACGCATTTTTGACATCAAATTGTCTTAGGGGCCAATCTAAGTTGGAAGGTAAAGACAATAAGACTTTGATCGTATCTAGTTTGGCTACCGGTGCAGAAGTCTCTTGGTAGTCTATTATGTAAGTCTGAGTAAACCCCTTAGCTACAAGTCTTGCTTTATACCTTTCCACACTTCCATTTGCATTATACTTGATGGTGAACACCCACTTACAACCAATTGTTTTCTTGTCTCTTGGTAGATCCACAATGTCCCATGTTTCATTCTTCCTTAAAGCATCCAACTCTTCTTCGATAGCTTTTCTCCATTCTGGTATATCGAGAGCTTCATGGACTGCTTTTGGTATAAGTGTTTTGGATATTTTAGCAACATAGCTACGGAAACTTGGGGAGAGCTTGTCATAAGAAATGAAATTAGAAATAGGGTGATGTGTACACGATCTTACCCCTTTCCTAAGAGCAATCGGAACATCTAATCCAGAAACTTCTTGTTGTATTTCAGTATCAACTGTTGGCCTAGAATTAGTTTCTGGTGTATGATTCCCCACTACTTTCATTCCCATCTTCAGAACATTTTGTCGAGTTTAACTCATGGGCAGGCTGAGTTTGAGATTTATCTATCTTTTGTGGACGTTTTCTTGAGTAAAATCGAAGATTAGGAATCTGTTTTATTGATTCATAAGTGAGCAAATCAGAATCGGGAATGATCTCTTGTGAAATTGGCAAGGGCGTGTTAGAGTTTGACAATTGAACTTCTGGAGATGGTTCGGTAGATAGTTCTTGAGACTCTACTTCTATAATAAAGTTCTCCCCTTGAAGTGGAGTTGATTGAAAATATGGTTGAGACTCCATAAATGTGACATCTTTAGACACAAACATACGCTTGAGGATTGGGGAGAAACATTTATAACCCTTCTGAGTGGGTGAATATCCTAAGAAAACACACTTAGTGGACCTTGGATCAAGTTTTGATAAATTTTGATCATGAAGATGTACAAAAGCTGAACACCCAAAGACCTTAAGAGGTAAGGAGTAAGAAGAAACTGTAGGGTACTAACCATGCAAAATAGAGAGTGGGGTTCTAAATTTTAGGACTCTAGACGGCATTCTATTTATTAGGAATGATGCTGTAAGTACAGCTTCCCCCCACAGATACTTAGGAACATTCATGGTAAACATATGAGATCGAGCTACTTCCAAGAGGTGACGATTTTTCCTTTCCGAAACACCATTTGTTGTGGTGTATTGACACATGAACTCTGATGGATAATTCCGTGCTCAGAAAGGTAGGAACTTAGCATAGAGTTGAAATATTCACGGCCATTGTCTGTTCTAAGAACTTGGATCTCAGTGAGAAATTGAGTTTTGACCATTTTGTGAAAATTTTGGAAAGTCTTTGATGCTTCTGACTTTTCTTTTAGTAAATACACCCAACATACTCTTGTGTGATCATCATAAATGATATGAACCATCGAGCACCAGAAATATTGTTTACACGAGAAGGCCCCCAAATATCACTATGGACTAATGAAAAAGGACGTGATTCAATGTGTGATATTGGTGGATATGATACTCGTATATGCTTTGCAAATTGACATATTTCACAAGAAAAAGAGTTCATAATTTTATTAATGAATAACTTGGGAAACAAGCATTTAAGACATTGAAAACTTGGATGTCCTAATCTACAATGCCATAACATTATTTCATCTTTAGTAGAAGCTGTCAGGGCTTTTCCATTGATAGAAAATCTTTGATTTCTCTTAGAACTTTCATCCACAAATAGATAGAGTTCGTCCTTCTCTTTACCATTGCCAATCGTCTTCCCCGAGGTTTGCTCCTGTATTATACAAACATCAGGAGAAAATATAGCCCAACATTGATTATCACATGTTAGTTTACGAACTTATAAAATAACATGATAATTTAGGAACATGTAGTACTGAGTAAAGAGTTAGGTTTTGGCTAAGGCAAACCAAGCCTTTTACCGTTACATAAGAGAACGTCCCATCGACAATTTTAACACGTGATCGGTCATTAACAGGTTTAAATGAGAATGCCCGTCATGTGATCTGTTGCTCCTGAATCAATGATCCAAGGAGTGGATGAGTCAGACTTAAAGACTTCGGTATGGAAAGCATTACCTTTATCTGTATCTGGTTTGGAACTATTTCCCGTATTCAAGAGTTGAAACAAATGATCAAGTTGGGTCTTGGTCAGTTTGATGTTGAGGTTATCCTCATTGTTGGGCTTCTCATCAAGTTCCACTTCTGACGATGTTGTTGTCATATATCCCCTTGGTTTTCCGGGGTTTCAAGGCTTCCAGTTTGCTGGTTTTTCATGAATTTCCCGGCAAGTTTCACGAGTATGGTTACCCTTTCACTCTTGTTGCACCAAGGTCTCTCCCCTCTCTTATCTGACCTGTTGTGAGAATTTTCTCCAGATCGTGTTATAGCATCTTGTCATGCTCGAGTGAGGAAAGCTGTGTTTTCGAGAGGTTTATCTCCATCGGTAGCAATAGGTGTATACTTGGTCTTTTCACCGAGCATTACCTTCCTCCGATTCTCTTCACGACGTACTTCTGCAAAAGTTTTCTTGAATGGCATCCCACATTGCTTTAGCAGTTTTGAAGAAAAGATAGGTCCGGCTGATATGAACTTTCATGGAAGTAATTAGCCACGCCATGACAATTGAATTGTTTGACTCCCAAGTTTGATACTTAGGACCATTTGCATCAGGCCTTTTGGCTTCTCCTGTGATGTAGCCATCTTTCCTTTCCCACGGATAACCATTAGAAAAGATTGAGAGCACTGGAGAAAGTTTTTTCCATCCAGTTTGTAATTTGTGATCTGCAGCGAAACTGAATCTCCATAGGCTGAAATCGGGACCGGATTGACATTGCTGGATGATGAAGAAGAATCACCTTTGCCTTCCATGATTGAAAAGAAGAAGAAATCAAAGCTGTTTTGACAGCGTTAATAATTTGCTGGAAGAATAACTAGCCTTACGGCTCTGATACCATAAAGAAGATAAATTTGTGAACGGCTTAATTTTATTATCATACGTGAGCCCTATGTATACACTTCAATAATACACAAAATTACAAAAAAGAATACCTACTTTCCTAATCTACATGGATTACAATTTTATCCTAATTTATAGATAAACACAATCTTTTTTATTAGGCAATAAATAAGCCATAATAGTTCTCGATCTGCAACAATTATTAATATTAATAGTTAATAATAAGGACTTAAAAGAAACAATGAGCATAGTCAAATGATTAAATTGAAATGCTTGTAATAATAGGGATAAAACTAGTAGCAGCTCAAGGTCTTCACGAGTATAAAGCGAAATTAAATGAGAAGGCTTTATCGAGTTGATATAATTGACAATTTTTTCACCTTTTTATGCATATTCAATAAAGTGTGTTGGGTATAGCAAGGAGAACCTATTATTCTATATTAAAAAACTCAATCCATCCATTATGTTTTGATATACATCGAATTTAACAATTTGTTACTGATTTAGTATGTTTTCGTAAAAACAAAAAAGGAAAGAATCTACCGAAGCAAGTGTCATTTTAAAAAGATTATGTTTAATCTTTTACGTATAATATAAAGTGTTTCGAAGGAGATCGAGTTATCGACTAATTATAGACTTAGGGATTTACATGTTTTTGCTATTTAATCTATATAAAGGTTCTATAGTAAATTTTAGTGAGGAATAGAAAATATAGCAATACTTTCAAGTATTACCTATAAATACTGTATTAATTCTAATTAAATTAATATTATGTTTAAGTACATTACATAATATATTAATGTCGAATTTTATGTGACATTTAACGGCCATATACTAAGTAAAATATTGGATTAACCTTATTATGAAATTTAAAATCAATTTATCCACTTAACTATGAGTCATTATTGAACTGATTGAGCTGGTTATTTGAACAACATGATAAATGATCATGTTTAAAGAGAACACTGAGGGATTCAATGGTGAAAACATAAATTAGGATATATTACTTTGATGATAACCAATGAAAAGCAAGATTAAATCTGTAGACATGAAAAATTTAACGTCAAATTTTTTTTAACAAATCACTTAGAACTAAGTTCATTTTAATTACTTAAAATGGACATAATGTTTTAGGACTTAAACTGTAGGCCTTATAATGACGTTATTTTCACGTAAAGTGGACATAATCTTTTAGAGCATATATTATCTGAAGCCTTAAAAAGATCAAATGTTAATGATCTTTGTCGTTATCCTATCTTAATACATGACATTGAAAAATATTGGGGCCTTACAAATTCGGGGCATAAAGTTCTAGCTTCATTAGCTTTACTCTCGAGACACCATGATAAAATATGAAAATTGGGTTGTCATCTTCTCATAAAACTTGTAGCATACTTTTTATCATTTTATACATGTAAAAATACATTTTTTAGTCATATATATCACGCAATTGATCTAAATTGTTGAAAAATGAACCTAGTATACTATAAATTTTCTCAATTTTATGATTATTATCTGAATTAGCTTGAAAAAATTCGTAGTTCTCAATTTCGCCATCTTTAAACGAGCAGAGTTAACCGACCGATACTTTGGAGATTTTAAAGAAATAGAATCCATAGGTTTCTTCAAAGGGAAATTTTCCCCCTAAAAAAAAGTTGATATATCGATTTGCCTCTTCAAAAAAAGTTGATAATTTACCCCACTCGGAAGAAAGTCACAAGCTGCGACTTGCAACCCAAAACTTGTGTCTTGCGACCCAACCACCAAGCTTACATGTACTTTGTGCCTTGCGACTCGAAACTTACGACTTGCGCCCGTCAAATTTCAAAACAAAAAAAAAATATTTTTTTTCATTTGGATACCCTAACTTCATCAGAACACCACCACCCACCCCTCGCCACCTTCATCAGACCACCATCAAGCTCACAGTATTTATAGATATGTTAAAAATCTGAAAATCTTGTAAAATCTTATCCAAACGGATAAAAGATAAAGACATTTTAGCCAAAAAGTGATCCGACCAGCAAATCAGGCCACGACACCGCATTCGCGGACACGTACCCGTCTCAGCTTGATTTTGTAGCCGGGTTGCAAGATACAAGGTTTGGGTCACAAGACACAAATATTTGCACATTTTGATCGCTTATAGATTGAGTCGCAAGTTGCAGCTTGCGACTTATTTCTGGATGGGCAAATGGTCACCTTTTCTTTTTGGGGCAAATCGATATATCAGTTTCTTTAAGCAAAATTTTTAAATTTTCGTTCTTCAAAAGTGGCTCAACAGCCCCAAATCCATTAACTTCATTTGCTGGCCCGTTATCAAGCCCATTTAGCTTGAATGTGGTCCAGTGGTCCAGTGGTCAAATGTGGTCCAGTGGAAGTATAAACACGGACTGCATGCATACCTCTCTAATTTTTGCTCGTATCCGCTAACGAAGCCCAGTGAGGCAGTGACAGCTATTGCAGGATACGGAGTATATCATAACTTCATGCCAGACAACATAAATACAAGTGTAAACACTTTTTAAATTATTATGTACGTACTGACGAAATGATACTAAATTTGTGTCGAAAATTAAGTCCTAAAAGTCGATCTATTCCGAGCACTATTTGTTTATTCATATATTCGTTGAGAGTACGTTTTGTGACATTAGGCCTAAGCTAGCCGCGTAACATGACACCTTTAAAAGAAGAAAATTTAACGAAACCGTATGTACTTGTCATCTTATTAGAAAATTAATCAACCGTTAATATTTAATTAGTGTCATGTTAATACGTTCCAACATAATCTATGCCAATAATTAGGATCACGACCAAAACCAGTTTTGTGGCAGCTTGCTAATATATAGTTTTCTTATAGATCCCTTTCATGTCTTCAGCTAGTACACATCAAAGCATATATTCACATGAGTTTCGTCGAAATTTCTCGTGGATTTGGCAGTTTTCCTTGTTAAACAACAATCACAGATCACGTCGATCGGTTTTCTCACAAGCTAGATATATCTTTCAATCTTGATCGGTCCTGATTAGCCTATTATTGTTTGGCTGAAATTAATAAACATCAGTTCTTGCGTTTAGGGATCATTTAGCGTGCAAAAGAAATCATTAATTAACATTTGTTTCTTTTTTGGGAAAATACGTTTGGTTGTTTTCGATTGAATTGAAATTCATTAAATGAATTGTAATTTAAAGGAATGTGGTTTCTTTGAGCGAAGTAATTTAGTGATTTCTAATTCAATTCATTTTAACCAAACACACTTATGAAATGATATTTTTGAGATTCCAATTTCGTCGAATTACATGGAATTCTGCGAACCAAATATAGTCTTTAGATTCATA
This sequence comes from Gnaphalium uliginosum, assembly GCA_963930675.1. NCBI lineage: Eukaryota > Viridiplantae > Streptophyta > Magnoliopsida > Asterales > Asteraceae > Gnaphalium > Gnaphalium uliginosum. The sequence goes on along the minus strand of OZ005680.1, from coordinate 55,554,284 downwards.
ATTAATTATGTACCCGGCTTGTAAAATAAAAGTTCATAACACTAATCTTCAAAGATATATTAACATGTACGTACGAGCAATATAATGCAAATATATACGTACCAAGATATTGGAGCGTACAACATATACAAAGTTTCCTGCTTTAGAAACTTTTAGCCTGTAATTTATACTCCGTATCTGAATTTTGATGATATTTTTTGTTTGTTTCTATTTTGGGTGTACATAAAATCCTGAAATCAGCTTCGAGGAAACTTCTTGTAGGTTTGGCAGTTTTGATAGTTTAAAACCAGTCACATGCAAAGTTGGCCTTCTTATGGATCTTAACGAATTAAAGTATAACGAATGCATGATTGATTCGAATAATTAAGTCGTTAATAATACTCCGTATATATTTATTCATTAATCTATCAGTTTTGTGTTAGTCGTGGATAAAAAATTGACTATATCATAGCAATCAAACTCTTAATAGGTCAAAAAAGTTTCGAATTTTATAACAGGTGAAAATGGATGAGTCGTAATGGATAAACACGACATAGATAGAAATTGGTGTACGTTCACTATTAAGTATCGACGGTTGATTAGTATCAAAACTGTTTTGCCGGTTTTCTGATTGATTTTGGTTACTTAGAACTCGTCGATAATAAACCTTTTGAATTTTTATATATGAGTTTTACGTCATTCTTATCAGTTTTGCTAATATGTATCTCCTGCACGCATGATAAAAAGTATGGAGTATTGAATAAATCATTGATTCATTCAACGTATTAGGAACTCTTCATTAATTTACGCATATAAGTGTTTTCATTCACTAGTCATACCGAGTTCCGACTTACCTTTTACAAAAGGAATGTAACCATCTAGTCTCGATCGACACTTCTCGTGACAATGACCATATATATACCGCGTATTGTGATTACACATAGCTTTCACGAGTTAACCTTACAGACCTAATTAACCCTTACCCCTTCATAAGTTGTAAAGACAATTCCTTATTCTAGTCCATGGCCCATCATATATGTAACGTTGGTGTGTAGGCGTAATTGTGTACGGCGAGGACCATATACAGATTGATATTATCGTTTTGCTCACGAAATATATATAATTTTTCAGTTTGAAAAATAAATTAAAACTTCAGTCGATCGAGTATTTATTGATTTAGGAAATTTCCGTAGATAGAATATTATCTTACGTACTTTTAATTTACAAAATACTTAATTAATAGGTAATATAATGGCCATTTTGCCTTGAATTTGGTATAAATGACATTTAAGTTGAAAGCCAGGTAGCCCACTCGAACTCTTTACAATAAATCATCGAGTTTTATAAATAATTTTCAAAAGACCACACATCTATATATATATATATATATATATATATATATATATATATATATATATATATATATATATATATATATATAGATGTGTGGTCTTTTGAAAATTATTTATAAAACTCGATGATTTATTGTAAACTATATATATACTAAAATGTATAAAAGGTGAAAATACGTTTTGTTGTACTTAACCCTTGCTATATCATCAAATGGATATCGATGGGATTCTGGAGAACGGGTGGAGTGAAAGGAGGAGAAAATTAGATAGAAGGTTTAGTAAAGTAAATCTATGTATAATGTTGATTTAAGCGATTAATTAATACTTCATGAGTTCTAAACGTATAGGTTTATCAAACTCTCTTATGCCACATTTTCTAGCAGAAATTAATTACATACGATAATATGTAGTTGTCTGAATCATGTGTACAAGATGTTGTATCATGATTATTGTGCATCAATTAATGGGACCCAAAAAGTTTTAATAATATACAGAATATTTAATAAAAATATAATGTGAATAAGATTTAGGAGCATTATATTAGTAAACATCGCGGAAGTACCCAGACAATGTATATAGTGGTCGTTAGGAAAAGATGAAAAAAAATGCTTCATGTACTTACTACTTATAAATATTTTATAAGTACAAAATTAATCTAACAGTTTAATTGTTATATAAATGTTAGAATGAACGGTGAAAAAAAAAAAGAAATAGTAAAATACATAAGTCTAATTTTATATGGATTAGCCATATAAATATACACGGACGGAGCTGTATGGGGAAATGGCCGGGCCATGGCCAACCCCCATATTTACAGTTATAAAATTTCATATGAACCAAAGAGTAGGATCGGACCGTAAACATTCATAAGAAAGAAATATCATTAATATAGTGTTATGGCTTTTCGATGCATGTGGTCACTGAAAACTGGATTTTGAGGGCCAGAATATAAGGAAAAGAATTTAGAAGGATTACGGAATTGTATATGTGTGTGTTGTGGATAGATATGATACGATATGATGCTGCCCCCATCATTTTGGCTGATTGTTTCCATGCATAATATATCCTTATTATAACTTCAAAACACGAAGCTTCCATGCAATACCACTCTTACATTTGTATTTTTTTTTATTTGTCAGTACGTGTGTGTATATATATATATATATATATATATATATATATAGGGTTAGGTTCAAACGAGAACTACAAAAAGGTACAGAGAACTGCTAGAACTTTTAAATTACATTATTTTTATTCACGTAAACACAACAAATTACATATAAATATAATTTAACGTTCATATTGTTAACGAACAAAAGTTAAAACTACAAAATGCATATTAAATTATGAAACATATGAAATGTTCATATGTGCACATGTGAACGGAAAAAATAAATTTGATTTTAAAGCTCATTTTGAGGGTTTTTTCAAACTATTTTGTTTTGAACTTTAATCTATATCAATATTTACATGTGATTGAATCATCAAACATGTGAAAATCCCTAAAATATAAAAGTTCTCGCAGTTCTGTACCTTTTTTTGTTCTCGTTTGAACCTTTGGCTATATATATATATATATATATATATATATATATATATATATATATATATATATATATATATATATATAGTAACATGATGAAAAAAGAAGGAAATTTAGGGAGAGAAGAGTGAAAAGAACTTTTTATTACTATGATTCAATACTTTATTGATATGATTCAAATTTTTATTAATATAATTCTATATTTTATTGTTTTGGTTCAATATTTTATTAATAAGATTTAGTCTTTTGTTGCTATGATTCAAAAGTTTATAGTATTAAAAAATTGAATCTTAAAATAAAAATACTGAATTATAGTAATAAAAAATTATTCTCTCTCTTCTCTCCCTAAAAATCTTTCTCTCTTTATCCCACTCCTATATATATATATATATATATATATATATATATATATATATATATATATATATATATACGTAATTGTTTATACTTGATAATGTCAAAATAACTTTAAAAAATTTAAAAATAAATAAATAAAACCTTGAAAACAAAAACTTATGTGTTAAAACTTATTATAACTAACCTCAACCGATGTGTTCACATATAAACTGTTCAGTTGTGAACATATGTATTTAACATGTCTGTTGGATTCTCCTCGCTATCAATCTTCTAAATCAAGAATTTTCCACTTTCCAATATATCCCGAATGAAGTTCAATCGAATGTTAATATGCTCCGTTCTCTCACAATACACCGGATTCTTAGCCAAGTTTAAAGCACTTTGAATATTACAAAACAAATTAGGTTTCTCCACCTTCAGATCAAGACTATCAATCAAACCATATAACCACATGCACTCCTTAATACCTTCAGTCATTGACATGTATTCAACTTCTGTAGTTGACAAAGCCACGGTTGGTTGCAAGTTGCCTTTCAACTAACCGAACATTCAAACAAGGTAAAAATGTAGCATGTCAATGATCTTCTTTTCACAAGATCACCACCATGATCATAATCTACATAACTGAGTAAACCACCAACATCTTTGTTAGGCCCGAATCTCAGACATAAACCACTATTACTTTACAAATACCGCATGATCCACTTAACTGCTTCTCAGTGAGCTTTACCCGGATTACTCATAAACCGACTTACCACACTAACTGAATGAGCTAAGTCAGGTCTTGTACAGACCATAGCATACATAAGACTACGAACTGCACTCAAGTACGAAACCTTCTTCATATACTCTTTCTCATCATCAGTCCTTGATAAAGTACTTCTATCATGTTGAATTGTGCAGCTAAAGGAGTACTTACAATTTTGGATTGATCTAGCGAATGCTTCAAGTACTTTCTCCACATACTTCTCTTGAGAGATGTATAAGAGATCTTCTTCTCTATTCCTCCAGATCTCCATACCCAAATCTTCTTAGCTGACCCTAAATTTTTCATCTCAAACTCACTCTTCAACAGAACTTTCAATTTATCAATGTCAGTTTTGCACTTTGAAGCAATTATCATACATCCACATATAGCAACAGATAATAAAAGGAATAGACACAATTATCAAATTGATTATGCAAATAACCATCAGAAATCATAAACGAATCGAACCTTTTATACCACTGTCTTGGAGACTGCTTCAAAAGATATAACTATTTCTTTAGCAAACAAACACGGTCTTCCTTTCCAGGCTGAATGAATCCGTCAGGCTGCGACATATATATTTTCTCATCCAAGCTACCATGTAAAAATGCCACTTTGACATCAAGTTATTCTAGCTCCAAATCAAATGCACTCACCATAGCAAAAGAACCTGAATCGTCGTATGTTTCATGACGGGTGAAAACACCTCGTAATAGTCAATTCCCTCCTTTTGTGAGAAACCCTTAGCCACCAACCTAGCTTTGAACCTCAGTGTTTCAACTCCCGGAATTCCCTTTTTCCTCTTGAACACCCATTTACATCCTACAGGTTTAACTCTCTCTGTTAATGGTACAAGAACCCATATTTTGTTCTTCTCAAGTGATTTTATCTTCTCTTTCATTGCAGCTAACCAACTCTCATATCTTGACTCCCAACTGCCTCTTTATAAGGGTTAGGTTCATACAAGTCAACGTCTGAGTGGTCCCGTTAAACACTAAACAAAAGATATAAATACGATAAACATAATCTGAAGAACACAAAGAAGATTTTTAAGTCATACGTTTGATAATCATGAATACAACACCAAATCCCTAATCTTGTGTCATGAATACAAGACGGATACACTCTTTGTATAAGGGTTTATAACCTTAGGGATATCTACTAACTCTTCCATTCGAATACATGGGGAGACGATCTCAAGTTATGAGATCGGGTTTTACCCTAGGTAAACCCGCTAAGTAACTCGCTTCAAGGGATCTCTTTATTTATAGAGTCCCAAGTCTTACAAAGGGAAACACAATCCTATTAGGAAACTAAATCCTTCTATCTTTCAAAGTCGATCTTCAATATCTTCAATTCCCTCTTTCCTCTTGAACACCCATTTACATCCTACATGTTTAACTCTCTCCGTTAATGGTACAAGAACCCATATTTTGTTCTTCTCAAGTGATTCTATCTCCTTTTTCATTGCAGCTAACCAACTCTCATCATCTTGACTCCCAACCGCCTCTTTATAAGGGTTAGGTTCATCCAAGTCAACATCTAAGTGGTCCCGTTAAACATCAAACAAAAGATATAAATACGATAAACATAATATGAAGAACACAAAGAAGATTTTTAAGTCATACGTTTGATAATCATGAATCAACACCAAATCCCTAATCTTGTGTCATGAATACAAGACGGATACACTCTTTGTATAAGGGTTTATAACCTTAGGGATATCTACTAACTCTTCCATTCAAATACATGGGGAGACGATCTCAAGTTATGAGATCGGGTTTTACCCTAAGTAAACACGCTAGGTAACTCGCTTCAAGGGATCTCTTTATTTATAGAGTCCCAAGACTTACAAAGGGAAACACAATCCTATTAGGAAACTAAATCCTTCTATCTTTCAAAGTCGATCTTCAATATCTTTAACTTCATGTGCAAGTATTTTAGAAGTCGCCTTTAATGTTTCCTAACATGTAAATATTCATTTTACACTTTGCCTCATCAAAACTATAGTATGATATAAGAATTAATGTCACTTAATTTTCCCAACAACGTCTTTTCCCATTGCAAGTACATATGCCACAGAATCAAAACAAGTAACGTTAGCATACCTTGCCAGCTTTTGAACATCCCTTATATTCCTTCCGTTGTGCTATAGGTAAATCATCCATCCCTCGACCATTCTCTTTAGTTAACACTGGTTCAAATTCCACACTCCCAAACGTATGTGTATCAGCTTTACCTTCCACACTACCTTGTGATCTCGGTTCACTCTGTACGTTAGGAACTATGTCAACTTCTTTATCATGCTCGCCTACCACAACTCTATCAGGAGTATCAAACTCCTCTCTGATCTAACATAGTAGCTTCATGAAAGGTAACATCTCTGCTAATTATAAATTCTGGAGATCTATCTTTCTCTAGTACACCACATCGATAACCTTTAACCCCGTCCGTGTATCCTAGAAATACGCACTTCATTGGCCTCAGCTCAAACTTACATCATTCACATGAGCATAAGCAGCACGACTAAATATCCTTAGACCAGAATAACCACATGCAGACCCAGTCCACATTGATCTCATGAGGAGTCTTCAAATCAATTGTAGTTGATGGAGACCTATTAATCAGATAACAAGCACAACATAAACCCTCATGCATCATGCACGTTGTAACAATGTTTGGTTCATCCATTCTGCGACCCCGTTCTGTTGTGGTGTGTGTCGTACAATGCGGTGCCTCAGTATACCTTCTGCTTTACAAAAGTTATCAAAAGGTGCATTAAAAAATTCCAATCCATTGTCAGTTCTCAGAGTCTTCACCTTTTTTCATATCGTTTCTCAATCATGATCTTACACTCCTTGAACTTACCAAACACTTCATCTTTTGACTTCAGAAAATATAACCAAACCTTCCTCAAATAATCATCAATAAAGGTCACAAAGTAAGAACATCCTCCATGGACTGAACCAGAGAAGGACCTCGGCCACAAATCTGAGTGAGTATACTTTTAGACTTCTGTGGATGTATGTTTGCCAACTCCAAATGAAATCTTGCGTTGTTTACCTTTAACATAAGCCTCGCAAAAATCCATTCTACTAGTTTCATCACCACCCAATAATGCTCGTCTACTCAAAGTTATCAACATGTTCTCTGTCATATGATCCGACCTGTGATGCCACAACTCTGTCATATCCTCATTTTTATCCAAGGATTGAGAAACCGTAACCGTTTTCGTCACCGAATTGTCATCCAGAGTATACATATTGGTGTTGTTCATCTTTTCCATCATAATAAGCAAAGATCCTTTTAACACTTTCACATGTTCACCCTCACCATTGTATTTCAACTCGCGTTGAGCTAGCAAATCCAGAGATATCAGATTTTTCCTAAGATCGGGAACATGCCTACAATCCAGCAATCTGACAATACTATCGTGTGTCTTAATCTGAACTATACCTGATCCCTTGACAATAATATATAACTAACTTACTAGTTCAAAATCAACATCATCTATTCAAATTTTAACATTTCATCAAACTATTTTATTGTTTCTACGCAGTTCAAACTTATGATGCATATCATGTATTTAGGTTCATATTAAAAAATTTCAATATTCAAACTACATTTTGCCCGTACTATAGTATAATAGTACAATATTTACCCCTATAGATCGACTAAGTAGTAAATTTGAAAGAAAGATAACTCTTTGATATTTGAAAATATTCAAATCTCACCTAGTGCAAACAATTTTTAGGGGTCACGTCAATCTGTTTTGAGAGAGAGCTTTATCTTAATCAAGTCTATGTGATGGTGAATTTGATCTGTGTGGAACAGTGACTAACCGAAGGTGAAGTCTAAACCACGGATAAAAAAGGCACTACAATATTCATATGTGACAGCAAATTAATCCTCCTGATTTTAGTAGCTAGCTAGTGCTCTTGAAAAGGATATGAAACTCTCTTTTCAAACTTTAGCTTTGAAAAGCCTTTTACTTAAGAGTTTGATCGACAAGAAATTAAATAACGAGGAAAATTCAAGTACGGAAAGATGTACGGCCAAGACCATTAATTTGTTATTTAGTTATTCCTATATGAACATATTATATTCGTTAACTTAGTTACAAATTAAATATCTCAACATGAAAAATACCAATTATATAACACGATTTACGTTTCTTGATCCACTGCATCCTTAGTCGTTTCAGTCTATCGAGAGTTACAACCACAAACAAATCGCCTTCACTTTTCATCAATATTAAATTAAATAGTCTTTGAAAAGAGAATTGAAGTTCGTTTATCTAAAGATTTTAATATTAATTTAGATGCAGTTTTATTAATGATAATGAAATGATTATTAGTATACGAGTTGAATAATAGAATTCTGAAGGTATAATTAATTCTTTTTTCAACGGCGAAGTTTTATTAAGCTCGTAATAGCAAGAGACCAGCAACTGAGCTCAAAAAAAAAAAACATTACACTGGATATATATATATATATATATATATATATATATATATATATATATATATATATATATATATATAACATATATATCGAGAGTTACAACCTCAAATAATAAATATATAATACTATATGTAGAATGATATTTCAATAAGTACTCAATAATAATGTAAATCATATATAGTCGATCATTACCGATTTACACGCGAACACTCAGAGACTGTTATTACTATACAATTGCAAATTCTCAATACTTGGTACTAATTATATAGGGATTAGTGCGTAGGTATGCTGCATGCACTTAACTTTGTCTGATGGTGTGTATCAAACTTTCAATTAATTTTGGTTTATTGTGTATATTCGACTTGTTATTACTAGTAACCGGTGACGTGAGATTCGTTTTTGACGACGTGTCAGATGATGTTATGAGTTATGACTTATACAATTACCACGTCGTCAAAAATACCGATTACCAGATGAGTAAATGACAGTCCGATGGATTAGTTAAACTTGAATATTGATACTATATAGTTAATTCATGAATAAAATTTCTAGGTTTGCTTTCAAATTAATTGCCACGTCATGACAAGGTTTTGCAGCTTCCAGGAAAGTTCTGATCATAGGTAGTTTGCTATTATAAAGAGTGAGTTTAATTTGCCGTTTCGGTACTACATTACTCAGCTCATCAAAATCTACAAGTTTTCACCTCACATCACCACATACATATAACAAACAAACAAACAACTTAACCAAATGGCTTCTACTGAACCATGGCTACTCGAAAACGGTTCAGTCAAGAAGCTAACCAAGGAAACTAGGCACGGTCATGGTCATAGCCGAACTGCCCATAATATGTCCTCATCTTCCCTTCGTAGAAAGTCCGATATGTCCCTTGTATCGAAAGTGCCATGTTCAACTCTTAGAAAATTCTTGGCTAATCTCCAAGAAGTCATTTTGGGTACTAAATTGTCTATCCTTTTTGTTGCCATTCCGTTCGCTATTGCTGCCCAACACTTCGGGTTTTCAAGGGTGAGTTCCATTAAATATTGCCCTCACACACCACCACCGGTCATACCTGTGTACCAGAAATATGTAAACGTAAACGTCTTTGGTTCCACCGGTCATACAGGTTTCAAAGACGTTTACGTTTTTTTTTTCTCCTGGTGACGGAGTACTTTTAGCGTTTTGGAACCAGAAATATGAAAACTTGGAGTTGTGAGGATTGATTTACAACTCAAATAGTCAAATGCTTGCATACATTTTTAGTTCTTTTAGAAATATTTAATTAGTTATAATTTGAACACCTGGTACATTTCTTGTGATAATGACTATATTACTTGCCTAAATCATGATTAAACATCTTCCTAACCCATTTTGTTTTCATCTTGACGTGTCAATAGAACTGAAGAAACCACAAATTTTATTACTACTTGTAATCTATATCTACATCTTGACGTGTCAATATGAAAACGTATGTTAATGAGGTTACTATGCATCACTTAATTACATTTTTAATGTTACGGTTTCAGTTATTTTATACGGTATTTATAATTAAATGATTTTATTAAATGTAGCCCTTATGCTTATGATAAACACGCAGAAAAATGTTATAAGTAAAAATAACTGCAATTTTGAAAAAAAAAAATTAACTGTCATGTACAATATTTGTATGCGTGATAATCATAGCTCTGAGGGCTATAGTTAGCAAAATGCTAATGATTCTTTTTCTGTTTTGTGAAAAACAGCCATGGGTGTTTTCATTGAGTTTACTTGGATTAATTCCGCTTGCGGAACGTGTTAGCTTTCTAACAGAGTAAGTACATTATTCAGTTTACATGTATTTTTGTTGAAATTTACTTCAAGTGATCAACAAAACTAACTTAATTCTTTTTCTTCAATGTTTCATTTCATTATATACAGGCAAATTGCTTTTTACACTGGTCCCACAGGTAATATTTGATAATCAATTTGGATTTTCATTAATTTCTCTAAATTCTTATGTCATGTTATTTTATGTAAGTACTAATTAAGTTTATTAATCACATATTGATTTAATTAATTGCAGTGGGAGGGCTGTTGAATGCAACATGTGGAAATGCAACAGAACTGATAATAGCAATATTTGCATTAATGGAAAACAAAGTGGATGTTGTCAAATATTCACTCTTGGGTTCCATTTTATCCAACCTTCTTTTGGTTCTTGGCACTTCTCTTCTTTGTGGTGGCATTGCTAATGTCTCTGTTGAACAAAAGTTTGATAGGGTACTATATATACACATTTATTTATTATTAATTATACTCCTAAATAAATTATAAATTATTATTTTTACTTTTGGCATTTTTTAAAAAATTAACTTGTGATCTGCATATGATATATCCGTTGAAACAGAAACAAGCAGATGTGAACACAGCATTACTGTTGCTGGGGCTGTTATGCCATGTGTTACCACTGATGTACAGATATGCAGTTGGAAGTGCTGAAAGTACAGCTGCTGATGCACTGAGTACAACTAAAGCAATACTGAATTTGTCCAGAGCTAATTGTGTTGTCATGCTTGTTGCTTACTTAGCTTACCTTATTTTCCAACTCTGGACTCACCGCCATATCTTTGAAGCCCAAGAGGTACATTGTATTACACCTGCTTACTGGTAGCCTCAATATTACACTTGTTTGGTACAACTAACTAATATATGTAGGCTCGTAGAACAACATCATAAGTCATAACTGCCTATGAAATGAACGTATCATAACGTACGATCAACCTATGAAATGTATCAATTAGTTGTACAATATAACTAACTGACAAAATTTGATAGCTCACACCATGTCATAGAAATATATTACAAGTACATTAATTACTCTATGGGTTCTTGAAATTACACAACTATTATTAGAAACTTCGCATCATATCGATCACTTGCATAAGTAATGAGAATATATCATATTGTAGGAAGAGAATGAGGATGGAAGTGAAGAGGAAACAGCAGTGATTGGGTTTTGGAGTGGAATGATTTGGCTAATTGGAATGACTGCAGTTATCTCATTGTTATCTGAATACTTGGTGGACACTATTGAGGTTTGACACCATATCTTGAAACTTACTTACTAGAAGTTCTACTTATCAGTAAAAGATTTATATTACTGTCTTCAATTTGTAAGTACTTCTGATATAAAAACTTTAATAAAATGTGACTAATCGGAGTAATTGAGGTTTGCCCATTTTTTTAAAATGATCATCTTTATAAATGTTACTATCTTACGAAAAGTTAAAAAACATTCACATTTCTATCTTTAAGTTGTACTAATTGATACTCCAATGTGAATAAATCGGATTGATAGGCAGCCTCAACTTCATGGGGGATATCAGTGAGTTTCATTAGCATCATTGTGCTACCAATTGTTGGAAATGCAGCAGAGCATGCTGGTGCAGTCATCTTTGCTTTCAAGAATAAACTGGTAACATTTTCTGCTTTAAAAAATGTTTAGAGTTTTGTCCCATAAACTAATTACCACATGCTGATTTTAATTTTTTTTTTCATAAATGCAGGATATAACTCTGGGTGTGGCACTTGGTTCTGCAACTCAAATTGCTGTTTTTGTGGTGAGTTTTCTTCTTCAATTCATTAACTGACGGCATAGGGAAATATTTCACCCCATTCATACTAATTGTATTTTACCTTCTTATACGATACAGGTTCCAATGAGCGTTATTGTTGCATGGATAATTGGCATCAAGATGGATCTTGATTTCAATCTACTAGAAACCGGTTCTCTTGCTATCACGATTATAGCAGTAGCTTTCACATTACAGGTACATTTATCTCATGTTTTACAATTTTTATTATTTATCATCATATCATAAATATTTGCAGGATAATATAACTAATAAATTTATTGTATTAATATTTGCAGGATGGAACTTCTCATTACCTAAAAGGAGTAGTCCTTCTACTCTGCTATTTTGTTATTGGAGCTTGTTTCTTTGTACAAACTTCTCCACATGGTAAAAATTTATTGTATTTCTCCTTATTTCTATCTGTTGCTATATGTTAATTAGTCCTCCATATTAATTAATCAAGGTTTCTGACTATTTCTTGATAATTTTCGTTCTTTTTCTAGCACACGGCCCCCATGGCATCAGACCGAAACTATCGAACGATGGGATCTTTAGAATTTGAAGGGTACTTGACTCAAGGTACGGAATCGTGTTCTATAAATTTAGATTTAAACATCTAGAGGACGATATATGTAGCAGTATTGCACGAGTTACTATACCGACAACCAAAACAGTCTAAAATTTATATTCAATAATTGGTAGTAAGGAATTTATCTCATTTTGAATATAAATTGGGGATGCAGGGGTCTGAGTTTTGAGAGGTGAAATTACATGCATGATGTCTTCATACTTTATTCTTTGATTGGAGCTGAATGTAATGGTTTATGGAGTGTGAATTGCTTCACATCGTGTTCTTGTTGACGAGCTGAGTCGACATATTTCCTTTGTAATTTTTCTTCTATAATTTGTAATCTTATATATGGTGAAAGGTTACATATGCATTAGCATAATGTTTAATAAATAATCTGGATTTTTTGTTTGTGTGTGATTTTTGATATGGACGAATGTGTTGGGTGCAAACTCATATCACACATCGAAAAAATAAAGAAACTAAAGCATATAAATAAGTTCATGGGCTACTCCCTCTATCACTAAATTTAGTTTTAAAATGGAACCTCGTCTGGGCATATATATGACTTTGGACTAGTTGGGCTGAAAATGGTTCTGACTGGGTCAACTATGAGCGGGTTTTCATTGTTTTTCAACTCGGGTTAACCCACCGGATTTCCCGATCGGATCGGTGACCCAAAACCAGCGGATTTCATGTTTTTTTCTTTTTTTCCGTTTGTTTGGACCATTTGACAGTAGTTAGGGTGGTGAATGGTGTTCTCGGTGGTGGTAGCGAAGTCTTTGAAAATTGACGGAAATGTATGTTTGGTTGAAATTAAATGGTGTGTGTTGTGTACCTAAATTTCTTTTTTCGTCAAACATGCATCTGGGTTTGTAACTGAAGATCCAAGTGGGTTTTACAATTTGTTTTCATCGGACATTTGTTATGGATCTCGTGATAGAAAACTTAGGGTTTGTTTGGGTGGTGATAATGGGTGTTGCCCACACGGTGGTGGTTGAAAATCTACATCTGCGTTTGGAATGTTAATGTTTAAATATTATGTTTTACTACCTCCATCCCATTTAAGATGTCTGCGGTACAATTTTGAGATGTTTACTTTGATGTTTAACCAATAAAAAAGATGTTAATGGTAGGTGTGATATTTGATTGGTGAAAATTGTACTTAGTTAAAAATTTTAAAACTGCGTGCAGAATCAAAGTGAACGCTTTAAGTGGTACGGATAGACGGAGGGAGTATTATGTTTGAGGTGGGATATATTTCTTAAAAGAAAAGTTACAGGGGATGTGATTGAATGTTTAGAAAGAGATAATGGTAAAGGATAAGCGGTGACAGATAGATAGATAGAAGGAGAAGAAATGAATATCTTTCTTTTTTCACATATTTACACATCTACCACTATATTTGCACTATGATCGTAAAACTGGTTCGACCGGTGGGCAACCCGGTTCAACCGGACCTAGTCTTTTTCGGGTCAAGTCAAGACCCAATTTTTAAAACATTGCTTATAGGTTAGCAACAAAATATTGAGATCCGTTTGCATTGAGTTAATCATTAGAGATTTATGCGCTTTTTCTAGAAAAAGAAAATACAAATTTTGATCTGATAATTTAAGACTTTAAGATTTAAGTGGGCATTCTAATTTTAAAGAAAGTTACCTCTTATATTTAACCCAACCCAACATCTAATACCTAATACTATTAATAATGCATCTTGTACATTGAATCTTAAACTCTCAAAACAAAATTAAAATTACTCATTTACCCCTGTTACATTATATATGAAATTTACTTAAATTTGAAAGTTATTATTCGAAAAATACTTTTTTATATATTTGATGAGAAAAGATCATTAGAGTACAACATATTTTGAAAGAATGGAGGTACCAATGAAAATGTGCCACGTGTACAAAAAATCCATTTAACCTCAAGATGTTAAAAATTAATTATCTCACAAACGGCAAATCGAAGAATTATGAAAATTGCACCATAAAATTCAGTGTGTTCTCCTCTTCGATTAGACATCTCACAAGGTATACTTTCGACGAGTTTTTTTTTCATTTTTTGGTGGGTTTTACAAATTACTAACACATGTGTTAGTGTTTGGTTGTACATTTGATTTAGGATTACGGTTAGGGTTTAAGGTTTAGGGTTTAGATTTTAGTATGATTTAGGGTTTAGGGTTTTATAAAGCGTTTAGGGTTTAGGGTTTGGGGTTTAGGGTTGCAAAACCCTAAACCCTAAACCTTAAACGCAACATGTTACCACATGTGTTAGTAATTTGTAAAACCCAACAAAAAACGAAAAAAAAAACTCGTCGAAAATATACCTTGTGAGATGTCTAATCGAATAGGAGAAAACGCCGAATTTTATGGTGCAATTTTCATAATTTTTCGATTTGCCGTTTGTGAGACAATTAATTTTAAAAAAGATGGGGTAAATGAGTTTTTATATACATGGCACAATCTCATTGGTTCTCCCATACTTTAGATAATTATTGTAATTTAATGATTCCATCTCTATATTTTATAGGGGTATACTATTTGCACACCCCTATTTACTGATTGCACACCCCCTATCCCATCAAATCGTCCTTTTTTTTTGTTTTTTTATCCAAATTCCTAATTGCACACCCTCCCTAACTATTAAATCGATTTTCATAATTTTGTTTTAATATTTTTAACGGATTCATATTTTATAAAAATAATACGTTTTTATAAAAATAATATGTTTTTATAAAAATAATATGTTTTTATAAAAAAATTATGTTTTAAAATGTTTTTTACTAAAATTTTTTTATAAATAAACATTATTACTATAAAAAAACATTTTTAAGATATATATTTATTTTTTTTAAAAGGAATATATATGATGATTTCTTTGAATGAATAGTAAGTTCACGTGAATGGTAAATTATTGTCTAATATATTTAATAAAAATGTAGTCGATTGACCAATAAATGGTTGATTTATAAAAAAAACTCAAAACATAAATTGCTAATTATCTTTTATAAATATTTCATAATTTTTATAAAAATTTATATTCTATAAATAATTAAAAAGGCTATAAGACGAAATAGACAAAAATAAAATAAAATATTTAATTAATTTGACGGAGTGTATAGTGCAAATAGAATTGAAATTTGATATTGTCATAATGAGAGTAATAATTATGAATTTAGTCTGCTTTATATTTTTGATTCCTTTTAAAATTTAATTTGAGCACTAACCATTTAAAGTTATCGTCGCGCATAGAAATTTAAAAAATGAGTTGTTAAGTTAACATATTAAAATATTGTCTATAAACTAATAAAAAGATATTACTTGTTATTTAATAAATACACTATTGTGCGTAATAAAAATTGATAAATAAATTAATTATCGCTATATTGCGCCGTAAATGTGATAGTTTATAGGCATGCTTTTTGTTTATGCACAAAGTAAGAAGTAAACACCCACCAACAACATAAATACTCATAAACCTTTTACATTTCTTTGTTTGCATTTTTACCTTATCTTCCTTTTAACAACCAAAACCCCTTTTGATTCTCCCAAAATCCCACTTGATTCCTCAGATTCCAAGATTCAATTTCACTGTTAAATCTAAACTCACAAAATGATACCCAAAAACAACCAACCAACTTTAATTTGGAAGCACATTCCGGGTCTTGAACCCGTAACATACGAAGAAAACAACCTCCTGTTATCTCCTAAACTAACCGCTGGTAATGGGTTCGCTTGTGTTTCGATGCCGGACAAAAAGATACTTCCGGCGACGACAGAATTTACACCCACGGCGGCGCAAATGTTGAAACACCCACTTGCTGTTGTTGCGTTGGTGCCTAAAGAAGCTGCCTTGTTCACCGCCGGTGCCGTCGCGGGCGCCGCTGCTAAAACTGTTATTGCACCTCTTGACCGGATTAAACTCATCATGCAGGTCATATCATATCATATCAAATCAAATTAGTAATTTTGTTGTGATTTTTGTTACTCGAGCAACAACTTTAGCAGCGTTGACGAATTCTTGTAATTTTAAGGTTTTTTGTGGTCTTAATCTTATTTATTTTTATTTTTTAAAAAACTAATAGACGATTGGGATCATGTTAATTTTGGGTTTATAAATTTCAAAATGTAAGTAAAATATTAGTAATTTTTTGTGGTCTATTTCTTGTAGTTCAATTGTGTAAAGCTTTAATTTTGTTGAAGTTGTGTTTATTGGGACCCATGATATGTATCTTCAGAATATCTCTATTATTTGTGAATGTGAACTGAAATTACAAAAGATGTCTTTTTAACTACTTGGCCTATTATGCTTATTACATTTTGTTTGTTTGTTCATTTTGCAGACTCATGGATTGAGAGCTGGGCAAGAAAGTGCAAAGAAAACAATTGGATTCATAGAGGTATTTTATATTAAGATTTCTTATAGCTATTTTTGTGTTTTTATTATCAATGTGATGTTAATAATCTTCATCAGTAGCTCCCAGATATGGTACATGATCTCTATAATCTGTTTCATTATCACCCCTCTGCAGCTCTGCTAGATATCAAGGGTTATTCAGTTTTTTCACTTCCATCTTTAGTAGAAATTTCAATGGATGTTTCATACTAATTGCAAAGTTTCAAGATTCCCATATTATGATATAACTGAACGCAACTTATTACTTCTATTGAATTGCTTATAGAGTTAATGAGATAAATTTGTACACTAAATCAATGGCATCCGTATTTTGCTATTTTCTGATAAATTACTACTGGCAAAGAGCTCAATTTGGATTGAAATTTGTCCGAAAAGGGAACTGTTTCTTAAAATTCAAATAAACTTGCTTACACGTGTTTTTTTGGAAAAGGCAGATTATCATTAAAAAAAAAACAAGTTTACACGTGTTACATTGTCCTTTCTCTCAATAAGGTTATCTCACTTTAGTTTGGTGTCGGTATATGAAATTGTTTGCAGGCACTTATTTCTGTAGGAAAGCAAGAAGGAGTAAAAGGGTACTGGAAGGGTAACCTTGCTCAGGTGCCTTACCCCTTTCACTCCATATTTTAGTATTCTGTCATCGATCAGTCCTCAAGATTCTAGGATTATTTTTTCTTTGAGATTACTGCATTGTTGCAGGTGATACGTATTCTTCCTTATAGTGCTGTCCAACTATTTGCTTACGAGTCCTACAAGGTACGTAGAAAGTAGATACTTTTTTTGAGAGTAGTTGTAAGTGATATTTTCTGTGTGGGATAAAATATATGTTTAGGCCTATATTACTGAGTAAAATATGTTTTGGTCACTATAGTATAAAAGGTACGTGATATTTTCTGTGTGGGATAAAATATATGTTTAGGCCTATATTACTGAGTAAAATACGTTTTGGTCACTATAGTATAAAAGGTACTTCATATTCCCCCCAAACAAGTGATGTGACCATTTTACCCTTGTAACGGGGGTGTTTGGATTTACCATGTAGAACTGATTATCTGGCTTCGAGTTGTAGCAAGTTGCAATAATTTGTCTTTTTTTTTTTTTTTTTGTTGACGTTGGATAAACAGATTCCGCTTCTGTTAGTTTAATTATTATTTATTAAGCAGCTTACCAGCTGCAAAATAAAACAGATTACTTTCTGAGCGTCTTTTATCTGATGAGAGTGAAGATATTATTGTGGGTCCCATCCACATGATGCAAGAGAAATGAACATGGGACCTACAAGATGAGGGGAGATGGTTTAAACATATGGCATCTTAAATAATGTTAACTTCGCAGAAACTTTTTAAGGGGAAGGATGGCGAGCTTTCTGTTATTGGAAGATTAGCTGCAGGTGCTTGTGCTGGCATGACTTCGACTTTTGTAAGATCATCTTTGAACTCTCTCTCTTTCTCTCTCTCTCTCTCTCTCTCTCTTCCAGATTTTGATTTTATCAGTTATATGTCCAATGATCGCAACGTTCCTCCTTGAATAACAACTAACATGTGGAGTTGTTTGCCATTGATTTACTTTTGTCCCATGAAAATTGTAATGTTTGATTTGTCACATGGTTAACAACGTGTGACTATTTGTCAAGTATCTGAAAATCGTTGTGTGGGTGATGTATCTTTTATCATCGTATTAGTGGACTTGCTTTCTTATAAATCATACAATAACGTTGAGATTATTTTCAGGTGACGTACCCATTAGACGTCCTCAGATTACGAATGGCGGTTGATCCTGGGTATCAAACAATGACCAACGTAAGATTAATTTTAACTAGTGGTGACAATTTCAAGCCAGTACTTAATGGAACGATTTTGGGCTGTGTTTTTTTTTTTATCTTAAAAGTGCCAAATGGGCCAGATCTAAAAAGAATTAGAGAAAAAGGGAATGGGTCAGACTGGTTAAAACTTAAAAGATGTCCAAAAGTCTATTAATGAAGAACTCAACCTTCTTCTGTTTAAAGATTTAAATTATTATTGTAATCATTATCGCAGCATATTAACTATTTAGGTGGCCCACCCTACAGGCTAGTGGCCTAGCAGTATCTAGGTGGCCCAACAAGTAAGAGGTTGTTTTTAAGTCCCTATAGGGACATGTCACATGTGTGTTTTAAGGCGTGTAATTAGTGCGCTAGTCTTTTCCGTTTAAACAAAAAATTTATTTTTATGACTTTTTAAGAAGTGGACAAAATATTGTTTGCTAGTCAATCCAACATGTCTGACCCATTTTAACCATACCAAGAAACCATTTCAACCCAAACCTTCTGACCAGCATATTCCATCTCTTTGTTTATGGTTTACTTGAGCTATAGATCCGTTTCTAAAGTTGGGTGTTGCTCTACTTTCAGGTTGTAGTAAATATGCTAAAAGAGGAAGGACTCGGATCTTTTTATAGGGGACTTGTGCCTTCTCTCATTAGTATAGCACCCTACGTTGCAGTCAATTTTTGCGTTTTTGACTTGTGAGCCTACTATTACATCAAGAGGAACAGGATACCTCCATTTTAATTTAGAGATGTTGACTTAGGATGCACTCTTATTTTTGTTAGTTCAAATTCGAAAAATATTTTTCTTTTGGACAACAAAATTTCTTTCTTAGTAGTCATTAAATTTTTGAACATGGAACCCTTCTTTGTCAAGGTCTTGTTTGACAATGTTTTTGTTTTTATTGTTATAAATTATAGACAAAAAAGCAATTTTTTCAGGAGTCTATATTTTCAGAACATCAAAATCTGTACACAAGATATTGTGAATGACACTCGTTGCTTGCATTCCAAATATTGTAGAAAGAAGTTAAATGTTACCAAGCCTGCTTCACCATATTTGGATTTTAAAGTTTACTTGTTTTACCAATAACAGGGTTAAGAAGTCTTTGCCCGAAAGGTTCCGTAACAAAACTGAAGCTTCACTAGTCACTGCCTTTATGGCAGCTGCTGTTGCCACACTTACCTGCTACCCGTTGGACACTATAAGAAGACAAATGCAAATGAGGGGTACACCTTATAAGACGGTTTTGGATGCGTTTCCAGGTAATATTATATGGCTTTGTCAAGCTTTTCACTAAAGAAGCTCTACTGGATATATATACCAAGGAGAAATATAAAAACAAAACTAAAAACAGTTCAAGTAAGATTACAGTTAAAACCTTAGAGGTGGAAATTTCGACCTATTTACTTACCATGGGTTCATTTGGCTTCTGTTTAACTTCAAAGGGATCAAATCCAAGTTTAGCTTAAAGCAGAACATGTCAAATGGGTCGAATGTATCCAAGAAGGTTTCAAGTCATCCGAAGTTTATTGTCGATGCATACAACCTCCTAAATCGTTCAAATTGATGATCTGGACATATTGTAATAATATTGTTATTGTAATCATACATAAAGCATTGATGCTAGTTGTCTTTTTTTCTTCTTTAAATGGACAAAAAAGTGTTTTCAGTTCAACACGAACGTCGCCTGACCCGTTTGACCTGTAATTAAACATGACTCATTTAACCCGACCCCGTTATGACCTTCTACCCAACCCAGCCTACTCCACCAACTTGCTACCTCTCGTTGAACCCTTAAATGGAACTTAAGGAAAAAAAAAGTATAAAAACTAAGCCAAGTGAGTCATTTAGGTTCGGGTCTCTTAAGCTTTACTTATTTTTGCTCATTACTTTGCCAAGCCTGGCCGAAACGATAAAATGTAATTTCCTTGACTAGAGAAAAATGGTAACTAGTATGTTTAAGTATGTAAGAAGTACTAGTAAAGAAACATTTCGGAGATAAACCGTATTTTAACATATGTGAGTTTTGAGTTTGAATAGTACTACCTCTGATCTTTATGAATTAAAAGCTGAATCTTTTTTAGCATATGGAGTTATGACTTCCTCTAACCAGATGTTTCTTCTAAATATCAAAGAAATGCAATTGATCATCTGATTGGATAATCTTTTGCAGGTATTATTGCCCGGGATGGTGTTGCTGGCTTATACAGGGGTTTTGTGCCAAACGCGTTAAAAACTCTACCAAACAGCAGGTTTGCTTAATTTCTCTATGTTCTCCAGTCTCCAGCCTTCTTCCTTCCATGTTCCTTAAAGATTCAAACAAGTTGCCCCAATTTTTGCATATTCACAGCAGTTCATTTTGTGTATGCTTCAAAAACCACTACGTTGTCCACTTGTCCCTAGTAATGCTGTCAACAAGACAAGTAGGCCGGTATAAAAAGGCTGGTCACGCCCAAGACCAAGCTGAACCTAGCTGACCCTTTTTGAATTGTATTAAATTGCATATAATCTCCAAAAGTGTTTTATCAGAAAAAGTTGCAATAATACAGTATTTGTGATAATATCTAAAACATTAGTTCTTTAGAAATAAAATATGAAGTTGGGTGCGAATAGCAGCTATAAGTCGGATCCAACCCAACCTGAATTAAGTAGTACCCGCTTTGACCCGTTACACAACTTATCGGCCCCATCCATTTTGTCACCTCTAAGTTCAACCAAAGCTTGAGCTAATACGAGTTCAGAGTAACCAAGGTTAATGAAGTCAAACAGCAACCACCTGGCAAGCCCAAGTTAGTTGACTGTATTAGAGCTTAACAAGTCCATACCAGCCACTTAAAATAATATATGTACTTTAGTCACCAAACTTACTAGTCATTGGATTTTTAGTTTTCAGTTGTAGTTCTTAAGATCTAATATAGAGCGGGCAAAATGGCGAGTTGGGTGGGTTGGGAAAATGTATCAAAACAGAATGTGGCATGGGTTGACCCAAAATACCATTTATCCTTGAACCAACTTAACTTCTCATTTTGCTTTGTTCTTGCAGCATTAGGCTCACTACCTTTGATGCTATGAAGCGTTTGATCGCAGCAAGTGAGAAGGAGTTCCAAAGAATCTTGGAGGAAAACAAGCTTGAAGAAAAGCTAGGTTCAAGTGCTTCCACAACATAGATTACACTTTAACTTATCGTAAATCTTTGCTTGTACTATAATATCAAATTGTCATATTTAGAGATATTATGATTTTATACGTGTCTTTATGGATCCAAAATCAGCTTCATCGTATTTGTGGCTTCTTGATTATCTGCTATTGTGTTGTAATCTAGCTTTTTAGCTGCAACATTTGTATCTTACATAAATCCCAGCACTGTGCAAAGATGTTATTTCACTTGGTCCATTTCATTTATGGGTCCCATTCTATGTATTTGGTTAAGTTTCGATGGATAATAAACATGATAGCGAAGACCAGAAGATGAGGAAGAAAGTGTATTTCTTAATGGGTCATAGAACTCATTCTTATGTTAAAAGCCCAAGTTCCTAAAATTGTTAAGTTCGGCCCTGAATAAGAACTTTGACAAGTTCATGGATACAGTATTCATACCATCGAAATCATAGAGTCGGTATAATTTCAGACGAATTCTTGACCTACTTTTTCTTGAGGACGAGGGAGTATGAAATTGGCCATGAAAGTCCGGAACAACTAATGAGACAACTCGAGTCCAAAAGATTAGAAATATCAATCAAAGCATAATTTGTTGTGTTAGAACTTTTGTTGTGACGCTTAGTTACAAGAAACTCCTCATTTTTGAAAGACGTTTTAAAAATACGTTTTCAAGCATGTGTGCAGACCAATTTTGTGATAGAAAAAAATCATTAAATTCCTACTCATATTTTGAAAAAAATGAGAAATTCATATGTTACTTTTAAATGCATGTTTTTCTTTTAAATTTACATTAGACCACTCACATGGTTAGTGTGCCATTTTTGTGTCAGTTTTGACACCTCAGCGTCACCTTAACACTTCTAAACTAACACAAAACTGACACAACGGTGTTAACATTAACTGTTTCACTTTAATTTCTTAAGCTCACACATAATATAAATTAAAAACATTATATTAATAAAAAAAACATTACACTAATACAAAAAAATAATAATATTATGTTAGTTAAAATAACATACTACAATTAAAATAGTAAATGTAAAATAGTAGTCTAGTCCTCGTCTTCGTTTTGTTGCAAACACAAATAAAAACTCGAACAGAAACCTAAACCATACTATTTTTAAATTTTGTTTCATTTGGCGATTAGTTGTTTTTTATTACGTTTCACCTCAACTAAAGAGTTGTAGTTTTTTTGTATGGTTCGTCAAAAACTTTTTTCCGATTGTGAATTTCCTATCACACAATATGTGGAAGCTTCGACTCACTATCCGGCCAAGATTTTGCACTCATGGTCGGTCCATTTAACTTTTTGTCTTTTGTGTTGGTTTGCAAATTCTGGTTCGGATTCACCTTCTTCTTCTTCAACGACGGATGACGGTGTTTGGATGTTTTGGAAATGATATTAAGAAGAATTGCGGTGATGTTTAGACATTTTGTGTGTGTAAGTACTGTATAAATATGGTTGTGTGAGAAAGAAAAGTTTGTAGTAGTTGTGTGAAAAAGATGTGTATAATGTGTATATATATAGGATTGAAAAAGTAAGTAACAAAATATATATATTTTTCAAAAAATAATGGGTAAACTGATAAAAACGTATAATTTTGTTTTCTATTTTGATTTCAACGATCAAAAGTAAAAAAAAAACGTATAATTCCCTCAAATGCCCAACAATTCGCTCAAATTATTAAAAATACACATGAATTCGCTCAAATGCTCAATATTTCGCTCAAATGCTTAGAAATTCGCTCCAATTGAAAAAAATACTACATTTCGCTCCAATTTAAAAAAACGTATTACATTTCGCTACAAGTTGATGTGATGGCGTGAGATTTCTTAATCAAAACGGATATTTTCAAAATTTTGTCAGCATCGAGATATAGAAGATCCTAATTATTATTAATTTTTTCAATTGCTAGCCATAGTAGGGAGTACTACTTTTATACAATATTTCTGGTAACCGATAATGTAGACCCTGCATTCCAGACGTTGCTGCTTTCCTTCCCACAAAACTGTAAAACTACTTGAATCACTCAATATATCTTCCATCACATCATTTTAAATTATCATAAATCCTAAATCCCTTTCAATTCAAGCCCTAACTACAAAATGTCATTCTCTTTGCGTCTGTCCTTCCCAAATTTCAAATCTAATGGCATACCGAAACATACAACTACCACTAGAATTCAATTCCTATGCAATTCTTCTTCCAATCAAACTGATTTTGGCGATTCACACCGTAAAAGGTATCACTTACACTTTGATCCCGTTTATTAAAAAAAATTGTTTGTATGCATTTTGAAGTCATGTGCGGAAGAAAAATTAGCTCCGGCTTCACTCGTGCGATTTAGCATTTTTGTTTAGTTATTTACCAAATGAACATAGAGGATGATTATATACTCGAATACACTAAGTGGTCTTAAGATTGTGTCATTTTGAACTAAATTCCATTTACCTAAATATAGTAAATGAGGCATATCATTTGGTTCATATTAGAATTATAGCACATACAATCACCAAAAGTGATTGTACTATTCATAACATATTCATATTGAAAGTTTGGTTCAAATGGTTGATTTATATTGTCATTGTTCAATAGGTCATGTTAATTTCCTTATAATATTTTACAAGCATGTACATGTAGAAAGATATTTTGACATTTTGACCATGAATTGAGATGATGGGTTATGTGTGGTACCTTCTTCACCCTATTGTCCTATTATATATTAATATCCTATTATATATGTGTTTATCTTTAAGGTGTAATATTGTATACTAAAAAAATTCAACCATGTGATAGTCATCATATACTTTTAAAACATTAGTAGTTCATGTATGGTGAAATGAAGAGTAAGGTAGCCTTGGAAATATGTGTTTTTCATATAAAAGTCAATTTTTACCAAGTAATATTATGTAAACTTCATAGTTCATGTATGTTAATTGTAACTTTTGATTTTCTTTTTAAGTGTTGTTTGTTGATATTATCACAACTTACTCATATCTTTTTAAAAGAAAAATGAGAAGAGAACTAATATTTGACAAGCTAAATGTGTATAACAAAAGATGCTCTTCCGTTTATATTATCAAAATTATCAAATATAAATCATCATTGTGAGGTTTAAGATGTGCTTTGCAAATTAAATAAAAAATAAATGCTCTATTAGGATGTATATTAGAGGTAAGATTGACTTCGTATTTACTTTAACTTAATGGATCCTAAACACTACTAGAATGTATATGTGCTATGTAATATTTGATATGAGCTAACTGTCGCTATAATTTATATTCCAAATTTCTATTGATTATTTTATCTAATTAAATTTTTATACCTTTAAATCCCGCCGCAACGCCCAGTTGAAAAATCCTCGTTTTATACATTTGTCAATGTGTTACTAAATGAACTGATTATGTTTGTTGAAACTAATATTATCGTGATGTTGCAATGCCATCTTTTGTCTCTAGAGGAAATGATTTGATACTTGCGCTCTTTGTTCATTTTGGATGTAGTGATGGTAGCCGACATCAAGTTGTTTTGGTGGAAAGATACGTAAATGGAACATCTAAAAGGTATTTTCATTTGCATTTCTTGTTGTACAGTTTGGATCATATTTGAGCTAAAGCTGTATGCTTTAATAGCTTTCTTGTTGGGATGCCCTTAGATAAACTCAAGGTCTTTCCTGTATGAAATCTCAAACCAGATCTTTAGTAATCATCTTGAAATAAGAAAAAAAATCATCTTGAAAAAAAGAACAGTGTTAGAAAGATTGGTTATGGTTCAAACGGTTCCCCTCTTTTGGCATGTTTCATGGAGAAATTTAGATGCTTGACTAAATAGGCCAATACTTTCGTTGAACTAGTACCAATATTATAAATGGAGGTAGTATAATTTACTTGTCACAGTTTCTCGCATATACATATCGACACTCCTACCACAAGGAAAAAGGGGCCTTATTTTATGTAAAAGTGCGGTAGAAAGTGGCATGGTAGTTAAGGCGAACGGTCGGGCCGTTTAATCCATTAAGCCGGATCCGGACAGTCATTTCGACTTATCACGCTTAGGCCAACGAATTCACTCGGTCCTTCGCCTTTTTCGGTGGTGTGCACCAACTGTGATCCTTAATGAGGTTTCTTGGGTAAACTCGGTTAACT
Organism: Gnaphalium uliginosum; assembly: GCA_963930675.1. Lineage (NCBI taxonomy): Eukaryota > Viridiplantae > Streptophyta > Magnoliopsida > Asterales > Asteraceae > Gnaphalium > Gnaphalium uliginosum. Next base: position 55,528,128 of record OZ005680.1, on the reverse strand, counting down.
TTTTTCACTTGGCCCTTGCCTTTTTGCGCCGCTTTCCTAACGTCAGATGTTGGGCTGTTGCCTCAGCAGTGCCTTTCCCCTTTTACTATCTTTCAAATTGGTGAAGGTGTTATAGCCATGTTTATGCTTGTGATTCTTTCATGTGTTCTAATGGGTGAACTTTAAGTATTTTTACCATAGTTGTCGACTCGTGACTTGTTTCCTTGATTTTTGACTCGTGACTCGTATCCTGACTCGACTCGTAAGAGTCACAATATACGTAAATTATATGTATATTTTATATATATATATAGAGAATAGTGATAATATTACATATATGTGTACATATATAGTTAAATAGTGTAATAAAGTATTGGAACATACAAAGACCCTAATACAAATTAAATCAGGAAATGTAAAACATTAAAGAAAAGTTAACTAAATCCTTGTCAAATGTAACTAAATGTTAGAAACAATGAAGAAAATGTAACTAAAGAGTTAACCATCTTTTCATGTGTTCGTAAAAGCATCTTTTTTTTTCACAACTTCCCAAGTAAAAGTATAACCTGTCCTTGTATGTTCCCTACCTATTTAAAAAAGACAAGACTTTTTCACTTCAAAAAATAAACATCAACTCTCTCTTCATTACCCACTTTCATCTCCCTTCAGTAACGAGTTTCACCTCCCTTCAGCAATGCTACTTTTTCTTTCAAAACAATACACATGAAGAAGATGATGAGGCAACATGCAAGTAACGTTGAAGGCATAAAGCAGGCAACCAGAAGGTGCATATGATCTGTTGTCGCCACAGTAAAGGGTGTTTAACTCGGTGTTTGCTCTCTTTTTTTGACTCATTTGAGTTCCGAGTTGACTCGGAACGATTTAGTCACTAACTCGCGAGGCAGAGTCCGAGTCAAAGGATCTTACGAGTCTAAAAGCGAGTCGACTCTTTTTAGGTGAATTTGGCTCGACTCGTACGAGTCGACTCGTGACTCGTACGAGTCTAACAACTATGATTTTTACATTTAGTCTTGATTCTTGATTCGATTTTCCCAGTACAGCTGTTGTGTTGGATGTAATTGTCTAGATGGGACTCATCAGGGTATATGTTGATGCATTTGGATATGTATTAGTATGTCTGTACTTGTGTACATAACGTAAATATGTGTGATAATTCTAAAATCACCTATAATTTCACCAATGAAGAACATGTACTATAGTAACCATGGTTTTACAAGTGTTGTATGCATTTAGATAACTTTTACCCTACATGAATACATGTGTAGATTAATTTATTTAAAGATACAACATATTTTACTTGATATGTATTATCAATCTTAGACGAGTTTACCTCAAGGTGCTATATCTTCCTAGCATTTTCGCCATATAACATTTTGCAAAATGAATTTAAACCTTTATCTTTAAGATGATGCATTCATCATATTTTTGGTGTTTTCGGTACAAGTTTTAGTTTTTTATTACGTAGTAAATTTCCTTCTTAAGGTGTTGGTTAATATCAGTGAAAGATCTTCAAAATTTTCCGATGCCCTGAAAGTTTCATTGTTGCAAGTCAGGTATCTACTGGATGACGAATTTCACTTGACAACCATTCTCGAGGATGATTCAAAATCTAATGGATTTTCTTTGAAGGAAATGCCCTGGCTTCCTGATATAGTTAAAGATTTTGTTCTACCTGCTGGCTTCCCTGGTACCAAGAAACTGTTCTTTACCACCTTCTACCATTTCTGTCGTATTTCTCATCTTTTCTTTTTCTTTTTGAAGTTCTGTCATATTGAAAATGGTTATCTGTAATAGACATTTGTACTTTTCTCCAACTTTTGCTAACAAATTGAACAGCCAGTTCTCTGCTGGTGCTCAATATAATGGTTGTCTCATTTTTGGCAGAGCATGTGAGCCATTACTCATCGACTCTATGGCCACATAATAGTTTAGTAAGCTTCATATGGCTCAAATGGAGTGTAGAAATTTAAAAGCAATCTGCCTAAGTTAATGTGGTTATCCTTCAAACCCTCGAGTTGTAAAATTTTGTATCATCTTTGTTGTGCAATAAGAAAGACCAACTACATGATATGGTTACGCCACTCGAAATCTCTCTCTCTCTCTCTCTCTTTCTCTAATTCATATTTTATTTTGAATTATGCAGGGTCTGTTTCAGATGATTACTTGGAATATATGTTATTACAGTTCCCAACCAATGTCACTGCATGGATCTGTCACACGTTGGTCACTTCAAGTCTTCTAAAGGCAGGTCAATCTAACTCAAGCCAGTACTTCTAATTGGGTATGTCAAGGCATGCTAATCTGACTCACTAGCTTCTTTTAATTGTACTTACTTTTTGTTGCTGAGCATTTTGATCCTCTAATTCGTTTTGTTTTCCTGTCTCTGTTTTCTCCTTTTAATTTTCTATCTTTTATATCTCCTTTTGTTAATATCTAGTCTTTAGTGAATCACAAGTTATCTAAATAAGTTGAAGATTATAATGTTCTTTGACCATTATTATTTTATCTTCTCTTTTACCCTTCCTATAAATTTTATGCATTAATCTACAGGCAGTTGGTTTGGACTATTCTTCTGGAACTACAGCTGCAGCTTCTGCCGCTGCCATCAGGTGATTTTCTATATATTACCTGCATTATGAAATAAATGTAACAATTTCGTTTTAGGCTTGTGTCAAAATGTATTCAGAATATAGTTCTAACATTATGTGTTCATCTGTTGTTAATCATTACAAACGATCGATGCTAGCGATTTTGGCTCAAAAGATTATTTAGTTTTATTTTGGTGTACAACTAATTGTCAATATTTTTATTAAACTATGCTCCAATGCAACATTTACTTTTATTTTGGGGCAAATAAGTACTCCTATAAGGGTGAAAGCTAAAGGCATGTTTGAGTCCAACGTGAGCACACCTGATGGATAGAATGATTGTAGAATAGAAAGGTTGTTTCTGGCAAGTGACTTGTTTACTAAACATACAGATGGGTGTCAAAAGATGGGATTGGTGCTGTTGGGCGCTTTTTCATTGGTACGGTTGCATCAAAAGCTCATATATGGTCACAGATCTTTATATTAAGTATGATTACCTTCCATAGGTGGACGATTTGGAAATCTTTTTGATGATGATCCAAAGCAATGGCGCATGTATGCAGACTTCATTGGCAGTGCTGGAAGGTGACTGATACATAATAATATTGTTGCAACTTGAAATATATGTATGTTAACTAGAAGTGGAAAATTCAACACATTTAACTATAAATGGGGCGATTTGGGTTATGTTTTATCTATAATGGATCAAATGGAGTAAGCTAAAGTATTTATCTAAAACAAGGAGGGGGGAACAAGTTGAGACTTGAGAGTCATCCCAATCCCAAAGTGTCTTCATATGCGTTGCAAGCTCCTATTGAAACAAGTTACCATAATATGGTAATAGTAGGAATAATGTAATCGTATTTAACACTTAAGTTACATATAAAATTCGAAGGAATCGATAAAAATGTGTTTGCAGGTCGGACCAACCCTACCTGGCCCATTTTGACCAACACTAAAAAGTATCCATAATCCATTTGACTTGATACCCAAGCTGCCCACTTTGCCAATGATAAGTTTTTAACAAGTTGGCAACGTCAGATTCCCTTTTCACTCTCATCTTATGTTTTTTCTATTGTAAACTTGCATTTATTCTATGTTTCAATGTGATGCAGCATCTTTGATCTCTGTACACCTCTCTACCCTGCATATTTCCTGCCACTAGCATCTCTAGGAAATCTTGCTAAGGTACTCTATATGTCTGTATCCTTGTTTTTCGCAGTTCGTACTGAAGCTACTCCTGATAAGATTTATCAAAAGATTAGGAACTCATTTTCTTTTATATAAAAACCACAACGTAACGAACTTGAAAGTTATATTTATTAGGGAAGGGGATGAGAAATTATGTCAGATAAGTATCACGATTGTCAAACATCGTAAATCAATTAGTGAACTGAATCCCATTTGATTACCCATCGAATTGGCAATTGAAGTAGTATGATGAATTGATCTGTACTATTAGATACTATAAATTGTCTTCATCATGTTTTAAGCTAAGTTCTTGTTCTTTGTATTGTGGTTTTGAATTTTATAAAAGATCGTGTGGTTTGACAACTTAAACAATAAACAGGCTGTGGCAAGAGGGCTAAAGGATCCTTCATTTCGGGTGATCCAAAGTCATTTTGCTGTTTCAGGAAATCTTGGAGATGTGGCAGCAAAGGTATGATAGCATATTGATACTCTGTTGAGTTCGTTCCCAAAAAAGTTCAATATCTGACATGATACGTAGTATTGAAACCGTTGACTATTATTCAAATATCAAAGTGTCCATCAATAATGACAAGATTACAGGATTGTGAACCAATGCTATTAATTTTTGTATAAATGCTCGTAATATTCGGCTCGTTTATTTGCCTTTTTGCATAAACAACTACTTACCTTTGTCTACATAGAAACTATCGCGAGAGGTATCATCAAATCACAGTACATTTTTGCACTCTTAATAATTGAAACTAAAGCAATTCATGGCCCTAATAGTATGCAACGGGCAAGTAAATAATTTTGGGTTAGACTCTTGCCAAAAATGTATGCCTGTTGAATTTGGAATATCCCAAAAAAGAAACACTTGCAATTATAATAGATTATGGAGTACTTTAAATATTAATATTGTATCTTTGACGTCAGTATAGTAAGTCAGAACCTTCTACAAGTCTTTAAGGCTCTAGTTATTAGTTAGTACAAAATCTTTTCGACATTATGAGATAGACTTCTTCATACAGCTGTGGTGTGCATCTTTGATGCTACTGTATTTTTATTTATGATCCACATTGTTTTATTATATCAAATTGGTAACATTTAAAAGTTTATGATGGATAAACTAGATATCTTCATGATTGAATTTGGATTCCTAGTTACTTTGGGATTAACTTGTATCATGTTAAGCTGTTAGTACAGTCTACACATGTCATCTTGACAGAATTATATGAACGGTTGTGACTAAATATTTCCAGGAGGAAGTTTGGGAAGTATCTGCGCAGCTCATTGGCCTTGGTCTTGGCATATTGATCTTGGTATGTCATGGTGCCAGTTAAAGGTGGCAGGTTTGACCAAGTACTTAATGGCAGAATAAGTTGATTTGGGTTGTTGTTCTCATACAGGTCAAATCGGCCAAATAACTGTTTTTAGCCTAGTCACCCAAAGACATTTTAAATGCATACAACCTGCTATATTATTAATAATCATACATTTATAGTTCTGTATTTCTTTATTATTTTTTTATGATCACGAGTAATACATCGAAAAAAGTTTCTTATTTTAAAACATAATAAGTTGGACAAAAAGTGTTTGCGGGTCAATCTGGCTTGTTTTCACCCGCACTATAAATGACTAATTTTATCCAAACCCAATTTTGACCCATTATCCAACCACCTGTCCCATTTATATTTGCTTACTGTTATCGTTAATCTTTGAACGTGACGTAGTTTTACTTAGTTTTATAACCTTAATGCAGTCTACAACGGGTCTCGTGAGGTCATATCCGGTTCTAGCATCTACATGGATGACCGTGCGGCTCCTGCACCTTTGGCTACGCTATCAATCTCTTTCGGTTCTACAGTTCGACACAGTGAGATAATGATGCATATTCAGTTCCTTTTATTTGTCTAGTCTTGGAGGATTTCTGTAATCATATCTGACACACTGATTGTGTTTAATCTAAAAATTAAGTAAAGTGTCACCCTATCCCAGCATACCAAAAATAAAAAACCCATTTTGACCCGAACCTCTTTTGACCCATCACCCAACTCACTTACTCTGCTATTTCTAGTTAATACTATTTCTCCAATCTCCATTTTGTGATTACATCTCAGCATATGACATCATTGAGACTCGTAATAACATTATTTTTCTCACCACTCCATACAGCTTGGATCCACATTGTGAAATAGTGGTACCAAGAAAAATGAATTGTTCCGTAACCTTTTTGATACAACTCTGTCCAGGTCAATTTAAAGCGTGCCCGGATTTTGGTCAACTTGCATGTTTCGAACTCGACAGTTCTAGGTAAGCTTTGTGCTTTTCATGCAACCAACTTGGCATGTAGTTTAGTAAAATTCTAATCAAGTAGATTGGGTTTAGGATGTGAGCAATGCAACAAAATGGAAAACATCTTGTCATGGGAGAAATTCTCAGTACCACGAATAGTGTTTGGCGTGTCCTTGTCTGACATGCTTGGTGGTGATCGATCAGGCCTCAAGGTATCATCTTTTTAAATTTTACTAAAGTTCCTGCAATTTTTTGGTGCTGGTGTGTAACACCTATGCTTTCTTTTTTCCTTTCCTTTCACTTCAGTTTTTTGTTCTATATATATATATAATTTTTTTTTGTGATGTAAACACATCTGGGCTTTTTAGTTTGACAAGAATGTTCCATTTTTCAAAATGGTAAGTTGAAATTTCAAAACCCAAAGTAAGAAACTAAGAATTATGCTTTACTTATTAATGTCAAGTAGTTGATGTGTGTTTTCTATCATTTACTTTTGGAAAACATGAAAACATCATAGTTAAGCTACGGTTTTTAACTATCACTTACCAACTTTTATACACTTACACCGGTTTTGATGTGGTTTCCACTTTGCTGGAGTGAATGACGAAATAATACACAGAAGCATTACCTAGCAAGCGTTGGTTTTATACTTTTATGTATCTAGCATTCATAATCATAGTGAATAGTGGAATCAGGTATCTAGAATTGTGTACTAGTGTCTTCTTTCGCTTCTCCATACGAAGTACACTGCATAGTAGAGAACTTTTTTGTGGATCAAAGTTGTTAAACAGAAAATTTCAGTGACCCAAATTCTTGATTATTGATTGACCAATGGGAACGTTATTGATTTTTGATAGGTGAAGAAGCTACTGGAACTCTATGCTAAGGAGAAGTATATTCTTGTGGTGAACCATGAGCCTTTTAAAGATTTTGAGACCCTCGTCTCCTTTAAGGTAAACCCTTCCACTTCACTTTTCTGTCATTCTTATTCTTTTTGTACCAGGAAATCTTTTTGGGAAAATATCTGATTAGAACAATAAATCATGTAGTCAATTTTGTAAATCATTTTCATGATTCGTTAAAATCTATCCATTCATATGTAGCATCATTTCCTGGATTTTCGTAAGAATGATTATTTTATAAAAGTTAAATTCCAGGGCTCGATAAATTAATCACTTACATGGAAGTTGTAAAGGCTACCTTACCGTCTTTTACATCATATTTTTTCCATTTTTGACATGGGTACCACATTTATTTATCTTCAATACATGATCACTTTTTCATTTCTTCTCATACCCTTAAAACCACAGGATGGAGCTACAAGCCTCTCGGTGCTGCGAAGTATTTGGCAGACATATTGGCTCTACAATAACCGTAGTACACAAGATAATCTTTTTGATCAACTTAAAGCAAGCCTGAACGAACTAGATCATCAGTTTGAGAACTTCTTGCAGCAATTGAGAGACGTCGGATGGGACATCAATCAGATAAGTCTTAAAATTTGTAACGATGTTTTAATCGAAGAAATCCCCGTTTATTGAGTTAGAAACTGAAGTTACATTTTGCCATTTTGGCATTATCAATAATCTACTAATATGCTATTTTAATATATCGAGTTTAATGAAAGTTTCCTTGTTTTATTTTTCTGTTGAGGAGTATTTTTTGTGCTTCACGTATAACAAATTAACAATCCATACCCGCTAAATGATCAAAGATAACATAAAGGTCCCGTTGCATGGTCGTGATTCATTTTACGTGTAGTGCAAACTTATAGCCACTGTTTCCCGAACAAGATGTTTCGGGTGGTTGAATCTGTACTTGTAATAGTAATAAGTATTAACCCACGTGACTAAAGTCTTCTAATGGGATTTCTGTATGCTCTCATAGTCTCATCATAATATTTCTTCTTTCATAATACTGATGTAGTTTCTTGAAGAACAGGCGATCAACATGTTTGTAGTACCATCTGTACAACCTTTCAGAACATATAAGTGGCAAAATGATACTCGTAATATTTAATCCAATGAAAAATCCTATCCCAATGCTTATCGCATCTCCACCATTCAGCAGGATACCATCTCCGTTTGTGGATGCTGATGGAGTTGTCATCGTCAATATCGAGTTTGTGCATTTGGTCAGTGGAAACCCGCATAATCCCATGTTTCCTATATAGGAATCAATCGGGAAGGTTTGGAATTGACCACTTACTGGGATTTTCTCTTCTAGTTGATTGTATGACACGTTAAAGTAATTAAGTGGGAGAGTTGAGAGGACAGGGGCTGTTTCTTGACAGATCTAGTTCTCCGATGTGTTTCAGATCTCCATTCGACGATTGGATGGAGCCTGTGAACTCGTTACATGACATATTAAGAAAATATAAAGATTTGAGTCGCCCTATGGTGCTTGGTATTTGCCCCTAAAGTCGTTATTTGCGATATCAATGTAAGAAAGATTAAGTTCATACGAAGATACTGGAATCTCACCTTCGAATCTATTGCTACTTAAATCAAGTGTTTCCAATAAAGATGTGGGTGCAACAGAAAAGTTACCAAGTGAACCCACAAAATAGTTATTTGAAAGATGTATCTTTCGTACTAGTGGGTGAGCGAACAAAGATAAAGGTAGACTTCCACCAAATGCATTGAAGCTCAAATCAATATAGTCAAGATTGTGAAGGTCTAGGAAATTAGTAGATGAAATCGAACCAGATAAACTATTTTGAGAGAGGTCTATACGGCATTACGGCTGATATTTTTGCACAACTGGAACGATGGGATTCGACTTGTTAAGTTGTTATATGAAAAGTTCAAGTAAGAAAGATTAGTAAGATTTTCAATGGATTGTAGAATACGACCACTGAAACAGCATTAGTACAGATCTAGAATGGATAACATCTTAAGATCATCAATAATTCAATGGATTGTGATTCTTTGGATTATCCCACTCGTAGGAAAATCGTGCAGAGAACCATAAAGTTCCGTATTTCCCCACAATTTTAAGAACTCTAAAGTTGGTAACAGGAGAACCATTGTTGGAAAATTTCCTCTCAAGTTACAACCGCTAAAAGTGAGACTTGTCAAATTTGTGAAATTTGCAAAGAAGTCTGGAACATGAGTGCTTAGATTGTTACAAGACAGATTGAATATAGAAAGAGATTGTAACGTCTGAAAGGACTCATCGATAGGGCCTGAAAGGCGACAATTCAACAAGCTCAACACTTTCAAATTAGGCAAGGATGATGATAAGGCCTGGCCCCAGTGGGAGTTCTGTGATGATATTTTTACACCATCCAGATAAAGATATGTAACATGTTGGAGGTTGTGTACAAGCATGGCCATATTTGGTTTCTCTGGTTTAAGTGACAATTCTCCGTAAGAGGTAAGATCAAGAACTTGTAGCCTTGTCATTTGGGCAAAATGTTGCTGGGATTTGCCCAGAAAAATGAGAATTTGATATTTTCAGATTTACCAAACTTGTAAGATTGCCCAACCTCGAAGGGATGCGTTTGTATTTGAAATTGTTGTATGCCGAATTCAGCCTTTGAAGTTTCTGAAGACGAAAGAGAATACTGGAACCATTAAAGACACCGGTTATCGCTTCATAACTCAAGTCCAGACCAGTGACTTGTCCTGCAAGGTTGCAGACAACACCATTCCAAATACAGAAATCAGTGTTTTGATCCCAAGATACCAACTTCGTCGAAAGGGAAGAGTTGAATTCAAGGGTGTTCCGCAGCTGGAACAAAATAGTTCTCTGATCAGCAGTGCATTGGCTAGAAACCAATACAACACAAGTGCCAAAAAAAAATTCAAAAAGAAAGATCAAAAACAAAATATACACTAGTCCATTCATTGAGATAATTTTTTATTAAAAGAACACTCTGTGTTTCTAAAATAAGTAATCAATCATCACAACATTATTAAAGCTTATGTGTCATTATTCGAGACAAGCTATCGATTGTTTGTATTGTGAAGACATTGACTAAACAAATTGACTTGGAACTCAACACATTGACTCGGAACTCAGCTAAGTAAAGACAGATCAGATGCAAATGATTAAGTAACATAGTTATGGCTAAACAAATCAAAACTGGATTTGTGTATCTTGAAGTCTTTTTTTGCAATATTTTCAATTAGTAGTTGTAGCAATTAATTTCATGGGATACCACATTGAAAGCTTGTTCAAATTTTCAGCCCAAAAACATGACAATTGTAGACCACAAGAACCAGTCACTGGACATTTTTCAAATAACGATTAGATATTTTTAATTATCGTCAAAGCGAGGAGCCTATGTAATGTGTAAAACATTACGTGAATTAGACATTTTTTTTTAAACACTTAAATCATTACTTGTTAATTACTTGAAAAGCTAGTTTTGCCTAATTCTTTCACATTCATAGACTTCTTGAACTAGAGACTCGAAAGCTATAATCAAAGTTCAAACTGTATTTGCGTAAGACTTTTTACAGAACCTAACTTTACAAAACTACAAAGCTAATCTACAAATTGATTCCTTTCATGATTCATGGAATTAGTATAAATCTTGACTGCTTCAAGAATCAAACAACTATGCCTAAAGGCATTCAAGACTGCCCACCAATGTATCAAGTGTATTTAGAAGTTACAGCAACTTACAGTTTTCACTGGCTTGAGATGATTCTTGTGTGGACAAGCAAATCAAGTAATCAACTCTGTTAACATCATGATCTCACCAATAATCTCCACACGAACACTTCCCGTCTTTGAAATAATGAAATCGTCTAACGTCCCTTACAATGATCTCCCTCTCAACAACCTTGGAAATGAACTTGGTTGCAGAATGGCAGTCATTGCAAACTCTAAGGTTTTTAGCAACTCTAATCGGAACGCCAGGTGGCGTATTGAGTAAACCAAATGCTATTGCCAACCTCTCACTATGGGCACAAAGAAGAGTCACTTTTTCCTCCTCGTTTACATTGTGAAGAACACACGATGTGTCGGGCACATAACCTTCCTGTTTCAACCTCTCAGATAATGTTTCGAGAAATCCATGAAGTTGCTCGCTTTGTGGATGTGAATAATCACCCGCCACAAATTTGTGAACTTCATCCTCAAACTCAATCCAACTGCATCCAGGTTCTTTCTTGACCCCATTTCTGATCATATTTCTCCTCACTTCCGTTGCTTTTTCCCATAGTCCAAGAGATGAGTAGATGTTTGAGAGTAGAACATAGTGGCTAGCTACATCTGGCTCCAATTCAAGTAGATGCTGAGCTGCAATCTCCCCGAGTTCAACGTTTTGGTGAATCCAGCAAGCACCAAGTAAGCTACTCCAAGCACCTACTTTATTGAACCACGAAGGCATGGTGTTAATGAGCTCATGGGCTTCGGCTAACTGACCGGCTCGACCAAGCAAGTCAACCACACAACCGTAGTGATCTTCTGTTGGGTCAACCCCATATTCATCTTTCATTCTATAGAACAAGCTTCGGCCTTCATTTACCATTCCAGAATGACTACATGCTGCAAAAAGTGAAATAAATGTGACCTCATTTGGCTTGACTTCTGCCACCATATTGTCAAAAAGCAAAAGGGCGACATCTCCTTTCCCATGCATACCATAAGCCATGAACATAACATTCCACGTGATCACATTTCTTACGGGCATTGAGTTGAACACATTTTGGGCTAAGGTTAAGCAGCCACATTTTGCATACATGTCAGCTAGTGCACTTCCTACAGCAACATCTGATGCCAATAGATTTCTAATAGCATAAGCATGGATTTCTTTCCCCTTTGCTAGAGCTGCTAAGGCAGCACAACCTGGAAGAACTGTCATTAGTGTTATTGAATTCGGCTTACATATAACCTTGTTCTTATCAGCTTCATTTTGATCGTTTGTTTCATCTCTTTGTGTCATCTTGTGTAGCAGATCCAACGCGTGTTCATGACATCCACAAACAACATATCCGGTGATCATTGTATTCCAAGAAACTGTATCTTTAATCTCCATGTTGTCAAATATGTTCCTTGAAATATCAATCTTTCCCATTCTAGCATACAAGTCCATAAGCGCATTCTGCACGTAGGCATCTTTTGAAAATCCCATTTTCACAACATAACCGTGCATGCTTTCTTTGTCATGAAACGCTTCACAGTGCACAGAAGCTGGCAATACACTCGCCATCGTTGTAGGATTGGGAAAAAGCCCTGAGTACTCGATCATTTCAAAGAAAAGAACCAGCGCGTCATCATAAAGCCCGTTTTGTGTATAACCAGCAAGCATAGCATTCCAATTTGCAAGACTTGTGTTCACGAGGCCATCAAAAACTCTACGACCCGTTCCTACTTCTCTGCAATTGCAGTACATGTCAACCAAAGCACTACACACATAAGAATTTTCAATCAAACTACCATTTCTTAATGCATAAGCATGAATTTCCTTCCCATGATCTAACAACTCCAAATGAGAGCAAGCTGGAAGAACACTTGAAAGTGTGACACCATCAGGTTTCATTCCATCAACAATCATCAGTCGAAAGACCCTCATCGCCTCCTCAAACCGATCCTTTTGTGCAAGTGAACTAATCATAGTGTTCCAAGAGACCATATTTTTATCAGCAAATATTTCAAATATTGAAACTGAATCTTTAATTCTTCCTAATTTTGCATACATTGACATCAAAGAATTATTCGTAAAACTCATACTCTCCCCAGTTCTTAAACTATAAGCATGAACTTGCTTCCCAAGCATAACACCACGACGAGTTTCTAAATTCGAACAAGCAAGCGACATGCTCACCAAAGTAAACGAATTAGGTTCCGCTCTATCAAACTGCATTTGCCTAAACATGTCCAATGCAAGCTCCCATACCTCCAGCCTACACAACGAAGCGATCATCGTATTCCAGGACACTTTATCTCTTTCAGTAATTTTATCAAACACCTTAACTACATCACTCAAACCCCCACATTTCCCGTACAAATTCAACAACGTATTCGCAACAGTCACCGAAGATTCATCGTACCCAAGTTTAACCACAGCTCCATGAAGCTGTTCACCCAAATTCAAATCCTGAATTTCTGTAACAGCCTTCAAAACTGCAGGGAAAGCAAAGTTATCGGGCCGGTGACCCGCGGTTGTCATATGGATGTAAACCGATATCGCTTCCTGGAAATTGTTGGACCGAGTGTGGGATCGAAGTTGTTCGATCCATGATGAATACGAACGTGAATCTGATGAAGAAGTTTTGGAGGGAAACCCCAAAGTTTGGTTTTTATGAATGGGTTGTATATATTGTTGGGGATTAATTTGGATTGGGTGAGATATGGTCAAAGATGACATTGACTGTGGAATTTAAAAAGTCAACAAGTATTCTGTTTCTGGAAGAAGAGAAGAAGAAGAGAAGAAGAAGAAGAAGAAGAAGGAGATGGAGGGAAATTTGATCTTATGAAGAAAATGGACCGTAACCTCATCCATTTACAAAATGTTGATGGCCTCACAAATTTTTTGGGTAACGTTCAAATGAGTTGAAGAGTCTCTGGTCAAATTCATTTTGTTTTACGATTTACACTTACAAAATACCAATTAAACGAACGTTATATTACACTTACAATTTTACATTTTCTTTGTTGGGCTTTGACCAAAACTATTCATTTTTGTGTATAGACACGGATACTCTTGTAAGCCCACTACAAGATAAACACGTTCTACAGGCCCAATACCAGTCCGGCCCATTAGTTCCACTCTCACTAGCCCAACAAATTCAGTCCATTTGTTAGTAAATATTCCAACTTACGGGGTCAATAGTCAAAACCTTTCTAATAACCAAAACTTACACATTTCTTAGAAACTTGATGATATCAATTTCTTTCTTGAATCTTTGTGTTTTAGTAGAACATGAATAGGGTCGATATAAAAATCGTAACTAGCTATTTAGACATGTGTTTGTTTCTATTTACTTTGAAACCTTTAGCTACTTGTATGAAGTGAACTCATAGTTCCTTTTAAGAGCATTGGAAGTAGTACTCGCTTTCCACCATGGTCCATGGAAGGTTCTTACACGCCTGATTTTTCAACCTCCGGCGGTTGGACTTTTGCGTTGAACTCTTAATGTTGATGGATCAAAGGTGGATGAAAGAAAAAAAATCAGTCTAATAGATCAAAAACATAATATTGTCAATTTCATACCGTTCCCACTCCCCTTAAGAGTAGAACACGACAACACACAGTGATGAATTTTATGTTGTGTTTCACGATGAACCATTTCTCGTGCTCTAAACTTTATGATTAGATATAAAACTAGAAATTTGTGATTACAAACTATAAATTAGTGACCAATTGTGTATAAATTTCCGTGATTCTCACACACTTATCACATAGTACATAAATTTGTCAAATTATTTGATATGATATTTTTATTAGCTTCAGTTTTCATTTCAGCTTAGTTGTAGACTTGTAGATGTAACACTGGAACCTATTGAAAGCACAAATGTTGACTTCACCTAAAAGGAAAAAGAAGGAATGATTAGGAACAAAAAGCATTTGTAAGGGTTTAAAGTGAAAGGTCAAGCAAAAGCTAAGCTTGTGTGTTCATTCATTCATATTTCATTCATACATCAATCCCCCTAATCAAATCACCTGCAAAAAGCAATCAATATGTCCTTTGACCTTTTGTAACAAAGACTTCCCCTTTTTCAGTTGCTAGTTCCTTTTTTTAGTTCAACATCTTCAACTAAATTCCACTTCTTTGGGTGGATCTTTAACCCCAAATTTGGTATATTTAAGTACATTCAAACATTTAAGGCAAAGTACACATTGTGATCTAAAATTTATATACTTTTGACTCAATATCCTATGTTACAAAGCATGTGTTAAATTTACCCTTTTGAATTTCCTATCTCAGTGTCGAATTCACTGGTGTCTATCTCAGTGTCGAATTCAGGATTGAACGTAAGTTGTCGTACAAACTTTTTTCTCTTAATATTAATTTTTATTTTGAAAATGCACTATTTAATGAAAAAATGACTAATAAGTTAATGGGTAACAAGTTACCTTGTAAAAGTAGCACCATATCCTAACATACCTTATTTTAGTTAAGAATAAATCATATACTGTAATATTTAATTTTAAAACTAATAGCATGAAACAATAACTCTGTTATTCCCAATTCCTTTATACTCTTAGCACCAACTAAGAAAGCAAGATTTTACAACAAAAAATAAAAAAATAAAAAAAAAATCACTTATGTCAACCTGCTATGAACTTCAATAAAAGTCATTCCCATTGTCTAAACTAAAGATACTTTATAACATATAGATGATTGTAAATTATATACTTTAAATACCAAAAAGTAGACACAAAAAATAATAAAAAAATAATGGTTACAAAGTTGAGTTACTCAAATTAAACAGAATATCTGTCCAATTGCATATGTAGACGAGGTAAGAAAGATACTACCAAGTGTCAAAAGAGGCAAGAGCACATGATAGCATGTGGCATCCGGGTTTCATGGGGGTGAGTTGGTAGAAACAAAAACCCTAATTATTATTATTAATATAACTTTAACTTGAAAAAAGAAATTCATTATTATTATTATTATTATATTATTGACCTTTGACTTAAATTGTCAACTCAAATCATGAATAATCTTGAAAGAAATCCTGCTACTTACTACCTCAGATGACAACCTCAAACATAAACTACTCACTGTCATATATATGATCAAATGTATGTCCCAAAAAGATATGAAACAATTGTTCCTTGCACAGTGTTTTTGATTGGAGTTGGTATAAAACAAATATAATATGGAGTATATCTACTTGAATTTGCTCACTTTTTTATGGTTGAAGTGACTCTTTTTAAAGCATGCATTCATGGGTTTCTGAACCTTTTATGGTCATCCAAATATCCAATCAGGTAAAATCATCATTATCTGGAGTTTAAGTGTGAAATGAGTCCCGAATGATCAAAAACATCATTATCGCTATCTTTCTGTAAACCCTTTTTCTCTTTATCCACAAGAAATTATGTTCTTTAATATGGATACAACATTACACAGCCATAGTAGAAGACTAGAAGTTTATATATATATATATCACTTTATCATGTGCATGGTTTGGGATTAGAGATATTTTTGAAATAGTTATTCAAACTTACCTAGCTATAAAAACATTCATGGGCTTTCACGGAAATGGACACTGATCCCACTAATCATAAGTAGAAGCGTGTCACAAAAATCTCGTGAGGAGATTTTATTTGACTCGTGGGATTTGTCGTTGACTGTAAGATGTTAGTTGACCTGTGAGATTTTTGTGCCACATGTCTATTTCTAATTAGTTGAAAGATCCCACATGTCCACTGTCCTATTTAAGCGGGATTAATGTCCATTTACCCGAAAACTTATTTGACACGGACCATGAGATGAAATGGGTAACTTTGATTGTCGATTTAAAAAATATTCTTTTAGGATAACCGGTGAAGGGGTTGGTACAAAAATATAAAAATTGTGTATGTAAAGCATAATCATTAAAACATTAATCTACTCTGAAAGATTGGATATTCTACAACTCGATCTCTTAAGTTTACATTTTTACCACCTTTGTTCACCAATACACGGGATTCCACGAAAGAAATACAAGGGAAAACCAATAAATTAATATTAATATTTATATGCATCATGAATTTTGGATAGTAGTAAAGTTAATGAAACATTTTACTAGGATTGTTTTGTTTCTAGTTAAGATATACGTGTTCTCTAGGTCCCCTTTCTCATGTTAAAACACTAAATTTCACTCTTTTACCGCGATTTTGGTTTTGTTTTTCTGATAATGAATGAAGTCACAGTCGCTTGAAGAGACATGAATGATACCCACAAGGCCACAAATCTACTTCGATTTCAGGGGCCTCTCGTCCCAAGTACACCAAGCCCCACGCATCACCATATAGTGGGCAATACCCAGATAGTTATGGAATTTTAAATTCAAATTTATTAGAAATAGCCATAAAAATCAATAGTAAAACTATATTTTCTATTGAGCAGACACTTCACTCAGTAGGTTACTCGTTAATCTGGAACGTATGCTCAATATTATTTTGCACATATTGTCCTCATAGTGGAACATGTGGAATTAACGTTTTTAAATATATTTAGATTTCACATTAATTACTTCAATATTTTTTTATCTAGTAAAAAGCTAGAACAAAATATTACAAGGAGGAGGATAAGACCAATCTACCCATTTAGCATTTACTAGTAATTCAAAGAAAAGAAAAAAGTTTAACATCGTCTCCAAGGGTGTCACTTCTCGACCTCTTAACATTAAAGACAACCTCATTTTTATATATACTTCCAAGTGATCCAAAGTGTTGTGTGAACAACAACCTCAAGGTACTTTTTAGCCTGGTGATATGATTGACATCAACAAGATAATGGATATCAAAACATCCTTGAGGTTGAGAAGACGCGGTTGAGTAATCTTCCACCAACTAAAAGTATCATCTCAAAGCTTCATAACAATTACTTTATAAGCGTACATGATTAGAGATAGCATGGTATATACGAAAAATGTGCCCTTATAAATTTAATTTCATACCTTAATACGTGAAAAATCAATTAAAGGGTGTTTCGCAAAAGTTAACGAAGTTGGTCAAAAAAAAGTTAAGGACAAGTTAACGAAGTTAGTCAAAAGGACGTTCTGTATCAAATTTTGCAATCACGGTTACTAAAACGAAATAAGGACAATCCTAGCTAGTAATTACTCAAGAAAAAAGAACATATACTAGATATATCGGTACAATAAACTAAAACATTGAGGTACAAATGACTAGCTATTGATGACGGGGCTAAAAAAATTAAAAGGGTAAAATTTTTAACACGCCGATAATAAGTTTAAAAGAATTATTTCTTTGGTAATTTTAAATTTTTTGAGAGGGTTGACCCTGTAGATATTACATGAAAGTCAAAAGATATTTTATTTAGTTTTGAACATGTTTTTGCCAATGAAATCGAAGTTTCATATGTAGCAAAGGAACGTAATACTTGGTTTGCACGAGCCAAAACGACCTAGAGAAGACACAAGAATCTAAACCAATGTTTGCTTCAAATAATGACGTCATACATGTATCCAAAATTTACCTCAACCCATCTAATCCTCCTCATTCACATGCCCCATCTCTCACTTTTCAATTTCAATTTCTCATCTGTACTGCACAATATATGCCAGTCTTACCCTTCTAATCATCATGTATTCAAATAGATTGAGGTGATTTATATAAGACGTACGATTAATTTTTGTAACAATTTTTCCTCCTTAATTCTTTTTTCTTGAGATTAGATTAATAATCATGAAAATGATTGTGTAAAGTTATGACAAAAATTGTGGAATTTGCAAACTAATACGGAGTATTGTAAGATACAGATAATCTATCGTTAAGGGTAAATCGCTAAACATCATGAGTACGTTTTTCCCTCGACGCTCTAAATAGAGAGTTTATATGAACAAAAATAATTCCCACAAATTTATGTGCTTTGTAAAAATTGTAGAGTATTAACTAGTAATACACAATTTTTCCCCTCCGACATAAGATTTTAAATTAATTTGGGCGTATATATACAGTATAGTAGTACCGTAATCTGCCTTGTTCGCTTAAAAGGTATAGTAAGACAATACTGCAAATGAATTAATTAATCATTAATTAGTTCTAGTTTCAAATGCAGTTAATTAGTTGATAATCAATCAAGTTGTAAGTACTCTTACATGAAAACTGACTCCCTCCTCCTATATATACATCATATTAGTATTTCTTTCAAGCTCTCATTCAGACTCTCTCTATCTCTCTAGCAGCAAACAAACACAATTCAAGAAACAAACAAACAAACATGGATTACTTTTTTCACTACAGAAACAACCCTGATTTCCATTCATCTTCTTCAGTCGTCATAACAAACAGCAAAACATTTCATGGAGAGAAAAAGAGAACCAAAAGAAACAACAAAATCACCAACAAACTGATCAAACTCTCTACTGACCCACAAAGTGTAGCTGCAAGAGAAAGAAGGCATAGAATCAGTGAAAAATTCAAGATTCTAAAAAGCATGATTCCAGGTAGTGACTCCAGAAACATGGACACAGTTTCCATGCTTGAAGAAGCCATTCAATATGTCAAGTACTTAAAATCTCAAATTTGGCTTCACCAAACAATGATAAGTTTTGAGAACAACTTTGATGATTATGATCATGATCATCATGTTCATGGTAGTAGAAATTGTTGTCATCAAGATCATGATGATCATATTTATGGGGATTATAATTACCACCATCTGTCTAACTTACCTCAAATAGAACATGAAATATTACCTCATCAACTAGGGTTTTCAAATGGATCATCTTGCTTCAAAGTTGAAGGTGAAGATAACATGGTTTCTATTTCTCATCATGACTATCATCATGTGATAATACAATGAAGTTCTTCATCAATATATGCTACTACTAGCTAGCTATAGTACTATATACATACATATATATTTGCTTACTTAACTAAGACTCAAATTAGATCTTTGTATATCTATGTTATTATAAGCTAGGGGTGTTTCATGATGTTATTAAGAATGTTTTGGATGCTAGAAATATGTAATTCATGAAACATAACCTGTAAATCTTAATGTATGGTGTCACTTTATGACATGTAATGATTACTTGTCAAGTGTTTTGGAAATTTGGATGGCATATTAATCAAAAAAGTTAAAAGTTTAATCATATCAGTTGATATTATTTTATATAGTTCAGTTTTAAGATGTGTAAATATTTGGAAATGTAGATATATAGTTTCATACCATCTTTTAATTTGACGTATATGTGCTACACATCCATCAATGACTAATTAAATAAACAATTGATGTGCATGTACACAATTAACTACAAATATGTATATCCATAGTTAAGTTCGAACTAAATGTTTTTTAATGTTATACCGTACAACACTATAAAACATGATATGATTCGTACACTATCAAGTTTTATCCGTACATCACTATGTGTTTTATAATGTTATACTGTAGAACACTATAAAGCACGGTCAGTGGTGTACGAATCACTTCCAAATATGATATTAGCTCTATCTTTATGATATATATATCACGCTTACTGCCAATGGATTTCATTATAAAAACTAAAAGAAAAGGAAATAATAGTTAAAAATCACAATTTATTGTATCTTCAAGAACTAAGGTATGACAGGAAATAGAGATCAATAATTATGTGTTGTTTATATTAATGCAACCTCGATCACTTTGAGGTATAGTATTCTTTTTAACCTTCTATCTGTCAGCCTGCTCTCTTCTGAAACTATGTTTAGCAAATTCTTTACATCTTAATATTATGGATTATGGAATTCTTTTTAAAAGAATCTTATTATAACGGGCTAAAACGGGCTTGGGTGTCACTGGATATGGGTCATAACGGGCTCGGGTCAAAACGGGCAATTTCAAAATTTTGTCGATTACAATCGAAGACGAAGCCATGTCAAGAAACGGATCGATGCGATAAAAACTTGCGAAACTGAACACAATATTATTCGGACTAATTAATTATAATTATTATTTATTATTATTATTAATGATAAGAAGAAATTAGTAAGGAGACATATATATATCCATTTGCGTTAACGAAGTGATTTCAAAAATTGACTCGAGATAGAAGTGTTTGATTTTTTTTTAAAGACAATCCTACAACTAACTTACCCCAGGTAATATATGTACATCGTACATAAATATATATACATGTCTCCCACGAAGCTTGAACCCACAACCACATGGTTGATGGGCTCCTCACATACCACTAGACCATATTAGTGATAGAAGTGTATGATAGGTGACATACTTTATGGCGTTTGATAGGAGATTAATAATAATAATAATAATAATTAATAATTATAATAATAAGATGTTCAACTGGTAGTGATGACAGATTACCGCGGCGAATATGCGATGCCAGAGATTGTATAAGGCGGCTCCGGGAAGTAGATAAAGAGGTGCCACCGATGGCGCTGTGTAAAAGAAGAAAATACATTCAGTTTTATTTTTCAGCTCTCACCACAAAATGTCTGAAAAACACCCCGTACATTTCACCCGTTTCGAAATAAGGTTACAGCCCATTCAACCCATTCCTAAGAAATAAGAAGTCCATATAAGCCCGGTAGAGCTAGAAAATAATCCACTATCGCCCATTCTCGGAGCTTTGGGCAAAGATTGCCAGCTCTGAGCATTAAGATCATTGCAATGTGAATTTTGGTAAAGAGTGCCTTAGAGCAATGATTTAGTTTACCTTATTTAAATTCAAAGTATTAATTAAGTTCAAAGTTTTCGTGTTTATAATTGATCATGAAATAATTTAATTTATTTTTGAAATATTTTGACTTATATAAATATAGAAAAGGAGTGTTTAATAGTAATCAGGAGGTAAAGGATAAAAAATAACAAAAGCAAAAAGAAAAAGCAAAAAGACCAAACTTTTTTATGACGGGCCAACCTGCATGTTATGGGCCCATACGAGAAAAGGTGAAGTTGGGCGGGTCCGGTTCCGATTTCATGACCCCGCATGCTTGATTTATTTAAATTAAGTCCGTGTAGTATATGTTTTATTTAATAACTGTTAATAACTATTAACTATTAAAAATAAAATTAAATTTGAATTTTTTATTTTTCTTATTTTTTATCAAGAATATAGTTCATATGATGTAATAATATTATCTAGATTAATCATGTAATAAAATATTTAGATTGTTCTGCAGGTCATAATAATAACATTTTATTTAGAAAATTTGCAACTAGTATTTAGTTTAGAAAAATAATAGTGTCGAACTTCGTTTAAAGGAATTTTTTTTTCTTTTTAATATAAAAAATTGAAAGCATATACTAATATTTTAGTATATGGTCTTATTTGTGTTGGTCATTGATCATCTATATATTCATCTATATCTGCATTGATTAATTTAACATTTTCAATTACTTTTTTGTATTTTTTTTTTCATAAAGCATTAAAAATGAGACGCATATTTGATGTTATGACGATGCTAATAAATATGGTGTTTGTTTGTGTACGTACTGCGGTTTTTAGTTTATATATATATATATATATATATATATATATATATATATATATATATATATATATATATATATTAGTTTTAAGCTCGTACGATGCACGGCAATTTAAAACATACAATTTTATTCCTATTAATTTAATCAAATAAATTAATTATTAAGCGATTTGTTAAATATAATTGTTTTTAGTACATATTATTATTACATTGTGAGATGTTCATTGTAATATGATAAATATTATATACAAAGTCCATGTCATTAAACTAAATATATGATCATAACTAAATATATGTCAAATTGTTGAATGATATTTTATTTTTTAATTAATTATTATTAATAATAAAATAATAGTATTAATTAAATAATTTGTATGCGTTTGTTTTCATATAGGACTCCTTCTTTGCATATTAGTATTTATATTTATTAATTATTAAATATTAAAAAATAATAAATTATTAATATAATATTAATTAAATAATTTGTTAACTAAAATTAAGATGTTGACACGTTACATTTGTACTTACGTGGTAAATTCTGGAGCTTTCTTTTATACTTCTTTAGTATAATGTCAAATTGTTTAATGGTATTTTATTTTTTAATTAACTATTATTAATAATAAAATAATAATATTAATTAAATAATTTGTAAAAGTTTGTTTTCATATAGGACTCCTTCTTTACATATTAGTATTTATATTTATTAATTATTAAATATTAAAAAATAATAAAATTAATATTAATTAAATAATTTGTTAACTAAAATTAAGATGTTGACACGTGGCATTTGTGCTTACGTGGTAAATTCTGGAGCTTTCTTTTATACTCCTTTAGTATATATATATAGCCAAAGGTTCAAATGAGAACCAAAAAAGGTACAGAACTACAAGAACTTTTATATTTTAAGGATTTTCACATGTTTAATGATTCAATCACATGTAAATATTGATGTAGATTAAGGTTTAGAGCAAAATAGTTTTAAAAAACATCAAAATAAGCTATAAAATCAAATTTATATTTTCCGTCACATGTGCACATATGATCTGTGCATATGTGAACATTTCATATGTTTCATAATTTAACGTGCATTTTGTGATTTTTACCTTTTGTTTGTTAGTAATATGAATATTAAATTACATTTATATGTAATTTGTTGTGTTTATTAGTATTATATATATAGTATATATATATATATATATATATAGGGTTAGGTTCAAACGAGAACCACAAAAAGGTACAGAACTGCGAGAACTTTTAAATCACAGAGATTTTAACATATTTAATGATTCAATCATATGTGAACATTTATATAGACGAAGGTTAAATTGCCCTTGCGAAGCGAGGGGGTGAAGCCAATGTTATCGTATTCTTAGATCATAGATTACTCATAATAGTCACGTATGATGATACCTTTAACTTAGATACATTTTCATTAATAAGCATGTTATTTTCAAAATGATTATTTTTCTTTTCTAGATATGAATGGGATAACTTTATTCAATAAACTTAAAAAATATGTATAATTATTTTACACGTTTTCACAAATTAAGAATACTTAGCTATGTGGCTATATAAGGTTGTTTCAATTTGTGAAAAAAATGATGCGTATACCAACGGTTTTTGTATATTGATAATTTGATGAACGATTTTGTTTAAACTTTGATCCAACGTATTAGTGGTTTGAAGGTAAGGAATTCAACTTAACAATCATAACTTACAACGATCGAATTGTTAATTTATGCATCTTCCTTTTCTTATTAGTTTAAACAATAATAACAATTTGGTATATGAATTAATTGTTGATTGTATAAATTTAAGTCATAAATACTATTTAAAATGTGTTGTTGATACATATAAAATGTTTAGAGATAATTGAAATTAGAGATGAAATTACAATTAAGAAAGTGACTTAAGTAAAATGTAAAAGGTCTACATTGATATTTATAAACATAAACATAAATTATTAATTGGTGGAGTAGAAATTTAGTAGAATCTTTAGTGCACTTGAAAATCTCATAAGGAGTATTTATTCTTATGAGATCTCAAGTTTTTATCTCTTTAAATAAAATCATAATATATCACTTAATATATGATGAAAAATTTGTGAGTTAGTCCACCATTTGAATGTGTATATAAATATATATATATATATATATATATATATATATATAAAAGAGATAATTAAGGTTAAAAGCAAAATAATTCGAGAAAACTATCAATTGAGAATTGAATTCTATTACTGATAATTTTGATAGTTGATTTCTAAAATCAATTATAAAACAACGGTTTTATTTTGAGTAATTTACCCTTCTATGTATACATAACTTCGTAAAGTTGTTATTTATTTGGTACTTGCATGATTTACAGAAGTACGTTCTAAATGACTTTGACTTCAATGAGATTGGATTTTAAGCCCAGACTAAAAAGACAAACCTGTTTTTTTCTTTTTTTATCTGTTGGAAGTTGGAACAACAATCTATGACGACGACAAAGGTAATTATTTGACTTTATTATCAAATAAATATATACAACTTTATCTTACATTTACGAGTATATATATAGGAGTATATATGTATGTAAATATTATCATCTAACATTCAGAAAATCCACAATTTATATTTTTTATTGTAGTTTTTATGTAGAGATCGAGCTAATTAAAGGGAATCTTTTTAAAAAAATCCAGTGATAGAGCTGGTTTTTATGCATTTGTTTTCAGAAATCCATGTTATATGTAAGAATATCTCTATTACCTATGGATGCTATTAAACTAACAATCCACTTCGTTTCAGCATTCACATGTTGAGGACATATATTCTTTTCTAGGGTAACCCAGATATTTAAAAGAGATGATAAAATGATATAATTAAGCTAGCCTATCATGTTTTAACACCTGCTAAATCGTAAATTTTTTCTTCTTTTTGGCCAGCAAGGTACGAAAATTTTAATATAACAGCCCAAATCGTAGTTAATTAGGTTTCTATCGTAAGAAAGGTGAGTATAATAAGCATGTAAAATCACTATACATTTGCACTACTGGCCGTTTAAAGAGTCAATCATGAATCCATCACTGCATATACTTGAGCAATACAAACCAAAACGTAACACATGCTAAAATTTGGAAAATCACCGTACAGTTTTTTTTTTTTCATTTTATTTTATTTTTATTTTGTATATCGAAAGACGGAAAGATGAACAACATGTTGGCATGTATAGAAACTGTTATTGCAAAGTTTAATGAGTTCTTTTCCATCTATATCTTCACATGATTGATGGACAAAAACCAAGTGTGCAATATTGGGAATAGTTAATCACACCTTTGTATTTATGTGGGGTGCTAATATGTTTACTAATTAAGGTGTAAAAGCCATTTATGTATGGAGAGTAGCAAACAAGAGGAGATCAAAGATGACAAACAATAAAACAAGATTAATATGCAGATGGTTTTCTTTTAAGTTTAAAAGCATGATAGAACAAGAAAATCACAGGTGCATAATCTAGAACAAGTACCTCAAGATCTCACTTAGAATTTT
This sequence comes from Gnaphalium uliginosum, assembly GCA_963930675.1. NCBI lineage: Eukaryota > Viridiplantae > Streptophyta > Magnoliopsida > Asterales > Asteraceae > Gnaphalium > Gnaphalium uliginosum. The sequence goes on along the minus strand of OZ005680.1, from coordinate 55,502,449 downwards.
GTCTCATTCATATAGTCAGATCCAGGGTACTTGCCCTTTTTGCTTTTTGATCATTACAATGATGATCATCTTCTCTTATGAACTTGTTTCTGATTTTTGATGATAGAGATGGTGAACATAACGACAATGATAAATTACCTTCTTCTCCTTCATTCTCATCTAGTTCCAAACCTTTCAAGCTCTCAGTGTTTCCTGAGTTGACCGCAAGAGACAGATTTAAATCAAGATTTAGATCAAGTACTGCCTTCCTCTTTGTTCCTTTATTCTTCTCAAGACTTGTCACTTCCGAGTCTAGAGGGCTACTTCGATGTTCTTGAACGTTGAAGGGACTGAGTTTTAAGGTGTTGTTTGGATGCTTGGTGTATAGACCTTGCAACATCTCCATCTTCTCAAGCATTATTGATCCATAACGATGATTAACTTCCTGGATTCGGCATGAGGTTTGTTCGGTGTGAGGCAGAACACTAGTTTGGAGACTACGATTTGCTTGTCCCAAGTTGTTTATTGCTAAAATTCTATCGGCCGCCATGTTATAAAACTGTGGTTTTGTCTTTTCAATTGAAAAACGATCCCTCAAAGTGCTATGCATCCGGTGATGATTGTACCCTGATGCATCCTCATACCTTTAAAAAAAAAGCCGCACTATATTATTCAACTTTCAAGACATAAAAACCAAAAAACAAAATGAGATCTAACGTACGAAAATAAAATTGTTTTACCTTAAGGTTGAATCATATGTTCGGTTGTAGCATTGAAGCATCGGTAGTTGACTCAAATTGTAGATGTTATGATCTCCAAGTTCATTCCTTGGGTCAGCTACTGCAATATGTAGAAATTAACATTAATCACACAACCGAAAAGAGAGATTTACCCTAATTAATTTACTATCAATTATTAGGTAAAACAATGATTAATTAGCAGACCTTGGCTTGGGTCATCAAATTTCTTGCTTCTATACATCTGATTAATTGAACAAACACCCATAAGAGAAAGTTAAAACCTTTTATATGTTAGTTTTTTTTTTTTTTTTGATAAAGATTACTCGTATAAATCTGTAGGTGATATATTTTTCATTGGCAGTAGAAGAACCTGCAAATGACTTTTGACATGAGCAATATGAAGTCCCTTGATATTCATCAACTGAAGAACCATTTTTGGTGTCGCTCCTGCACAAAATGAAATTAAAATCGTCAAGAAAAAACCATTATGGTCTAGAAGCTAACTCAATAACAAGAGTGAATTGAATAACGTTAAGCCATGTATTATCACACATACTATCTTGTCCACCAAGTCTCTCGACAGCCTGAACAAATCGAAGATGCAGATCATTAGTCCATCGAAGTCTAGGCAACCTAGATCGGACATAAGGTCGAACGGATGGCTTCTTATCACTCTCCTCTAAAGTGCTATTGCTAGAACTCCCTCCATCTTTCAACTCCAAAACTTCTTTTGACTCACTTTCTTCTTCCCCCTCATCACTCGGATTCGAATTCAAACTTGTTTTTGAACACTTTGTATCTTCACTTCCCTCCATGCTTATTTACTTACTCTTTCTTCGATTGCCTTTTGTTTCTTACAATAACCTTTATGTGCTGCAATCATCTGAAAATCTAAGTAAATTCATTAACAAAAAACCTTCAAACAAATAATCCTACAAGCCTCAAACACACCAAAATTTAGGGTTTCCTCTTCAATTGATTTACCATCTCTTTCAGTTTTAGGAAAGAACAACAACCCTAATCATATTGTAATGATCAATCAAGGCATCTATAAGACTTTTTGACAAACATACCAAAAATAACTTTGAAACCCTAGTTGGAGAGATCTTTTACAAAGATGTTCTTCTCTTTCTCTCTCTATATCATGTAGGATAAATAATTCTCCATCTATATAATATGCACCTAGTGGGTATATACATACACAAACCATATATGTACACATCTATATGAGAATAAAAATATTATAATTGAGGGCAAAAAAATATGGGGGTAGGTCTCCTATGAATTCAATCGTTGTAGCACAAATTCTTGCAAAAATGGTTTTTTAATTGAGAGCACCAAATCCTGTTACAAGAAACAATATAAAATTATAATTTTTAATATGTGGTAAAGACAGTCCTACTCGTTGAATAAATACCTTCTTACTCAGAGAGGACATAAAGCCAATTGTTTGTTTATTGAATGAGTCCAAATAAGTTCAAACTAAAACTTTTACTCCATCTTTGTCATGGCATGCATTGCAGCATTTTCCATTTCTCTTGGAAAGAGCGAAGAAACCTCTCTGAACCTTGGTATATAATTATGACATTAATTGTTGTTACGAGGAAGTCTCGACTCTCAAACTCTCTTACAAAACTTTAACTAAACAATTGGTAAATTAATTGTAACATCTTTTACCCGTAGAAAAGGTTGAATGTTCTTGTTGTTCTTGCTTTTATTATTTTTAGGGGTCAGTAAATAACCGAATTAAAAACTGTAGTTGAATTAATCAATGGAGTCGAACCCAAGTAACCAAAAAATACTGGTTTTGGATGTATGCGATTTATAAGTTTTATACTGATAACCCAAATGTGAATTCGGTTTTCGTCGATTAGGTTAAAAACCAATCGACTTAAACAAACAAGGGACTTAATTTTGTAATCCTATTTGATTTCGAAATAAAAGCTAGCAATGTTATCTTTACAATGTACATATGTTGTATAAAGACGTTATAAGTGTGAATAAAGTGATAAAGGTTTAATCAGTTTTTAAAAGTGCGTAGAAAAAAGTGTAAAAATCATATTTTTCCTGTAGTGGTTTTAACTAAGTGAGTTCAATCGGGAGACTTGTGGGTTAGAAAGTACTCGTAATAATTTATGCCCACCTCAAATAGACAACATCAATGATTCTGATCAAGTATCTTTACAAGTTTGGAAGAGTAAATTGGCACTATAGTTGCTTTGTAAATGGGCACTATAATTTGGGTTGTTTGTGGTCAGGACTTGGTGGGGCATTTTTTCGGTGTGATTTGTTGTTTGTATGTAGGTGTCTGTTTTTTCAAGTTATTGTTGGGATAGTATTTGGGTGTCTTATGTTGTTTTGTGGGAGTATTAGTTCTTCATGGTGTTTTAAGTATTTTATTAGGTTTTTTGCAGGATTGTTCTTTTGTGTTTTGGTGTGTTTGTATCTCTTAGCTTCTTGCTAATTTCTTATTTGTTCTAAATTTATAATATAATTATTGACGATAAAAAAAAAAATATCACTCCTAGGTTCTTAAGATTGAAATAACTTAAATTTCAAAGCCTCGAAGTAACTTAAATACGTTTGGATTGGATAACTCTGTCAACTGCTTCTTCGTCGTGGTCCATTAAAGTGATCCCCAAAGGTAGTCAAAGTATCTATGTTGTTGCAACAATCCAAATCCATGCCAATCAATACTCTATTGGACTGTCACCGTGACCTTGTATTTCACGAAAAGAAGATTTACATCGAACATCGAAATGGGCACTGCTTTGGGGTACGACTTTAATGGAACAAAGGATGATCTCATTAAGATCATCCAACTACACGAAGAAATAGTGATCTAATGAATATCGGTGAAGAAATAGTGATCTAATGAATATCATGTCTTTAAATATAAGAGGGATTGGGGGTGATGAAAAGAAAAGGTGGATTAGAAGAATTTGCTAGGAAAATAAAGTAATTTTTATTGGAATTCAATAAACAATTAAAGACTTGCAAGGTTGACGGACTACTTATAAACTCTTTGTGGGGTAATAAAGTGTTAGGTTATAATAGATTAGTACTGTCAAGCAATTCAAGAGTTAGTACTGCTATTTAAAGTTTCTACTGCTCTTCATTATTAGTACTGCTACAACCATTTCTACTGCCAGTGCACTTCCAGAGTTAGTACTGCCAGTATGATTTCCAGGATTAGTACTGCCAGTTCGTTTTGCAAAGATTAGTACTGCTGGCATGATTTCTGCAATTTGTACTGCTAGACCAGTTTCCATTGTTTCCACTGTTGGTTCGATTTACAGAGTTTCTACTGCTACTTGTTTCTACTGCTTAGTGGAGTTGTCAGACTACCCAAAAGTAAAGCAGTAAAGCATATTTTACTTTATGGACACAGAGCATGCTTGAAGAGTTGACTTATGTGCATTAATTGCTATAACGTGTAACGGAGTGTCTAGTTTACTTTTGTGGCATGCTTAACATTGTAACTTGTGTAAATCCTAGGTTCATATAAAAACTTGTAAGTGTGAACATAAGTGTGAAAGCTTAGATAGAGAGTATACACAGATCAGTTAGCTTCAAGGTTATTGTAACCCTAATACAATCAAGTGTATTCGTATTATTTTCATAAATAATATTGGAGCTTTTGTTATACAATTTGTGTGTTCTGTTGTTTACTAAATACAAACACTTATACAAGACACACATATAACTTCCAAACTTAACAAGTATTATTCCGCAAATTTCTTGTTAAGAAGTTCAAGCACAGTCAAATTTAATCTTGATCTTGATCAAGTCGATCCTGAAAAGTGGTATCAGAGCTTCAGGTTGCTTTGAACTTTTGGAAGTCAAAATTTGGTTTGTTTAAAAGTTATTTTCAAAACTTTTATAAAATGTCTTCTGATGAAACTCAAGCAAACAAAATCCCCATACTCAGGTCAGATGAGTATGATATATGGAAAAATAGGATGAAGCAGTACATGTTGCTTACAGACTATCAACTATGGGATATTTGTGTAAATGGTCCTAAGTATCCTGTTAATGGTGATGGTGCCAGGATTCCAAGGGCACCACCAAATACAGATGCTGAAAGAAAGGAAAGAGCTACAGAATTTAAAGCTCTTAGCATTCTATTGATATCCATTCCTAATGAATATCAAAGAAAGTTTGAAAATTGTGAGGATGCAAATGTTCTTTTGGAAGCAATAGAGAAAAGATTTGGTGGCAATGAGAGCACCAAGAAAAATAAAAGATCCTTTTTAAAACAACAATTTAAAAACTTTAATTCTGTCAGATCTGAAACATTAACATAAGTTTTTGACAGATTTTCTAAACTTGTGGGTGATCTTGAAAACCACAATGTTAAGATTGACAAAGATGATCTTAACAGAAAATTTCTAAGATCACTTGGAGATGAATGGACAATGTACACTGTTGCTTTGAGGCAGGGCAGTAATTTGGATGATAAGGAGCTTGATGATCTATATAATGATCTGAGATCATTTGAACCAGAAGTGGAGAGCAAGAAGCAAGCCACTGGATACACTCCAAATATGCAGAATGTTGCATTTATGTCATCAGGAGGAGTACAAGTAGATCCAAACTCAGCATCTGTGTCTACCTCTGTTGTTACAGGTTCTGCATCTGGATCATCATCACAGGACAAATCTTGGGATCAAGTTCTAGAAGCCTTCTTTGCTAGTCATGTGACTTCATCACTGACTAATGAAGAACTAGAACAGATCGGTTCTGATGATCTAGAAGAAATGGACATCAAATGGCAGATGGCTATGATCACAATGAGAGCAAAGAGGCACCTACAAAGAACTGGCAGAAACAACTTCTCCATAAAAAGAGAAGATAATGCTGGTTTTGATAAAAGCAAAGTGGAGTGCTACAACTGCCACAAAATGGGTCATTTTGCCAGAGAATGCAGATCTGGAAGACAGGAGGTGAATGGTCAAAGGACTGGAGGATTCAATGGAGCACAGAGAAGAAGTGTTCCTGCTCAAGCTCAAGGTCACGGGGTTAGTACAAGTGCCTTGGTATCCTAAGATGGTATTGGATTTGATTGGAGCTATCAAGATGAACACGAAGCTCAGAATCAGGCATTAATGGCACAAACAGAAGCTGCAAGCACTTCAGATGAAGTCCCATATGAGGTACAGGTTAAATTGTGCTCTAGTATATGTAAGAAAACTGTTAAACATTACAGAGATCACAACTTTAAAATCTGTGATGAATTAAAAGAGTGGGACATTAAACATAGACATACAACTGCTGCCATAGAAAACCTAGAAAAAATCATTGAAGCATATAAGAAAAATGAAACTCAGTTTGACTATGATGTTAAGTATGCTAAGTGGGAAAGGGATGTATTACAAGACAAAGTGGATGAGCTAACAAAAAAATTAGTAGAAGTCACTTGTGAGAAAGAAAGCATAAAACTAAAAGTTTGTGACTTAGAAAATGCATCCAAAAATGTACAAAATATAATCAAGGCACAAATACATGATAAAATCAAAACAGGCCTAGGTTACTATAATGTACCCCCACCATACAACAACAACTACTTTCCACCTAAATCTGATTTAGACATAAATAATTTAAAGGAGGAAATGTCTGATATGGTCAAGAAGGTTGATCCTATCATGAATCAAGACAATGATCTTGATAAAGTTGAGATAACTGAGTGGACATCTGATGATGAAGAAGAGTCTAAACCTGATAGGCTTAAGAAAGTTGAGTTTAAATCTGAAACAACAAGCACTAGTTTAAACAATAGTTTGCAAAATACCAAAGTGCATACTGGGCTAATTTCTAGAATTTCTGGTGAGAAATTAGTAGAGGGTAAAGTGTTGTTTCAAGAAAAGACAAAAATGAGGGTAGAACAGAAGACAACCACAGAAAACAAGTCTAGGAGAGGTCTAGGATTTGTAAATCAAAAGACAAAAGCAATTAGTAAACCTGTTAAGAAAATTGAACATATTAAATCTGCAAATGTTAACTGTACTAGTTGTAAATGCAAAGCAAGCACTTCATCACCATCTCTCAAAACAAAACAATTTCCCAAGGGAAACCAAAGAAACTGGAATCAATCAGTTTCACAAAGACTGGGAAAGAATTTTCAAATGGTGAAGATGAAGGCATGCTTTATCTGTGGAAAAACAAACCATCTTCAGAATAAGTGTCATCATAATCCAAGAAATAAAAGGGTTATGAGATCACCATGGACGGCTACTGACAAAATTAATCATCACAATTTTAAAAATAAAATTAATTTTGTTAATACTGTCAAGAAGATCAAGGCTCAATCAGTTAATACTGCTGCACCAAAATTTACTACAGCAGCATTAATCAGAAACAGAGCCAACAGTACAAAGACTCAAGCAGCATTAAAAATTAATACTGTCAGGCGTATTAACACTGCTATCAATGTTAATACTGATAAGCAGAATACTACTGCTTCAGTTAAGACTGTTGCACTAGTTAATACTGGTAGAACAGTTAGAACTGCTAAGGTAGTTAATACTGCTAAACATATTAACACTGCTACCAATTTTAATACTGCTAGGCAAAATTATACTGGTAGCACTTTTAACCCAGTTTCTGCTGCTAAGTCTAACATCAGTTGGACTTGGAAATATCAATCAAAAGTTTCCAAAACCAACAGTACACCACAAGCAATGATCTTTGAAAGAGTTGACTTTGTGGATGTACAAGGGAGACCCAAAACCAAATTGGTTTGGGTTCCCAAAGAAAACTGATAATCTTTATTGTATTTATCTGTGCAGAGCAAACCGCCAGAGTTACAGAGGCATCTATTCGTGCTCATCTTCAACTTCATGATGAAGAAGGTATCGAATGCTTATCTGTATCTCAAATTTATGAAAACCTATTGTTGCTAGGGTATGGGGGGGAGTTGAATAAACTTACTTTTTGGAAATCCATGTTCTCTCCCCAGTGGAAATTTTTGATTCATACCCTGCAACAATGCATATCTCAAAAAATGATCTTTAGCTGCAGTAACATTGCTTCGGCTTTGATCTGCTTAGCTAATAACATCAAGTTCAATTTTTCAAAAATGATCTTTACTGGAATGATGTACAACCTGGAACATGCTGACTCAAAATTTTTGATGTATCTAAGGTTTCTACAGCACATTTTTGACAATGAATTAACTAACCTACCAAGAGTCGGTGGTAAAATTGTTCTCCTCTCACATAAATAAAAACAATTTTCAAATATGAGGAGAACAGGGTTAGTAAAAGGCACTACATTTTCAGGGAGGGTCACTAATCTCACTGCACATATGCTAAGTGCACCCTCCACAGCAGGTGAAGAAGTAGCCACACCCTCTACTTCTCAACCCACACCTGCTGTTAAACCAAGAAAACAAGGAACCCCAAGCCAACCTCCAAGAAATCCAAAAGGGCTAAGAAACATGCATCTGAGACTCCTCTTCCTCAGATGCATCAGCCAATTGATCTAAATGAGGTGGTCAATGAAGAGGAAGGTGACCATATGGAAAAGGCTGCCACTACTGATTCTGCCCAATTGGGAGAACATGACAGTGGTATTGGAACTCGGACCCAATCCATGGCAACACCGGAGGCAGAGATTCCATTGGATTCTTCTATTGCAGAGGATTCAGTGGATATCAATGTATCCAGTGGTCCCAGGTGCCAAGAAACCACATTGGGCGCTAATGATGCTCAGACTAGGTCTGAGACATTAGCTAAATCTTCCAATGATCCACTGAGAGAGGGTAACACTTCTGGAAGTGGTGAGGATAGCTTATCACTAAATGAATTGACGATTTTATGTACCAATTTATCTGAAGAGGTGGCTAGGCAGAAGGAAATGCTAGCATCTCAAGGTGATGAGATCTCCAGGTTAAATGGGTTGGTGAAATTGCTGCTAGAAAAGATTAATACTGCTCCAGTTACTACTGCTAGTGTTGGAGTTAGTACTGCCAGTGCAGAAGAAGTTAATACTGCTGGGCTAAATGAGCCAGTTAGTACTGCTGTGGTTAATGAGGAGATTGCAGCAGCAGAGGTATTAATAAGGGTATCTGAAAGCCCTAAGGAGAAAGAAAGAGTAAAAGCAAAGGGTGTAAGCATAAGAGAACCATCTGAACATGCACCTGCTGTTATGCCAAAGAAATTAGATGCCAAAGATAAGGGAAAAGACATTCTAATTGAAGAAGAAAGACCTCTCAAAAGGAAACATCAAATAGAGGCGGATGAAGAATTGGCTAGAAGGTTACAAGAAGAAGAGAGGCAGAGATATACAGAAGAGGAGAGGGAAGCTGAGCTAGAAAGATTACTGAATGAGAAGAAAAAGAGAGAGTCTGAGGCAAGATACAAAAGACAGAAAGCTAAGCCAAAGACTAAAGCTCAGCTAAAGAAGGATTATATAGCATTTTTAAGAAATGCAATGAGCATAAATGTCAAGATTCTTCAAGCCATGTCCTTTGAAGCTCTAAAACAGATGTATGATAAAGAGCAGGACATTCTCCAGAAAAGTAAGGAGGAAGATATAAGGTGGGAAAAAGAAAAGAAGCTGAAAGGCATGCATGATACACCTGTTCAAAAGGGTATCAAAATGTTTGAAAGGAAGAAGAAAGCTGCAGAGGGCACACAAAGTGAGGGTTACTTTGAAAAAGTGCAGAAAAGGCAGAAAGTTGAAAAGGATGTGCATACTGAGGTGCCATCTACAGATGATAAGGAAAAGGAGGATGAAGATAGCAGAGGACTGGTAATAAGTGATACAGCTGACTGTGAGCCCTTGAAGGTGGATTATCCAATCATAGATTGGTATCAGACACTGGATAGTGCAAACAGAAGGTTATTTAAAGTGATTAGAGCAGGGGGGGTCAGTTTAGTTGTACAGAAGCTTCTTCTCTATGCTTAAAGTTTTCAGAAGAAAAGATTTAAATGAGATGTATGAGGCAGGGATCAAGAGGTTTGGAGGAGAAAGAGGATACAATGATGATCATCAACTCTTTGAGTACCTGAAGCAAATTTACACCCCTGAGGCAGAGATGAGGATGTTCATGAAGAAGTACTCACCTGTCAACTATTGGTATTGTTTTGATAGCTGTGGAGTGCATATGTATAGCCAGTTAGATGGAGGTGTAGAATATTTTCTGATTGTAAAAGATTATCCATGGAAACCTACTGTGGTAGAGAGCATGCTGAAGCAAAAAGTCAAATGCACAAATCTGGAAGTTGCAGCAGTTTTGATAAAGGAGTTAAAAGAATATCTTAAAAGAATGAGTAAGCGGAAGAAATAAACTCCAATGTAGTCAAAAGGTAAATCTGGAGAAACTTAGTGCTGTTGGGAAGAAAACATAAGTTTAGGGGGAGATTGTTGGGTTATAATAGATTAATACTGCCAAGCAATTCAAGAGTTAGTACTGCTATTCAAAGTTTCTACTGCTCTTCATTATTAGTACTGCTACAACCATTTCTACTGCCAGTGCACTTCCAGAGTTAGTACTGCCAGTATGATTTCCAGGATTAGTACTGCCAGTTCGTTTTGCAAAGATTAGTACTGCTGGCATGATTTCTGCAATTTGTACTGCTAGACCAGTTTCCATTGTTTCCACTGTTGGTTCGATTTACAGAGTTTCTACTGCTACTTGTTTCTACTGCTTAGTGGAGTTGTCAGACTACCCAAAAGTAAAGCAGTAAAGCATATTTTACTTTATGGACACAGAGCATGCTTGAAGAGTTGACTTATGTGCATTAATTGCTATAACGTGTAACGGAGTGTCTAGTTTACTTTTGTGGCATGCTTAACATTGTAACTTGTGTAAATCCTAGGTTCATATAAAAACTTGTAAGTGTGAACATAAGTGTGAAAGCTTAGATAGAGAGTATACACAGATCAGTTAGCTTCAAGGTTATTGTAACCCTAATACAATCAAGTGTATTCGTATTATTTTCATAAATAATATTGGAGCTTTTGTTATACAATTTGTGTGTTCTGTTGTTTACTAAATACAAACACTTATACAAGACACACATATAACTTCCAAACTTAACAAGTATTATTCCGCAAATTTCTTGTTAAGAAGTTCAAGCACAGTCAAATTTAATCTTGATCTTGATCAAGTCGATCCTGACATAAAGATTGTGATTTTGGTTTCGTAAATGCCAAAAGACTGCTTATACACTCTTTGTGGGGTAATAAAGATTGTGATTTTGGTTTCGTAAATGCCAAAGGAAGCTCGGGTGGGATTATTGGAATTTGGGATTAGTCTTCGTTCGCAGCTGATCTCGTAAATGAGGGGATGGATATCTTTTAATTCAAGGCACTTGGTTGAGCTCCAATTCAAGGCACTTGGTTGAGCTCCAATTCAAAATGCCTTATGATCATTGTTTATGCTCCTCAAGATCAGAAAAAGAAGCAGGCCCCTTGGAATCAGCTCTCTTCAATAATTGTTAAAGCCAACATGCTTTCGATTATTCTCGGAGTCTTTAACGAAGTCAAAGCCGAAAGTGAAAGGAAAGGATCTCATTTTTGTAAAAAGGTGCTAATGTCTTCAACAACGTCATCTCTCAGGTTGACCTCTTTGATCTCCCTTTGGGAGTTAGAAGATTCAATCGAGTAAAGATGGTGCAAAACTTAGTAAGCTTGATCGTATGTTGGTGTCACACCACTTTGTGACAAAATGACCAAAGGCTCATCTAACGGCCCTCCCAAGAGAAGAATCTGATCATTGTCCGATACTCTTAAAGTCTAGTGATGTTGACTACGACCCTATTCCATTCAAGTTTTACAATGCATGGTTAACTCATGGTGACTTTCCTGCCATCCTTTCCCATTCTTGGGAAAAAAATTCAGTCTCTATATCTACTCATCCTGGAATTGATTTCAAGAACAAGATTAAAACTTTGAAAGTTGATATAAAGCATTGGAGACAGTTAGTTCTCAAAAAAGAAGAAAATGCTCTCAAAGATTTGAGAAGGAAAGTGGACCTTATTGATTGAAAGCAGAAGATACCAACTTGACCATCAAAGATAGAGATTGTCGTGCAAACTTTTCAAAGAGTATTGTTGATATTGAAAACAAAAGGACTCAAGAACTCAAGCAAAAAGCATTCAATTTATCTTTGAAAAAATCAAAGATATGATTTTTGATCAATGAAGGAGACGAAAATACGAAATTCTTTCATGGTGTGATAAATAACAACTTGAGAAGATCTCGTATCCATGGGATTTCCATCAATGGTGCTTGGGAAACCGATCCTTCATTGATCAAAAATTATATCTTTGAATTTTTCTAAGATAAATTCAATGAACCAAAAATGAATCAAACCACCTTTTCAAGCAACCTTTTCAAAAAAACTCTCTGCTTGTGATGTCCATTCTCTCTTGAACTCCCTTTTTCAAAAGAAGAGATAAAAGAAGTTGTGTGGAGTTGTGGTGGAGAAAAGGCTCCGTGTCCGGATGGATTGACATTCAAGTTTTTTAAAACTCATTGGAACAAGATTGGTGATAACATCATATCGTTTGTCAAACACTTCGAAAAGTTGGCTTTCATTCCACGAGGATGTAATTCTTCATTCATTGCTCTTGTTCCTAAGGTATGTGACCCTCTCTTTATTCAAGATTATAGGCCCATTAGCTTACTTGGATATCAATACAAAATTATAGCTAAAATTCTTGCTAATATAATTCAACTAGTGATTTCTTCGGTCATTACTGAGGTTCAAACCGCATTCATTAAAGATAGACAAGCAATTGATGGGCCTTTAATGGTTAATGAAATAATTGCATGGGCTTTAAAAAGTAATAAAAAAAAGATTCATGATGGGTAAAGTAGACTTAGAAAAGGCGTTTGACACCATTAATTGGGATTTTTTGGACTCGATCATGAACCAAATGGGTTTTGGAAGTATTTGGCGGAAGTGGATTAAAGGTTACTTAAACTCGACATTCGAGTCGGTTTTAGTAAATGGGTTACCCACAATGGAATTTAAAATTAAAAAAAGTCTTCGTCAAGAAGACCCATTATCTCCTTTCCTATTTATTATTGAGGTCGAAGCTCTACATGTGTCTCTTTTGGAGGCAAGAATTGAAGGGTATTTTCATGGGTTAAAAGTGAGAAACGACAATCTCCATATTTTCCATTTTCAATTTGCGGATGATGCTTTAATAATAGGTGAATGGTCCACGGAAAATGCTAAAAGCCTATTTTGTATCCGTCGTTGTTTCTACAAAGCATCAGGATTAAAAGTTAACTTCACAAAGAGTAAGCTTTTTGGAGTTGGGGTAAACCGGATGGAAGTTACAAATCTAGCATAAAGACTTTGTTGTCAAGCCTCTCAATTCCCGTGTAATTATCTTGGTCTTTCAATTGGTGAAAACATGCAGAGAAAAGTGATAGTTGGTTCCCCATAATTGAAAATTTTAGATCCAAACTCTCATCTTGGAAATCTAAATCTCTATCCTATGGTGGTCGCTTAACTCTTCTGAAATCCGTACTAGCCTTGGCATTTATTTCTTCTCAGTTTTTAAAGCTCCTCCAAAAATCATTAACCTTCTTGAAAGTTTGAGAAGAGATTACTTTTGGGGTAGTAACTTCAAGAAAAATACGGTTTCTTGGATTGCATGAAAAAATATTCTACTTCCTACAAAATTCGGTGGATTGGATATTGGTAGCCTTCAAGATATTAATTTATCATTGATAGTTAAATGGTGGTGGAGATTTAAAAAAGAACCATTTGCTCTTTGGACTAAAGTGATAAAATCAATCTATGGAGTTGAAGGTGGATTCAATCGAAACCAAACATCTTTTTATGGTGGGGGGCCCCTGAAGAAATGTCATAAAATTAAAGGAGACTTTTGTTACTTATGATATCAACCTTCCTATGCTCTTCAAAAGAAACTAAGGGACGGCTTGGGGATTCAATTTTGGAAAGACTATTGCGTAGGAGGCGGCCCATTAGAGCTTCAATTCCCTCGGTTATTCAAGCTTACCACAAAACCACTTTCTTTGATTAGATCTCACTTTCAAATTTACAACTCATCTTCACCATCGTGGACTTGGAGACGGGTTGTTCGAACCGAGCCAGAAAAGGAGGAACTAACAGAATTAGAGTCGTTGTTAACCTACATTAGTTTCTCTAATAAACCGGACCAATGGGAGTATGTTTCGAATGACTCCAGAGAGTTTTTTGTGAAAGGAATGAGATGCAAATTTTAGAGGCTGCCTAAAATCAATTAGAAGGAATAAATTAGAAGGAACAAATCAATTAGAAGGAATAAATGGTTACCAAAAAAGATCATTGTTTCAACATGGCGAATTCGTAATCAAAGGCTGCCTACCCGAATAAACTTGGAAAAAAGAGGAATTGATCTTGATTCTACGAGATGTCTTTTGTGTGATGAAGACCTCGAAACGGAATCTCACCTTTTTATTGAATGTGAAGTGGCTAAAAAGCTGTGGAGATTGATTTTTAAATGGTGGAAGATTAATCATGCCATTCCTACGAACTTGGAGGAAGCCATCATGCTAGGAGATTCAGATTACACTCTTCGAAACGGTCACCCCAATTTCCATCTTGATGTCGTGGTCCAAACGTCTTTGTGGATTCTTTGGCGGTTTCAAAAAGTCACGTTTCAATCAGTTAGGCCCAAGGAAGATACTCTATGTGATAAAGTGAAGCTCTTATCTTTTTTATGGATCTCGAATAGGCATAAGAAAAACACTCTTAAATGGGTAAATTGGGTGACAAATCCAAACTGTATTCAATCTCACAATGTGTAACTCGCTTTTGTTCTTCTACCTAGCAACTTGCTAGTCTATTTTAATGCAATATGTTGTTAAAAAAAAAGTGGATCAGTTGATATCCATCCCCCAACATGTTCAAGTATACACGGGTTGGAAAACGGTCTAATTGAGCTCTCCACGTTGATATAGTTTTTCTTAAAAAAGTGGTATGTGTGGAAGCTTAATCGGATCATAAGTACATATATATCCATCCATGTCAATAATATATATCTTTTAGCTTCGCGTTGGGGTCGGGAATTTAGGGTCTATATATGCATCATTGCCCCATCCACATACATTCCAGTCAACTACGAGATTCTCTGGCCAAAATGGTTCAGATTTTGGGTTCTTCATCGGTTAAAGTCTTTTTTGCCATTTATACATGTAGGCACGTGTGCAAGTGACAATCTTAAAGCATCTCCAACGCTAACAGCAACAAGTTTTAACGCCTTTATGCAATATATGTACGTAATAAAATTATATTATTTTATTGTGATAGTGAATATTGTTTTATGTGCGGTACATCAAATCTGACGTATAACCAAGAATATTCACCATTAAAGAATTTTGTTGGAAAAGTTTGACATTAATATATTAAAGGATGGTGATTCTTGCACTCTCTTTTTTACGTAACACTTTGCGTTGTATTCACTAGTAGAAAAATGCTCATTACCCACGGATATATCCCACATAACTAATATGTGGGTAATTTCCAAGAGATTTCCCATAGACTCCCCGCGATTGATCTTTTATTACGTCATTTAGGCATTTACCACAAATTCCTAACAGATTACCCACAACGATATAATCCGTAGTAAACTTGTGGGAAATTCGTGAGAAATTCGTGGGAAATTCCCCACGAACCACCCACGGATATTAAATATCCACGGGTAATCCATGGGAAAGTTGATGCGTTGGTATTCCGTGGGGAATGTAGTATGTTTCCCACGGATTTCCTACAAATAATTAGTTAATTAAAATATTTCAAAGTATCTCAAAACATTCGTCGGTAATCCGTGGAAAAATTACCCACGGAATACCCACAAGTTTTAGGGGTTAAGGCTTAGTAACGAATGAACAATATTTGTGGGAAATCCGTGGAAAATATATAGGAAAGTTCAAACATTCACACAGATTACCCACAGATTGTTCACAGATTGCGCACAAGTTTTAGGGATTAAGGCTTAATAAGTATTTCATTTGTGGGAATTTCGTGGAAAATCGTGAGAAATTCGATATTTACATAAAACATGTCTACCAATAAAAGATATTATATGTATATATAGTCTGACATTATACATGTATGCATACATATACATACATATATTAGTATACATATATAGTAAAGAGATCCACTGAGAACTATAAACTTGTGAGAATCATGAGAACTATTATTGCGCTCCTATAGAAAAATTTCAACTTCTATTCCAACTCGTGACCTTCTTAATTCATGTGCTCTATAATTCCCCCCAATTCATCTTTCACCAAACCCCTAATCCATGACAGCGCACAAATCGGACCGCGGTGATGATGCCTCACGGCTACACGGATTTGTCACCAACTTCTTTGTCAATCGAGAACATAGCCATGGCGACCATCAATGTTGCTTGCCCGTCTGCGACCAAACTTTGGCTACCGGTTTTTTTAAATCCATCATTTGGCATATATATATTTTGATCCAATGACCACAAAGTGTTCATTTTCTTTTATTTTCTTATTTTCATTGGAGTCCATTCCTACATACATATATACAAAGATATACATAAATACACATACACGTATTTTGTATAATATACGCATAGAGACATACTGAAGTGTGCTAGATACCGTTTAAAAAGTTACAATTTATGTTTTGGAAATATCAATACTATCACACAATACAGGCAAGAATACCCGATCGAATAATAATATAGTTTGGTAAATCCGAGTATCGAACACAGGGAACGGTGTATTAAATTGAATTAAAAGTAAATAATAAGTAAAAAGGGGTGGCGTTTTAATTCCATACGAACGTTTGTAAGAAACTAATAAAACTTAAATCAAACAAAGTAATTTAAAGTAGATTAAGACAAATATGGATATAGAATGGATTTACTTAGACTTTTATAGCTTAGATTCCAGTTATCATGTATGTTTAAACCGTTGGATAATCTTATTGTAAATAAATCTTTTATGGAAAATAACTTTATCCGGTTAACAATTCCTATAAAGTTTAGATGAGGCACTTAGACTCGTTATGAATACACAATAAATCCTTTCTATGTGTTGTCTACATATTCTTTATTTAATTAAGCACTTCAACCGATTATTGCGATTTATCCTAGCGACCTCGAATCAACAAGAATCTAATAATCGTCGTTTGACAACTGTAACATTAAATAATGTTCAATGATTATTATTACTCTTAACGTATCGCCGATTAAAGCTTCAAGCCACAATTATTCAATAAGTTAAACAATTGAAAATAACTAATAAACCTAGACAAGACTACATTATAAAAAAGGTTGATTAATCACGTTAAGTAACAAATAAAGATCAATTAGATAAGATGGATCTTTTAGATAAACACAATAAACTTCATAAAATTAATATTCCAACGTAAACAAACATTTAAACCTTCATCAAGGTTTTATTGTCTAAGTAAACACAATAGAAAATTAGCTAATAGCTGCGATACAAGAAATCATAATTAAACTCAAACAAAATAACATTGTTTAAAAGAATAAGAATCGAAATCCAAAACGAAAACCCGAATAATCTTCGCGAGGGTTGAAAACCTTTAAACCCTAAACCTCCTTGCTCCAAATTCGTGCCTAAAGTAACAAATAATTAATAGGGCTTAAAGTATTTCGTATGGTATAAAGTTGGGGTAAGACCTCTATTTATAGATTTTGAAACCGACATCCAACCAGCGGTTGGGCCTTCCAACCGGCAATTGGGCCGTGCGTTCCACCGCCTCAAAGCCCGTTAGCCTCCAACCAGGGGTTGGGCTCGGGTTCCAGAATATTCTTTCCGAGTCCAGCTTCAACCCTTATTCTCTTTTTACACTTTTATCCTTTTTCTTCGATTTTTCTTCGTTTTAAGTCATTTTTCCATTCTTTTTTCAGATTCAAGCCATAATTACACCTAATTGCAAATATGAACGAAATAAGTATCTAAAATCATATAAATGCAATATAAATGTATTAAAAACAGGAAAATATTATTAATTAAATATGTACTTATTTGATGTTATCACATACATGTAAGATATTACTGTACAACTTACTTGGACTTTTTGAGTTAGATTTATTACACAACTATAATATATAATTTTGAATGGATTGTAGATATTTATTTCTTATCTTATCTTATAAGAGATGAGAGACTATCTTTTATACTTTTTTCTTTTTCCGAAAAATATGACACTTTTATTAATATTGACGTTATATAAAAAAATTATCAGCCTAGTTCTTTGTGATAAAACAAGATCTTTGACTAGCCACTCGTTTGATATAGTTTTTTTGTATAAAAAAATAATTTCCTATTATAAATTTTTACATTGATAAGTTTACAGTTTTTGAGTTTAATCAATTTTAACTTGTACTACGTATTACAGATACTCCAACTTTTATTCTTTTAGTACTATATACTCTCTATTATACTATTTCCCAAAATATCTTCTTTTCTCATTTCCTCTCAAATTTTTTCACATCGCCTTGTTTTTTCCCCCAAAATTGAAACCCTTCATTGTTCCCCCTAAATCTCAAAGTTAAAACCCTTATTCACTCAAAAATTTCAAAATCAGTATCTCTTTTTCCTTCTGCTCTCTTCGTAATATCAGCAAGCCACCACTGCTGACTACCTGCTGACGATGACAACACTACCAACACCAACCACGGACCATGGATTACACAACAACCACCATCACCGTTCATCCAGCACGTCTCGAGTGCTGATTTGGTGTGTTTTTCTTTAATCTTTTGTTAAAACTTCGATTGGAATGTGTTAGTTAATGAATTGTATTTTCTTTTTTGTGCAGCTACCAGAGATCTCGTAAATGTGTGCTTAATATCTCTGTTTTTTCTTTTTCTTTTTCATGTTATGTGAAAAAGATCTCGTTAACTGTTGGATGAAGTTCCTGAGCTTGATACACGATGTAAAGTTCATTTCTTATTAAATTTCTTTAAAGTATAGAAATATCTCTCATAATTATTTTATGTATATGTTTGAGTATTCTGATGACGATGTATGTAAATTGCATGATTTGTTAACAAACTGAGTGACTGTTATATGTTCTTCTTGATTCTTGAACATCTTAAATAACTCATCCATTAAGGTAGGTGATCTAAGGAAAGTATGCTCATTTATTTTGATACCTATTACCGATAGAAGCATAACTTCTTTTGATGATGATGATAATTGATTTTGTTTTGCCAGGTAGCAACCTCAGGGATCAATAGCGGATGATTTTTTGGTCTAAAGGCCCTCTTCTTGGTGACATAGCCATTTTCAAGAAGTGAAGGGTAATTTCATGTTTGTTTTGACCCACAAAATTATGATTTCTAAAACAGAACTATATCCAAACTAATTCTTTATACTTGTTTCATCACAGCAGGTATTGATAGCATTTATTTTTGCAAGAAAGTAATGGGAGATGAACATGAATTACGCTTCAAACTATAAGGTTACAACTCTCTCGTCTTGGCATACTTGTAAAATATTTAACCTTCAACGTTGTTGACGTGCTACTTTACGTTTATGTCTTAATGCTTACATTTTGGTTCTATGTCATTATTGTGCAGCACATTGTGATACTATACAGGGGGTACTTCTCAGCAAGAATGTTTGAAGACAGTTATGATATGAAATTTTTTAACGTTTGACTCGATCCATAGCTCAAGTTGAAGACACTATAGTCGATAAGTAACTTTAAAGATGGAATCTTAGGGCAACTTTCAACCCATTGTAAAGTTGAAGTATTTGATATGTTCGATGATTATTGTTTGTAGCCATATACCCCAAATAAAACTTGTGTACAAATTAGATTTGATGAATGATTAATGCAATTCGGTACTTGTAGTCATTGTTGCTTTTGTCTTTGGCTTTTGTAATTTGTATATGCATGATTATTTATTTATTTTTTTGGAAAAATGTAGTTTTAATTAAATATGACCGTGGGAAGTTCGTGGGAAAACTTTCCGTGAGAAATCTATAGGGAACGTATCCATGAGAAATCCGTGAGTAATACTCAAATTACCTACGGAATATTTTAAAGACGTAAACCAACCGACATCGAGGTGCCAAACCTTCTCACGAATTTTCTACGGATAGTTCTGTGGATAAAAATTATTTCTCACGAACTTCCCAGGGAAGTGAAATTACCCAGGTCCATATTAGTTTCGGACCAAACTCGTGGGTAATCACGTTTATCCACGAATTTGCCACGGATTTGACCGTGGTACTGTTTTCTTGTAGTGATTTTATGGATTAATTGAGTAATTTTGTGGTGTAAACATTCAAAATATTATTCTAAATATCACCACCCTATTTTGAAACTACTATAAATATGATATTTGCTACTTACATATATATTTAAGATTAGATTTGATTAGAATAACTTAATATAGAGTAGTTTTTACATAATGAATACTTCTATAAATTAAATATTTGCTACTATAGTAGTTTTTTCTTTTTTGTTTTTACTATAGTGATAAAAGCTTGGTTGGTATTTTTCCTATAAATACAAATAATCCACAGTAGTATCAGAAATTAAGAACCAAAGTACCAAACGAAACCAATTGATACGGGAACCGGTGATGCCTTGCTGTCTGTGATACTGACCCACCAGCTTCCTTTGCGTCGGGAATCACGGGTTTTGTTCCTACTGGGGTCTTGGCTCTTGCCACCTCACATATATATGTGGACCCCACATGCATCCTCAATATTGGAAATTTGGAATAACTCTTCAAACTTTTTTTTATATGAGTAACCATTATGTTCAGATTTTTATCCCTAAAGCTTAAAAGTTCATGCAAAGTTGGCGATTGTTTTTGAGTTAATCTGACAGGCTTAAGGGTGGGGTATTGTTTTTGGATGCGTTTATATCTATGAAAGTTGTTTCTTTGTTAGTTAGTTACGTTGAACTCAAAAAAAAAATTAAGATTTGAGATTAGAGGGGAAGGGGCTTAGAGAGAGAAAAAGTGATAAACAATCTCAGCTCTAAATTTTTTTTATTACGGTTCAGATTTACTGTATCATAAATACACTACATCATAATCATATTGGATCTTACCATTAAAGTTTTAACTGCATTATAAATTTTAATTACATGTACCCAAATTTTACAATCAAATTGACACAGAATGATATGGACTAATAAAATTAATTTAGTTTTTTTCTTTCTTAAATATTTCTCTCTTCAAATCATTGATCACATCGCTTTGTATTAATTTGTTTATAAACTTTTTGTGAATCTAGTATTTATTCTCAATATTTTTTTCCATTATTACAAAAAATAAAAATAAAAAAATAATCGTATCAAGGAATTTGTATGATTCAGATGTTAAATATATTTAAGAAATTGTGAATTAAACAATTAATATGGTCATACGGAGTAATATTTAAGATATTGTGAGTTAAATTAAAATTAAATCTTATATTATCTTAAATCTTAAATTTTCAATATAATAAATAATATTTAAGAAATTGTGTTGTATTTGTAACTAATACAAAAATATATAAAGAGTACGATAATAAAATATTCTAGATGTTCTATAACTTCTATGTATTTATAATATAGTATGTATTATTAAAAAAAATATTTAGAATACATGAATATGTATTATTAATTAATTAGAAAATTGTACAACGTGCTAATTGTTATAATGAAATACAGTATAACATAAAATAATTATCTAAAATAAATATATGATGACAGAATAATAACACTCATCTAGGAAGTTTTATGAAATATCAAACATTTATTACAAAACTATTAATCTAAAAGTATCTAAAATCAAACGCATTAATACTTCTAAATAATAATTTAAGGTAATAAATGTATTAACAATTATTAATCTACTATAAAAAAATATAAGGGATGCAAAAGAACTTAAGACAGTACAACCAATGGTACATATGGAGTAAAAGTTACATTATGAATAATATATTACGTATGATAAAAGATTCACCGATTATTGTTTTATATTCAAATTAAAAATCAATGGTACATAGTTTAATCGATATTGTAATATCTCTTCATGTAGATATTTCAATTTCAAAGTTCATTATGTGTTTAAATTTATATTTGTTTACCTTAATAACTTACTTTTATACTCAGGAGCACCTGGATCGGTTTCAGTTTGTTAGTGAGTGTGGAACAAATTGTGAAAAGTAACTCACGAATAAATATTTAACCATTAAAAAGATATTAAAAATAAAATATCGGGACCACATTCTCTTCATCCACTATTGTTTCACCAACATTGATCGCTTCTTTTTGTCAACTACGTCGAAAGCATAAACGTTTGCCATCTATTTAGTTCCGAATATTTTTAAAAAATAAATATAAATTTAATGGTCCGTGTACATACACGGGTTTGAGGTCTAGTAAATATAATATAGAAAATTATTGATGATGTCATCTAGGATTTAATTGACCAATAAATTATTTGATTTGTTAAATTAATTAAAATTTAGGAGATGATGACATCATAAATCATCATTTAGAAAACAATCAAATTCAAATAAATAACTTATAGTGATTTATTGAACTCATATATCATTAATTAATCATTTACGAATATTAAAATTAAACGGGTCCGTGTGTATATATGGGTTTAAAAACTAGTACTCCGTAATTGATATGGTGGTAAGGTTTAAAAACGGGTCCGGCGTTCAGGTTCGAAAACACCGTCGGACGGCTTTCCCCCACTCCGGAACGGCGTTCCGGCCAACGTTCTCGAACACCGTCTCCTCGCAAACGTTGTGTTCTTCGTTTTTCTTTTTCTTTTTTTACTTTGTATATTTTCTTTTTATATCGAAGAAGAAGAATAGTGACGAAAATTATAGAGTTATTTGATTTAGACAGTTGACCAATTTTTTTTCTCGTGTTTGTTTTGCAGGTGCTGCAGCCTGCAGGGATAGAAGATGAACAAAGAAGAGTAATATTAGGTTGAAATATATTGGGTCAAGTCCAATAAAACTAAAATGGACTAAAATAAAGTGGGTCAATCATTTTTTATTTACTAGCCCAATTAAATTAAAATGAGGTAAATTAAATTTGTTTGGGTTAAATATTTTATAATTTTATAAATGAATTTGTAATTGATTTTTAACTAATTTATTTTGTTATTTGTTTTAATTTATTCAATTATTTGTATTAAAAAATTAAAATAATACAAAAATAATAACTCCAGAACATTGTATTCCACTCCTTCACTTTTTTAGCTTACAGTGTCACCACTCTTCGTGCTCTTACCCTTAATTCTTATTTTCCTTTTCTATTTTATTTTTGTTTTAGTTGTTACATTTCTTATATTTAACTAATGAATTAATGATATATGAGTGTAATAAATCAATATGATTAATGTATTTAATGGTTGAAGAATATTTATACATTTTTTCTTTCAGTAAAACACATAAATTAACAATATCATCTGTTTTTTGTTTGGACGTGACTAATGTGCTCGATAAAATATTACATGTAATGTATGTAGAGCGAGCAATGCTATGATTATAAATAAAATTTACAAATTGATTTGTAATCATTGGTTTTTTTTTTTCACACTTTTTTCTCTTTCTTAAATTATAGTTTTATAGGTGTCATCTCATTTTGTAACAATTTTTTTGTAATTTTTTTATAACCAAAGTATTTCTCATGTATGTATGTATAGCTAGTATTTTACGGTTGTGTTAATATAAAGAAACTTTATACTTTGTTTTTACCTGATAATAATAATAATATTGTCTATAGTCTACGTGAATATGACTTGGAGATTACATGGCTTTTCATTTGATAAAGAAATTTCTAGTGACGTCAAAATTTTCCGACGATCTCCAATTCTTTTTCCGGCCTCTAAAAAAAACTAAAGCGGCAACACCAGAACTCCAAATCTAACATAAAATATATATATAACACCAACATTAACTATAATTCGATAACAATTTATATCTGAATATCTAATCTAATAACCAATAAAGAAAATTGTTTAATAACTTGATTAGATTAGATATGATAACCAACGTGAACAAATTTTTTTTACTTCAATTTGATTATTACCATGGAAAAGTATTGTCTTTACGGATTTGTCACTTTCAGCGATCGGAACGAACTCCAGTTACCTCCATTAACTCCTACCAGCACGACCTGCAATCCGAACCTACTTTGGCCATCTCCAATGGTATCATCCAAATTTTCACTTCTCCATCTCCAAACATGCAAAAAAACATTATCTTTTTGAAATATTCTTCCTTCTAAAAATTTCTTCTCCAACCATCCTACTCCAAAATCTCAACTACAAAAACTTTTATACTAAAATAATTTAACTTTTATACAATACCTTAATTATTTAATAAGAAAAAGATAGACATTTTAATATTTTTAAAGTTTATAATTAACAACGAAATTGAATACAAACAACAAGCATTACATCATACTACAACATTATCTTCTATTCCTAAATTACCATATCGATCCCATAAATGTTCGATAAGTGCATTTCGAATTTCAAAGTGTGCATCTTTATCTCTAAGTTGCTTATGTCTAGCAAGAAAATTCTTAATTTTAAAGTTATCATCATCAACCATTTCAACTTCGGGTATTGGCGCTTCCTTCCAATGTGTGATGGCTGCTTCACTATCACGTTCATCTTCGTAATCATATTGTGCATTATAATGCACGCCGTCATTATATAATGTAATGTAGATTTTTTTCAAAATGATGCAGGTCTTTTGACTATTGCAAATCGTGATTGAAGAACTCCAGGGTGCGTTTGACGAATCGAATGCTTGAACCCAAGCGGTGCTTCTGAAGTAGACATTGTAAGTTATTTCTTGCATCTTTCTTTCCTTTTTTAATTTCATTTTATTATTTTGTTCATGTTCTAGCTAAACTATAATGGTACACTACATGCAGTTATAGTTAGCAAAGAACTTATTACGACAAGATCAATTATTAAAAAAAGAATTAAAGTTTGGTCATGCTTGGCCAACATTGAAAGATATGGAGAAGTTCACTAAAACTATAAATGATAAAACTCCTATTCGAAAACGAACTAATTCTATTGAATCACCAAATTCCGAGTCATCTCAAAAGTCAAATAAGTCAAGTTGGATTATCATCTTTTTGTATTGATCTAAATGATGTGTGTGAAGGTAGGGCTGATAACAATGCAAAAGGTCTTGAAACAGAACGTTCAATTGGACGGAACAAAGCGAAAATGAAAAAACCACAAACTTTAACTTCTTAAAAAATTTGGAATGCCATTATAGAGTACGATGATCACAAGGCACCCGGTCCGGATGGTTTTGACTTTAACTTCTTAAAAAAGTGTTGGCGTATATCAAAAGATGATTTGGTGAGAGCGGTGAAATATTTTTGGGAGACCGGAAATGTATCAAATGGGTGTAACTCGTCATTTGTAACACTTATTCCAAAGACAAAGAATGTTATAGGTCTAGGGGATTTTCGACCCATAAGTCTTATCAGATGCTACTATAAAATTGTCACAAAGGTGTTGGCCGGAAGACTAAAAAAGGTGACTGTGAAGGTGATAGAAGAGTCCCAAAATGCATTTCTTGGCGAAAGATTCATTCTTAATGGTGTCCTAGTCACAAACGAAGCGATTGACTACATTAAAAAATCTAAAGCAAGATGCGTGGTTTATAAAGTTGACTTCGAAAAGGCATATGATAAGGTCAATTGGAAATTCCTACAGAACACAATAAAGCAAGTGGGTTTTGGTGAAAAATGGTGTAAATGGATCAATTCTTGCTTGGAATCGTCTACAATCTCGATTCTAGTAAATGGCTCCCCAACACAAGAATTTCATCAATGGCGTAAAACGTTTTGACTGTACGGACGCTATAATTAACAATGTAATTTCATCAACATTATATCAGCTTAATCTCATTTGCCATGGAGGCCAATGTATGCAAATCAACAACCAGAACAACACTATCCAATCCCACTGAGGACGGAATATGTGACACCCCTTAAAATCAGGTGAAATTCCGTAAACCCTAATCATGCATTCTTACGTTAGTTCCCTCATAATCGAAAATAACTTGACTTAAGTGAGATAATTCTAGCACGAGCCCACGATGCATATTTCTGATGCACACGATTTAATGCACGATGCATTACACATACATAATTTTCTAAGAATTTCGCGAAACTATCGGAATGATCCGATGATTATGAACGTTGGTGACAATCTTTCAGAAAATAAATCGAAGCTATTTGATAAGAAATAGTAGTTATTAACTTCATATTATTATGTTAGGGATATGAGCATAACGATTATGTACGCTTAATTAACACTCATATACTCTAAATACGTACAACAACAACTAAGCATACGTGATTTACTAAACGAGGTAACGACAAACATTCGAAGAATATCAAATTAACCAATAATGTCCTAATACATTTAATTTACCCTAATTACCTCTAATTAGCCCTAATCACATACTTAGTGCTTAATTAACCTAGCTTAAACTAAATGACCTAAATATCTAAGTGAACTTGAGCTAGAAGAAACTACAAAGGGCGCCCCTCCCTCTTAAGAAAATCAGCCCTAAGGCCCTCCCCTATGCACCACTCCTTCTTCCCCTTCCCATGCTCACCACCTTACTCTCAATCAACTCCTATACTTGTAGTCTTTCGAGGTTTTGTTTAAGTGTTACTACTACCAAAGACATGCACATAACTCTCCTTTTTCCTTCACAAAAATCTCAGCAAACTCCCCTCCCTTTTGCTGAAAAAATTGCAGAAATTAAAACCCAAAACACACCCAAAGATCCACCATAAACTACCACTAGTTACCACCACAAACCACCACCCTTTGGCATCACTTTCAACTAAGTTTTACACACTATTTGGCTCATCAACACTCCATTTCCTGAAAATCTCACCTTCATAAGAAGCTAAGATCACAAGGGAAAGCTTGGAAATTTGATCGGGTTAAAACGGAACTACGAACACGAAGCATCCTTCTTTTCTTCTTAAAAATCTCAAAATCAAAAGCATTGTGAGGAAACTCTTTCTAATCTCATCATTTCATAAAGTATTTTTATATTTATGCTATGATTGTTCACTCACTACAAAACCCAACTAATACACATCGTATTTATGTTTGGCATCATTTTAGAATGTTAAAACCTTGTAAAAAGTCGAATATAAATTGAGAAAATCGCTGACAGATTTTTGGACTAGCTTATAACGTCATAACCTGAACATAACATAACCAAATTGAGTGATGCTTAAGCCAAAATTTTAGTTTAAGAAGTTACATTTCCAACCCAAGTGGTTTCATGCAATTTGGACAAGTTTTGATACCCCAAACCGATTTGATAAGAATGTGTAACCAAGCTGTCCTTGGAAGACAGAATCTGTGCTAACTTTGTGAGATTATAACTCTTTTCTAGCGGATCTAAAAGGCATGATTCTTTTTTCTAAAAGTCACATTTTGTCTAAGGTTTAAAAGTTGTATGGGCACATTCCATGAGGAGAAGGCTAAGTCAGCCAACAAACCATTTTTCCAAGGAATATCCAGAAAAATAGTTGTTGTACCTTTGCGTATTAATAAATAGTTATGAACCCTTTATACATGTTCAAAAATTATGAATCTTACCTTTATTTAAACTTAAGACATGTGAAAATATGTGATAAAAATTTCATAACAAAATAAATTCGTTTGAATAGTCAAAATAATGTCACACGAAGGGTCAAAATCTGGCATAATCTGTTAAAAAAATGGACACTGAAATAGAAAGGATTTTAATGTTTAACTACTAAAACTCTAACACAAACTATATGTGATGTCTTATAAATATATATTGGCATATATACAACATCCATAATGTAATTTGAATTAAATATATATTTATCAAACGAACGAGCCAACAACAATTATTTTGGATAGTACGATACTATACGAAATTATTAATATTTTGGAAAATCACCAACGGGTTGTCCACACTTTGAACGATATTTGATCCTACTAGTTGAGTGACAACTAGCATAGACGGGCCGGTAGAGCCGTCTACTAATACAAACGACCTCATGCGTATAGGGCGCTAGGAAGCTATTTTGGGCAAACTTTTTCATTTTAAACGCTAACACTCACGAAACTCACCAGGTGAGTTCACAATCCCTATTTTACTATTTTACTATTTTACTGCTTTTAAACTGGGGGTGAAAAAGATATGAATGACTTTCATACGTTACTTGAAAACATGACAACGAATCTTTGTGCGAACCTACGTTAACTAGTTGTAGTGCATAGAAATCCTCTTGCTTGCAAACTATAACCATTAGTTAGATGATGCTAGCCACTGAATATACGGATAGTACTATCGGGATGACGTCCCTTCCACATTTTTTAGTCATGCTAACTACCGAAAATGTGTCGAGACTAGGAACGTATATTTAACCGGTCCCAAGCAAAAACGATACACAACAAGTCGTAGTTTGGTTATAGGCCTAGGTGTCGGCACTTTAACTCGTAGGGCCTAGCTAGCCTTTGGTGGATCACCGTCATTGTTTGATTTATACAAACTAATTATATACGATATTGCAAAGCTTTATGCTTGTAACGATTGATTTACAAACTGGTTTAATGATAGAGTCTTAAACATGTGGATTCACTCAACAATTTTGTTGACGTTTTAACTATGTTTTTCAAGGAATTAACATCGATGTAAGAATTGCATGCATGTTGGGACCACGCATATCCACGAAGTTAGGATCCCACTTTTTTTTAAACATGGGATTTCCTTTGTATAACTATAACTCTTTTTGGTCATATTTATGAAATTCCCGAACAATATTGTATTCGGAAAACGATTGTTATTTTGATAACACTACTATTTAACGACTTGATGTGACACCCCTCAAATTTCGGTGTAATTACGTACATTAATCACGTGCATGTCTTAGGCTAATTCCCAACTTAAGAAAATTCACACTATTTTTATGAGATAAGTCTAGCAAAGCCCAACAAATTAATACGTGAGGTATTACAAAAGTTGTAATTATTAGTAAATACGCGCGAAACGATCGGACAGAGTCCGACACAATATACGACGTTGGTGAAAACATTTCTATAAATAAATTAAATTTATTTTTAATAGTTATTTATCCTATATTATTATTATTATATAATAATACACGAAAAACCTATACGTTTTGGTTAAAACGTCTCTAACGCAACAAAAACGCGCGAATCGAATTCGGAAACCAAATGAAACTCGATAAATATTTCGGTAACTCAAAATAAAGTATTTTAATAACACTTCAATGAAAAGTTATCCCAAATATATCCTAAATTAAAACGACACAAGAAAACGTTAGGCGATTTAACGATTTAACACGAAAAACGGGTAAACGATCATAGTACGTAATACAGTCTAGAAACTAAAAATTTAATTACACACACCCCCATGTGGGCCCCACTAGTCCGGCCTCCCCTCCCCCATGTGCCACCCCTCTCCCCCAATAGATTCACATGCATCCTCTTTTACTTACACTCCCATTCACAACACATGCAACCTCATTTCTCTCTTTCACTTTCACTTTCTTTTCTCCTCCTTCTCACTAGAATCCCTTTCTCTCTCTAATCTCTGGAAAAGTCAGCCACCCAACACCACCTTACAACCACCATTGACCACCACAAGACCACCCTTGACCACCATACAACCACCACTTCAAAACTTCAAGATTTTTCAAGGATTCAAACTCTACAACATCTCCTTCTATGCCTCCTTCTATTCTCATTGTAAGAAAACTTATTCTATCTCTAAAATACTTGAATAACATGTTAAAATGTTCACTCATTCATGTCCAAAAACCATGTTAAAAACGTTTTTCATCATCATCAACTTACAAAAATGCAACATGCATTTTCTGTCCAGAAAATACTCCGAAATTCACCTAAGTGTTTCTCACTCAAAACTTAATTAAAATGGATGATTCAAACGAGAAAACTCAAGTTAAAGAAGTTAGCTTTCATTTCCAACTGGTTTTATAATTTTTAGAGTTCGTTTACTATTTTAAATAATTTTTGTAAGAAAACAGGTATAATCTGCTCAGAAAAGTCAGAAAATGACTCTTGAGGTTTTAATCATAACTCGAGATATACATCTCCAAATGACTTGAAACTACTGCCAAAATTTCACAAATTTTGTTAGGTACAAATGTCGTTTAGATGACTTTCTCTGAAAATGTATAGATTTTGCCCAGAAATGAGATCTTCTTACATGTGTCCAGATTGGTCAATTTTGGACCTCAGAGGACAAATGTAATATTTAAAAATACTTAGACTTGCCTAAAAAATCTAGAAAAATTACTGGAAGTAGTCAAGAAATAGGGGACTCTCTGTGATTTTTCTTATATTTTATTTCGGACTAATGATTTTTGAAATAAAAACCAATACATGTGGACTTACAAAAAATGGAAAAACTGACTTTTTGTGACATTTAAACATATTTAAGAGTTGTGTAAAAGTTTCGGGTCAAACCGAGTTGGTCTGACCAAAGTCAACGAATACGGTTCGTATGTTAAACGTAAACCGACATATTCAAAATTTAGTTTTAAAACCGAGAACGAACCCCAAATATTTTAGTTCGAAACAAAACATAATAATAATGTCTTCGGGAATTATTATTACAAAATGTCACCAACGAGCCGAACATGTTTTCTAACACAAACGATAACCGAACAATTGGACATTTCTAGTTGAGTGAACACTAGCATGGATGGTCTACTAAAACATCCACTTACATATACTTATAATATCATGCGTTTAGGACGTTAGGGACTTTACTTGGACACACGCTTTGCTAGCACTCACGTATTTAGCTCACGAGGTAAGTTCACAACCCCTACTTTTACCGCTTTTACATGCTTTCCAACAGGGGTGAAAAAGTACAAACTCGAGAAATGAAAGTTTTTTTTTTACCGAAATGAATCAAGAAATGAAAGTGATTCTTAATTCAAGTCAATCTCTTATCAAAGAGAGTATAGAAACCGAAAACAAAAAACTAGATGTGGGAACACAAAAAATATAGATAAAAGCCAAGAAGTTAGAGGTGAAACAAATGAAAGAAGAAAATAAAATTTTATACACGACCCGAATTCTATCATCGATCCAGTAGTACGTGAGAATTTAATAATTGAACAAGCAAGAACTATGGCAAAACCAGAACAACAAAAACAAGGAGTTGACTCGTTAGATAATTTAAGTCAATTTTTTGATATAGAAGAAAATGGCGGTTATGCTCCTAAATTTTAGTTTATCTAATATATTATAATCGTAGTTATATTTAGTTGTAGTATTTTTTATGTAATTTAAGTATTTTGATATAACACTATTATATTAAGTTATTATTTAAATGTTATTAATGATTAATAGTAATACATATTAATATAAGTATATAAATGTTATTAACTTCATTAAAATAATAGATTATAATAATAAAGTGGTTTTGGAGAAGGGGTGGAATTCCTCCAAATACGAAGGAAAATTTTATTGTTTCAAAAATTTCTTCATTTTTTAAGTATCTATTAGAAAGATTTTTGTTCAAAACTACTCTTTCAAAACTCAATACAAGTAAAGGCATTATGGAGAAGTCTTGGAGATGACCTTTGAGGATTTTATTGATCATGGTCGACAACGACATCACATCAACGTTGATCGTAATTTATTTGAAAATTTGTTAATTTCAAATTATTTAATTGTTAACTATTTATTTATTATAGTTTTTATATTGTAACAAAATTTGTAAGTTCATATCTGATTTTAACAAGAATGAGTGCTTCGCTTCGCTGCGGAATTATTATAAATTATGTAACATAGATTATAAAGGTAACAATAATAAAAAGCAAAAGAAAAGAACAAATATGATTAATATATGTTTTTTTATTATTATTTTAAATATGCTATTCAAAATTTATCAAATGATTGTGTTAATATAAAATACTCGTGACCTACAGGTTGGATAAAAATAATAATTAGAAAGTTGGTCCATTCATATAAAAGGAAAAAAAATTGGTTGCAACATGTCTCGAACTCTAATTCTTTGAGTTGCAATAAAAGTCAAATACCAATTGGCCAAGCCCACAATTTAACATATTGTTCTAAAAGTATACTATATCTATTACTTGTTTCCAATAAAAAAAAATACTACCTCTCGTATTTGGCCACTCGGAACCCGAATTCGAATAACC
Source organism: Gnaphalium uliginosum (assembly GCA_963930675.1). Classification (NCBI taxonomy): domain Eukaryota; kingdom Viridiplantae; phylum Streptophyta; class Magnoliopsida; order Asterales; family Asteraceae; genus Gnaphalium; species Gnaphalium uliginosum. Next base: position 55,470,520 of record OZ005680.1, on the reverse strand, counting down.
CGAGTCTTATTTGAATCGGATAACAAATAAATTTTTTTGAATTTGGATAACTCGAATAATTCAAATAACCACAAATGTTATTTAATATAAAAATATAACTATATATATTTAAATTATTTAAGATTTATATGAATATATATCCATATATAACATACATATAAATTGCTTACGATGATTTAATATAAACTATTAGTGTTATTTTATAAAGTTAAAGTTTTATTTAAGATACAAATATTTAAAATATCGGATTTAAATAAATTACTTAAACCCGACTCGTACCCGACTAACTAAAACCCAAATAATCCGCCCTTATTTAAATCGGATTACGGATAAAACAATAATCTTGAAACCCGAATAACCCGACTCAAATAACTCATAAATCGAATAACACGACCCAACGACACCCTGATTAACATCATAGGTTCAAAAAATTGTAACATTGGTTCTATAAATAACGAGTCCTTTTACCTCATCGAAATAAAGTTGGAAAGAATAGAGTACTACTATTTTTAGTTGTCAACTCGTTGGTCCTATTTATTAAATCGTACATCTATTTTTTTTTTTCTTTTGTGCTAATTTATATATTTTTTTCATTATGTTTTCTTATTCATTTTATTAACTTTTATTATTAATAATTTGTTTTAATGTTTACATTTAAGTCCATTTAGTCAAACTAAATATGTATTTTTTTCTAAAGTAACGTTCAAATGAGTATAACAAAATTTAGTGAGAATTAAGAAACTAATAAAAATGCGTCACGGGTAACAAAACTCATTTTCCTCCATATTTTTAAAAAATTAAATATCACAAAAACGTTAAGTGAAAAAATTATAAAAAAGTTGCACCATAGAATCAGTGTTTTTTCCTCTTCGATTAAACATCGCACAAGGTATACTTTTGACGATTTTTTTTTCGTTTTTGATGGGTTTTGTAAACAACTATCATATGTGATACCAATGACTATTACATGTGACATCGACGACTATCACATGATATCAACGACTATCACACGTGATATCAACGAGTATCGCATGTGATACTACACAATATGACATGTGATAATATATTGTACAATCTGTAAACCCATCAAAAAATAAAATCACCGAAAGTATATTATATGAGATGTCTAATCGAAGGGAAAAATGATGATTTTTATGATGAAATTTTTATAATTTTTTAATTAGCCATTATTGAGATTTTTATTTTATAAAAACGTGAAGGAAAGTGAGTTTTGATGAAAATGAATGGTTGAGATTAATTCCTTCATTCTCATTTGAACTTAATTTTTTTGATAGTGCTGATAATTCTCGGCATTAATCGAAACTCGACACGAAAATAAATAGGTTTGGGTCAAAAAATTTGACCCACCAATCGTCAACTCTCAACCCATGAACCTTTCTATTTTTCAGGTCGGGTTTGATTAGTACATGTATAAATGGGGTGACCCGCGCACTCATTTACAAGTAATGTAAGTATTTTAATTTAATTAAATGAGGGGATATAATATGTGCTGTTGACTGCACATTTATTGTATGTTCATGATCAATCATATGTAAGTACATTTTTCACCCTTAATCTTTTTAAGATTTACACTTTCGGTCCTTTCTTTTAACTTAACAACACCAAAAGTTATGTATTATTAACGGCACAAAACATTTTCCCATTGAATAAACTTAAATTTTGGTGATTTATAACTGAATTAATGTGCCTATATGTGTTATCTTTGGTTTTTTTTTTCTTTTGGTAATTTGAAATATAAAAAAATAAATTATGTTTTCAAATTATTATATACTTGTTTGTAATCACACATCCATACAACAAATTTGAATATTGGTATCATCCAACTCAAACTTACCCGGTATCAATCTCATTAGGATCACGACAACAACATTTTGCGTAGATTGACCCATTTAACCGCAAACCGTTTCATTTGACCTGTTAACACGAAACCTACCCGGTAAATTTGTTGACCTTTAGTTAATACAGATCCAGCATCACTTTCAAGAATGCGTATGTCTGTCGTCTTCTTCAATCAGTATTTAATCATTCCATCTGTAATATTTATTATTATTATTATTATTATTATTATTATTTAATATTTATGATTATTCCTTGTAATATTCTACATGTATAAGTATATAACATTAAACAATTACTAGCATAATTAAGTTGCTTTGTAGAGATGTGAAAATAGACTAAAGTTAGACATGGGGTAAAATTTGATTCATTCTAAACTGTTTGATCATGTTTAATTGCTCTGTTTTTGCTTTAGTAGTAATCATTTTTCTTAAATGCTCGAAATTAGGGCGTAATATGGTATTCATAGTATCTTGAACTTCTTTATGTTTGTAAATTGTAGATCCCACATAACGTTAACGTCATTCATTTAATAATTTTCCAATTCCAATTGTATATTTAATCGATTTATTTATGTTGAATGTTACTCTCAAGCAATATAAACGTGGATCTACACTACAAGAAAATAAGACAAATTTAATTGAAAATTTCTAAACAAAATTTACGTTTTTTCAATTTTAACCAATAAATCTTATATATCTATGAAAATGATAACGACATTCCTTAGTGATGTTATAATAGTGTCGAGAAATGCTTAATATATTTGTAGTTAGACCATAACAAACTTTTGTCCATATGTAACAATTTCTGTACGATAAAGATTCTGGTCTCCACGACATTCCCTGTCTTCACAAAAATAGAAATTTGTACAAGACTCTATATCATATAAATAGAGATCCTTAGAAACCTTTTAGGTTAACTTTTGCTTCAAAGTGTAAACCCTAGTGCGGCTGCGCATTCGTCTTATTTCACATTAATAAGATTGAAGCTTTTGTGATTAATACGCTGTTCTCATATTTATATTAATTCTGTATTGAACAATTGATTGATTCCTAATTTATAAAGTACTATTCCGCGGTTTCTCTATAAATATTCATTGCTAAGTATTGATTAAGATCTAATCGATCCTGACAGGTAGATTTTTTCAACCGAAGGCAAGATAAATCAAACTAGCTCCCACTATAAATGTATCTAATTATATTTAACAATCATAAACGTAACACAAATAAACAACTATATTATTTGTAAGACCTTTTTTTTAATAGGGGCATATAGAAATTTCAATTAAGGCTGACATATTATTTATATACCCAACTACCCAAGTGATATACACGGAGAATCACTTGGATGTATGAGAAATTAATTTTTAAGTAGTCGTTATTTTTAACTTTTGTGTGTACATCGAAAACATAAACATGTCGATTATTTGTCATCTTTTTGTTTAAGTTGTCATATTTGGTTCAGTTTGGTATTGAGGTGGTGTTATGTTTTTGTATTGTACCACGTTTTACAGCTGATCATTGTTCACTTTAGTATTGTTATACTTTCGGTACCAAGCGGGTATAGTACCAAATTTTACCGTACCAGTACCCGTACCATACCACTTCAGTTGGTATGGTATTCGGTACTCACATTAGGGCAAAAAAGAAAAGCGATACCAACCGGTTTGATAAGATACGGTACTAGTTTCGTATCACGCTCATCCCTACTTCCATTAACAAGTAACTATGTATTTAACTTGCAAATTATTTAAAAGTGTATAATCTTTATGTAAAAATAATTATTATTTAGTTGTAGCTGTTATTAAAAATTAGTTAATTACTATTACTATTTCAATTATATTAGTAAATATGAGAAATAAATTTTGTTCATAGTCTTAGGGGTATCAAAATTAAGTTAATAAAAATATATTAGTGTGCAAATCTAAATAACTAAGTTGAAAATATTATTGGTCTCACAATTATTTATATACTCTGGTGTTACATATTTTAGTCCATTGATAGAATAGTAGATACGAGTTCGGTGATACAGGGTACATAATCGACTAAGTTGCTACACTACAGACTCAACTAAAAATGCGAAAGATTTAAGGGGTCGCGCCCTCTTGTAGGGTCCTGGGGGCAACGCCCTTAGCGGCATCCAAGGGGTAGAACCATTAGTAATGCTCTTGCGGGCTTCGATCAGCAACACGAAACAACAATGAAAATGACCACATTCAGTGAACCTGGAAAAACATAATTCTAACATGAAACAGGTCTTAACCATCACTATGGTTGACAAATATAACATGCATATCTCAAACACAAAAATACACACATAAACATTTGGATTTAGGATTTTCATTGCGAGAAATTTTGAATATTCTCTTAAATTATCCCAAGACGGATTTCGTAAGCTCGAATAATTATAGGGTCGAAATATTATTTTGTAAAGTGATTTACAAACGTGTTTTAAAGACATACACCATATTCATAATTTCCAACATCTTATAAATATATATAAATATAATATAGTAAACGTTCGGTGATGTCATCAAAAATCTAATAAACCAATATGATCATTCAATTTTGTCCAATTAACTAATATATAGGATTTGATGACCTCATAAATTATGAATTATTTTTTAAAAAATCATAATAAATATTAATTTGGAATCCTAATTAGGGGTGTTTATCGGTTCGATTTTCGGTTTCGTTGGTTTAATCGGTTCGGTGTTTTTGGTTTAAAATTTTTTAAGACGCTAACCAAAGACCGAACCGAACCATTTAAAAATGTGAAATAACCGAACCGAAGACCGTTATCCAATTCGGTTCGGTTTTCGGTTTAAACCGAAAAAATCGAAGTACAATATTAGATAAAGAATTTACCAATTTTAACTTCCTCATCTCAAAGAGTAAATGTATGTACCCACAAACTCCAGAAACAAATCCAAACCAAAACAAAGTTCAGTGGCTAATAATAATTTCTAAGCAAACTAGGTTAGGAATTATAATTTCCTAAGGTAAAGTTTGTTTGGGTCCGGTTGTTTGTTTACATAGTTGGAGAAAATGTAGATGCAGTTTGTTTATGTGTAACAGATTATTATTATCTCTAAATAATATATATATATATATATATATATTATTTATAATCGATTTTTTCGGTTTAACCGAATCAACGATGATCAAACCAATCACCGAACCGAAGACCAATTATCATATTCGGTTTCGATTAAAATTCGAACCGAAGACTGTTTTAAGAATCGGTTTGGTTTTAAACAGTTTACGGTTCGGTTCGGTTTTCGGATTAAACGGTTTACAACCAAATATTGGTCACCCCTAATCCTAATCCTAATCCTATTCTAATTCTAATACTTTATAATTTGTTATATATAACATACACAATAATCATTAACGACCAAACAATTATTTTAAACTCATTATATTTGGAGCTCCAAAATCACAAAATAGTATTTATTAAACTACACAAAGAACAATTTAACTCTTAACAATTTCCTGCCAATCGAACGTACTCCATTCAATAAATACGTCCAGTTACCGTATACATGCCCGAAATTGTATATAAAAAGTAACAATGATATAACACCAACTAATGTTAAATATACAAACTACCTTAATTTATTTTTAAACTTCATTGTATAATTTCTAGCACGTATAAAACGTTAAAACTTTATTATGTACCCGGTTTATTAGAATAAAATACAAATTCAATGGATCAATTTAGAAATTTTTAATTGTTCAATCGAGTCCATCAATTTCACCTAGTTTTAAAAATAAAACCCTGTAAAATTATCAATTTTTAATATAAGAATTTAAAGTTTAAAAATATTTAGAATATAATAACATATGTCGACAATTTATACATTTAATTTTAAATATAAAGTAAAACTGATGATCTAATATGTTTTCCTGTCGACATCTTAATTTGGTAAAATGAGAAATAAGTAATTTAACATTAAACCAAGGACACATATCAATTATAATTGCAACCTACCATTATTACTTCAAACTATTCATTTGTTTATGTATAATTAGATACCTTTACAATTAAATGTATTTTGACTTATATAAAATGCATACCGCCATTGAAAATTTACACTCTCAATTCAATATAAACTACCTAAATATTTTAATTTCAAACAATATTGAATATCTCTTAACTTATAAAAATATTCTAATATATTACATAGCATATAAGGATTCTTTCAATATTTTAAAAAAATAATTACAAATTTATATATACACAGTTTTAAGGCTAGTAAAATGCTAAATAGTGTAAATATTCGATACACATAATTGTAGATGCTAATTAAGTCGAAAGAGATATTAAGTCATAAGTCATACGTATTTCCAGCAAGGGAAATTCTTCAACTGATACGTACACTTATAGAAATTAATCTTAAGAATTAAGAAAGTACTTGGAAATCATAATAATATTTTTTGAAAAAAACATGAAAGAAGAGAAATATAGCGAACACGCTCCTCGCACGTGCCACATTTCAAATTTATCCATCTCAAAGAATAATTAGGGTTTTAGAACACCAGGTCGGCGATCTCGGGCAGTTCGGTCACCTGCCCGTTTTGCAATTTTTTCTCTTCATCCCTCCCGCTTCCTTTCATTCATTCGAAATATATACACCCCTAAAATACACCTTCCAGCACACATATACACACTTTCTGCCTCTATATATACTTATATATACGTCATTTCGGTGTGTGCGGCACTTGAAATTGATTCTGCGTTTATCCAATTACCCCTAAATTGAAGGTATAATTTGTTGATTATAGTTTTAGTTTCAAGTTAGGGTTTTTGGATGTTTAATTTTTGAACTGCAGATCTACGTTCAGTTCATGCTTTATCATAGCCGTAGTTAGGGTTTCGGTTTCTTTGTAATTTATGTTTATCGATTCTGTTTGTGACTGGCTAGGGTTTATTTGTGTGTTTAGCTTAATATATTTGTTTTGCTTACAGATCTTAGTTCATTTGGTAATTGATGGTATCAGTTATAAGTTTACTGATGTTATCACTTGATTTACTTGATGTTTTGGAGTAATAGTTCAATTTTTCAGTCGTTAGATGATTTGATTTATGTAACTGTTTGTTTGTTAGGTTTCTAGTATTTGAACTTGTGATATATCTTAGTTGAGCTATGGAGATTATACTCGTGAGCTTCCAAAATACGTGACTTTGTTCATTTGCTGAGCCTATACGTAGTGCGATGAATGATATATATATTTTTAATATGAATGTTATACTTTTATGCAACACAGTAAAAAAGGATAAACTTAGTACCATATTGTTTCATTTTTCAGTGAATAATTGGGAAGGGGATGAAATGATGAAGTTGAGTCTATCATGAATGATAGAAGAGTGGCTTTTTGAATACAAAATGTGTTACTTATGATGAATGCTAAATGTTAGGTATTTTGGTACGATTTGAGTACCTTCAGACGCACCTGTAATATTTATACTAACAATTTAAGGTGCATGCTTGTAAACTGTCTGACCAGTGAAATCAACATCTTTTTATTAAAAACTCTTATCCAATTGTTACTCCTGTATTGGTTGATTTTGAGATGCTCCATTTTACGGTCGTATACTCGACCGCCATCTTACGAGTTCTTTGGAAACTCTGTGTTCATGTTATGACATCATCTTTTGTAATTGCGTTGTTTATTATGTCTTTAAACATAAATACTTGATTTTGTTTGTTATGCTCCCCTAAATCGTTTTCTGAACCACGTTTTTCACCCATCTCATAGTTCATAAATGGAACACTGGATTGTTTAAAGATATATCTGTTAAATATGAATATAATTGTTAGTAATTCATGTGTTACTTTTACAGGAGAAATGGCTGTGGAGATTACGGAGTTCCTATTATTTGCTCAATCAGCAGATACACAAGTTCGAAATGAGGCAGAGGCTAGTTTGCGGCAGTTTCAGGAGCAAAACCTTCCTGGATTTCTTTTGTCTTTGTCACTAGAGCTCTCTGATGATGGTAAACCTCTGGAGTCTCGTAGATTGGCTGGTATTGTGCTTAAGAACTCCTTGGATGCTAAAGAAGCTGCTACAAAGGAACATTTAGTGCAACGGTGGGTGTCAAATGATGTGTCATTCAGATCTCAAATTAAAGGCTTGCTATTAAGTACTCTTGGCTCATCTGTTTCTGAAGCGGGGCATACTGCTGCCCAAGTTATTGCCAAAATTGCATCCATTGAAATTCCAAGAAAAGAATGGCCAGAGCTTATCGGTTCTTTGCTTGGTAATATGACCCAACAAGATAAGCCAGCATCATTGAAGCAAGCAACCTTGGAGGCACTTGGGTATGTTTGTGAAGAGATATCTCACAATGATCTTGTGCAAGATGAGGTCAACTCTGTTCTTACTGCTGTAGTCCAAGGCATGAATGCTACTGAGCAGAGTTCTGTCCGTCTTGCAGCAACTACAGCATTATATAACGCTCTTGATTTTGCTCAAACAAATTTTGAAAATGAAATGGAGAGGAACTACATCATGAAAGTTGTTTGTGAAACAGCCATGGCTAAGGAAGCAGACATCAGACAGGCTGCTTTTGAATGTCTTGTTTCAATAGCTTCAACATACTATGATGTGTTAGAGCCATACATGCAAACCCTATTTGAACTAACAGCAAGTGCTGTCAAAGGAGATGAAGAAGGTGTTGCTCTTCAAGCAATTGAGTTCTGGAGCTCAATATGCGATGAAGAAATTGAGCTTCAAGACTTTGAAAGTGGCGAAAGTGGCGATTCATACCCTCATTCACGGTTTATCGAGAAGGCTCTATCGTTGTTGGTTCCAATGTTGCTTGAAACTTTATTGAAGCAAGATGAAGATCAAGATCAAGAAGATGGTATCTGGAACGTGTCAATGGCTGGAGGAACGTGTCTTGGTCTTGTTGCAAGAACTGTTGGGGATGCGATTGTGCCCTTAGTTATGCCTTTTGTGCAGGAGAACATTTCAAAGGCTGATTGGCGATCTCGTGAGGCAGCTACATATGCATTTGGATCAATTCTTGAAGGCCCAAGCGTTGAAAAGCTATCCCCAATGGTTATATCTGCATTAGAATTTTTACTTAATGCCATGAGGGATGTAAACAGCCATGTGAAAGACACTACTGCATGGACCCTCAGCCGTATTTTTGAGTTATTGCACAGTCCAGCCACTGGATTTTCTGTTATCTCGCCTGCTAACCTTCAAAGAGTTATGGTGGTTCTTCTAGAAAGCATCAAAGATTCCTCCCATGTTGCAGAGAAAGTCTGTGGAGCAATTTATTATCTTGCTCAGGGATATGAGGGTTTTGAAACTGGTTCATCTGTTCTCACACCATATCTTCCAAATATCATAACTTCTCTTATTGCAACTGCTGAACGCACAGATGCGAGTGATACAAAATTAAGGTCTGCTGCATATGAAACCTTGAATGAGGTTGTTAGGTGTTCTAACCTTGCAGAATCATCTCAAATAGTAACACAGCTTCTTCCTGTTATTATGACCAAACTGGGACAGACATTTGAGCTTCAGATTCTGTCATCAGATGATAGAGAAAAGCAAGGAGATCTTCAAGCTTTGCTTTGTGGTGTTATGCAAGTAATTATTCAGAAGCTTAGCAGTACTGATGAAACTAAGCCCATTATATTTCAAGCTGCAGACCAAATTATGATGTTATTTCTTAAAGTGTTTGCTTGCCGTAGCTCAACAGTACATGAAGAAGCAATGCTTGCCATTGGTGCTCTTGCTTATGCTACTGGACCAGAATTTGGAAAGTATATGTCAGAGTTTTACAAATATTTAGAAATGGGTCTTCAGAATTTTGAGGAGTACCAGGTTTGTTCCATCTCCGTCGGGGTTGTTGGTGATATATGCAGGGCTTTGGATGACAAGATGTTACCTTATTGTGATAATATCATGACGCTGCTCCTTAAGGATCTTTCTAGTCCTGACTTACATCGTTCTGTTAAGCCTCCAATTTTTTCATGCTTTGGTGATGTGGCACTTGCGATTGGAGAGCACTTTGAAAAGTATGTTCCTTATGCAATGCCAATGATGCAAGGGGCTGCTGAAGTCTGTGCTCAGATAGACACTAACGATGAAGAGATGGTGGAGTATGGCAATCAGCTCAAGCGAAGTATCTTTGAGGCATACTCTGGTATCTTACAAGGATTCAAGAATTCCAAGGCTGAGCTCATGATGCCTCATGCTCCGCATCTCTTGAAGTTCATAGAAGTGGTTGTTAAGGATGCCCACAGGTATGGATTATCAACTATTGGTTCTACTATTTATTTACTTGCCTACATGTTGAACAGTGTGCTCCATATACCAATTGGAGTGCGACATGCTTGTAAACCAAATAAAGTTTACTTTCAGTACAGTAAATATGGTTTCCTGTATGTCCATTTTGTGATGAAAATACACTTACAAAGGCATCATGTCGTATTGCCATTGTTTCTTATTTACACTTTCCAATGTCTGGCTGAGCTATCTGACTACAAAAAGTAACTAGCATAGGCGGACTTGCTACTTGAACTTGGGCTCATTTTGTTTTTTCATTAAAGTGAACATCATTCACTGTTAAATTGAATTCTGAGTAATTAAGACGTGACATCACCAACACTGATTTTTGTGTTTGTTTATAAACATAACGGAACATCACAATCTTCAGCCTAGAGTGTAATTATTTTGTTTTTTTTGCTGCTTTGAGAGTATTGTTAATCTAATCTTTGATTGAGTCACTTTTACTGTCTTTGTCAATCATGAATTGTGTTGCATATTATGTTTATCGATCTTTCTGAATTGATATTTGATATGTTGGTGAGCGAGTCAAATGACCACCTCTACTACAGATTCAATATACTTCGTGCTAAACTTCATTTTGTTGTGATTCTGATATTCATGTGTTTTGTAGGGATGAGACTGTGGTAAGAGCGGCAGTAGCAGTGCTTGGAGACCTTGCAGATGCACTTGGTTCAAAGGTTAAGATGCTATTCAAAGAGTTGTCATTCTGTAGCGAATTACTAGGGGAGTGCCTTCAATCTGATGACGAGCAGCTCAAAGAAACTGCCACTTGGACCCAAGGGATGATTGGCCGTGTTTTTTCGGTATGTGGGTAATCAATAATTGGTTGTTTTTCGTTCATTGGGAAAACGCACCTTTTCGGTTATGGTATGATAGAAGTTTGACAATCCAGGGTCGGTCTGTCGGGTCGGGTCAGGTCTGTCGGGTCAGGTCAGGTCAGGTCAGGTCGAGTCAGGTAAATGCCGATTTGCCTAGTGTCTTTTTGTACTATGCATTAAGTACAAAATTTGTTGGAAAGGTCATTTTGTGTATGAGACTTGGCATTAAGGCCACTATAATGGTGGCTGATCATTTTTATGAAAACTCTCTTTGGCACTTGAGAAAATCATGTTTGCTCTTTCTTGCTTCACCTTTTATCACCTGAAAATTGCAATTAGTTTCAAGTTACCTATTTGTCTGTCGTTTTCATTGTCAATTTGTGCCATCACTTGGAACAAAAGAGGAATGCTACATTTACAAAAATTCTACAAATTGGTTTGTTTTTATGATTTTTTCTGATTCTGATGTAGGGCAAAGATGGTAAAGATAAGCATAAATTTTAGCCATCTTCTTTGCAATTATCTGTCTTTTTGGGTTAACAAGATTTCTTTTTATTTATCGTTTAGCTTGTCGACGTAAACTTCAATAGCACATAATAGATTCTCTGTTACGAGCAATAAATTTATCCGAATTTAAGGATAATTTTTTTGAAGAATGTTACCTTACGAAAATGTAACACTAGGTTGAAAATAATGCACCACACAAATCACTAGGTTGAAAATAATTACTCAAGAATATGATTCCCTATTTGGAGTCATTCTAGTTATTTCTTTCTACTTGATTTCTTCCTCATTTGCATCATCATCAACTCACCGTTGATCAAAACACAACATCCTTCTTAAGCGTAACCTACAAAATCAAAGTTTGGAGACTGACACGTGGTTGCGATCTATATATTAAACCATACTAGGTTAGTTTTGTTCAATATTGTTATTGTCAGGATCGACTTGATCACAGTCAAGATTATATTTACTAATGCTTTGAAATCTTAACAAGAAATTTGCGGAATAATACTTGCTAAGTTTGGAAGATATGAATATAACAGTTTGTAATACAAAAAGTAATAATCAGAACACTACAATTTGTATAACAAAAGCTTCAATATTATTACTTGAATAATACGAATACGCTGATTGTATTGGAGTTACAAGAACCTTGAAGCTAACTTGACTAATCTGTAAAAGTCTATCTATCAATGTTACAACTGATCTATCTTTATACACAAAACTATTCAACACATGACATGCATCTAAGGTAAGAGAATCTACTTATAAAATATAGAGTTCCTATTACACGTGATTGTAATTAATGCATGGAAGTCAACTATCTAAGCATGCTCTGTTATCGCAAAGCATTCATGCTTTGTTGCGCATGCTTGGTGAAGATTAGTAACTGCAGACCACTTGCGCCGCATATCCATTGGACAAGGTCAGTAGTAGAAACATTGTAAACTGGTCTAGCAGTACTAACTGCAAAAATTCTTCTAGCAGTAGAAAGTCTTGAATGTGCTGGCAGTAGTAACCATTGTAGCAATATTAACTTGAAGCAACAGTAGAAATTTTAACCAGTAGCATTAACTCTTGTAAGCTTGACAGCATTAATCTTTATATCCCCACAATCTCTCCCTAAACTTATGCTTTCTACCCAACATCACTAAGTTTCTTCAGATTTTGATTTTTAAAATATCTAGGGTTCATTTTTTCTTCCTTTCCACTTTTTTTTTTTTTTTTTGCTTAAGATAGATCTTTAATTCTTTTATCAGTGCTGAAGCCATCTCAATATTTGTGCATTTGACCTTGTGCTCCAGCAAACTGATCACAACAACATGTTTTAATAGATAACTTTTTCCAATCAGAAAGTATCCTACACCTCCATCTACCTGGCTAAACATGTGTACTCTACAGCTTTCAAAGCAATACCAGTAGTTGACAGGTGAATACTCCTTCATTAATATCCTCATCTCTGCTTTAGAAGTGTACATTTGCTTTAAGTACTCAAAGAGTTGATGATGATCATTATATCCTCTTACTCCTCCAAACCTATTCAACCTAGCTTCATACATCTCATCTAAATATTTTCTTCTGAAAACTTTGAGTATTGAGAAGAAACTTCTGTACAATTCAAATGATCCTCCTGCTCTAACAATCTTAAATTGCCTTCTGTTTGAACTATCCAGTGTTTGAAACCAATCTATGATCGGATATTCCACCTTCAAGGGCTCACAATCAGCTGTATTAATAATCACCAAACTTCTATCACCATCATCCTTATCCTCAACCCTATCCTCAGCAGATGGCACCTCAGAATGCACATCATTTTCTCCTACCACTCTCTGCTTTTTCTGTACTTTCTCAAAGTAGCTTTCTCTTTGTGTACCCTTAGCAACATCCTTCTTCCTCTCAAACATCTTGATACCCTCTGGAACAGGTGTATCATTCATGCCTTTTAACCCCCTTTCTATCTCCATTCTCCTATCTTCAGATGATCCCCCTTTAAGAATCCTCCGTTCTTTGTTATACTTCTCTTTCAGGGCTTCAAAAGACATAGCTTGAAGAGTCTTCACATTTATGCCCAATGCATTTCTTAAGAATGCTACATAATCCTTCTTCAGCTGAGCTTTAGTCTTTGGCTTAGCCTTCTGCTTTTTGTATCTAGCCTCAGACTCCCTCCTCTTCTTCTCATTTAATAATCTTTCTAACTCAACTTCCCTCTTTTCCTCCGTATATCTCTGCCTTTCCTCTTTTTGCAATTTCCTTGCTAATTCTTCATCTGCCTCTATTTGATGTTTTCTTTTTAAAGGCCTTACTTCTTCAATCATTATTCCATTTCCTTTATTCTTAGCACGAATATGCTTTTCTATCCTTGTAGGTGTATGTTCTGATGGTTCTTTGATGCTCACACCTTTTTCTTTATGTTTCTCCTTCTCTTTTGGGCTCTCAGACACCCTTATTAGAACCTCATCAGCAGTAATCTCATCCTTACCTGCAGTAGTACTAACTGGCTCACCAAGCCCAGCAGTAGAAACTCCATCTGTACTGGCAGTACTAACTGGCTCACCAAGCCTAGCAGTATTAACTTCATCTGCACTGGTAGTTACTGGCTCACCAAGTCCAGCAGTATTAACTTCATCTTCTATACCTGCAGTACTAACTCCAATACTAGCAGTAGTAACTGGAGCAGTATTTACCTTTTCCAACAGCAGTTTGACTATCCCATTTAACCTTAAGATCTCATCACCTTGAGATGCTAGCATTTCCTTCTGCCTGGCCACCTCCTCTCCTAAACTGGTACAAATTACCATCAATTCCTTGAGTGATAAACTATATTCACCACTGCCAAAAGTGTTAACCTCTATTAGTAGATCATTGGAAGATTTAGCCAATGTCTCAGACCTAGTCTGAGCAACATCAGCCCCCAATGTGGTTTCTTGGCCCCTGGGACCACTGGATACATTGATATCCACTGAATCCTCTGCAATAGAAGAGTCCAATGGCATCTCTGTATCCTATGTTGCCATGGATTGGGTCTTAGTTCCATTACCACTGTCCTGTTCTCCCAATGGGGCAGAATCAGTAGTGGCAACCTTTTCCATATGGTCTCTCATCTCCATATTGACCACTTCATTTATAGATTGTGGCTGAGGCATTTGAGGAAGAGGAGCCTCAGATATCTATTTTGTAGCCTTTTTGGCTTTCTTTGAGGTTGACTTAGGGTCCCTTGTTTTCTTTGACTTTGTAACAGCATGTGTGGGTTGAGAGGTAGTGGGTGTGGCTAATTCTTCACCTGCTGTGGAGGGTGCACTTAACATATGTGCAGTAAGATTAGTGACCCTCCCAGAAAACATGATTCCTTTTACTGACCCTGTTCTCCTCATATTTGAAAATAATTTTTGTGTACGAGAGAGGAGAAAATTTTTACCACCAACTCTTGGTAGGTCAGTTAGTTCATTACAAAAAATATATTGTAAAAACCTTGGATACATCAAAAATTTTGAGTCGCCATGCTCCAGGTTATACAACATTCCTGTGAAAATCATTTTCGAAAAATTGAACTGCATGTTATTAGCCAAGCAAAAATTTTGAGTCGGTATGCTCCAGGTTATACAACATGTTATTAGCCAAGCAGATCAAAGAAGAAGCAATGTTACTGTTGAACTGATCCCATGCAGTTCTCTTTTGTAAAATACATTGTTACAGGGTATGGATTAAATATTTCCATTGTGGGAAAAACATGAATTTTAGAAATGTTAGTTTATTCAACTTACCCTCATACCCTAGCAACACAAGATTTTCATAAATTTGGGGAACATGTAAGCATTCAATACCTTCTTCGTCGTGAAGTTGAAGATGAGCACGAATGGATGCCTCTGTCACTTTGACAGAGTTCCCTGCAACCTTGCCAACGATGGTAGTAACCCCATCGACATTTTCTTTTTCAGCAGAAGTCCAGAAGTCGTTTATATGTGAAATGTAAATGATGGGGTTTACTGAAAGAGCAAGTTTTAGGTTGCTGTTTTTCAAAAAAATTATAATTTCATAAAAATCTTCTCCCCTTTTGGTTTTAGCAGATAAACAAGCAAGTTATGCTTATCTGCGATTGGTAAAATAACGTTTGAAGATGAAGGAGAAGCCATTTTAGTTGATTAGAACTTGAAATTATACTTTTGAAAGGTTGGTTTTTGATCGCTTTTTGAAAATTCGAGGTTAGCTGTAGGTGAAAAAGCGAAAAGTGAAAAATTTAGCTATTTATACTATTTGAAAATGAGCAGCATTAAATGTCCTAATTTTATAATAGCACAAAATATACTAGCATTATTAAATGTGAAATCTTATACTAGCAGTATTAAAAAGACACGTAGTACTAATGTCATGCTAGCAGCAGAAACCTCTCATTACAACTAGAAGTTGTAACACAGACTAATATAACTAACAGTACTAACTTGTGAAGGCAGTTCTATTGTATATTAGCTATACTGAGCAGTATTAATACTTACCAACAGTGTTAACAGTAACTATATTAGCAGTATTAACCATGCGAAGTATTAACAGCAGTACTAAATTATGAAAGCAGTATTAAAAATATTTATTAGTATTAACACCAGCAGTACTAACAGTATTAAAACTAACAGTATTAAAAATACTCTCATCATGAATTAGTATATCAGTATTAACCCATTTTCAAGCACTCAAACATTTTACAGAAAACAGTACTAATGAAAAGATTTATGAAGAATTTATCATGCCAATACTTGTAACCAGAAATATAAATCTACCCACATCAAATGCTTTTGTAAATAGATCTGCAAATTGATTATCAGTATGAACTTTAAAAATCTGAATTAATCTTTTTTCATTGCAGTCTCTTATAAAATGATAACTGATTTCAATGTTCTTGGTTTTAAAATGTTTCACAAGGTTATTTATAATACTGATAGCAGAGTTATTATCAATAAACATAGGAGTATTTAGAAAAGTTAAACCATAATCCAACATTTGATTTTGAATCCAAAGCACTTGAGCACAACAACTTGATACTGCAACATATTCTGCTTCTGCTGTAGATGTGGAAACAATAGTTTGCTTTTTGTATTGCCAAGACACAAGTCTACCTCCTAAAAATTGACAATCTCCAGATGTAGATTTCCTATCCATATTGGCACCTCCATAGTCACTGTCAGTTTATGCAATCAAGTCAAAAGAGGAACTTTTTGGATACCAGAGGCCGTTGACCTTTGAGATATCTAAAAATTCTCTTGACTACCTGAACATGTGACATCTTAGGATTTGCTTGGAATCTAGCACATTCACACACAACAAACATAATATCTGGTCTGCTTGATGTCAGATACATTAGGGATCCAATCATAGATCTGTAGAGGTGTTCATCAACATCCTCCCTCTCAAGATCTGCATGCAAAGATTTGTGTGTCTCCATTGGCGTGCTAGCAATCTTTGCATCTTTGTATCCAAACTTCTCCAGAATGTCATTGATATATTTTCCTTGACTTATGAAGATCACATCCTTCTGTTGTTTGACTTGTAATCCAAAGAAGAAAGTCATCTCTCCCATAGAGCTCATCTTAAATTTCTGATGCATAAGAGCTTCAAATTCTTTACAAAGACTATTCTTTGTAGAACCAAAAATAATATCATCTACATAGATTTGAATTAGTAGAATATCATTCTTAATTCTTTTAATGAACAAAGTTTTGTCAATTGCACCTCTTTTGAAACTATTATCCAACAGATAAACGGATAGAGTATCATACCATGCTCTAGGAGCCTGATGCAGTCCATAAAGTGCCTTGTCCAATCTGTACACTTTATTTGGATGCTTTGGATCCTCAAATCCTGGTGGTTAGCATACATAAACTTCTTCTTCAATAGTGCCATACAGAAAAGCACTTTTCACATCCATCTGGTATACCTTGAAACCCTTAAAAGATGCATATGCCAAGAACAGTCTAATTGCCTCTATTCTAGCTACAGGAGCTAATACCTCATCATAGTCAATGCTCTCTTCTTGAGAATATCCCTGAGCAACCAGCCTTGCTTTGTTCTTGATCACTATACCCCTCTCATCTTTCTTGTTTCTGTATACCCATCTTGTTCCAATAGCCCTCTTTCCCTTTGGGAGATCCATTAATGTCCATACATCTTGAATCTTAAATTGAAACAGCTTCTCTTGTATTGCTTCAATGCTACATGGATATTTCAAGGCCTCATTTGCCTTCTTGGGCTCCATCTAAGACAGAAAATAGACAAATAAAGAAGTATTGATGTCTTCTTCATTCAGTCTGACAGATCTTCTGGTTTGCATGGCAGAGTCAATATCACCTATCACATTTTTCAGTAGATGATAAGCTTTGTAATGTTGATATTGAGAAGTAGATGACATAGGAATCCCAGATTCCAGATTTGTATCATTATGTTCCATCAAAATGCTGGTTTCAGTCAAAGATAGGCTAGATGGACCTTGATTCTCATCTACATTCTCCTCTGCATTTCCATCAGCAACTCCATCTGCATCTCTAGCTGCATCTCTAGCTGCATCTCTAGCTGCATCTCTAGCTGCATCTCTATCTGCATTCTCAGATGTATTCACATTAGTTGCTTCTTCTTCTGGAAGTACTTCAGGATCTGATGATGTGTTTCCATCATCATAAACACCATACTGTTCCTAACTTGATGTGATTGGTTCTGAACTATGAGATTGATCTATTGAAGGAGTTTGAAATACTTCAGGTGGATCAGGTGACCAGAAAGGTAGATTAACATATTCTAATGAAGTGTCATTCTTCTGATTGGATGCACTTGATTCACCTCACTTGTACCTGCATTTGATGACTCATATACACATCTGAATGATTGGGTTAGAGCATCAATATCAAACAACCAGTCTGGACCTTTGCCCACAACACTAGGTGTGTGTTCATTAAAAGTCACATTCATGGTTTCCTCCACAATTCTAGTCCTATGGTTGAATACTCTGTATGCTTTACTTTGTGTAGAATATCCAACAAAGACTCCCTTATCAATTTTGCTCTCAAATTTTCCTAGGTGATCTTTGGAATTTAAGATAATAACAGGACATCCAAAAGGTTTGAAAAAGCTAATCAAAGGTTTTCTTTTGAAAAACAAATCATATGGTGTCTTGTTATGAGGCTTAACAACTAGTGCCCTGTTCTGAACATAGCAAGCAGTACTAACTGCTTCTGTCCGGAAAGTCATTGGTAGCTTAGCATCTGCTAACATGGTCCTAGTAGCCTCAATTAGTGTCCTATTCCTTCTTTCTACTACTCCATTCTGTTGTGGAGTTCTAGGAGCACTAAACTGTCTTTCTATTCCTTTTAATTCACAGAATTTATTCATCTCATAATTTTTAAATTCTGCTCCATTATCACTCCTGATGACTTTAACTTTCTGATTAGTTTGGTTTTCATTCCTAGTAATGGATGATCTAAGTATGTAACCTGTTTCATCCTTAATTCTAAGAAAGAACACCCAACTAAATCTGCTGTAATCATCAATGATCACCAAGCAATATTGTTTCTTTCCTATACTACATACATTGGTTGGTCCAAACAAATCCATACGCAGTAAGTGTAAAGGAGAGAAATTTGAGTTCACACCTTTGGTCTTCAAAAGAAGACTTGTGTTACTTGCTCTTTTGACAGGAACACAATGGTCATCACATGAATATGTATTTTCAGGTAAACCTTTAACTAGTTTTCTTTTAACCAGTTTATTAATTGTTTTGAAATTCATGTGACACATTCTTCAATGCCAAAGATCAGATTCATCAATGGTTGCCTTAGAGATAAGACAGTTTAAGTCTTGTTGAGGTTTCATGTTTGCTAAGTCACAGCAGTACACGTTATTCTTTCTGGGAATTTTCATTAAAATCATATTTTCATCCAATTTAAATTTGTTAAAAAGAATAAAGCATTTTGTGTCAGTAAAAAGAACATGGTTCTTTTTCTCTGTGATTTGACTCACACTTAGCAAATTGTACCTCAACTGTTCAACATAATAAACATCTTTAAAACTCATCTTATTACTGTTGACAACACCTTTTCCTGTAATCCTTCCTCCTTTAGGATTACTTCCAAAAGCTACATAACCTCCATCCAGTTCTTTGAAGTTCTGCAGCTTGCTTCTATCCCCTGTCATGTGTTTGGAGCATCCACTATCCACATGCCATAAACTTCTTGGCTTGCTCTGCACAGATAAACACAGTAAAGATCAGTTTTTCTTGGGAAACCTAACCAATTTGGTTTTGGGTCTCCCTTGTACATCCATGAAGTCAACTCTTTCAAAGATCATTGCTTGTGGTGTACTGTTGATTTTGGAAACTTTTGAAGTGGATTGATGTTTCCATGTCCAATGGATGTTAGACTTGGCAGCTGAAATTGAATTAGCAGTACTAAATGCTGATCCAGTATGATTATGCCTGACAATATTAAAATTGGTAGCAATTTTAATACTTCTATCAGTATTAACTACCTTGACAGTTTTAACTGTGCTACCAGTATTAACTGGTGTAGCAGTCTTAACTGAAGCAGTAGTAATCTGCTTGACAATATTATTATTACTAGCAGTTTTAACATGTCTGGCAGAACTTACTTTTAATGCTGCTTGAGTCTTTTTGATGCTGTTGGCTTTGTTTCTGATTAATGCTGCTGCAGTAAATTTTGGTGCAGCAGTAGTAATCATTTTAGCCTTGCTCTTCCTGACAGTACTAACAGAATTAATTTTAGATTTAAAATTGTAATGATTAATTCTGTCTGAAACTGTCCATGATGATCTCATAATCCTTTTATTTCTTGGATTATGATAACATTCATCTTGAAGATGGTTCGGTTTACCACAGATAAATCATGTCTTCAATTTCACCATTTGAAAATTTCTTTTCCAGTTTTTATGAAACTGATTGATTCCAGTTTCTTTGATTTTCTATGGGAATTTGTTTTGTTTTGTGAGATGGTGATGAAGTACTTGCTTTGCATCTGCAACTAGTACAGTTAACATTCACAGATTTAAAATTTTTAGATTTGTTAACAGGTTTACTAATTGCTTTCACTTTTTCATTAACAAATCCTAGGCCTCTCCTAGATTTATTTTCTGTGGTTTTCATCTGCTCTACTCTCAATGTAGTCTTTTCTTGAAACATTCTTTTACCCTATTCTATCACGTTTAGACTATTCTTCATCATCTGATGTCCAGTATGCACTCTTTTATTTCAGAAATTTATCATTTAAACTAGTACTTGTTGTTTCAGACTCAACTTTCTTAAAACTATCACGTTTAGACTATTCTTCATCATCTGATGTCCACTCAGCAACTTCAACTTTATCAAGATCCTCATCTTGATTTACCACTAGATCAACCTTTTTGACCTCCTCAGTCATTTCTTCTTTGAGCTTACTGATATCTAAGTCTGTTTTAGGTGGAAAGTAGTTGTTATCGTATGGTGGAGGTACACTGTTATAACCTAAGTCTGTTTTCAATTTATCATGAATTTGTGACTTGATTAGGTTCTGTACACTTTTATATGCATTCTCTAGATCACCTACTTTTAACTTGATGTTATCTCTCTCACTGGTTATCTCATCTAACTTCTTGTTCAATTCCTGAACTTTGTCACCCAACACATCCTTTTCCCACCTAGCATACTTGATATCATAATCAAACTGAGTTTCATTTTTCTGATATGCTTTAATGGTATTTTCTAGGTTTTCTATGGCAACAGTTGTATGTTTATTTTAATGTCCCACTCTTTTAGTTCCTCACAGATTTTAGAATTATGATCTATGTAATGTTTAACAGTTTTCTTACAAACAGAAGAGCATAATTTAATCTGTACCTCATATGGAACATCACTGGATTCTTCTGCTTCTATAGTGCTATAAGAGCTTTGTTCTGAACCTCCAGTTCAGCTTGGTCACTCCAATCAAATCCCATACCATTTTGGGATATCAAAGCACTTGTACTAGCCCCCTGACTTTGAGTTTGAACTGGAATACTTCTTCTTTATGCTCCATTATACCCAACAGTTCTTTGACCACTAACCTCCTGCCTTCCAGTAGCTCTACATTCCCTAGCAAAGTGACCCATTTTGTGGCAGTTGTAGCACTCCACTTTGCTCTAATCAAACCCAGTATTGTCTTCTCTTTTCATGGAGAAATTGTTCCTACCAGTTCTCTGCAAATACCTCTTTGCCCTCATGGTAATCATGGCCATCTGCCACTTGATATCCATCTTCTCTAGATCATCAGGATTGATCTGTTCTAATTCTTCATTAGTCAGTGATGAGGGCACATGACTAGCAAAGAAAGCTTCTAGAACTTGATCACAAGACCTATCATGTGATGATGATCCAGATCAAGACCCTGTAGCTGCAGATGTAGACGTAAAAGCTGAATTTGGATCTACATGCACTCCTATCATAGACATAAAAGCTGCATTGTGTACATTCTGTGTGTACCCAGTTGCTTGCTTCTTGCTTTCAACTTCTGGCTCAAATGATCTTAGATCATTGTACATGTCATTCAGCTCCCTTTCATCTAGATCACTTCCCTGCTTCAAAGCTACAGTGTACATTGTCCATTCATCTCCAAGTGATCTTAAAAACTTTCTGTAAAGATCATCTTTGTCAATCTTAACATTGTGGTTTTCAAGATCACCCACAAGCTTAGAAAATCTGTCAAATATTTGAGTTAGAGTTTCAGATCTGACAGAATTAAAGTTTTCAAATTGTTGTTTTAACAAAGATCATTTATTTTTCTTGGTGCTTTCATTACCACCAAATCTTTTTTATGGCTTTCATAAGAACCTTTGCATCTTCACAATTTTCAAACTTTATTTGATATTCATTGGGAATGGATATCAACAAGATGCTAAGAGCTTTAAATTCTGTTGCTCTTTCCCTTCTTTCAGCATCTGTTGTTGGTGGTGCCCTTGGTATCTGACACCATCACCATTTACAGGATACTTAGGACCATTTACAACTATATCCCATAGTTGATAGTCTGTAAGCAGCATATGCTGTTTCATTCTATTTTTCCACATATCATACTCATCTGGTTTGAGTATGGAGATTCTGTTTGCCTGAGTAGCATCTACCATATCAGCAGACATTTTTTAGAAAAGTTTTTACAAAAATTTTGTTAAACAAACCAACTTCTAACTTCAAAAAGTTCAAAGCAACCTTTATCTGATACCACTTGTCAAGATCGACTTGATCACAGTCAAGATTATGTTTACTAATGCTTTGAAATCTTAACAAGAAATTTACGGAATAATACTTGCTAAGTTTGGAAGATATGAATATAACAGTTTGTAATACAAAAAGTAATAATCAGAACACTACAATTTGTATAACAAAAGCTTCAATATTATTACTTGAATAATACGAATACGCTGATTGTATTGGGGTTACAAGAACCTTGAAGCTAACTTGACTAATCTGTAAAAGTCTATCTATCAATGTTACAACTGATCTATCTTTATACACAAAACTATTCAACAATGCCATGCCTCTAAGGTAAGGGACTCTACTTATAAAATATAGAGTTCCTATTACACGTGATTGTAATTAATGCATGGAAGTCAACTATCTAAGTATGCTCTATTATCGCAAAGCATTCCATGCTTTGTTGCGCATGCTTGGTGAAGATTAGGTAACTGCAGACCACTTGCACCGCATATCCATTGGACAAGGTCAGCAGTAGAAACATTGTAAACTGGTCTAGCAGTATTAATCTTCATACCTGGTCTAGCAGTAGAAAGTCTTGAATGTGCTGGCAGTAGTAACCATTGTAACAATATTAACTTGAACCAGCAACATTAACTCTTGTAAGCTTGGCAGCATTAATCTTTATATTCCAACATTAGTTGTGATCTACACTGTTATGGATGCAATTTCACTCTTACGTTGTAATTTGAAAAGTTAGTCGTTGAATATTTTCCATAACGGTGTTCTTTGTCTCGCAATTGCCAGAGTATCACAGTTTGGTTTTAAACATGAAATGGGCTACACTTGATATAAAAAAAAGATTATAAATTTTTAACACAGGTCTGAAATAGATGTGAAATTATTAATCAACATTCTATTTGAACAAAGTGATCAGACGAAAATTTATAGAAAACTAAGTTAGAAAAACCAGAAGATAAAATGAAGATGATATGGGTGTGTTTAGTTGAGAAAAAAATGAGTACTTTTCTAGAAAATTTTTCTAAGAAAAGTGTAAAAATAGAAAACGCGTTCAAAATGAGTTTTTTTTAGAATTTTTTTTCAAGGAAATGAAAAACCTATTTTCCATGTTATAACTAGGGAATGGAAAACAAAGATTTCCACTTCTCCACTTTTTTACTTTATAGCACTTCCTCCATTTTTCTAAAATTTTCCAAATCTTTTTAAGATTTAATTAGTTTTCCAAAATAAAAAAATGCAATAACATTTGAACACATTTAACTTTAAACACTTTTCTAGAGAATGAAAACTTTTTTCATTTTTAAGAAAATTAGGGATGAAAAATTGTAGAAAATTTTCAACGACTAAACACACCCTGTGATTCTGTCCATGTTCACTAGCAGCTTCCTCCCCTGTTCTTTAAGTTTCTCGTTTCTTCCCATTCTGATTTTTCCTGCCACGATTCCATCAATAATCTCCTACTAATTTTGTGTCTTTTTTGATCACGGACTTTGCTAAAAATGTAACAAATTCAATATAGTTACAATTTCTACTTTTCTTGTTTAGCCTGGAAGTGTTAAAATAATCGACTTTTAGCCCAAAAATTCAGCAAATCTTCTAATGTTACACTGATAGAAAATTACTCAATTCTCTCTGAAACATGAAATGTACACATAACACTTGATCACATAGTCATATTTATATCATGAAAACAACTTTGTTGATATGTAGAAATACTTTTTGATGCTGTATAAGGTGGAGTACAAGTTAAATTTGCAGCTTAAAAACTGGCGAAATAAGTTAATTTGTCATTTTTCTGTAAACTAGATATCATGTCGTTCATTGAAGGCGTACAACACCTAAATATACCACTTGAGGAAATAAAACTGGCTACCAGTGATTTTGGTGACGAAAACTTCATTGCAAAAGGAGGATTTGGTAGAGTGTACGTAGGCAAACTCACTACTCACTACATCCGGTCAGCAGATCACCATTGCTGTAAAGAGGTTAGATCGTGCATTGGGTCAAGGAGATCGCGAGTTCCTGATGGAAATTCAGATGCTTTCGTGCTATAAACACAAAAACCTCATCTCTCTTGTTGGATTTTGTGACGAGAGTGGAGAAAAGATCCTCATTTATGAACATGCAAAACACGGAAGCCTTGATAAATATTTAAGTAGCCCCGAGCTCTCATGGTTGCAACGCCTCCATATTAGCATTGGTGCAGCTCGTGGTTTTAATTACCTTCATAACGATGTAGGACCTCAACATAGAATCCTACATCGTGATATAAAGAGTGCAAACATTCTCTTGGATGAGAATTGGGAAGCAAAGATATCTGATTTCGGATTGTCAAAAATAGGCCCATCAAATTTGGAGCATACTGTTCTTGTCACTGCTGCTTGTGGTACATTCGGCTATGTTGACCCATTATATTTGTATACTGGCATTCTAACGAAAGAGTCTGACGTATATTCTTTCAGTGTGGTACTATTTGAAATATTGTGTGGAAGGTTGGCTTCTATAAAACAATACCAAGATGAGCGTCGGTATCTAGCTCCATTGGTCAAGCGTCACTATGAACAGAACACCTTAGATGAGATCCTTCATCCTGATCTAAGAAAACAAATGAAGTTGCGTTCATTGAACACTTTCTCAATGATCGCATATCAATGCTTGAAAGACATTCGAAGTGAACGTCCATTGATGAGTCAGATTGTAGAAGAACTTGTTAATGCGTTTGAACATCAGGTAAGCTGCTAATTACACAATGACTAAAACTTACAATTCAGTTTTTTAAAAAAATATATCACTGTAATTAGGTCTATTTTTTTAACATGAGTAATTCTATTTGTTTCAAGGCAAGTAAAAAGTTAGCAGAAATTGCTAGGGTCGGACCATGGGGACGAAAAAGTGGAGGTCCCCAGAATTACTGGTCTTTCATGCTCGAAAAAGGTCATAATCTAAAGATGATAACCATCGATCACGGTAAACTAATATATTTCCTCATGTTCACTAGTGAATGTGATGGCGTTCTGCATAATTCTGAAGTGGCAGGTGGTTGGGCTGGTGGAGAAACCGTTAATGAGGTAAACAATTCTTACCTCTACCATTCACGGAAAACGGTATTTTTACTATCGAAATAGTGTCATAATGCTATGGTTTTTGTTACTTAGGTTATGTTTAATGATGGAGAGGAAATAATCGGCATTTATGGGACAGTTGGTACCATAAGTGTTTATACAATAATTTCATCGATATCTTTTGTAACGAATAAGAAGACTCATGGACCTTTTGGTCAGGCTACAGAGTCTGTTTTCTCAATACCATGGGATAAAGGTTCATTTGCCGGATTTTTTGGCTTAGCTGGCTATCATATTGATGGAATTGGTGTGTATATGAAGGCTTCTGAAAAAATCATATCGGTTGGACCATGGGGACGCGATAGTGGAGAACCAGGAAACCAGTGGTCATTCCAAATAGACGAGAATCATCATTTGAAGAAGATAGCCATAGATCATGGTGATCTTATCAATTCGCTCGTATTCACTACTACGTATAGAGGTTTGTTAAATGCTTCTAACAAGATTGGTGGTTGGGATGGTGGTGAAAAAGTGACCGAGGAAATCAGTAGTTCTTAATCAGCAAATGAACACATAATTATCAAATTGTGTCTCAACACTTTTGGTTCCTTTATATCTGACTTTTCCTTTTGACAGATTACGTTCGATTGGGATGAAGAAATAGTCGCGATTGATGGAACTGTTGGGCTATCACGCGGAACTTACGCTGGTTACACTGTAATTTCGTCTCTATCATTTATCACAAACAAAAGGACACATGGACCTTTTGGTGATGCAAGAGGGGATCATTTCTTTGTGCCATGGGATAAAGGTTCATTTGTTGGGTTTTATGGCTTTTGTGGATATTTTATTGATGGCATTGGTATATATCTTAAGGCTACTCTGTAAAGATCAACTTATTGTGCAATAAACCGTCACAATTAAGGATCATTGGGCGTATAAGTGTATAACTTGTCTTAATTCTAATTCTTATACGGACTTCTGTACTCATTCATCATGTCATGTTGTCGTATCAGGCCTAGCTTGTGCTGCACTACGACGTTACAAGAGACCGATTTAGCTGCAAAAAATGCACAATGATTGGACATGATATTGATGTAACAACTCATATGAGATGGTAATTGTATAGGAGTAAATTATTATAACTATAAAGAACATATATGTGACTATAAAATTAAGAACAAAAACGTTCATATTTAAAATTTGGTACTTTCACAAATTTAGTCTACACTTTCTTTAGATATAACTTTGTTACATACAGTTTCTTCAAGTTTCTTTTTGTAAGCAAAATATAGTGTAACAAATTGATCCGGTGATCCTTAAGGACCTTAACAGAAGATGAAGCATACTGTTGGGCCTGAATACAGTACAAAAAATGCATTATTCACTGGGCCTGAAGTAGAGAACCCACTAGTGGGCCTGAGCAACAAGAATTGAGTGAGGTTCAAATGTTCAATAGTTAACTAAATATATGGGGTTCAAATGTTCAATAGTTAACTAAATATATGGGCTTTCAAACTGGGCCGTATAGATGGGTTTGAGCTATAGACAGATAGACTCTTCAAGACTTTTATTTACTCACATTTTTTTTTTTTAAAGTTAAAAAGTCTTCATATTTCAATTCTTGAGAAACATAATGTTATGCAGTAGCCCTCAGATAGACACCAATACCATCAATTTAATAGATAGCAATGCCATAAAATCCAGCAAATGAACCTTTGTTCCATGGCACTGAAAAATGAGTCCCTGTTGCACTACCAAAAGGTCCATAGTTCCTTTTGTTTGTTATGAATGACAACGATGAAATCGTCTTCCCACCATATGTACTGTTCGCAACCCCAAATGTTCCATTAACTCCAATTATTTCTTCATCCCAACCAAGGTTAACCTGTGATAAAACAAGCTTGACAACATGATCAGAAAAAAAAATATATGATATGATTTAAATTAATCAGATAATTTGTTGTAACAAGACGTGTTGCAGAATCTTCGTTCAAAGAAAAAACAGATAGCAGAACTTTTTGATCCAAACAATAAACATATAATAAATGATTGTCACCAATAATCAGATAAATTCTAAAACGCAAAACCAAAAACTTTCTTAGCATAAATTTTAGAAACGTTACCTCAGATAACGTGGATCCATCGTTATAACCACCGGCCTTGTTAGATACATGTACATGACCCATACAATCTTCACTAGTAAACATAAGGGAAGATATCATATCACCATGATCTATAGTTATCTTTGACAACTTATAATTTTTCTCTCGACAGTATGACCATCTATACTGTGGACCCATGCTAGATTCTGTTCCCCATAATCCAACCCGTGCGGTTTCTTGAGAAGCTTTTAAATAGACACCAATTCCATCAATATAGTAACCAGCACGACCATAAAATCCAGCAAATGAAGCTTTGTTCCATGGTACTGCAAAAGGAGTCCCTGTTGTTTGACCAAAAGGCCCGTGAGTCGTTTTGTTTGTTATGAAAGCCAACGATGAGATAATTGTGTAGCCAGCATATTCGCCTGTTGATACCATAACTGTTCCACTAATGCCAATTATCTCTTCATCAGAATTAAATGTAACCTAAGCAATCACATACATTAGCAAAATAGATTTGAAATCTTAGAAATGAACATTCTTTTATTTTTGGAATGAGTGATCATCTCTTTGCAACTCAATTTGTCGAGTACAAATAGTCAAATACATTAAATATCAATAACGTGGAAAAGTGACCGGTTTGAGTAACGGGTCAAAACGTGCACAGTTGAGACCACTTATTTTTGTTTATGTTAAAAATGGGTCAACTCGGGTTGGGTTGATCCCCACACTTTTTTGTCCATTTTTCATGAACAGCTAATGCGATGATTAAAATTTTTAAAACAAATAGCTATTATTTACAAAAAAAATTTGACTTTCTAAAAACAACAAAATCAGGAGAACCAGGATTGACCCATATGACCAAATAATTTGACTCTCCCTTATAGCTAAATATTTTCACAAAGCCTAACCCAGATTAAATCATTTATAGGTAAATGGTTCCAAATTGCCACCTCAAACGAATATATTTGTATGCTGGCTAATTGGAAGTACAATTTTCACCTCACATTCTTCATTTCCACCATTCCAGCCACCTGCTTTTTCGGATTCATGCAAACATCCTCTACTATCTTCAGTAGTGAAGTTGAGAGAAAATATCAGGTCACCATGATCTATGGTTATCTTCTTAAGCTTATGATTATTCTCAAGTCGAAAAGACCAATGATTATGTGCAGAACCTTTCAATTTCGTTCCCCAAATTCCAACTTGTGCAACTTCTTTATGAACCTAGAAATTGAATCAAACAATACAAATCTAGTAAGGTTATGGAACATAATTAAGATATCAGTTTGAAACTTAAAGTGCCTTGAAATATCAAAGAAATAAAAGATGAACCTCAAGACGTTTCGTATTGTATCCCTTCATAATTCCATTACAAATTATGTGTTCGGTAGCTATTGCACCTACGTTTATTTAATTATTATTCATTGTTGAAAAAATATAAAATAAGAAGTTTAACAAGCATTTAAGCATTAATAAATTGAAATATACTTTATTTTAGTTAGCCTAAATTCTTAACAGTTAAATTTAAATGATACTCTCTACGTCCTAAAATAAATGTCTACATTACTATTTATATACGTCTCAAAATAATTATTCACTTTAAAATAAATTGGTAAAACTTATTAAATTCCCCATTTACCCTCATTTATTACTCTAAATCATTTATTTCTTAAATAAATTCAGTCAAACTTTCATTAAATATAAGGGCAAAAATGACATTCGCCCACTCTATCTTATTCCAAACAAAAATTATTGGGGAAAAAGTTTTGTGGAACGGAGAGAGTATAACATATAATCAGTGAACGATCCTTCTCATTTTATTTTGTAAAATTACAAATTTGCAAAGCAATAATACATTGTCAGGATCGACTTGATCTTAACCAATATTACAATACTTATGCTTTGAATAATCAACAAGAAATTTACGAAATAATACTTGTTAACTTTGAAAGATATATTACTTGTACAACAGATTGTAATACAAATAAAATGAATATGAACACAAGAGATTGATTGTCAAAAGCTTCAATATTATTACTTTGAATAATATAAATACACTTATTGTATTTGGATTATAAAGAACCTTGAAGATAATACTATTCTTTTTGAGTTATATCAGTTCTCACTCACTTTACAAGATCACCACTAGTCTAACTTATACACAAGTTACACAACACAAACCATGCCTCTAAAGTAAGGAACTCTATTTATAAAATTATAAAGTTCCTATTACATGTGATTGTAATTAATGCATGGAAACAAATCTATCTAAGCGTGGTCTGTTACCTTAAAGCATGCCATGCTTTACTGCGCATGACTTTTTACAGATTAGGTAAACTGACAGACCCATTATGCCGCATAACCACTGGATAAGACTAGCTCAGAAACAATGAAAATCACACGGGCAGTACTAACAGCAGTATTAATCTTGAGTCTTGGTCTAGCAGCACTAACTCTTGAATACACTAGCAGTAGAAACTCTTATAGCAGACTTAACTTGTAAGAGTAGTAGAAACTCTGACCAGCAGTATTAACTCTGTAAGCTTGGCAGTACAAATCACATAGACCAACAATCTCCCCCTAAACTTATGTTTTCCATCCAACGACATTAAGTTTCTTCAGATTTGATCCTTAAGCATCTCAGGGTTCATTTCCTCTGTCTATCAACTTTCTTTTGCTTTACACATTTCTTTAAGTCTTTTAGCAGAGCATATGCCATCTCAAGATTTGAACATTTGACTTTGTGTTCCATCATACTGATCACAACAGCTAGACTCCAAGGATAACTTCTGCCAATAAAGAAGTATCCAACACTGCCATCTAACTGGTTTATCATATGCTCACCACAACTCTCAAAGCAATACCAGTAGGTGACAGGAGAGTATTCCTTCATGAATAGCCTCATTTCAGCTTCAGGCATGTACATCTGCTTCAGATATTAAACAGTTGATGATCATCATCATATCCACTCACTCCTCCAAACCTTTTCATCCCTACTTCAAACATCTCATCTAGATCCTTTCTTCTAAACACCTTAAGCATTGAGTAGAGGTTTCTATACATTTCAGTTGACCCTCCTGCTCTAACAATCTTATATTGTCTTTTGTTTTAGCTGTCTAATGTTTGGTACCAATCTATGATAGGATAATCAATATTCAGAAGTTCACATTCAACTGTATCTAGAATTATCATACCTTTTAGTTTATTCATGTCCTCCTCATCCTCTGTTCTATCCTCTGCTTTATCTTTTGCAGTAGATGGAACATCAGTATGCACATCAGTTGTATCTGGTTGAGCTTCTTTTTCTTGTTCCAACCTCTGCCTTTTCTGCAACTTCTCAAAATAATTCTCTTTCTTTGTACCCTGAGCAGTTCCTTTCGTTCTCTCAAATTTCTTCATAGTTTCTGGGACAACTGTATCATGTAAACCCTTCAAGTTCCTTTCTATTTCCATTCTCCTATCATCATCTCCTTTCTTCATTCTTTCAAATTCCCTTTCATACATTTTCTTCGAGTCTTCAAGCTTCATGGCAGTTAGAATCTTCACATGAAAACCAGCTGCCTTCAGAAATGTCACATACTTCTTTCTTTCTTGATTTTTGGTCAAAGGTTTTTCCTTCATTTGTTTATATTTATAAGCAGCTAACTTTCTTTTCCTTTCCTTTAATAATCTTTCCAATTCAGCTTGCCTTTCTTCTTCAGTGTACCTCTGCCTATCCTCTTCTTGCAGTTTTCTAGCTAGCTCTTCATCTGCCTCAATTTGATTTTTCTTTTTAATGGCCTATCTTTTTCAATCATAATACCTTTTCCTTTATCCTTTGCCCCAAACTTATCTACTTTTGTTGTAGGAGTATTTTCTTATGGTTCCTTGATGCTCACACATTTTTCTTTTGATTTATCTTTCTCCTTTGGACTCTCAGATACCCTCAATAAACCTTCAAGAGCAGTAATTTCATCTTTATCCATAGCAGCACTAACTGGCTTACTAAGCCCAACAGTAGAAATCATGTTACCTTCATCAGCACTAGCAGTAGAAACTCCTACATTTGCACTAGTAGTACTAACTGGCTCACTAAGCCCAGCAGTATTAACCTCTAACATTGCTCTAGCAGTATCAATTGCAGCAGCAGTAGTATCAACATCCAAATTTTCTTTGGCAATGTTTCCAACTGGATTCCCTATCTGCTCTGCACTTACATCATCAAAAATACTCACTGCAGGCTCATTCAAATCCTCATTCGCCATATCTACTGATGTACTCACTTTGTGCAACCTTTTCAGTCCTGCAGGCTTACTCTTAGCTTTGCTTTTCCTTTTTACCCTATCCTTCATTAGCTTCCACACCAACTTATTCAGCTTCTTAATTTCCAATCCCTGCTTCTCTACCACCTCTCCTAACTTGGTACATTTGTCCATCAATTCCTTAAGTAATGAGCTATCCTCACCATTGCCAGAAGTGTTAACCTCTATTAGTGGATCATTGGAAGATTTAGCCAATGTCTCAGACCTAGTCTGAGCATCATTGACCCCCATTGTGGTTTCTTGGCACCTGGGACCACTAGATACATTAATATCTACTGGATCCTCAGCAATAGAGGAATCCATTGGCATCTCTGTATCCTGTGTTGCCATGGATTGGGTCCTAGTTCCAGTACCACTGTCCTGTTCTCTCAGAGGGGTAGAAGCAGTAGTGGCAACCCTTTCCATATGGTCTCTCATCTCCATATTGACCACCTCATTTTCAGTTTGTGGCTGAGACATCTGTGGAAGAGGAGCCTCAGATGCCTGTGGTGTAGCCTTTTTGGCTTTTCTTTTAGTTGGTTTGGGGTTCCTTGTTTTCTTG
This sequence comes from Gnaphalium uliginosum, assembly GCA_963930675.1. NCBI lineage: Eukaryota > Viridiplantae > Streptophyta > Magnoliopsida > Asterales > Asteraceae > Gnaphalium > Gnaphalium uliginosum. The sequence goes on along the minus strand of OZ005680.1, from coordinate 55,437,805 downwards.
GATATCTTAGCAATAGGTGTGGGTTGAGAAGTAGAGGGTGTGACTACTTCCTCACCTGTTGTGGAGGGTACACTTAACATATGATCGGTTAAATTTGTGACCCTCCCAGAGAAAAATAAACCTTTAACTGACCATTTTCTCCTCATATTTGCAAAAAGTGTTGTGTTTGAGAGAGGAGAACAATCTTACCACCGACTCTTGGTAAGTCAGTTATTTCTTTGTCAAAAATATGTTGTAAGAACCTTGGATACATTAAAATTTTTGAGTTAGTGTGTTCCAAGTTATACAATATACCAGTGAAAATCATTTTAGAAAAATTGAACTTCATGTTATTAGCCAAGCAGATCAATGCAGAAGCAATGTTCCTGCTGAACTGATCCCATGCAGTTCTTTTCTGTGAAATACATTGTTGCAGGGTACGAATCAAATATTTCCATTGTGGAGAGAACATAGATTTTAAAAATGTTAGTTTATTTATCTCCCCCTCATACCCTAGCAACTGAAGATTTTCATAAATTTGATTAACAGGTAAACATTCGATACCTTCATCGTCTTGTAGTTGAAGATGAGCACGAATGGATGCTTCAGAAACTCGGACAACTGTCCCTCCAACCTTTCCAATGATTGTAATAACCACATCTACTTCTGCTTTTTCGGCAGAAGTCCAGAAATCGTTTATATGAGAAATGTAGATGATGGGGTTAACAGAAAGAGCAAATTTTAGGTTGCTTCCTTTCAAAAAATTTATAATTTCATAAAAATCTTCTTCCCCTTTTGATTTTAGCAGATAAGCAGTCAAATTATGCTTATCTGCGGTCGGAAGAACGACATTTGCAGAAGAAGGAGAAGCCATTTGAGTTGATTAAAACTTGAAATTGCACTTTTTGAAAGTTGGTTTTTGATTGCTTTTTGGAATTTCGAGGTCAGTTGCAAGTGAAAAGGCGAAAAGTGAAGTGTTTGACTATTTATACTATTTGAAAACTAGCAGCATTAAATGCCCTAATTTTATAACAGCAAAAATTACACTAGCAGTATTAATCATGAAATTTTGTACTAGCAGTATTAATAATACAAGCAGTACGAATTTAGTGCTAGCGGCAGAAACCTCACACTTCAACTAACAGTTGTAACACGGACTAATATAGCTAACAATACTAACTTGTGAAAGCAGTACTAACAGATTTAGCATACATCAGACATAATAAACAGTAATAATATCCTCTAACAGTAGTAACAGAGACTACATTAGCAGTATTAACCACAATTAGTATCAATAGCAGTACTAATTGATGAAGACAATATTAAAAATGCTTATCAATATTAACACCAGCAGTACTAACAGTAACTAGCAGTATTAATACTAACAGTATTAAAATACCAACATCATGAATTAGTAGATCAGTATTAACCCATGTACAAGCACTTAAGATTTTTATAGAAAACAATATTAATGAAAAAGATTTATGAAGAATTTATCATGCCAATACTTGTAACTAGAACTGTAAACCTACCCACATCAAATGCTTTTGTGAATAGATCTGCAAATTGATTATCAGTATTAACTTTAAAAATCTAAATTAATCTTTTCTCATTGCAGTCTCTTATAAAATGATATCCGATTTCAATGTGCTTGGTTTTTGAATGTTTCACGGGGTTATTAATACTATTGATAGAAGAGTTATTGTCAATAAACATAGGAGTATTTAAAAATGTCAAACCATAGTCCAACATCTGATTCTGAATCCAAAGCACTTGAGCACATCAACTTGATGTTGCAACATACTCTGCTTCTATTGTAGATATTGAAATAGTGGTTTGCTTTTTGCATTGCTAAGGCACAAGTCTATCTCCTAAATATTGACAACCTCCAGATGTAAACTTCCTATCCATATTGGCACCTCAATAGTCACTGTCAGTGTATGCAATCAAGTCAAAAGAGGAATTTTTCGATACCAAAGGCCCAGTTTGGGGTGACCTTTAAGATATCGAAAAATTCTCTTGACTGCATGAAATTGTGACATCTTAGAATTAGCTTGGAATCTAGCACATACTCACACAGCAAACATAATATCTGGTCTGCTTGACGTCAGATACATGAGGGACCCAATCATAGATTCTTTTGATGAACAAGGTTTTGTCAATTGCACCCCTTCTGAAACCATTATCCAATAGATAGACAGATAAAGTGTCATATCATGCTCTAGGAGCCTGATGCAGTCCATAAAGTGCCTTATCCAACCTGTACACTTTATCTGGATGCTTTGGATCCTCAAATCCTGGTGGTTGGCATACATACACTTCTTCCTTAATAGTGCCATACAAAAATGCACTCTTAACATCCATCTGGTATACCTTAAATCCCTTAAAAGAAGCATATGCCAAGAACAATCTAACTGCCTCTATTCTTGCAACGGGAGCAAACACCTCATCATAATCAATCCCCTCTTTATGAGAATATCCCTGTGCAACCAGCCTTGCTTTGTTCTTAATCACAATACCCCTTTCATCTTTCTTGTTCCTGTATATCCACCTAGTTCCAATAGCTCTCTTTCCTTTTGGGAGATCCAGTAATGTCCAAACATCCTGAATCTTAAATTGAAGCAGCTCCTCTTGCATTGCTTCGACCTAACTTGGATCTTTCAAGGCCTCTATAGCCTTTTTGGGCTTCATCTGAGATAGAAAGCGGACAAATAAAAGAAGTGTTGATGTCTTCTTCATTGAGTCTAGCAGACCTTCTGGTTTGCATAGCAGAATCAATATCACCTATCACATTCTCCAATGGATGATAAGTTTTATACTGTTAATATTATGAAGTGGATGACATTGGTATTCCAGACTCCAGATTTGTATCATTCTGATCCATCAGAATAATAGTCTCAGTCAAAGTCTAACTAGATGGACCTTGATTCTCATCTACATTCTCATCTGCATTCTCAATTTATACCACATCACATGCTTCTTCTTCTGGAAGCACCTCAGGATCTGAAGATGTATTCCCATCATCATAACCATCATTTTCTTCCTGAGATGATGTGATTGGTTCTGAACTCTGAGCTTGATCTTGTGAGGGTGTTTGAAGAACCTCTGGAGGATCAGGTGACCAGATAGGAAGTAGAACATATTCTGTTGAAGTGTCCTACTTCTGACTAGCTGCACTTGATTCATATGTACTTGTTCCTGCATTTGATGACTTATACATATGTCTAAAAGATTGGGTTAAAGCATCAATATCAAACAACCAATCTGGACCTTTGCCCACAACACTAGGTGTGTGTTCATTAAAAGTCACATTCATGGTTTCCTCCACAATCCTAGTTCTATGATTGAATACTCTGTATGCTTTACTTTGAGTAGAGTATCCAACAAAAACACCTTCATTAACTTTGCTCTCAAACTTGCCTAGGTGATTCTTGGAATTTAAGATAGTGACAGGACATCCAAAAGGTTTTAAAAAGCTAACCAAATGTTTTCTTTGAAAGAACAAATCATATGGTGTCTTGTTGTGAGGCTTGACAACTAATGCCCTGTTCTGAACATAACAAGCAGTACTAACTGCTTCAGCCCAGAAAGTCATTGATAATTTAGCATCTGCTAACATAGTTCTAGCAGCCTCAATTAGTGTCCTATTTCTTCTTTCAGCTACTCCATTCTGTCGTGGAGTTCTAGGAGCACTATACTGTCTTTCATTTCCTTTTATTTCATAGAACTTATTCATCTCATGATTCTTAAATTCTGTTCTATTATCACTCCTGATGATTTTAACTTTTTGATTAGTTTGGTTTTCAATGCTAGTGATGAATGATCTAAGTATGTCACATGTTTCATCCCTAGTTCTAAGAAAGAACACCCAACTAAATCTGCTATAATCATCAATGATCAGCAAGCAATATTGTTTCTTTCCTATACTACTTACATTGGTTAGTCCAAACAAGTCCATATGCAGTAAGTATAAAGTAGAGCAAATAGAGTTCACACCTTTGGTCTTAAAAAAAGATTTGTGTTGCTTGCCTTTTTGACAGGAATCACAATGGTCATCACATGAATATGTCTTTTCAGGAAAGCCTCTTACAAGTTTACTTTTAACCAGTTTATAATTGTTATGTAATTCATGTGACACATTCTTCAATGCCAAAGATCAGATTCATCAATGGTTGCCTTAGAGATAAGACAATTTAATTCTTGTTGAGGTTTCATGTTTGCTAAGTCATAACAGTACACATTATTCTTTCTGGGTATCTTTATTAAAATCATACTTTCATTTAGTTTAAATTTGTTAGAAAGAATAAAGCATTTTGTGTCAGTAAAAAGAACATGGTTCTTTTTCTCTGTGATTTGACTCACACTTAGCAAATTGTACCTCAACTGTTCAACATACTAAACATCTTTAAAACTCATCTTATTACTGTTGACAACACCTTTTCCTGTAATCCTTCCTCCTTTAGGATTACTTCCAAAAGCTACAAAACCTCCATCAAGTTCTTTGAAGTTCTGCAGCTTGCTTCTATCTCCAGTCATGTGCATTGAGCATCCACTATCAACATGCCATAAACTTCTTGGCTTGCTCTGCACATATAAACACAATAAAGATCATCAGTTTCTCTTGGGAACCCAAACCAATTTGGTTTTGGGTCTCCCTTGTACATCCACAAAATCAACTCTCTCAAAGATCATTGATTGTGGTGCACTGTTGGTTTTGGAAACTTTTGAATTAAGAGTGGTTCCATGTTTCCGAATCCAACTAATATTAGACTTACCAGCAGAAACTGGCTTAGCAGTATTAATTGCTGAACCGGTATGATTATGCCTAGCAGTATTAAAAATGGTAGCATTATTAATACTTCTAGCAATATTAACTACTTTGACAGTCTTAACTGATCTAACAGTATTAACTAATGAAGTAGTCTTAAATGAAACAGTAGCAACTTGCTTGGCAGTATTAAAATTGCTAGCAGTTTTAATATGTCTAGCAGTACTAACCTTTGATGTTGCTTGATTCTGGTTGATGTTGTTGGCTTTGTTTTTGATTGCAGAAGATTTTGTTGCAGCAGTATTAAGCAGTATTAATCAACTTGCCCTTGATCTTTCTAGCAGCATTAACAGAATTAACTTTGAATTTAAAGTTTTTATGATTAATTCTGTCATATGCTGTCCATGATGATCTCATAGCCCTTTCATTTCTTGGATTATGATAGCAATCATGTTGAAGATGGTTTATTTTACCACAGACAAAGCAGGCCTTTCTTTTCACCATTTGAAAATTTTGTCCCAATCTTTGTGAAACTAATTGATTCCAGTTTCTTTGATTTCCCCTAGGACTTAGTTTTGATTTGTGAGGTGGTGATGAACTGCTTGTTTTGCAACTACAGTTAGAACAGTTAACATTTACAGATTTAAAATTTGCAGTTTGGTTAATAGTTTTATTAGTTGCTTTCACTTGTGTTTTAACAAATCCTAGCCGACTCCTAGATTTGTTATCTGTGGTTTTTAACAGATTTGTTCTCAACTTGGCTCTCTCCTGGAACAACTTCTTACCCTCTGCTAATTTCCCACTTGTAATTTCAGAAACTAGCCCAGTATGCACTCTCTTAACTTTCAATTTTGTTTGACCACTAGTGCTAGTTGTTTCAGGCTTAACATTCTTAACACTATCAAATGTAAACTCACCTTCATCATCTGATACCCACTCAGTTACTTCTACTTCATCAAGATCATTATCTTGACTTACCATTGGATCAACCCTCTTGACCTCATCAAACATTTTCTACATAAGCTTATTGATGTTTAAGTCAGTTTTAGATAGAAAGTAGTTGTTGTTGTATGGTGGAGGTACACTGTTGTAACCTAACCCACTTTTGAGTTTATCATGAATTTGTGTTGTAACCTAACCCACTTTTGAGTTTATCATGAATTTGTGCCTTGATTAGGTTTTGTACACTTTTAGATGCATTTTCTAGATCACCTACTTTCAATTTTATCTTATCTCTCTCAGTGGTGACCTCATCTAATCTTTTGTTTATCACTCAATACATCCCTTTTCCCACCTAGCATACTTGATATCATAGTCAAATTGAGTTTCATTTGTCTGATATGCTTTAATGGTCTTTTCAAGATTTTCTATGGCAGTGGTTGTGTGTTTACTTTTAATGTCCCATTGTTTTAGTTCCTCACAGATTTTAGCATTATGATCCCTGTAATGTTTAACAATTTTCTTGCAAACAACATAACATAATTTAACCTGTACCTCATACTCTTCATTGGACTTCTCACCTTCTGTCAGTGCCATAAGAGCTTGATTCTGGAACTCATGTTCAGCTTGGTCATCCAATCAAACCCCATACCATCTTGTGACACCAAAGCACTTGTAGTAGCACCCTGACCTTGAACTTGGACTGGAACATTTCTTTTCTGAGTTTCATTAAACCCTCCAGTTCTCTGCACATTTCCCTCTTGTCTTCCAGTAGATCTGCACTTTCTAGAAAAGTGACCCATTTTGTGGCAGTTATAGCACTCCACCTTGCTCTTGTCAAACCCTGCATTGTCTTCTCTTTTCGAGGAAAAATTATTCCTTCATGTCCTCTCCAGATACCTTTTAGCCCTCATGGTGATCATGACAATCTGCCATTTGATGTCCATTTCTTCCAGATCATCAGGATTGATCTACTCTAGTTCTTCATTAGTCAGTGATGAAGTCACATGACTAGCAAAGAAAGTTTCTAGAACTTGATCACAAGATCTATCCTGTGACGATGATCCAGATCCAGATCTTTTAGCAGTTGATATAGACGCATATGAGTTTGGATCTACCTGCACTCCACCCATAGACATGAAAGTTGCATTCTGCACATTCTGTGTGTATCCAGTAGCTTGCTTTTTGCTTTCCACTTCTGGCTCAAATGATCTCAGATCGGTATACAAGTCATCTAGCTCCTTTTCATCTAGATCACTTTCCTGCCTTAAAGCAACTATGTACATGGTCCACTCTTCTCCAAGTGACTTCAAAAACTTCATGTTAAGATCATCTTTATCAATCTTAACATTGTGATTCTCAAGATCACCCACAAGCTTTGAAAATCTGTCAAATATTTGTGTTAAAGTTTCAGTTTTGACATAACTGAAGTTTTCAAACTGTTGCTTTAACATAGATCTTTTATTCTTCTTGGTCCTTTCATTACCACCAAATCTTTTTCCTATGGCTTCCATAAGAATCTTTGCATCTTCACAATTTTCAAACTTTCTTTGATACTCATTTGGTATACATAGTAACAGAATGCCAAGAGCTTTAAGTTTTGTAGCTATTTCCCTTCTCTCAGCATCTGTTGTTGGTGGTGCCCTTGGTTGCCTAACACCATCACCATCTACTGAATATTTTGGACCATTTACAACTATATCCCATAAGTTCTGTAGCTATTTCCCTTCTCTCATCTGGTTTGAGTATGGGGATCCTGGTCATTTGTACACCTTCTACTGCCTCAGAAGACATCTTTACAGAAATTTAACAAGCACTAAACCTTACTTGATAATAAACAAACTCCAACTTTTCCAATTTTCCAATAATCAAAGCAACCTTTGCTCTGATACCACTTGTCAGGATCGACTTGATCTTAACCAATATTACAATACTTATGCTTTGAATAATCGACAAGAAATTTGCGGAATAATACTTATTAACTTTGGAAGATATATTACTTGTACAACAGATTGTAATACAAATAAAATGAATATGAACACAAGAGATTGAATGTCAAAAGCTTCAATATTATTACTTTGAATAATACAAATATACTTGTTGTATTTGGGTTACAAAGAACCTTGAAGCTAATACTATTCTTTTCGAGTTCTATCAGTTCTCACTCACTTTACAAGATCACCACTAGTCTAACTTATACACAAGTTACACAACACACACCGTGCCTCTAAAGTAAGGAACTCTATTTATAAAATTATAGAGTCCGTATTACACATGATTGTAATTAATGCATGGAAATAAATCTATCTAAGTGTGGTCTATTACCTTAAAGCATTGATGTGCGGCCACCTGACGCTTGTTTTTGTCGATTCCTGTCGTGAGGGAATCGCAATCGTCGGACGGCTACGTCGGGTGTGAAAGTTTTGTATTTATTTTGCTGGGAAGCCTAAGCTCTGAGCACTACTTATAATCCTAAGGTGTATTAGGGGAGTAAGTGGTACGTATGACTCAGGTGTCGTTCTTTAAACTACAACGGGCATGAGATTTTAAGAGGATCAACTATCTATCATGATTCAGCAGGGGATTTAAAACTTTTGGAGGGGTTTTGTTTTGTATTTAATTAAAATAAACGGTAATTTAAAGGTAAAAGGGGGTTTGTACGGAGACTAGGAGAATCAGAATAACATGAGTGTTTACTATGACTTCGACAAATGCTATGGAGGGGTAGTTATACTTGGGTAAAGCCTTTAGTTATGATGACCAATCCAGTGGGATCGAGTATCTCAGAAACTTGAATAATACGAAGTATTGAACCCACGGCCTTTACTCAGCTTCCACGCATTTGTACGAAACCTGTCAGTCTTTCCAGCGCTATACTGAGTACTTGGATGCTTTACGGTGTTTCCGTTGTATTATTTTGGGGTTCCATATTACTCTCCTAGATTATCTTATATTTCCTAATGAGCTATATCTCATATCCTATCAAATATCTAACGTAGAGTTGTCCGCAATTAGATAGATAATATATCACGGGGGTAATAGATATAGAATGACAGATAGACAGAAAGTTCTCCCAAATGTACTGACTAATTCAACTGACAATCATCCTCGAATCTTATTCCCAAATTTCAGACATCTGAGATATTTGTATCATGGCATGAATTGTTGAGTAAATAATAACATGAACATGAATTATGCCACAGAATAAGTTGGGATGACCTAACTAGCGATCAGTTGAACTACTCATCATTATTCATATAAATCATTATAACTATTGCATGCACATTAAACTTTATGTACTCAATTCAATTCATTTCCGAAAACCTAATTATTTGATCAGCTATTGATAAGAATCACGTAATTTGTTTCTAGCATACAGACTCCTAAAGCAACAATCAAACAAGAACATGCAATAAGATGGCATACTAGTGACAGGCTCAGATCATACATATCAATTAACCTATTAATTAGATCATAGATATCCCGAAAGTTCTCTCAAAGATATCCAACAGATAAACATGAACCTAATCTATCTCTAATATTATGCTCTGTGTCTCGTTCTGATATGTTTCAATCAAGAGAACAACGTCCATCTCGAGTTCATTGATCATCATACATAGAATAGTCGGAAATTATATAACTAGCAATTGGCCAGATCCTAGTGATAATTTTCAAACCACAACATAAGTTGTATAAATAATCAATAGAGGTTCAGTTTATATGTTCGGGAGTAATTTGAATTCGCACAGGCAGAGTAACGGCATGATATTAATATATAACTACCATAGCATAGATTACATCATAATAAACACAAATTTGTCTAACCTAACATAATAAATCTAGCATTCGTTCCTAAACAATAATAGCACAACATGTTTAAGAAATAAATACGAGAGATTATATTAGAACCTGAATAAAAGGTAATACAGACAAATCTTCACGAATCTTGAAGTCTCGGAGTAACTCCGTACAAATACTACGCTAATAACGCTAACCTAATCACTCACTAATTCTCTAATCTAGAGAGAGTCTATGTTGGTGCATAATGTGTGTCAGTCATTTGGTCAAACAATTGTAATTATCAAAGTCAATTAGTCTGCGTTTGTATCGTGTTAAGTGTGTAAATGCGAGTAAGTAAATGAATAGCGAGATAGAAAATATACACAAGTATACTGTTCAGGCGTCACAGAGCCTGTGTCGCTATAGCGACACAAAGGTTGTGTCGCAATGGGCTGGGCCTGCGACATTGGGCTTGTGTCGCAGGGTCCAGTAGGGTTTCTATATATATCGAGTTAGAATTTCATTTTTGGGTTGATCAAACCCTAGAGAGAGAGAGATACGGCAGAGAGAGTGGGAAGAGAGAGTTAGTGAGTTTGTAATCTTTATTCTTCAATTGTTAATATATACGAAAAGATTATAAATCGTTGTGTTTGTATTTACGTTTCAATTGCTTGATTGATTGTTTCCGCCTTTCAATTAAGTCAAACGACAAGTCTAGATCCGTGATTAAGGGAACCTACAGTCTAGAGAGAGAAACTAGAGAGAGAAACTAGAGAGAGAGTGAGTGTGTGAGAGAGAAATGTGTGAGGAGTGAATGGAGAGGTGAGGGATTGTTGGATGATGGAAATGAGGAGGAGGCAAAGCACCAAGGAACCTCGTACAAGCTTCAAAGCACGAAATACAAGCTCGAAACAGCACAGAACCTTCAAATAACTGAAAAGCGGCATCACCAGAGCGGGCAAGGAGACCGTATACGGCACCCTAAGGGCCGTATACGGTACCTTAAGGGCCGTATACGGTATCCTTGAGGCCGTATACGGTATCCTTGAGGCCGTATACAGCCTCTGGTGAGGCCGTATACAGCCTCTGGTGAGGCCGTTTGGCTTTTACCCGTTGTTCGGTACTTCGTTCGTTGCTTATTTCGCGTGTATCTTCTTTGTTTCTTGTCCGTTTGGCTTGATTCTTTCGCCTATGATCTCGAAATTCCGTTACGCTTCTAATGATACCAAAATCATAGATTTTAGATATGTGTAGCTTATACATGCTCGGAAATGCGTTCGGTTGATCTTCGGATGTTGCATCTTCTCCGTTCTCTATCCGTTTTCCTTGATTCTTGATTCTTCAACCTCGTAATTACCTATGAATCATAAAATAGTATTTAGGAAGTGTAAATCATAAGGTAAATAAAAGTGGAGGAATCGGTTGAAGTTTATTTGCTTAGTTTTGTATGTTATTGGGACGTTTTTAGCGATTTTTGTTGCAACGTCTATATTAGAACTATTTTCGTGAATTTTAGTAAATAATCATTGATTTAAGATATTATCACTAATTAATAGCTCAAATAATGAGTAATAATGTACGTAAAAACATGACTTTTTACATTACATCAAGCATGCCATGCTTTACTTCGCATGACTTTTTACAGATTAGGTAAACTAACAGACCCACTAAGCCGCATAACCACTGGATAAGACTAGCAGCAGAAACAATGAAAATCACACGGGCAGTACTAACTGTAGAAATCCATGCAGCAGTATTAATCTTGAGTCTTGGTCAAACAGCACTAACTCTTGAATACACTGTTGTAAAAACTTTTGTAGCAGACTTAACTTGTAAGAGCAGTAGAAACTCTGGGTATTAACTCTGTAAGCTTGACAGAACAAATCACCTAGATCAGCATACATGTACCATGTGGAACAGTATGAACTCAAACGTATGACTGTAACCATTGGGATATATCTTTATTTAAATTTATATGCTACTTTTGTAGATGTTCTCCCGCATAGTTGGAGGTAATAAACTAATATACTAAATAACACAATCAACATTCACTTGAAATCGAATTGCATATGGCTAACAACGATTTTGCTTCATGATACCACTTTTACATGTTATCGGTGCATAATAAATAATTAATAATGTCCAAGAATCAAAAAGCAAATGGCACCTGAAACTCAAAGAAACTAGGTGTTTATGTTGGGATCTAATTTAAATTAACTAAATTAGGATATTTAAAGATCAAGTTAAATTATGAAACAATTCAACATGATAGAACAAGTTATGCACGTAGTTGTCTATATAATAATAGGAATCTTAGGGTTCTAGGAGGAGGTTAAGGTTAAAAGAGTTGAGAACGCATGAGAGTCGCATTGTGAGTAGTCACCGGTGATTCAATACCGCCGAGAACAACTCCGTTACAGTAATCTACCATTGAGAGTGGTGTGAGGATATTCAAGAGTGTCGAAAGTTAAGCATCTTCAACTTGTAATATCTTTTATATGGTGGATGTTAAATGGCACAAAGGTGCCGTGATTTTTACTCTCCCTTGAGAGGTTTTCCACGTAAAAAGCATGTGCGTGTTTCCCTTTTCTGTTTGTGCGTTTTATTATTGGATTATACAATGTAGTGTGATTTCTTGTTGTGGTGATCGATCCCAATAGTTTGGCTTAAGTAGTATTCGATATGTGAGGAACTGATCAAACAATTAAAAAGTTGTGGGGCTCAAATCTCGTGAAAAGTATGTATACATGCATATGCGTTGTCGATGTATGGGTGAGCACGAAAACCAAATCGTAACTGAAATAATAGAACCGAACAAACCAAAACGAAAGAGAAACCGACAGTTTGATTTTTGATAATGCAAAAACCAAAATTTTATACAATTCGGGGTTACCTAAAAGCCGAACGATATTTAATCACTAATTAATTATATATTATATACAAATTCATAAATATATTAACCTTTTAACAATGTTATCAACGCAGGAACTTTATAAATACATATAAAATCTATTATTTCTGCCATAAAATTGTATATTTACCTTATTTTTAAAAGTGAATTTTTTACTTGTTGGTACATTATATACGTAGCTAAGTGTGTTGTTAAATCTTAGAAATCATTAACTGATATAATTATGCTTACTTTAGCGTGTTAATATATGTACAAAATACTTCGTAATATTTGTGTTCGAAATTGTAGCTCATATATTTCAATTAGCTCATGACGTAAAATTCGGTAATAAACCGAAATAACCTATAGGAAAACCGAACCGAACCGAAAAAATTAAAAAACTGAATCATAGAGAAACCGAAACTGAACGGTTTTGATTATTTATAAACTGAAATATTCAGGTCGGTTTGATTTTTACCAGAATTTGGTGGTGGGTGGTAGTGGGGTGGGGAGTGTAAATGAGGAAATTAGAAAGGGATGATATATAATATTACAAAAGTGGAGCGGGTATAAATGAAATTTTGTTAGGTGACACATGACGCGTTCTTATTGATGTTAAACTTTCTTACTTTTCCCCTTATTTATCGAGGCTTACCTTACCTTAGTACCTTACCATTTATTAATATTAGTATAGATCGCATACATATTAAAATTAAAGTTTACAATCATCCACTAAATATTAATTTTTCTAATTTAACCAACACTTTTAATAAAATGTAATTTTTTACTACAATGCTTCAAGATAATATATATCTGTACTACTTAATAAAGCATTTGGATTAAAGTCTTAAAGAGAAATAGTAATTTACTATTTACCCTCAACTTCTTTAATGTATTTTTATCAATGCACTATTATGCATTCAATGGAATTAATTATAGAAATTAATCTATACTACTTAATTTCGACATAAAAAATATGTAACCAATAATGTTTGATTTTTTGTAAGTGATTTAACTGACGTAACGCGTCAATGGGTATTGAAAATGTGGATATAAATATCTATGAGAAAGAGATATTTTTTAACAAATTATGACCATCTTTATATGTATACTAATTTAAGAAGTTGAAAAACGTTTAAAGACATACCATCAAATTAAGATAAGAGTGATAAAATGACATTTTTGTCCTTATAATAAATACAATTTTGACTTGAAATATTAAAGAAATGAGTTATTGAAAGTAATGAACAAGGTTAAATTTGAAAGTTTAATGATTTGTGTTATTTTTTGCATGTGGACAATTTTTTGGGATAAATATAAATAGTAATGTCGACATTTTTTTTTGGGACAGAGGGAGTACGTTAACCAACATTCAAAACTAAAAGTTAATTTTATTGAAGGAATTGTAAAAGTTAATATGTTACTACGATATAAATAGTTTAACTATTTAGTGGTCTTAAACAACATAATGATTACTATTGTACCGTTTACTTTAGTGAAACATCAAATACAAATAGTACAATAAGTGAAAATAATGATTTATTCTGTTTTTGTAAGGTGATTGTAGGTTCCTAATACCTGATCTAACTTGAATCGTTACGTTCAATTGAAAGGCGGAATTCAATCAATTGAATATAGTACGTAAATCATAAACAATTGAATCACAAATCAAACGGGTATATTGATAATATAAACGATTAGCTTAATACACAGAGTTGTCATACAAATGCTCTCAAATACCCTTGATTCGTCAACCTTGAAAACTGAGCCGAAATCAACTATTTATACCAAAAACCTAACTGACCTGCGACACAAAGGATGTGTCGCACAACCGACTCATGCGACACAAACCTTGTGTCGCACAAGCGACACAGGCTCTGTGTCGCCTAAACAAAATATGTAATTAATTATATAAAACAAACGTCGTAATTACATAAGCAAAACTAGTACAGACTGAGACCAACTGATAGACACACTGAATATGCACCAACATTGATTTATTTAATTATCGACCTTAATATATAGGTTAATTATTTGTTGTTCAACTTTTAATAATTTTCAATTATTATTTAGGACTTGCAATTCGAGTTGACTCAGGTTAGAGGGTTTGAATTTGCGGCTCAAAAGTTCAAACCTAGACTCGAACTGATTTAATAAATGGTTTGACTGGTCAAAAGTAATGGACTCAAACGCAATTCGCAAAACCGTTTTGGTAAACGGGTCAAACGAGTTGATGGTTTGGCGGGTTAAAATTTTTATTTTTTTATATGAAATCTTTAGTGGTTGGTTGGTTGACGTGTTAACCCGAATTTTAAATCAAACTGGAGTCAAAAACTTAAAATGGTTGGTGCAGTTTTCGGGTTAGCAGGTTGACGAATTAAAATCCAACCCTAACCTATATATCTTTGTGTTTATTTCTTATTGAGTGTTCGATTTTTGTTGAGAATTGCCACGAGTAAAGATCTTCATCTAAAATTTAGAATATAATGTATAAAAGAAACTAAGAAGATTTTATACCATTACTTTTTTCATTTTTTACTTAATTATTGAACGAAAAACATTACGGCAAGTGAACTTTTCTATCGCCGCCGCATTGCGCGGGTAATATGCTAGTACTACTATAATGAATTTGTACAAAAGTATTAAAAGAGAGAAGTGATAAATGACTAATTTACCCTTCTATTATCTTATTAAACATTTAAACACCTAAAATTAATACAATTATATATACTTACTATATAATGGATTTGAGAAAGTCTTAAAAAGAAGAAGTAATAAATGATTAATTCACCCTTCTATTATCTTATTCAACATTTAAACACCTAAAATTAATATACTTAATTACAAAAGTTAATATATCATAAATACTTTGAGTTACAAAATATTTAATCCCATAGTTATTGATTTTATTTTATAACTTATGTAACTTACATAACATATTGAGGGATATTGAACTGTCGGTTATAATTATTTCGATATAAATATGGTTGAAAAATTAGATACTTTTAACAAATTATAACCATCTTTCATTATCTATACTAAGATTATAGAGTTTTGGAAAAAAAAATTAAAATCGTAAAAATTATGAGAACTCGAATTTTCTTTACAACCATTTTAACTATGTTATTTCGACATCTAAACACAAATTAAGTAATTTAAAACTTAATTTGTTAACTATATAAAGAATTTGGTCGCTTGGTAATCGTAATAAAATAATACTCTATATATTAGTAATTTCTACATAGTATTCTTTTTTTTTTTGTTTTTTTTAACCACATGTTTTTAATTATCTCATTGAATAGCTAGATTAAATAATTATAATTCTTGTCGAGTGAGGTTAGCAGATTTGAATTTGGGAATCAAAAGTTCCAACCCAAACTGTTTTGGTAAACGGGTTGAATATGTCAAAGTAACCAAGAAGGACATGATTTGCATAATATGCTTAGGTAAACGGCTCAAATGGACTGATAGTTTAGCGAATTAGATTTTTATATTTAAATTGAGATTTTTATTATTATTCTGGTTCTCCGGTCAATCTATTGAACCGAGCCTTAATCCAAACCAAACCTGAATAATTGTATTGGTTGGCAGATGTGAGGTTAGGAAACTAATTGGATGAAAATTCAACTGTAACTGAACCATTTAATTTCGTGACATTATGGATCGATTGTTACCGTTGATTCTAATCTTTTGAAATATAATGTATATATGAAATAAAGTAAGTAAATGTTGTATCATCATTTTTTTAATTCTCATTCAAAGACAATCTATCCTTAATTGAAAATATTTTCGAAACTAAAACATTTTCGAAATTAAAATATTTTTTTGTCGACACATTATACGGGTAACATGTTGGTGAATCTATAATTCATTTGCTGCTTTGTGTGGGCACTGTGCTAGTATAATGAATTAATGATACACCATCAGTTTTATGGAAATTAATATTTTGACTCTCGAACTTTGTTTTCGATCTGTAATATTTTATTTATCTAATAAAAATCGGAGTGATAATGAACGGTCTAATTTGATTAAACAATAGTGTTATGTCTCGTTCGATGAACGGCTTCATAAAATATAACAGTTTTAATTTTGTACATGGATTACAATATAATTATGTTAATTCTCTTTCACGTATAAACAATTCCTTTTAATTCACATAAGTAATGGTAGACTAATGTAATACCAATTTCTTCACGTTATCCAATTACTTTATCTTGATTGATACTTGAATTTGATCACCTAGTTCTGATGTTGGTCATTTAGTTTATATAACACTGGATTCGCATTCAACGCGGAAGTAAATATATCGTGATTATATTTTGTGTAACAACCTCTTGATCTTGGAAGATGTACTCAATTGTTTCTTCATTTATAGTCCAAAGTGGTTGACGCTAATTATTCAACACCCTCAATTTATTACGTTGAACTTGAATTTTTAGGTTAATATTCATGATTTTGATAATTCCAATGAGTAATTCTATTACTAACCGTATGATTAATTTGATGAGCATGCCTTAGGGTATATTGTTATATAGACGTATTGAGTATGTACAAATAAAAATCTGTTTGCGAAATTGTAAAACATAACATTTGGTGTTCTTATGTAAATTCCAACCAATGTACAATTCAAAGAACAATAAATTTGACATTGATTTACATTGATCGTGATTAATTTATTTCTTCCAAAGCTAATTCCATATGCCCAATTAATAAAGTGAGATTATATGTTGAAATGTGGGTAGATAGATTAAATTAAAGTTCAATAATAATCCGAATAAGAGTTCTTAAAAGTTTAAGCTCGACACAATATATATATTTCGAACTTGACTTTTTCTTTACAAAGACGTATAAATACTTATACACACTCTACCATAACTATAAATATATACATTAATCCACGAATATATACATTTATCCTATCTCAAGACCTTAACTCTCAACCGCATAATTGGAAAGATACCACGATAGCACTAGGCCAATGGCCCTTTGGTTCGAACTTAACTTTTAAATTGTAGTTCGAACTCGATCTCAAAATCAATAAAAACTTGATTCGATCAAGCTCAAACACTAACCGAACTCGAATTACTCAATTGAGCTCGATCGTTTGTAGTACACTACCAGTAAATAACATCCCTGACTACGAGACAAAAAATTAAACATTAAAATGATAAAATCTGAGAAATTGTACACTCGTCTCATTTTTTTTTAGGACACCGGACACTTGTCTCCCTCCTGAATTCTCACAAAATATAAGTTTTAATACACAACAATGAGAAGTCTCCTCATTTTCATTTTGTATCTATCTACAAATTAGTAGACAATGATGCATACGATTTTAATATTAGTGTATTTGGAGTACTTTCTTTTAGTTTCTTCCACACTCGTTGCCTCCCGGACCATTGTCCAAACCTTACCTGGATTTCATGGTCATCTCCCTTTCAAACTGGAAACTGGGTATGAATTTTAAATTTTATTATAATTCTTCAGTTTTTTGTTAAAGATTGGTTTTGAAATTGATTAATATATACCTTTGAAATAATCAGGAACTCGTAAATAGTTGAATAAATTTGAAAATGATTAATTAAATATATAGTTTTGATGATTAATGTGCATGTTGATTTAATGTATGAAAATGAAAAATGAAGGTATATTGGAGTAGGAGAAGATGAAGATGTGCAACTGTTCTATTATTTTGTGGAATCAGAAGGTAATCCTGAAGAGGATCCACTTATTATTTGGCTTGCTGGAGGACCTGGTTGTACCACTCTTCATGCCTTCTTTTTCGAAATCGGTATGGAGTTGTTTGATTTGACCAAAAATTGTATATAAAAATGCAGTATTTTTATACACGTTTTTTGTTTAAGGTACAAATTTTTAATCTTTCACTTTAAATAGCAAACTTGTTTTGAGAAGAAAACTTTTTGACTTGTTAGATTAAAAAGTCAGTCAGCCACCACGGTAGATGGGGGCGGAATCTGGGTGGGGCAGTGTAAGCAGCCGCCCCATTACAAATTGAGTCTGTCTAATTGTATTTGATGTTATTCGTTCTGACTTTTATTATAACTAATAAGTCTTATCTTATGCCCTTAAGGCACAAGTTAGAAAATTCAAAGTTATAGATATTTAAAGGTATTTTTTATATTTGTCCACTTATAAAAAATTTGTCGTAAGTTCGCCCTTCAAAATTAAATTTCTGGCTCACCATTGCATGTTTTTTAAAAGCCAATAAATAACATTACCCCTTAGTCAATCTATTATTTCTTAAATAATTTTGGAATACATCTAGTGAAAAGACAGAAATTGGAGTCGGAAGAGTTTGGTAATGGGTAGAATTTCGTTTCTTATATTACTATCAAACTTAATGCGACTATGAACTCACAGTAGTCAAAAGTTTCGTCCTTAACAAGAAATTGTGAAGAAGTATAATACATTTTGTGGAATTTACCCTGTTATTAGTGTTGTATTCCCTGTATGACTCAGTACAGGTTTACTAATTCATATATTTAAGTCTATTTGTTAGTGTGTCATTCAAGCATATCTAAATCATCTTTTATATTTCAATCACTTGTTAAAACATAAAAAACTCCGAAATTGTGACATGTCATGGTTGATTGTTTACATAGGTCCTATGCAAATTCAATATGGAAAATACATCCATAATGTCCCTGCTCTACAAGTTGACCCGAATTCATGGACAAAGGTACATGTATACTTCTGACTAATTTACTTTGGAATAAACTATGTTGTTAAGCTGGAAATTTGTACACTTGCAAACAAAGGTGGCGAATATCATATATGTGGATGCACCTACGCTGACCGGATACTCATATACAAGAACTTCAGATGCTGCTCGTTCCAGTGATACATTATCAGCATCACAAACTGTCCAATTTATTAGGAAGGTTGGTATGCACTACAATAAATCAAAATATATTGCGATTATTTTGAAGGATTCTTACTCATCGTTACTTGATATATATGCAGTTTGTTAGAGATCATCCCAGATTTTCAAAAAATCCTATGTATGTTACTGGAATCTCTTATTCTGGGATTGTTATTCCTATGGTTACCGAAGAATTATATAAAGGTATCACATTTTACTCTGTTCCATCTTTATTTTATATTTTTAGAGTTCAGGTTCGATTCTATAAAGTCTAGTGACATATGTTTAAAGAAAACATAAACGGATCTGATATGTTTTCTTTCTAAAGGTAACGAGGAAGGATTAGAGCCTAATATTAACATTAAAGTAAGTAATGTGTCAAAAATAACTAACTTCTAATAAGTTCCTTGTTTCCGAATTTCATAAGGTTTTTAGCATGAATTATTTGAGTATTTTCTAAGATTATTGTTGATATATGGAAAATCATAGGGGTACATGGCAGGAAACCCGCTAACTGATGAAAATGGTGATAGAAACTCTAGATTCGAATATGCTTATCATGTCGCACTTATACCCAAAGAACTATTCGAGGTAGTTAGCATAAAACTTCACTTTTGTACATGAAGCATATATCTTTTCTTCAAACAAAATGAAACTGGGAAATAGTAATACACTTTGTGTGTTATTATAGTCGACAAGAAAGAATTGCAACGGAGAGTTTGTAAAAGTAAATTCTAAAAATTTGCTATGCACGTCAAATCTTGATGAAGTCGACAAAGTAAGTGTAATTTGTAACCATGTAACGCATCTTAATTATTCTTATAACATGTTCTAACCATATTAGCTAATACTTCTGTTTTCTTATTTTAGCGCGTTAAAGACATTAACATTGAAAGTATTTTGGATCCTAATTGCCAAGATGCAACCTCTTTGTTGAAAAGTTTATATCAGATAAGTGAAAATCAGAGATATCCTGAGGCCAATCCAATTAAAATGGTCCTTCAACAATCTTCAGCCAATAATACCCGTCTTTGTAGAGTACATATCTCCTTCACTCCCTCATTCTTTCATATTCTCTCCCTATAAACATATAACTTATATAATTATATATTTCCTTTTACAGGAAGACTATTATAACTATGCAACGCTTTGGGCCAATGATAAACGTGTTATGAGAGCACTTAGAGTAAATGAGGTATGTTAATGATAACGGGTATAATTTGGACATATCATTCATTTATAGCATTTTGGTTGATATAAATGCTAGTATTAATCAGGAAATGGTGAAGGAGTTTCGGCTATGTAATTTGGACATGAGGTACTCATCAAGTAAAAGTTCAATGCCGTTATATGAGTTCAACGTCCTCAGTAGCGTTGTGTACCACAAAATGCTAACTAAGAGAAATTGCCGAGCTTTGATCTTCAGGTACTAAAAGTTCCATTCTACTTTTTGATACACACAATATGTAAGCTTATTTACACAAACTTCTTATGTTTCTGATAAACAGTGGAGATCACGACCTAATGGTTCCATATGTCGGTACCCATAACTGGATAAATTCCCTGAATTTGACGATCACTGATAGTAATTGGGAAGCTTGGTATTCAAATGGTGAAGTAGGGGGATATAAAACCACCTACACCCTTGATAACTATTCTTTAGTATTCGCCACCATAAAGGTACAGTAATTTCAGATATTAGTGACTACATGTTTAAGAACATATGTATATGTGCCATAATAGAGTGTCAGGTATGTAGCATTTATATTTACCATTAAGCCAAGAAAAAAAATCATTTACGATACTTTACTGATTGACAGGGAGCAGGTCACACGGCTCCAGAGTTCAGGCATAAAGAATGCTTTGAGATGGTTAAGAGATGGTTTGCTAATGAATCTATTTAAACAAATGATTTTGTTATGCTTCAAATCTTTGGAATCATTTGTTCAATGATGAGAAGCCTAATTCCAGGACGTTTCTTTTGGTTAGGAATGATTTCACCATGTTGTCTATATATTTGTGTGTGTGTGTGTGTACATGTGTTATGGACTAGTAGCATGAAGGGCTGTTCATTGGCCAGGTTTCAGATTCTTTTGTTTGTTCAATTAGGGTTGTTCAGGTTTGGGATTTCTCACTGAAAAATGGAAACTGGTCGAGTTCGAATTCAAATCCAAACTCAAAAAAGTGCGTCGAAGAATTCAAAGATTCAAATTGATGGAGACACAAACTTTGCATTTTATCTTAAAAATACAAGTGAAAAATATGTAAACAATAATTTGTGTACTTTAATAACAGAAAATCCTGTTTCATGTGTCTCATATGAATCAGCCACAAGTAACAAACACAAAAGTTAATGAAAATCGGAATCTACAAGTATGACAAAGGAGGAATTTTGCTTTCCATAAAGACAGTATGACATAAAACTTACCAAATTAAGTGTTATCCTAAGAGTATACCTCATCTATCTTGTTCTTACTTCCAAGCAGCTTAATTAGACCATTTCACTTCAAATATTTCATAACCTACTGGGCAAAGCAGGCATGCAATAACAACTTTAGCCAAAAAGAAAAGATATTAGTCTGTTTAAAACTTGATCGTTATTTAATCGAGGATTAACAAGTAACATTCTTATTATTAAAGAAAAAATTAAGAGAGAAAGGTAATGTGTTACTTGGTGTACCAAGTATCCTCTGCTTGTAGATGGTTGAGAAGTCCTTGTATTCCGTCAAGCTATTGTGTTCTTCTGGGTACAAAGAAGTAATGGTACCGGATGTTTGAGCAACATTTGCCATCTTAGAAAGATCTCCAAAACAAGATTACCTGTTCGCTCAATTTCTTAGTAACATAATGCTTTAAATTTTAGTCCAAAAGATTCCTGGCCAAATTTTTTTAGTACTCAAGGGTCGCTTGTTGTCAAATATTTTGCTAGACAATGCGACCAATCAAACGACTTTTTCTAAATGGAAGTTGTAATGGTTGAATACTAACAAAGATGTCATCGCATATTCGCATCCACAAAATAAGCTGAGATCCTAGGATAAATCACTTAGAGTAATGGTTCCATCTTAAGTCATTCTTCAAACATTGATTTGCAAGATATGCAAGTAAATATCCCACTTTCTCCATGTCATGACATTTCTTTATCTTTTCAAGTTAATAAATGTATCTTAATACCTGTTTAATGATACCTACAAACCAAGAAAATAACCCATAATATTATCATATTTAAATACATATATTTTTCGTATTTTCGATCTGGATAGGTAACCTAGCTACAAAACAAGATATCTCTATCCGGTAAGTTTAAAATAGAGAGGATTGGCAACAATTGGGTCCCTCCCCACTGAGAGGAATACCGATGGACCCTAGTGGACTGGTAACTTCAACATTTACCTTAAAGTTGGAGTTGCATTGTGAATATGAAATTTACATGAATAGACATTAATATTATATAACTAATGTAATTCTGATTAAATAGTAACTGAAATACATATCTCACCAACTTCCAAGAAAAGAAGATGTTTTCTATAGGAAACCTTGGGGAAAAACAGAAGATGTAGTAGTTCTATTTGGTCTAACTCTTGTTTTAAATTTCAATACATTTGCCTTATTCTAACTCTAAAATATCAATAAATATAGCGATTCTAATGTTTAACTGCATAAAGAATTTCATTATTGAAATATTTCAAGAACCAAGTTGAAATCTTTATATTCAAAGTGTACTCTTCTAAGAGACAAGGGGGATATTTATTGACAGATTTGTCAATATACAGATCACCATTCTATATAAATGAGGTACCTGTGATGGGTTCCACAAACTTATAAAGAAAATAGAATATAAAGCCTGCTCACATCCAAGTAGTATCAGTAAAATGATGCAGCCAGAAGAGCTTCAATCGTTTCTTCAACGAGACCCTGATCAAGAAGGATTATGCGGTCTAAATATGGGTTATTATTCATGTGATGAGCTTGAGCTCTACTCTTCAGTCACTACCGCTGATGACTCCTCCATGGCCTCCTCAGACACATACTTTCAGATAAAGTCACCAAGTGATTTTAGTATTTTACCTAACATGGATGACAATGTGCAAACTGCATTTCCTATGGAGAATATTTCGTACCAGGTGGAAGGGATTGAAGGCATTTCAGATATCACACTTGAAGATGCATTGAAATGGTGGGGTGAAAGTGAAGAAATGGACAATATTTCATCAGATTATTCCATAGGGGATGAAGGTGTCTGCATTAGTCCGTTTAAATACTCTACAGACACCTCAATGGTGTTGCCACTGGAAGATATGGAAATTGAAAGCCAAACAAGCCTTTGCCATCTACTAAAAGCTTATGGAGAATCCATGGAGATGGAACAAACAGAACTAGCAAACGTGATCGTTGGATGTATAAAGGAAAAAGCTAGTCCACTTGGTGGAACAATGGAACGTGTTGCGTTCAACCTTTTCCATTCTGAAAATCAAGTTGAATACATAAAACAGGAGTCAGTGAAGAATTACAGGGGAGCATTTAAAGCTTTCTATGAAATTTTCCCATATGGAAGATTTTCTCATTTTAAAGCCAATTCAGCTATTCTTGAAGCAATTATAAGTGATTCACGTAAGTTACACATCATAGATTTTGACATGGGTGAGGGGGTTCAATGGTCTGCAATGCTGGAGGCTATTGGAAAGCTCAGAAAAGAACTGAAGTTGACATCTATTAGAACGAATGAGAAAAATAATAGTTTTGAAGTGACAAAAGGCCACCTACTTGATTATGCAAATGCTTTTGGATTACAGTTGGAGGTCCAGGAGATCACAACCGGGGATTTTGTGAGAGAGATTGAAGGATCAGAAAAGAATGAATTCCTTGCCTTTAATTGTATGGTTGGACTGCCACACATGGGAAAAACTAGGAATAGAAATGAATTGATGGAGTTTTTAAGGATCGCTAAGCGATTAGTATTTTCAAAGAAAGGAATTATAGTGTTTGGTGATGAAGAAGATTTGGAAAGAATAAACCATTGTAATGGGTATGGTTCATTCTTTGATGAATGCTTAATGCACTACCATGCACTTTACGAGTCTATGGAAGGAAACTTCCCGGATCACCTTAGAGAAGCAAGATTAGCTATGGAGTCGCTTTTCGTGTCACCGTATGTTTCATCTCTCTCTTGGCATCAAAAGTGGGGAAATATCAGGGAGGACTCTACGTTTAATGAAAACCTTGGGCTACTAGGGTGGAGACTGAGCAAAGACAGCATATTGGAAGCTAATGAAATGATGAAGGAACGACAGAGTTCATACAAAATCAAAGTTGAAGGGCAAAATGGGAATGAAATGGTCCTGGAATGGAGAGGGACTCCGTTGGTGAGAGTTTCTGCTTGGCAGTAGATAAAGGATGAGGGGAATGTGAAAAATCTCTTGTGAATAGCAAAGTTCCCGTAGAGCTTTATTAGAGTTTTAATAGATCAAACATTTGATTATGTAAGAAAAACTGTAAGATTTCAACTCTCATTTATCAAGTCAGTGTATATTATAAACATGAATACAGGTAATTAAAGATGTATGGTAGAATAGAAGACACCGATCTTGCATGTTTACAGTATTATTGTTCCTGACACTCATTTAAGCTTTCATTTTCCAGTTTAAGATGAGGACTTCAAATCCCTAAGAGCTGTTTTATCGTTCGATAGTTCTATTATAATTTATAAGAAATTACAACCCAATTCATATATGGTGTTTAGTGATATCTCATTCAAGAAAGTAATAAACCAAATCAGTTTTGCTAATCATCCTTATCGGTTATGTTCTCTTTCAAGATTTAGTCCTGATTGTTAACTATGAACTCCTTTGAGGCTGAAAATATATATTATGTAAAGTATTTAATAACCTTATCTAGAAAAGACCAATCTTGTCGTCTGAAATGCTTGATGTGTTCTTTAGATACTGTTTTCCTTTGGATTCTAGTTCATGGCTTTTGTGTCTCAATTACACAAGTCCGGCCATCTGTTAAAGAATTTACAGATCCATTCAACAGTACTTTGACTTCGCCTGTCTTTCCCAATTTGTAACGGAAAAAACACCCAAATATTCTCACCATTTGTAATATAGCTATCAAAGGGAAGTGTTTCAAATAAGAAGGTTCAAGGGTTGGGGCTCAATGGAGGTACAACGCTAATTTAAGCTAGAGATCAGATTTGCGATCTTGTTTTACCCCTACTCTGATTGCCAACCATTATGATTTTCAGTTTTCTAATAGTATGGGTCTTTTCAGAAAGAAGCTCAAGTAATTCTAATTCAGTAATATAAAGCTAGTTCATGATGTAGAAAGGAACTCCTCGATCTCAAGGCATACACATTATTATGAAAGAGAGCAATTATGTGGTTAGTAGAAGATTTTGGACACAGTTTTCTTATTCTATTCACTTGAATTGTCATGGTACCTATCGGTTCTATACATAACAAGAGTAAAAGCGAAAATATGAGAAAACTTGCAATTATTACAAAAAAAAATGAAAACGAACCTAAAGCATTCAACCATAGATAAAAATCTGAGAACGAAACTCATAATAACTATAGAGCAACTAGTGAACTTACAAATCGTTAGAACAGTAAAGCAATCAAGGCCTTTTATCACACACATATCATTCAGACATTTCATCAAACTCCTAGTTTGCACATTACATTCTCAAATACAATCTATTTCAATTCTAAAAGTTAACATCAAACTAATCAATTACTTATAATGAATATATATATATATATATATATATATATATATATATAATCTAATTTCAAACAAAATAATTAGAGATTACTAGATGCATTTTGTATCTGCATGTACTTCTTACGGTTCTCACCAATTGTTAGTTCTCACCCGATCCCTTCACTATATATATATATATATATATATATATATATATATATATAATTTAATACATTAGGAGTTAACTGAGGGAGAATTAACGTCGAGATTCATCAATTCACTTTAATATTTAGGGCTCATAGGATTATAAATTGCTACACATCACATTCATGCATTAGGAAAGTTCAATCTGAACACAAAAAAATTAAGTAGAAAAAACACAACATCGAGGCACAGGCTAAAGTAAAATTTATAAGGTAATACATCAAAAAGCTAGTAGGACTAGGAGTGAATTGAGAGAGATTTAACCTCGAGAACGATGAACTAGTTAGGATGCCATTAGTACATAGATAGAAGAAGTCATAGGCAGAGCTGGATACGGTGTGTCTGGCCGGAGATGATGCTGCGGGTCGGCGACGGTGCGAGTGCCGGTGACGGGTACGCTGGTACAGCAATGGTCATAACATGGCCATTTTCTTTTATATAATATAACACTTCAGTATTCATAACTAGTCCTCCATTTAAAGTTTTTCATCGTGATGTGTGGCACTATATAAATCTAAGGGACCAACTACAGCAAAAATGCAAAATAACTCCCTCGGTAAATGTCTCAAAATAATTTTTTATTTATAAAAATATTATTAAACTTTCCATTTTATCTTAATTTATTATTCTAAATCTTTTATTTTTAAGAATAAATTCAGTCAAATTTACTTTAAATATAATCAAAGTCAAACTTGATATTTACTCAACATATCTTAATTTAAAACTGTTTGGAAAATAATTTTTTAGAAAGGAAGGGAGTAGTTTGTAAGAATTGTGTACTACTACATGGTTCAAAATTTAGTAAACATTAACTTTATTGTATTCTTAAATAACTCATTAATCAGGATTTTTGTCATACGTGTCAATGTGTCATACAAATCAGCCACAAGTTATAATTACAAGTAACAAGTACTACAAAATTATACCTAATGAAAAACAGAATCCACATATGTGTGACAAATAAGATATTTTGGTTGATAATAGGACATGCAGAGTATTATAGAAACCTTACCAACTTACATTTTTTTCCAATATAAAATATAATATTAATAAATAGATTCTTATTTATTTTGTTCTTACTTCCATGTAGACCGATTATAAGTCAAGTACACTTACAGTATTTTATCACCTAATGGACAAACAGTAACATAACAAATACTTTTAGCCAATATAAAGACGTGCCTCTTTTAAAGAAAATAGATGTATAATGTATATAAGTAAAATGATTGGTAAGAAAAAAAGAACTATAATTATAAGCAAAGACCAGCATCATTCTCAATTTCTCTTATGTATGTACATCAGGAATAGACTTGGGTCGAAAATAAGTACGGTACCGAAGGAAATTTGGTTTGGTATGAGTGTGATCCGTCAACCATGAGGTTATAAGTTCAAGTCTCACTTGAGACGATTGATGTATATAATATACGTCATGGGCGATCTAGAGTGTGTTAATGTCATCTTTTTAAGGAAATAAAATTATGATCTTGGAAAAATTGTTCGAAAATCTTGGATCTACCATTGTATGCATATTTTCCTTATGTTAAGGTCTCAAGGATTGGTAAGCCACAAAGCAAGACATACTTAATCATAGATTAACATATCTACATGAATGGATGATGATCTTCATTTGTATTATATATCTAAGATAAGATAAGATATACAGCTCACCTACCTCCAAGAACTTCCAAGAAATGAAGATGTTTTCAATTGGGAACCTTACAGAAAAACGATAGAAGGTGCAATAGTTGTAATTGATATAACTCTTGTTTTAAATTTCATAATTTTTGCCTTATTCTAACTCCAAACTATCAACAAATTAAATGATGCATAGGTTTAATCGCATAATAAAATATCATAATCACAATATTAAAATAAGTACTAAGGTTAAAGTCAGAAGACTACTCTTTTCCAAGACAATGAGAGTAATTATCTTTTAATTTGTCATATTCATGTCAGCAACTATATATATAACAGGGTACCTACTAAATGAATTCCACCCAACATACAAAAATAAAACCAACTCCTGCTAATATCTAAAAACTATCAATAAAATGATGCAGTCAGAAGTGCTTCAATCACTTCTTCTACAAGAATTTGATCAGTATGGAAATTATAGTCTAAAAATGGGTGCTTATGCATGTGATGAACATGAGTTCCACTCGTCTATCACCACCCCTGAGGAGTCGTCCGTGATTTCATCAAACTCGTACTTTGAGACAAACTTACCAAGTGATTCTAGTCCTTTATCTAACTTTGATGCCGATATGCAAGTTGGATTCCCTGCGGAGAATATTATGTCCCAAAATGTGGAAGAGACTGCAGGCGTTTCAGCAACTTCATTAGAAGATGTATTGAGTTGGTGGGCTGAAATTGAAGAAATGGACAATATGTCCTCAGAGTATTCCATGCAGGATGAGGGTGTAAATGATACTTCATTTCTAAATGCTACGAGCGTCTCGATGGTGATGTCAGCAGAAAATATGGAAGTTGAAGTGCAAACAAGTCTTTTTCATTTACTAAAAGCTTATGGAGAAGCCATGGAGATGGGACAGAGAGAACTAGCAAATGTGATTGTGGAATGCATAAAGGAGAAAGCTAGTCCACTTGGTGAAACCATTGAACGTATCGCTTTTAACTTGTTTCCCTCTGGAAGTCAAGCTGAGTACATGAAACAGGAATCTGTGAAGAATTTCAACACAGCATTCAAAGCTTTCTACGAAATTTTCCCATATGGAAGATTTGCTCATTTGGCAGCCAATTCAGCGATTCTTGAAGCAATTATGAGAGATTCAGGGAAGGTACACATTATAGATTTTGACATGGGTGAGGGAGTTCAATGGTCTGCAATGTTGGAGGCTATTGGAAAGTTTAGAAAAGATTTGAAGTTAACTTCCATTAGAACGAACGAGCAAATTTGTAGTTTTGAAGTGACAAAAAGCCACCTACTTGATTATGCAAATGCTTACGGATTAAAGTTGGAGGTCCAGGAGATCGTGATCAGGGATTTGGTGAGAAAAATTGAAGGATCAGAAGAACATGAATTCCTGGCTTTCAATTGTATGGTCGGACTGCCACACATGGGGAGGACTAGGAATAGAAATGAGGTCATGGAGTTTCTGATGATTGCCAAGCGATTATTATTTTCAAAGAAAGGAATTATAGCGTTCGGTGATGGAGAAGATTTGGAACGAATGAAACATTGTAATGGGTATGGCTCATTATTTGATGAATGCTTAATGCACTATCATGCACTTTACGAGTCCATGGAAGTAAACTTCCCGGATCACCTTGCAGAAGCAAGAATAGCCATGGAGTGGCTTTTCGTGTCACCGTATGTTTCATCTTTTTCTTGGTATCAAAAGTGGCAGAAAGTTAAAGAGGAAGCCCAATTGTGTGAAAGTTTTGGGTTAACAGGGTGGAGGCTGAGCGATGATAGCATAATGGAAGCTAAAGAATTAGTGAATGAGAGACAAAGTTCATACAAAATCAGGGTTGAAGGGCAAAATGGGAATGAAATGATCCTGGAGTGGAGAGGCACTCCATTGGTGAGAGTTTCTACTTGGAAATGAAAACACTCTCTAGTATATTATTTGATATTGTGTAGATTGATTGATGATTTATTAATGTAAATACTATAAATACATTAACATTATCACATGTAAATCAGAAATGCTTGGAAGAATAAAAGACAAGCATTTTATTTGCCATTGAAGAGAAGTTATTATCTTCAAGAACTGCTTCTACAGTTCTACCAATTGATTAGTCCGGATATTTGACGTTACAGCTCAATTGATTTTTGTTATCCACTCTATGATCCATATTGGGTGCATTAAAATCCAGCTGGAAGATACCAACCAATTTATGTTTTTGTCACAGATTTATCCTTGGTATCATAATTAAAGGATGATTGAATTTATTGTCTTTCTCCATTTGGCATTACACAGCTTCTTTGGTTTCTAAGTTTGACTGAAAAAGGAAGGTTTAACATAATGTACACCACTGTTGTGGGCTTGAGATGAAATGTAACTTTTCATGCTGGGATCATTCACATTTAAGTTCTGATCTAATTTTTTATCAAGACTGTAGAGCACACATACCCAAGCAGCATGAAAAAAAGGCAAAAACTTGAAAATTTCAACACAAAGTGAATACGACGTTGAACCACATTTTTAACATAATCTTGTACATGACACCATGGGTTTAGTAGGTTGATAGGTCATTCACCATAGAATGTATCAGATTCCACTGCTTTAAAACCAACAGTAAATCATGATCAATGACTAGAAGCTAGAAATCACGACTCTCATTACTAATTAAACGACCAAGAGCAGCATCTACCTGAAGTATATTGAGACCTGAGGAATATCAACATCATTATCACTGTCATCCTCACAAGCCACCACCACATCAAAATGTCGTCTAGACGGCGGGAGATCAGCTTTAGCCACTTCTGTTGCAAGATGTACCATCTTTTTGTCCATTCTATCTTTATGCCTTGGGAACATACTGTTGTACAACAAGCAGCTTCCAAAAGAAATGCTATAAGCATTCAGCCCTTTGTTTTTTAGCCATTTAAGAAGCTCTCTCAAAGTGGGATTATCTCTCAGGATCCAACGATCCCAAACGGTCCAGCTCAGATCCTGGTGTTTGATCACTTTTGGTGGAACAGGTTCAGCCATTGAGAAGAGAGGAAGTGCCAGGTTGACAAAAGTGTTTCTGTAGTCTTCCACTTTGTGACCTCCACTTAGGACCTTGTAGAGCTCCAAACAGACAAAGCCGGTGGCCATAGCTGTGGCGGTTGCTATAGCAGGGATGATCCTACCAGCAATAAACTTGGCTTTAAGCTTATCGACTTCTTGGATGCTGTAATTTCTAGCTCTCATATTAGCAAGCCCAGCTATCAGGTCCATGTGATAGTTGGTATCATCATCCTAAGCATTACAAAAAAGAAAACAATTAGCTCAAGCGAATATTTGAATCCACTTATTAAAAACAAGTTAAGACAGCTATAATTATATAATTTTAAAAGCAAGATCTGCACATTTCATACAGGTCAAAACAAGTTGAGTGATCTTGACCTAAAATGCTGTCACACAGATTTATTTCAAGATTAATCTGATTTTTCAAATAAAAATTAATAGAGTTTTGGAATACTTCTGACCCATTTCCTTTTAGGCTATATGTTCACTACTTCACTATACCCATTAGAAATTAAAATGTAACCCCAATTGACCCGTTTCCTCTACTTAAACAAACAAGACACCAAAGACGTATTATTGACAAACACCTAAAGAGAGGGAGAGAGGGTGCACCTTCTCAAACTGAATTGGGTTCATCCTGAAGCCTTGTGGCAGCTTCTGGTGGCACAATGTTAACTTCTTGACTAATTCATTTATAACAGCAGAATCATCAATAGATGCTGTGGACATACTAGTGGCTTTTTCATCCGTTACAATCTTTACATCCTTCTTGGGTTCAAAATCAGGTACAATCACTTTGCCAACAGCATCAGCACACTTGCTTGGAGAATTGACCCAATCAGGAATGGGAATACCATAAGTTTCAGCCCTTAGTATAGATGCTGCTATGACAAATTGAAGGTGACTTTGGTCTTCAACAGAGAACTGCAGGGGTCGAGGGAAACGTTTTGGGGCAGACCAAAAAGGCATCCCACTACTGTTATTAGCATCCTCAGGGAAAGTGAAAGTGAGCTGTTTCACACGGTTAGCAAAGTAGTCTTCAAACCTGAAGGAATATCCAGAAGAAATAAAGAAAGAGCATGAGAAAAAATGATGACAAGATGGTAAATTGGAAGTGCTAAAGAAAAGGTATAGGTGGCAAATTAAACCCTTTTAACTAATGAATGGGTTGATTCGGGCTATATTTGATCTCTAATGGGTAAAACAGGTAAAACTATAAAATATAAATATAATAAAAGGAAACGGGTTTGAGTGGAATGGGTCTAAAGTTAAAAGTGCAGTCTAATGCACAAAACCTCTTGGATGATTCTTTTACGAAATTACTTAAGATTATTGGTGCAATGATATAGCTTTTCAAACCACATTTGAAACATTAATCAATAAAATATTTAGAAACTTCAACTAAAAGTGATCCACGTCAACCAAACTTCACCCATTTCAACCCATACCAAAAACTACCCATTGTGACACGAAACTGTTCATAGAGATTTGGATCAATTTGGTTTATACTTTGCCTCCGCGTCAAAGTATTCAATTGATAAAGTAAGATAAAAAGGCTATATAATATAAGTGGGTCAAACAGGCCAAAAGTCATTCAAAGTGTACTCACAATACCTAAAATCTCCTTAACTATTTTATTTCAACATTTAATAGCCATTTAAAGCTTTGACTGTTTATTATATTAAACTTATAAGAAAAGGAGACACAAGAAAAAATTGTGGACTCCACAATCTGATCTGTACAAAAAATTACCCATGTTCACATGGGTAGTTTTTGACAATGAAACCCAACCTCCCGTCCTACCCATTTTACCACCTCCAGAAAAATATTAAACTGGATGTACTAGTATGAACAAAAAAAAGGAAATTACTTCAGACGGGCCCACGTTATGCAGTCTGTAAATGTTTCACATCGCTCCTTCTCTAGACATTCAAGGACACGTTCCAAATTATCCCTTGCCTGTGCATCACCAGCCTTTTCCATTCCAGAAGTATACTCACTTGGATTAGAGAGATAGGCATTTGCTTCAGCTGGAGTCTTCTCAAGCAATCCTTCAAACTCTGACCGAGCCCAAGTCAAACAGTGGTCAATGTTATGTGGGAATGAATGTACCGTACACATAGGAGCTTGTTTCTCAGGGGGGTCCCTAGAGGCACCGTAGTTCTCAGTTAGGTGCGGAATCACCATTTGTGTGTTACACTTGGCACCTAAAGTTCCCGACTCTAAAAGTGGTTTTTGAAAATACAAGCATCGTTGATCAATATAAAGACGTGCATTCACATTGTCAAGAGCGTTGACAACAACGCTAAGATTCTCCCAAAAAGTATCATCAAACACATTTTCAGAATCTGGGCTGGCCCGATTTTGAAGTGCTTCGACATGAAACTTAGGGTTTATCAAAGAAGCAGCAGTTGCAGCAACGGTTGACTTAGCTTGGCCAATGTTCCAATCTCGAAAAAGAAACTGCCTGCTAAGATTGCTTTTCTCAATAACATCATCATCAGTAACTGTTAACTTCCCCCCATTACCACAAGAAACACCCATCAAAGCTAAATTTTTCAAAAATTCACAACCTAATGCACCAGATCCCACAACAAAAACTTTAGCTTCCTCTAGCTGTTTCTGAAGTTTGGCCCCGAAGACCGAGATCTGAGCATCATAACGAGTATTCAAAGGCTTCAAGTCATTTGGATCCAAGGGCTCAACAGGAAGGGACTCGAGGGAGTCAAAATAGAAAAACTGTCCACAATAAAAATAAAAATAAAAAATCTGTTATAAAAGATTACACACTATAAACTTAAAATAAATCTAAATATACACAGGGAGTATTTGGTTGTGTGTTTCAATAGTTATTTCATCGGAAAAGGAAACCGCCCATAGAAAAAAGTGATGATTTGTTTCTGTTTGAAGTTGTAATAATAAAATAATTTCAAAACTTCTGATTATTAAAGTAGTTAAAAGATAAAGTGACCAAGATGACCTTTTGTGAAAAAATAGAGATGGTAAAAAATGGAACCAGCAGTCTTTCTGATTAAGTAGTTTATAATGAAATACACTGGAGGTTTAATGCTATCCTCAGCTAGTCACATTTATTGCAGTTGCATATCATCAACTATCAATAACTTGTTATCAAAACCCTAATATAACCAGATAACAGAAACTGTCTATCCAAACATGAAAACTGATTGCTGAAACTTCAGGTCGCAATAATCACATGATCAGCTCCAGATAGCAAATCCAAAGACCCGTAAAGCAAGATATGATGAAGACTAGAAGTTGCATTTTTACTCATCTATTATAGATAGGTCGATCTGGTTTGTGCTTTGTCTTAAATGGGTCAAGTCAAATAAACTAAACTAAATAGAGAGCAAGTCAGCTCGAAGTGTTGAACATAATGAAAGTCGCGCAAAGTCAATTCTTATTACTTATAACCTCCTGAATTGTGTTATTCAAACATTTATATATAAATATAAATAAACTTTTTTGTTTTCATAATTCTATGTTGATATATCAATAAGAACAATTTGAAAAAGTGAAAATGGACAAGTGTCAAGAGGGTCAACCTTTAATGAAACAAAAGATGGACAAGAAAGATAATACAATTTAACTCATACTAAAAATGGCCCATTTAACCCCATTACCCGACCATCCATTTTGCCACCTTCAATGAGAACTAACCTGAAATAGAGGATGGAACTTTCCAGAGCAAGCCTTCACAACTTCCTGTCCAACAATACCACCAAACATCGCTGCCATGGGGTTCAACACAGCCCGTGCACCAAACGCGAAATTTCGTACAATTTTCTCATCAATCTCTTCAATCTTTCCTTCCTTTGGTTCATTATTCATGCGAGCAACTAAAGAGATAAGTTTCTGAGCATCTTCTTCACTGCCAGCAACAGGGTATCTTCCCAACTCTGAAACTAGCTTATCCAATGCTTGAAACATCAGATGCAGCAGTGGAGGGCGATCAAATTTGGAGAAATCGCTAAGAAGAAATTCACCAGGATCTTTAAGTGCTTCTTGCAAAGGCTTAAAGCTCAACACTTTTGGTTGTTTCAGTTGTGTAACAATTCCACCCTTCTTATAGGCGCCATAATTTGTGGTATCTTCTTCTATACTGAATGAATATGGTTTTGCATTTATTACTTTTCTTGGCTTCCCATCATTGAGTTCTGACATACCGTGAACTTCAGAGAATACAACTAGATCTCCATCTTGAAACTCGAGCCTTTCATCATCAACACATGTGACCAGTGGAGGATTATCATTGCTTACGGATGTAATAATGCCTGTGTATGGATCATTTCCATCGACATCATCAACCGTGAACTTTGGGCCAAAGTCGCAAAACACACTACCGAAAAGACCTCGGACTTCAGATTTAATAAAAGCAATTGGAGGCTCATGTCTGTGGCAGAAACTATCAAACTCGATGGCTTTCTCCAGGCTAACATCTGTGAACACTACAGCCTGAAGCAACAATTGCATATTTAGGTGTCATTAACAAATGAACAAGCACTATATACAACTTGATGCAAGTGTACAATAGACAAGAGTAGACAGAAGCAAGAGAAATCAATGATAATTATTTAAAGACAGAATACAAAATGTAATCAATAGTAAACCATGTGTGCAACTAATAATGGATATGTAGTCAACTATACAACTCGAGATGGATAGAGAAGTGCTGATAACGACCAGAATCATGTGATAATTTACTGAAAGCATGACTGTTTTCATAAATTCTTGACATTATTAAAAAACCTATACAGAAGATTGGTGCATTTAAGCTGAAGGAACACAATAAAAACTGTAAGCTTAAACCTGATAGAAATGCAACTGAGGTTTAACATGCCTTAGGAGGTAATCACAAAGGGACTCCCTAGGATGTTTAATGCATTAGCTCTTTAGAACAACCAAAAGTTTGAACTAGCAGAGTAATAGTACGACAGTTCATTTATTTGATAATGGAAAGGACATCCTAAATAGCACTAACTAAAGAACTGTCAAGTCTATGATCCCCAATGTGAAGCTACGTGAGTTTTTTTTTTAAAAGACAGATTAAGGACGACATACACTACATTATAAAATTAATCTGCTTGGTGCCTGAGAAGTTAGATTAATTTCGTGATTGTTGAACTCGTGAAAAATCATAACAAAAAAGAGATTTAGAGAGTGTATTCAAACTAGAAGGATAAAATAGGATGAGAAGACGAGTATGTGGTTGGCCCTTAAGACAAAGAAAGTCCCTACAAAGTACATTGATGTTATTAAAAAGAATATAGCATTGTCAGTAACAAGACCGAGAGAAAGTAATAGTGATACTAGTGGCAATCTACTTAGAACATACAAGGAAAAACTCCATCTTATACGTTCTTTATCGATGGCATAGTGCTACTTTATGAAAAAAAAGTTAATAAGAGTCCATAATGTGCAACTAGAGTGGTGTTGTAAGTGCAGCTCACCATAAGATACATAACAAAAATATCATTCCAAATTTGGAGTCACATCATAAAAAGGAAAGAAAAAGCAAACTGATGAGAATGTTAACTGAGAAATAAATGATACAACTATGTTGAACGCCTCTAATTATTCTAAACTCTTGAAAGTAACACCATTATCAACAAATGCCAACTATCAAGAAAACCAAAGGATGCATGTACCACTATCAGCTTTCTCAAACTAATATTCGCAAGGAAAGTAACTTTCTGATTCAAACAATCCTCAGCATAATGAGTGAGTCATATCCAAAAATGATAAGATTACACAATCTATAAATTATCGTCTTGGTAATAACTCAAGCATATATCAAAACAAATTTCATCAAATAAAGCAATTGTGAAAGTGTGGTCGTGACTCGTGAACAAAACAAGTGAAAAGTTAAATTATTTAAAAAATTTCAAACATGGCACATTTGCATAGAAATGTATGATATTAAAATTAAAAACGGACAGAAGAATCACATATAAAAAATGACATGTGCTAACTAATCACCTGAAATTGAGACAGCTTCTCGGTGGTTAATTCAGTAGTTAAAGCAGATACAACCACAGAATTATTCAGTTCTTGCATTTTCTGGATGGAAGCAAGAGCTCTGTTCTTTCCCAAATCTTCCTCCGTGAAGATGAAATTGCTAGATAAATCCCACAATTCAACGGTTCCCTGATCATGCAAGGTCACAGACTTGACACCAGCAAGAATAAGGTTCTTTGCTGCAAAAAGCATAATACAATTTGTTATAAATACACATATGAGTAAACCAATGTTATATTATAAAAACAGTACACAATTACAAATACAAAATGCTAAGTAGGCTCACCGATTTCAGCACCAAGGCCCTGCATCCCAGAGACTAAAATGTTAGATGCAAATAGCCGCCTCATTGTTTCTCGACCATAAACTGCAAGCTGTCGGCTATGAAGATCCTCATCAATATCTGTTTTGTTCGATTCACCACCAAGTGGCAATTTACCATTAGTGGTACCATTAGGGCTGTTTCCTCCTCCCATTGATGCTACTGTCAAAGATGTTCCGGTGCTTGTACTAGCGGCGGCAGTGGTTGCAGCGGCTGACGAGATCAAGCTGTCAATCTTAGTTCTCTTGATCAAAGAATCATCCACTACTACCTCTCCTCCAACTGATCTCTTTCCAGGAAGCATAAAGTCCGATGGTGAACTGATTAAACCAATCCAATAAATAAACATATTCAAAACCAAATCTATCAACAAAACATAATCAAGTTATTAAAAACCTAATTACCTTACAATCATCAACAAGTACATAAAACCTAGATAACCTAGGGGATTAAACAGTTTCAATTACAGTTATAAAATCATCAGAATATTAAAATATCTAGATAACAACAATATAATCAAATCACACATAATGAGATGACCTGATGGTAACATATACACACACATACATGTACAGACGTGTTTATTGCGAATACGTGATCTAATTAATATAAGCGATAACAATTATACTATTATATAACGATAACCGTACGTGTACTGAGATGAACTGCTTGAAACCATATCGTAATTATAAGAAGAAAAAAAACGATGAAAATCAGTTTCGTTTAATGTAAGAAAATCGAAATATATGAACAATAAACAAAGAGTAAAATGAATATACGTAACATGTATATATATAATGGATTGGAGAATGCGTACAGCAAAAGATTAGAAGGTCAAATACGAAGAGTATAAAGTAAAGAATAATAATGAATTGATTGAAATTGTTACCGATGGATGAGATCTTTGAGGAAGTTAACTGTGAAGAAAGGTATATTAATGGAGGCTGAGTTTTGATTTTTTTAGGGTTTGATGGATTCTAGAAATGATAGTGACAATGGCGTGATGGAAGAGGTGGCAGACTCTTTGATTGATTTTGATAAAGGAAATAAGCCTATAACCGAAACAAATACCACAGGGCTGGCTGGTTTTGGGTTGCCAGGCTAACAAATGGGCTCGTGAACAAACATTTGGTTATTTTATTTTGAACCAAAGTTAAAAATAAATCGACTTTTGTTTTCTATACAACTATATGAAGCTATTTGATGAGTTTTATTTATTGGATTTGTTTTCAATAGTTGTTATGTATCGAGGTGCTTTATAAAGTACAAAGTATGGACATGTTTCGTACATTTGCATTGGTCACGAAATGACAAGCCCTAAGGTGTAGTATTAGTGTAGACAATCGGTCGAGTTTAAGTAAGAGTGGCTTCAAGTGTCGAATATAGAAAGGAAAATAAGAATTGCTTATACAAGATGTATTATATTAAAAGAGATGAAATAATAATGTATGTGTGTTGTGTGTGTTTTAAGTTATAATCAAAGGTGAAGTAGAGTCCAAAAAAACAGGCAACACTATGACGAGTATATTCATCGAAGACCACTTCTCTGGGAGTCCTCACCATGTGATGGTTAATAGTAACTGTTTTGTCTTTTATGACAACAAAAAAGGAATTAAGGTTTCATATTTAGGTGTTTTCTAATTCCAAATTGTATATAATTTTTGGTATGAGCCTAGTTGATGTAATTGTAATGTTAGATTCGTTTTCGTTTAGGATTCGCATTTTTGAAAGGGATATATGTTAGGGTTTGATTTATGCGTACTAATTTGCTTGAAAGATTTGCATGAAGTAATAATGTTTGATAAATGTTGGCTTGGAATTTTTAAATTGGAAAAAGGGTTTTGGCCGGAATTTGGGGAACAGGATGTGTAACCAACGGCTCAGACATCCAACCGCCGGTTGAATTATTCAGCCGACGGCTGGATCTATTTCCAGAAATTTAATTTTTTTTTTAAATTGTTAAATAATTGATAAATGTATTGTAATTTCTAATTAATAATAGTTCAAGTTAATAATAATAATTAACCCACTTTCACATTTTATTTGACTTAAGTTGACTTAGTTTGACCAATGTTATAACGCTTGTATTTGTATATATATGCTTGTTTTTCGTATATTTGTATAAAATGTAGTTGCTATAACCTTGTTGTACTATTGTTAATATATTTGTATAGGTTTGTAATATTAAGTTTAAAAATGTTTATAATGCTATGGAATATTATCATAATATGTATATTATTATTGTACTAAATTGCAAATTTTGTTTTGTAGTTGATGTTTGACCGAAGAAGGAACCGAGGAGAGGCTTTTGTAGCCAACCCTATTATTAGGACTCACCCGATTTTTGCGTTTGATCATCCTGCGTATACCCTAGCTCAGCGAGCCGGATTTCGTGACCGGTTAGCCGCTAATATCGATCAGCATATTATTGCACCAGATGTTTTGGACTGGGATTTTGTTGATAGAGTGTTGGATCCGAATACTGGAGTGTCAGGGGTACAGACACTAGACGGCCAGTTATATGTTGCCGACAGGCAATGTAGGTTATGTATCGTATGCCTGGAGGAGGTTATTTGGTATTCACGAGATTATCTTCAAGGAGCTAGTGGTGGAGTTTTATAGTACAATTCGTTTTGAGATTGACGAGGATGATGTGAGGGATCACAGGCTGACTTTTCAGCTTGGAGGAGAGCCTCGTGTATTGAGCCTGGTGGAGTTCTCTCGGGCTTTGGGTTTACATACTTTAGACGAGGAGGCTAATCCTCATTTTCTGGGTCATTTCACAACTGCGCGGATCGAGAAGTATTCAGCTGTAGAGGTAGGACAGTTTTGGCCTGAGATAGGCAATGGTAGTTATGGTGAGCGAGGACCTTCCGATGTGGGGGTGAGAGATCCGGTTCATAAGTTGGTACATTGTCTACTGGTAAACACGATAGTAGCTAGGAAGAGGGGAAGCCTGATTTCTCCTATCTTCATTGTATTACTCAGGGAACACTGGTAAATGTTCCCTGGTGTTTGGCATACCGGATGGCTCGGAAAGCCACTGGTACTAGAGCTCTGAGCGGTATTTGCGGAGGTCATTTTGTGACCCGATTAGCTAGGTGGTTTGGTGTTCTTGACGCGATGTTCCAGTCGTGTACACCTGTTAGTCCCGGTATACAACTTTTGGGACAGCAGCAGCTGCTAGATATTGATGTTATTCCGAGGCCCATTGAGGGAGATTACTTTTTGTGGGCAACTCCATTAGCTGCAGGTGTAATACCAGAGCCACGGGTTAGGAGGAGAGCTCGTGTTCCAGCAGCCGATACAGCAGCAGCACCACCAGAGACGGAGGATCAGCAGGGACCTGTATATGATGTGCATCAGCTCCAGTTACAGGTTGTAGAGATGCAGAGGATGCAGGAGCAGCAACAGCTTGCTCATCAGCTACATGTGCTAGAGCAGGCACATCAGTTTGAGTTTAGCACTTATCTGATGCATCAGCTCATGGGTAGTCCGACAGCTCATCCAGGTCCAGCTCGGCCATATGTACCATGGGATTTTGGTTCCTCCTCTCATCATTAGCAGCAGCAGGATGATGATGACAGTGACCGATAGTTGTGATTGGATATTTTACTCTTTATTTATTTTGGATGATTGTTTATATTCGGATAATTATTTTATTATTTTTAGGATGATAACTACTTTATTATTATGTTTAATATGTTTAATATTTTATGAAGTTGGTTTATTTCAGGAGCTGACATTATTTATTAAATTTTGAACTTTGTGGGTGTGTTCCCTGGAAACCCTCATGAGACTATAACTCGTCCACTCAGGATACCAAGGGGTTTAAAGGCTTATTGCATACGCTAGATGCAATCGTGATTGCCTACGGAAGTGAGCTATTGTATATTTTAAATCAGATCAAGGAAACATTTACTTCACGATCAGGGGAGTTTTTCGTTCTTATTTCTTTTATCCTTTCTTTTTCACTTTTCATGTTTATGTACAATGGGGATGGGAGTCGAAAAGAAATAAAAGTTTATTTGTCCTCTAGAATTAACTATGAAATTTTTGTCATATTGCATAAAAATTTTTGCGATACTATTTTTTGGAAATGATAGTACATTAGGAACATGTATCAACATGGAATTTTTTAATGCTATTTTTGATATGTTGATAGGCCTAACTAACAATTTTTTTTGAAAAATAAAAAATAAAAAAAATCCAATTTTTCTAATTTTACACATAAAGTGTTAGACATTTTCATTATATGATGTATTGATAGGCTGCCTATACAAAAGTTTTTGAATTTTAAGAAATAATAATTTAACATGAATATAATTTTATGAGGAACACAAGTTGATATATGATTTTGTAGTCTTAATTCTTGTATGATATCATGACATATTCTATAATTTTGGGGTTTAAATTGAAATCATTTGAAGATACGCTGATCGATTCCTCTGTTGTACTAAGTACAGACCTGGTTTCATCAGAATATCTAAAAAAAATGAAGAAAAGCAAAAATGCTTAAAAGAATATAAATATCAATCAAATTACGTCGCTTTGTTGTACTAAGGTACAGACCTGTCACCGCTGATTTGACTGAAGCTAGAAAAAATGGGTACACTTATACCCGAGTTAAGTTAAGTCGTTTTGTTGTACTGAGGTAGGGACCTGTCACTAATGTCTTAACTCTTAAAAATGATTTTTCACTTATTCAACCATTATATAGAAATATGTTCATGATTTGATTCCAGGAGTATATCATCTATGGGATATATAAGTTATATTCATAATAATAATAATAAGATGTTATTTTCAAACTTGAGTATAGAAAGTTTAAAGTGGAATAAAATATCAATAATCGTCTTGAAATGTCAAAATTAGAAATTTTGTGCTTAAGAAGCGTTTGATGAGGTTTAATATAAATATCAACAATCAAAATAGATTTAATTATTCCTAATAAAAAGCATGTTCTCTAATATGATCCCAAAATAGTTTAAAATGTTTCGCGAAGAAAGTGATATGTACAAACTCTTATTGATTCTTTCATAAGAGATAAATTTCTAGTTTGTTATGTATTTATCAGTAATCTACTTGAGGACAAGCAGAACTTAAGTGTGGGGATATTTGATAACATCAAATAATGTCATATTTATATAATAATATTCCCTTATTTTTAAGCATTCTTATTGCAATTTAATTATATATATTAATGATTTCGTTTATATTTGCAAAAAGGTGTTTAAATTAAAGAAATAAAGAAAAAGAACGAAAACGAGCTAAAAACTGAAGAAAATGAAGAGAAGATTTAAGACCAAGAAGATTGGGCTTAGAAAGAAGAAGAACCCAAAAGATTAAAGGTATTGGGTCAAATAAGAGGAGTAAAATCGGATTTGTAAAGTGTGAAGCCCAAAGGAAAAGAGCCTGGCCCGACAGCAGAAGATTCTGGAATTTCAATCTAACCGGCGGTTGGAATATCCAACTGGCCGTTGAACCTAAATCAGGAAGGCGGTCGAACGCGCGGGTCAAGATCCGGAATTTCAGGTAAAAAGCTAACCCAACCGGCGGCTGAAAAATCCAGCCGGCGGTTGGATTGGTGATCCTTAAATCTATAAATAGAGGCCAATATCAACCCTTATACCATACAATTATAATACGAATTAAGCAAAGCTTAAATCGGTTCTAGGGTTTAAAATTCGACTGAAGAGGCTTTTTGGAGACTAAGAAGCTAGAGTTTGAAGATTTTTAAACCTAACGAAGATCTAGTTCGGTTTTTGAGTTTGATTCTTAATCTTTTCTATTTATTATGTGTAATAACATGTTTCTAGATTTGATTTGGTTTACTTTAAACATGAGCTAATTCTTTAATTGTATTTACTTAGATGAATGATTTCTAGATAAAGGTTTTATGATATGTTTATGTTGATTCAAGTTATGAATGGTTATTAAGTTTATTTGAAAGATCCATATTAATTGTGTGTTGATTAATTGTTACTTAACATGATCAAAAGATTTATGCTATAATTAACGATTGTATAAGTTGATTGATTATTTGCAATTAAGTAATTTATTAGTTAA
Source organism: Gnaphalium uliginosum (assembly GCA_963930675.1). NCBI lineage: Eukaryota > Viridiplantae > Streptophyta > Magnoliopsida > Asterales > Asteraceae > Gnaphalium > Gnaphalium uliginosum. The sequence goes on along the minus strand of OZ005680.1, from coordinate 55,394,533 downwards.
TTGTGGCTTGAGACTGTAACCGTTAATAGGTTAAGAGACTAGCAATTAATATAACCTAATTGATATGATAATTATTTAATCAATAATTATAGACTTACGTTAACACGAGGTTGCTGTATGAATCTTAATGATCTGTTGATAGGATTAAAAGCATAAGGTTTAGGTTAATAACACGTAGAAGAAATTCTAGTGTATTCAAGAGAATCTAGTATTAAGCTAAGGTTTATTAGGGATTAGTTAACCTTAACAGGAGGCTATCCATATACGTTGAAATCACCATAATAAACAATCAACAATTCAATAAACATATCTGAAACCTGAATCGAGAAATCACTATTCTAAGTAAATACATGCTTCTCTATCTGATTACTTTCAAGTTACTTTCTATCTTTTTAATTGTTTATATTAGTTTTCTTATTAAAAATCGTTCGTACGGAACTAAAACGCACCCCTTATCTAATTGTAATTTGTAATTTTAGGTTTAATTAATTATTTTAATTTACACCGATTCTCTATGGTTCGACTCAGTCTTACCTAAGCTATACTATAATACGAATAGATATTCTTGCCTGGTTGTATTTAAGTTAACTTTAGTATTTCCTATCAATTAAAACTTGTTGTTTTTAACCACTACTTAACACGCATCATTGAGGTATATTAGTTGTATACGATTTTAATCTAACTTTACAATGTAAATCTCATTCTTAAAATGATAGGGGGATTGGGGGATTTACCAAGATATAACATATACTGAGAATGTATTCGGATAATCTGCATATATTGCGTTGTTTAAAAGCACGATTCTTTTGTTTGTACTTTGTTATTGTAAAAAAATTTATGTGTGTTATAGTTTATAAGATGTTTATGCGTCTTAGCTAGCTTATTTTCTTAGTTAGCTTATATGATATTGCGATTTAGTTAGTTTACATGGGTGGCTTCGCGATTTCTTATGGGCACAGGCATCCCAGGTAATCCAGTCTTATGGTTCTTCATTATCCGCATATGGCCTTTTTTTCCTAGGCGCTCATTTTGTATGGGCTTTTCCACTTAGTTTCACCCAAGCTTCATCCTGGTCATGGATAGATCACCCAGGTTCGGGTCCATAAGCAGTGACAATTGCCCTATGAAGACTTTCTATTTTTGTGTTGGATCCACAATTAATCCTATGAATCCTTAGGATTGGGATATTTTTTTAGATCCTGTAGTTTCCCTGGATCGATACAGGTATTTACTTACATGTTATGCATTTTGGAGTTTCGCAAGATATGATAGTCATACTTTGCGAAATTACCAGTCTTGTGAAATCTATCATATCTTGTGAAATTGATATTGCGAAATAAATTGTAGTTTTGCAAAATTGATATTGAGAATTTTTCCATGCTTGCGAAATTATGTGATATTTTGGGAGAAAAAAAATCCAGTTGATTATTTTTTTAAATGCTAAATCCATTTTGTATATCTAGATAATTATCCCAATAAAAATTTAAAAGAAAAAGTGTGTGTGTTTGTGAGTGTAAGGATGGCAGTGATAGAGAAGTGCAAGAAGATCATCTCATCGAATTTAAAAGGAATTAAGCATCAATAAGCAAAATTAAGTCCTAAATTGAATTCTAGAGGTATAAATCTCCTACTAAACCTTTAAATTGAACCCAGGGTTCATAATTTAGGTAAAATTCATTTGTTAGAAAGTCGGTAGTGGGGATGTGTAATTGAATATAGTATGTGTATGCTTAAGCACCCAAATAATATGATGGTTAAAAGAATGATATGAATTAGATTGAAGAAAAGTTACCATCAAGCTAAAAATACAAATTATGTTAAAAGAGAACGGGTTGGTTGAATCATGTAGGCGGTTTTATTTGGATATTTAATCTTGTATGAATCGGTCCTTAATGTGTTAATTAAGCCGAGGTTTGTCAATAAAAGCATTGTAAATATACTTGAGTCGATACATTTTTAGTGAAACCCATAATGGGTGTTGAACATTGTGTAGAAAGTGAGATGTTTTTGAAAATTCATAGCAAGTTAAACGTAACTCGTATTTCAGCATGGCCAGAGAACCATTGGAAAGATATCCGAGTCTACTTTCTAACAAAATTAGTCTCAAGAGCCGAATCAAGGTTTAAATTGGTCAAACGATTAAAATGCTACAGATGTCCGGAACTGAAAATATATCCTTTGAAAGAAAGGATGAGAACTAGATTAATATGATAATTGGTGTAAGATACATACACTATACACTAATTATGCAAAAGAAGTTAGTGGAAAAAGAAATGGGTAGATTATAAAACCAAATGTGTAAGTAACTTGTATATGTGATTGTGTGTAATAGGTGATCATGAGTTACAAGTGCAAGAAAATCTATTATGCAAAGCTATGGTAAGTAATGGATTGTTAGAACAAGGTAATAACATTTGGATTACAAGAGTAGTCAAATGTGTATTATCCTGATGGTTAGAGCCAAGTGATGGCATTTGAAATACAATTGTATTCTAATGTTCGTTAACTTGATGGTTAGAGCCAAGTGAAAACATTCGGGATACAAATATATTCAAATGTTCATTAACTTGATGGTTATAGTTCATTTCTTATGAATTGAAATGGTAGAGAATTAAAGACGCTTATTGTTACATATGCTTTGTATTGTTAGTGCACGTTACTTACTAATTACTTACCATTATGTTGTTGAATGTTGTAGGTGAATTTAGCGGGTCAATGGGCTATTTGGACGAAAGAACCATGTGAAGCTAAAGGTGGAGCTTGTTGCAGTTCTATGGTAACAAACCTTCTCTTATACCATGCCTATAGTTTACTGTACACACCTTATAAATTGTGCAAATATAACTTGTACATAAGATATGTTTTTGAAATTAATGTTAAAATATGTGATGTATTATATGTCAAGTTGTGATATAGTAAAATGGGTACATACGCCCCTTTGGACATAACTGAATAGTTGAAAAGCGATCATGATTGTCTTGGTAATTGCCGAGTCAAAGTTGTTATGTGGCTTAAAAAGGGGTCAAAGTAGGTATTGTGTAATGTTAGGAATTACAACGAAAACAACAACTAATAACAATCTGTTAATGATGCTGATATCAATCGTTAGAAAAAACAAACCCAACCAACACTTATGTAATCGAGATTACACCCACAATTCGGGCCAAATCCTGAAGAAAGCTAAAAAGCGTTGTTTGATGAGAAAACAATACACGAATAAAAGGATAACAAACAAACAAGATAAACTGTAACACCCCATGATTTTTAAACGATTCTTATAATAATGTACGCCTATTTTTGTATTTGAAAAATGTACATACTAAGTGTTAAATAATGATAGTATGTAGTATTAGTAGCGACAAGGCTATTATAACGAAATGGTGGAAATATATATACATATAGAGATATAAATAAATATGTGTATATATGTACGTAAAATATGTATGGGAGCATTATAAAAATATTAGATTATAAGTGAAACAAAAGAAATATATAGATTCACTATATGTGTAAGTTACATACTTACACAAATTAATAAAGATTGAATAACCAAATAGAGTAAAATAACAATCTAGTAAGTGAACCATAGATAAAATAAATAGTATATGTATGTTGATAATTGATATGAATCATGCATGCATAGAAAAATGAAAGGAAGAATCCAATAGACATATGTAAAATAGATAAATGTGGTAGGAAATTGTCTATAACTACATGTGCAAAGAAATTACATGAATCAACCAAGTGTGCAAATTGAATTGTAAGGAATTGTCATTTCAAATAGTAATGTAATTAATTCATTTTGTCAGCTCCTTATTTGTGTATTGAATATTAGTAAAATGAAAGGTGCAAAGTACCCATATATGTCGATTTTACGAGTATAAATAGCGGTCGAACGTAAATGAACAAATCGCACATCTCTAAAAACTCCTCTCTAAATATACAAAGTGTCACTAAGTATTTCAGAAGTATGTTAATCACCGTTAGATCGGTAAGTTTCTATAAGCTTCCACTTTGAGCTTTACCTTCATTTCGTTACGCTGGATCAGTTAAACTGAACCTTCATTCTGTTATTTATTGTTATAATTGTTTTATATATTCGTTGGGATCCAATAGATTTATAATTACCTTGAGCTATATTATTATTGTGCATATTTAGATTATTGCCCTATTATGACCATGCATAGAAATGAATTTATAAAACTATTGATATTGTAAGGATAAGGATACTGATTTTCTATGAATATAAAATGACGAAAACTAATGAAACAATAAATACTACACTCCTATTAAATTAGGACTAGTATAGGGAAGAAGAAAATGATGAAAATATGAACACACATGAATGCTAGTAGATTTTTAAAAGAAAGTACTTTTGATTAAGATTTATAGAAATAAGTATAGCGTTGCTTAAATAATTGCATGCTTAATCATTCCAAGTATGTGTTAGTGAGTTATTTTCATACTCATCTAACTTCTAATTTCGTTTGACATTCTGTTATACTGTTATCAATAGCACTCTGTAAAAATCCCCATAACTACTTGCATAGAAATTCCTACCCATGTATATAGTAACTTATTTGGCGTTGTCGCTCACCCCTTACAAATTTTGAATACCCAGGTTACGAAGCAGAGATGAGTAACGAGAACGAGAGTAATTACGAGTATCTAAAGTATTTAGTATTCATGTATCTTTATGTACTCTTTTCGATAAAATTGTAATGACATTTGTGTATTGTATTATGTTCGATTCTACGAGTTCATTTAGAACTCCGGTTTTTTATTCGTTGCTATTAAAAAAAATGAGATTTATGGCACTCGGATGTACAAGGTGCTACATGTGGTATCGGAGCATTAGCTTGAGATATTTAGGCCTTAAAATTAAGTCTTAAACTCAAACTAAAGAAGATAATTAGTTATAATCCTAGTTAAAATATACTTTAAGAAAGTAAAAGTAATACAAATAATTATCACCCCAACCTACATTAGAAACTTACTCATAAAAGTATATATATTACAGATGGCTAATCAAAACAATGAAGAAAATTTCCTTAGGGGAATTGGATTGAGCTTAAACAGGAGGCCGATATAATAGAGGAATCACGAGAAAACTAACAAGAACATAATTTTATACCTTCGAAATATCCCGGGTACGGTCAAGAAGAACCGAAAGAAGAAGCGGAAGAAGAACACGAAGAAGATCAGGAAGAACACCAGAAGGAAGAACCTGGGGAAGGACCCGAAGAAGAACTTGAACAGAATGCGAGCGTAGCTGGAAACCTAGAAGGTGAAATGTTAGGAGATGGACTCATGGATCTGGAGATGAAAGATGACGAGATTGGAGAACCTATACACTTCCAAAGGCCCTTTCCATGGGAGGTGCCCGAGTGGGATGCCCCAACATTCCTACCACCCGAAGATGAAGACGCTCATTTGGACATCACAGTAGATGACGCCACACCCGATCCAATAATTCTTAGTCAAAGAACCTACGATACTTTGATAGATGACTTTGCTGATTACCGATAAGAGCAAAAGGATACCGAGCTGCGCGGGATGGAAAATAACTTGAACTAGAGATGATGAGAGCTGACCAAGACCGGTTGATTGAAGAAAATCACTACTTACAACAACGATTAGACAAGGCTAGAAATAGGTATCGCGCGACAGAACAAGAAATTGCTCGTCTACAATCACTACAGACCCACGAATCTTCAGCAAACCCTCGAAGGACACGTCCAGTGGTTAGATACAACCTTCGGCCATAGGACTACACGATTACACTATGTGTAACACCCCACAAATTTAAGCATACATGGAAAATTCGTTTATTTAAAACTAAGCATAAAAACAACGTAAGTGTCGATACATATTTAAGAATGTTATCTCTTACGATCAAAGACGATAACCGTATAGATATAATTTATATAAGAATTAAATTTAATTTAAATGTATGTTTACATATGTTAATAAATTGGACAATAATACCGTGTAGAGAAATTTACGGACACATGCGTAACAACGTACACATAAAGTCAGTTACTTTTAACAACCTAATGGACTACAAATCTTTGTAACAAGGTGAAGTATACGAAGAATGAAAGAAATGGTGTGTGAAATAATGAGAAATGTTAATAGCCTATTTATATACAAAACTATAGTCGTTAGCTTACTGTTCATAGCTGTTAGATTACTATTAATAACCGTTAGATTACTGTATATAACCGGGTTTTTTTTAAACTTCGGTCTAAATAATAATTTAAGAATTGTTACAACAAAAACTAAGATTATCTTATTCAATCAAACAACAAAATATATAAAGTACATCACCAACCATATAGGTCAACAGTTATTGTGAATAATATAAGAGGTATGGAAAACGATAACATTAATGCAATAATCAGATGTAAATTGTCGGGCGGGAGAACTAGTAACCCGATAACCATTGCTATCGCCCACATAATTGCAAAAATTGTAGTAGGATTAAGCATTTTTAAATCGTTGTAGTGAAGTATAGGAAATAGATAGTTTGTGAAATTATGAGAAGTATTAATCACCTATTGATTAAAAAAAATGTAACTGTTAGGATTGCTGTTTGATGTAACGTAAAAAGTCATGGCTTTTCGTACATTAATCCTCACTATTTGAGCTAATATTTGATGAAAACATCTTAAATCAATATTTATTTACTAAAAATCACTAAAGTGGTTCAAATATAGACGTTAACAAAAAAAATCACTAAAAACATCCAAATAACATGCATAACTGTCGCACCCCCAAGACATGTGGCAGCGGAAGGTAGGGTGTTGCGTTGGGAGTACCGACCAAATCAAATATCACAATACAAGAATTACAACAAACGACCTCTATATGAGACGTTTCAAAAATCATTACATTTCGTGGTTACAATGTTTACATATGTTTTGCCAAAAGTAGAGTACGCATCTAGTACAAGATTACAACATATCATAATGCAAGCTAATCTCTGTTGTTTGTGATTAATATGCGAGTCGAGTTATCTCCTTCCAAAAGCAAACCTACCGCGGTTGATCTCCTGAGAAATACATACTAAAAGGTCAACATAAAGTTGGTGAGTTCATAGGTTTGTAAACAGTTGATATAACATCGCATGGAATACAAGATTTCCTGTTTGTATCATTCAACAATGATAGGTAATGTATTACAAAAATGTAAAAATAGTGTATATTGTTGTCATGAGCTCATAGTTCGAGCTTAAATGTGGTGTCGGGTCACAATCAAGTGCCACGATCGGGGTGCCTCCCAGCGAGTGCCTAATCCAACACTCGTAAAAACAAATGATAATGCGTCCGTTTGACCAGTTAGCGCGACTAACCCGGACAGGGGGAGTCAATCCCAAATAGTACTATTCATTAACATTCACGCTATAACGATACTAACAAACTATGATGTGGGGGACTTTCAGGATTAGTAAAATAACTCATGCAACCAATATATCGAGTTTAGTACTTGTGTTCACATGAAAATAGCGGTATAAAAGCAGTTGTATGTATTCTCACCCCAGTTAGAAAACAGTAAAAAGGGCTATGAAACTCACCTGATATTAGCAAGCAAGTAGCAAATAGTAAGCAAGACGTGTTTTCCAAATGCAACCTTCTAACGTCCTAAACGTATAAGGTTGTGTAAGTAGATGTCTCAAAAGACCATCTATAGTGATTGTATAAGTGGGGGTTAATGTCCACTTAAGCCAATCATGTAGGTGGAGGGTTAATGTCCACCTAAGTTAATCGTGTAGGTGGAGGATTAATGTCCATCTAAGTTAGTTCACACAATTAGAAATGTCCAATTGTTCAGTTATCGTTTGTGCTTAGAAAACATGTACGGGCTGTTGGTAATATTTTGTGAAAACACAGATTTGATTAATTATGTTACGCATATTTCTATTTTCCAGTTATGGGTAATTGATCAGTGTGGTAAGGGGCGAAGCCCATTAATGACGGGGGTCCGGGGGCAGCGCCCCTGGTAGCGGGGTCCAAGGGATGGCAACCCCTGGCGGGGTCCAAGGGGCAGAGCCCCTGGCTGGGGTCGAGCTAATGTGTCGCTATATGCGACACTAAGGTATTATGCGACACTAAGGCTTGTGTCGCTAATGTGACGATTCGGGTGTTATGGCGACACAAAGGCTTGTGTCGCTAATGTGACGATTAGGGTGTTATGGCGACACAAAGGCTTGTGTCGCTAATGTGACGATTCGGGTGTTATGGTGACACAAAGGTTTGTGTCGCAGACTACTAGGCTTCTGCGACACAGAGGCCTGTAACAGGTCATTTTTGCATGTCTGATTTTGTATTCCAAATGTTCGAAATAAAATCCAAGAAAAATCAATGTTGTTCCTTAGTATGTTAACTCCTTAAAATAATTTTTCCAGAATTTTTGGGTATCCCTAAGTATTTTTAAAAATTCCATGTGTTCCCTGAGGTCAGAAAGTGACCAATCCAGATACATGCAACAAGATCGGATTTCTGGGCAAAATCTGCACATTTCCCGAAAAAGTTATCTAAACGACATTTGTACCTAACAAAATTTGTGAGCTTTTAGCGGTGGTTTCATATCATTTGGAGGTGTATATCTCGAGTTATGATTAAAACAAGAAAGGTGAATTTTCTGAGTTTTTGGACAGCCCGTATACATGTTTTTGTAAAAATCATTTCGGGTATCAAACGAACTCCAAAAATTGTGAAACCACTTGGAAATGAAAGATAACTTCTTAAACTTAATTTTTGCTTTTTGAATCGTCCATTTTGGTCAAGTTTTGAGGGAGAAACGTCTCCTTGAAGTTGGACTATTTTTCTGCCCATAAATGCATGTGATGTTCTTAACATTTTAAGCCATGAAAAACGTTTTTATGTTATGTTTTGGACATTTCTTTGTTAAGTGGACATTTTAACATGTTTATAGAAGTGTTTCAAGTATTCTAGAAGGATTTTGAAGTTCTTACAATATTTTCAAAACCGAGAAGGAGGAGAAAGATGATGAGGAGAGCTTGATCTTGTGTTTTGGCTTGATTTCTCCTTCAAAAGTGATGAATGATGATGGTGGTTGATGGTGGCAGGTGGTGGTTGATGGTGGTGACAGCCCTTGGGGCGTTTTTGAGAGAGAGGAGGAGAGGAATTGGGAGTTTGTGTGTGTAAATGTGTGAGTGGAAATGAGAAAATGAAAGAGGAAAAGAAATATATAGAGTGGGCTTGGGCCAAGGAGGTTGGGCTGGTTTGGGCCGAGATGGGCTCAGTTTGGGCAGCCCAATTGGAGCCTTGGGCTTGTACAATAGTTTCTCAAGCCCGTGTTACGTTATTCGATCGGTTAAACGTTATTCGCGCGCGTAAAAATTAAATCGTGAACTTTTAAATTTTTGTGTTTTATTTTTGATACGAAATCACTATTTTAAATTTGACCAATATCTTTAAAATACTTTATTGAACCTTCTTAAAATATTTGTCGGTCTCGCTCGGGTGTCGGGCCGATTCGCGCGTGTTCGTTGCGTTTGTTACGTTTTAACGTCTAGGTTTTTCGTATATTATTATTTGATAATAATAATATAGAGTAAATAATTACTATTTAATCTATAAAATAGGTTTAGATTATTTATGGAAAATTATCACCAACACCGTATAGATTGTCGGACCTTGTCCGGTTGTTTCGCGTAATTACAAATAATCACGTAAGCGTATATAAACATATACAAGCAGTTACTAGTATTTAGCCTAATCAAATACTAAATACACGAAATTATGGTTCTAGCTTAAGGTAATCATTACCCTAAAGTGTCGGGTGTCACAAGAACGAAGCAAATAAATTTCACCCGATTCTTCCACTCTTATCTACCTTATGAAATACACCTCCTAACTATCATCATGTGATTCCATAGATAATTACGAGATTGGAGAATCAAAAATCATGTGAAACGAATAAGGAACGAAGAAGATACGACATCTAGAGGCCAACCGATCACATTCCGGATACGTATGAGCTAGATACATCCAAAATACCTCAAATTGGTATCATTAGAAGCGTAATGGAATTACGAGATCATTGGCGAAAGAATCAAGTCAAACGGACAAGTAACGAAGAAGATACGACCGAAACAATCAACGAACAAAGAACTCGACAACGGGGATAAAACAAACGGCACCCTAGGTTCCGTATACGGCCCATAGAATACCGTATGCGGTGTATACGGCACCAACATGCCTCCTTGATGCCGTTTTTCAGATAACATGCATTTTGGTACTGATTTGTGCTTGTATCTTGTGCTTTGGGGGTTATACATGGGCTTTGAGACTTTTCCTATAAATAGAGGGCCTCCATATTCATTATTCCATTATTTCAACACACTTAATCTTCATTCCCTCACACCTTTCTCTCTCTCATACACACTCTCTCTATTTAGGTTAGAATCAGTTAGTTATTGGTTAATATTTAACCAAGACTAACGGAGGAGTAGCTTTGTAATATTGTTAGAATACTTGAAGGGCTTATTTGTAATATTGTTAAGATATTTCGGAGTTCCGTTCGTGTAGTCTTTCATCATATATTCAATCTACACATTAATCACGGTTACATCTTTCCTTATATTTTATAATGATGCATGTTAATGTTAATGTTATTATGCTAGATTTAGAATTTATTGTCATGCTTAGTGATTAGTTAAGTGCTTGTTGTGATGTAGTTAGCTTGTTATTTGGGTGATGTTACTTTAATACATAGTTGAAAACTCGGTGTGCTGTTTAACTTTACATTTATGATTATAAATTAAACTATCACATTTCCTCCAATAAACATGGTTAAAACCTTTATGACAAGGAGTCGCGAACCTTGATCAAACAGTAATTACCTATCTATGTTTTCATAAAAATATGGTCTAATTTTGTAACTGTGGAAATACTGTCTAACTTATCGTATAGTACACCATGAATCAATAAGGGATTCATTGGAAATTATAAATATAAAGTGCACGGGTGGTTTAATTATCATAGATGGTTGAACTATAATACAAACGTAGGATAATTTATTCTAGAGTGACCAAAAAGTACGTGGTAACGAAAAGATTGTAAAGCGGCTGAATACTTGGTATAGCGTTGGAACCACCCTCTGGTGTGTTACAAACACGTGGAAGCCACGGAAAAGCCGAAGGTTGAAGAATGTATCGCATCCTGGTTATTTACCAGCTCTAGAATAAACCATTGTCATTAATGAAAAGTTAACTGTTACCAAAACCTTGTCTTAATTTTAAATGCCTTACATAGTTTAAATATCCCCGTAGCGTTAAGAAATGTCAGAAGATAAATTGCGGTCTGCTGCCTCATTCCTACACCCCCGGGTACATATATCCAAAGAGGATCACTTGGTCTCTTAGAGACAGTGAGAGGGGTTTAAAGCAGCCTGATCTGATTAGACTCACGATAACATAGTACTCAGTGACATACTGTTCAGTTATCCGAATAATAGGGTGTTAGTGTTTACACTACGAACATCTAAGTCAAGTAAGATACAAACACGTAAAGACATTTTCATGCTTCAACCCTAAAAACATCACTCCACGTATAAGCTAATGAAGTAACAACAAACACTCTTCTCCATACCGATTTAAATCTATTTTCTTTATTTACTGTTTATTTACTTAACTTTAATTCAGACCTAAGAACAAAAAAATCCCACTCACACCATTTTAAAATCCATCACTAAATCGAATCAATTTTCCTGACACCTCTGCTTCACAATACGATTAGCTTCAAAGAACGACCCTAGATCATACTACTGCTACTGCTTTAGTAAAACTTTGGTCCCCAGCAAATAAAAATATAAAACCCCAGACGTGCCTTCCCGAACTGACGACTACGGGAAGCAGGTTACCGTTTTAAAAAAAAGTTAATTAAGATAAAATAACAAAGTAAATAAAATGTTATAAAAGAGCTTATATATAAACTGTATAAGTCAATGAATAAAACAAATGGAATTTTTGAACACATCCACGTCTTAATATAAAATTCAGGTGCAACAAAATCATGTGAATAAACGTAAATAAACGTAAGTTATAAATATATTATCCCGAAACTGATAAGAGATAAAGTAGTTTATTCAATATCTGAATCACTTACGACCTGTACACGTAACCCGCAAATCTGAATGACACAATCCGGACAATAGAGCCGAGTTGCCGAGCTCGCTTGCTACTCGACTATTTGGTCCGAGAATATGGACCTTGCAACCAGGCCTCCATTTTGCAACCTTAAAAGTTAAATACTGATGTAGATTACAAATTAGTAACACGAATTAAATCTGTTGATTCCTTGAATACCAGAAATAATCCATTCTAATTCACGTTGATTCAAAAGAATGTTTCGATTAGGTCAAATTCAACTCAATTGAACAACTCAATTTGAGAGAAAAATCAAACTTCATAAAAATCAAAACTAGTTTTTCTATCTCAAACAAGAACCCTAAAAAGTAAAGCATAACGGGCCAAAACACATAATGGGCCAAACAGAAAGCCCAAAACAAAAGCCCAAAAATAACTAAAAAAACCTAAAATGGTCCATAACTTCTTCTAGGAGTCATTTTTGGGCCTGAAAGTTGGGTAAACCGCCTACGACATTTATTAAAAGATGGATCTCCTCCCAAGCTTCGATTTGCCAACTCATGGGCCTGAAACGGAGCCCTGTAGCCCGAGTTTCACCTGTTTTTGTGAAGCCCTTTTTCTAATTCGATCATGGGCCTCGACTATTTGGTTCGAGAATATGGACTTGGCAACCAAGCCTCCATTATGCAACCTTAAAGGTTAAATACTGATGTAGATTACAACTTAGTAACACGAATTAAATATGTTGATTTCTTGAATACCAGAAATAATCCCTTATAATTCATGTTGATTCAAAAGAATGTCTCGATTAGGTCAAATTCAACTTAATTGAACAACTCAATTTGAGAGAAAAATCAAAACTAGTTTTTTTGTCTCAAACAAGAATCCTAAAAAGCACAGCAGAAATTCAAAATGGGCCAAAACACGTAACGGGCCAAACAGAAAGCCCAAAACAAAAACTCAAAAATAACTAAAAAAACATAAAATGGTCCATAACTTCTTCTGGGAGTCGTTTTTGGGCATGAAAGTTGGATAAACCACCTACGGTGTTTTTCAAGAGATGGGCCTCCTCCCAAGCTTCGATTCGCCAGCTTATGGGCCTGAAACGGAGTCCCGTAGCCCAAGTTACACATGTTTTTGTAAAGTTTTTTTTTTAAACTCGATCATGGGCCTCCATAAACACCAATGCCCAATCATCAACAGCCCACGTACCTATTTTTTGATAGTTGTAATTCCAGCAAACTTTGATAGTTGTAATTCTGTAAACTTTAAAACTTATATTATTATTTATTATTTATTATTACTATTATTATTATTATTATTATTATTATTAATATTATTATATTATTAATTATTATTATTTTGTTTTGCAATTTAGATAAATTAGATAAATGGGCTTGGATTGTCGTTTCCACTAAAACAAGGCCCAACCAAAAGCCCAGTAAATGAAAGAAATAGGTTTACAAGTAATATATACAGAGATACAATACAACTAGGGTTTATCGGAAGAACTGAGCAGGGATATTTTGCAGCCGACCGCCGTTAATTATACCGGAGATACAGATCTCCTTCAACACACGCCGCAATCATGGTATAATCATAGTTATTTCTCATTGATTGTATAATTTGTACATCAATGAGCTGCTCGTTATATGTTTCTAATTTCATTTTAATAGTTTTGAGCAAGTTATTCTATGTATTCATTTTAAAACGAATTAGGTGTTTTAATATCGAAATAAATGACCATTGTGTTACTATTTTACCTGTTTTATGGCAAATTGCCAAATTGTGTTGCTAGGCAAAATGGAGTTGTAGTTGTGATTATGCTGCTCATTGTTTTAAATTTGTTTTGAATAGATTTGAGCTAGTTATGTTATAAGTGTTCATCATTTTACAAAAAGATGTAATTCTTGTACGACTTAGTTGGTTGAGTTTTGAAATTTATGGCTAATTAGTCACTGATGTGCATGATTTAGGGCAATGGATTGATAACATTTAGTATTAGGCTTGTGATTATGCATTTATGTTATTTTTATTTGTATTTGTTGTAATGTTTATGTTTTATATACATATGTTTGGCAATATAAATCTTGCATGTGCAGCTCATGTGTAGCAACTCAATATATATGTATTCCAAACTTTAGGAATAAGTTTGGCAAAGTATTCATTGTTATATAAGTATTAAGTATTAACATTTTGATTATGAGGAATTCGTCGCTGGTTTAAGTTAAGCATGAATAACACTGTTTTATGATGTCTTGAAGGCTAGAGGTTTGAAGAAACACATGAAGAGGCTCAATGCCCCCAGGCATTGGATGCTTGCTAAAACTGATGGTGCTTTTGTAAGTAAACTCTAAATTTTTTTTCTAAGTTATATTAAATTGTTTCACCTAAGTATCTGTTTATAACTTTATATATAATAGTGACTTATAGTTAGGTAATTATTTTTCTATCTCAGGCTCCCAAGCCATCATCTGGACCTCACAAAGCAAGGGAATGCTTACCCTTGATCCTCATTTTGAGGAACAGGTTGAAGTATGCCTTGACATACCGTGAGGTTCAGTCAATCTTGATGCAGCGTCATGTACAAGTTGACAACAAGGTCAGGACTGACAAGACCTACCCTGCTGGTTTCATGGGTGAGTATACTTTACATTTTTAGCACTTGTTTCATATTACTGTTGCTATAAGAAAATTAAGCTGTGGTTTTTATGAATCTGGATTTTTAAGAATTTGATTGGTTTTGGAACTTCAGATATAGTGTTTAGCACTTTAAAAAGAACTCTGGGTAACAATTAATGCCAAAGTTTTCTAATGTCAATCATTTGCATGCTATAGCTATTTAAAGTTTGTTCAATATTTGATAATAACATACCCATCATGTGATTGAATACAAATTTGTGTAGTCTATTTTATTTCATGTGATCATCTCGTGGAGAATTCCAGAAAATTTAATATATGAATTCATGGTCTAATTGAATGCATATGTTCTAATTCTTAACTGATATTTTATGTTTGTTTTCTTTATCAGATGTTGTCTCGATTCCCAAGACCAATGAAAGCTTCCGCCTTTTATACGATACAAAGGGGAGATTCAGGCTACACTCTATCAGGGACGAGGAATCAAAGGTTAGCAGCTATACTTGACGTAAAGAAGAATCATCCATACATTACTGTCAATAATAACTACCACATAATTTAAGTTATTTTTTGTGCGTAAACTAACCAGTTAACCTTGTGCAGTTTAAGCTATGCAAGGTTCGGTCAGTCCAATTTGGTCAGAAAGGGATTCCATACATCAACACTTACGATGGACGTACCATTCGCTACCCAGATCCTCTGATCAAAGCTAATGACACCATCAAACTAGACTTGGACTCGAACAAGATCGTCGACTTCATCAAGTTTGATGTTGGCAATGTCGTCATGGTGACTGGTGGCCGAAACACGGGTCGTGTTGGAATCCTTAAGAACAGAGAGAAGCATAAGGGCAGCTTTGAGACGGTTCACATTCAGGATGCAACTGGCCACACTTTTGCCACTCGTTTGGGGAATGTGTTCACCCTTGGAAAGGGATCAAAACCGTGGGTATCACTTCCGAAGGGCAAGGGAATTAAGCTGACTATCATTGAGGAGGCGAGGAAGAGGCAGGCTGCTCTAGCTGCCACTGCATAGGTTTTATGTTTCTGGTTGGAAGTTGGTCATGTTAAAACAATGTTTAATTTTTTGTTTTAGGCAACTTAAGTTTACATTGGAGAGCTATTTTGAAACTTTGCATTTGTAATGCTAAAGTTGATAGCGAATTGGAGACTGCTGTTTCTTACATTAGATTTGTACTGAATTTCTAAATTTTGATTATTACTATTAGAATATGTTGAATGCCCTTTGGAATCTTGTGCATAATTTGTTGCTTAAGTTATTTGGTAACTATGGAGTACAACAGAACCTTTGTGTTAGAATGCTATTGTAGACTTTAACTATCTTTTTGTGTTGGTTGCAGATTGGTCTTCAATGAGTTTGAAGAGAAGTTATTTGTTCCCCACGATTTATGTCTATTCTCTTCAAAAAATGATTTTCTGTAGTTGGAAAGACCAGTGAGTTCTTGGAAAAGACGGTTTCGTTGTTCCCCATGTTCCAACTCTCATGATTTCCTCATATGCTTTCACATACACACCAATTCCATCAATATAATGACCAGCAAAACCGTAAAATCCAACTAGTGAACCTTGGTGCCATGGTATGAGAAAAGGAGAATCCGATGCTCAACCAAAAGGTCCACGAGTGTTCTTGTTTGTTACAAAATATAATGAAGAAACTACTGTATAACCATCTCGAGTGCCAATGGTTCTGTTAATGCTAATTATTTCCTCATCATCAGCAAACTTGATCTGGATATTATATACAAACATGCGAACATTCTGTTTAGAATTAGATTAGATTATATAGATTATTATTAGATATTAGATAAAAAGATTAAAAGAAAGTACCAGTTTGTTGGATTTCAGATATATTCACCTCATAAGTCATAACCTGTGTCTCCCACTAGCCCAACCACCAGCTTTATAAGAAGTCTGCACAACACCTGCAGATGATTTTGAGGTGAACTTTAGAGAGTATATTATATCACCATGAGAAGATGATCTTGTTCAAACTCGAAAGACCAATAGTTTTCTGAATCTCCACTTTGTCTTCCCCATGGTCCAACCAGAATTTTGGTACTTTGCTACCAACCTTGCAAACAGGGAAGTACTTTCCGTAAATTTTACCTGAAGTTCCAACGTCTTCTCAAGTTTTTCAACAATCCACCATTGTTGGGCGTTCAGATCTATATTCATTCATGCATCGATATGCAACTTTTGCGAACATGTCTAATGAATCTACTTTTATTTGAGTTCTGAGATCGTAATGTATGATCTCATCTAATCTTTTTTGTTCAAAATACATTTTGGCTAACAAAAGGAAGAAGCAGATTTTCATATGGATGAAGCTCATATGCTAACCTACCACATAATATTTCGAATAGTACTACACCGAACGAATAAACGTCAGATTCCTTTGTTAGATGGTTGGTAATCGCATATTGTGGATCAACATAGCACATGGTGCCACAAGCTCGAGCTACAACGAAAGTGAACTTTCCATTTGCAGGGCCTATTTTTGACAGTCCAAAATCAGGTACTTTCGCTTCACAATTCTCGTTCAAGAGAATGTTTGAACTCTTTATATCACAATGCAATACTCTATTTTGTGGTCCCACATTATAATGAATGTAACATAAACCACGGGCCGCACCTATGCTTATTTTCAGACGTTGAATCCAAGAGAGTTTAGTGCTACTTAACACTTGTCAAGGCTTCCATTTTTTGCATGCTCATAAACAAGTATCTTTTCACCACTTTCATCACAAAATCCAACAAGACGAATAAGGTTTTTGTGGCTACAGCATGAAAGCATCTGAATTTCTGTCAAGAACTCAGGTTCCCCTTGTTGAAAAACAGGATCTAACCGCTTCAAGGCAACGATACTATGATCCCCAGATATGGAGAGTTTGCCGGCGTACACCTTGCCGAATCCACCACGCCCAATTAATTTTTCTTCACTATAATTGTTGGTGGCCAACTTTATTTCTTGTATTGAAATTTTTAAGTGATGTGCTCTTTCCATGACAGACATTATAAATGTTCACAATTTTTTTATTGATCCTGTCTGTCAATTTAATAACCAGTAGCACTTTCATTTTTACACACAATTAACTTGTGCAATTATTAACAGAACCAATAACTAACAGTCTTTACATATGCATCATTGAGTGTGTGATGGTCTAGTGAACTTGAAGTTAGTTAAGAGGCTAAAAATCGAATGTGATCTTTTAAGGATTAAGAACTACACCAACACAGCCTGTGCTATTTGTGTAACTTTTGTTCTGCAGATAGAATTATACATACATCATGATCATATACATATAAAGTCTGGTAAAAAGGTCTACAACTAGTTAAGAACAAACTTACTGGAACCAAAAGTACATTGAACTATTATACATAATATTTGAATTACCAAATCATAATTTCCATCAGAAATGTATGTAAGTAATCTGGAAAAACAATGAATAACAACGGTCGTTAAAGAGTCCGATGTCTGTAATATTGAATGCACTCGAAGCCAAATCTCTGCAGCTGTCTAATCCAGATGACTATATCATCAGATGAAAAGTTAACAGTGAATGAAACTAATCTTCAGTTAATATCACACTAATACATCATTTGCGGGGAATTAAAAAAAAAGCACGTGTAAGCTCCATTGTATGTCAATATAAGTACTATATTTATGACAACCTATCATAAGTATCATTTTTTTTAATTAATACTATAATATTCCCATGATTTACACATTATAAAACTTGCCGCTTATTAAATAAGGATTATTGTTTGGTTATTCGCTCAACTTTAGATTCATCACTATTGTATGTGCTCAACTTTTATACCCTTTATTGTATGAAGTGAACCTTCTAAAAACTCTATCATATGCTCTCAACTTTCATACTCTCTGTTGTATGAGGTGAACCATCTTAAAACACTAAGTAAACGTTGAGAGCATAGTATAGAGTTTTTATAGGGTTCACCTCTATGTACAAAAGTTGAGAGCATACAATAGTAATTAGTGTAAAGTTGATGACATAATGAAACAATAAACCCTATTATATATATTGACCATTTGCAACTTTGCAACTGAAATTAGATAAAATGGGTCAACGGATGAGATTTTCTCTGTTTATGTTACTTGGGGAGGGGTAATTTCTTTACTGATATGTATGCGGCCTAATGAAACGCCCAATTTTTTTTTTTAAATACACGATCCTGGCAACCATAAGATACGCGATCGCGTACTTGCCTCTAGAAGGGAGTACGCGATCCTAGCAATTGCTACGCGATCGCGTACTTAATGTTTTAAAAGTTTCTGTTCGATTTTTAGTACAATGTACGCGATCCCGGTAAGGGTACGCGATCGCGTACCTACACCGTAAATATTTCTGTTCCCTTTTCTTCATTAGGTACGCGATCGCGTGACCCTTACGCGATCGCGTACTAAGTCCCGAATGGTGAAAAATCTGCACAACTTATGTTTTGAACTCAAATTCGTACGCGCATAACTTTTAACTCGTTTAGAACCAAAACATGAAACTTTACAGACACCTTCAATATAATAAAATAAAGGTTTCCCAATTAGTACTTTTTCAAAATTCACACTTATGACGATTTCGGACTTAAATTCGAAAATGACCATTTACGCACTTTTGGAAACCAAAGTTGTAATATTTTGATTCAATCAACTAAATTAACATTTCAGCAAGTCCACATTCCTATCTTAATGGAACGACTCACATTAAGGTTATACAAACCATCATTTTTCCTATCTTAATGGAACGACTCACATTAAGGTTATACAAACCATCATTTTAACGAATTGACCCATTTTGACCCGTTGAAATATCAACGCCAATTTAAGCTATTAAGCTTTTAAACCAACAACATGACCATTGCTCCATAACCTAAAACCATACCTTTCATAATCAACCAAGCTTATCATTCACAACCATGATCAATGTTTGTTTTGTCATCACCACGTTTAGTTATAACTTTTATCAAAATACAACCGGGCGGTTTACACAACATGGTAAGCAAAACGACAATTCAAAAGAAGGGTAAGCTTGCCAAACCTACATTTAGCAAGTTACGATCCACGCTAACTCTTTGTCAATGCCTTGCCCTCCCTATGTCCACTTTGATTTATCAACCCACTAACACCTACAACATTAAACAATTTAAGAAGTAAGTATAAAACTTAGTGAGCATATGAGCAATTGAGTGTGTGATTCACCAAATCAATGCACATGTAACAGCTATCAACAATAATCACAAAACTTAAGCAAATAACTACTGGGCAATAGGTAGAGATAAATTTCACTATGCGGATCTGCTATCAACTTTCCAATTGGTACCGTACAATATCAAGCACGAGTACTATACAACATCATGTGCAATGCACATATTCAACAACATTAACACTATGCTAACAAAGTTAGCTAATCTCTACAATTGCTCATTTCACATAGTTCAACAATAATCAACAACAATGATCAAATATAAAACGCAACCAATACTCCACTCGATTGTGTAAACCTCTTGCATGTATGCAATCCGGAATCACACAATCACTACCCAATAACCCCCATATCACTCACCTTGATGTTCTAGGCAAATTCAAGTCAACGTTCAATAGTGAATACAACGCCTTTAGCACCTAACACATAACACATAATATAACAATACAATTAATATTCACAATCATCATAATCAACAAATGAACATCACCAATCCACCATCCCCTTTGGGTTGACCAGGTTTGACTTTTAGTCAAACCAAGAAATTCTCATCTTACATGATCATAAATTAACCCAAGTGTTTCACCAATTCATTCACTACTTTAATCATTACTGTTAGCATTCTAACACCTTCTCTAACTAGTAATTAGTGTGGGTTAGCAACAATTACAACAATTACAAGCATTTGAACAATACCCACCTTAATTACTATATTTGCAAAACACAATTATTAACTTTTAGGTTGAATTAATGTTAACCACAATGTTTTTTACCCTTATATATCACTACTTAATCAATAACAACCTTAATTTTGTTTTATATATAGTCACACTCTTAAACCCCTATACAATACCATTTATAGGTCAAATTAGATAAAAACATATACTTACCTTTGGTTAATCATGATGATTTAGGGTTGAATCAAGCTCTTTGATGTCTAATTTGATAATCTTAAACTGATTTCCTTCCTCCCTCCTTTCTCTCCCGCGTTCTCTCTTTCTCTCTAGAAGATTTTGGAATGTGCAATATGTATGTATCGATATATGTATGTATATATTAAGTTTCATTTAATTAAATTGTATTTACACTATTAGCCCCTCAACTCTTATAAATTAGATAGCTCAAAATATCACACAACTATTAATTTTTTTGTACATTACTTATACAATATTTTATAATATACTTTATTTACGCTCATTATAATAATACCTCAAGGTTTCGGGGTGTTACAACTCTCCCCCACTTATTCTGTTCGTGTCCTCACGAACCATTCTTGATGCACTGCGGGGTAATATATCATCATCCACTCTTCAGGTTCCCAAGTGAATTCGGAACCCTTTCTATGTCGCCATTGTACTTTAAGAATAGAAACTGTTTTATTTCTTAATTGTTTATCTTTCTGATCAAGAATTTTAACCGGTTCTTCCACGTAGCTCAGCTTTTCATTTATCTCTATTTCTGGAAGTGGCACGTAAGATGCTTCATCCACAAGACATTTTCTTAGTTGAGACACATGAAATGTGTCATGAATGCCGCCAAGTTCTTCAGGTAGCTGTAACCGATAAGCAACTCTTCTGACTCTATCCAAAATTTCAAATGGTCCAATATACCTTGGACTTAGTTTTCCCCGTTTACGAAAACGAATGATCCCTTTCCAAGGCGAAACTTTAAGCATCACCTTGTCGCCTACTTGAAACTCAATTGGCCTTCTACGTTTATCTGCATATGATTTCTGTCTATCTCGTGCCATTTTTAATCGTTCACGAATTTGATCAATCTTTTCAGTAGTTAACTGTACCACATCGGTGTTGCCAATCTCCCTTTGACCGAATTCTCCCCAACAAATTGGGGTACGACATTTCCTGCCATATAGCATTTCATACGGTGGCATTTTAATGGAAGAATGATAACTATTATTATATGCAAACTCCACCAATGAGAGGTGAGTATCCCAACTGCCACCAAAGTCAATGGCACACGCCCGTAACATATTCTCCAAAGTTTGAATAGTACGTTCACTTTGCCCATCAGTTTGAGGATGAAAGGCCGTACTTATACGCAACTGAGTTCCCATATCTTCTTGAAATTTCTTCCAAAATTGGGAAGTGAAACGAGTATCTCTATCATAAACTATGAAAACTGGTACTCCATGTCTAGCAACTACTTCACGCACATAAGTATCTGCCAACATTTCGGAAGATGAAGTTTCCCGAATGGGCAAGAATAGAGCACTTTTCGTCAACCGATCCACGATCACCCAAATAGAATCATGTTGTCGAGAAGTTCTCGGCAACTTAGTGATAAGATCCATGGTGATGTGTTCCCATTTCCACAACGGTATTTCCAAAGGTTGGAGCTTTCCATATGGTTGTTGGTGTTCAGCTTTAACTTGTAAGCACGTAAGACAATTTTGAACATGTTTAACAATATCACGTTTCATACCGGGCTACCAATAATCACATTTTAAGTCTCGGTACATTTTGGTAGCACCGGGGTGAATGGAATATTTGGACTTATGCGCTTCATCTAACAACATCTTCTTAACATCGCTCGTTCTTGGTATCCAGATTCTACCATAACGAGTTTTTAATCCTCTAGAATCATCGACCAATTCAGCAAATTGACCCGTCAATCGTTATTTATTAAAGTCGTTAGCAGACAGAGCTTCAACTTGGGCAGCTTTTATATGATCAAACAATTGAGGCAATACAACCATACTTAGAGATTTTACTTGAAGTGCACAGTGAGTAGCTTTTCGGCTAAGAGCATCAGCAACGACATTAGTTTTACCGGGGTGGTAAAGTATGTCACAATCGTAATCTTTCACCAGATCTAGGCACCTTCTCTGTCGATTATTTAGGTCATGCTGATCAAAGAAGTATTTGAGGCTTTTGTGGTCTGTATAAATGGTAAATTTGACAACATAAAGATAGATGTTATGACATTATTTAGTATAGATATACTTTTTAATTATTATAATGCATCAAATAGAAGACATATTTGAAACCATAAAAGAAGAAATGTCAAACATAGAAAATAAAAACATATTTTAGTCTTGAGAGCATATTTATAAAACTATCGATTCCAGCTAAGATTATTTGCAAGGAAAGAAGTTAGGTCAATGGTATAAACTTTAGGTTAAATTAGGTTATGATTAATCTATTATCAAATCCGTGTGTCAACGAATTATTAATTCGACTCTTTGTGTAAGGTTAGTTTAAGCTTCTTAAAATGTTAGTTCAATCACGAACATGTACTAAAATTAGTCTCTTAATGTTAAAATGATTTTGTCGATCGATGAGTACAAAATATGCTTTTCTAAACCAAAATCATGACATTGAAGATCCAAAATAACCTTTTGAAACAACCTTTTGACTTCATATTTTCATGAGGATTATGCATAAATCTCCTATGTTCAACCAATTTGCATATTTTCCGAGTTTCTGTCTAATAATATTACAACGTTGCTGTTAATGACGGCCTTAGGGCTGTTAGTGAGAATCATTTTCATGTATTAGTAGGATAGAAACTGTCAAACCATCAACGTCGTCAATAGTGACATTTAACAGGAAAATACAACAACCTATCAAATTTATGCTTCTTCAAAGGCTGTTATTTATATAGACAACAATTAAATAAGGGGAATAGTAGATGTAAACAAATTAAAGGAGTCCTATCATCGATCTTTTGTATTTAGCTTTTTTTTAGAAACTTAATTTATAAATAATAAAGATGCATGAATAATGTAATAGTGTTTGGTACTCATTTGTGATAAGGATGGGGTACACCATTTATAGCTTAGTACATGCATACACCCTTTTCTTTTCTTTTGTCATATCAATATCATCAAATGAAGAGATGGATTTGGTACCATTATTATTTGTAATATCAAGTTAAATGCAAAAATTTCACTATCATGGGCACATAATGTTTGAAAAACATGTTAGGTGGAGAGAACCAGGAAGAAAAAAGGAACCCGAAAATATACCCGACTCATGAGATCGAGCAGCGTGTTTTATTTCGAACGTACCGAAAAACATGAATCAAAATTAAAGAATGAAAGTTTCGAAATCAGTATTAGATAAATATAGTTGTAGTTTTCTGGAAAAAGTTTACAAGAAAATGGAATCTGTGATTTAAGGTGCTTTACTTTTTCTATTTTGAAAAACGAAAACTTTATCCCTTAAATTTCAATGCGTTCTCTAAATTATTTATAATTTTTTCAAAGGACAAAAAACCTCTAAAGAAATGGATAAGTAAAAGTGAAGATATTTTTTCCATAATCAAAATTGTTGTTTAGTTTTCGACGAATCTTTCTTCATAGAGTATCTATTTGAACGAGCTTTTTAAATTTAATTTTAAGATATTATTAACATACATCTTTATTCACTTGCAACGGAATTTATGTCTAGGAAAAATAAATATTCAAACCCATATTACGATTTACGAGTAATAGATAGACAGACTGCAAATGAGATGAAGGACACGTCAGCACGACTTCACGAGAGCACAAATAGGATACGGTTTTGTACGAGCCATTGAGATGAGGGACATGTGTACGCCTGGGATTCATGAATTGGTACTGGGCTACTGGCGTGTGGTGGCCTCATGCCATGTCTGTTATCTGGAGGAAATTTCCTTTGGATATGGAATCTTCTACTTTCATATTCCGCAGTTATTCAAAATAAATGTAAAACTTTATATTTCAACCAATCAAGCTATATTCAAGTGGATATGAATAATATTTGATTGATGGAGAGTATAGTTACTGGAATTTTCTAAAACTTTATATATTTTTTAAGTGGATATTATTGTGGGACGGATGAATGAAGTACCAATTCTTATACTAGATTTGTTTGTTTTCACGGAAAATTTTTGTATATGTACATTTATTTTAAATGAAATGAAATATTTAGTTTGATATCGAGGTATTTAATTAAAACTAATTGATTAGTAGATTGTTTAAACACGTCTTAAAGGCCAAAACTAAAAACATGTGTAAATCAGAATTTACTAACTCACTTAGGGAGAACTAAAAATGCACTTAT
Organism: Gnaphalium uliginosum; assembly: GCA_963930675.1. NCBI lineage: Eukaryota > Viridiplantae > Streptophyta > Magnoliopsida > Asterales > Asteraceae > Gnaphalium > Gnaphalium uliginosum. The sequence goes on along the minus strand of OZ005680.1, from coordinate 55,369,491 downwards.
ACCATGTTAGCCCTTTTAGAAACGCTTGAAATCGATGAGGGAGAACTGAGAACGCATCCTTTACGAGTTCTAGTGGTTCGACTTTGTACAAACACATGATACAAATGGTTGTCATACGAATTGCTTTGTTCTTAGAAAATCCAATTGAAGACTCTAGTTAGACTTTAAAAGGAACATGTGATACTTTAAACATTGTTGATTAACATGTTCATATTAGTTGCAATGGTCTTTAAGCAACCATCATATCAATTCAGACGTTAGAAGTTTTCGGTTTTTGAATACTTTGATTGTCCTGTAAAACAAGCTTATATAGTTCATAATTCATTTATACGCAGAATAAATCAAGATGAATTTATTTAGAATAGCTTAAAGGCTGATTATATATAGAAGTTCTTAATTCTTACTAAAGACCAGGAAAGGGTACTATAAACCTAATATTACAGCAAGAGCTGCAAGACCACACTAAGAGAACATAGCCGAATCATAACATAGTACATGTAGATCTACTAAAGGTACAACCAAGCAAAGCCTACTACAAACTCCTCATTACGCAGCACCAGCACCCTCGAGAAGCATCTGATCGAAATGCCACACCCCTGCAGTTCAGAATTTAAGACATTACAACTCTTAATATAAATGGTACAAGATTAGAACATATTATTTACTTTGCGTTTAATCAGTTCGCTCTAAAACTACTTTCTAGTTTCAACAACTTATGGTAACAAGGTTCTTCAGAAATTTGAAAAGATCACAAGTAAAGACAATCTTACCATGGCCTTTCCCAACCCTTCTCAATTGAGAGACATAGCCTGAGATTTTCTTTATCGCGTCAACCTACCATAGAACATAGAAAGTTAATACACACTCAGCAAATATATGTTTAGATATACTTATATCACATATATTTCTAGTTATGATATTCACCTGCTCGACCAGGTATTCGCTCTCAATGAAGTCGGCCATTTGTGGATCATTGTTTCTATCAGCCACCTTTAGAGTCAAGAACATTGGTTATGCGTTATAAGATGCCCTCAATTATATTTTTAATACTATGTGTGACCAAAAGTTTAAAAGGAACCATATTAAGCATATTACTTGTCACGTCAGATGTAACAAAAATACTAGAATAACAGAGATAATATTGCATACCGCATGCAGGGCAAGAAGTTTTTCATTTACAAGTTTCTCCAAGGACAAGGCTAGCTCCATTGCTGATTAGAATCGAACAAATAAAGGTTAGGTATTTGTTAAACAAGTGCTAATTAACTTGATACAATTATTATATTTGATGGATAACATTTGAGTTTCACTTACCATATAAAGCATCGCCTTTCTCAACATCATCAAATTCCGAAGGCGGTGTAACTATGGTATGCAACTTCACTCTTCCACCTCGTTTATTCTACACAATTATCGATATATTTAGATGTACATTGAAATGAAGTCAGAATTCAAGCTTAAGTTTATGATCGATGTGTCTGTTATGCAAATGCGATTGTTGTGTGAAAGTGGATATAACATCGGGATTTACAAATGCTAAAACAGAAAAGTGGTTAAATTATGTTCTTAACAATCTTATAAATTCATATATATGAGAATGACCTGATATTCCATTAGCTTTTCTGCGTGCTCTCTTTCTTCGTCACTTGAATCCTTGAAGAATCTGATAATACAACCAAATGTCAACAACTGTTTAAGCATTCTAACTGAAAAAGACAGACAAAATGGATTCAGCTTTAGGTGGTTTGTTTACTTGGCAAGGCCTTTCAGAGCTACGTTATCCCTATCGAAGTATGCGTACATCGCGTGGTACATGTAGCACACATTATATTCCACACTGCAGCAAAAAAATAAACAATTAAAACATAATAGAAGGTAAAATGCAAAAAACTGATAGTATGCATTCAACCTTATGGACTATCAAGCTGATACTATTAGCTTACTAGCTTAGGTTATTTAGGACCTTCTAGGTCACAAATTTAAGCTGCCAGGAATCGAACCAGAGACCTTGTTTAGAGAATTCAAAACATCGTTTTCTCTACTATATAATGAAAGTGGCGAAGATAAATGGATATACATAACTTAGGGTTTTGAACTTAATGGTACGATTTTATATAACAATCCGAATACACAAGCTGAAAAATAAGATTGTTCTTGTTTGTATAAGCAACAACTAGCTGAACAAATTATATTTACGAACGGAAACACATTTACAAATTATGGACATATAATATAACTTCACAGATCTATAACAAAACATAAACGAAAATAAGAGAAAACTTACTTAATTTGCTCGTTGATAGCAGCTTCACATTCATCAAAAAACTTTTGACGAGCAAGAGACGTTTGAGTCGAGATCGGAACAATGAAGTCCTGTTTCTTTACTTCTTCGAACGGCTGAAACAACACGCCATTAGTCAACACCATATCCTTTTCTTCCACCGTCGAACCAGACCGTACGATTCCTCCCAATCTCCTTCCATTTCCTAATAAAACGGAAGGTTTTTTGAGCACAAAATCGAAATCGGCGTCCGATTTCTTCAACAGAACGTTAAATGAAGATGAAATTTGTGAATTGAGAGACATTTTTGGGGGGGTATGTAACGATTAGTTTGTGTGTTGTGATATTGTGAAGGAGAAATGGAGTGAAGGCTGAAATTTAAAAGGGAGGAGGTAAGGGTTCACGAGAGGAGAAATATGATACAGGCGAATATGAACCGTTGAATGAGTGGACACGTGGACGGTTGAGATGAAAGTGAAGGTACGGGCGTGTGGTGGCCTCGTGCCTTATCTTGTAATCTGGTGGATGCTGTGAAAAGATCCGTTCCAGGTCATATTCATGGGTCATGGAATCCTTAGCCTACCTTTTCTTTTTTCATGCTTTCACACCACTAATTTTTCAAAATATTTATGTTTGTCACAAAAATGTTATGATAAATTCTAGAAAATACTATTGATGTATAAAATTATAAATAGCTACAACAAGTATACAAACCACTACATATCAAATCATCAAAAGCCCACTTTCACCCTCTTTTCCAGATTAAAACCCAACTTCACCCCAAAAGCCCAAATTGTAAGCCCAAAAACTTCAACATAGCAAGCCTAACCATTATCCATTATCCAGTACCACTTAAAACAAATTCTTTATTCTATTTTATTTCTTATTTTGCCTAACCTGCATCATTTTCAGTGATTTAATGTGCACAACTTAAAAAAATGTTCCATCTTTCAATATGCAGTTTACATTTTCATTTCTTCACACCTCAAGTAAAATGACAATTGTTAACAGAAATATCAAGTAAATAGAACTCGCAATCAACTGTTCCATTTTTTATTTTTTTTTAAAAGTACCCCCATATAATATAACAAAATCACATTGTTAAACCTTCGTGTTAATTATCGGCAACCATATCTTTATTCTCCACATGTAATATAACAAAATCGACAGCTGAAACATTCAAAGCATATACAACTTTTTCACATACAGAAAAGTATAGCATATAACCCTTCCATTAGAGTTTTCAGTTTTCACATAACAACAAAAAATATAACCGAATACAAGAAACTTCAACAGAATTCCAACACGTCATCAGAACTTATCTACTGTAATCCCGTCCCTGCAAGCTTCATAAGCTTGTCTACTTCGAGTTTTCTTCAACCCAGCTGTGAAATGCAGCTTAGATCCTTCAGAAGTGATGCAAGTTACTTTTACCCATATCATAACTTTTGTCTTGAGTCCTTCTACATCAGTTAACTTACCTTTTTCAAGATAACCTGTCACAGTGGTTGAAAACCTCAAAACGGATGAGTCTCTGTATCCCACTTCACAGATTGAGGGTATGAATACGGTTAATTTTTTGGTTTGTTCATCGAACTCGTAGTTTGTGGCATCACGGGGAAAGATACCCACTGGTAAGTCGTGTTCCTTTAGCAGTTCGATGAGAGGCTTTTGCATTTTCCCTGCAAAAGGTAAAATTAAATTACCAAATACGAGGTACCTTGTTTTTGCATAAGATGCCCTTTTTGGTCATTTTTTAAGTATAGCTTTCTTATACCATCTATTTTGACAACTAATTATTTGACTCTTACAATTCAAAATCACATGTTCACTTCCAAAATGCACACTGGAACACGCCCTCAACTATACATTTGACTGTGACATCATTCCGAAAGTTCATTAACATCAAATTTCCACAATTTGCATCTTGAGATGACCCACCAAAAAGATGTCCTAACTTGAATATGTATTCAACTCTAGAGAAACCAATATGTTAGATATCAATCTTGTGAATAATGATACAGTTAACTTTGCTCTACATTTAATTTTACAATAATTAATGGTAATTTAGATATTTGGCTATTGGTAAACACTTTCTAAAACATGTTTATAGTCGAGTAATTTGCAAGGAACGGAGAGAGTACGAATTTCCACAAAACACACTACAATGAAATGAATCCAGCAAGGAATTTCGGTCATGCAAATCTTCACTCAGTATTTGTAACTATTCTAGTAAAGTAACATATAGAGGGTCAGCTAAATGTACAAAAATATGATAGGTAGTTGATGCACCAAATTTCAGCAGCCGATACTTGATGTATTTCTTGCAAAACACAACTTTTACACATATTTAAAGTGTTACATGTTGGATGTTGGTGACTGTTTTGTGAAGTGCCTCCATTATAACCTAATTATCGAACTTCATTGGGATGGTATTTTGCAACAAGCTTTCAGAGTTGATGGATTTGGTGGGAAAATGTTACATAATTAAGTAGCATACGAGAAATAGTACGAGTCTCGAACTAAGTTTCCCGTCAGAACACAGAGAATCAAAACAAACCTTTCATTTTGTTGACGAACCAGGTTGCTCCTCCTGAAATACTGCTTTGCAAACTCTAAAAAACAGAAAGAGAACCAGGAATTACCTATAAATTAACAAGGTGCTAGCTACTGGTACAGAGTCACTAACTGTAAACTACAAAATACCAACAGAAAATATAATTGATGGACAACTTGTAGTTAGCAAATAGTACAGAAGGAAGGAATCAATTCATAGATCCCAACAGACCACCTTAGAACGCAAATATGTTCTCCATGATTCTGCAAATGTTTTTATCGATAAAACTTTACTTATGCATTAGATAGTGAATATGCAAGCAAAGTAAAGAAACAAGGTTTTCTATATCTTTCATTGTGGTTTGAAACTTAAATCCCTTGTTTAATAAATTTTTACTTTGCAAGTGGAATGTGTTTCAGGTAGCAGGTAATTTCTTATCCACATGTTGAATCATATAAATCTCAAAAATTGAAGTGAAGAAGTATTTCAAACACAATGAATGCCCAATAACACTGAGAACTTCATAGATGGTACAGTCCATGGATCCTATATCAAAAGGGTAGCATTCATTGAGTAGCTAGCGAAATGTTCTAGTTCGCTCACTCATTTCTTTGTTCTAATTCAGTCCTTCAACTTTAAAATAATATATCAATGTTTTGACTAGTTGATATAAATTGCCAAAATACATCTACCCATCTCCCTTTTTAAAATTAGGTTGCTACATAAGACTCAAGGGTATTTATGCAGGTATTCAGATAGTAAATCAAATTTTAATATCCCCAACCCCAATCAACGACATGCGCCGCCACCTATCAATGCAACCCAGCAACCTGACCATCAGTAAGCATATACAACAAGAAGATCGAAAGGCTTATTTGATTGCAATTGTAAAGCTCATTAACCCATTCTAGTGATGTTTGGCATAAAGTGCAAGGGCCCAGATGTGAGTAATCCCTACCTTGTTAGGTGTGTTAAACATAACTAATGTTTGCTAATACAAGTCTGTCTTTACATGTAAAACATCCGTTCTATGGCGGAGTCGTAGTTTTACTGAATGTTGCCCATCTTGTATTTTCATATACTCTCTTGTCAACTATATGACTGATATTTGATTTGATGTTAAAACTGTAAAACAAAAATGTTCAGGTTGTGATAATTATTGGTTTTCACAAAACCATGTTATCAAATAACAGAAAGCTATTTGTTTCACCAAATAAATATATCAAATTATTGAATGAACAGGACGTTAAGACTTTAGTAGCACAAAATGTTCATCTATTGAAGTTTTCTTGGCCTAAAACAATCATATCTATGTGCTATTTACAAATGATATTAAGGGACTTGTCATTCAGGTACAATGATGATGCAATATTGCTATCTAAAGAGCACATGAGCAGTCAATAGAAACCTGCATAAAGTAGCTGTGTACTGGATACTTTATAACATAAAAATCAGGCAAATGCTGGTAGATATTTTCAATTATAGTCACTGTCCATCTTAGTTTCCTCGTCCAAGATCAACATCCCACACTTATACATAAGAACGATATCACTGAATCCAGGTACGTAACCATATTATCCAAGAACGATATTTAGTTTCAACTCTCAAGTCTATTCATTTCTCAAAACCCAAAATTGCTAAGAAGTTAGTGATTACTTTATCACCAACATTCCTTTATCAGTCTCGCTTGCTACAAACTTGCTCGTCCTCAAAGATCATAGCTTTATCCTAACTCCCAAACACAAGGGAAGTATATGCTTCAAAATCGATTGTTTTTTGGTAATTTTGACCGGCAACCAATATAATGCCAACTTGTTAGGATTTAAATAACAACGGTTGTCGAGTGTTAGATGGTTTTAGTAAAAGTCCACTTACCAACTTAGAAATGAAAGTAAAAATGGGTGGTGCTAAATTGCTAATTCACCCTTGCACAAATCCAAAATGAGCAAATTCGTAAAATTTTCAATTAAATCATCAAAGATCTAACTTTATACCATGACCAATTACAACATATCATCAAAACGATACACAATTAAAAAATCACAATCGACATCTAAACTTTTGTATTTAAACCTAAAGTCATAAAATTGAGCAGTTGAGGGATACTAACTTGACAAACACTTGAAAATTAACACAGATCATATCATAAAAATGATATTAAACTTGAGAAATTAAGATTAAAGACTTACGTTGATATCATCGCCAACAGAATTAAGTTCTTTGCTGGCTTTGTTACCCAACCAATAACTTCCAAACTTCCCCATTAGCTGATCCATATTTTCTTTTACTTTAATTTGTAAAAGCGAAAGTGAATATAGATTCTGAGTTTATAAAATTGATTCAATCGGTGCAACTCCTCTCTCAATATCCCTGATTTCCAGAGAGAAAGAAAGGAAGGTAAAGGTGAAATTGAATGGGTCGGTTTTCTAGTCTACGACACGTTTTCGTGGAAATACACTGGGCCCTGAAAGTTTTAGATTTTTTATTATTATTATTATTATTATTATTATTATTATTATTATTATTATTATTATTATTATTATTATTATTATTATTATTATTATTATTATTATTAAAGAACCCAAAGATTGTGAGATTTTTTTTTCCTTCACGTGAATACATCTTTGCACGTCATTTGTAGTTTGTATTCTAAAGAAAAACAACACTTCCACAAGATTTATTTGCTTTTCACCACCATCAGTTTCACAAGCACGATCTTGGACGCCGATGACTATCAAGGATACGGATATACCTCACGAAGCCCATATTATATGCTCTTAGTGGTAAACAAATCAATAAATCAATGTGGGTTAAATCTGAATACTACTAGTTATGTTAAAAATGTTAACTTTCAAGTATATATGAATCTCACATACACATATGGAAAAATGATGCGTACTTCTAGTAGTACTAAACTTTATGGGAAAATTTATCGATTTGCCACAATTTTTGAACATATATAATGATTTGCCCATTGAAAAGAATTTAACGATTTATCCCACCCGAAAGCAAGTCGCAAGCTGCGACTAGCGACTCGGTTCTTGTGACTTGCTACCAGGCTACAACCCTGATCGTAACCGAGAACGTGCAATAGGTGAACGAGTCACAAGATCTTCAGATGGACTTGCGATCTGCGTCCGAAAAAAACGATTTTCAAAACCATAAACCCCTTTTTTTTCCCATTGCCGTCACCATGTATGATTTGTCTCGTTTAAAATATATTTGGATTGGATTCTTTATTTGGATCCGTAAGACAACTAAAGTGGTGTTTCCTTGTTCTGGGATCCTTTATCTTTGTTTAAATCATTGAGTTTAGACATTATTTCGGTATTTCTTAATCCTTTCAAAATGGTAGCAACATACCCTTTTTTTCTTTCTATCAAAGAATTATACCGGCTGATTCGTGCGTGATACGTTGTGGATTGAAAAGTTGTGGATTGAAAAAGGTTTAGCCGTTCCAACAATTTTTTTTCAAATTGCTCGAATAGGATCCATTTGTATGTATATGTATATATACATGTTCTTTTAAAGCAATTAATTAGATACATTCATTTTGTATGGAAAGATCGACAAGGTAAGTGGCGTATATTTGGCCAGGAGCAAACACGTGTTGATTACAGAAGTGCTATTTCTTGAGCCCACTTTGTTTGAAAGAGTATGTGGTCGTTTTAATAAACATTATCATACAACTTGTTCAAGTTGACATTATTATATATAAACATGCAACTAACCTCATGTTTATGTCATGCGAGTGTTACTAGAAAATATCATATATATCTTTTGTTATAATTAAGTTCCTAGAAATGTATAAATTAAATACTAACGTGCTTTTGTAACAGTGAAGCTTGACCTTTAGACCGAACTATATATGTTTATGTCATCCATACGCCACCATATATATTTTACAGTAAAGTCTATTTAGTGGTGTAACAATATAAAAAGTAGCAGCGTACGACTGTTATCAGAGTGGACCTTTACGACTCATGTAAATGAATGGACTGTACGTTTATTATATTTATTCATATGTCAGATAAAGTATCTACATTTATTAATTTCCACGTAAGGATAGACAGTATTTCCTAAACGGATTGCACTAGTAGAATATTGTCCTCCAGTGACATAATGGAAGTGTTGCTATATCAATCTTCGACAAGCCATACTAACGTTGCTCCACTGATTGTGTAACAGTGCTATTTATTGTGAGGTCCTATTGAGCTCCTACGAGTTATTTTCGATTGAACTCCTACGAGCCATCTCTGATTGAGCTCTTTTGAGCTAGTGTCCAATGAGCTCCTACGAGCTATCTTCTTCAAACCTAAGTAACTGCTAAGAAAGAATACCGTAAGTCTCGTCGGAGGAGGAGGGTGCCCCCTGACCACACTCCGGCGTGAGAATAAGTATTTGGTTTGCAAGTGTTGGAGAGTATAAAGAAAGCATAAATTAATGTGTCCTTACTTGTGACAATGATGTGGTATTTATAGTAGAGAGGGTTGATGCCCTACTCGTATTTTAGGAAGGCATCTTTTGTTGATCTGGAATATCATATAGAACCAGAATCATTTTAGGAGGTACGTCCTAATACCCAATGTCTATTTTTAGGACATCCGCCATAGACCAAAAAGTATGTATTTTCTCAATCCTATCCTCCGTCATCGGTATTTGTGAGACACTGTTCTCGTTCCTTATTTCGAGACTAGATTTGTTTATTGTGCTTCTACCAAATTGATAGGTTCTACACTTACGCTAGAAGCTCATTATTATGCTTCAAGCTCAATATTATGCTTCTACACGACTTGGTTCTACATAATAAGTAGATCCACATTATTGGTTATACATAATAAGTAGTTATACATCATTGGTTCAACATAATCAGTTGTTCTCTTTAATTAGTTCTACATAATAAATAGATCCACATTATTGGTTCTACATAGTAAGTAGATCCACATTATTGGTTCTACATAATAACTAGTTCTACATCATTGGTTCTACATAATTGGTTCAACATAATAAGTAAATCCACACTATTGCGGCACAACCTTATTTGCTTGGGAGAATCGAACCAAGTACCTACATACCTCTTCAAGTCCCCCAATCTAGGAGGATGTGATTAGTTGAATCACATTGTTTTAAATTTATAAATTGGGTGTTGACATGTTCGTAGTGGGGTAACTTTGTTTTTGATGAATGATGTTATGATGTAATGAACTATGTTCGATCCGCTTTGTGATGAGCGACGGTGTTATGCCAAATTGTTAAGTTATTACGTTACACCTACGGATGTATTATGTCTCTGTTTGTGTGTGCGTTTTACTTGTGATTTGTGTTATTGTAACAAGCTTATGTTAGAATCGCATTCGATTTGTATGATCTGATAGAGCTAATGTATATCAGATGAGAATGTAGATCCGATGAAGCTAATATATATCATATGAGAGTGTGATCCGATGAAACTAATGTATATCGGATGAGAATGTTGATTCAATGAAGCTAACGTACATCGGATGAGGATGCTGATCAGAAGAAGCTAATGTGTATCGGATGAGGATGTTGATCTGATGAAGTAAATGTCTATTGGATGAGAATGTTGAGGTTCGTGTGACCTCATTGAAGACATGGATCATGGTCAGGCATTCAGAGCATATTAGAGAGGTAAGCTCAACTCTTAATGTCAAGGTCATTACCGTGAACATTTGAGCGAATTAGGGAGGTATGCTCAACCAGTCTTTCTCAACACGACTTGTGCTTATATTCGGTTTGGATTGCAAAATTAATTTGTGCATCGACTATGATACTTTATTTGTGCTTCGACAGCTAGTCTGAATTGAGTTGGTTGATTCGACATAGTATGTGCAATCGAAAGTCTTGTTTGGGGTTCGCCGAAGACCTAAACATAGTCAAGCCTTCGGAGCGGATTAGAGAGGTTAGCTCAACCCTTTATGTCAAGGTCATTGCCGATAACATTTGAGCGAATTAGGAGGTGTGCTCAACCGATTAGAAGGATGTACCTTCACTATAAATTTCTTTTAACCAACACTTCTTATCCGAATAAATGAACTTGATTTTTCAAGTGATTCCTCCGATATGAACGAAACAAAAATCTTTCATTTATTAATAAAGAGAAGTGTGCAAAGGCAAAAGATAATGAATTGATCATGTCGTAACATTGAGCTAGTTAGAGGTTGCTCAACCATGATATATTTATAATTCATGTATGATCGCATCGCCTGACCTGAGGTTGTTTGACCTAAGTAAAGTTCAAAAGAGTTATATTAACTGGCGGAGGTTGTGTTCCTACAATAAGAGCTCATTTGTATTTTCAGGTCCTTCACGACACTTTCTCATATAAATAAGAAGAGATATTTTATTTATAAGTGGTACTATACCAATATAGGCCTACACAAAAGTAGGTGATAATAGAGTAACGTTATCCAAAGATAATATCTGAATGCCATTTGTTTATCACTACCGATGATTCGACGGAGACCCATCGATACAGATTGGAGAAGGATGTCTTTATGGTGTTGGTACCTTCTTAATTTGTAGGTGGTTTGAAATTAAAAATAGTAATTTAACTTGAGAAATGATATATGAAGCTTATCCTTTAGTTCTTAATTTTGTTATCCCTCTCGTTTTGTAACAACAAATTTATAGAAGAGAAAAGTTAATGAATAGATAAGCAAAATGTCTGAATGTTGACATTTGAGAGTTATAGATGTTCATGATGTGAATGTTATCATGTAGAGGGGGTATGAAAGTGGTCCGATCCTATTTACATATAGGATCAGAACCAAAGCTCGCTTTGTAAATAAGGAGATTAGTTGGTGTGACATGAAAGTGGTTCGATCTTATCTATATAGTACCGGAACCAAAAATCATTTGGTATATAGGACCACGAATATTTGGTCAAGATAGTCTACATAAAGGTTAGGCTTTTATTTCAAATACGAAGGTTCATGTTTATGTACCATGTGCGTTGTGTACATCCTTTTCACATATGAGATAACGACGCTTGGAGTACAATGAAAACACTATGTAGAATATTGTTTTTAGGTGAGACCGTAAATAGTAGCATTTTGCGATGCTCAATGTGTTGGTCCTATTGGTTGTGTTCCTACTTATAAACAGGATCGGACAAATTATAAGCATTTGTATTCGCATGTGGTTTGATTTGGACCGTTATGTCACATCTCATTCGAGTCATTTTTATGCTTTGTGAAGGTGCGATGTGACCTTTAAGTGGACGTTAATCTTCCTCCACACGATTGGTGCTACCTTCATTCGAAATTAATGGTCCATGCACGTGTCACGTGTCCAGTACGGTTTTATTTTGAAATTCCCATCAACACTATAAATAGGGATACTCCATGCACATAACCAAAAGTGGGTTACAGAGATAAGTATCCTATGCTAGACGATGGAGGTCGTACTGAAAATGTGTATCTGAGGTTGGTATCTGAAGGTGATTCACAAAGGTTGAGATGTTGTCATTTGAAACACGAAAGCAGATAGGATATCGAAATAAGGGATATGATTTGTTTAGTTTTATTAGAAGCAATAACATGTACTCCTAAAAGCTGATGACCCGTAGGTACAGTGGTGCTTGCTACTTGAGATTATTTCGTAGATTGTTCGGGTTGTTTGTGATTCGGAAGGAATCTATATATTATGCGAGTTCGTTCCATGATTCTTAAGGGTTTTAAGTAGTATAAAAAACAATTTGCTCTCAAGCAAAATTTTGGTTCATCACCTTTTCTTCTTGGCTTTTGCCGACTACAACTTGATCTTTTGCGTGATCTTGTAAACTTCGAGCCTCGGTTCACAACAAGCGTCAACCTTTGGTGGTTCTCAAGTTTTGGCACCGAGGTTAAGATGCCTTGGAGTTGAGCTTCGTGATGCTAGTTCGGTAGGGTTTGATTTAAGTTTCTTCATTGTTGTACGATGACGATTCGACCTTTGTTGGTTTGGTTCGGACTAGTTTCGTTATATCCCTCAACCAACGTCCTTGTCATTTGAAGATCAAACCACCCTCATCACCTTGGTTCATCAAACTTCGGGAGAACCATGTTATGGAATGTGTTTAGTTGATGAGAGTGATAATTTTTTTAAAAAATGGTGAGATAATTTATGAAGTACAGCTAAGGTTTAAAGTCTAAATTTGGATACGTAGGATCGAAGCTTATGAGGAAATTCAACTATCATTCTCATAGTGGGAGACCAGCTAGAAGTAAGTATTCTATTATGTCTGAGTTGAATATGAGTTGTAGAAAGAGTACTAGACACAATAGTTGATTTTGAAGATGAAAAATTCCAAACAAATATTGTAGTCTCCCAAATAGATATTGATGGCAGGATGACAATTGTGTTAGTATGATGAAATCAACATATTAGAGTATACAAGATCACTATGAGAAGGATCGGTGTACATGACGTGGTAGTTAATAGGACGTGGTTCAATTAGGTTATGATCCTAATCGAACCTATGTATGTGAACTTGATTCGTATATCCTTTACGTACTAAGATGGATGTCTAGTTTTTTTTTTCTTTTTTTTGTTATCATGCGTTAAAAAAATCTACAAAAAAGACGCATATGCATCTCACTAGCTTCTACGATTAGGCATTGATCAGTTTGCAAGAAAAATGAGTTATAGAGAACACATAGATGGGAGTTTCTATTGATCATCTATCTAGCAAGAACCTTCCTGATGTATATTAGCAAGAACACAACAAGGAAATTACATGAGATAATAATGAGAAGTTTAAAACTGTTGGGTCACAAGGTTCCCAAAACTTAGATACAGATTAAATAACAAGTATCTTAACGTGTTAGTTTATATCAAACAAGTTTAATTAATCAAGGCGGAAAACAAGATTAATTGTGACACAGAGTTTATTATGAATCAAAGTATTATTCACAATAAATGTATTTGTCTCACACAGATGACAAAGTATTCAAACCCACACAGATGGTTTGAATACGATCCAAGTAGTATATAAAGATACAATTATCACTACAAACTTAACAGTTAGTGTGGTAATGCTTTGAGCCTAAGCTTAAAGGTCTTGTATACTATTTTGCTTGGAATTACTTGGATGCATAGCAGTGCTTTTTGAACTGCTATTTATAGAGCTGGGTGTAACTCTATATTATCCAGTTTACATAGTTGTCCAAGGAATAACAGATGCATCTTGGGCAACTTTGCACGCTTCCTTTTTGCTTTTCTTGAAAATAGAAAAAGCAAAAAGGTAAAAGGTTTCTTTGCTGAGAAGAAAACCTTTCTTCGATGTTTGACCTTTCTCAAACATCTCATTAGTTGTATCGAGCCTTGGGAAAGAAAAACTTCTTCTGTACAATTGTACTTTCATTCTTCAATCTGTGCTCTTCAGTCTGTGTTCATCAGTCTGTGATCTTCAGTTTGTGGACTTCAGTCTGTGAAGTCTTCTGCATTCAATCTTCATTCTTCAGATGATGAATTCATAAGTCTTCAAGGAGAGCATGGCTTTCAGTCTGTGAGATTCTTCAGTCTGTGCAGCACAGACTCAGAAACAATTCTTCAGTCTGTGTCGCACAGACTCAGAAGTACAGACTCAGGAATTTCACTAAGTTTCCTGAATACAACTAATTTAGATTTTGACTCCTCAGATTTATAACTTGGGTTTGATCATTGTTTTTCCCAACAAAAACTAAAGGTTCTCACAATGTGGTCATATTGATAGGATGTGTAGTATGCATCTCACTAGCTTTTATTAGCATGTTAATGAGCATCTATTGATAGGATTTTTTTTAATAGTGTTGTCACTGGCAAGTATTTTCAAAGAAACTTAGATTTATAAGCCATATGAATGGTACCACATTAACATATATTGGCTTGATCTCTTTCATCTTTTCCACTTTCCTCTTCAACAGTGCTTCCATTTCCTTATCAGATTTGTCTTCAAATTCTTGATACTCTAGGATGATCTTCTTGCAGATATCTTCAAGTCCAATCATCATCCTGATTTGGGAAAGGTTGTTGAATAACCAGCTAATCAGTCTTCTTTTGAATGGTCTGGCTTGAGAATGTTTGCATTCCTTCAGCAGGGCAATGCAGTGTAGGAGAGACTCTCTATATAGTCCATTTTGATCCTGGAAGCACTCTATCCCATTGATATCTCTATAGCACAGACCTTCAATGTTGTTATTCTGTACATAAGATCTATCTATGAAAACAATACCTTTGGGTAGAGGATGCTCCCTTCTCTGCTCATTCTCTGTGGATAACCCAGCTGACTTCTTCTTGATTACAAAGTTGTTTGCTATGCAAAACAACTTGTATTCTTCTTCTTAGATGAGCCCCAGACTGAGAACTAGCTCAATCAGGTAAGATAGCTCATCCAGAACTTCTTTCTTCAGATCCTTGTCAGCTGCACTCTTCAAAAGATTGGCAATGGATTGCCATTCCTTAAGCCCTAGAGTGTACAGGTTATCCACCCACACCATTTTCTTGCTTTTGGTCAAAGTCAGCTGCAGCTTCAACTTTTGTCCAATCTTGTTCAGATGACATTCTCTAATCTTCTGCTTGAGCTTTGACTTTCGGAAAGTGGATTGTAGCTTTGGTTTCAGGCTCTCTATCTTCTGTAATCTTGTTGACAGCTCTTCATCTTCCTTGATTCGTTGCTCAACTTGACTCCTTCTGATTTGGGTCAGTGAACAACTTTCATCTTGTAGTTCTTGAGTGAGCATGTCAATAAATCTTGCTTCCTTCAGCTTCTGCTCTTCAAGTGTTAATACATCTAAGTATTCGGTTAAGGTCATACCTTGAGCAGTAGCCTCTTGTTGCAAGAGTTCGTCCTGTAGATCTTTCAGTTCAGGACTTCTTGTTCCAGCAGCATGATCATCCACCATCTTCTTGATCTTGCTTAACCTTTCCTGCTTGGATAAGGCAATCTCCTTGCCCTTACCCTTAACCCTATCTACTTCTTTCAGTGTAGAACTTGACCCAGGATAAGTGCTTATCAGATGAGCACTTCTCCATTGCATCCTATCTTCAATCTCACTTCTACTTGGAGGCAGTATTCTAGTTGTTGTAGATGGTCTAGCAGGATTGGCTTCAGCTTGGATGGCTTCACCACTGATAATTAGAGCATCAATGCTTGCTGCTGGTTGCTCTGAGCTCTGAGTCTGTGATTGATGCTGTGTCTCAGTCTGTGCAGGTTCAGAAGGCACAGACTGAGACTCTCCAGTCTTGACTTTTGAGGCCCCTTCATCTACACCTCCAAAAGTAGCATAATCTTCATCATCATCTGTTCTTCTAAAAACTTCAGACTCAGAACTGCAGTCAGGATATAAAGAAAACATAAGTTAATTTGTCCTAAATTGTGACAATGGTGTGATATTTATAGTAGAGAGGGTTGATGCCCTACTCCTATTCTTGGAAGGCATCTTTTGTTAATCTGGAATATCATATGGAACCAGAATTATTTTAGGAGGTACGTCCTAATACCCAATGGTTATTTTTAGGACATCCGCCATAGACCATAAAGTATGTATTTTCTCAATCCTATCCTCCATCATCGGTATTTGTGAGACACTGTTCCCGTTCCTTATTTTGAGACTAGGTTTGTTTATTGTGTTTCTACCTAATTGATAGGTTTTACACTTATGCTAGAAGCTCAATATTATGATTCTACACGACTTGGTTCTACATAATAAGTAGATATGCATTATTGGTTATACATAATAAGTAGTTCTTCATCTTTGGTTCTACATAATAAGTAGTTCCACGTCATTGGTTCTACATAATAAATAGATCCACAATATTGGTTCTACATAGTAAGTAGATCCATGTTATTGGTTCTACATAATAACTAGTTCTACATCATTGATTCTACATAATTGATTCTACATAATAAGTAGATACACATTATTGCGGCACAATCTTCTTTGCTTTGGAGAATCAAACTATATTGCGGCACAATCTTCTTTGCTTTGGAGAATCAAACTAAGTACCTACTTACCTCTTCAGAAAGTTTAAGCGTCACTAAACTTAATTAGTGTAAGTGTGTAACTAAGTTAATGTCAAATATAAACCATAAATCAAATTAACTAATTGTCTTGAAATTTACAAAACCGATTAATAACGTATAGAACAAGACTACGCCAACTAAGTTATTCAATATTACAGTTTAATACTTTAATGATTTATCTAGCTTACACAATAATCAATTTGTAATGATCAAAATCCTCACATAACAAAGTACAAGTGCTATGACATCAATGGCAACTAAGGATCATTATAGATATAATTACAATTATTTATTTTTATATACTCCCAAGTCTCCAATAAAAAAGAACCCTAGCTAGTGGTATATATTTTAGTAACAAGGAAAATGCCATTATTAACTATATATCTTGATGCATATATAAGTTACATCTAGAATATTTGTTACCAAAAAATATTGCAACTAATTAAGAGTGTTGACGACAAAAACAAAAAATAAAAAAAATCAAATGTCGACGTCCGTTGGCAAGTCTTATTTATGACCCATGTAGCCCTTTATTTTATTTCCATATTCACATGAACTCCCATTAAACCTCCTCCACTTTTATCATCCCACCAAACCATCTCCCCCCCTCTCCAAAACCCATTTCCCAAATCCAAAAATAAAAGTAACCAAAAATCAAGATTCAAGATGCTTTCGAACCCACAAAACTCACAATCTTACTTCACACCCGGTGGCACCACCACCGGTTGCAACCACAAACAAACCATCTCCGAACCATGTCCCACCAACCGCATCCCTGACTCAATCGCTCGATACCACACACACCCAATCACTCAAAACCAATGCTGCTCAGCAGTCATCCAACATATCAACGCACCACTTTCCACCGTTTGGTCCGTTGTTCGCCGTTTCGACAACCCACAAGCTTACAAACATTTTGTTAAAAGTTGCAACGTTTTAAACGGTAACGGAGATGTTGGAACTTTACGTCAAGTTCATGTTATTTCTGGTCTTCCAGCTGCTAACTCAACTGAACGGTTAGAAATACTTGACGATGAACAACATGTGTTAAGTTTTAGTGTTGTTGGTGGTGATCATAGGCTTGAAAATTATCGTTCGGTTACTACTTTACATCCTACAACAACAACAAATGGAAATGGGACAACAGTTGTTGAATCTTATGTTGTTGATATACCAAATGGGAATACAAAAGAAGAAACTTTAGGGTTTGTTAATACTATTGTTAAATGTAATCTTCAATCTTTAGCTAAGATTGTTGAGAATAAATTAAGGATTTGAAGTTTCAAGATTGTTTATTTAACATCTGTCTCCGAATCAAATGACTTCATCAAGAAGAAGAAGAAAGAGTGTAAATTTTTCAATTTCATCTTCTAAAGTTTATGTGATTTTTTTTTTTTTTTTTGGAAGAATTTTTTTTTTTTTTTTTGGAAGATGATTTATTGTTTAGGAATGATGAATGATGATACCATTCTACTCTTGTTCTTGCTGCATTTTTTTTTTTTTTTTTTTTTTTGTAATTTTTAAAAAATTTGTGTTGAATAATGAGATGAGATACCATATATGAATTGAATTCTAATTTATTTAATTTTCTATGTTGATATTTACTAATGAAGATCTTATATTGGGTTTGTAATTGAATGTCAAAGTTGTGGTTGATTCTTTTATGAAGTAAATTTGTGTAGTATAAATTAATAACTTTCTACTTTGATATATTTTAGAAAAAAATAGTTGTTACAAATAGTCAATATAACACTACTAAGAAAAGGGCATATATAAATGTCAATAAGGTCTTTCAAGCTTCCCAAGAAAGACATCATAGGCAAGTATATACATTATTAAATATATTATTGGTAAGTATGAGACTTAAAAATTCAATCTTTATGTTATTACATGAACTCAGTTTTTGTTTAGTCTTTCTAAAAAAGTGCTGATTTATATTGAACTGACAATTTAGTTATTTAGTTTTTCATGTAAGGATAGAAAGTGGTCTAGGGGTGTTTGGGATTGCTTATTTTAGATGTTTATCTGCTTATTGTTTATTTTAACAGCAGATAAGAAAAAACAAACACTATTCTGAACACTGCTTATCTGCTTATTTCTTAAGGAATAAGCACTTTAAAATAAGCATGTAGACACATACTTATATTTTAAGCAGATAAGCGCTTACAAATAAGCATTTCCAAACACCGCTGAGTAACATAAAAAGGTTGGCCAGACTCCTTTGAATGAATGTTTGAAAGTCAAGTTGATTGAATATTGACTATCAATCTTAAAATAAATAAAATCTGTAATAACCAGACCGGTAAAAATTTAACAAAAAGGTTGAATAAAAAGTACGATATATTTGTCAAAGAATGAATTTTCAAGTTCTTAACTTCAAAACCTAGGTAATTATTTAACTAATTATCAATGCTAGTGCTAATGACAATATATAAAATTCATGTAATAAATGACAACTTAACCTGTACTTAACTCCCAAAATAAACAAAGGCCAAGTTGATTGGATACGTGAATAAAAAATAACAAGTCAAATAAAATAAACCGGAAATTTAAAGTTTCCACGTGAAACGGCCGAATTTCATAGCTGTTACCCGTTACCCCCCTATGGGGCTATGGGCTATGGCAGCCATTTAATTAAAAAAAAATGTTTTGTTTTAAAATGCATTAATCTTCGTCAACTTGTCTTTAAACTATGATAATTATATATTTTAATGCATAATATTCGTTATTAATAAGCAAATTATGGCAGTTTTTAGTAGCAATTACTTATTTTTTAAACACTTCAGTACTTGTTAATTGTTGGGATGATACAATGTACTCATACTACTTGAGCTTATATGGCTCTCCCATTCACTTAAAGGTCATTTTTTCATGAAAGATATATCTAGCTAGCGTATTTTTTTTCTACTTATAATAGGAATATTTTTTCATCAAAGATAGATGAAAATGAGAAAGAAAGACAAATCTCATATCAAATGTGTATGTAGAACCACCATTGTTGCTTTAGCCGAGTTGTATCATTGCAAACATTATCGTAAAACGTGAAATTAAAGGAATTTGTGAAATAGGTTTCGGTTCTCTTATTAACTCTGCACGAGGTGTGATCATTGGAGAATGATCGCATCGGATCTAGACGATCTCGGGTTAAGATTACCCTTGGAAACAACCTTTATGTGAAAGGTGTATGTTAAAGCAATTGACGTATATCAAAAATACCACCGATTTCAACCACTTATTTTCATTAAATACTTATTTTCTTCATCTTTTTAAAAACTAAATATCTCACAAAGAACAAGTCGAAAAATTATAAAAATTGCACCATAAAATTCAGCGTTTTCCCCTCTCCGATTTAAGATCTCACAAGCTATACTTTCGACGAGTTTTTTTTCTTCATTTTTTGGTGGGTTTTACAAATTAGTAACATATGTGTTACTGATTAGTTGTACATTTGATTTGCGGTTAGGGTTAGGGTTAGGATTTAGAGTTTAGGGTTTAGGGTTTAGCATTGTTTACGGTTTAGAATTTAAGTTTTAGCAGGGTTTAGTATGATTTAGAGTTTAGATTTTTGTAAAACGTTTAGGGTTTAGGGGTTGTGGTTTAAAGTTTAGAGTTTCAGGTTCATCAATCATCTTACAATATGAACCAGTTAAATTTTTTGATTTATATTTAAATTTATCATTTTAGTCAAGTGAATCATTTTCTAACTAATTAATAGTAATATTATCCTATGAAAAAGGAAAAAGAAAATGGAAGCTAGAAGTTTAGAAGAGGAACAATGGTTGAAGTCGAACGCATCAAAAGGAAAAAAAGGGCAAAATAATAATTATTATTATTTTAATGAAAAAGAAGAATAATTAATTAGTATTAATAATAAAAAGTGATGGGGAATCAACAACCACTCTTTGCAAGTTGAGGGTTTTATGACACCACAAACACCAACTTGCCTCTCTTCGATATTACAATTTGCTTTTTTTTCTTTAATCCCAAGTTGCACATTTTTCTCCCCCAACTTGCATTGTGTGGGACACTCATAAGAATAGTTCTAATTTTGTTTCTCATGACTTATTTTAAAAGAACTGGTCCTGAGTTAATAGTGTGTTTGCTTGTAAATGAGTTTTTTGTAATTGTTTGACAAATCTATTTCTATAGTTGATTAAATTGTTTGTTTTATTAATAGATATGGAAATAGATATGACATATAGAACTTAATTTTACAATAAAATCAAGAAAGAAAAAAGAGTGAAGAAAAGCGGACGAAGTTAAAGCTCTTAGTGATTTTAATATTAAAAAATAGCTATATTGATTAAAGTTAAACATTATTTTTTAATCTACGACTAGTTTAAGACCCGCAAAATTTGTGAAATGACACATTAATTTATTGTATATGGATATAAAAAGCATTTTTGTGTTTGTTACTTAAATATGTAAGAGTTATAAAAGTTATAAGATGTATTTAATAAAATGATCAAAATACATCATTCGATTAAACACAAAAGAAATAATTAATAATTGTAACTATAGAAGGGTGTGTATTGTAAATATAAGAGGGTGTATTAGTCTTTAACCACATAAAAAATGGAATTAAGTATACCATTAAATAGATTAACGGTTAAATTATTATTGTTGATCCCTATCTAATGACCCTTATTTTCTCATTATTTTTTCTCATAATGTATTATTAATGTAAGTATTATTAGATTATAAATAGTTTATAATCATAAATCACATTTTACGTATCTAAAAATTTCAAACCATGCAAAAAGTCAAAGTTAACAAATATGAGTAGTAAATATAATAATGCAAAATAGTTCTTTTTTTTTTGCATTCAAAATTAAAAACATAGCTTAAATAGTTGAAGGGGTGATTTACATTAACGGAGCAAATTAAATTTGAAAATAAATGAGGGTACATTTGTCTTTTCACCATTTATAAATTGGATTAAGTACGTCATGAAATAAATTAATGGTAAGATCAATTAAGTTGATCTTCCATTCAAGGGACCTTAATCTCTCAAAGTTTTTCGTTTAAGGGATTTTCTATTGTGTGACTGCCAGACACATTTTAAGAATTTAATGCTATTAGCTAACATATACAACCAATTAATTAATATTAATGACTTGTTCATCTTTTTGTACTACTAATTTTGCCCTTCACTTTATTTAATCCATCGTTACATATTAGTTCCCTTTGAAATCTCTTAATCAGATAGGTTCGTTAAGATGACTATTTAAATCACTGAACTTCATATGAGAGTTATGACTTGGATAATATACATGCTAGCTATAAGATAAATAACAAAAATTAAAACATAATTCTTTGAAAAATTATGTAATAGTGGGTTAGAATTTAATTCATCCCAGTTTTGCCATAATGGCACCTATGTTTTGCGTTTTCACATATAAAACTTGTATAATTATTTAAGCATTCATATTTGAGTGTTTTAGAAAACGTATATATTTTCATTGAATATCCGAAGATCTCGTAATTCGTTCTACTTATTAAAAAAAGAAAAAAAAAAATGAAGGTGTCACATGTAATAGGAGATGGGGGTGTACATGTGTAATGTTATATAATTACTAAAATGCATGTTTTCTTCCGTAAATAAACTTAAAACAAATTTTGAGTATTTTAAAAAATTAGAACTAAAAAGTATGTAATTGTAGTGCAAAAGGGTAAGGGCAAAATTGGTAGTACAAAAAGATGAATAAATCATTAATATTAATTAATTGGTTATAAATGAAAACTAGCTAATAGCGTTAAATTCTTAAAATGTGCCTAATGGCACACAATAGAAAGTCCCTTCTTTTAATATATAAGATAGATCTAAAAAATTCAAAACATGTAAAAATAAAAAATCAATATAATAAAAGTCAAAAGTTAACAAATATAAGTAGTAAAAATAATAATGCAAAGTAGTTCTTTTTTTAATTCAAAATTAAAAACATTGCTTAAATAGTTGAAAGGTGATTTACATTAATGGAGCAAACATTAAGGATTAAACTTGAAAATAAATGAGAGTACATATGTCTTTTCACCATTTATAAATTGAATTAAGTATGCTGTGAAATGAATTAATGGTTAAATCAATCAAGTTGACCTTTCATTCAAAAGGCCTTGATCTCCTAAGATTTTTCTTTTAATATATAAGATAGAAGATAGATAGATAGATAGATTACAATTAATAAAATTAAATTTTATATTTAACACACTCGAACTTTCCTTTTAAATAACATGAGTTAAATGAGATTTTAGTTTATTAAGGAAATTTTGAGTGCAATTAAAACACCTGATTATATTTATCGAAGTTAACATTTCTCATTAATTTATAATCTCTTTCAAACTTGATTAATTTGAAGGAATATGACGTCGCAATTCAAGTAATTTGAAGTGGCTAAGACTAGCAATTCAAGTCATTTGAAGTGGCTAAGTGTAGTCTTAGGTTTAGTGGATATATATGGATAATTCAGTGATATTGAATGTAAACTACTTAAATTGTCCCCGTAGTTTTTAAAATATTCTATCGGTTGTCCCTAACTTTAAAAAAGTATTTGAATAGTTCATTTTTTTTAAACTTTATTCACCGGCGATCCAAATTTAAGGTTAAATCTGATCAATTGCTTGACACATGAGGGCAACTTTGCCCTTTCCATACCGCCTTTAATTTTCTCTCTTCTACCATGTTCTTTTCCTTTTTACACTTTTCTCTCTCCCAACATCTTCATCTCTAAATTCATCTTTCTTTTTACACTTTTTCAATAAAAATACAAACGGATCCATACATTTAAAAATATACTTGTTCTCCAAAACTCTCACACATATATGTAAATAGACTACAAGCATGTAAATCTTATCCCTTCCTCATATGTATGTTCTATGTACAACAACTTTACTAAACTCTGTATTTGCCAACTTCCCTCAAATTAAAAACCCTAGAATCGTTCTAAACAAAGTTGAAATTGCAGGGAACGCCATAATTGTTGTTCAATCGGCGGGAAAAATCCAGAATCATTATTCTAACCAAATCGGCGGCAATCACCAAGGTTTTTTTTGGTGACCTCATTATTTCCGGTCGAGTCACAACAGTTTCATATCTTTCTCTCTCTCTCTCTCTCTCTCTCTCTCTCTTCTGGACGTGTCTGTAGTTTCCAAAGATTGTGATGTTTTGAGTTTCCGGTTAGGTTTCCGACATGAATAGTCTTTTGAAATACCAAAATGCTAGTAAGTGGTTTTGCACAAATATTGAGATTTTCCATGTGTGTATGATCCTTGGGCCTACTGTGTTGAGGAATTTTGAGATCTTCTTGTGGTAGTAGTGACGTACTACAGTGAAAGAAGAAATATAGAAGAATGGTGAATGAAAAAAGTAGAGAAGGTGTGGTGAGTAGAAATTACTGGAATACCCTCGCATGCAGGCACGTGGTGGCACTTAACGTTTGGCATTAATCCCTGGTCAAAAATTGAACTGTCGGTGAACAAAGTTTAAAAAATAGACTATTCAAATACTTTTTGAAAGTCAGAGACGACTGAAAACATTTTAAAAATCACAAGGACGATTTAAATAATTTACTCTAAAAATTATGTTGTTCTAAAACACACAAAAATTGAGGAGTTTGTTGAGATAATAAAAGATTAATGCTGTTAAGCTTACAAAAGTTAATGCTGCTGGTCAACGTTTCTACTGCTGGTTCAAAGTTAATACTGCTGCAAGAGTTTCTACTGCCAGCATATTCAAGATTTAGTACTGCTAGATCAAGTCCAAGATTAGTACTGCTAGAAGGATTTCTGCAGTTAGTACTGCTAGACCAGTTTACATTGTTTCCACTGCTGGCCTTATCCAGTGGATATGCGGCGCACATGGTCTGCAGTTACCTAATCCCCACAAAGCACGTGCAACAAAGCATGAGATGCTTTACGGCAACAAACCATGCTTAGATAGGTTGACTTCCATGCATTAATTACAATCACGTGTAATAGGAACTCTATATTTTATAAGTAGAGTTCCTTACCTTATAGGCATGACATGCGTTGTAAAGTTTGTGTATAAAGATAGATCATTTGTAACATAGTTAAAATACTTGAGAGACTTGTAAGACTTTCATATAGATTAGTCAAGTTAGCTTCAAGGTTCTTGTACCCCAATACAATCAAGTGTATTCGTATTATTCAAGTAATAATATTGGAGCTTTTTGTTATACAATCTGTTGAGTTCTGTTTATTACATTTTGTATTTCAAACTATTACAAGTTATACATCTATCTCTTCCAAACTTAACAAGTATTATTCCGCAAATTTCTTGTAAAGAAGTTCAAACATTAGTAAGTTTAATCTTGACTTAATCAAGTCGATTCCGACAGAGTTTAACGAAACTCATGCTTTACACCTATCATCATAGTTGATATCATCATAACTAGGGGTTTTCAGTATTTTCTGATCAATAAGAATGAAAATAAAATAAAAATCATAAAACAAATTGGAATCCACTCCAATTTTTCACGTAGTGTTAACTCCACACCAGACGGGAGTAGCGTTCCAACTGTAGAAGAACCTTTGACGCTTAATCTCTATGCTCTAATCTTTTGTATGTATACTTTATAATTTTATCATTTTATTATGATTAGGCGTACAGAATTAGGATCATCTATCAAGTTATTTGAATGTAAGTGACGATGATAATAATAAATTAAATAAAATAAATAATATACAAATGAAAGGGCTCTGTATTTCTCTCACAAAATACACCTGATTCATCATGCTAAATTGTAACTTGAGAGAATTCAAATTCTGACGTACAAAGCGGTATCAAACTTAGGTTTCGTCATGCAAAATTCAATATAAATATTTACAGTTTTAGTCCACGTGCTATCTGGCATATATATATATATATATATATATATATATATATATATATATATATATATATATATATATATATATATATATGTATATATTCCCTCTTTATTTGTGAGTGGAAGCACCAAAGTCAAAGGCTAGTAAAACCACTCTCAACTCTCGTTACTTCCGTGTCAGTTGTGTCACCTCAACGCCACCTCAATACTTTCTAAACTGACACAATAACGATACAACGGTGCCAACAGTGACTGTGTTACTTTAATTTTTAGGTCCCACATTTATCAATATATCTTCATTTACATACACTAAACAAAAGATAAAAAAAATATAAAAAGAATCGAGGCATACATTTCTCAAGTCGATATACCGAGGCAAATTCAAGTGACACACCAAATGACTTGACGGTGCCAACCGTGTCACTTTTGTGACGTACGTGGGTTTAAACCGACTAGAACCATCGGGAGCAGTCTAACTGGAGACACAACTCTTTCTTATTATTATTGCTGAAATATCTTTTTTTATTGCTTTTAGTTTTGTATAGGTAAGTAAGATCAACAAAAATTGGTATGGGTCGACAACTTGGGCCAAACAAACAGGCCAAATGGCTTCTATGGGTTCACTAGATGACTGACCTAAACAGAAATTTTCTACGTAGTGCGTTTCTAAAAACTACAAGCATGGTTTTTGGATACATGATTTCATACTGATTGCGTATTCCACCGTATTAAATTTTCCTGCTATTTGATTGCCAATAGATTTACGATTGAGAAACATTGTAAGGCTAAGCAGTATTTACATTGAGAACATGGTTGGTATGTGCAAAAGTCAATCCTTTTCTTCTAATTGTCAAAAGTGGCTCAAAGGTAAAACTAGTAAAGTCACAGCTTTAGGCCCTCAAATTGTTAAGGCCTCGAAGTTTTTGTGACATGTGTTAAACTAAAGTCTATCTTTTTAAAACGCCGGGCATTCAAGAATTTAAGTTGTCACTTGCACGTAGTAAGTCTCTTTTAAGTGATTCTAATATCTTTAGTTTCAGGTGGTTTCGTCAAATAATTCTGGTGATCTACTGCTCCAATCTTTCGATACATGTATTTCTTCAGTTATCATTTATACTTTACATGCTAAATCCTTTTTTATGTTTACTTTTAAGAGTTTTATTCTTCGATCACATTTTGCATTTATCATCATGTATCACATTGCTTAATAATCGTATTAAAAATAGCTCATGCTTATAAATTTAATCTAGTGTTTTAGTTTTTGTTATGGTTGTTTATATCTCATACAACTCATCCATTATATCATAATAAGATCTACGATATAAACATAATTAAAATTACAACTATTAAATGTTATGAGGAGAAAAAATATATTTATATACTAAATCAAAAAGGAAATGTGTCGGTTCTCGAGACTGTAATTCGTCCTTAACAATACTCGAGGCACTTGTTGTAGCCGAAAATGTTTTCCACAACGTAAATAAGTAAGAAACTACTTAAATATTAAATATGCATTATTAATAGGAAGATAAAATAAATTGGCAAATTGCATGGATCATCCATATAATTTGCTGAAAATGCACAGATCGTCCTTCAAAATATTAAATAACATGAGACAACCTTGTATTTATTGTTTTTGATTAGTTATCGTCCTTTTGAACTTAAAATGACAAGCATACTCTTATTCTTGTTTTTTTTTTTTTCAAAAATATTGTTTTCTATTAATTTAGTATTGTCTTCTATATTTCTATTAATTTATAATTATTTAAATGTTCGTTCTTCCCATTAACAAATCGCAAACATATATATTATCTTCTTTTATTTCTTTTTCACCTATTCAAAATCATTTACATTCCATTTATATACAACATTTTGTTTCAACAATTCATAATAATGAAGAACACAATATAAGCAATAACAACACAATCAACATGAATTCCGACGATGATGGGCTACAAATTCTGACAACCTGCAACCCCAAAACCCTCCCAGATATCCACTATATATCTCATTATGAGATGTCTTCTTCATCACTGTCATCATTCTACAACTCCTACACCTCCAGTTTGCAACTCCACCGCCGATCTGGAACTCCGTCGCCGCCGATGTCATCTCCTTTAATCTAGAACTCAACCACCGCTTATCTGGAAAAAATGTTACTCATCATCATTGTCTGGTTCGTTTAGAAGTGGTGATGGTATTGAATGTGATAAAATTGATAGTGATGATTTGTTTTTGTATTAATTATTGAAGGTCTGGGGTTTCGTGGTTTGCATATGATACCAAAATCCTCAAGTTTTGACAATATCTTGCAATTTGCGAGTTAATTATAACCGAAGTATAATAAGGATATTGATGAAAAAAGAAATAGTTTGTTTATTGATGATTAGTAGATTTTAGAGATTGATTTTTTTGCAATATATTAGAGTTTATAATCATAATATTTTGTTAGAGAAGATGATGGTGAGGAGTTACTAAACAAAATTAAAAAAGCAAAAGAATTTATTAGAAAAAGAATTAAAAATTAGATAATGTAGAAGTTAGAGGTATTTTGGTCAAAAGGATGATAACTGATAAAAACAATAAACACAAGGATGTCTCGTGTTATTTATTATTATTAAGGACGATCCGTGCACTTTTAATAAAACACAGGGATCATCCGTACAATTTACTCTAAATAGATTGACGAAATTTTTGACTATAAAATAGATATTATACCAAGTCAATGATGAAATTTTGCATAAAAACGGTTAGAAAAATAGTTTTCATATCAAAACTTAAAGGCCCTCGAGTTTATGATTTCACTTTAGACCTCGTCGAAGTTTGAGCTACTTTACTGATCACTTACATAGTATTTCTCAATTTTAAGTTTTCTTCCTGCGTGGTATTTTCTGTAATTTGAATTTGAACAATAACTTATTAACTTATGTTTCTAATAATAAATATAATGTTTAATGTTTATTACTAATACTTAATACTAATGAATATTTTGTTTTTAATTTTCAATAATTTAATCTAAACTTCTATTTTGATGAAGCGGATTGTTTGAGTAATAATCTTAAGAAGCCGTTGGTGATTTGGTACCGTGTTAATAAACTTCTAAACTTCTATTCTGCTGATAGTTTTTTTCCTTGTATTATTCCTTTCGTCCCTTTTTATTCTCGACTTAAAAAAGAAATTGCAAGTATAACACAAAGTTGAATAGACTAGTATAATACGGAGTAATAACCAACCAATTTTTATACCGTACATGAATAGTACTAGTACTATACACGCTTTTGTATTCGATCCATAGTCATCGTCTCATAGTATAAAGAGATTTGCTTAAAAATCCTAAGACTGCATTTGTTTCGTTGAATTCTATTAAATTCAATTGAATCGAAATCTCAATTTCATTTTATAAGGGTATTAGGGTTAAAAATGAATTGAATATTAAATTGTAATTTACCAAATTTCATCTGCTCAATAGAATTCATATTCCTTGAAATCCAATGCCTTTGAATGAATTACAATTCAAACGAAAACATTATGCGAACCACATTAAATAAGTTTTAATTACATGCTTCCAAATATATGGCTTTGTCCCCATGCACGAACTTTTGTCTAGCTTAGCTTAATTCAAAATTTTGGGTACCTATTCAAATTGCGGTAGATCAAATTAACAAGATATTTACAAAAGTTGGCTACAATCGTTATTCTATATCAAACTACGCTACCAGACTCACTGAACAAAAACGAAACAATGCTATCTGCAAGCATTAGCTTCTCAATAGAGACTTTGTCGCCGAATCTATATGAGAAACAAAGTTGTCCTTGTGACTCGATTGAGCCTTTTTGCACTGGGTAACAAACTACTGCACTACCACCCACTGTACATGCATAATCATAAAGATCTTTCAATGATCGATGAACTTCTCCTATGTATCGATCCCCAAGCTTACGTTTGCAATATAGCTTGATCACAAGCATTGTGCCATGGTGCTCCACTGATGAGTCACCTATAGCATACTTCATGGTGTAGTTCCATGCTGGATTGGTTTGCCCGTGTTTGTCCACTGGGGTTCGTTTCTCCGTTGTCTCAATACCACTGATTAGTACCTATATCAAGATCATTAATATAGTCTCTAGATAGAAAACAATTAATGAAAAAATTGAATACAAACAATGACGGATCTAGGATTGAAAGTGAGCCGTATAGTAGCACAGATATTTAATTCATAATATTATTAATACAATACATACATACAAGTTGATAAATAACGAGTTTTTCATAAAAAAATAGTACTCTACGTTCTTTAGTACATTATTTTAATTATGTAAAACTGGTCTAATTGCTAATATTCAAATTGATTACATAAGAACATATTTGCTTTTTATAGGAGCGATATCCAAATTCGTTTGGATCTGTAGCATCAAAAAATACACATTTTTTTTCAAGAAAACTTTCGTAGGCTGGATACTCCTAGCTTCAATGTGCTCCGCCCCGGAGTACGAGGCGATCCACTCTTGCAGTCTTTCCATTCCTCTTCATCTTAGAGGCGGAAGCACTCCATGAGACCAAACAGAAAATGGTTTAGTATGGAACAATGGAAGTTTAGTCTACATGGGCCTGGAGGAGACATAACCAAAGATGGGCCTGAATAAGCCCATTTTAAAGATATGTTGGATTTCTTAAACAATCTCACTTTGACCAATAAAAGGGTGTCTTGGGCCTTCATATTGGATCAATCAAGACCGTTTACCATTCACTTTACAAGGCTTTTTGACTTTTTGTAGAGAAAAAAAAATGTTGTGCCATGAAGATTAACACTTCAACATGGAGAATCATGCATATGATACTCTCAACTCTTTTAAATCTTGACAAAAAAAAAAGGTACCGCTGTTTATTCGACACGTTGCCTGATATGTGATGAAGATAAAGAGAAGGAATTGCAAATCTTTTTGGAATATAAGGTTGCAAATGTATTGATATCCATAGTTTGCTGATAGAAGACACGATAAATTTTATGGGTACTTATCCTATTTTGTTTTTTGTTTTTGAATAACGATAGGTACATACGCACATATATACAACTAATACATATATCTTCATATACGTGTATGAACCCATGGCGCGGTTGTAAGTGAAGGGGCGCCGATACAGTTGCACATATATTATCCCGGGAGCCGTAAATATATGAAGTTAAAAGAAAATACCTTGGCATAAACTTTCATTTTGAAAATTCTTCTTACTTGTCTTAAATCATTGGCGTAATTGATGGTTAACTCCAATGTTCTGCACTCCATTTTTGCATCTATTTCCTATCTTTCTTTGTGTGAAGTTGAGTGTTAAAGTTTCCAAGTGTCTCCACGTACATCTCTTTATAAAGATAAGCTTAAATATAAAGACGACTTTGAAATAGTAAGTAGCTACCTTGACTTTCTACTGAACTCTTAATTAATTACTAATAATATATTATTTATCTTTTTGTTGGTACATGGTTGATGACGATATGATTCTAGATTAGAGTTAGGATTTATATTGTAATTATAATGTAACTGGCGAACATATAAGCCTGGGAACTTTGTATCCAGCGAACTTATGAGTCTGGCGAACTAGTGTATAACTTAGTGGGCCAGCGAACTTTGGTATGTTCGTCCGGCCCAGTCCAGCGAACATTAGTAAGTATATATTGATGTTTACGTGTAGGTTACAGGAGATCGGAGCAGTTTTAGTTATTGGCGAAGTTAGAGTTACAGGCGAATATAATGATTGTGATTGAGCTTGGATTAATTGTAATTGCTTTATAATTAATAAAAGTTCCGTTTGATTGTTTATTGTTTCGTGTTATTGCTACGATCGGTTGTTTGTATTGATTGGTCGTTGATAGGGATTCCGCATCTGTTAACGTATTGATAATCTCGTTATCGATCCAGATTAAGGGACTTACACTCTTTTCTTTTAGAAAGACTCGGGAAGTTATATAAGGATTGTGACTTCAAATTTTTATCGTCATAATGTACATGGTACGATCGACGAAACTAGTAGTTAACTAAAGCTGGAACATTGTAGCTGAAGCTTATATTCTTTTAGAAGTGTTTGGTCAAATAGCTTAAACTTAAACTAAAAAAATATAAATTGACTTAAATGGACACTCACATACAAACTTAAGTATTAACATATACCACAACGTCCGTTACATATACAACAACGTCCGAGCCGGAACTCGCACGGATTAAGCATTAACGTTGTGGGCCATGAACTTCATTGATGGTAGGTACTTTTATGATAAATAATACACATGGTAGATTTCGAACCTATTACCTCAAGGAAGTCATGAGTTGCCCTTACCGCTAGGCTATTTAGTCATTGGTAACAGTGAAGTAGTGTATATATATATATATATATATATATATATATATATATATATATATATATATAGGGTTGGATTCTAGTGAAAACAAGGAGTTAAAATAAAAACGGTGAAAACGATCTCAATTTTCATTCACAATTTACTTTTAGTTGTGAATCTTCACTTTTTTTGCTTCACATAAATTTTTAGTTGTGAACCTTAATATTTTTTTGCTTCACATAAATTTTTTACTTGTGAACCTTTATTTTCTTTAGCTTCACATAAATTTACAAAGAAGTGAAGCTTTATTCTTTTTAGCTTCACAAAATTTTCAAGTGTGAACCTTTATTTTTTTTAGCTTCACAAAATTTTTTTAGTTGTGAACCTTAATTTTTTTTAACTTCACAAATTTTTTTTTGTTGTGAACCTTAATTTTTTTTAACTTCACAAATTTTTTTTTGTTGTGAACCTTAATTTTTTTTAACTTCACAAATTTTTTTTAGTTGTGAATCTTAATCTTTTTTAGCTTCACAAATTTTTTTTAGTTGTGAATCTTAATTTTTTTTAGCTTCACAAATTTTTTTTAGATGTGAACCTTAAATTTTTTTAGGTTCACAAAAAATCAAAAATTTGTGAACCTTTTTTTATTTTTGCTTCATATAAATTTTCAAATGTGAACCCTTATTCTTTTTATTTTCACTGTTTTTTTATCTCCATCCCTTTTTTATATATATATATTTTGATTTAAGGGCTAAAAAGTATTTTCACCGTTTTTATTTAATTCAATTGTTTTCACATGTTCCCAATCCTATATATATATATATATATATATATATATATATATAGAGAGAGAGAGAGAGAGAGAGAGAGAGAGAGAGAGAGATGATCCAAGGGGAAGCTCTAGATCTTGGGGAAGGGAGGAAGTGCATTCATCACAATAGATTTTACCCTGTCAATTTACCCAGCAAGTACTTTCCCACTGAATTGAAATTGTACATCAAGGACTTTTTGGTCATCTACTTTCTCCTTCCTCAAGACACATACAACATCTTGATTCTCCGATTAGCAATTATGTTATTTTCATCTTCGATTCAAATTCAATTTATGACTTGAATATGAATCCACTTCATCTTCAATTTTCTCAGTTATTCAATCTGAAATAGTATTCCTGTGATGAATACACTTACAAGAATCTAATCACGGTTACGTTACAATTCGAAATTTTATCAGATTCAACATCAAATTTACAACTTAGCTTTTCAAGTACAACCAGATCTTTGAATTTAAATCATATTCAACCACAACTTTTCAATTTAGGTACTCAAAATAATCATATCATCAACAATTAAATTATGACGAAATGGTGAATTCGCACATTTGGAATTGAAAATTTAGATGTTCATGATCTTCAATTGTGGAATTAGAAACCCTAATTTCTAATTTGATTTGTATATCTGTTCTTCAGATTCATCCTGTACGTTGATTATTATTCACCAAGATGAATATTCCTACTTAAAAAAAAAGAGTGTATTGAACATAATCAATGACTGTTGCATATTAATAATTTAATATTAATTGAATAATAACTATTTATAACAACAAATGACAATCACTAAACAATATTCATCAATACTTTTGGTTAACATTCATTAATATGAATATTAACGTTCTGTAACAAATCAAGTTTTTGAAATTCAGTGATGAATCAAATATTGAAAACAATCAATGAGTGATGCATACTAATTATTTCATAATACTTGAATAATAACAATTTATAACAACAATTAACAATCACTAGACAATATTCATCAATACTTTGGATTAACATTCATCAGTATGAATATTAACGTTCTGTAACAAATCGAGTTTTTAAAATTAAGTGATGAATCAAGTATTGGACACAATCAAGGGGTGTTACATACTAACTTAATATTACTTGAATAATAACAATTTATAACAACAATTAACAATGACTAGACGATATTCATCAATACCTTGGGTTAACGTTCATCAGTATGAATATTAACGTTCTGTAACAAATTAAGTTTTTGAAATTCAGTGATGAATCAAGTATTGAACACAATCAATGGGTGATACATACTAATAACTTAATATTACTTGAATAATAACAATTTATAACAACAATTAACAATCACTAGACAATATTCATCAATACTTTGGGTTAACATTCATCAGTATGAATATTAACGTTCTGTAACAAACCGAGTTTTTGAAATTCAGTGATGAATCAAGTATAATTCAATTACGTCCTTATTTGTATGTTTTGCATGATGAAATTAGTTTAATTTCATGTTTTCTGTCGCAAATCAAAGGTTACACACAAAAATTGCAAAATCAAAAAACCAAGATTTTTTGAATAGATGAATTTAAATTTCGGCCATTGTTATTAATCGATTCAGGTGCTAATCATGATTTTCGTTATGTATTTAGGATGAATTTGTGTTTTTGTAATCGGATTATTCAATTGTTGATGAAACATAGATGAATTTTCAATAGCTATCGTATTTCTCTTCTTAATATAATATAATTTTGTTATTTATACAATTACCTAATTGCCCCTCACCCTTTTTTTTAAATGACATGATCCAAGGGTCAAGATTCACTTCCTCATTCCTCCTAGATTTCTACTTCCCCATTGAACACTCCCATATATATATATATATATATATATATATATATATATATATATATATATATATATATATATATATATATATATATATATATAATATACACACACACGTAACTTTGAACTTTAATAAGTTATATATTTTTTTCAAAAGCTACTTTAAGTAGCTTAAATCTGTAGAGTTTATTTGTTACGTTAAGCTATTAAAATTAGGATAATTTAAAAAATACTTGTAGTTTAAGCTTTTAAAAAACACAAAATTAAACTTCTATGAGCTCCAGTAAATTGCGCCACAAATTGCCAACCATACTCATAGACTTGACAGTAACAGATATCTGGTTGTTACAACTCACAATGATCCGGTTATGATATTATTTCTCATTATTGATTATTTTTTATTTTATAATAATTTAATTTATGGACTACTATATATGCAGCACTTCTGTTAGTTACTCTTGTGTTTGAGCAGTGAAACATAATTAGAAAGTGCTGCTAGATACGAGGAGTTATATAATTGCATTTACTTTTGGAAAAGTGAAATTTCTGATTGAAATTTTGCATACAACTCGCAAAGTATATTTCTTTTTTAATAATTAATATAAAGGAAAAATTATTATTTTAGTAGTCTATCAGAAAACGAAGTATACCAATAAATAAAAAAGTCAACTTAAATTATTAGCAGGAAGTTTTCATGCATCTTCCTCAATCTTATATAATTCGTAACTTCACATTCTGTATAGCTCGGGGGTAGTGATTTATACAGGGAGGGGTAGGGGACAGTCACCTCTCAAAAAATCTATAATTATGAAAAGAAAATATACTTTTTTTATTAATACTATTATTTCTATAAGGTGAGTTCAATGCATAATGCTAAAAAATGAAGAAAATGTGAGAACTAATCGGAATGCTCAATTTTCTTTAAAACCCAATTTCCACTCGAATTTTTAAAATTAAATATCTCACAAACGGCATGACTAAAAATTATAAAAATTACATATTCGAAATTAACGTTTTTTCTCTTCGATTAGAGATCCCACAAGTTATAGTTTCGACCTCTTAAAAAATGCGATTTATATAATCACATGCGATTTTATGTATAATCACATGTGATTTTATGTATAATTACATGTAATTTACGATAAAAATATAATATTGATACACAATTATCTATCAATGGTGGATGTTAACTCATACATGATTACGACTTAATATCAATTCACATAAATAAGTACAAATAAGATTTTAAAAATTGCATTCGTTTACGGTCAAAATCACATGTGATTATTGATTTGAGGTTTAATCACATGTGTTTTTCAAATGAAGTATGTGATAATAACTGATAATTCAAATGTGATTATTGATTTGAGGTTTAATCACATGTGTTTTTCAAATGAAGTATGTGATAATAACTGATAATTCACATGTGATTTCACCTTTATATTTATTTACATGTATAATTATAAAAAATTATTTGAAAAATTCGTATTTATTTACACTTTATTCATATGTGATTACTAATTTAATGTTTAATCACATGTGATTATAACTAAAAAATTTTCTGAAGGTTTATTAAATTATCAAATAAATTATTTTTACGTGATTTTAAACTTATAATTTGCAACTTTGATTATTCACATGTGATTATAGCTAGTGATTTAAACTTAAAATTTGATTCTAAATATATTCACATGTGAGTGTTAAATCACATGTAATTTAACATTACGAATTTCACATGCCTATTAGAAAACGAAAAAAAATGTTCGTTGTAGTATGTCATGTGAGTTCTCTAATTAAAGATAAAAAGACGTTGATTTTAACGGTGTAATTTTTATAATTTATAGATATACGATTTGTGAGATATTTAGATTTAGAAAAAAAAGTGGTAATGGGTAATTGAAAATGGAGCAATCCTATTGATTCTTCTATTCTACATTTTTTTAGCATTTTTAACATTGAATTTTCCTCTTAATTCCATAACTTAAGAAACTCTCAAAAATAATAGTTTTTCCAAACCCTCCTTGAAATTGTTAACAAAATAATAATAACAATACACACACACACACACACACACACATACATACATATATATATATATATATATATATATATATATATATATATTAGTTCTAAAACACGTGTATATACACGACCCTATAAATTTATAATTGTTATTGTTAAATATCGATAGAACCATTATATGATAACTTAGAACGTTTTTATAAGTTAGGGGATATGCAATATTATATGGAACTAAAATACGAAATCGATGGTGTAAAAAGTAAATGTTCAACGATAAACATTTAATGTAAGTCAAAATACATTGAATTGTAAGGTATCTAATTAGAAGACATAAGCAAATTCATAGTTTGAAGAAATAATAGAATGTTGGAAGTATAAGCGATTAAGTTGAAATACAGAGCATAAATTATATTATATGTAATATATATTTGTACACCACATTGTAGTCTTATTTGTATAGGATATTGTTAGTTATATCGATTTTTTAATATCATGTGGTTACAATGCAATGGGAGTACAATGCATGACATTATTTGATATTTTTCCGTGATCAATTATCAGCATATGTAGACCGTTCCAGTATTGATGAATGACATAGTAATTCAATTTGTTAAAGTTTTGTTATGTGAGAGCTGTTGATAGCTTACTTACATATATTTATATTATAAGATGATTTTATATGCAAAAATTTTTGTTGACTGACATATTTTTATTGTTTTAGGTACTCCATATTTTATTAATTGTTCGTTGACTACTAAGATGCTCATAAATCATTAATCATTATCGTTATTTTATTAAGTATAAATAAATTAAAGATAAATAATGAAATTAAATACTAAATTGTGATTTCATTTTGATAGACTAAATATTTTACAATTTGACGAATTAATTTTTCTATTAAATATCTTGACTCTTGAAGGTATCCTTATCATTTTACATTCATAGAATAGAGCCATTAATTCATAATAAGTCTATATTGTCATGATCGATTCGTGATGATTCCGGAGAGCATCATAACTACACTTTGTCATTTTCCCCCTTGTATTTACAATCGCTTTACAAACTGCGAAATCATAACCACACAAGGTCTAGCTTAATTGAAGTCCAAAATTCATATCCATAAAGATATTGAATCAAAAAAATAAAATATATACTCTCAACTATGAGAAGTCAATCGTTTAACCATAAAACAAATTGAACCGCCTCTTAACCGAAATCAAATTGAATCAAAAACTTCGTAAACATGAAGATCGATTTTCATTGGAGTAACAAATATTTGTTTATTATTTTCAAATAGATTGATGTTAATGATAAATTCGTGATCACAATAAATTAATTAAACTGTACATTCTTGTTGTGACACTCCTCCAATTACGGTAAAATTTACCACTAGACACATGTATTAGCTTACGCTAATTCCCTACATAATGAAAAACTAAACTATTTTTATGAGATAAGTCTAGCAAAGCCCACTAATTTAATACGCGAAATATTACGAATTTTGTAATTATGTACGATTACGCGAAAACAATCGGGTGTAGCCCGACAATTACATGATCGTTGGTGATACGAATTTCATAAATAATGTAAAACTATTTTAATAATAGTTATTTACTTGAAAACATTATGCTATAAAGATAAAGCATAACGATTAAACGAAAACGTTATACGTTTTATATAAAACGTACCAAACCCAAAATAACGCGTGAATCGAAACCGACAACCAAACGAGAACCCAACGAAACATCTTAAGAACATAAAATAAAGTATTTAAAAATAATACTACAATCAAAAATTAACGTGAGTTTATCGTGAACGAAAAACGAATAATAAACGTTTATCGTTTAAACGAACGACAAAACGTACGGGTAAACGAGCACCGCGCATAACGTAAACTTGGGGAACAAAATTTAAACAACCCACACCTTGTGGAGCCCACAAGAGAGCAGCCATGCCTCGTGGCCATGCCCTCTCCCTCTCTTTAAGCCATACTCCCTCACCCTCTTTCTCACTCACACACACACAAACACCTCCACACTCAATCCCTACTCCCCTTTTTCTTTTATCTCTTCTTTCCTTTCTCACAGCAGCAACAACAACAATACCAAGGCATCATCATAATCATCTTCTATCATCTTGCAAAGGAGAACAAGCTTCAAGCATCACCATCACCTTCTTTCATTCTCCATCTTTAAGCTTTGTAAGAACACTTCATCTATCACTCATCTTGCATGATCTATACTTAAAAAAAAACATGTTGTATGTTCACCTTTTGAAAGATCTTAAGCAAAAACATAACAAAAACTTAACGAAACAAAAACTCGGTGAGTGTAACTTTCTGGACAGATTTATGATCTTCAGTAGAAAAATCATATAAAATCGTAGGAGTAAGATAAATACATGAAACCTATGCCAAAATCTTCGTATGTTTGTTAAATACAACTTTCATGTTGAACACATCTCCTGAAAATACACAGAAATTGAGATATGGGTCGATTTGCACACTGAGGTCATGAAGAACACGTATTTGGACACTTTTTGATTCACGAATTTATTCGACAAGTTATAGACCTCTAAAAATCATGTAAAAATTACTGGAAGTAGATGACATATGTAGGAATGTTGTGTAAAAATTTCAGAA
Source organism: Gnaphalium uliginosum (assembly GCA_963930675.1). NCBI lineage: Eukaryota > Viridiplantae > Streptophyta > Magnoliopsida > Asterales > Asteraceae > Gnaphalium > Gnaphalium uliginosum. The sequence continues at coordinate 55,330,161 of OZ005680.1, read as the reverse complement.
TTGTTCGATAAGTTTTGACCCCCGAGAACGAGCTCGAAAGAAGTCGAAAAATCTGGAAAATGGGTTTCGGGGACTGTTTTGGGTGTATTTTAATTAACGATACTTTTTGACCAACTATAAAACGCAACGATAATTTTCCCGAGCTCTGTAAACATATTTAAGACCTCCCTAAAATTTTCGGGTCAAATCGAACACGTTTGACTAAGTCAACCGAAAACGAGCCTCGGTACGAAAAACGTGAAACAAAATGTAAAACTTTAGATTTTGGCTGGAAACGAATAATTTAAATATTTTACGATGAGACTCGAACAAAAATAATGGCAATATGTGAGAAACCAAAAACGACAAACTTTTCATATATATATACCTACACATACGCGCGACTACAAAAATTGAATATTTAGTTATATTCACGAGTAGAGATTTTTATGACAAACGAAACTTATATATTTATACGTTAACAACGTATCGAAATCATATATATACATATATATATATATACATATATATATATATACATATATATATATACACACTTGTGACTATATATCTTTATATACAAATAGAACTCACGTTTTACAAACGTACAATGTATAATATACGACAAGTATATTTGTATGCACATATATATATATATATATATATATATATATATATATATATATATATATATATATATATAACAATTATATATATGTACAAAAGAAACGAAACGATAATATACACAACTATATACATGTATATATATATACATAACAAGCAATTCTATTCGAGAAATATTAATTATTCTTCAACAAATAATCAACAACGACTTGTTCAATTTAAGAAATCAACAATTTCTTCAAGAACAATCAAACCATTAACATAATTTGACAAACAATCAAAATACTTATGTTAATACATATTATGCGTATAGGTTGACATACCTTGGGCGACGCTACTCTCATCCGCTAGCTATCACATCACTACATCTACAGTGAGTTCACAGCCCCTCTTTTACTGCTTCTAAACCTGTGGTGAAAAACATAGCAAATGCTTTTGCTACGATTATATAAATGTTTTCATGCTTTATACACTGTTTATTATGAAGTGATTTTCATAACTATTTTGGGAACATGACAACGAATCTTGGTACGGACCTAGGTTTACTAGAGGTAGTTGTAGTACACAGAATTCCAAGTGCTTGCAACCTATAACCATTAGCTAGGTGACTCTAGCCAATTAATGTACGGATAGTACTATCGAGATGACAGCCCTCCCACTATTATAACTCGTTGGTCGCGCCAACCCCAGCGGCGACGATCGTAACGAGGAGCGTATATTTAAATTGTTACAAGGGCACAAACGAAACACAAGTCGTGAATTGGTTATAGCACTAGGAGTCGTTACCTTACTCATTAGGCCTAGCTAGCCTTTGGGAGATCACCGTCTATGTTTATCCTAACAAATTACAACTATTATTTTGGAAATATGGCTTTCCAACGATACTGATTTACATAGGAAATGTTTTTCCATTATTGGATTAACCTGTGTTTCCTACGATTTATATAGGAATGTTTTCCTACAATGTTGATAACGATTTGTTAGATTACACTAGATGTTTTCTAACACATACTTACTGGAATGTTTTTCCAACTATTACTTTTGGATTGCGATCCAACATAATCATGATTTGATTACTATTTGACAGGAGGTCAACGATTTAAAAACAAACTGGGTATAACAAACTAACTTATAAACCTGTGAATTCACTCAATAATTTTGTTGATATTTACTCACTATGTTTTTCAGGGAATTAGCAGAGTAGGTAAGATCTGCATGCATCCAGGATGGACTACACACGAAACATTAGGATGCCACTTCTTTTGGGACAAACGGGATTTCAATTGTATACTCACTATGTTTTTGTGGATCCATCACACACATATTTTAATTTGTAAAATTATAGTTTGTTAATAAGAACTTTTAATAAAGTTAGTAATAACAGCTAATACAGCAACCGGTACACAAGCCATATATTCATTATTGATAATTATACCTACATAAAATTAGTAGTGAAAACTCTGGATTTATAGCTTGATTATGGTGTTAATTATCGTAGAAATACATCAGCCACTAATAAGATTTTCAGAAACTTTTCTTTGTAATTACAATGTCAAACCGTGTCTTTGTAGTGGGTTGGTAGAGTTTGATATATTTAATTGTTAAGGGCACATACTTGAAAAAGATATAAGATATGTTTTAGCTTATTTTGAAGAAAATAATTTTTAACCAAATTTGCCTTTCGATTAATCTATTTGACTTATGTTTTTTTTATGATAAATACAAATTTGATTCATTGATGGTCGGTTATTGATATGAAATCATAATGATCGAGTACATATACCATGAACCTTAAGTATTAAGCTTAAAAGAACCTACTAACGTTTAAGATAACGAATAAAATCCCGATTACATGCTTAAGCTTGATATCAATGCAAGCGATGTATGTTTGACTTAACTTCTACAACTCTATTTATTTATAGTTTGATTATTAGTTGACTACTTTTAAACATCTATTAATTGTGCTGGCCGACCTCATGTTAAAGGATATCGTTTTATTTCATTAGTATTGATTGAAATAATGTAATTATAAATTTAAATTTTTTATGAGTTAAAATATATGCAATACTCTTTGAAATTAAAATATTTTGGAGAGTAACCGACCTTCTAGCCGCTCCCGTGCATTTAAGATGATAAAATGATGAAGCCTTTCACATAATGTAATTTGAAAATTATAAAAAATTACTTTTATAAATATCAATTATCAAGTAAATCATACATGTAATGATTTATTTATAAATTAATTGTACTTTATATATGTAGGATTATTTTACACATGAAAAATTAAAGAAGGTTTAAAAAATAAGATAAATTAAAAGATTATATTTCATGGCATAAATTGTAGAAGAGGATTGTAGAGAATTCGTATTCCACTACACTTACATCTCAAGTTTAATATAGATATTAATTATTACTCCGTATGAAACTTTTTAATATGAGAAAATAAATTATCTTGAGATTTAGGAAGAGTTAGAGTAATACCAAACATGTTATGAGTTATCTTCAATTATATCGAGAAATCAAGAATACTTATGCTAATACGATTGGGATAGTATATTGTTATTATTAATAATTTAAAAATAGCCAAATACCACTTATATAAATAAACATAATTAGAGATTTATTTTTAAACTAAGTGAAAATAGAGGGACCTAATTACTCAATTGAAATTTTTTCAAATTGATGATGTCATATAGGTGTTTCTTATATTATATTTAAGATATAAGAATGAGATCCCGTGAAAACAAGGGGATAAAATAAAAATGATAAAAATAAATTTCAACCATTGGATCAAAATATATATATATAAAAAGGGGTGAAAATAAAATAAAAACAGTAAAAACAGTTGACTTTCACAATTTTATTAAGTGTGAAGTTGAATTTTTTTTCTTCACACTTAATTTTTAAATGTGAAATTTTTTATTTTTTGCTTCACATAAAATTTATGAATTGTGAAAGTTAAAAATTAAGTTTCACACATTTATAAATTTATATGACGCTAAAAGAAATTAAGATTCACAGTTAAACAATTTCTAAATTTTTGGGAAACAAAAAAAAACACAAAGGTTCACATTGAAAACTTTTTAGAAAATAAAAAAAGTATAAGGGTTCGCAATAAAAAAAACGTATCTGAACCGAAAAAAATAAAGTTCACAACTAAAAAAATTATGAATACAAATTGAGATCGTTTTCACCATTTTTATTTTAACTCCTTGTTTTCACTAGAGCACAACCCTATATATTTAAATTATATATAGGTAACCTTATAATGATGTCATCAATTAAAATTTTTAATTAATCAATTTAGTTCCTTAATTTTACCAAAGTTTTAAAATAAAACTCCGTATATTTCTCTAAATCACTTTATTTTCAATTTGATACCTAAGTTTAGATAGATACAACAATAATTAAATTAAATTATATGTTATAGATAGATTTGAATTCAATATAATCGTACAATTCAAAAGTCTAATCGTAAATTACATGTAGATCAATGTTATCAACTAATTAAAATATGATTTTATGTTTGGGTTCTCGATCCAATTCCTCTTTTAGGGATGAAGTAGATCTATTTAATTCTTGAATATTATTTAGAACAGAATATACTAATTAATATTATTCTTTCGACGATCGATCGAATTCCTCCTTCAGGGATGGAGTAGATTTATTTTATTTTTGAATATTATTTAAAACAGAATATACTATGTAATATTATTCTTTCGACGATCCATATTAATCCTTAAGAAATCGATATATAATATTAAATTGAATTTGAATCGCCATATAACATAGAATTGCTTATTATTTATGTTTACCATCTTCTTTCACCTTTTCGTTTATAGAAAATAGCCTAAAAAGGTAGTGTAAAGTCTCATTGCATATTTTTTAACTTATATAAATCATAGATTTTTATCATATACAATATTTATATACTTACAAAAAGCAAATACGAATTCAACGGCCCATGTATATACACGAGTTTTAGACAATAGAATTACTTAATTTTGTTAAATTAGTTAAAATTTAGGACATGATGAAAAGGGCTATCATAAAGCTAATACTTGCAACAATTTTCTAGTAGGAGCATTCTTATCAATACTTGATATAAATATGATCTTATGTTATTGTTGATAGAACCTCTCTATTAAAATTTTATTAATCAAGTTTTTATATTTATCAAATGTACACGTATTATAATATCATACTAACATTACCGGCCCGTGTGTATACACGGATTTAAAAGTTAGTATATATATATATATAAAATATTTTACAAGCATATATTATAGGGAATCAATCACCCGATTAAAATGTTGCTTAATGAATTTTTCGATTACAAAAACCTCTCGGATTAATAACATGATTCATTCAAAGAAATTTTACAGTAACGATGATTGAAGCCGACAACTCGATCATATAAATCCATGGCGGAGCTAGGACATTTTATATGAGGGACAAAAAAGAAAATTTTCCGTGTGATTCGGCCGAGCCCATTTGGACAGGAAAAAACACCACCGCACAACGTGAAAAAATACTACACACAAAATACATTTGCACTTTCATTGCACACAAACACTCTCATCATTTTATCACTCTTCTATGCTACCGTCACCACACCGTCAACAAATGGATGAAAATATACGATCATTAAAACCTTAGTACAACATCCATTGAGTTTTTATGCACTATATGTGCACATGAAATTCTCCATTAGTTGTTTGGACTAAATAGTCTTGAGAAAACATAACAAACCTAACAACTTACACAATATATTTACAAAGGGTTGATGTGGGTGGTTCTAAAATGATTAAGATGGAAAGGGTGGTGGATCCTTCAAGATGAATCACCAGGACTGTTGATTAAGAAAGAAGCAATACTTTCTGCAAGCATTAGCTTCTCAATAGCCACCTTCTCACCAAACCTATACGAAAAACAAAGTCTTCCTTGTGATTCGGCCGAGCCCATTTGGACAGGAAAAAACACCACCGCACTGCCGCCCATTGGACTTGCATAATCATATAACTGTTTTAGCGATTGATGAACTTCTCCTATGTATCGATCACCAAGCTTACGCTTGCAATAAAGCTTGATCACAAGCATTGTGCCATGATGTTGTAACCATGACTCGGCTATAGAGTACTTCATCGCGCAATTCCAAGCTGGATTCGTCAGGCCGTGCTTGTCCACCGGAGTTCTCTTTTCCATTTTATCGTTTCCTCCTATAAGCACCTATATATAGTGAAATCAAGTCTCAAATTAAACCACCATTTCAAAAGAATACATATCCAGTCAAGGAGTAACATATTAGATACTTGTGCAGGTAAATATGAATAAAGTATCAGCGTATACATGACAAATTTCTTCTAAATGATTATATCTTTGATATTATGGGATCAAACTTAATCAAGAAACAGAACACAGAAGGTAGTAATATAATACATACCTTGGCATAAACTTTCATTTTGAAAATTCTTCTTACTTCTCTCAAATCATTTGCAGAAATTATGGTCAACTCCAATTTTCTGCACTCCATTTTTTTGCATTTACTAAATTCCTTTCTTTGTGTGTTGAGTGTCAAAGTTTCCAAGTGTCTCTCCCTAGTCCCTACATATATTTATAGAGTGATGATAGAAAGAATAAAAATTAATTAATATAACATAATTAGAGATGACTTTTAGTTAGTAGACTTTGTATATTTAACTACAATTCATATATTAAAATAAATATATAATAATAATGTTATTGAATATAGACCCTCCAAATTGGATTGGAGTAGCAAGTTTTGGTCGTTTATTTGTTGACCAGTCCTTAAGTGCATGATAGCCAACAACCAAGTCTTTGATTTGACCTTATATATGACAATATATATAAGATACATCACAAGTACTTTTAACATTTTTAGTAATTTGTTGATTTGTTCTCTAAAAAGTTAACTAGTAGCTTTTTGTAAGCACAATTAATATAATATTCCATTCATTTGCTAAAAACACCTTTTTTATATATTTATTTTATACCTTTGATTAGTACATATGTTTATAAATTGCTAGGATATATGACCAAATTGATTTATATGATATATATACTTTATATATATATATATATGATTTAACTTGGTACATCATTTAAAAGTATACAAAAAAAAGTCAATAATAATGTTGTAGTTAAGTGTAAAAATGATTATAAGGGTTAAGTTGAAGTTTTAATATTCTAAGAGGAGATAATTCAATACATGGTATGATCAAGAAATTACTATGTGAGTTCATTAGGTTAGACAAGATAGGGTCTACATTAATAATGACTTGCTGGTTGCTGTTGTATATTCCTCCTCCCATTTGCCTTTGAAAATGGATAACGTTGATGAGTATACACAATTATTTTAATGTATAAAATAACATCATTCGTTGATTTACATCTAAATCTAAAACCCTTATAATTAGTTTAAGCTATTAACTTAAAACTTAGTCTTTGTTTTATTGGAAATACCAACTATACCCCTTGAAACGTCAATAATATGTATTTTTGGAAGAGTCAACATTTCATACCTTTAATATTTAACGGTTGATCCTACATACAAAAGAACGTCTCATAGTTATGTTCATACAATATAAATTTTTTAAAGTTCGATACATAATCAAAATATAAGGCTTTAATGAAATGCCACGTAATACACAATATTGACGTGGTACTAGTTGACCAATTCAAATTACCAGCAACAGTTAATTATTTTAGGTAAACCGATACATATAATAGTCATTTTTACCGGTTGAACACATACAGTAAACCATTTGATAGTTCAATGTATACAATAGTAAATTGTTCAAAATTCGATAATCAATACATAAGCAAACTATACACTCGAAAATAATACAATAATACTGATAAAACGTTACAACTCACGTACACAATGTAACCAATTAACCACAACGAACTCAACCACGGCGGGACCAAAACCAAAACGAAGGAAACAAGCCACTTCGTGTACTCTATTTTCCATCACTAATTAATGAAGATCAATAAATTAGCACAATCTTGTAAGAATAATGAGTGACCAGGTTGCTTAGTTATCATTCTTTTCATCATTAGAGATATAGCCTTTTTAATCGGTTTGAGCGATGATGGAATTGTACCTCGTTAGTTTTAGGCTTTCAGTCAGTCTTTCCTTTGTCCGCCTTATGAACTGATATGATATATGTCTAGTTCATACGGTGATGTCAATGCCACGATGTAAGAAAAAAGAAACGAAGAACTTTCAGTTATTAAGACGTGGTCGTATACTGTCTGTATACAATTACCTAAATAGACATATATGCATTTCTATCTATATCCCATAAAAAATTTTCCTCAAATAATAGTTTATTTGTTACTTCTTGTTCGTTTCCTTTTATAACTACCAACACTTGTCGATTCTAGTGACCCATCAATGACCTGTTAGGTTTTCAACATTATATTGGAATCTTGACCAGCCATGATCAATAAACTTGCAAACATATTAACAACTTGCATTATTTATTATTTTTTTTAAATAAACGAAAATAAAATTATAATTTGAAATCAAAGATTCCAATAAGGTGAAAATCTCAGTTAGTAGATAATACTGTATTATATTCTAGCAGAAAAGACAAGCTGGAAACACACGAAGATTATACTAATATTTTTGGGACGATATACTGTCATGCTTTAAAAAGAGACTATTGACCGGGCCTATCGATTGGGCTGCAATATATATTTGGAAGTAAATTATGGGTCGTCATGGATTGTGGGTCCTGTGCAGTTGATCACCATGCACAGGCCCATATCTATCTCTACACGTGGCCAAATCTCAGTATTTACTAATTTAGATACAAGTAATAAAATTGCGACGCAAACTAAGATAATTAACCGATAACCAATATTTGATTATTATGGTGGGAATGAATTGTTTTTATCTTTTCAAAATTAAGTATTTGTACACTTGGTTGATAATTTGCACGATGACCTCAAACTACAAAACACCATGTCAAAAAATTCTAGTTTCGTTCGCAAAACAAACGCACTAGACCTAGAGTATTTAATTAAAAACATGTGGTGTAACTCGACGTATTCAATGGTTCTAATCTAAGCTTTACCTTCAAAGTAATCGTATCTCGAAGACGTACTCGTACTAACATTAACGATCGTTATATATGTCATCTACTTCAATCTAAACATATTTATGTTTGGTTAATTCTAGAGGTGTTTCAGTACTTGGGTAAGAAGTGTAACCAAAAAATAAAATATAAATAAAATCACTCTATATATACGCTAAATTTACAAGTAAAACACATGTAGATATACAGTTTGCATGCAGTCTGGCTTAGAATTTAATAGCTCAAATTGCTAAACAGTAAACACTGAGAAAGTTGTAGAGAAATAAAGGGTGTTGTCTACACCATAATTAAATGAAGAAAAGGCATCCACCACTAGTTTTGATACGTACTGTCCACACAGGCCATGTCAGTTTTTTAATTACAATAAATGATTTACTAACGTATATATAAACGGGTAAACAAAATTATTCAGCTCGAGAACGAGAGTTGTTTAACTAGAAATATTCGAACTCGAAACTCTTACGACGACATTATAACGTTTCATTACCATACAATTTTAGGGATGGTTGAATTGTATACGCGGGGCGGGCGAGAGCCGAGCTACCTTATAGGCAAAAGTTGTACTTGGTTTAGGTGGAGACTAGTCGGGGAGTAGTCGAATTTGAGTCTGTTATATATAAATATATATTTTCAAAATGATACGTCTAGAAATATTAACATCAAATATTAGAAAAATAAACCTTGTTAAGAAACATAAACATAAATATTTAAATACTTCACACAAATAAATATTAGTTATTAGCGCCAGTTTCATCCAATAGGTTTTGTAAAATATTAAAAAAATCCAATTGTATGTAGAAAAGGTTTTCTTAAAAAACCCATTTCTAATGAAAAAATAAAAAAGTTGAACGACTTTTGTACGATTTTGACCGACTTTTACCGACTTTGACCGTTGACTGACTAATCAATCCAAATATATGTTGGACGCATGAGACTACTCCCGATTTTCAATTAATTGCCGACTAGTCGGCCGCTTAAACCAATTTTTACAACCATGCTTATAGGTAGGGTAGTCCTGATTATGGGTCCATTTTGTTTGCGTAGTATAATAATTTGGTTTGAGAAGTGTAATTAATCGCATTTATAAATAATTATGTACTTTATAAAGGTTACCAATTAAAGAAATTAGGATTTCGGCTATTATCAATTCTGAATCTGCCATTCACAAACACACACACACATATAGTAAAAGGATCGGATGAGAAGTAACAATTGGTGAGAACTAGATGCAAATATTAAATACATCTAATAATCTCTAATTATTTTGTTGATATTAGATGCACTTTGTATTTTACATCTATTTCTCATGGTTCTCACCAATTGTTATCATATATATATATATATATATATATAGGAGTCGGTTCCAGAGAGAAGAAAATTTAGAGAGAGAAGAGGGAGAAACAATCTGATTTAGTATTTTAGTACTATGATTCAAATTTTTATTACCTATAACTTTTGAATCATAGAAACAAAGTACTAAATCTTATTAATAAAATATTGAACAACAATTAAATGTAGAATTATAGTATTAAAAATTTGAATGATAGTAATAAAATACTGAATCATATTGCTTCTCCCTCTTCTTTCCCTAAATTTCCTTCTTTTTTAATCCTCCTACTATATATATATATATATATATATATATATATATATAGTAAGATGTTCAAATGAGAACTACGAAAAAATTGAGAATTCTAAGTGATTGTTCAGATATGAAAATTTTAAAATATCTTTAAACTTGTTAATAAGAATCGATAAAATATTAAAAATCGAGAAATTATGTGTTAAAACTTATTTTAACTAACTTTATCAGATTTATTCACATGTGAACTATTCAGTTGTGAACAAATTTTTTCTTTTCTTTTTGCATATTTTATATGTAATTTTGCGTTTTTTTACATTTTTGTTTCTTGTTCAAACAAATATTAATGTTCACATGTGTATAAAGTTAATCACATATGAACAATCGCGTATTCCTGTGGTTCTTACAATTTCTCAACATTTAGTCGTTATCATTTGAACCTTCCTATAATTAACAAATTGACAAGAACCATAAGAACTAAATGCAAAATATAAAATGCATCTAATTTAAAATTATTAATTAAAAATTATTAGATACATTTTGTATTTGCATCTAGTTACCACGGTTCTCACTGGATCCCTTCGATGTGTATATATTTCTGTTACAATATATATTACTATAAGCTATAGAATTTGTGGCAACTTCAATTCTTTCTATTCTTCCAATGAAAAACTCACAAGATTCATTGGTAAAAACATAATGTGAATACCCAAACAAATATTCTCTCCTTTCAATTAAATTCATCAACATTGTGACACTTGTTTCATTTCTTTTTTCATGCATAATTACTTCTCATTCTGTTTTAATACAAATAAACGCTTTGTAAATGAGAAAAAGGGTACATATGATAGCTAGGGAGACAAACACTGAGTTTTAGTAGTGGTGCTAATTAAAAGTAGCTCACACTTCGAGTCTAGTCACTAATCTCAAGATCAAAATTTGAAACACAAACAATAACTTTAGAATCTTTTATTATTAATTATTAAATAAGATCACTAGCACAGAAAATAATGTATACAAGTACATCTCCGTAAAGCATACGTTAATTACACCGTCGGTCGTAAACAAAAATCACTTGTGGGTTTGTCAGGAAATTAGCTTTTATTTTTATGTTAATTCATATATAAAATAAATAAAATTAGTAATTTTTGTATATACTTATACAATATACACTATGCTTATGAATTTATGATCAAGATTGCATTAAATCTTTGTATGTGAAAAAAAGTGGTTCAATGTCTTAAAGTGGATCCGGGCCCACACAGATTGAAGCATAAATTTGAGTTTTTTTTTAATAAATTTTCATTGTTAGATAGAAATGGAGAAAAAGAAGAGAATGGTGGGAATATGGGACGTGAAGCATATGTTTGAAAGTAGTTTAATCATATTCTTTATAATAGGAGCATTGGCGACTACGGCTGTTTATTATGTAAATAGTGATGAACGTGATCATGATTTTAGTCCACCGGTTGTTCATAGGGATAATAACTATGATTCTTTGAATGGTTGCGATTTGTTTTCGGGCAAATGGGTTCATGATAACGAGTCGTATCCGATTTATAAAGAAGTCGAGTGTCCGTATATTCCTGGTGAGTTTGCTTGTGGAAAGCATGGTAGAATGGATTCTAAGTATCAACAATGGAGATGGAAACCTCATGGGTGCAACATTCCAAGGTCAATTTCTCTTTCTCACTAACTTTTTTCTCTTATGGAAGAATAAAATGTATATCAAATTTAAATTGAATTATAATATTGTGATTGAGAGACGGAGCTAGAAAATTTTTTAGCTAGAAAATTTTTTTCATCAGCTTTGATGCTAGTACTTGGTAACGTTTGTGTATCAAAACATAGGTTTATAAGCAAATTAAATACTACTAATATTGTACTAAACTTACACCAAATGTCAAGGAAAAATAACATTTTCTTGATTTTTAGTGTAAATTTAGTACAACATTAGTATAGTTTTGTTTATGAACCTCTGTTTTTCTACATAAACGTCACTAAATTTTAGTTTTGAACCAGGTGAAAAAAATTTCTGGCTTTGTCGTCTCTACTAACTTGAGTTGCAAACTACGAGTTACATAAAGCTTGAGGTGTAATTCAGAACTTTCAAACAATGTGGTTAATTAGTTGTTGCTTTGAGAATGTCCATGACCAATAGCATAGTAATTTAGAATGGATAGATGAAAAACTGCAATCACGGAATAAGATTTGACAAGACACATAAGTTTAGAACGCAACAATTTATTAGTACACACCACATTAATTAGAATCAAGGATGTACAAATTTGACCATCTTGTGCCAAATTTGGAAAACAATCAACAATGGGAGGATGAAGCACGTTTATATGTCAAGATTCAATCAAATTGTATATAGCGCATAAGAATTCCTATGCATGATCCAACGAATTGATATAGGAATCGAATTTGTAACCTAAAGTTTATGACACACTAAGGTTCACTCAGGAGCGACTCAAGGTCTTTAGGGGCCTAAAACGAAAATGATATGTGAGGCCTTATCGATTTGATATAGTTAACTATTTTTCTACATTCAATAAAATTTGTTCAGTAAGTTCCATAGAATATATTTTTTCTAAATTAAAAAAGTCATTTCATCCTTTCACTTGTGATATAATTCGTCTACTTCATCAAATGATTACTAATTTAATATGTTTTCATAGCAAAGAAAAAAAAACTATTAAAACAAGTGTAATTTAAATTTGAAAATAGATCGAGTTATCGACTATTTGTAGACTCGGAGATTTACATTTTCTGCTCTTGATTTATATAAAGGTTTTATCGAAGTTTTTTGCTTGGGATATAGAATATAACACTACTCTATTATATTTTATCCATATTACCTATATCATATACGTCGTATTTTTTTCTTAAAAAATATTACATGATATATTAACAACGAATTTTATGTGGCATTTAACGACCATAGACTAAGTAAACTATTAGATAAAACTCATTATGCAATTCAAAATTAATTCATCAACGAGTCATGTTTCAATGTTTAAGTTGGTAATTAGAGCAATATGATAAATGATAATACGTAAAATGAATGACTGGAGAAATCCATCGTAAAACAAAAAGATTATGATAAATTACTTATGATAGAGAGATGAAAAAGAGAACGTCGTAACCTTTTTAACGCAAATACTTAGAACTAAGTGATAAAAATGAGCCTAGTGTTTTTATCACTTAAATGAACATAATATTTAACGAATTAAACTCGTTGAGACCTTATAATGAGGGTTTTTTTTTTCACATAAGTGAGTTTAATCTCTTAGAGCTTATATTCTATGAGGCCTTAGAAGACCCAAAAAGTCTTGAAGATCGTTGTCGTTATCCTATATTAATACATAACATGGAAATTTTTGGGGCCTTATAAATTCGAGGGCATAAAGCGCTAGCTTCACTGGTCTTACCCTCGAGCCACCCCTGAGTTCACTAATGGCTTTCTCGCTATATAGAACAATTAGGGCTTACATATGGTAATCGCTGATAGTTGATGATTGGTGTATTGCATCTAGAATACGTGTATGTTTTATACGTACAGAGAACAAACTATTACGTGTGCTTCTAACATCACCTAACTTTAAACGTGCTACTCACAAAGTAAAATATTATTGCGTGTGTATTCGTCACAAAGTTAATGGACTAAATATGTTACTGTTTGTTATGAATTTTGCTTTGGCATCTCCTAACTTAGGTGCTACGTACGTATATTATGCCCATAAAAGTTTAAAATGATTATCATGAATAGACGTTAACATATATATAACAAGAAGAAGCCTAGTAAATATAAGCATGATCGCCTAAGTTGTATAATGATGTATGTATTAATTGTTTGTTTGTTGATACTATACACTATATGTTTACGTAGGTTTGATGCAAAAGAAGTTCTTGAGAGGTTAAGGGGTAAAAGGGTAATTTTTGTTGGTGATTCAGTGAATAGGAACCAATGGCTATCAATGGTTTGTATGCTTCAATCGGTCATCCCTCCTGGATTAAAGAAGATGCACAAAGTTGCTAATGTCTCTTTGTTCACCTTTAAGGCATTTGTGAGTTATCCTTAATTCCTCTATTTATTCTCCATCAACTAATATATTTTAGCCTTTTAATTTGTTAGTTGAAAATTCCAAAAATTAGCAAAATAAATAAATAAAATTAAACAATTAAATTACAAGATAATTGGTGCTACACTAATTACAAGATAAATGATAATTATAATTCTTATGAAAACATAATATATTATATAAGCATTTGAGTATTTATTTAATTTTTCTTTTTTTTTTTGAAGAGTCTGACACTACCATAAATTATTTTCCCTGCAATTTATTACTTCCCGACAACCAAAACATGTACGTTATTCGCAAATTTAAGTAGACCTTACAAAATATCAATGACTAGATTGGTGCTTTTAAAACTAGATATTAAATTAAATACAAACATATTCTATTTCAAAGAAGCTCTAGAAGACTACAACCTTAATTATGTTGTTGGGATTGACTCCGCTTTTATACCACTCATTAAAATCGATCACCACCACATTAAATCACACAATCATATGTAAGTCAATAATTAAACGTATAAAACAGAAAAAACACAAAGACACACACTTTTGCATGGAAAACCTCTCAAATGAGTGTAAAAACCACGGGACCAGCGGCCACTTAAAAATCTACTATATACGAACAATATTACAAGAATTGACGTTCCTCTCAACACTCTTGAATATTATCACGTATCCTCACACCACTCTCACATGTAGATTACAATAACGAAATTCGCGTTGTCGTTATTGAATTACTGAGACCACCACACGGAACGGAGGGAGACTCTCATATACTCTTTTGCTAAACCTTCTCACCTAAACCCTACAAATAACTCCTATTTAAATAGGCAAACACCCAACTTGTTTAACTTCTTCCCTAAGTTAAACTTGATCACCAAGATTCTCATTTATATGGAAACTACCAAATTTACTTAACACTAATTTAGGTAATCAAATCAAATCCTTACAAATTATAGGGTGATGATAAATTCACCTAAAATTTTGATAAATCCACTATAAGTGTACATTACTAGCATGTATAGTATAAACTTTGAATGCACAAATATGATAAATTTTTTAAAATACTTGATGAAAATATTACCACTGTTAACTATATGAAATACTTTCCATATAATAAAGTTGGTAGAGAAATATTTTCCTTAACAACTTAGGTTTAGTTAATAACATAAGTACTATAAAGGAAATAGTAATGAATTTATGAGTGTGTTTGTTTGGTATTAATTAAATTGGGTTGTATTGTTGTGAGTGGTACGTGTGGTTGCATTTCAAGTCTCGACCCGTCAATTGTTTTGTAGGGCTCCTTTTTTTATTTTATTTTTAACCTCTGGTAGGGGGTGGGGTTTTGTAACTTTTGTTGCTGTCGTTAAAAAAAAGTCAGAAGATACGAAATATTTGTTACTGAGTTATCGGGCTAATAAACGAACACATGGATGTTGATCGAGATGGAGCTTTCTTGGTTTAGTGTGTAAAATGTAAAAGCAAAAACGTAAAGAAATACAAAAATATATGAGTATATAGATGCACATATATGGCTTTATATGTATGATTTCCGGTAGAAAATATTGGCATGTGCGGTATGGTTTGAAGTTCCAGCTGATTTTGTCTTACACGTCAAGGTCATGGTCAGTTTCTCACCGCCTTCCATGGTTTTTATCGGGTGATTGCCTTTGAGTGGCTATGTGTCATGTTGGGTTTGGTCCGCTTGGATGTCGGGGGTTCTTCATTTGATAGGTGGATTATCACTAGGATCGTGGTCATTGTAGTGTTAAGGTTGGTATTAAGGGTCCTTGTGGTACTAGCGTCAGTGTATTATTAGGGTTGTGTAGTTTTTAGGGTCGTTATGGATGGAATTTAAGTCATACGGAATCAAGTGTTAGGGTCGTTTAAGGGTGTCTTGATCGGATGTATCTATTATTTTCACTATAATTCCTAGCATTTTGCTAGTTTATTTTTATCTATATAATTGTTGCTTTTGAAAAAAAAAATGAAAAAGGGTTTAATAATAAATACATTTTTGAAGAAAACAGAGCTCAAACTTGGTTAGAGATTGAAAGGAAGTTGGAAAAAATAAAAGATAAGCAATGGGCTAGATGGCTTGTTACTCGATATGTAAGAGACAATGGGCTTGGGCCTCGTGGTTTATATGGACTAATATCTACACGATGGACATTTATTTAATAATAACTCTTGCAATACAGAACATGGACTATACCTCTGGTGTTTATGTTTTCATTCTCTTTAGTAATTATTGCTTTTGCACTAATGGTATTACTTGGTTGTTGTTTTTGGTATACTTATATTAACACAAACATTACAGGAATACAATGTCTCAATCGACTTCTATTGGGCTCCGTTGCTGGTGGAATCTAACGCCGATCATCCATCAAAACATAAAAGAAGCGAACGAATAGTTCATATCCAATCCATTGAGAAGCATGCTAAATATTGGGTTAATGCAGATGTACTAGTTTTTAACTCGTATCTTTGGTGGGGGACGCCTACACTGAAAATTTTGTGAGTTCAACATTCAAACTTTAAGTCAAGTCTTTGCTCATTTCGAGTACTGAATTCTAATTAAAATGTTACATATACCCTATTAGATATGGATCCTTTGAAGATTCCATTAAGTACAACATAGTCAGCAACCATGACGGCTATAGGATGGTTTTGGAAAAATGGTCTAAGTGGTTGAGCACTCGAATCAATCATACAAGAACTCAATCATATTTCATGAGTATGACTGCAACTCATCAAAGGTAATATATTTGAAACTTGGCTTCAGAAAATAACACATGTCTTGATTATAATTCATTACGCGTAAAATAAGTTTACATTTTTATTGTACATTTTATTTCAGAGCTGCAGATTGGGGAATTAAAGGCAATGGGAATTGCTTGAATGAAACAGAGCCAGTAATGAAAGATCATTTTTGGGAAAGTGGGTCAGATTTGAAAATGATGAGAATATTAGAGCTGTCATTGAACAATTTGAAAGCAAGAGGGGTGAATCTGCAATTAATGAATGTAACACAACTAACACAATATAGGAAGGATGGACACCCTTCTATTCATAGGTTGTTTTATTCTAGATTAAAAGCCAAACAACTGTCTAACCCCTTAAGATATGCAGATTGTACACATTGGTGCCTTCCAGGTGTCCCAGATACCTGGAATGAGCTACTTCTTGCTTATATTCTTCAAGGATTTAAATAGCTTTAGGTTCTTTAGTCAAAGTACATTAATTCATTGAACAGAATTCAATTTCTATATCATGAAATGTAAATTTTATTCCTTTTGAATATGATTTCATGCATGATGCATCACATAAAACTTGCCTTGTGGAACTTTTAGGCGGCCCAAATCTGCCAGTGTCACATTTCCATAATGTGAGAGACAAATCAGGTTCGTCTACTATGGTGTCTTTAGTTTGCTATGCTTGTTCATGTTTTGTTTCTATTATTCTTTGTTATGTTCTGAATCAGCATACTACTACGCTAATACCTCTCATTTATTGATGTCAGGTGTTCTTGGATTGATCCTTTACAAGATCTTAAAAAAGCTATAGTATAGTGATTATGAGGTAGAATTTGGATTACCGTTTCAGCATAATCGAAGCAGATAATGGGGGCTCGAACAAGGGACGCTAGCTATCATCTAACGTTCAAATAAAACTATTTTTTTAACAACGGTAGTATTAAAAAGACATCTAGCAAGAAGCTAGAGCAAGAAAAGTTACATGGAACAGAGAAGAGTGGAACTTGGGTCACAAGTCCACTCAACCCAATTTACATTGATTTTCCGGCATCTAGTCGAGATCCAAAGAAAAGAAAGAAGTTTTACATCATCCCCTAGCATATCACTTCTCAGCTTCCTAGCGTTGAAAGTGGCATCATTCCTATGCCTCCAAATGATCCAAAGGGTAGTACGAACCACAACATCAAAGACTCCCTTTTGTCTTTCCGGAACATAAACTATGTTCGTCAAATTTAGGATATCATTGAAGTTATGAAGACGCGGGTTCATGATTTTCACCAATGAAAGCTATCTTCCCATAACTTTTTTGCAACTCGACCTTCTAAAAAAATATGAGATTCTGTTTCAAGGTCATCATCACATATCAGGCACCTTGTTGAGTGAAGATCGATATCTCGTGCATCTAGATTTATCCTTGTTGGAAGTCTTTCTTTCACCAAACACCAAATGAAAATGTTGACTTTAAGAGGATGAGATTTATTCAACCTAAATTCAATTGGTTGTGGAATACCTGAATTTAAGAGAGAATTCTCTATAATGTAATGACGCATGACTTTCACATTGAAAAGTCTAGATGTGCCCAATTTAAAAGCCCATGTGTCGGGTCCACTTAATAAGCCCAATCCCGAAAGTAAACTTTGAAGATCTCCAAATTCAATCAACTCCGGGTCATCTCCAAGTTGACGACGCCATGCCCAATTATTAGGCAAAAAATCCCGTCTCTTTTTTACATCTTTTACTTACCATAACTTCCTTTCGAGTTTCCAATTGAAAGAGCCTTGGGTAATCATTCTTTAAGGTTGTATTACCAACCCAAATGTCACCCCAAAATTTGATATCTTTGCCATCACGAATATTCTTTTTGAATAAAGATGGTAAGTTAATATTAACTTTGAGAAACGCTTTATTCAAGTTCAATATTTGTTTCCAAATACCCGAATAATTTGAGGTTTGATCCAAACGATTAAATCCACCATCTTTACCATAAATTGACTTAATAATCTTGCACCAAAATGCATTTGGTTCAACACGAAATCTCCACTACCATTTAGCAAGCAAAGATTGATTGCTAGAGTGGATACTACCAATGCCTAATCCTCCTTTATTTATTGGCAATAACAATTTGTCCCAAGCAATTCATGCCATTTTAGAATCATCCATTGAACCACCCCAAAAGAAGTTTCTTCGAATACCTTCTAATTGTTTTAAAACTTTTTTTGGAGCCTTAAAAAGAGACATGTAATAAGTACTAAGACTACCAAGCACCGTTTTGACCAATGTAAGACGACCACCAAAAGATAATGTCTTGGCTTTCCAATTAGACAATTTTTTCTTAAACTTATCAATAATTGTAGTCCAATTAGAGATTTTATTCATATTGGTACTAATGGGGAGATCAAGATAAGTAGTAGGAAATTGCAATGGTTGACAACCAAGAATAGAAGGAAAATTACTAACCTCACATTGAGAAACACCAATGCCAAATATCTTACTTTTGGAGAAGTTAACCTTCAAACCGGACGCCATTGGAAAGCAATTTAAGATTCTAGAAAGGTTCATCACATTGTCAAATGACCATTCACCCATAAGGAGTGCGTCATCGGCAAATTAGAGATGTGAGATTGAAACTTTATCTTTACCAACTTCAATACTACGAAAGATTCTTTTATATTTTGCATCTTCAAGAGTAACATTAAGAGATTCAATCGCCAAAATGAAAAGGAATGGTGATAATGGGGCGCTTTGTATAAGTCCCTTTTAAATTTCAAATTCAAGAGTAAGGGACCAGTTGACAAGAACCGAAGCCCGGGCTTTACTAAGGCAACCACTAATCCACTTTCTCCATTGTTGACTAAAACCCATTTGATTCATAATTGAATCCAAAAATGACCAATTAATCGAGTCAAATGCCTTCTCAAAGTCGACTTTAAAAAACATGAGCCTTTTCTTCCTTTTCTTTCCCCATGATATGATCTCATCAATAATTTAACTAATACTAAAAATTACTAATATTAGTTTTGGTATTAGTTATATAATGTCAGATTGACTAGGGTATACGTCCTCAGCTCTACGTATGTCAATAGTATAGACCTAATTACATAGATTTAAAAGTAGACGTACTTTTCTTATTTGTTGATTTTTTTTTCTCTCTAAATCTTATCCAATCAATTTTTACATCTAGCAATCACATTTTTAGGTCAAGATAGACCTACAAGTTTAAGTTTATGTCTACCTGTTAGGATCGACTTGATCACAGTCAAGATTACACAATTAAAGCTTTGAATACTTAATAAGAAATTTGCGGAATAATGCTTGCTAAGTTTTGAAAATGTATAGCTTATATAACAGTTTGTAATACAAAATGTAATAAACAAAACACAAGAGTTTTTATATCAAGAGCTTCAATATTATTACTTGAATAATACGAATACACTGATTGTATTGGGGTTACAAGAACCTTGAAGCTAACTACATTTGACTAATCTATGAAAGTCTGTTGAACTATATCACAACTGATCTATCTTTATACACAAACTTTACAACTCCAACCATACCTCTAAGGTATGGAACTCTACTTATAAAATATATAGTTCCTATTATAAGTGATTGTAATTAATGCATGGAAGTCAACCTATCTAAACGTGGTTTGTTGCCGTAAAGCATTCCATGCTTTGCTGCGCATGCTTTGTAGAGATTAGGTAACTGCAGGCTCACTAAGTCGCATATCCACTGGACATGGCCAGCAGTAGAAACATTGGAAATCAGACGAGCAGTACTAACTCCAGAAATCCATCAAGCAGTATTAATCTTGAAACTTGGTCTAGCAGTACTAAGTCTTGAATGTGCTGGCAGTAAAAATTCTTGCAGCAACATTAACTTGAACTAGAATTAGAAACTTTGACCAGCAACATTAACTAACACTACCTATCATTTTCCGCTTTCAAAACATTGATTCTGCATCAGTTATATGATATCTTTATTCGGTAGATATTTTTAAATTTGGCATGTTTGATATTCCTTTAGATACTTTGGACTTACTATATATAAATTGAAAAATTAAAGTGACCTATTCTTGGATATCCTGTTGAAATGTTGCAAGCTAATTAAGTTAGTTGAATTATTTGGTGAACAGAAATGTGTTGGTTAGAATGAAATCAAGAATGAAGCGACTCCTTACCGCACCTCAATATTGTGGGGACTCGAACAAAACATCACTTATCATTACTTTTTCTATTCTTTTCTAAAATGAATTTGAAACCGAACAAACAAAAAAAGAGGTACTAGTGGTCTAAAGTTTTAATAAGGTTGGAAAATTGCTATATTAAAATATACAAAATACAAATACGGAGTATTATTTTGACACATACTATACATTCTTTGAAACAAAGTTGTTGAGCAATTCTATATAATCAATAGTCCCTGCTCGATCAATCCCTAGATTTTTCTCAATTGCCAACCCATTTAGATATTTTGTGACATTATGGATCACAATTACGACTTCAAACAACTTAAAATAAAAAATACGGAGTATTATTTTGATAACTGACAGTATGACACAATTAAATGAATAGTCAACAATACTTTACATGTAATAATTACATTAGAAAAACTATTGAACACTTCTAGAAAATGTAAAATATAAGTAGGTTTCGTATTGGCACAATGGAAGAAATTTTTATGCAGCTTTGACTCCAAATAGAGTTCATGTGCATCAATATCACATGCCTACAAAATTAGTACAAAATGAATTAAGATTCTTGTACGTGTGTCATTTTTTTCTTCTGATTCTTGCTTTTTAAGTATAACGATCATTTTTTCTTTCCAACATTGAATCTATAGCACAAGAAATATTTATATGAGTCGAATGATCTGAAAAATAGATGGCCATGTGCGTTTACACATGATTCATTTTTTGATATTCTCCGTTGATTACTTTAAATTGAAAATAAACATACTAACAATTAAAATCTCCGTGTAATAAGGATAACTAATGATGATGTTGGGAAAAACAATGATCAAACCCAAGTTATAAATCTGATGAGTCAAAATCTAACTCAGCTGTATTTGGGAAACACTTAGTGATTTCCCGAGTCTGTGTTTCTGAGTCTGTGCTTCACAAACTGAAGAAATCTCACAGACTGAAAGCCGTGCTCTATTTGAAGACTTATGAATTCATCGTCTGAAGAATGAAGATTGAAGACAGAAGACTTCATAGACTGAAGATCACAGACTGATGATCACAGATTGAAGATCACAGACTGATGAGCACAGACTGAAGAGCACAGATTGAAGAACAAAAGTACAATTGTACAAAAGAAGTTCTTCATTCCTTAGGCTACGGTACAACTAAAGAGATGTTTGAGTAAAGTCAAACATTGAAGAAAGGTTTCTTTTCAGCAAAGAAACCTTTTACTTTTTGCTTTTTCTATTTCCAAGAAAAGCAAAAAGGAAAGAGTGCAAAGTTGCCCAACAATTGGTATCAGAGCGAATAAAGATTTAATTATTAATTATATATCTAACGATCAAAAGGAACCCAGTTTTATCAAACTATCTTCAAAACCCATTTTCTCTACATTTTTTTCTTTGAAAAATGACTTCTTCTATTGCTATGGCTGGGAAGGGAATTCCAATCTTCAACAGTGTAAATTTTACCCACTGGAAATTGAAAGCTGAATGGTTTCTTGCTAGCATTCATGATGAAATGCTTAGAGTCATTCAGTAGGGACCCATTATTCCCGGAAGAATAGTTCCTGCAACTTTAGATGCAAATGGTATTATTGTGACACCTGAAAAATTTGTTGAGGCTCCCAAAAATACCTGGATTGATCTGGACAGGCAGCTATATGCATTAGACTTTAAAGCCAAATCCATTATGGGCAATGCAGTTATTGAGCCTATCTTTGCTAAGATATCTGGCTGTAAAATATGCTAACTGACCAATATGATGGTGTTAGTTTAGTACAATCCCAAGAGAAAAAGAATCTCATAAGAAATTATGAGAACTTCTCTGCTGGTCAAGATGAGTCATTAACTGATATTCATACCAGATTTCAGATCTTAATCAATGATCTTGAAAGGTATGATATCATCAAAGGACAGTTTGAAATCTGTACAAAATTTGTTGATGTCATTCCAAACACTTTTTCTGAAGTCATTACTTCATTAGTTGTAAGTGAAAAATTGGAGACATATGATCTATCTGGCTTGTTTGGACTTTTGTTAAATTTTGAAGAAACCAAAGCCAGAAAAGATCTAAATGCCAAAAGGATTGCAAAAGATCCATTTGTTGCCCTTGTTGCAACAACAAGGAAAAATAGAGAACTTTTCTCTAGAGCAGATTATCATCTAACTCTTACAGACTCAGAATCAGATGATGAAACTGAGTCTATAGAAGCTGAAATGGCATTACTAGCCCAAAGGTTAGAAAGAGCAAGATTCAAAGGTTCAAAAGGAAGGCCAACTTTTGATCCTAAGAAAGCTACTTGCTATAAATGTGGGCAAATTGGTCATATTTCTGCTGACTGCAGAGTGAAGATTGCAGAATCTTCAAGTTCTGATAAGTGGGCAGAAAAGGCCAAGAAGTACAAAAGAAAGTACTTCAACTCCAAGAAAATTGGAGAGAAACAGCAACCAAAGAAACTAGAGAAAGCTTTGGTTGTTGAACAGTGGGTTGATGAAGAATCTTCATCATCTGAGGATGATGAGGATATGTGCTTAATGGCTATCACAGAGAGCCAGTTTGACAAAGATGTCAAATTTGCAGAAAGAGCATGTGTTCATTCAGATTGGGACAGGGGATCTGCTTACAATGTAAATCATTTCAAACTTTACTATAGTGATGCAGAAAAATAAAAAATGTTTGAACACACCTATGTGGACTTTTTGAAAAGACTTGAGGAAATACAAGATTTAAAAACTAAACTCAGTTAAGTTCAAAAGTATCTACAGTCAAAAGTGAATGAAATAGGCCAAAATAAACAGTATAAACATGAGCTTGATGCTCAATATGATATTCTCAAAAGGATTAGTCTGGAAAAAGAAGCTTATAAAAACAAAGATGATCATTATGAGAAGATCTGTAGATCTTGGTGTATTTCATCACTTAAAAATGTGGACTGTTTATCCAAACAGATTCCAGCTCAGATACAAGCGGTCATAGGTGATGAGTTTGATCTTAAAAGCCATTTACTTTCAGAAATAAACTCAAAACCTACTATATTTGTACCTGAAATTTTACCTCATAGTTTTAGTCATACTGTGGGAGATAAAGTTAAATTGACAAATGTCTTTGTAAGACCAAAAATAGTCGCTAAAGAACTAGTATATGAGACAGAGCCAGACTCTGAAGACACAGACTCAGAAATCTCAGTCTGTGAAACTTCTCAATCTGAATTGCCTGAACTTATAATCACTAATGAATCTTTAGAAACTACAGAACTTGAAAAGAGAAGATTTGTAAAAGGCAAAGTTAGTATTCCCACAGTACAATCTTCAAATAGACAAAAAGAGGTAAAAGGAATTAAGGATAAACAGAAAGGTTGCAAGATGTTTGAACCTTCCACATCTCAGTCTGTAGCTGGTCCAGAAAAAAATATGCCAAAGGACAAATTTAAAGGCATAAAATCAGCAACAAGGGAGTTAAAAAGATCTCAGTCTGTGAGATCTAACTGTCACTCTGGAAAAATCAATTTTCAGTCTGATAAACTTAACTCCAAATCTGTTAGTGTTAACTCTCAGTCTGACTCTCAAAAGTCTATTTTTAACAACCATACTGAGACCATTAAGCTGCTTAGTGAAAACTTAATGAAGTTAACCACAGATTTTACAACATTTGTTGGGTCAAAGCAGGATTTTAACAGAGGATTTAGTGTAAATAATATCCCAAAATCCAAAAGGACCATTATGTTGGACAGAAAATTTCACAACTGTGGAAATCTAGGACATGAGGGTATTAAATGCACAAAGTCCATTTTTAAACAACCAAAGGTTGCTTTGACTAAACAAATGACAACTACAAACGACAAAGTCAAAACTAGAGAGGTTAAAAGTCAACTTTACATGCTTGGTTCCAACAAAGCTGCTAAAGAATTGACTTCAACCAACTCTAAAAAACCCATCAAAAGATGGGTTCCCAAAAGTAACTAATTAATTTTGTTTGTCTTGTGCAGGGTAACAAAAAGTGGTACCTAGATAGTGGATGCTCAAGACACATGACAGGTTCTTTGGAGAATTTTTCAGAGTTTGTAGTGATAATTGTATCATAGTATACTACTTGGATCGTATTCAAACAATCTGTGTGTGTTTGAATACTTTGTTTTCTTTGAAAGACAAACCATTTATTGTGAATAAAACTTTAATTCATAATATATTCTGTTCTTTAATTAATCTTGTTTTCCGCCTTGATTAATTAACCTGTTTGATATAACTTAGATATAAACTAATGTATTAAATACTTGTTATTTAATCTGTATCTAAGTTTTGGAACCTTTAAGACTTAACAGATAATTATCATAATCATCCCTAAACTTTCAAAGCTTTGCATCAAGAGTCAAGATATAAGTCAACATATTAATAGACAAAATATTCGTTAATTTCGGATGGTATATTTTGCATGTACAAATTGCAACAAGTATCGAAAAAACGCACTTGTTATAATGTGTGATAACAAAATAGCAAAACTTAATTTGTTAAATAGATTAAGATTATCAGTCAAATTGCGAAGGACAATTTTAAAATTTTTATTTTATTTATTGACAAATTAAATTATAAATTTATAAAGGCCTTTAATTTAAAATAGAGTTAATTGCATGGATGGTCCATATGGTTTATAACACATTCACACTCGTCAATCACAATACTTTGTTTTATGAATTGGTAGTTCAAAAAGGGCAAAAGTTGTTGCACGTTTGGTTCTTCTTCAAACTAAAATGATTAACATACCCTTATCCTTCATCTTTTCCCCCTTTTTCGAACTTGATCGAAGCTCAAATTTTGCGCGTTTGGTCCTTTTTCAAACTAAAATGACTTCGATCAAGAACAAACACTACCCGAATTTTATCTTTAGCCTTGATTCTTTATTTGAAGGGAATAATGTCAAGAAATGCATCAAACTTAGACACGATTTTAATTGTGTGTATCCAACTTTTTTTTTCTTCTATTGTGTATATTTAACTTTCAGGAAATGTATTTTTGATGTATTTTGTTGATGTGTCATCTGTTTAAGGTGGCACGTGACATATGTAAAGATTGACACATCATCAAAAGTACCACTCCCTTCGTCTCATTTTTATTGTCCACCTTATTATTTCTGTCTGTTCCAAAACTATTATCCACTTGAAAAAAAATAACTATTAAAATTAATTAAACTTCATATTCTACCATCATTTATTACTCACAATCATTTATTTCTCAATAAAATTCAGTTAAACTTTGACTTGAATACAAAGGCAAAATAGACATTCATACGATCTATCATAAATCCAACAAAAAAAGTTAAGGGACAATAAAAGTGGGACGAAGGGAGTATATAATATATTAAAGTACATTTTTTGAAACCTGAGTACACACAATAGAAAAAAATAATAATTTGATGCACACAATTAAGATCGTGTCCAAGTTGATGCATGCGTTTTCAGACACTAATCCCTATAGTTAAACATATCGTTTTGACATTACTCAATTAATGATATCGATAATGAAGGGATCCAGTGAGAACTAACAATTGGTAAGAACCGCGAGAACTATATGCAAAATACAAATTGCATCTAATAATCTCTAATTATTTTATTTGAAATTAGATACATTTTATATTTTTCATTCACTTGTTATCGTTGTCACCGGACCCTGGATTTAAATTAATTTTATGTAATTGATTTGGTTGACTTTGATGTCACATATATGGAGTATTAGTTTCTTTCCTTTTCTTTTTATAGTCATCATATCAATGCTTTCCTAATTTCCTCACAAAGATAATTCCATCATTCTATCAATAGCATATACTATACTTGAATTGAATTTTTGTCACGCTTCTGAATTCAAAACAATTGACTTCCTACAAAACGACTCGATCTTTAATTACCTAAAAAGCAACCAATTCCATCTTCTTCATCATCTGTTTAATTCAGGTGTTTATCTAATTTTTGGATTAAGGAAAGAGTGCGGTACCAACGATACAATAGCGCGATAGAGAGATGAGGAAGAAGAAACAATTGGTAGGAATATGGGAACTGAAGCATATGATTATTGAGAGTATTTGTATGATGTTGTTGATAATTGGAGCATTAGCCACCATAGTTTTCTACTACATGAACATCCATGAAGAAGATATTAAGATTAATGCGAAAGGAGTTAATAATTACAGTACTAATTATGTTTATGATTCACTAAATGGGTGTGATTTGTTCTCTGGAAAATGGGTTCATGATAACAACGCATATCCTCTCTACAAAGAATTTGAATGCCCCTATATTTTTGGTGATTTTGCTTGTGGAAAATACGGTAGAATCGATTCCGACTATCAACTATGGAGATGGCAACCCCATGCTTGTAACCTTCCAAGGTCCCCTCTCTCCCTCTCTATCACACACAACACACACTAAAAATGTAAGTGTAAATGTAAGGCATGCATGAATAAAAATTAGAAAAACCCTGATCATTTAATTTGTTGGTACTGTACTTTTTTAGGACCGTGAATAGCTAGAATTAATGTACGATCGAAGTTCAATTTCGATTATTGTATACGAGTAGGGCGTTTTGGATTGCATATCTAAACACGGACTGACCTGCTTAATAAACACTAGTATAAAAGTTGATATATCTGCGTATTTATTAGGAATAAACACTTGCAGATGTGGGTGATAACGTATAAAAATTAGTGTATTTATTTTGTTAAGTAGATAAGTTGATGAGTGAGACTGGAAATTTCATGTGGTTCCCTTGGTTTCGTAGATAAGTGCTTGACGAGTCATCATACACGCATGTCTAATTTGTTTGCTATTGAACCGAATTGAAACTGACAGTTTTTTGCTAATAATAAAAAAATTAAAAGTAATTCAGAAAAAACAAATGAGTCGGAACAAATTTTTTTTCTTTCCATTACATTAAGTCCCGCTTTCGAGTTATTGACAAGAAGAAAGTAGAAGACGAGGAAATAAAATGGTAGAAAACAAGATAAAAAGGGATATACTTCTGATCAATTCTTTGTTCTGAGTTGGAAAAAAAAGATTATTTATTTTGTGTTGCAACTTTCCGAGTTGTAGAGAAATGAAAGGAAGTATCAAATTTAAAACTGTTTTCGACTCCGTCCTTTCATTTCTTATCTTTTTTTGAAGAGAATATCAGGAGAGAAGATATAATTTTCCTTCCACGTCTTTGTTTTTCTTTCAATAAAAAAATTGAAATGCAGACCTCTTTTATTTTGTTTTTAGTTCTTTTCTCTTCTTTAAAAAAACAAACTCGAAAGCTCCTAACAATTCTAAAAGTTGTTCATATGCGTTATGATTTTCTTGTCATGCTGCGAGATTCATGTATGTCTTCATGTGTTTAGTTATTTCAATACATTAAATATCATAACATGTCAAATAAAACTATTGCCAAACTATATTATTAGTAGTTGTATTATATTGTTATGTACTTTTAAAGAAACGGGAAGGTAGGAAATTAACTCAATTATTTCAATGAATTATTGTTTCCATATAATAATATTAATAGTAATAACTAAATTAAAAACTATAATATCATAAAATGATGTAAAACAACAGCAACAAATACTCAATCCCGCATTAACGAGATATTTAGATTTAAGACGTAGACATTTATTCGTTTACCCGAGGTAAAAAGACTACTTATAAGAATACCTCCGGTCAGCATGATTGAATATATCCGACATAAAATGATTTCAAACAAAAATCCAAATATGTCTTTCTTGAAAAATAAGAAGAAAAAGGTTTAGTAATACTCATGTAGTTTGTTAGATCTGAGATGCTAATATTACCTATATCTATTTCATTTTTTTAGAACCGTAAACCTACAATTTAATCCACATACAATTTCGAATATTTGCCTGGTATTACTACATTGTCCTGAATCCTTATAAGTTTGTTACCAATTTGCACAAAATTCTACTAAAGCTCCTTATTTCTCCATATATGCATATTGCCTAGCTTAACCAAAAGTGTAAGAGTTAAGTGCTTCTATACATAATAAACTATACGTTGACTTATATTTCTATATATGTAAAAGTTTTCAAATCAACACATAATATAAGTCGTTTTTGTTATACCAAGCAACGTATAATTTGATACATTTACAAGCATGCACTTAACGTAAAGTATAATATTTAGTGTCTTCTTATTTGATTGACGAATGTGACCTCCGAGATACATATGAACGATCGATCAAGAGTTAAATTTTCATATGAACGATTGATCAAGAGTTAAATTTTCTCCAAATCTGTCATGTTAAATTAAATCCATTATTATAATTTACTTACATTTAAAACCAGGATCCAAAGTTAAAAGCAGAACCCTAAATTATTCAAAAATAACTTCACTTGATAATATATTCTTTCTTTATTGGTTATTATCTATATCTATGTAGGTTTGATGCAAAAGAAGTTCTTGAAAGGTTAAGGGGCAAACGGATAATTTTCATTGGGGATTCAGTGAATAGGAATCAATGGGTGTCAATGGTTTGCATGCTTCAAAGTGTCATCCCTCTTGGACTCAAGAAGATGCAAAAAGTTCCTGATGTTTCTTTGCGTACCTTCAAGGCATTTGTGAGTACAAATTATTTCAACATCCTTCAAGTAGTGCACTTATGCTATATATCTTTTTTTTTAAACATAAGAATTCATATTCATATTGATGCACAATATATCCACAGGAATACAACGTTTCGATAGACTTCTATTGGGCTCCATTGTTGGTTGAATCTAATGGTGATAATCCGACGAAGCACAAAACAAATGATCGCATAGTTCGTTTCGATTCCATATTGCAGCATGCTAAAAATTGGGTTAATGCTGATATATTAGTCTTTAATTCGTATCTTTGGTGGAGAATGCCTACACTAAAAATCTTGTAAGTTCACATTGTTGAAGCCAACATTATCAGCCTTACTTTTTCTTTTGCAATTCAGTTCTAAAATTATCATTTCCTTCCCAGGAACGGATCATTTGAAGATTCTTTCCAACAATATGACATAGTTGATAACCATCGTGGTTATAGAATGGTTCTTAAAACATGGTCTAAATGGCTACGTACTCATATAAATCATACAAGGACCCAATCTTATTTCATGAGTATGACTGCAACTCATCATAGGTAACATATTCTATAACGAACATAGTTTCGTATACTTATTTTTAGTTGGATTCGCAGTATGTATATATTTATAGTTTTACTCAAAATTTATGTTTTAGGGGAGTTGAATGGGGTATGAAAGGTGAACAGAACTGCTTGAACGAAACAGAGCCTGTAATGAGAAATGAGTTTTGGGAAAGTGGATCTGATTTGAAAATGTTGAGAATATTAGCGTCATCATTGAAGAAGTTGAAAGCGAAAGGAGTAAATGTGCAAATGATGAATATTTCGCAGTTAACACAATATCGAAAAGATGCACATCCTTCAATTCACAGGTTACATTATTCTCCGTTAACGGAGAAACAACTATCCAACCCATCTAGTTATGCCGATTGTTCACATTGGTGTCTTCCTGGTGTTCCTGATGTTTGGAATGAGCTACTTTTGACTTACATTCTGCGAAAACGTTACTAAGTTGATATTGTTGTAGATGGATTATTGTGATTATGATGTAGATTACAACTAAACGAACACAGATTAATCCTGTTGATATCCTGAATGCCAGGAACAATCCCTTCTAACGCATGTGATTCAAAACAATGTCGCAGTTAGGATAAAATTCAACTCAATTGTTTATCACATATTGAGAGAAAACTCAAATTTCATAACTCTCAAAAACTAAATTGTTCAGTCACACCAACAAACCCTAAAATGAAAGCAGAAATTCGAAATGGGCCAAAAAATATAAAATGGGCCCTAACTTATTCTAGAAAGCATTTTTGGGCCTCGAAGTTGATACCAAGAGGTGGGTCTCGTTCCAAGCTTTGATTTGACAGTTCGTGGGCCTAAAACGAAGCCTCGTAACCCAAGTTATGACCATTTTTATGAAGCCCTTTGCTAACACGATCATGGACCTCCATAAACACCAATGCCCGATCTTCAACACTTGGACCCGCATCAGATTCTTTGAACTGTATATTTGTAATTCAACTCTCGTTATGTATGAAATGTATATTCGATTTATTTTTACTTACAAACGATATCACTTTTGAGTTGTTAAATAAATGGAAATAGTTTCGATACACTATTTCTTGATGGTAACCTAGTGGTGAGAGACATGCGATATAAAGGTAGAGGTCAGGGGTTTAATCCACATCCTCATGTTAGAACTGAGAGAGGCTGTAGAACTGGTCGATGAGGTCGCCAGAGGATTGGGTACATTTTTTTTTAATTAGTAATGACACTGATTGGATCTCAAAAAAATTTAGAAAACTAACACTCCCTTCGTTCCATTTTTATTGTCCAGATTAATATTTTGGTCTGTCTTAAGAAAAATATTTATTTGCAAAAATAACTATTAAAAATTATTAAACTTCATAATTTACCCTAATTTGTTATTTCAAATTATTTATTTTATAAAATAATTTAGTCAAACTTACCTTGAATATAATAACAAAATTGACATTTATCTAATATATCTTAAGAGGTAGGTTCAATGTAGAATGCTAAAAAGGTGTAAAATGGGAGAACCAATAGGATTGATTCATTTCCTTTAAAACCCAATTTCCACTCGTATCTTTAAAATCAAATATCTCATAAACGACATGATCAAATAATATAAAAATTACATATTCGAAATCAGCGTCTTTTTCTCTTCGATTAGAGATCCCACAAGCTATACTTTCGACAATTTTTTTTTTTATTTTCATTTTTGTTGGGTCGTAGAAAATGTGACTTATATAATCACATGTGATTTATGAGTAAATATAACTAGTACACGACTATTCATCAATTGTGGATGTTAATTCACACATGATTACTTATTCATTCATATAAACAAATATAAATAAGATTTTATGAATTGCATTCGTTAGGTTTAATCACATGTGTTTTTCAAATGAATTATGTGATAATATAATTCACATGTGATTTCACATTTATATTTATTTACATGTATAATTATAAAAAAATATTTAAAATTCGTATTTATTTACACTTTATTCAAATGTGATTACTAATTTAATGTTTAATCACATGTGATTATAACTAAAAAATTTTCTGAAGGTTTATTAAATCATCAAATAAATTATTTTTATGTGATTTTAAACTTATTTGTAAATTTGATTATTCACATGTGATTATAGATAGTGCTTTAAAACTTATAATTTGATTGTAAATATATTCACACGTGAGTGTTAAATTACACGTGATTTATTATTACGAATTTAACATACCCATTAAAAAACGAAAAAAAAAGTTCGTCGAAAGTATGTCATGTATCTCTAATTAAAGATAAAAAGACACTGATTTTAACAGTATAATTTTTATAATTTATGGATATACGATTTGTGAGATATTTAGATTTAGAAAAAAAAGTAAAAATGGATAATTGGAATTGAGAAATTCTATTGGTTCTTTCATTCTACATTTTTTTAACATTCTACATTGAACTTTTCTCTATATCTTAGATACAACAAAAATTCTTAGATGACAATAAAAATGAAACGGAATGAGTAATATTTTGAAACCATCTTCGATTAACGTAAATTACTTAAAAATATATCATGTAATTTATATGTCCTTTTCTAATCATACACTAGTAGACAGAAAAAGAGTTGTTTTCATTTAATAATTTTAAATTTCAAGATATTAATCATATCACATGGAAGAGAAGAAGAATAACCAACTACTCTTACCTGTTTTAAGAAAAATAATACTCTGTAATACGTTTGTTTAATTATCTAATTTGTAAAATAATTACTCGTACTTGTGTTATTCAAATAACCAACGTGTTACCTGTAACGCAAGAATAATGTCCGAAATTATTGAAATGGTCAACCTTTTCTAAAAAAAAGTCAAACACAACAATCAAATCAAATATAGTCACCAAAAACCATAAATCACACACACTTTCTCTATCTAGGAATCATAATGATTCAGAGATGGCACAAGAAAAAAACCCAACTTCCATTCATAGCAATCATTTTCTTCTTATTCGTTCTTTGTACACTTTTTTTTAACGAACGCAGATTTCAACAAATTCACCGGAAAGATGATGATGTTGTCGGTGGTGTTGTTCATAATGATGTTAAGAAACCATTTTCATCTAAATCAACACATTTTACCCCAGGTTTGTGTTACTGCATGCTATCTATTTGATGAAATGTCTGAAAGAAAGTTTATTATTATTATTATTATTATTATTATTATTATTATTATTATTATTATTATTATTATTATTTCAATAGGGTTTATTTGTGGACATTGTAGTTGTGTTTTTATTGTGATATAGTCTGCTTGTTGGTCTTGGAGAATGTGTTTTATGTTGTAGAACATATCAAGTTTCCATTACTGGGAATTGAAGAATCAACTGTAAGTCATAGGATGCTCTAATTATCTACACCTGTAACATTATGAGATCTAATATGGTAACTGCATCTGCCAAACCATATTTTAGGGGTGTTTGGATGTGCACCGAAACTGATTAGTGTAAGTGATTATTGTGGTTTTTGATTGTTTAGGGTCAAAGTAATCAGATTTTTAAGGATTGGGTACGAGAATTTACCCAAATACTGCTTGCCTATTTCTACATTTATGAGTAGTTTGGATATGTCATCTGCATTTTGAAATTGATTATGATGTTATTGAATAATTATGTTTAATAATCTGTTATTATAAAACGGGTTGTAAGATGTAGTGTTTGGATTTTGTTTAAAATTACAATAAAGTAATTAGATGTTTGAGTTTTTGACACATTCTGATAAAGGTATTAATAGATAATGTGACCAAAGATGACTTTTTTTGTGAAAAGGGAGACATTTTTGTGTAATAAGATTAAAATTTTCCAAAGTTAAGGTAAATAACAATCATAATGTCGCAACTAGTATGAATATACCCTTAAATAATCAGTTTTGTTGCAACTAGTATGAAACAGGGCCTTGAAAAAAAAAAAGATTTTCAGAAGTAGAATTTGTCTGTCCAAGCTTTGGAAATTAATTTTTACGACTTCAAATCGCAATAATAAGATTAACATTTGCAAAACACAAATCCGTGCACTCTCTTAATGATCTGATTAATTACTTATTCACCCAAACTCTTCGTTGTGACTTTAGAAAAGTCATAGGCTTCAACTCTAAAAGGGCAATTCATTTCAGTGGTTTTGGATAGATTCAGTACCTGCAACGCTACAGTAAAGTACAATGGACGGAAAGCGGAGTGGGACATTCCTTTGCGTCAATCTAATAAACAAAGAGAAAGGAAAGATTCGTGTGATGTGTTTTCAGGCAGATGGGTATTTGACAATACTTCATATCCACTTTATAACGAATCTGACTGTCCATACATGTCTGACCAATTGGCTTGTCACAAACATGGAAGACCTGATTTGGACTACCAGTATTGGAGGTGGCAGCCTCATGGCTGCAATTTGAAGAGGTAAAATATTTTCATGTTACGTATTGAAGCTCATAATAAATGGTTCGATTTAGGTAATGTTATATCTCAAATGGGTCAAATTGTTAAATTAATCATATATAAAGCGTTAACTGCTTATGGAAATTTAAAAGATGGACAAAAATGTTGCTGCATTAACCCAACCTAACTTGTCCAACCCATACTAGCAAAGTAACTGTTTTGACCCATTACTTAACCTACTCGCCCATCCCATCTTGTCACGTCCACTATAATTTATCAATTACTTTCTCAATAATAACAATAATAATAGTATGTCAAACACTCAACACTATCGAAGGGAATATTACAATTTCAAGTAGTTGAATCACGTGTTTATGACAGTAGTTGATAAATTGATTCTCATTATTTAATACGGAGTATCACATATTCATTGTTATAACAGACATTTAAACTCCCCATGTTATAATTCATTCATTTTTTCTCTTTAAAACAATATGGATGTGGTATCAGCTCTGCAAGTTCTTCCCTTTAATTGAAATTAGAAAGTTGAGGCTAAGACATCAAGTTATTGCACAATGTGTATTGATACATTTCAGTTACTACTTTCACATTTGGCTTTGAGCTTGTTTATGATTTTCGTATACTTGTTTTCTTAAATATTTAGATGGAACGCAACTGAGATGTGGGATAAGTTGAGAGGGAAGCGATTGATGTTTGTTGGAGACTCACTGAACAGAGGTCAATGGATATCAATGCTGTGCTTGTTGGAGTCGGTAATCCCTGCAGAAAAGAAGTCAATTACCCCAAATGCCCCTCTTACCATTTTCCGAGCAGAGGTATAATGCCATAGGTTTTACCTTAGGTGACAATTTTGACCCATTTACTCATGAACGGGTCAAACGGGTAAAGTAAAAAAGTATGCTGAAAAGTAAATCGGTCAAATGGGTAGAACATGTCGAAAGTTGCCTAAAATATTTTTATTATGTAGAAACCTCCTCAATCATATTATTAAAATTTATTAGATTATTATTGAAAAAATAATTGTTGTAATCTTAGTTGACACAGTACTTGTTCATAAAAAAAGTTCAAATTTTTTGGACAAAAACTGTTCGGGCCAACCCAACCCATTTTTACCTGCACCCAAATTTTGACCCGTCCGCTGATCCCCCTTCCCCCTTCTCCCAATCAAGCTATATCTAGTTTGAGTGTTTGACCCAATGGTGCATTTATTCGGTTGTTTGTGAAACTCATAATTCCAACTTTAAATGCAAGTTTGTTTTGTGTATAGGAATACAATGCGACGATAGAATTTCAGTGGGCGCCACTTTTAGTTGAGTCCAACTCAGATGATCCGGTCAATCACAGATTAGATGAGAGAATAATGCGTCCAGATTCAGTACTTAGACATGCGTCTGAATGGGAGCATGTTGATATATTGATATTTAATTCTTATTTGTGGTGGAGACAGGGCCCTGTAAAGTTGTTGTGAGTTAATCAAATCTCTAAATTGTTTAATTAATATCAGTATTTCACTATGTGTAGAATTATATAAGCTGCTATCCTTTTCATTTAGATGGGGAAACGAGGAAAATGGAGTTTGTGAAGAAGCAGACAGCTTAGAAGCCATGGAGTTGGCCATGCATGCATGGGCAGACTGGATAAAAACTAAAGTTGATCCATTGAAAAAGAAAGTATTTTTTGTAACCATGTCCCCTACTCATCTCTGGTAAGTCAATCCTTTTGGCATTGGCTATTATTAATAATCTCCTTAGAGGTGGCATTTAACTCATTTATATGCAAACGAGTCAATACTGATTGTATATATGAAAGTTAGCTAAAATTGACACGGCTTGAACAGGTTAACGCCTTAACAGGTGAAAGTCACGTGAAGTGTATCTAAATGCTTAGAATGTCACGATCCTTTTTCTTATATAATAAATATCATATTTATTTTTTAGGTGAAGTTTTTATTTATAATAAAGTTTAATACAAATTAAAATTAAAATAAAAAATGCTGGCAGACCCACTTTGACCAGCATGACAGCGCATGAATCACTTGTTAAACCGAGAACCCGCATTGACGCCTTAAGTATTGACGCCTTAAGTAACCTGCACGTCCTTATCGTTTTGCCAGCTCAACTATTTGTTTGTTTGGTTTTTTGGAATCTATAGGAGTCGAGAGTGGGAAGCAGGAACGGAAGGGAATTGTTATAGTGAAAAAATGCCCATTGAGGATGAAAGATATTGGGGAAGTGGTTCGGATCTGGTTACAATGAGGATGGTGGAGAGCGTTGTAAATAACTTGAAACCTAGGGTTGGTGTTATCAACATTACTCAGTTGTCTGAGTACCGAAAAGACGGGCACCCGTCAATTTATCGGAAGTTTTGGGAGAGTCGAACAGCAGAGCAGTTGGCGAACCCAATGAGTTATTCTGATTGCATACACTGGTGTTTGCCTGGTGTTCCTGACGTTTGGAATGAACTTCTTTTCCATTTTCTATAGAATAGCAAGCCGGTTCTTCATGTTGTATTATGTGTTGATAACAATATTTTGAATCCTGAGATGAATTGCATGCCAATCAAAGAAGGTGATTGGGGTCATTCATGGTTACTTAACAGATCTGAAATGTAATTTTTGATAGGTTAACCAAATATATCAGTCTGACATTTGTTAAACAGATTATGATCCGGGCTGAATTGTGTCAATTACAGAGGGTGGTTCAGTTGCGGTTGGGGATGTTGAGGGTAGGTTAACCGGACAGAAATGTAATTTTTGTAGGTTAAATCAAATGATAACAATCAAAGAGGCATTATGGGTTGTAAATGATCTATCAATCTTTGAACCACGAATATTTCATTTAGACCATATGAAGTAAAGTACTAAAGTTAAATAGTATACCTCTACATAACTTACCAAAATGGAAATCATAGTATTACCTTTCTAACATATTGCTTTAGGTAAGTTTTCTCTGTTCTAAATCTTTTGATTCTTCCTAGTTTCTGTGATCAAATGCATTAGCCAACTTGAGTGAAAGCTTCAAGTTGATGTTATGCTCTTCTCGAGCCATCTTCGGTGAACTGATTCTCGATTTAGTAATGTCGATATATTCACCACATTTGCAATAGTCAACATCCTTGCACACCACCTTTTATCAACAAAAAACAATGTTTCAGAGTTTTCGATTTATTATTACACAAAAGAAATGTTAAGAAAAATATAAACATTATTTTGTTATGTAACTAGAAAAAAACCTTCTTATAAATGGTTCCATCTTGTTCAACATGCCAACCAGCTTCTTCACAAAGTGCTTTCAACAAGTCGATAGTATCAGCTTTCTTAGAAAGATTATAATTCCCAAAAGCCCGTAGCCCGGAAAAGATCTTATGGGCCACATCTCGCCGTTTTCTTTCTCTTTCGCGGTTCTTTAGCCGCTCTTGATCAGATGGAAACCGGTGCCTAACGATCACACGACCATCTTTGGTGGTCCGGTGAACCACCCATGGACCCTTTTCAGACTTGATGCACCCTTTGATCACCATCTCTTTTTGCCCCATTTCCATATGATCATCGCCCATTGTTAGCCTTTGTATTGACCACATTCTTTTCTTATTCTATTTATATAGTAAATGAGAAACAGCATGAGACAAAAGAAGACTCAAAAAGGAAGACATAAAACACTGAGGATTTATGATTTTATTCCTTGTGGTACAGGATATTATTCCATTATTTTTAGACCTTAATGCTGTGTGTGTGCTATTTTTAGTATGTGTGTTTTAAAGAGTTGGATAGGTCAGAACTAATCAAGGGTAAGGTACTGCTTTAGTTACATGTACTTTGAGGATTAAATGTTGTATTTTAAGTTGAGTTTGATTGGTTTGGCTTTGGAAAGATGAAACTCTTTATGCAAGTAATGCCAGTAGGAAAGAGTTGATATAAAGACCGCATACTTTGACACTATTCTCTCCTTTTTTTTGCAGCTTTTATTTTGGATGTTTTTATCCGTGATCATGTTTTTATTTAGTTCCAATTTGTTATTGTATAATCCATGTAAAAAGTTAATGGAAGTATAATCATAACACCAGTTGCAACGGGGTGTGGACTGTGGTGGGCTTCGATTCTGCCACCACGGGCTCAGTGTGAGTCGTGGTGGTGCGACATTGTGGAAGGGAGCACGGGGAAATCTATGTTAATGAACAAACGTAAACGTAAACAAATATGTGAAACAAGCATTTTGCACCTTAACATATTTAGATTTCATACTTTCATAATTCATGCAAACCCATTTTCTTAAGGTGTAAAATGCTTGTTTCACATTTTTGTTTTCACTTAAACTTAAGTATAAGTATATAAGGAAATTAATTTCTTTCCGAGCTTATCCAATAAACTCTTGATTCACATGTTTGTATTTGCATTAGTAAAAATGGCACTTTTGATATTCATCTTGACTCGATGAATTCATAACCTTAATGGCTAACTATAAAAAATGTCTTCTAATCGTATATCAAAAGCATAGTTATTACTACCGGTTTAAACCCTTTTTTAAACTTTTTTTATGTTTAGTATTTGTTAAAGAAGGACACGATGACTTGGTGTCACATCTGCATCCCTTCAACAGTATATGTCAAAAACTTAGAACTCCATTTCACCGTCTATAAAGATATACCTGTAACTTACCAACTGAGACCCACATTTAATATTACTACATTGCTTTATATCGAAAAGGGAGGCAAATGTAAAAGAAAAAAAGCAAGTCGTAAAAAATTGGTCGGACGATGCATGAAGGACGGAGCCGTGACTATAGAGGACGGTCCATTCTACTTTCGAAGACGGGAGTAGAGATGCTCCACATGTAGCGCTCTAAGACAACCTACTATCATGACAGGAAGAACTGAACTGTAGTTAAGCATCATATCAGTAGATTTCACATAAGAATTGATCAAGAATTAACACTACCTGTAAAGACAAAGAACTGAACTTCTATGTACCACGTATTTGTCAAAAATACATTTATTATCTATCAAAATTAATTTGGCCCCACTTATCTTCTGTCTCCCTCTGTGGCTCGCATGAACCAGACTTGAGAAAGACGGAGACCGTCGACTCTGTGCCTATGGCTTTCCGCCGTCTTTCTTGAAAAAGGCGTGAGTTGTTTGACATATGTACCATAGTTGGTCGAACAAGAAACTACTAAAAGCTTACAATTCCATACAAAATTAAAAAATTGATAAAAACTAAATCATAACGACCTACTCATAAAAGTTTCTATATTTAGTATTTTAGTTTTTAGTTTTTGTTTCTGAAAATAAAAAGTAAACATATATGGAGTAAATGCTAAATAGACTGCAGTTTAGGGTGTTTATCGATTCAGTTTATGGTTTTCTCAATTTATTCGTTATTGATTGTTTGGTTTTGAAATTTTTTAGAGCAAAATTGAAAACCGAACGGAATTAACCAAATAATCATAAAAAATCGGTTTCGCCTTATAATTGTTAGTGTGTTAGGGTTTCATTAGTGTGAAAAGTGAAAGATGCGAAGTTAATTTACAGTTGAATGTGAATAGACTTAGTTAACAAATTTACATATCACATATATACTACATATATATTAATAATTTAATATATCATTAATTTGAATTCGGTTTTCGGTTTAATCTAATTTAAAATTATAAAAATGAAAACCAAATCGAAAATTGAATTCAGATGTGTAAACTGAACTGAAAACTAAACTTAAATTCGATTCGCTCTTTTTTGTTTAAGTTTTAATTCAGTTCAATTTTTGACTTAAACGGTTTCAAACCATAATTAAACACTCCCCCGACCCCTGTTGCTGACGGAGATACTAGATATTTTATTTATTTATATTGAATTGTAGCCGTTAAAATTAGTTATTTTAGTTTATTGATAGCAAAATCTTTATCTCCATTATCCCCAAATTCCTGCAAATCATGAGCAACAGCACCTGCCTTTTCCACCACCAACTTCATCATCATTCATCAAATAATCAGCATGATAATCGTTATTTCAAACTTCAATCCCTCAAACACTTCACTAGTAATTCTTCAATTAAATTTCGATTTCAAACCCTACCTAAATCATCATCCAAACAAAACCCTACCAATTCATCTCCACTTGAAAAGTCCGAATTCGATTCCAAAATTGATGATACCTCGGATCCCGATTCACCTTCCGTTTCAACTTCATCGAATCCGTTCGTATTGTTAATTCGAGGTTTTAGGTAACGGCTATTAGTTATTTACTCGTGTTATGATAAAATGCTTTAATTTGATATTTTTGAAGTATAATATATTGATAATGTTTGTGATTTTGAGTGCAGTGAGAAGGTTAAGGTTGATGAACTTGGAATGGAGATAATGGCAATTGCATTGCCAGCTGCATTGGCTCTTGCTGCTGATCCCATTACATCGCTTGTTGATACTGCGTTTGTCGGTCATTTAGGTAT
The DNA here is from genome assembly GCA_963930675.1 of Gnaphalium uliginosum. Classification (NCBI taxonomy): domain Eukaryota; kingdom Viridiplantae; phylum Streptophyta; class Magnoliopsida; order Asterales; family Asteraceae; genus Gnaphalium; species Gnaphalium uliginosum. Next base: position 55,288,839 of record OZ005680.1, on the reverse strand, counting down.
ACAGTAAAGAATGTTTGAGTTTGTTAAATTTGTAGAATAATGAAAACCCCGCAGATATTCTGCATTACATTACAATAAACTTTAAACTAACATTTTCATCTAATAAATTGTCAAATTTGATGCTTGTATATATAAATCTGTGGAAGTTCTTCACTATTGATATAAGCTTATACGAATCTGCTAGTTTATGCAGAGTTAGTGAGAAATGAATTAACAATATTAACTTGTAAGTATATAGTATATGCCTTGCTCTTATATGCATCTGATTCCGTGTGTTGGTTGTTGTTTTAGGCTCTGCTGAATTGGCTGCTGTTGGTGTTTCTATATCTATATTTAATCTTGTCGCAAAATTGTTTAACATTCCTCTGCTCAATATCACAACTTCATTTGTTGCTGAAGAACAGGCGGTATTAGTCAAGGGTAATAATGCTTCTACTTCTGTACCCAATGGTAACGATATATGTTGTATTTTTCATGATTTTCCAGTTTGATTCACTTTATTACTCTTGCAGAATGAAATATGATTGAGTTAATGAAGGGTTTACTTGTTTTCTTTGTTCAGATGAAATGACTAGTCATCAGACAAAGAGGCTTCTGCCATCAGTTTCAACTTCTTTGGCATTGGCTACTGCCTTCGGCATTTTAGAAACCTTGGCACTTTATTTTGGTTCTGGATTCTTATTGAACACCATGGGTATATCTGTTGTACGTCTTTCATAGCTATTTGTACTATATATTTCACGCCCAGAAATTACTTTACTTTCACTGTTCTTTCCTGAAACTTCATTTCTTCAGTCAGAAGCTCCGTATAAAATAAAAAGAAGAAAAGAAAAGATTTACTTGAAAGCAAGTGTTTCAAGCAAGTTAAGTTTAGTGTTTCTCTAGGATTTGGGTTAACGGTTTCTTTGTCTTTTAGTTTTGGTTTACAAAAAAAGATAAAACAAACTGATGAAGATAGTCAAAGATGGTAACAATGACCATTATACTCATATAAACTCATGTTCATTGCAGATGATAGGACTTAACAAAATTGAACTTGAAACTGACACAAGTTGTGCCTTGTTTTTCTTTCAGGATTCACCAATGCGAGCACCAGCAGAGCAATTTACTTCCCTAAGGGCTTTCGGTGCTCCAGCAATCGTATTAGCCTTGGCAGCACAAGGAACTTTTCGTGGCTTTAAGGATACCAAGACTCCTTTATATGGCATTGGCAAGTATTGCATCATTTCAAATAGTATAAGTAGTAATATCTACAACCATATTAGTCCAGTACAAGTCAGTGTTTAAATTTTCAGTTCCACATCTGGTATTCAAATATGTTACTAGAAAATGACATCATTATACTAGAAAGAAATATCTACCAAGTGAAACTGAGTCTGGCTTTGGTGTAGAGGTGGAGAATTGGTTGTGTTGGGTAATGGGTCAAGATGGGTGGTTAAAATGAGTCATTAAAATTACATGTCAAAATAGAACGAGGGTTAGGTTGACCTACAAACACGTTCTGTCCCTTTTATTACATTAATGTGTAAATTGTGATTTATAAAAAAATATTATTACAATGATAATCAGAAGCTTTGATTAAAACAATAAGAGGTTGTATGCATTAAAAATAGACTTTACGTGAGTTTTAAGCTGCTTGACCTGTTCCCTTTTCAGCTAACTTTTCGGACTTCACCCATTTGAGATAAAACACAACCCATATATAAGTAAATGGCTCAAATTTTCCTCCTCCATGTACATATGGTGTTTAGATTTCTTATTCATCGAATTCAGTACATTGTAACATATTACATGTGGGCACTACAGCTGCTGGGAACTTGTTGAATGCGATTCTCGATCCAATATTGATTTTTATTTGTGGACTTGGCATTGGTGGTGCTGCAATTGCGACGGTAATTTCTGAGTACGTCATGCTGTGATCATTCTGATGTGTTTCCATTTCAACTGTAAATTATGCTACAAATTTATCCATAATCCTTCACTGTCTCACTATTGAGTATGAACTTATGTGCAGGTATCTGATTGCCTTCTTCCTACTATGGAAGTTGAATAAAGAAGTAGTACTTGTTATTCCAAATATAGATGGGGAAAGAGTAGCTCGTTATTTAAAATCTGGTATGTTTCCTTTAACAGTTAAAATACTTGATTTACTGCTATAGTGATATGTGAATTCAATAGATTATAGGCCCTTCATGTTCAGCCAAAGAGGTTCAACGGTCTGATTTGATTGCAATATGCTTACATTGATGTCACATACACTCTTGCTCTGTTACAACCATAAGTATTTATTAGTCAAGCTTTTAACTGAATTAAAGGTGGCATTTTGAACCCATCTACTTATAAATGGGTCAGTTCAGGTTATATTTTATTTGTAAGGGCCCATATGCTTATAATAAAAATAAAGTGTATTTTCTAATGCATACAACCTCGTATATTGTTGTATTCAAAAAGAAAAAAAAAGAATAAGATTGGTATTGTGATATTGTCTTTTTTAATGATGTTTGACACACTATATATCTATATATATAATATAAATTAAATATTTTTTTGGAGAAGTGTGTTGGGTCAACCCGACCCAGTGACCCGACCCAAGATGTTCTGACCACGTACCAAAACTACCCAATTTGACCAGGTAGTCGACCTGCACCACCCACCCAATGTGCCGTCTCAAAACTGACCATTGAGCAATGCTGGAAACATTTATGAACTCCAATACATACATCTCTCAAACAAGCTCTCCAATGTATCTCTCAGGTGCTCTTCTAATGTCAAGGAGCTTTGCTGTACTTGTAACTATGACTCTGTCTACGTCAGTGGCAGCAAGAGAAGGTCCTGTGCCTATGGCTGGTCACCAGATCTGCTTGCAAGTTTGGTTGGCTCTCTCTTTGCTTACTGATGCTTTAGCACTTGCAGGACAGGTATATTCACTTACTGTTTGTAGCTGTTTCAATTCCTTAATTTTTGTTAGAATTAGTGCTTATATTCATGAGATCGTCACCTTTTTCGAATGATGACTAGATCAATCTATACACTTGATACAAGATCCTTAGTTACAGCTATCAAATGTTCTAATGCAAATAATATTCACTTATATATCTACTAGTAAAGTAGACCAAAAATGATTTTTATTCATTTGTAGGCCATTCTTGCTAGTAGCTATTCACAAAGGAACTATGATCAAGCACGCAAAGTAATATACAGAGTTCTGGAGGTTAGGAATACATTGTGTCTTTGGTACACTTTTGCATTTTCATTTGGCTTGAAAATGTAGGCCAAAAAAGTAATCTTCCTCTTTTGGGTGATGATCAGATTGGCTTAATAGCAGGGGGTAGCTTGGCTTTAATCTTGTTCTTTGGATTTGGGCCACTATCTTACTTATTCAGCACGGACTCGGAAGTTCTGAAAATTGCAAGGTCTGGTACCTTGGTGAGAAACTTCTCTTTTCTTTATTACGGAGTATTACATAATATAAGAGCTTTTTATTTTAGTTTACTAATAAAGATATAATACTATGTCTCAAATAATTAATACCTCCAAATTTGTATTAAAAGTTTATTAAAGATATAATACTTTTTATAGAATTATAGAGCATGGTCGAAGAGCTTGGATTATATATCTTGTTTATATGCTTGGATTACTGGCTACTAACTTGATACCCCCCCCCCCCCCCCCGAATTCGTATTCTTTGATATAGTTCATAGCTGCATCTCAACCCATGAATGCAATTGCTTTTGTTCTTGATGGGCTATACTATGGACTTTCAGATTTCGGATACGCTTCATATTCCATGGTACCTTTGTATTTAATTATCCAGCAGTTCGATACGTTGGTTTTTGTATTTTCTTGACTTGGTAAACCAATCTTGATATACAATTGCAGGTGGTGATCGGATTAACAACTTCAGTATTCTTTCTTCTAGTTGTTCCTAAATTTGGTCTTCCTGGAGTTTGGACTGGATTGTTTCTATTTATGACATTGCGAGTAGTAGCTGGAATCTGGAGGTACGTTGATTCCTCTTAGACTCATGGTTAATGTGAAATTAGATTTTTAGGACCAAAGTCATTTCTAATATTAGAACAATTATAATCAAGCCAACAAGAATGCATAAAATAAACAAAACACACACACATAGTTCATAAAAATTTCTTTCAATCCCCTCAACAATTTTTAACATAAAATAAAATGTTGGATGATCGAATGTGAGGATGTAATAATATTTAATGTTAAAAATTATGTGTATAGTTTACCCTATGAATCTGCTTTCATCGACTTTCAAAAGTCGTGTAATCTAATATAGATTCTATGTGGGCATACTTCTCAGGTTAGGAACAAAGAGAGGGCCATGGAAACTTGTTTACTCTGAAACCGATCAAGAAGACCGATGAGTTATACTGAGATGCTCATATGAAGCAAATTCGAGTGTATGGTTGGTTTGATGGGATTTCCAGATGCCAAATGTATATGAAGTGGCCTATCTGAACACCAGCAGAAAACATAAGGGGCACCAGTAATGAACACAATAATCTAAAGAACATGAACAACGTATATGCAATTACTCGGAGAACCGAAAATATATATACTTAGAAATGGCCCCAAGTCGACTCTAAATAACCAGCGACTAACAAAAGTGAAGACGATAGGTCTTTGAAATGGAACTCCTTCACTTGTGTACATTGTAGAGTTTACATACAAGGGAAGTCACTTGTATATTACCTAACTGATTAGTTCATTCCAAATACATCACTTTATGCAATCTGTTTCTTCAGTTGTCCTTTTTAGATTCATTGGTGATTATGTCACAACTGTTCCATTTAAAGATGGCAAGCTGAGCTCAACTTGTGTTTTTGGTTTATATCCAATGGCTTAGCTAAAAAATATCAAGTTTAACAGTTTGAAAGTCAACTAATTTGTACTTGTGATTTACACTAATCTCCTAAATTAATTTCAATATTAACATATTAGTCATTTAAATATGTATAAAAGGAGAAGAAGACCATGAACCTGACCTCTTACCACTTTTTGGTCCATATTATCCCTTATATTCAATCCTTAAAGTAATATCATGACAAATTACTCAATATCTCATGATATTTTATCACAATATCACATCTCTTAATGAACAAATTTTCATGATAACTTGAGATATTAACCACTTATTGATGATACATTATATAATAAATCTTAAATATAATATAGTAAACACTTTATAATGTCATCAAAGATCTAATCAACCAATAGGATCATTCAATTTTGTCCAATTAACTAAAATATAAGATTTGATGACATCATAAATTATGAATTATTTTTAAAATAATCATAATAAAAATTAATTTGGAATCCTAATCATATTCTAATTCTAATACTTTATAACATACACAATAATCATTAACGATCAAACAATTATTTTTAAACTTATAGCAGTTTGCTAACATGTTTATCTCGTTCATAATTGATATGTCCCGTAACTATTTACGGTTAAAAAGTTATGTCATATGTTTATTAGTTTAAGTTTCAGTGATAGTAGATTTTTTCAATATTAATAATAATGTCAGGGGTAAATTAATAAATTTTCTTTTAAAAAAAACATCACAAATCTATTATATATTAGTATAGATAAATATAGAAAAGTTTTAATAAGTTAAATTTAATATCATATGTTTATTAGTTTTAAAGTTTAATAATGATACTAATAATGATATATTAACTTTTGTAATTAATTATATTAAATTAAAGTAAAATAGTCATTTACTAGGCGGATTGGTCCGAGTCAAGGAAAAAGCAGAAAAAATTAAATTGATAATCTTTTCTGGAGATGTATCCATTTGCCTGGAAAGACAAATAAGGCATTCCGATTGATACCAGTAGGAGGGGGAAAACAAAATTTCAAAGAATACAAAAAATTAAAAAATTGGCTGTGTATCCAACGAATGAAACTTTCTAGGTATGAAAAAAAAATATTTTGTTTCGGTTCAACCCTTAGTCCCATATGAAAAAAAAAAAATTTGTTTCAGTTCAACCCTTAGTCCCATATAAAAAAATGGATGGTATAAATTTAGGAAGTTCTCTCATTTAAGATTTTGCTCAAATCTATATATATACTAAAGGAGTATAAATAATTGCTCCACAATTTGCCACATAGACAAATATGTCACGTGGCAATCTTTTAAAATTTACATATAATAAAAAATAAAATAATTTAATTATTAGTTTGATAACCATACAAACAACAAAAATAATTTTTTAATAATATATAGAAATACATATACGTACAATTTGATGTATCATAATCATCTCACAACACATCCTAAATTTCTTAATTCAAAAAGAACTTTAAAAAAAATTGTTTTATATTTATTAAAATACAAACCACCATTTTTAATTTACAAGAAGTGGTGTTCTATATTTTATTTTATGCTAATTACATACTAAAGGAGTATAAAAGAAAACTTCAGAATTTACCACGTAAGCACGCATGACACGTGTAAACATCTTAATTTCAGTTAACAAATTATTTAATTAATATTATATTATTATTTTATTATTTTTTAATAATTAATAATTAATAGTTAATAAATATACATACTAATATGAAAAGAAGAAGTCCCATGTGAAAACAAACTCTTACAAATTATTTAATTAATATTATTATTTTATTATTTATAATAAATAATTAGAAAATAAACTATCATTAAACAATTTGACATATATTTAGTTACGATCTTATATTTAGTGTAATAACATGGACTTTGTTTAAAATATTTAACATATTACGATGAACATCTCACACTGTTTAATAATATTATTAAAACAAACTCCTACAAATATGAAAATAAATTATTTAATTAATATTATTATTTTATTATTAATAATAATTAATTAAAAAATAAAATACCATTAAATAATTTAATATATATTTAGTTACGAACTTATATTTAGTGTAATAACAAAGACTTTGCATATAATATTTATCATATTAAGATAAACATCACACATTGTTTTTATACTATGCTAAACACAATTATATTTAGCAAATCGTTTAATAATTAATTGATTTGATTAAATTAATATGAATAAAAATTGTATGCTTTAAATTGTCGTGCATCGCACGGGCATAAAACTAGTATATTATATAATAGTATAGATATAGATATAGATAAAGATAATTACTTGTTATGAACTCTTTAATTAACCCAACCCATCCTTTATACCAACTCTAATTCGAACCTACAAATCATTCTGCCATTCAAAAGACAAGCCCAGAACATTGAAAAGACTTTTCTTATAATGCAAATGCAGAACCAAGAACAAGAAACAGTTTCCTTTCTAAAATCAAAAATAATGTCACATCTCTGAGTCATTGCAATATTGAAAGACTTCAAATCATTACGACAACTTAGACCAAAGAAACTTGTTGACGGTTCTGGGAACACACCCAAGAAGTTATAAACAGAATGAATCCTGAGTTTTTCCCCAAAACAATAGCAGCAGCTTTGAGAGCACTTGAAATTTACAACACCAGATAACGTCAATTGCTTGCTTCCTAAACTGTGACGAAAAAGAATTTACAAAACAAAAATAACAAAGAAGATTTTTAATTCTGGTTCCCATTTGGGAATAATCTCTAAAGCCATGAAGCAACAAGAGTAACTGAAGACACCATTACAAACTGGATCTTTCATACGGGCATTTTGACCTATACAGATAGATTTGAAAGGATGAAATATATATGTCGTATGACGTGCAGAAAAATACATGCAAGACTTTGTTACAGAGTTCCGTTCCATGATCCTCATAATAAATATCATATAAATACATCCAAAGCCCTGTAATCTTGTAACATACTAGATAAGCAAAGATTCTCATATACTTTTGTTAATTAACATTTCTTTAAAGATGATTTTAAGGTGCACTTACAAATACATTTCTCTTCATTAACATAATAACTATGTGACAAAGAAATAACCAGATACAGAACATAAACTCCCTCTCTTTATTGGCTCACCTTTTCTTTCACTACCACATATCCTTAAGATCCTCTTTTCCTAATTCAAATTTTGAAGATTAGAACAAACAACTTTCTGAGTAAATTAGAGAACAAGATTGGCAAATTGGTCACCTACTTAACCAGCAAGAAAACATAAGCATAGATAATTTCATTCTAAACATTATCTAAAAGATGATGCATAATTGCATATGGAATGATCTCATTCCAAGCATAGTTGCAGAAACACATAAAAGATTATCCGTTATCCAACGTAAGTGACAACTTAATGAAGGGTATATGTGATGTCTTCAAACCAAAAATGGAAAAGAAATAATAACATAAAAATACGTCGAATTTCATTCAACAAGGCAAAAAAGAACTTCCAATCAGCTAAAAATAGCAAAAATATTTTTCGTTGCTATTTTTAACAAACCATAGCATTCTTAACCAATTTCAGTCCTTTAAACCATTCTCAGCTGTTTTCAGTTGCCATATTCGGCCAACGATATTATTCAATCAAAGTCTTCTAGCCCGACGTTCCATTTTATGGATTAGAAGAAATATCATATTGTTCTCTACCTCAAATACCATAAGAGAAAGTTAACTTTTAAAGAATGTTACACACATATACCTCATAATTGCCTTCAACAATCACTCAAATCCAGCAACTTTATACCTCAACTTCATATTATGATTTTCCTGCAAATTATTCAAATACATATCAACATTAATCAAAATTAAACATACCCAAGATTAATATTAAAAAATACTAATTAAAAAAGGTAACCTGTTCAAGAACCCTAGCTGAAGATTGTTCAACAACTTTAGCCAAGTCATTTAATTTCTTGATCATACTATTATACAACTCTTCCAATTCATCAGTATAACTAGCAGCATTCGACCCCATTAAATTCTTCAATCTCCCAATTTTAAACACCCCATCATCACACAATTTCCCAAATTTCTCATTCTCAATTTTACCCTTATTATCAGTATCTTCCACCATAGACTCACAATTCAAACCTTTCACTTCAAAAGGCAAATCAGGAAACAAAGAATTCGGTGTAAAATTACCATAATGCCCTCTAAAAGCAGGCCCCAAATTAACCACATCTAGGGTTTTTGCCTTAAACGAATCAGTTGCAGACCTAAATTGAAAAGCTTTATATTCATGTGTATGTATCAATTGATCATGAAACGGCGTCGTTAACAGCATAAAGATGCAAGATTTATTTAGGGTTTGTGAAAGTGAAGCTGTGACGGAAGTTTCTCTCATGGATGGACGGAGATGAGTTTTCCGACGACCAGAGAACCAGCCGATGAGATGATCAGAGGTGGAGATTAGGGTGTTGAGTGTGGGAGTGTCGATTTCTCCGGAGGGAGTGTAGAATGTGGAGGTGGTGGAGGAGGAGAAGAAGGAGGTGACGGTGGCGATGAGAGATGGTTGATCGGAGGTGGTGGTGACGGTGGAAGAAGGGGATGGATCGTCGGTGAGAGTGGAGGGAGTGGTGGTGGTGATGTGGCCGAAGAGAAGACCGTCGATGTCGCCGGGGGAAGAAGAAACGCGTTGGATTAAAGAAGCTAGAGTTGGACCGGAGATTTGAATCTTGTGTACAGACATGTCTTCCATTGTTGAACCGAAGCTTTTGAGACTCTGTTTTCGTGATTTGTGTTTGTGTGTACTTGGAGGAGGTAGAAATGGAATTTACTGGGAGGTGCTACATATGCAATTCGATCTATTTGTATTTCTAAAAGTGATCTCCACCCGTGTGAGTGTCATACACATTGATGTACAGGCAATGTTTTGAAACCGTACTGGAAAGTGAACCGCTAGACTTACCGGTTTACTATTTTAAACGGTCGGACCAGTTCAACAGCTCCCAAGAACAGGAAGATAATATATTATATATATATATATATATATATATATATATATATATATAGAGGATAGTGATCAAGCGGAAAATAAATTTTAAAGGAAATAGAAAAGTTAACCATTCATTTGCGATGAATGATAATTAAACGTAAAAAACTATATTTTTACCAAAAATTATTAATCAAAATTAATGTTATAACTACTAATATTCATATTTAAACTAGTTTTTATAACTTATAATATCATGTGATGAATATTAAGAGAATTTTATAACATTCATCGTTAACATATTTTAACCGAAGCGGATATTATCATTTTCTTTGAAAAATTAGTCATTAACATTCGTCAACGATGAATGATAACCAAAACGTACAAAAACATATTTTTACCATTAAATATTAATCAAAACCGATCTTATAACTACAAATATTAATCAATAAACTATTTTTTATAACATATTATATCATATGATTATACCTGGCAAACGGGTCAAGTTGGGTCGGGTTGAGTCACGGGTCAAATTGAGTTCGGGTCGAAATGGGTTACGGGTCAGACGGGTCAATTTTTGAATTGGGTCGAACGGGTTGGGTCAAAATCAGGTTGGGTCGGGTCGGGTCAAACAAAGTCACTAATTTGTTGTTTTTTCTAGATATTTTTGAAATTCATTTTACCATTCTTTTATCTTTCATTTATATAAAACAACAATTGATAAATATTACAGTAGCTTACTAATAAAAGCATATTATTGTTATTATTGAATTAATCAATACTTATGGTATAAAATAGATAAATAAAATATAAATAAAACACTAATATCTAAATATTTAGAAAATGAAACTTTATTAAAATTTAACTAACGCTTAACTGTTGTGATATTAATGAACCAAACAATGTTAGTATTATTATTTTATTATAACTTTTATAGTACATAGTACATGGTGATATATTATTATTATTAAATTAAATTAAATTAAAACTAATATTAATAATTAATTAATAATATATAATATATAATATATAACAAACAAAAAGTTAAAGACGTGCTCTGCAACATCTTTCTCTTTAGTCCGTATAAAAGTTTTCCGACGATGGTAATAGCTTTAGATAAAGAGTAAATAGAAGTGATTTGCAAAAAAGAAATTCAAAGAAGTTTTCCCAATTTTATTTTGTTTGTGCTTGATGGTGGTTATACGGTGATATAGCAGAGGGTGTCCAACTTCTTGCCCGAAATTATTTGCAACAGCGATGTCCAAGTTCTCGCCTGAAAGTAGTTGCAGCGGCGGAATTGATCGGAGAGAGTGGTGGGTGTCATGATTCAGAAATTGGTCGGCAATGATGTTACGTTATGGGGATGGTAGCTCCGCCGCCAGTTGGTCGGAAATTATCTCAGTTATTTTTTAAAACCCGTGCAGGACCCGTTCTGACCTGCTTTTAATTGGAGACAAGAGTGTTCATGACCTATTTGGACCTATAGTGGCGTTTGATGTCAAACAATAATCAATTAGCAGGTCAAGAAAATTGACCCAAAGGACCCATTTTTCATACATTGGGTCTTGATTGCCAGGCATACATATGATGAACAATAAAGGAATTCGCTAACATTCATCGACGATCAATGTGTAGTTTCTCTGCTTCCCCAGAAAATAATGTTTTCTTCTGGATCCGGACTATATATGTATGTATGTATATATATATATATATATATATATATATATATATATATATATATAGTGGGATGATATAGGGGCACTTTTTTGAGTGAAGGGAAACGTTATTATTCATCATGGAGCATCTTAACTTTGAAAATACAAATCTCACAAAAAACAAAGTGAAATTTAGTAAATGTTTAATCAGAATCGATACTATGAATGTTAACTTTCCTTGATAAATTCTTTTTGCGGGTTATAACATAAATTTATGAATATTAGACCCAAAATTATTAATATTCATCGTGAAGATTGTTAAAATTAAAAATATTCTTCAAATAATATGATGTTTTAACATCCATCGTAATGAATGTTAGTTAACATTCATCACGGTGAATGTTAATAATTTATTAAATAAATATTCATCAATTAATGTTATGACTAAAAAATAAAATTCTTCCGTTTATATATTATTTATAGCCAAAAATATCTTTTTGTTAACATTTTGATTGTTAAGTGTAATATTGTTCGTGATGAATATTAATGCTTTCTCCTTTCCGCTCCCATATATATATATATATATATATATATATATATATATATATGTGTGTGTGTGTGTGTGTGTGTGTGTGTGTGTGTGTGTGTGTGTGTGTGTGTTTTGGTTCAACTAAAAAGATCACTAAACTAAAAGGGGGTAAAAAGTCATATTAGAGTGACATGTGTCCCTTCCAAATAAACAAAATCATTTACAAATAAAAGGGCATTTGAGTCATATAACCTTTGTGATAACATCAAATAAATACATATTTAGTTAATAATATTTCCTTGTTTTTAATACAATTATATTGCATTTATATGATTTTAAATATTTATTTCGTTCTATTTGCAAATAGATATAATTATGGCTTGAATCTGAAAAAGAATGGAAAAAGGACTTAAAACGAAGAAGAATCGAAGAAAAAGGATAAAGTGTAAAAAGGAATTAAAGTTGAAGCCGGCCGCGGAAGGAATATTCTGGAATCCGAGCCCAACTGCCGGTTGGAGGCTAACGGGCCTTAACTTGGTTAATCGCTCAAGCCCAACCGCTGGTTGGAAGGCCCAATCGCCGGTTGGATGTCGATTTATAAATTTATTAATAGAGGCTTCACCCCAGCCATATACCATACGAAATAATCAAAGCCTAATTCGACTTTGCGGTTTATGAAGAGGTTTAAGCACGAATTTGGAGCGAGGAAGTTTAGGGTTTGAAGGTTTTCAACCCTTGCGAAGATTGTTCGGGTTTTCGGTTTGGTTTTCAATTCTTATTCTTTTTAACAATGTTATTTTGTTTGAGTTTAATTATGAATTCTTGTATCGTAGCTATGAGCTAGTTTTCTATTTGTGTTTACTTAGACAATAAAACCTAGATGAAGGTTTAAATGTGTGTTTACGTTGGAATATTAATTTTATGAAGTTTATAGTGTTTATCCGAAAATCCATCTTATTTAATTGATCTTTAATTATTACTTAACGTGATTATTTAATTGATATTTAATTGTTTAACTTGTTAAATAGTTGTGGCTTGAAGCTTTAATCGGCGATAGGTTAAGAGTAATAATAGTTATTGAACATTATTTAGCGTGACAACTGTCAAACGACGATTATTAGATACTTGTTGATTCAAGGTCGCTAGGATAAATCGCAATAAACGGTTGAAGTTCTTAATTAAATAAAGAATAGGTAGACAACACATAGAAAGACTTTCTTGTGTATTCATAACGAGTCTTGTGTCTTATCTGAACTTTATATGAATTGTTAACCTGATAAAAGTTACTTTTTACAAAATATTTATTCACAATAAGATTATCCAACGGTTCAAACGTACATGATAACTAGAATCTAGGGTATAAAAGTCTAAGTAAACGCATTATTTATCCATATTTGTCTTAATCTAATTTTAAATTATTTTGTTCAATTTAACTTTATATTAGTTTCTTAAAAACGTTCGTACGGAACTAAAACGCACCCCTTTTACTTATTATTTACCTGTTAATTAATTAATTCACTTGAATACATCGTTCCCTGAGTTCGACACTCGGATTTACCAAAACTATATTATTATTCGATCGGGTATTCTTGCATGTATTGTGTGATAGTGTTGATAATTCCAAAATATAAATTATAACTTTTTAAACGCTATCTAGCACACATCACTTTGCATACATACAATTAACGGTTATCAATTGTTCAAATCGTGAGCTATTTGTGACTTCCAGCAAAGGAACATGAATTATGCTCATTGTAACAAATTACTATGTATCAGTTTATTACTATGTACTATATCTCAATGTATGTATCAATCTCTTTGTGCATTATCATGTATACAGAGAATCTATGTGCATCAATTTTTATATATTCTTTTTATTTTAAACACCTTTTTACGATAACCAAACTATATATATATATATATATATACATACATATATATATATATATACACACACACACCTGCGCTTAGGAGAAGAATCATGTGACCCTCCCATGATTGAATGACTGAGTTATGCCATGGGGGAAGTCTTTCTCTGAACATGCAGTAGAAGAACTCCCCCGCTTTCAAGCTTCATCTTTCAAACTTGCATCCCTTGCCCCGGACAAGTCCTGCTCAATAGATTTATACTCATACATCTCAAATATGCAAAGAAAAATTGATGTACATTTATGAAAATGCACAAAAATTGAAAAAACGATTGATGCACATCTATAGAGATAATTGTGCATCAAGCGTTTTTTCGATTTTTGTGCATTTTAAGAAATGTGCATCAATTTTTCTTTGCATATTTGAGATGTATGAGTGTAAATCTAATGATTTTATTTTATATATGTGTGCATTTGAGGTGTTCTTAGCCGTTCTTATTTTAGAAGTGTTCTCATTGGAACTCTACCCTATATATATATATATATATATATATATATATATATATATATATATATAACATGATTAAATTATATATAATAGATTAAAAAATGTAGCTTAATAATACACATATCACTTAAACAACTACGATTAATAGATAGGATATTCTAAATGAAACATACAATTTAATAATATAAAAAGAAGAAGCCAACTAAAGTACTAAACCAATTCTTTAGTAACATTTGAGTCTTGTAAGTAAGTAATAAATAAAGTTAAAAACCAAAACAAAACAAAGAGATGGATTAGATTAGCTGGTCAGGAGCTATAATTTTAAACGGTTGGCCATGAGTTTGAGACTAGCAAGCAACCTAATTTGACTCACCCGGTTCACTCAAGTAACCGGTTCACTGAAAAACCGGAGGGCTTTGACCAACCCGCGAGTTTTTACCAGTTCGTTGGCCGGTGGTTTAACATGTTAATTGGGACCGCCGACATCTCTGATTCCCTGTGGAACCGGTCCAATCAGACGGTCCGGTCAAAATGTAATGGAAGCCATCTATGCCATCAAAATTGAGGAAATCCAAATTCATAACTTAATTTAACCTAGGTTTAGAACGAGTGAACCAACCACAATCAACATCAATATTCAAAAAGTAAAGTATAAATCACCACCATATTTCCGTCAATGTAATGGGTTAATTTGCTTGTTATTAAGTTAGATATGAATTGCATGTATGTTTATTGCTTAACATGATATGACATAAACTGCATTATACATATCTTAATTGCATACATTTTCTTGCTATGATAATCAATATGTGTACACATGACTTTGCAATACACTCATTTGTAAGTTAGAAATATCATTACAAAAGATAAAATAAAAATTATTGGTACATTTTTCATCATCTTATGATGAGTATATGCAAGCACTATTACTATATCCATAATATATAAATAACTAATCATAATCAACATCAATATTCAACGATATATGCTAAAAATTGATAATTATCTTGCTTACATGGCCAAATTAGTAAATAGTAGGGTATATACAACGTTCTGTAATTATGGTAACTATCCTTCAGCTACTCATGTCACCACTTCCCAGCCCCACTTACTAAACAACCTCATTTACTATCGCTAATATTGCTAACTGATGCGTTTTAAGTTGTCATTATTTAATTACAAGTTTTAAATGAAAGGGAAATACTAAAGTTAATCTTAACACAATCAGACAAGAAGATCTGTTCGTATTGTAGTATAGCTTTGGTAAGACCGAGTCGAACACAGGGAATCAGTGCAAATTAAAATAATTAATTAATCCTAAAATTATAAATTATAAATAGATAAGGGGGGCGTTTTAGTTCCGTACGAACATAATTTAATTAATAAAACTAAATAAAAAATAATTAAAAACAATTAAAAGATAGAAAAGACAATTTAGAATAATCAGATAGATAAGCATGTATTTACTTAAATTACTGATTTCTCGACTCAGGTTTCATATATGTTTATTGATCAGTCATTATGGTGATTTCAACTAGAATGGATAGACTCCTGTTAAGGTTAGCGAATCCCTAATAAACCTTACCTTAATACTAGATTCTCTTGAATACACTCATGCGGGTTACCAACATAAGATTTATGCTATTAAACCTATCAACAGATCATTGAGATTCATTCTTGACTCTGCGTTAGCCTTGAGTCTATATTTATTGGTTTTCTAATTATCACACCGATTGGGTTAAATTAATTGCTATGCCTCTTAACCTATTACCGGTTACAGTCTCAAGCCACAATTAACTAACAAATTATTCAATTGCAAATAATCAATTAACTTATACAAACGTTGGTTCTTGACAGTCCCGTTTTACTTTTAGTTCAAATATAACTTGAACAAGCTTTGAACTAGTATTGAGAAGTTGCGGAATCACACTCAATAATATTAGAAAGATCAACACAAATATTGAAAACAGAAAACAAGAACAAATATAAAACCAAAAGCTTCAATCTTATTAATATGAATAAGACGAATACACTTGTTGTATTTGGGTTTACACCTTGAAGCTATTCTATACTATGTATATGTGTATGTATATGCGTATCTATATATCAAACTAGGTTCTAAGGATCTCTATTTATAACACATAGAGTCATGTACATTTAAGCTCCTAGTATTATGGAGTTAGATAACTTCCATAACAGACTCAATCTTATCACGAACCTATTCTTATCAACAACTTATTCTTATCACAAAATCATAAACAGTGTTAACTACCACATTTGAACATTCAGTGGAAACAAGCTTCCAATAGTGGTAACTGCTTCATTTGTGTAAGTCTAAGTATAAACAACTAACAGTGTTAACCACTTATATACACTAACAGTCTTAATTACATAAACAGTGGAAACTACTTACAAAATCAACTAACAGTTGTAATCTTTGTAGCAGTGTTAACCTTCAGTTTTTCAAACAGTTGTAATCTTCGACCAGTGTTAATCTTCAACAATCAGTGGTAACCATGTTAGTCTTCAGTGGTAATTCTTCACTATCAGTGGTAATCTTCAGTGGTAACCTTTTGATCTCTTCAGACTTAATTAACAGTGGTAATCCAAACCCAAATCAGTTTATCCCAACAGTTCTAGCATAAGTCTTTTGACCACGTTAAGTAACAATTAATAAACGCGTCGTAGCTCACAATCGATATGGATCTTCAAATAAACTCAATAACTATTCATAATTAAGATCAATATTAAACATATAATGAAACCTTTATCTAAGAATCATACATCTAAATTAATACAAATAAAGAATTAGCTCATAATTAAAGTAGGACAACTCAGATCTATAAACAAAGTATTACACATTGCAACTAAAAAGAAGAAGAATCAAATCCTAAAATCTGAACCAAATCTTCGTTAGGGTTGAACGACCTTCAAACCCTAGCTCCTTAGCCTCTGAATACCCTAAAAGTCGATCTTCTAAACCCCACAACCGAATTAGGGTTAACTAATTCGTTAATTGTTGTCGATAGAATGTGGAAAATAATGGCCTATTTATAGATTTTCTAAACCGCGAATCCAACCGCCGGTTGGGCTGAATTTTAACCCGAAACCCGATCTTCGACCCGTGCGTTAGACCGCCTTCCATATTTACCTCCAACCGCCGGCTGAAAGCTTCAACCGCCAGTTGGGATCCAATTCCAGAATCTTCCAAAGTTGAACTGGGCTTTTGTCTTGGGCTCCATCTTTTAACTTCAAACCGGATTTATTCTCAATTTGGCCCACTTTCTCTTATCTTTTTTGGGCTTTGTCTTCTCTTCAAGTCCAATATTTTAGGGTCTTCAGTCTTTTCTTTCTTTTCTTCAGTCTTGAGTCGATTTCCGTTCCTTTTCTTCGTTTCTTTATTTAAAAGACCTTTTTACAAATATAAAAGAAATCAGTAGCATTTGTAATTAAATTACAATAAAAAGGCTTAAAAATAAGGGAATACTATTATTTAAATAAGGCATTATTTGATGCTATCACTAACAAATATCTCGAGCGGCGTCGCACGATGGCCAAAGAATATGATGCTCTTATTAAAATCGAAACTTGATCTCTAGTTCCTCAAGTCACTAATACTAACGTTGTTGATTGTAAGTGGTTATACAGGTTAAACGGGATCAACATGGTGCTATTACGCGTCACAAAGCGAGAATTGTTGCTAAAGGTTTCCGCAATAACCGGTGAGAGATTTTCATGAGACTTTTAGTCATGTTGTCATATAGACAACTATCAGGGTGGTTCTCTCCCTTGCGGTAACTCAAAATTGGTCGCTCAGACAGTTAGATGTTCAAATTGTGTTTATTCATGGTAATTTTAATGAGACAGTCTACATAACAACCTTCTGATTTTCTTAACCCACGACGCCCATATCATGTGTGTCTACTTCATAATTCCATTTACGGTCTAAAACAGGCTCCACGTGTTTGGTATCAACAGCTCTCCAAGTCACTTCATGATATCAGTTTTATAGGCCTTAAAAAGATTCATCACTCTTTATCTTCACTCATGGCAGGACTGTTAGGTACATTTTTGTTTATATAGATGACATTGTTGCTATAGAAAGCTTTGTACGCCAACTTAGCTCTGCTTTTTCATCAAAAGATCTTGGCTCTCTCGACTATTTTATAAGTGTTGAAATTGTTCCTTCTGATTCTGACATTTTCCTTTCTCAACGAAAGTTTATTATGAAACTCTTACAATCGGCTGGTCTATCTGACTACAAACCAATGCCCTCTACTATGACTAACTCAAGTCCACTTCATCTAGCTGATAGTGTCACATTCTCGAATCCAGTCAAATACCGATAAGTTATTGGTGCACTTTAGTATGTTACTCTTTCTTGGCCAAACTTCACATATGTTGTTAATAATGTCTGCCAATTTATGCATGTTGTATTCATGGTACAATCAATCACGATATACTTATTCTTCGTGCCTCTAGCACTACTCTTCAAACATTTACCGATACTTAATAGCAGGGTACTTAATCAGACAAACCATCATCTCTTGAAGCCTTCTCAGATGCTGATTGGACTAGATGTTCACATGATCGGCAGTCCACGGGGGATATTACATCTATATTGTCGCACCCCCAAAATACAATGCAGCGGAAATCGAACCGGGGCACGACTAATCAGAAATCATTACACAAAGTTACAACAAACGACCTCTAAATGAGACGTTTTATAAATATTACATTCCGTATGTTCAGCATTGAAATGTATTGCTTACAGCCCATAAGAATTATCGTTCCCTAGAGTCCGCGCATAAAGCAGGAAATTCTATTACATGACCATAGTAACAAAAAGTAATGCTAAGAATCTCCTTTAAATGCAGTGTTGAAATCATGCGACTCTAACTAAGGTAGCCTGGAGTAATCCTACTCCTGTAGTGAACCTGAGAATACATGTTAAAATGGGTCAACATGAATGTTGGTGAGCTCACAAGTTTATCAATAAATCAAAAAGTATGAACCACAAAATTTTCATCAGTGTTTTGCAATCAAGCAAAAGTAAGTAAGTATATACCATTTCAATGAGCTCATAGTTGAAGCTTGACAGAAAGTAGTATAGTACAATCAAGTACGTAATGTGCCCCCACGAGTGTCTAATCCAGAACACTCGTACGAAACAAATATAAGTCGTCCGTTTCTACAGGAACGGTACGTAGTAGCGCTACTACCCCGGACGGGGATTGTCAGTCCCAAATGGATCCATTTACTAATATTCGCGCTTAAGTCCATAACTAACGAAACTATGATGGGGGACTTCAGTGGATTAATAAGTAAACTCATGCACGTCCGTATATAAAAGTTTATCAGTACTTGTGTTCATATGTAAAAAAAGCAATGTATCTCACCCCATAAGCATAAAACAGTAAAAGTGGGGCTATGAGACTCACCTGATTCTTGGCGTTTATAAAATAAACGAGTATCTGAAAGCAAGTAAATCAATCCGTAGGTTCTCCGAACCCGCAATCTTCTAGTGCCCTAAGCACATAAGATTGTATGTAAGTGAAAGTCTCAAAAGTCATCCATGCTAGTTGTCCACTCAACTAGTTATGTTCCACACTTATTTATCGTTTGCGTTTGAAAAACGTGCACGACCCGTGGGTGAAAAGTTTGAATTAATAATGGTTCTCAAAATTAATATTATTGTGTGCGTTTCGTTTTTATACCTTATTAATGTATATACGTTATTGTATTTCCATGTCGTTCTTGTGTGTATATAATTCGATGCCAATTAAATGATTAGTGGACACGGTATACGAACTCATCATGGAGTAGCGAACTTGTGACAAGTTCGCTAGTTGGCACGGATAATGAAAAAGGGTAGCGAACTTGTGCCAAGTTCGCATAGTTGACACGAGCTTTTGAATCGTAGCGAACTTATGATAAGTTCGCTAGTGACACACTTATGATAAGTTCGCTAGTGACACAGATTTAGAATGGGTGGCGAACTTGTTAACACTGTTAGTTTTAAAAGTAGCGACACAGGGTTAGTGTCGCTAATTAACACTGCTAGTTATAAGTGTTGCGACACAAAGGTAGTGTCGCAGGTCAGTACTGTTCGTCAGTTTCCACTGTTTGTTCTTTCCTTTTAGCTACACGAGTTGCGACACTTCGGTAGTGTCGCATCGAGTTTCTACTGCTCACTTAGTTTCTATTGTTAGTCTTGCTACAACTGTTTGTACAATTCATCATTGTTTCCACTTTTAATACTGCTAACGTGTTTAACTCTGCTACTACTGTTTCCACTGCTAGTACGTTTTACATAGTTTCTACCGCTAGTTCATTTCGTTTATTACTACTGCTAGTACATTTCATTGGTTACCACTGCTAGTTCATTTACCCGGTTACTACTGCTAGTACATTTCCTTGGTTACCACTGCTAGTTCATTTACCCGGATACTACTGCTAGTACATTTCCTTGGTTACCACTGCTAGTTCATTTACCCGGTTACTACTGCTAGTACATTTCCTTAGTTACCACTGTTAGTTTATTTACCCGGTTACTATTGCTAGTGCATTTCCTTGGTTACCACGGTTGCCCGTTACTAGTTTCTACTGTTCGTTTCTGAAAATTCATTTTTGTTCGAGAGTTTCGATTTAACGATTTCGCCTTGGACCCGAAACCTTTACACGTTAAATCTTAATATTTTTGCACTCGTAAAAAGTAAATAGATTTTGGCATGGAATTACAAATGGTTCTCTGGTAGATTTCTTTAAAATGTTTGTTTTAAGGTACTTTCAAGTGGGTTTTCAGTTTAGGCCTTGCGAGTGAACTTTCTAACATGTTAGATTAACAAAATCTTACGAAAATAAAGCGAGTCGAGAAAAATGTTCCTTACCAGAAGGTAGATGGCTAGCACGAAATGATGAAAAATGGTGAGGCTTAACTTCCTGTTCCAAGCTAGATTTCTTGTGATTTTTGTGGGAGATGAAAGTGAAATGAAAATGGAAGTGTTCCTGTTTGTGGCTGCCGTGAGGAGAGAAAATGGGGGAAAGTTTTGGGTGAAGTTTGAGGATTTGACCAATGAATGGTTGAGTTGTGTGTGGGAGAAATCAAAATGATGATATTCCTATGGGAAGTGTGTAGAGCCGGCCTAAGAGCCTTAGGCTTTGCAGATCTTTCATCTCTCTTATGGGTCCCACCCGAATACTCCACTTGCCCAAACTATTTAATTAATTTGTTTGTTTTCAAGCTATTGTATTATAATTTGTGCTTTCTTTTAGTTGTCGGGCGCGACCTGTGCGTTTTTGTTGCGTGCTAGACGTTCAATATATTATTGTCATAATATAAGTTAAATAGCAACTAATTAATACAATTATGTTATTTAAGGAAAATGTTTTTCACCAACGTCCGTATTTATCGTGTCGAATTCCATCCGATTGAGATTGCGTAATTAAAATTAATTACGTACGCGCGTATATACAATATACCGAATGTTACTGCACTTAGTACTATTTCAAACTAAATACAAGAAATGATGACTTAATTTAGGTAAAAAATACGGCCAAATTTCCCGGATGTCACATATATAGGCTCTAATCCATCTCTTGGATTGCTCGTAAGCAACACATTATTTTCTAATCCTTAACTGAATCATAATATAAAAGCTCTTGCTGACACTATTCTGAGCTTACTTGGCTTCAAGCTCATCTTCGTGAACTTGGCATTTTTACATCTTCGGCGCCTATCATGTGGTGTGACAATCTAGGTGAAAACTATTTATTAGCCAATCCATTTTTCCATGAGCAAACAAGGCACGTAGAAGTCGATTTTCATTTTGTTTGCGAAAAGGGTGCTCAAGAGGTTCTTCGAGTACAATTCATATACACAAATGTACAAATTGCACACATATTCTCCAAGCCGTTATATAGTTCCTCAATTGCTCTTTCTAAGATCCAAAGTACAGGTCGTTCTCCGTCCTTAGCTTGCGAGGGCATATTAGACATAATATGTGTATTAGGTTTAAGCTCAATCATGTAATGACCTTTAATGTTTATAATTACAATTTCTATATGTATACTCGATGTAATACGTACATTATTCATAAATATATTAATACAAATACAATTCACATTCTCTATAATTATTGTCAATATCAAAACGTTCATATTAACATGGATTAACTATACAAAAAGTGAAAAAAATACTGACAATCAACAAAATTTGTGCATCGCACAGACATATATAAATAATAATGATAATAATAAAGTGGCATGATACCCATTTATGGGTTTTACTTGGTTTATTTCCATTAACAATCTAATCAAGAAAAAATGACTTGATGTAATTGAAAGTTAATTAAAATCTGACCAACTGATCATCACAATTTTCAAGAGCAATTAACCAATATAAAATTTTCAAACTTTTTCAATATAGTTAACATTTACCATTCAAAAAAGATTCATTTGTTCTTTTTATCTTACCCTTCACATCAATCAAATCTTGTATCACACGTATTACTTTTCACCTCCAATGCCCTCTTACCTTTCACATCCATCCAATCTTGTCTCTCACATTTCACTTTTTTATTAACTTATCTAATGAAAACTTTTATAAAATAAATTTGACATGATTAAATCGGCGGTATTAATCGAAAGCAATAATAACGTGATTTGACTAAATCAAAAGTAATAATAATGCGGCGTGACTAAAATAAATGTAATAGTTATTTGATGTGACTAAAACGGGGGATATTATTTGAAAATATAATCTCAAAGGTTTTCTTATATAACAATTCAAAATCACAAATTCTTATGTACCGTCTTCACTACATCATATAAAAGTATTCAGTTATTGAGAAAAATAATTTCGAGTTCTAATGGGAATGACACATCTACTTTTTCTACTGATCAGGTATAAGAATTAATCTAATTATATAGTTTGTATCTTCATAAGTTTTTAAATTCTACAATTTCTGTTTATATCTTTAAATTTGAACTATAGATATTTAAATCTCGTAAAGATTTAATGAATTTGATGCAAAACGTTGCACATTCACATGGTTACGTTATAGTTACTAAAGATAAAAAAACAAAGCCAAGTGGCTATGGGTATAAAGTTGTACTTATGTGTGATCGTGGTGGAATATCCAAAAGTACACAATCAAAACCGTCTTCTAGAAAAGGTACTTCGAGAAAAACTAACTGTCCATTTCAATTGGCAGAATCCAGTGACTTTTGGATGTTACAGGTGATAGGGATGAGCATAATCACCAACTTGTACTTTATATGGAGGGTCACTTATTTCCAAAACGACTAACTGATGATGAACTTTGTTTGGTGGCAGATTTGATGCGTAAAAATATCAAACCACGTAAAATATCAGCAGCATTACAAGAGAAAAACAAAGATAGTTCAGCCACAATTTAAATTGTATACAATGAAATTTCTAAAATTTGCATGAACATGATTAGAGGTAGAATGCCAATGAAGGTTATTTTCTCAAATTTGTAGGATAAAGGCTATACCTTTGAGTTTCACATAAATGAAGATTTTCATAAGTAGGAAGAGTTATTTTTCTTTCATCCAATCTTATTAGAGATATGGCGTGCTTTCCCACTTGTATTGTTCATGGATGTAACGTACAAAACAAAAAAGTATTGCATTTATACATATTTTGGGGTAACTTCTACCGGTCTACCATTTTGTATTGCATATGCCTTATTCACAATGAAAAAAAACGCAATTCTAATTGGAATTTAGAATGTTTAAGATCGAACACGGACGAAAATGTTTACCCCTGTGTTATTCTAACGGATAGAGAGGTAGCCTTAATGAATGCATGTCAAATGGTATTTTCAGAGACTAAACAATTTCTATGGATTGTTTAAAGATCTCTTAGTAATTGTAGGGGTAAAATAATCATTTCTATCATAGAAAAAATATCTCAAATGTAATTGTATAATAATATAGATAATTGAGATTTATAGAAAATAAAGTGACAGTGTTATAACATATAAGCAAACTCCACATATATTACATTACATTACATTTATTTATTATAAAACACCTTAAAAATTATGGTATTGTGGATAGATTAGTCTTAATTTAAACTTTGATTATTATTTATTATTTCTTCTACTTTCATAACTACAAAAGAGCTAATTAAATACATTCTCTGTGTATAGCTATCAAGGGATTATATTTATATTACTCTTTTATATAACTTACTAGACCCTAAACCCGTGTATACACACAGACCATTGAATTTGTTTTTACTTTTTAAAAATATTCATAACTAAAATAGATGGAAAACGTTTATGCCTTCAACATAGTTGACAAAGAAAAACGATCAATGTTGATAAAACAACAGTGGATGAAGAGAATGTGAGCCTGATATTTTATTTTTTAATATATTTTTATTGGTTAAATATTTATTCATGAGTTACTTTTTACAATTTGTTCTACACTAAATCACTATATATAAAAATGGTTTAAAGTATTGAACTTAGTGTTAGAGCTCACACTCACTAATAAACTGGACTGGTTCAGGTGCTACTGAGTATAAAATGTCCCACCCCCAAAACCGGTCAACGTTAGTCAGCGGAAGCAATTGGGTACGGAGATGGGGGCGTCGCCGTAAACATTGGACATTCATACATATCAGAGCATATGATTATCGCAGAACATGTATGTATTAAGGTGCCATAATTAATCGTTTACAAAAGTTTACAATTCATCGAATCGTAGAAGTAGGAATGTAGTTTAAGTTATACAAAAGTGGATTTTGTAAATATGACTAAAACATATTAATTATACAAAAGAAATCCCATTGGCTTCAAAAGATGGCATCCTAAATTCTTCGTGGGTCGCCTATTTTCATAAGTATGCATGCTTACTGGTGCAGCTAATTCCCTGAAAAACATAGTAAAAAGTCAACATGGTTATTGAGTGAATTCACAGGTTTTATGTTCAGAAGTATAGTTTAGTAAACCAAAGTCGTTTGTGAATTGTTGTTGTTGCCATAACAGTCAAATAGTGTTTCGTGGAATATTATCAAAAGTTTAGTTTAAAATTAGGTTTAAAACATTGTGCTGGTCGTTCTCCAGCGTAACACATTTATGAAAAACTACCGGTCGTTCTCCGGTTTATCAAGCAGCTGGTCGTTCTCCAGCGAAACAAAAAAAAAATACCGGTCGTTCTCCGGTTTATCAAAAACTACCGGTCCTTCTCCGGTTTATCAAACAGCTGGTCGTTCTCCAGCGAACAAAAAAAGTACCGGTCGTTCTCCGGTGTATCACACTTCTGGTCGTTCTCCAGCGAATCAAAAGTTACCGGTCGTTCTCCGGTTTATCACAAGTAGTAAAACGTTTTTGTAAACAGTTCGTATAAGAGTATGAAACTCATTTCATAAATAAAGTTGCACAATAGTATGAACACGATCATAAACGGTTGTATAAAAGCATTGAAAGCAATTATATAATAGTTTTCGATTATGGCAAATAGTAAAACAGTAACTATGTTTTTCACCCCTATATTAAAAGAAGTAAAAACAGTAAAAGAGGGGCTGTGAACTCACCTCGTGAGCTAAGTGTGAGAGCTAGCAAAATGGTTGCCCAAGTAAGGTCTCTTATTGTCCTATACGCAAGAGATTGTTTATATAAGTAGTTGGCTAACTGCCAAACCATGTTAACTGTTCACTCGTTCCGACAGATCATTGTGTTTAAAATGTGTACGATACGTTGGTGATGTTTTTGTCCGGGTTTAATTTATACGAGTTGTTTTTGTCTAAGTTTATTAATGAAGTTACCAAAACGCATTTTGGGCATGAATCCTAGTGTTTTATAAAATGCTTCGCGTTTTATCGTTTGAGGCTCGTTTTTGTTGACTTGGTCAAACGTGTTCGGTTTGACCCGAAACTTTTACACATAAAATCTTAACATATTTGAACCCGTAAAAAGTAATTTTCACATTTTATCTCAAACTCAAAGTGTCTCGTTTTTATTTGCGGGAACGCGAAATCAGTCCCACAGTTTTATACCTCAAAATACGCCATGTTCCGAGCTCGCTTTTATTAGGTAAAACTTTGTGAAAAATTCATAGAAAATTACCCAACGTTCCCCCATGTCTTAGTTATTTTCTGTAATTTTTATAGAATTTTTGAATAAGTCTAAGTATTTTAAATAAATACATTTGTCCTTTGAAGTCCAAAATTGACCAATCTGGACACAAGTGCATAAATCTAGTTACTGAGAAAAATCTGTGAATTCTCAGGAGATGACATAGGAACTTTTTGAAGTCAACAGAATTTGTGAGATTTTAGTACCAATTTCAGGTCATTTGGAGTTGTGTAGCTCGAGTTATGAACTCAAGAAGTCGGGTCAAAAATCTGTCAACCGAGATAAAAATGCGACATGTTTTTGTAAAATCGTTTTCAGGTACCAAACGGTGTCCAAAAATTATGAAACCACTTGGAGATGAAATCTAACTCTTTAAACTTAATTTTTGTCTTTTGATTCGTCCATTTTCGTTAAGTTTTGAGCTCGAAACTTCTCCTTAAATTTGGACAAAGTTTCTGCCCGGGAATCTGTTTGTGTTTTATGTTTACAAAAACGTTTTTCGACTTTTCTTTTGGACATAACCATGTTACATGGACCTAATAACATGTTTATATATGTGCTTCAAGTAACATAAAAGAGGGATGAAGTTTCTTACAAGAAGATGGTGAAAGACACGAAGAAATAGACGTCGAGTGCTCGTTTTCTTGAATTTTCTTGCAAACCGAAAGGAGGAATTATGGTGGTTTGTGGTGGCGACCTTGGTGGTTTTTGGTGGTGATTTTGGTGGGTTCTTGGGCTGAGAAATGCAGAATAGAGAGAAAGATGAGAGTGTTTGAGATTGTGTGTGTGTGTGTGTAGTGTGTTTTTGTGTTTGAATGAAAGTGAGAGTGAGTATAGGTTAAGGTATGGGGGGGGGGGAATGGTCTTGGATGGCAGCAGATTTGGGGACCCACTTGAGGTGTGGGTTGATTAAAATTGTTCCCCAAGTTTACGTTACGCCCGGTGCCCGTTTATCCGTTCGTTCCGTCATTCGTTTAAACGTTAAACGTTTATTATTCAAGTTTTTCGTTAACGATTTATTCGTATAAGTTTTGGTTGAATTTTTATTTAAAACACTTCATTTTAAGTTATTGAAATATGTTTCGGGCTTCGTTCGGTTGTTGCGCGCGATTCGCGCGTTTTTGTTGCGTACGGTACGTTTTATTCGAAACGTAAAACGTTTGTTTATTATTGTACTATAATAATATAATGTAAATAACTACTATTTAATTATAAAATAGATTTATGTTATTTAGGAAAAAGTTTTCACCAACGATCGTATATTTTTGTCGGACCCGTTCCGATAGTTTCGCGCATTTTTATAACTAACTACGAAAATAGTAATACTTTACATATTAAAATTGTTGGGCTTTGCTAGACTTATCTCATAAAAATAGTGTGAATTCTCTTAAGTAGGGAATTAGCCTAAGACATGCACGTGATTAATGTACGTAATTACACTGAAATTTGAGGGGTGTCACATAAAAGTAAGTTATTAAGGTAAACATATATGAATTTAAACACACAATGAACTTTGAAAGTGAAATATCAACGTAATGAGAGATTACAGTATCAATTAAACTAATAATAAATTATAATATAATACTAATTACTAACTTATAGATCTTTTAGGACGCATATACTATTGATTTGTAATTTGAATATAAAACAATGCTCGATGAATCTTTTATCACTCGTAATATCTTATTAATAATGTAATTTTTATATTACTTTAGCCAGCATAACTATATTAGTATTATGTTTGTAAAAGTGTTTTTTAAAGAGTTTTTCTAACTGTTATCATGGTTTACGAATAATATTTAATATGAATTTTCATGCCATTGATTATCATTGGTAGGGTGTTTATTATTTGGTTTAACTGAATAACTCAACCGATCCATATATTGTTTGGATATTTTGAATTAAGTTATTTGGATTTGGTTTGGTTTTGGGTGATACCAGATAAGGAAACAGTTTAATGGTTCGGTTTTGGTTTGAATATTTTCGATTCCCACTCGAAAAATCAAATAAGCATCAGTAAATACTTATCTTTGATAATTTAATTTCGATAGCTGACATACAACTCTAATTACTCATATAACTCAATTATCTCAAACACAAATTCATTTATCCAAATGACCCAATATGAACAATTAAAATGCTTTTACTTAGTATTTGGGCAATTTATCTTAATAATCTAAATCATAATTTAAGACTTTTATCTTGCTAAATTGAAACACAGCCGAATAACTCAAACTCTTATTTGGTTGGTTTGGATTGGGTGACATATAATTTGAATTGAGTCTTAAGTGGATTAGAGTTGACCAAAATTAGAATAAGCCAAATTAGATAACTCTATTATCCCCAAACACGACCGATTAAACACCCCTAGTTGTTGGAATATCCGCATGCCTACTTTCGATGGATAATATCACTAATTTTTTAAAAAATTAAAAATTTAATTAGTAATTATCATTTTGATTATGAAAAACATATATATTAAAGATATTATATTAAGAAATATTAAATACTTGAATATCGGTTCATTACTTTTACTAAATTTAAAAATGTTTATGGTTTCAAAATATATTAAGTGTTACACCTTTTACAGTTAATTGTGGCGAACTTTAAAATTTTATTTTATGCTTATTTAAGTTCTAAAAAACGTACATTGAATGCATTTTGGGCATATTTTGCTACATAAATAGACATGTTTTTAGTAAGTTTTATACATACAATAGGAAGTTAAGTATATATAAATAGATGTTTTAATAATTTAAATACATATGATAGACATTTTCAAAACTCGTTCCATGCAATAGTATAAGTGTATTGCTTAATACATTTTGAACAATAAACCCATGTATATATGTTATTATTATTATTAGTAGTAGTAGTATTGATATTTATACATCTACATTAATACAGTACTTCAAATTTACTTACTTATCCATAAGAATGATTGTACCGTATTAAGTTCTTTTTCATACCTTATATTTTTTATTGTAGATTAATAATTGTTAATAAATTTATCGCTTTAAACTTTTATTTAGAAGTATTAATGCGGTTGATTTTAGATAGTTGTTAGATTAATAATTCGTAATAAATGTTTGATATTTTTGAGAACTTTCTAGATGAGTATTATTATTCTGCTAGCATATTTTTGTTTTAGATAATTGTTTTATGTTATACTATATTTCATTATAACAATTAGCATGTTGATATAATTCCAATTGATTAATAATACATATCCATGTATTCTAAATAATTTTTTTTTAATAATACATGTTTATATTACAGAGACATAGAAATTATAGAACGTCCGAAATATTTTACTATTGTATTCTTTATATATTTTCGTATTAGTTAGAAATATAACACAATTTTTATAAACTTTCAAATAACGAAAAGAATAAGTAAATAGATGGATCTAATTGCGTAATTAAATCTTAATTTTAATTTTAAATAATGACATCATGAAGGTGAATCATATATTATATTTATTAAAATAATATATTACTCTTTTTAGTTTACAAACATCTATCAAAGATCAATAATTACCTCTATCAATAATCATAGATTTAAATTAAATAGCCATACATACAGTTTCTTAAATCATCCATCACCACAATTAAATAACCTTTCAAAGTCATTGTTCACCACAAATACTTCAAATCATTCATAAAACAATCACACAAACATCCAATGAATGAAAGCATGCACAACTTTTTTAATCCAATTTCCCTCACCATTTTCACCCTAATCCAACCCTAAAAGATGGCCACCAACCCCTCCCCATCTCCAGCCATCCTCCCAGTCTCCAGCTCTCAAAACGCCCCAATCAACGACCCTCAACCACCCGTCAACACCCCTGCGGTCCGTGCATTTATCAACCATTTAACCGCAACCGTTCGTTCAGGTCTCTCTGAACGCCGCCCATGGTTCGAGCTCGTTGACCGTACCACCTTCTCCAAACCTGATTCCATATCAGATGCCACAACACGTATTCGTAAAAACTATGCTTACTTTCGTATCAATTACTTCACGATTGTTGGTGTTGTGATTGCTATTTCGCTCTTGACGAATCCTTTTTCTCTGTTTACGCTTCTTTGTCTTCTTGCTGCATGGATTTTTCTTTATTTGTTTCGTCCATCTGATCCTCCGTTGGTGATACTTGGACGTGCATTTTCTGAACGTGAAACGTTAGGATTGTTGATTGTTTTAAGCATTGTTGTGATCTTTTTAACGAGTGTTGGATCGATATTGATATCGGCTACACTTATTGGAATGGGAATTATTTGTGTTCATGGCACATTTAGGGCTCCTGAAGATTTGTTTCTTGATGAACAAGAGCCTGGTGGTCCCACCGGATTTCTGTCATTGCTTGGTGGGGCTGCCACAAATGCTGCTGCATCCGCCGCTCCTGTCATCGCTCCTCCTACTCGTGGTTGATCAATTTGGATGTAATAAATGGTATCCGAGATTTATATATTTTTGTTTTCTGAATTCTTTTAAATATGTTTGTGAGAATATAAGTATGAAGTTTTTATATTTAGGGTTGTACATAGTATTTAAATCTTGATGCATTAGAGAAACTGATGTTGCTGATAGATGCAATGTAAAAAACCTTATTCATTTTTTTAATGTTCTTGTAATATTTGTTTGATCATATGAAGCTTTTCAAAAATACACCAATCTATATAATACAATTATATCTTATTATGCACATAACATAAGAAACAACTAGTACCAATTTACATAATACAAAGTTTGCAAACAAACAGAATGGCAAGAAACAAAAATATTTGATTTGCTGTTTTTAACATTCTAACAACTTTGTAACATGTCCACCAAGATGGCAAGACAAAACTTCAAAAATGCCTAAAACATACCGCAAATACACAAAGAGAGAACAGACCTCCAAGAGAAAGTGCAAGAACTCAAACAAAAGATTACATAGCAAAGGCCACAGACACCACGGGCAAATTAAATGATAAATCAGGAAGAAATAAACAAAGGTTAAGAGAAGACAAAGCAACAAATCGTTAGTAGAAGTAGCAGTGAGGTTGAAGACATGGAGCAACAAAAATAAGCTTCTTACACAGAATAAAAATAGTTATATCATAACCAAATATAAGGGTATAAAATTGTGTTAACCATTGAGGAACAGAATCTCTGCTGTTAAAAGAAAAGGAACAAAATCTACAATTGCAATGATCCGAAGCACAACAAGTAATAATCACCTCATCTAAACAAATTCCAAATCCAAAAATATGCTATTATTCCTCTGTAATCTTCTATCGACATCCAAGTAAGCATCTTAGTACAATGGTCCTCTTAGTAACCAAACCTGGATAACCACGAGAGGGAAAAAGAAATATATTTTGAGGAGCCCATGATGAAAATAGAATTTCATTGCTTTTACACAATTTTGTTAGACTATTCAGGTGTTCAGATTTTACCAATTTGGTTGATGTGCAAGGCTGATGAGAATCAAAATCAGGCGCCTCCCTTCTGCTTAAGAGTGATTTTATCTCCCAAACTTAGAGCTATTCCTTGTGTTTTGCTCCTTATACGAATATATCCACTTAGCTTACCGTCTAATTGTTTCTCAATGCTTAAATTTACCAAAGCATCCTCTCCAAAAACACTCTTTGCATACAAGTTGGCAGCCAGGAACCCACAATCACCTTCCAGTGCAGACCTGACGCACAAATATTGAACCACAGTAAAAAACCAGATGGTTAAGTATGTTTTAAATATATTATTTGATGAATGCAATTCTATCACGATTCACGACAGTGAAAAGATATCAAAATATCTTAAATGATTTCTTGTCAATATTATATGTAATTTAAGTTAAGTCATCTAACAGAAAACATATACGATGATGCTTACAATATTCAGTTACACTATGGCACGAAAAGAAGAAAAGAAAAGGGAAAAAAACAAAGAAACCATTCGTCCACTATAACTCCACAGTATTCTTTCTCACATAGAAAGAAAACACACAGCATATATATGGATAGTAGTCAAACTACCTGCTGTGTTATATAAGAGCATCTACAATGGTAAACTAATAGTTTTTTATTTCAAGAGTTTATTTTTAAAAGATAAAGCTTTTG
Organism: Gnaphalium uliginosum; assembly: GCA_963930675.1. Lineage (NCBI taxonomy): Eukaryota > Viridiplantae > Streptophyta > Magnoliopsida > Asterales > Asteraceae > Gnaphalium > Gnaphalium uliginosum. Next base: position 55,256,217 of record OZ005680.1, on the reverse strand, counting down.
CTCCAATGGCAAAAAAGCTTTTCAAAGCTTAAAAAGCAATTAAAACTATCAAACTGAGCATCTCCAATGGGAGGTTTTTTAGAACAAAAAAACCCTTTGAAAAGCTTTTTCCCATTGGAGTGGATAGCTCAATTTAGCAAAGGGTTTGCCAAAATTGAGCTATTGCTCAATGACTCAATTTGATAATTGTGTGTGATTCTTTCATAAGAAAGTTTAGAAAGTTTTTGAATGACTCTTTCCACTGGAGTATATGGGTTTTTTTTCGAAACAAAGTTGATGAATTGATTTCTTGTCATTAAAAAAACCCTTTCAAAGGGTTTAAACATTGGGGATGGCATTGGAGCAAAAACTTTTCATTAAAAAGCTATTAGAAGTTTACCATCGAATATACTTTAAATATACAAAGAAAAAATAGTGCTACATATAAGGATAGATGACTTACGGTGCAGTGAGGCACTTCATGTTGGTGGATTTGATAATATGATCAAGAAATTCTTTCTCATCTTGAATTACAGTGTTGACAGCAACCTGGTATTTGGTACAACAAATAACATTAGCAATTAAAACTTCAAATAAATAAAACTATCTTTGAGACTTTGAGGAGTTAAGAGATTGTTATGGTTGATGATTACAACACAGACTTTAACTTCACTTATGCATATATACTTTAACATATATATTAAAACCATAACATTTGAAATGAACATGAGACTGTTTTAGTAGAGGTGCCATCATCATATGAAAGTGCCAAGGTGCTTCTATAATATCAAATATAAAAATAAAATAAATAACAATAACTATTAGTAATAGATGTCCACCATCTAAAAAATACAAGGCTTTTCAGAATCATTTGAATAGCTGAAACGGCGATTGTGCACAAAACCAATGATATGCACATTGAACTAAAGAACATTAATAGTTTGAACTAGTGAATACGAAAAATAAATAAATAAAACACAAATAACATTTATAAAAAGTCTATTGGTAGTCAGGTGGCAAAAAGTCTAGATAAATAGGGACAAAAAGTGTTTACTGGTCACCCCAAACCGTTTTCACCCGTACTATAAATTACCTGTTCTGCTTGACCTGTTACCAAACCGACACCCATTTTTATCACTTTAAAAACTACTAGACACGAAACATATAAAAGAGCAAGTATTACCTTATTTTCCCACTCAAACTCGGCCCACATAGTTCTGAAAGCCGCATCATTACAGACAGCTGGAGAGATATAATCCATAATGTCAATGTGAATATCATTGAGGACAATAACAGTACGCTCCATCACATTTGAAGTTTCATAAACAATGTTTCCAAAAATGACCCCAGTCTCGGTTGATGACACCTTAATGTTTGCTTTTATCTGCTTGCTTGATTCAGGTGCAAGAGTATAGTTTTGTGGACGTTCTACAAGTTTAAGGTCGCCCATTGTTGCCAATTCCAAGCACAGATTCTGGAGAGTTTCTTTGGTTCGGTTGATAACAGTTACATCAAGAACAATATCATAGTGATTAACGGTGACATATGCTTCAGCATACACTGGGTCACTAAACCCAGTTAGTTGAAGAATGCGGTTCAGTTTATTTGCAGCATCTCCTTCTTTAATAAACTCTCCAGTAGCCCGTTTTAGATCATCTTGAACCTGATCCTCCAACTCCAGCTGGCTCATGCCCTAGAATGTTAAAGTCAACCATAAAACAAAAGTTTGATTAGAATGAGTAAAAAAACCAAACATATTCATATTAAAAGTATTATCACTTGATAGTTAAAAAGGAGCAATTAATAATCTCACATACATAATGGCCTTATGCTCTTACAAATTAAAGGATTTGTCTCGAAACATTAAGACTCCGGTAATTAACAGGACCCTAAAATACGAAACTGAAATAACAGCAAAATAATAAATAGCAAGGTTAACTTTACCTTCCTGCTCTTGAGATGGTAAAAGTCAATTAGATCATCAGGTTGTGCATGTGAGACCTGAGCCTTTGCTTTAAGTTCCTCTGTTTCCCTCAGTTGTTTATCAGCAAGCATTTGAACAAAACTTTCACGGCAAGACTGCAACCATATTTTCTTGATTTCTTCACCTGGATTACATAGCAATCTTATGGCAAGGACAATTCGGTCATTGGAATCATTATCAATCGGGTGTGGAAGAAATGAAGATTGCCCAAGTTGTAGCATTGAAACAATAATCAGCAAAACTTGAGTAGATTCTTTGTTAACTTCACTTTTTGATGGCTGAACCTCTGCCAAACGCAACACAAGTTTTGTCAAAGTGCAAGCTACAACTGCCCCAAGGAAAAAATCACCGGTTAGAAGAAGAGATCTCAAATTCCCCGAAGTCAAAGTAGTGTTGACCAGAGTAGCAGGTGAAAAAGTGGTTTCAGATGCTGCACTTTGAGTCGCATAAGTGCCATCAGCAAGAATAGCTGGCCTTTTAGATGAAACCGTAATCGAGTTAACTTGTTGAGATTTCTTTGATGAATCATTAGTGACCCCTTCTTCTGAAGCCATGTAAAATGGTAAGTCTCCCAGACACTGTTTTATGGTCGAAAGTCCACTTTCAATTTCTGATAGTGAAAGACAGTACTCACTAATGATCCAAAGAGCACAAGAACAAACACGTGCAGATCGAATTTGGTAAAAAGTGTCTAATAACCTTGTTATGATTGAAACCCGCAACTTTGGATTTGTTTCAATTATTTCCCTTACAAAGACAGCTACATCCATCGCAGAAGCAACATTACTATCACCCAAGAAATCCATTAACAAATGCACAACCGTGCTTGCAACTTCAGGGAACTTAATAGCACATGAATGAATTGCTTGAATGAGCATTTGGCGATACTCGCCATCTTTTTCTAGTTCTCCACTTTGAGTTTTCACAACTTCTTTTTTCAAAGTAAGAACAACCTCATTGATGTTCCGTGGAGTTATTAAATCAAGAACGATGTCGAGTGTTTTTCTTCTAATATCATGATTGGGGCTTGAAAGGGCCCTGAGCACATCCATTATCATATCAACCATAATCTCCCTGTGAGAAATCTTGAGTTCATTTAAACGATCAAGAATAATTAGTTTCACATTGTTGTCACTTTGGGATAGTAGTAGCTGGCAATAGGTATTGGCTGCAGCCCTAATTGCAGTAGGAGCAGATGACAACGACACTAGTGTGCCAGCACATTCATAAATAACAGCAGCAGAAGGAACGTTTAATAAAGATATAATAATCTTTATATACTTCCCTTTTTCCCCTTTGTTTGCTCTGCACACTTTACGAATCAACTCCAACACAACCATCTGCAGCAATTCTCCCCATTCAGACACTCGGTCAACATGGGTCAAAAGGTAATTAACTGCACGTTCTTGATCACACGTGAAAAGCATGAGAAAAGCATTTCTTTTCGCTGATTGATCTGCTTCTGTTGAGAGAACTTTCTCAATCATCTCAGGAGCATCAATTAGAAGCTGATCACCTTGTGGAAGCTTGTAAATTGCCATTACAGCAAGTATAGCATTCCTTCTAATAAACGGATGTCGATGTTCAAGATTAGTGAGTATAGAGGGAATTAAAGGCTCAATAATCTCTGTCTCGTTCAATCGACAAAGAAACCTTAAAGTCACACCACGAATGTATTCATTCGGATGTTGAAGATTATTTCTCAGATTCTGGCAGATCAAGATCATTTCAGGCAAGATCTTTCCTTTAGAGTCTGTTTTCTCAATAATTTCAAGATACAGAAGTAGTAGCTTCTGAACAGTATGATCCTCTGAAGGAAGAACATACCGAACAATAGTAATAAACAGCTGTGGCAGCGTTTCACCATTCAGTAAAAGCATAACTGCTTTCTTCATGGCTTCAACCTTTGCAGCATCATCATTCCCTTCAAGAGCTTCCTTGATTTCATTGGCAAGTGCAGGGGTTCCTTTATCAAAGTGCACAAGTAGAGTGCATGTTTTCTCCATCCCTTCTGAAACAAATGACCAAACTTTAAATCCTTAGATCTAAAATCCTCACAATTTGGATATTTTAAAACTTTAATAGCTAAATGACATCCAAAATGCCTACATTCATATTTCATCTTTATTAGAATATCATATGTAAAATTAGAAGTACTAAGTATTATTATTTCTTTGTAACTATGGCAGCAGATAACAGCATAGAGGAACCCTATATGATATTGATTTGTATCTTACAGATGAAGAATATCACAAGTTCAATTGAAACTCAATAAGATCTGAAATTCTGAAACATGATTAAGTGTAAAAAGCCTTGCAATGTAACAAATCGAACATATTCATAAATGTACAAACAGGCAATATAAACCCTAAGTTAATTATGAGAAATCCTAATTACAACCGCGTCGATCACAAAGAAATGTCATAGATTTAACAAATTTCAACATGCTTATATACATATATGTACACGTATAATGAAAATTAGAGAGATTGTGGAATCACCTGAATTGCAAATGAGCTAGGGTTTGAGCAAACACACGAAAAGAAGGATAGATCGATCTAGTGATAAAGAGGGAGAGAAATCAGATCTCGATCGTTCCAAGTGGTAACGGAAGGAAGGATGCTTACTTCAAAATTGTCAAATTTTTGTATCACTTTGACGGTTTTTGTGATAATAAAAAATGGGATGGGAAAACATATAAAAGAATGGATTATGCAATTTAATTTCTTCAAAATGATTCATGATATTTTACTTTCTAGTTTCTATTACACCAAAAAAAGAAAACAATAAAAATAATAAACTTAAGGTTCTCTGTCTCAGTTGTATTTTGAAGAAAAAGAGCGAACGATTTTAGCCGTTGATTTCTGTGATCTACAATCACATAAATGAACAACTGGGGTCATTTGTCCTTCGTTCCTCTCAAATTGCATCTGCTCTCTAATCCCACACCAAATAATAATGCATAAAACTTTGCTCAAGAATTAGGGATGTACACAAAAATCGAAAAACTAAACTGACATAATCGAACCGAAAAACCTAAACCGAAGTCAAAACTGATAGTTTTATAGTAATAATGCAATAACTCAAATATTTCATTTCGATTAAGGTTATACCTTAAACGTGAACAGTTAATACGTGAACGGATATTTAACTACTATAGATACTTCTATTTTTATTTATTATAAAAATTCATAAATTATATGAAGCTTTTTATGATTTTATATACCACAAACTTTAAAAATACATATATAATCTAGTAATCTACTATTTATATCATAAAATTGTACAACTAACTTATTTTTTAATGTAAAACTTTGAATGATTGTTACATTATACATTTATACTTGATTAAGTGTGTTGTTAAATTTTGAAATCATGAATTGGCATATTGTATATTTTGATTTATATGGTATAATTATAATTATGTTTACTTTAGCATATTATGTATATTTCAAAATAATAAAGTTTTCTTCAATATTGTAGTCCTGTTTTAATTAGCTTATAGTGTAAATAATCGATAAGAAGGCAAACCAAAACCCGAAAATCGAATCATAGTGAAACTGAAACCAAACACTTTTAATTATTGAATACCCGAAATACTCAGTTATGATTCAATACCGAATAAATCCAAACCGCGGATACTTAAGTAGTTTATATTGTAGAAAAGGTTTGTTTGGGTTAAACGTTATGTTAATTGGATAAATTGCATTTTCGTCATTGTCCCATTTTGTTTTGATTTTGTCCCTGATAATTTTTTAGTTTTCTTTTATTGAACTCATTAATAATATTTTTTGCTCAGTTCGTCTTTTTCCAGTAAACTTAACAGAATAGCAGTTAATTCGTGACAAAATAACCATAATACCTTCATCGGATAATGCATGTGTTGATTTTGTGAAAGGGAGTAATAAGATGATAGATCTTTTTTTCATATCACTTATAAAACTGCCTCAATTATTATTATTATTTTTTTAAAAACCTTCAAAATGTTTATTGTAGGAGGTTCTAACTAACATTTGAGTATATTACATGTGAATTTAAAACGGATTAATTATTAAAAAGAAAAAAAAAAATCAATTCGGTTGATGGTTTGATCTATCTTTACTGAGTTGTATTTGTATTAAAATTTGGTTATTTGTTATATACTTGTGTTTCTCGTGATCGAGACCAAACTCCTTGTATTTGTTTCCTTGAGATAATGGGTCTATTTGGTAAAATAGTCGTAAGATGTAGCTATAAGTTGGAGTTGTAAGCTGTAACGTTATTTGTATAAAACTGTTTGACAAACTAGTTGTAGCTGTAAATTTAAAGTGTAAAACGACACAAAAGAACATCAATAGAAAAATAAATGATAAACATAGTTAAAAATAATTTAACAAATAATATTCATTATATGAATAAAATATTTTATCGATTGTATAAAATAATAATTATTTTTTCATATAAAAGTAAAACTAAACAAATCAGAAGGCAAACGATACATAATATGCTCGTCATAAATCATTATCGATGTGTATTTCATATTAATATAGCAATATCATTACGAATATGTTTTATGTTCTTTCTAATATAAGATATATCTTTAAATAATTATATATCTTTTTTCATATCGTACATACATATTTGTACGTGTATATCATGTTTATTTAATTACTTACAATTGTATATGGTGTATATCGTGTATATCGAAATAAAATGGTGAAATTAACGTATTGTAATACATACAAGGCACTTATGTAATTTGAAATACACAAAGCTCACGTAACTTTTAAACGCTTCTTCTACAAGCGTTGAAAATGAGTGTTTCAGAGCTTTTAGATAAAACGAAAAGCTTTCGGAAGGTTTTTCTCAAAAATTAAAAGTTTAAAGCTCATAAAAATTTTCACTGCCAAATAGACTAATATAAATCATAAACTTGATGCAACTAAAATTTTCATGCCTCTTGTGGTGATTTGCACTTCTCTTCTCCGATTATTTGTAACTTTTGCATAAACTGCTATACATACATAAATTGCTTTAGATATCGATGTGTAATAGTTAAAGTGTTAAACTGATTACTACTAGCTATATGTTATACCATAAGCTAATCTTGAACTTAATTTAGAAGAAAGTATACAACCTGATAAGCAGTTCCACCGATTTTTTAGGACAACACATTTTTAGAAGAAAATATAGAATCTGATACCACCAACAGCGTCACTAGTACTGAGTGAGCTACAATGAATATCAAGTTGACTCGGCGACTTACGATGAGCTAACACGAGTATTTAAATTGCTGACATAAGTACTTAACTTGCAGGTAATACTGGAATTTATCATCATTAATAGAGGCACAATATTGCGTTGTTAACATGAGAGTCTGGAAATCCACGGTTTTATAACAAGGGAACTTAAAGTTTGATATTACTAGTCCAGATAAAGTTCCTGCCAATGCAACTTCAGTTCCAAAACACAACTGAGAAGCTCAGAAAGTGGAGCCATTCCATCCAAAGAAAGAACCCTGCAAAACAGACACAACTGGTTTCAATAAACGGCCAAAGACAGTCACGTACTGAATTGAAAACAGAATATATATATATATATATATATATATATATATATATATATATATATATATATATATATATATATATATATAGCTGATATAATACAAATAGAGGTAAGATGTGGACAATAAACTCGAAAAAACATATCTACTCCCTCCGCGTTAAAATAGATGCAACTTTTATTTTATGATGCCTAAAACCTCCTAAGAGAAATTACTAAATTAGGTAGCCTCAACTGAGGGTCTAAAACTTCATCACAACCCCATAGAAACAACTCTGGTTATACATAAGGTAAATAAACAAGTGTTAAGTATCTTTTATGTCAATGTTACCATTAACCCATTTTTTAGCCATACAAAATAAAGTTAATATTGATTTCAGTCAATAACGTTTATCTGTTTCATCATTCTGAAGGAGTCTTGAAGCTTAGTTGGCTAAGAGTTATACACTAAGGGTGGGAATTTTCACACATGTATTTAAAAATGGGTCAATGTGGGTTGTATTGTTACGATCACACATCGGCCAAATATGGGATTGGTTGGTGGCTTATAAGTCTAGGTGTCCTCTCCTCCTACAAGCTAGCTTTTGAGAGTGAGTTCTACACTTGAGCTTATGGCTTGAGATGGGCCTAGTATGCGCTAGGTTCATATCAATTGGTATCGGAGCCAGCCCCATCTTTCGAAGTTCCAACACCTCGGAGTGGTGGCCTATGGAGTGGTGGCTTGGACCCGAAAAGAGGGGTGCCAACCGTGACCAACAAAGCCGTGACCAACGAGGCCTCGGAGTGGTGGCCTATGGAGTGGTGGCTTGGACCCGAAAAGAGGGTGCCAACCGTGACCAACGAGGACGTTGGCTCTTCAAAGTGTGGGTATTGTTACGATCCCACATCGGTCAAATATGGGATTGGTTGGTGGCTTATAAGTCTAGGTGTCCTCTCCTCCTACAAGCTAGCCTTTGGGAGTGAGTTTACACTTGGGCATAAGGCTTGAGATGGGCCTAGTATGGGCTAGGTTCGTATCATGTATTTTATCTGAAATGATTCATATCAATAGCTACACGAAAGATAGGTCAAGCGGGTTGAAAGTCTCCCAAACTATAATTTTAATGCATATAACCTCCTAAATTGCCTACTCAAAACAAAGGCCATAATTGTAACAATATTATTTTATAAATAATTGACAAAAAAAAGTGTTAGTGGGTCAACCCAACCTGACCCTTTTAGACCCATAGCAGAAACTCACCTGTTTCAACCCGTACTCGTTTCCCAACCTGCCCATCTTACGGCCCCTAGTTAAACAAAAAAAATCCTTAACCACATGTCCCATTAAACCTTGCATTTATTTGTTGTGACAGAGGGAGTAAATAAAAATCTTGCAAGTGCTTTCTTTGATTCTGAAATAGTGAAGGGTGATTTACATGATCTAGATGACTAAGACTGGTGTAAAGCATGCAGACACTGTGCATTTTCTTGACTTTGATAGGCCTAAATACACAGGAAAACTGAAATGAGAAAAGACAATGACACTTTGTTTTTGAATATTGAGATGCTGAAATTAGCTTGCCTTGGCATCAAAGAATTTGAGGAAGAATCGTGACTTGGGAACCGACAGCTTGGTCTCAAGAATTTCTGCAACTGCAGCACTCAGCTTTTTGTTTACATCAACATTAAGCCCACCAATTGACACTATCTCGCCATACGCTGCTGGCTGTTCAGTGCCTCCAAAGGCAATGGGTACAGAACCTTTCAACACGATCATCACATACTGTACAATTGAAAACCATAAGTAAAAGGGTCGTAATGACTCTGAAGTGACTGTGTAATGTCATTCTTGACTTCAATAAAGATATTGTAATTTCAACCCATTGGCTTATGAATGGGTTAAATCAGGCTATGTTTTATCTCTAATGGGTCAAACGGATAAAATCAAATATTAAACTAGCAAGTATATAAATGGATCAAATGCCACCCACTTTTAAATTTTTTTATTAAAGAATAAAAAGTGTTAAATGACTTAATCTAAGACGTTGGATTGTTAATGAAATAATATAACTTTACTTGACAAATTGTAACACTACTATACAAAATATGAAAAAGAAAAAAGTGCTTTAAATACAAAACAACTGTATGTGGAACAGGTAATAGCCATTGCTCACGATTCTTATAACTTAAACAGGAGATTAAGTTCCAAACTCATGCAAACAAAAGCTAACTAAATCACATACTACACTGCTTGTCTGCTTGTCTTCATATTCCATAACCATTATTAAAGAAAAAAAATTTACAATTTAAGAGACACCAATGCTAGTGTTTTAAACATGTAAGACATGTTTTTGATTGCATACTCGAACAGATTTAGTTATCAATCACATACTTAAACTTTCAAAATCATAAGAATGAGTAATGACATCATTATAGTATACCATCAATCAATTTAGCTAATGTGAATGGTTAATCAGGGACAATAAAAAGAGGCAAATAACAGTTTATCGGGAGCATTATTGACACGTTAATCTGTTATTAATAATTTATCTCAGGTAAATGGTAATCCTATATAAAATTGGACACAAACAATGAAATTCATAGAGTATGAGTACAATTATTTGATCAATAATATATTCTTAAGTGATCTTAACTGATTGATTACTTCACGGATCGAGTGCGATAACTCTTCAGTTTAAAAAAACGAATTGACCACTATAAGAAACTTCCGTTTAAGAAAAATGTAACCTAATACATTTCGTACTCAACCAAAAAGCCTTCAATACACTAAAAATTCGAGAATCAAATCACTCGTTACATACTTCGAATTACTAAAGTGAACCATCACATCTCACTAATCAAGTTTCATTGTGAAAAAAGTGTTCATTCTAATTTACGTCTCCAATCAGTATGTAACTACTTTACCTCAACTGACTTTACAAGTAAAACCTATAAATCAAAATCAAATATTCATACTATTCCACAATACTATATTATTCCTCAAAGTCACTAATATCACAATTAGTAGAAAAATTCAGCACAGCGACAATCTGCAATTTGTACTAATAAACAATAACATCAATAATTTACAACGTAGCGAATACACAAACATATAAATACATGTATCTGTATATATACATACAGATATAGAGATAAGGAATTTTATACCGCTTCTGGTTTTCCAATGAGTTTGGCGACAGTGGAAGTGGCTTCAGAGAGGATGGATGACGTGTCAACACCATCCAAGTTGACGTTCGTTGACAGATTTAGGCACGGCATGTTCTTCTTCTTCTTCAACACACTCGATTTTCTTCACAAAGTCAAAACCCTCAAAACACACACACTCGACAACAAGAACCTGTAGCGTTCTAACTTCTACCAACTCTCACCTTACCTTTTTGATTAGGCTCCTATCACTTTTTCTTCTTTCGACTTTTGGCCACTAATCTTTAAGTGTTTCGGTTTTATCCACTATATACTAATGTTTTTCTATATTGTAGTAATTTACAAGTTTGAAGGGGTAAAGTCATATATGTACTTTGCTTAGACTATCAGGAGTAACGAGAGCTAATCGTGAAACGATTAACTGTCACGTCAGTAACGACTAGCAGTCATGAACGACTGATGAGAATAGAGAGTCTCACGATTAAACCTCACTAAGAATTGGGACAATTACTTTATTTAATTTTAATTTTTCTTATTTACAAACAATTATTTTTAATTATATATAGACACAGAGTTCAAAATTAGCTAGGATCCAAATTAATAAACAAGTTGTTTAATTCGTTAGGCGGAGTACTCGAAACGGACCTTGTAACGAGTATTCGGCCTAGGCGGGGAATACTCGGATTGACTTTTTACATTTATATGATAAACTTCAAAATTATATGTTTAAATATAGATCAGAGAGTGAAGATTGGTGGTGAAAAACATTAAACAGTGAGACCGAAGAAAAATAAATTGAACCAAACATTTATTTGGATTAAAAACTCTAATTTTAAAAAATATTAAAAAGTTGACCAAGTTTGACTTTGACCGAGTAATCCCGAGTTTGACCGATTTTTTTCGAGTTTGACCGATTTTTTTCGAGTTTGGCCGACTTTTTTTGAGTTTTTTGCCTTGATCTAAGTTGACCGAGTTTTCAATTTGAGTTAGACCGACTCGCCTCGGACCACTCCCGAATTACGAGTACTCGCCGAGTACTTGATCGAATTTTATAACCATGTTAATAAATGAACTTTTATAACCACACCTAAATTAATAGGTTTGGATAGGTTACGTGACACCATCAAGCCTCTTACTCTCGATTTTATTTTGTCCATTTTTACTTCAAAGAAATTTCAAACTCGGTCTCAATTATAAATGAGTAATGATAATTTTACCATCATTTTTATAAATATACTAAGACTGTACAATATATTTGTACTGTACAACTTTGTAATGCATAATTTTGACGGATCAAACAAATATAGCAGTGGAAATATAATCGGCAAATAAAAGGTTTTTTTCTCTTTGAAAAAAAAATCAATCACTAGTTTTGAACCTAGCCAAGTTTAGCTTCAAAAATGAGAGTATAGGGTGATAAGTAGCATTAAAAGTCCGTTGTCTTTAATCTTTAAAAACATTTAAAGTAAATCCTATAAAATTAATACTCATGAAACCACCTAAATTTATTAATTAAAAAAGTTATTAATCAATCAATAAATTAATAATTATTAACTACATTAATATTTTATTAACTTATAATTGATTACACAAGTTACAAACACCTTTCAAACTTCCACTTAATTATTGTACAATGCACAATAAATAAATATATCAAAACTCAATTTGAAAGGGTCTTTTAAACTTTTAAACATTAAATAATATTTTCTATATAAATATAAGATTAAAATATGATAACACAAATAAATCATACACACGACATGGCTTCCCATCTTAAAGGTGTGAAAAAAAAAAAATAATGACCGAAAATCATTATGCAAGCACAACAAAGATAATCCAAGTCTCACTCAAAAGCAATTACAAAAGTGAGTTCTTAGTAACTATGGTTTCTACTTTCTAGGTAATTTCAACAAAAAACAGAAAACAGTTGAGTTATTTTTTAAGAAACCTTTATAAATCATTCACGTAATATTAAGCTTATAACAAATTATTAATTTATATTTAATATGGGGTACTTCTATAAAGTTATAAAAAGTTTATTATCTTATAATTTTAACGATTAATTTAGTACACTATTCTCGAATCAGAACCTACAAATAAAATATCACTTTAAAAAGTTTATTAATTAATCGAATCTTAATTTATCTTAATTTATCGAGTTTCTACTCTACTCCTACAAGTCTACAACCATATAGGCATAATTGCTTATATTACTTAATTAAAAAAATCCAATCTATGAAAAAGGAAAAGGACGGTTTTGTGGATAACATGAGTCAAATATTGTATAAAGAAAGCATGAGTCTACATTGTTGAACGTAGACTTCGTTAGTGTTTAGATGTGTTTTAGTAATAAATGGACTAGAGCTTGAACTTGTTAGAGTTTGTGGCTGGAGTTTGTGGCTGGAGTTGAAATTCTAATGTTGTAAAATCTCATCTATTTCATATTACCAAATGAGGCTTTTAATTCATAATGATTAGAGATTACTAAAACTAGAATCTCAATTCTCTATAAGCTTCTGGAATCCTGTCATCCAAATTCCAAACACACACTTGAATGAGTAAGTGTTTATCAACTTATTGTATTTATATATTATTGAGCATAATAAGCTCAAATTTTAGTGTTTGAATTGCTTATTTAGAACAAAATTGGCATAAAATTTGTAACTTATTTGAGTGTAGGCAGTAAGACTAAACAATAAGTCCATCCTAACATTATTGGTTATCTACATATTGCCTTATTTGTTTGTCATTTTCAGCAAGAATTGGTTCCCCTTCACCATCACTCTTTTAGCTTTCAATGGTTAGGTGTAATTGTTGTATTGTCTTCACTTTTCATCAACGGATTTTTGTAACCAAAGATTGAAAAGATGTATTTCCTTTTATATCAATCCAAAACAAATTAACCTATAAACTCAAAAGTTAAATTTATGTTTAAAATTTAATACACAAGTACACTTGTTTTTAACCGAACTGCCAAAGGTTAAAATCTTGTTCGAACGTTTGCATAGTCAAATCCAATGTAACTTGCATCGATGTTTCACATCGTTATGCAATAAAAGTTGTACGTCATCTCGAACTTGACCATTTAAACGCACGAAAAATTTAAAAATTGTGACTAGAGTTTGGAATATTTAGTAGCCATAGTTGTATCAAAGACCTTAACAAAGAATCTTGTTCTTGGAACAGATAATTTTTCTAGTAAAATTGTGCCCAACTGAAATATCAATTTCTTCTTCACTTCAGATGTAATGCCTCCCATGGATATTATTTCTGCAAATGCTGCTGGCTCTTTGTTCTTCTCAAATGATATGGCCACTGACCCCTTCAATATCACCATCACAAACTGCCACCAAATAATAAAATACATTCAACTTCAATATTGAAAAGAATAAGTCTTCAAAACACAATTTTAAAATCATCAAACCTAAACAAACAATGGGATTACATTCAAAGGGTTGACCTTTCATTCGTCTTCAAAACCGTCGCTCTATGTTTTGGCAATATTTATTTCAATCGAACTAGTCAATTTATGTTAACTATTGCGATGATATTTAAATATATGTATTTTTCAGTCACTAGAATATTGAGATCAAATACAAGATATAATTTTGTACTCACTAGATTGTTAAGACCACTCTCTAACTAGTGACTGAAAGTGACTGGTCAGTTTGTATCAACTCAGCACCACATCAATACTTATTCAAACTGATTGAACACTACCAACCGTGACTGATCACTTTAAATTTCTTGAACCCACATTTACCAATATACATTTATTTTTTTTACATTAAACAAAAAAAAAAAACAGAAACAAAAAAATGATAATTTTTTAATGTTGTGACCCCACCCACCTTCGTCAGTTGCTCATCACCAAAAAGACCCACCAAACTGACGGCCTCAACCAACGGCGTCACTTAAGTGACGCTCGTCAGTTTCTCAACTGACGATTGCGTTGGGACTGGCCTAATGAAAACGTGATATCATTAAAAATATATGACATGATGACTAATACGTGATGACAAATATGTTGTTAGCTGCATATAAACATTTTACACTTTTAATCTTCAGTTGTATGAAATATATCGTACATGTTTAATCCCTCAAAATACACTAACAGCACATAATAAGGTTTCCCCGGATAGTTGGAAATATTAGTGAACATTTTTGCCATTGTGAATTTTATGAAATGTTTAACATTTAGATACACAAAGCCTCAACTTTGGCACTTTTATGAGTTTTATTTGCACCAAAGTTGTAAAGTGAGACACCTTTCTTTTGATTGCTTTGCATTTATTTTTAAAAATATGATATTAGGGGATATGATCCATGATTCAGTGTAGCATATTGCACGGATGCTTCCTTTAAATACTATAAAATATTAACTCAAAATAAGTGAAACAAAAAAGCATATTCCACGTACATGTTTCACAATTTGAATGAATTTCATATCTTTGGTAGAATGAAATAGTACATCTTACTTTATATCTTCAAAAAAAAATGGTCATTTTCTTAGCACAAAGTACTAAGATAAGAAAAGGGTCGACTATTTTTTTTTTTTTTTTTGTGTTACAATGAAATAAAACCATTAAAACTATAAAACAAAAGACTCAAGCCATGTATACCTCTATCTACAAGTAAAAAGGAATAATTATCCACCCCACTATGAATGATGTATGATAGCCCACTTGAATAAACCAAATCATGCTTTACCATTTTAGAGGAGACACAAACTCTTCTAGTAGATGCATCTCATCATTATGTGATGATTTTAGTTTTAGGTTGGATTTTTTTTTTCGAAAAATGAATCAATAGTTTCCGTTTTTGCATTTTCGGGTATCAACTAATTTCGTTTTTTTAAAATGAACCACTAATTTAAAATCGAACATTTTCGGGTATAAGTAACCGTTTAAAACGGTAGCCATTTTCGGGATTCGTTGATAATGATTTTATAAAGGGTTTTTTGCCGAAAAATGAATCAATAGTTCCCGTTTTTGCATTTTCGGGTATCAACTAATTTTGTTTTTTGCCGAAAAATGAATCAATAGTTCCCCTTTTTGCATTTTCGGGTATCAACTAATTTTGTTAGGACCGGCTACCGTTTTAAACGGTTACTTATACCCGAAAATGTTTGATTTTAAATGAATGGTTCATTTTTAAAAAACAAAATTAGTTGATACCCGAAAATGCTAAAAAGAAAACTATTGATTCATTTTTCAGAAAAAACCCTTTTAGGTTTGATTATTCATATCTAATTTATTTTAATATTATTAATTATTATTATTACAAGGAAAAAGACTTTTTATTAAATGTGGAAACACATTATAATCACATGAAGCCATCAAAAAGAAGACCAAGACTTTGACAAAACTGACTTCAAAATAACACCAAAACAAAAGACTAAAATTACATATATGTAATCTTCTTAAAAATCCAAAATAGAGAATCATAGTTTTAATTAATTGTATACTTGTATTCCTGTTTTCAAACAGTTTATACGTCACATGGTTTGTACAATTATAAATAAAGATTCTCATATAAAATATTATTTATTTTGTTCAAATTATTACTTGTTACATATGATTTATGATAATTGTTTATAGATTGCCAAATTTCATTAAAACATGTATAGTTTATGATATTGTTTAAATTCTCTCAAATCGAACCAATAAAATAATCTTAAAAACTCAAATTAGGGTCATAAAATTACATTACATATTACATATTACATATTACATATTATAATAATCATAACAAGCCAACATGTAATTTATTATCAACCCAAGTGGACAAAAATAGTTTTTGTCATGTGCATACGATTTGAACTTATCTTAAAGTCCAAAGTCAAAAACTAACGTTGGTATATCACACATCAAAGTAAAATTAATCAAAAATCATTTCTCAAAAAATTTCCAGAGTGTTAAAAAGAAGATTACTACATAATCCTCCATCGAGATGAAGTTTTTCCAATACAATAGTGTCCAAAATACTCAATAGTTGCATATATGTAAAAACTAACTATGTACTCGTGTTATGCAGCGGTAATAATCATCTGATCAAGTGATGGTTAACGGTGGTCCTAAGAATAAGAGTAGGTGTGGAGTGATAGAGAATGACTATGTAAGACACTATAATGAGAAGGTAGCTTTAACATTTTGTGAAATATGAATGATGTAAATTGTTTAAGAAAATGTAAGGTGGATATTGATTTGATCAACCTTTAAAGATGATCTAACTTGCATATCAACAAGTCTTTGACCAAGTCAAGGTGTCATTCAACAACAAAAAAGTCAAGTTCAAGTTCCATCTAGCAACAAAGTTGTATTTAGAAGGTGTTTAAGTTTGCCTTTAAATTAAAGTAATAATTAATAAATAAAAAATAGCGATTGCACTATGCAGCAAGAGTTTGCAGAGTACTTAATTATGGGCTAATGTAAAAGTCAACTTCAATCTCAGTATCTCATGTGCTAAAATTTAACAAAGCAATCCAGGATAAAAACTGGACTCCTAATTTTGAGGAAATTAAGCACATAAAAGTAAAAAGCTGTTAAATATCATTAAAAAACAGAACATCAGTCAAAGACTGCACGTAAGATAGATAAAGAGGATATAATTACTTGCTCTGGTCGGCCGATGATTTGTGAGACAGCTTTTGTGGCGTCGGAGAAGATGGAATCGGTGTCAACGCCATCGAGACAAACGTTTGTGGAGATCTGAACACAAGGCATCTTTTGATGATTTCTGAATTATTGTAATTTTAAATAACTAATTAATATATTATTTTATTATTATTATTATAGCAAGTCATCTGCAATGACTTTGGGGAGGTTTTTTAAGGTATTTATAGATGGATGCAGATTCATGATAGAAGCGGAAGTGGTTAAAGTACCTACAAATGATTTCCTCATTTTATTGTAAGAAGTTTTGTTGGGATATTGAATTTCTTTTGATATGAATACAAAAATTGATGGATCTTAAAATAACGGTTGTCGTTATAATTTTTTTATAGAAAAATAATCAAAAAGACAATGTAAAGTCTAAACTTTTTCAATCAAGGAAATATTACTTTCTCCATCATTCAAAAATGACTCTTATCTTTAATATTTTCTGAAAAATGATTGTTTTTGTCAAAAGTCTTAAATTAAAGTGAATATCGCTGAATCAATTTTTTTTATTTGCAAAATTAAGGCTGGTTAAAAGTGATACACATCATTTATAAACACTTTATACTATAAATTAGGGTTTAAAATATTTAGGGTCATGAGCACAATCACTTAGGGTTCCAAAATTAAAGTGACAAATTCGTATCTAAAAGATGACGAATTGTGAAATTGAAGGTTGCTTGTGTGTTGATAATGCAAAAATGTGAACCTCTTGGACACATAGGAACCCCAACAAGTCGTTTCAAGAGTCAATTTTGTATATAAAAAAATTGATCGGGTGATATTCCCCTTAATTTAATATTTTTGAAAAAATAATTATTTTCTGGCAAAAACTAAAATTAACGGTCCTTTTTAGACGTTGAAAAAATTAATATTCCCTCGATTGGAAAATCTTAAATTTTACATTATTATCGTTTTGAACTAGTTGTCCTTTTTTAAAAAATAATTATAGACTACATGATTTTCTCATATAAAATCAATGTTTACTTCCATACATGATTTTCTCTCTTTTTTTTTCTTTTTATTTGATAACATTGTTGACGTGACCACCATGTAGATTACCACGTCATCCGTTTATAGCAAATATTTGGAAGTTTGAAAGACACATGTATGTAAAGTTGTCTTCATACTTTTAATGTGTCGCATTCTGATTGAAAAGTACATACTTCCTTAAATGCTACATCTATAACTTTACAACAAGGACACAAGTATGAACGTTAAAAACTACTCATATTTTTTGCAGTGTCTTTTGAATTTTATTATGAAAAGTATTTTGCCGCACTTTTATTTTTCATAAAGTACCGCCTAAATTCAACTTAAATATTTTTAATATATCTAAGGAATGTTATTAGGATATATACTTTCGAATAGTGATACGTTTTAAAGTTGTGATCACTGGTCTCTAGTTGTATCTTGGTCTTTGTTCCACTCAAGGATGACAGATGCATCTTCAAAGTTATCTTCGATTTGCTTGAAGTGTTGAACTAACTAGACCCAGTGATCACAAGTATTAGTATGTGGTTACGATATTTTTCAAAGACCGGAGACTAATACTTTGAATAAGAATATTCTTATTCACAGTTTCTTCCGGACTTCTTTTTATCTTTTTCGAGTAACATCACTTACTTGAGGTCTCAAAAAATATATTTACATTTATTTTTTAATAATAATAATAGTAATATACATACATGCAGTACTTATAAAATTTGGAGGCTATTAAATATTTTCGGAAGGTTAATATGGTACCATCACTTGCATACTCTAACTAAAGTAACGAGAATTAAGTGTGCAATTTAAACTTTAGGAAGTTATGAATTTCTCTAAGGCGTGATTTGGTTACAATCTTTTAATATTGATCAGCCAAAATGTAAGCTAAAAACAAAAACTCGCACAAATTAATAACTGGTCATCTTTCGAGCTAGCCACCCACGTAGTTTAAATATTAAAATGTTAAATCACATAGTTTTTGGTGACTAGTTTTGATAACATTATGTTAAAATGTTAAATCATTGATTTGGCATATTTATGTACTTAAACTATTAAACAATTAGGTAAAATGCATCAATTCTAGAAAGTCAATGATTCTTTTTTGGTTGTTGATTGAAATGGTTCAATGACTTCGATCTAACGACCAGGGCATAAGTTTAGCCAAGGTTGACAACTAACCTGAAATCAGGTACGTCATCTAACATGTCTTCTAGAGATTTGTTACGCTATAATATAAAATATTGATTTTGTTAAAATAATAGAATCAATTCTTAGTGGGTTAAATTGTAACTTATTTTAGTTTGTGGATTTAATTATAATTAGTAGATAGAGTTAGGATTAGATTTGAATTAAGATTGCTTAAAGTATAAGACAAACAAAGGTTACTTGTTGCACAAGTAATTGACACCTCTCATAACTATAAATAGAGGTGAAGGGTGAGGCATAGTCATTTTGTACATTTTTCCTTACTCATTCGTTGGTTAATAAAGGTTTAACGTTTGAGGTCACATTTGTGGTTATTTTGAGTCATTATTCTGCGCTAGCTTTTAAGGTTTGTTAGTTTTCTTTCAACAATTGGTATCAGAGCTAAGGTTACGTTGGTGTTTTGAAGCTAGGCCGACTTAAAGGTATTCAATCCCAAAAAGTAGTATCTTCTCTTTTTGGTTCGTCGGTTTCTGCACATCGGTGGAAGAATTGTCGTTGAGGATTCGTTAACCGTTGGATCTTTGTGAAACTTAAACTAGAGGTTATAGACACATAAATCTAGATTCTGAATGGAGGGATTTTCGATCGTAAGTTCGAAAACAGTGATACACGATTTCGAAGTTGTTGTCCAGATTCTGCACTTCATTCGAAGATTCTTGGGATACAAGGTTTGTCCAGGTTGAAGAAAGGTTGCAAAAGGTGATCGATTATCATAGGATTTCTTGGTTATCGATTCTTGACACAAGGTTTCTTGAAGTTTCGGTTTTGAGCTTCAAAGGTGTCAAGGTTTGCAAGGGTTTCGGCTTCAAGGTATTTGATATCACCTAAATTTATACATATTCTATGAGGTGATATTCACATACTTAAGGAGTAAATGTTGGCTTAATATGTGAATTCGATACTTTATTTCTTTAATTTGCATTTCAGGCTCGAGTTGTAGCTATGATGAAAATATAGCGGATTTGATTCAGAAATGGAAGAAATAATGGAAGTCAAGGAGGACAATAGAATACATGGCTACGTATTCGATATTTGCATAGTCATGTACCCTTTATGATCCAAGCCATGTTTATGGAAAGTTCTTTCAACTCGGCAATTCACATAGCTATGCTCCTCATTTCACATGGCCATGCTTTTCAGATTTCAACTAAAGCCAAAGTTGCTCAAAATTTCACGTGGTCATGCTTTCAGTTTTTACATAGCCATGTAAGTTAGACAGCCACTTTAGTTCCAGAAAATCATGGTCATGATTTCAGGATTTGCATAGCTACGTAAAAGGTGCAGACTTCACCTATATAAAGAGACAAAATTAGGGCTTCAAATCGTCTCTTTTTCACCTTCAAACTCAAAAAATGGCCAAGGCTCTCCAAAGGCTATTTTAGGGTTCTAGTTGGAGATGAAATAAGATCAAAGAAGGAGAGAAGAAGATCATTACATCGTTGCTTGATTCAAGATCCATTTAAGTTCATTCTTCCACTAACTTGCAAAAACATGAACATCTCTATGTTTAAATCTTTTGTTAGTTTTGTTATGATGAATACTAGTGGCTAAATCTTCTTGTATTTGTTTAGACAAATGATTCCCCGTTAATTTGATGAAGTTTATGTTGATTTGATTGTTGTGTGTTCATCAATTTCACGTATGTTTGACTTTTCAAGAGTTTGACTTATTTTGTCAACGTAAAACTAACTAGTGAACTTTCTTAACATTAAAAGTGGAATCACTAAGTGTTGGGGGGTTTGTTAATAATTATTTGATTACAAGTAATTATTGCAAAAATATAGAACTAGAAATTGTAGTTGAGATTATTTGGTAACTTGGATTAAACACATTAAAGAGAACTCTCATGTGTGGTTACAAAGTGAATATTTTTACACTAAGTTGCTGACTTTAGGAATATTAGAGAACTCCATACTATAGTTACAATAACATGAATATTTTACAAGTTTAACTAATATCTGAAATTGGTAAACAACCGAGTTTAATGGACAATTTAAGATAATTGGGAACGCTAGAGAACTCTATACTAGATTTATTAAATTGGTAAGATTAAACCACCTAAACTTAGGAGTTTAATTTGTTTTAAAAACAACCAAGTCAACATTATTGTTCAATTTGAGTGTGTAGTTGGGAGTTGGGAATATTAGAGAACTCCATACTAATCTTTAAATTTGCACAAATTTTGTAACACGACTTCATCATCATATTGGGAATCAAGTCTAAGCAAATACTCTTTATATCATTGCACTTATTTTTATATTATCTTACTTGTTTGTTAGTTAAAATATTTTCCGGCTAGAATAGAATTTATTTTCACTTGTCATTTTGGAAGTTAAATCAAACCAATTTTCTATTAACTAAGCATTAACGAAAGTCTAAGTAACGAAACTCAATTCGCGCCCCCTGTGATCTACAATCCCGTCTTGCTTAAGCTATACTACCATATGATTGGTACACTTGCCAATTTCGTGTGTTAGCTAGCATCTAGGTTAAACCAAACTCCTTTAAGGTTTATTCATGGGTTTATTCGATTTTAGAGTTCTTGGTTTCTTGAAAGTGTTGGGTTTGAAGGTATTTACGGGTTGCTTGTGATGCAAGTCATGTTGATTATTGGAAGACAAGTAAGGTTTAATTTTTTTAAGGAAGTGATTACTTGGAGTACAAGGTATCAGGTTTGTAGACTTAAGGTGGAAGGATCAAAGCTTTAGGGTTTGCTAATGGTTAGTTGATCTTTTGAAAGAAAGCGGGTTAGTACACGGCTTGCAAGATTTAGCGGGAAAGGTTGTCACTTTAGGGTTTTTAAAGGGTAAAAGATAATTAGACAAGGTTGTAGCAAGGTTTAAGGAAAAGGACGGTGTTGCTAATTGGGTGATCGAGGTTGCTTGCATATTAAAGGGAGTTCGCGGTATAAGTCACAAGGTAGAAGGTATAAACTCAAGTGTTTCATATGTCATTCAGAGGATCATTGGAAGAGGGACTGTCCGAGGAAGATGAAGTCTAGTAGGTCTCTCAGGAAGGGTAAACGTAATCAGGATTCTGATTCTTCCGGTACTGACAACGGAGAATCCTACTATGGAGAAGTAATGATGGTGGTTGGGAATGATGAGGTTGCTGAATGGATGACTGATTCAGGGGGATCTTATCATATGACACTGAGGAGAGACTTCTTGTACGACTTCAAAAAAGAAAGTGGTTTGGTTCGGCTAAAAGATGGCAGGACATGCACTATCAAGGGGACAGGTAAGGTGAAGAGACGAAGGGGTGATGGAACGAGTTTTGTGCTAGATGTTGTGAGGTATATTCCAGATCTAAAGAGAAACTTGATATCACTAGGTACTCTTCAAAAAGAGGGTTATGTTGTGAAGATGTAGATGTGAAGAATCAAGGTGATCAAAGGTTGTCTGGTGATGATGACTAGATTGGGATATGAAATTGTGTTTACATGATAAACGAGAAAGTGAAGACTTTTGACATACAAAGGAATGAAGCTTCTGAACAAGTTGGATCTCAGCAACTTGGTCATGGTTTTGAAACAAAACTTCATGGAGTACATGACAAAAGGCGTGTTAAGTTTGAAGTGGAACTGCAGGGAGCTCAAGAAAAATCGTGAAGTTGAGGTTGATCAGGAAAGTAACGATTGTTATGCAGTGACTCAAGGAAAGGCTCAGTTGAGAGTTTATCAACTTTGGGGAAGAAAACGGGTTGCTTAGTAAATGAGCAGGAAAGGTTAGACCTTGGTATAAAGGTGGGGACAGACATTATGAAAATCGGAGTACCTAGTCGAGAAGGTGCGGAGGGTAATGCTACTGGGAGTAAAAAGTTGAGAAGGTCTAAGGAAGCTAATCATGGAAATTATTAAGGTACAATGCCTGGTTGATAAGGTGGTCCATGATTCGAGGTTCCAGCATGGGATGAAGATGTTGAGTATCGATATAAACTAAGAATTACTACTAAGGTGAAAACTGTTAGGATATATAAGAAATTATTAGTGGGTTAAAGTGTAACTTAGTTTAGTTTAGGGATTTAATTGTAATTGTAGATAGAGTTAGGATTAGACTTGAACTAGAATTGTTTGAAGTGTAAGACAAGCAAAGATTACTTGTAGCACAACCAATCATCTTTATAAATAGAGGTGAGGGGGTGAAGGATAATCATTTTTCTTTGTACGTTCTTTTTTTATCATTCATTGGTTAATAAAGGTTTTACGTTTGAGGTCACATGTGTGGGTTTTTTTTTGAGTTATTATTCCGCGCTAACTTTTAAAGTTTGTTGGTTTTCTTCCATCACGAGATAATTTGATTTTGTAAATATAATTTGTGTTCTAAATTTGTGTTTTTTATACGTTTTTAATAAAAAAAATGTTCTATCACAAGACTCGTGGTATGTTTGGATGAAGGTTTTGAGTTGTGGGAATGAGAATGGGAATAAAAAGGAATGGTATAAGTTTTCTGTTTAAGTGGAGTGAGTTTTGAATTATGGAAATGAAACCCTCAAATTGAAGGTTTTTTCAAACCCAAAAAGGGGTGGTTTTGAAAGCGATACCCATTATCATTTTATTGTACTATCAATTTCATACCTAAAGTGATTCACTTGAACAAACCAAACGCAACTTATAAATTACTGATATAAATATTAATTTGTTGCAAGGTGGAAGTGATAACTTTCAAACTGATGTTTACACAAGTTCTTAAAAAAATGCAATTATAACACGTTCTAAATTATAACACGTTCTAAATTATCAAAAAGTCATGAGCTTTACAAAACTATCATGATTCATAGACCATGATAGACTCAATTGAATAATAAGGTCGTTGGTTTGATCTTGACTCGTACGCTTAAAGTCAAATTTAGTTGTTAATTATTCGTTAAGATTGAAGTGGTATTCCATTTGTAGAGATAATTTTGACCAAGTCGATAACATACACATAATACATTATACGTACATTAATTATACGCATATATACATCCATATATTAATACATGGATGCTTAATTTCTACATACACATATACATACATGCCTGTTTTACACATGATGTATTTGCGTGAGAATGTATGCATGTACGCATGATCGTGCGTATGTATTTCATGTGTGTATGTATATGTGTGAGAATACGCATGTACGTGGGTATGTATTTCATGTGCGTAGACTGCTATGCCAATTTTAGTAGAAGTAAATTATTTTTTGAGTTTGTGTCATTATTAGGCCCCAAGAAATCATGGGTTTTTATGCAAAGAAAAGGCACCAAGAAGAACGAAAACATCAAGTGGCTATCACTTGAACACTGTTTGAATAGCCTCGCATTATTTGTGGAAACTTGTTAATATATATCATCATCTCTTCATGAAAAAATATATATGTTCAAACTAAGTAATCGTAGTAATTTAATTACATTGCGCAAAGTATGATACTCTTCCATCATATCATACTCGCGCCTACTTAATTAACGGTGAAATGGACAATATGTAGTCAAAATTTTACCTCTATATACACAATCTTAATTACCATGATATCATACGCAATCTTATTGCACTTGTACTTTAATTAGTGATTAAGAACTTGTACTTTAATTAGTGATTAAGAACTTGTTTAATCGACCGCCAATTAAGGATGCGGGCCGATTGCTTCACACGAGTATGTGTTTTCATATCCTGAATTACATGCATGCAAGTCTTGTAGTCACATATAATTGGTTTGCAACTGATTGAACATAAATATATTCACACATGGAATCATTATAAATTCGAGTAGTAGTAGTTTTAATATTAATTTAATAAAAGAAATACGGATAACGTATTTATATATATATATATATATATATATATATATATATATATATATATATATATATATATATATATATATATATATGAACAAATGTAAAATGGAAGAGTTTTCAACAAATTAGCTTTTTGTGGAGATTAATTTCAACGGAAAGTAAATATAATATAACTAAATAAATATACAAAACATGCATGTGGTTTATTTTCTATTAAATTTAATACTTGATCACATGCTCTATTATTTACATGTCGATTAGTCTAGACAAAGGATCACAAATTTTCTTCTTCTTCTTCCTCTGGTTCTTCTTCCTCTGGTCGACCGCTACGAAGATTATAGTCTAACGATAAGAACGTATTACATATCATATAACTTTCAAATTAGTTACGTTTTTAAGAAACCATGTCTTTGATCGTTTAAATAAGTAAATAATATTGTTGATTTATTATAAAAGAAATGTTTCGAGTTTTGGTTCTCTTTTCAGGTTAAAGAAAAGTCCATTTCACATTGTTATTCAGAGGTAATGAATCAGATAAACGAATACCTAATATATATATCTAATGAATTAAAAGGTTGATTCAGAACTGATTGATTAATTCAATAAACTATTTGACTGTTAATCACATAAGCAAAAATTAAAAAAAAAAAAAAAAAAAAAAGAAGAAGTGCAATTAGAAAAAATAAGAAAACTTTCCTTTTTGGGATATGGAAACATATGTAATTAAGTGCTTAGATTTGAGGGGCTCAATTTGTGTGGTTCCATTTCAACAACTGCGCGCCATCACTTCAAAGTTAGACAGAGGTTCTGAATCGCACAATATGCTATGGACCAAATATTTAATAATTCTCATCTGCTAGTGGGTTTAGTTGACTTTCGTATTTTGATTTATTTAATTTTTTTCTTTTATAACAGTCAACACAACCGACGTCAGTTTTTGTCAAATCAGCATCACATCAGCAGTTTACAAAACTGACACAAACTAACATTACACTGCAAACAGTAACATCACTTCAGTTTTTTCTGGACCCCACACATTATTTACTTTAAATTAATTAAAAAACAAAATTAAATAAAATACTTTCATTAAAATTAAAAACGTTAAATTAATTAAAAAGAAAACCTTAAATTATTTAAAAATAAAACATTTAAATAATTAAAAAATTAAAACAAAAACCCATTAATTTAAAGCCCATTTATCATGAAAAAAAACCTAATTAAAATAACTAAAAAAATTGTGGCTCATTTGTCATAAAAAAAAACTCATTTGAAGCCCATTTGTTTAACCTTAAAACTCCATTCATCCTCGTCATCCTCATCCTTCCTCTAAATGAGGAAATCTGCAATTGAAGAAAAAAAAAAACAAGAGCCAAACACATCGCTCCCCTTCACCATCGACGCTTCTCTCTCTCCCGTCGAAAAAATGACGAGAAAAATTGACGGCCCCCACCGACGCCACCGTGGCAATGACATCGGTTATGTCGCCAAAAATCGACGGCCGGACCGACGGCCCGTTGGCAATGGTCTAATAGCAAACTAGTAGAGTACTTTGTGCGTTGCACCTAAAAAAATACTACCCTCCGTTCCATCACAAGTATCTACATTATCATTTTTGGTTATTCCAAATAAGTGTGCATTTTCATCTTTTAACCAATCAAAAGAAACTTTAATGGGTATATATGTTATTTGATTGGTAAAAAGTATAGTTAGTGGAGAATTTTAAAACTGTGTGCAAAGTCAAAGTAGACACTTTCACTGGGACAGAGGGAGTATATATAGTGATGAAACGCCCAAATTTTTTTTTTTTTTGAAATATGCGATCCTGGTGATATAGTACGCGATCGCGTAACTGACACGAGAAGGGAGTACGCGATCCTACCAAAGGGTACGCGATCGCGTACTCAGAGCTTGAAAAGTTTATGTTCAGGTTTTAGTACACGGTACGCGATCCCGGAAGGGGTACGCGATCGCGTACCAACAACGTAAAAGTTTCTGTAATCTTTTCTTCATTAGGTACGCGATCGCGTGACCCATACGCGATCACGTACTGAGCCCTACATGCTGAAAAATCTGTACAATTCAAGTTTTTCGCCCAATTTCGAACGCGCATAACTCTTGACTCATTTACAATCAAAACATGAAATTTTGCAGGCACTTTCAATATGACATAATGAAGGTTTCCCAATTGGCACTTTTCTAAAATTCACACTAATGACGGTTTTGGACACTTTTAAGAACCAAACTTGCAACCTTTGTAACTCAATCATTCCAATTACCTTCCAGCAAGTCCACTTGCATATTTTAATATATCGACACACGTTAAAGTTGTATGAACCATCCTTTTGACTAGTTTTAACGAAAAGACCCGTTGGGAGACCCATTTTGACCCGTTTGGAAAATCAACGACAAATTGAACTATTAGGCTTCTAAACCAACAACATATCGACTATCCCATGTCCAAAATCATAACCAAGACTACCATTTCGACTACTTCACCAAAATGGCCCATTTTGACCCTTTAACCAAAATGCAATTTGGGCGGATTATAACAAGCTAATAGCAACTCGACAATTTAAAAGTACACTTGTCAAACTCTTTACAAGTGAAATCCGTGTTCATTCTCCATACTCCATAAGCCACCTCTATAATCACTTTTAGCATTCGACCCATTGACACCTACAACATTAAACAACTGAACGGGTAAGCATTACACTTAGTGAGCATACAGGCAATCAAATGAGTAATTCACAACGACAAGTAGCAAGCAAATTCTGAACCACCATAACAACTCAAATCAACAATAACAACTGAATCACATCACAACAATTGTGCAAGAAGCAATTAAGCACTTAACCACTGGGCAATTGTAGAGATTATTCTTTCACTATGCGGAACTGCGGCCATCTGTCAACTGTCAACTGTCAACAACTAGCACAAGTGCAACAACAAGCACAATGTGCAACAACTTGAACAACTAGCACAAGTGGAACAACAAGCACAATGTGCAACAACTTGAACAACTAAAGCTAACATAAGTTAGCTAATCTCTACAATGCCAAATCAACAACACATAGCAACATAAACATATAATAACAATCCATTCAGTCATGTGAACCTCTTGCACGTATGCAATCTGGAACACACAACCATTACCCAAATAACCCCCATATCACTCACCTTTATGTCGATTACCCGAACGCATGAGATACATAAATGCACCACTTCCTTTAGCACCTAAACAATCATAACACATCATATAAACATTCACATATATAGAAATAAGTATGCTCTCGATTTCTTTATATTAATTACAACTTTAATCCCAATTTGGACACTTTATCACAGCTCCAACTAGCTGTTTTGGACACCATTTTTGGACCTTCTAAACCGTTCCAAAATTAACATATTTTATATTGTTTCGAAGGTATTCCAACATACTTTAATATACAGCTTTTACCTTTTCATAATACATAATACGTACCAAGTTACAATCATTTGAAAACAGCAAAAGTCATTTTGTGTTGCTGAATTCTCAGCAAACAGCACCAAGGGACTGTTTTGCAACCCATTTTTGAACCACCTAGACATATCCGTTTTCAGCAAACTTTATATCGAATTAAAAGTCTTCGACCATACTTTCATTCCCTACTTTCAGATTTTTCTAAAACATTATACACGAAAAGTTACAGCCCCTCGAAGTTAGTTAAAAAACACTTTATTTCCATTTTTCGCCCAAATTACCCAACGACCCGAAATTGGAATATAATCACCACACAAATTCCAACTAACATAATAATGATCAAATTACATTGTTTACAACTTTTCTTACTTCGTTAACCACTTTTAACTTCGTATGATCGGTTTGACCTTTAAGTCAAACCGAACACAATTACATATTTAAGCATAATTCAATTTATGAATTAACTACTCCTTCTACTACTTTAAACATCATTAGTAATGTCAATTGAACTCATCTAGACTAACCATAGGATGAGCCACCTTCAATTGGCAAGAATTAACTTAAACCTCATTTGGTCATAATAAGCAATTTACCAATTTCATTCTTTAGTTCAACTTTGAATCGATAATTATGATTACTAGACTTCATTAACATCATTTGAGCATAACCCACTCATCAATTTCATTTAATCCCATCACCCCCACCCTCAACCATTATTACCCTTCACTTTTTAGGTTAAATAATCAAGAACAAGTGATTACCTTAGGTTAGGGATGGATAATAACACTTGAATTTGACTCCTCTAGGTTCGATTGATGAATTCCCGCTGATTTCCTTCCTCTCTCTCTTTCTCTCGCGATCTCTCCCTCTCTCTAGAAGTCTCTAGCTTCTATTTGATATGTACGTATGAGTATGTATGTATGTATGTTTATTTATTTAGTGTTTTAATTGCATATTTACACCCCTAGTCCCTCTAGTTCCAGTCACTTTAGAATACATCACTTAACTGGTTACTCCCCACTTATTACTTAGGTAACTTAAATATTTCACAACTACGTATAATATACGTAATTTATACAACAACCTATAAAATAAAGCATTTACGTATATTATAATATTACTTCAAATTTTGTGGTGTTACAAGTGATTGTCAACATGTTGTTTTTGAATAACATAGAATTAATGCAACGCAGTACGAATACTTTAATAGCAACATATTTGTTCATTTTTTTCATGTCAATTTGAAAAGGTTGTAGCATTGTTCTTATATAAAAAATGAGATTCAAACTTTGTAGAAAATTTACAAATTGTCATATTATTTAGTCTTAAACAAAAGAGCTCAGAATTCATCTTTAGCACATGAAAACTAAAGTATAGAACATTATTTACATTATTATTCATTTATTATAACAATGGTTTGAGATTATTAACTAATTTACCGTAATTATATTATTAAGGTTTAAGAGAGAAGGTTAAATCCTTTATGGTATAGTATAAATTATTCATTTATTATAACAAATGGTTTAGAAAATGTAAGAATTGAAAGAGAGAAGTCATTAACTAACTTACCATAATTATGTTTTTAAGGTTTAAAAAAGAGAGTGTTAAATCCTTTATAATATAGTACTAGCACTTAAATCCGTGTATACACACGAGTCATTTAGTGTAAATAACGTATTATAAGAGTATTTGAATAGTTTTGAAAATAATTGTTAATTAAAATTCGTACTGTACTTGGTAAATTTAAAGTTGAAGTGCTTAATTAAGATATATAAAAAAAAGAATGACATGTATTAAAGTTGAGTTTAAAAAAAATATGCAATTAGTGGCACCCTTTTTTGATAACGTGTCGATGACTTAGTGACTTATACGATCGTCACATCATCAATTAGTGGCTATCGTATGAATAATTAATCGCATACATAAAATAGTTGTTACTGGAAGTTCAATACACACAATATAATGATACACCAAATTGTATTTGTATACATACAGTAGACTTTGAGTTATGATTTAATAATTCCCAAACAATAATCCTCAATTTTTATGTAAATGCAAGGTTTGAATCTTGTACCTTAAATTTTCCAATTATTCTAATGTGGAAAACCACTTTAACAACCCTTTCCATACATAAATCAAATATCTTAGCAACTTATCTAGCAATATTAATTAAACCGCAAATCAAATTCACAGGCCAAATTATATAACGGTAGTTTCATATATTGGTTCGATCGTCTCCTCAATAATATAGTAATATAACTGTGAAATAATTCATTAGGATTTGTAACTTAAATTCATGGTTGGTTTTAAGATATTAATACATTATTCACAATGTCACTTAATGATAAAAGAATTTAACTATATAATCAAGAAGAGAAAGAGAATATATTAGATCAATCATATCACATAAACTATAAAATAGCATATTCGAAAATGAATAAATATTTGTTCAAAGAAAAAAAGAAGGAAGGAAGAAGATTTGATATATAAATTAAATAATTAAATTAATAGGCCAAACATAATGACGTAAAGGTGTTTAATTTAATCTTTAAGAATTCAATCTCACAAAAAAGATTTTTAACTATTTATAGGATTCAAATATCAATAAATATTACTTGGTAGTTCTTATTTGAAACTATCACACAATTTTAAAAATGACATTTAATTTTAATATACCTTTTCAGTGATTAATTATCCAACCTAAAATAATAGAGTTATGTCGTAGTTAATTTTTGAATAATGAATACTCCATGTGAGGTATGAAATCAAAATAAAATATACGGCTTCAAATACATAGTATAACGTGGAGGGTTGTATTTAGATTTTTATATAATTATTATAATTAATAATCAATGAATGAAAGGAATAATAACTAACATAATTATTAAAGATTCTTTGTGTTACTTATATCCTTAACAAATCAGCTTCTAGCATGATTATTTGGATTTTAATTTATTTAATTTAGAGTAAAAGGGTTTAATTCTTAATTTTAAATTATAATATTTAGAGTAAGGGAGGTTAATGTTTAAACTAAGAAAATAAAATGACTTAATTGAATAAGTAAATTTTTTTAATTGGTGATGTCACAAAGGTTAATCATATATTATATTTAAGAAAATATAGTATATATATATATATATATATATATATATATATATATATATACACACACACACACATATACTAAATGAGTATAAAAGAAGGCTCTAGAATTTGTCACGTAAGCACGAATGACATGTGTCAACATCTTAATTTCAGTTAACAAATTATTTAATAAAATAATTCTAGAGCTTTCTTAAATTATTTAATTTCTAGTTAACGAACGACACGTGTCATTCGTGTTTACGTGGCAAATTCTGGAGCTTTCTTTTATACTTCTTTAGTATATATATATATATATATATATACACTAAAGGTTAACAAATTATTTAATTAATATTATTTTATTATTTTTTTAATATTAATAATCAATAAATATAAATAATAATATGAAAAGAAGAAGTCTCATATGAAAAAAACTCCTACAAATTATTTAATTATTATTATTAATATTATTATTAATAATAATTAATTAGAAAATAAAATATTATTAAACAATTTGACATATAGTTACGATCTTATAGTTAGTGCAATAACATGAACTTTGTATAAAATATTTCTCATATTACGATGAACATAATACATTATTTTTATACTACGTACTAAACACAATTATATTTAGCAAATCGCTTAATAATTATTTGATTTGATTAGATTAATAGGAATAAACTTTGTATGTTTTAAATTGGCGTGCATCGCACGGGCTTAAAACTATATATATATATATATATATATATATATATGGTAGGGATCAAAATGGAAGTAAAAAAATGAGGGAAGGAGGGAAGCTATTTCTAGCCACACATTCTGGTCAACTCAAAAGTCATCGTGGTGGCAAAATTAAAGATAACTCAAAAAAATTCGAAATATTAATATTCATTTGGAAAGAATGTTAATCAAAATTACAACTTAATATTTTTAAACATTTTTTTATGATTAATGTTAACTCATATACATTATTATACACTGATGAATGTTAAGTTATCTCGTTCAACAATGTATAAAAACATATATAAGTTAATATTCATCATAAATTATTGTTTATGAATATTAATTGTAATTTTGATCAACATTCATTCCAAATGAATGTTAATGTTCTAAAAAAAATTTTTTTTGTGAAATTCGATGGTTAATGACGACTATAATTAAATTAATTACTTGTTTATAAGTTTTGTATGTTGAAATTCGTTTAATTTTATTGTATTAATTGGTGAATCAAAATTTTCACATAAAGCCAAAAGTTATACCCAAAATTCTTAATATTTGATGAATTGAAGATATGTACGAATGCCTTTGATGAATTTGAAATTTATAATGTTTTGATTGATTTACATGCTTTAATTTTGAATTTTAAACAAAAATTGATGAAATGGGTATTGTATATGAGTTGGAGAAGATACAAGGAAATATATAGTTGAGGTTTGTTTCTCTCTTTCCCTCAAATTTAAAGCTTCCCTCTTGATCCTTCCCCTATATATATTATATATTATATATCTATATATATTGTAAATAGAGGCCGATCTAGAATGAGGAGAAGAGCACTTGTTACCTAAAAAAAATATAAAATTACTAAATAGTAAAAACAGAATTAAAGGTAATTAATGTCTTAAAATTTTTCCTTCCCTCACATATAAGTTTCTAGCTCCGCATCTTATTATAAACTAGTTTAAGACCCGCGACAACGCGGGAAATTTAAATTGAATTTATAAAATGAGTTGTTTTTTTAATGTTTGTTAATGTTAACCTTATTTTTAATTGTTAAATGGTATTGTATTAGATATTGTTTATATGTGTTTTAAATTACATCTTCATGTAAGAAGTGAACAATTAGTAGTTGTTTGTTATTAATAAAATTTATAAATTATCTAATCAGTATAGAAGTGTTTGGAGTATGATATTTGGAGTATATAGTTGGGGATGAATTGTTTTTGGAGTTGAAAGAAGCTTAAAAGATGTCATTTTTCCTTCGAATTTGAAGTTAGAGATAGCCTAAGTTTCATGTTTTTTTATGTTGGTAGATACTCCATTTATGTTTTATGAAAGTCTCAATAGTTTGTTCAAAATAATTATTAGTAAGTTTGTTCAAAATAATTATTAGTGTGTAATATTTACTAAAGTTTTTTAACTTAATTATGTTTTATTTTATATCTATAAGTTAATGTTTGTTTGTGTTGTAGAGGTTCTTGTGAAGATTAAGTTTTAAAGTTTGTTATATTGGTTTATAAATTCTTGTAAATAGGTAAAATCTTTTAAGATATTCTATTAAATAAATGTTAATATTTATATAAAATTATAAGAAAGTTACATAACAAATATTTTTTTTAGATTACATTTACAAAACATGTAGGTTAACTTGACTGACATGAATTTTTCTAACTTGTAAAATTTGTGATCATTGAAATCTATCTAATTTTTTATTTATAGTAACAATGATTAAACATATATAATTTACACGTCTTAATTTCAATATTCTACCATATTTTGTTTTCTTAATTGCAAAATTTCAAAATAATAATTAAGTTGATATATACAACTTTTAAAATTTTATATGCATTATTTTTATTTGGTTACACGGATCAATTATAAATTAACAAAGATCATGTTTAACATATTCTCAACAATCTAAATAACATATGACATCCATATTGTATCTTCTTACATAATGAAGTTGTGTAGGCCCATTTTGGTTCCAATGAAATAGAAATCATAAATTAAAAGTATTGAAGCACCATCATTTAGTTTTAAAAATTTACATCAAAGCCAATATTGTGTGTAGATTATTACAATTAGACACATGATAGATCATCAAACGCCATTGTTGACATTTAATTTTTTGTGAACAATTATTTCGTAAGAAAGTGTCTAACAATTAGGAATATTATTCAAAATGGGATAGCATTTATCGTAAAAAAAAATATGATAAATGGGATACATTCAACATTCAATTAACAAAAATAAAAAAAACAAAAAACTTCTAAATATTATCCTTAAAATAATTAAACAGAATGCTTCACACCCCAAATAACTAAAATTCAAGTTGATAAATTTAGTCTTTGTCAAAGAAGTTGAGATCTACGATGTAATTATTATCGATATCATGTCCAAGTGCACGGACTTGTTTGATTAGATCATCGGTCATAACAATCTTCTTGTGGAGTTTGTTGAAAGCATCTTGACCACGCTTCTCTTTGCAAACATTCATCTTCAACCAATCAATAAAATGATCTATATGAGGTGTACCTATAAATTAATAATAAATATAAATAAAATAATACAACATTAAATAGATATAATATTAGGATGTATACTATTATTATTACCTTCATTATCATCTACATCTTCAAATTCTCCTACAGAATGTTCATCAACAACAAAGAAAACATAAAATAAGTTTTTATAATATATTCGTAAAATAAAAATAAATAAATAAATTTATATGATAAACAAAGAAAACAAATTAAAAAAATATAAATAAATTAAACTATGTTTAGTTAATTACTATTACTATTGAAAACCAAACTAAAATAATTAATACACAAAATATTCAACAATGAACAATTTTACTTTAAACTAAAAACATACACAAAATATAATCAAAATTGCCCGCGTTGTCCATATAGAGACTATATACAATGATAAATACAATATACCTTTCGATTTCTTATCATGTTGCATATCATCGATAGAAGATTGATTGGAGATTTGGAGGGGTTTTTTTATGGATCCATTTTGAATATGTAAATGGGAGAAAAAATAGAGATGAAGAAAAAAGAGGATTAAGATGATTATATATAGTAAACAAAAAGGTTGGAGAAAGCGTGAGATTTGTGAATATATGAGAAATTTATATTTTAAATAAATACGTACGTCTTGAACTATTTTGAGAGAAGATTGTAATTTATTTTATAGTATTTACATTTTTCTAAAATTTAATTAGTATTTGACAATATCTTTTTCCTATTTTTTTATTGATTACCTACTTTATGTTTTTTAAATTTTATAAAACGACTTAATTGTTTTTTAAGGGCTTAAGGGTGTTAATTGTAATTATTAGAAAGTAATCTAGATGGTCAGATCAATTTGAGAAAACACAATTAAAGACCATGATTCCTCTATTGTATTCTGATTTAAGTGTATTTATTATTTTATTATAGATTAGTAATAGTATCATATCTTACACGAATAATAACTAGACATTTCAGTCAATCGATCTTTTATAATTTATTAATAAACTTATAAAATCTCTATCACTATAATCAACCACGGTTTTCTTCAATTTAAATTATGTTGGCAGCGTACACTAACCCAAATTAAATTTATGAAGCTAGTGCACTTGGGACGTAAACTGATATAGAATATTGATAAACAAAAAATAACAATGCTAAATATACTTAAAAATATAGATTTAAACTTGAAATTTAATATACGATTTTTGACACATAAATTTCATTTATTCTCATTATTTTTATTCAGCATGCATTTTAATATATACCTAATTTAAATATTTAAGTCTAATCTAGGTCAATATTATTATTCAAAATTATGATTTATCATTTTAGCTTGTTTTAGTCATCCTAATACATTACTATTGTTTGAGGATAATCATTTGGTTCTATCAACATTTTTTTTAGTTATTAAAAAGCCAATTAATTAAAGATTAAAGTATTGTAAAATATTGGTTAGTGTCAAAAATTTTGAAGTAGAGATCTTTGAAACATATGCATGTTTGAAGATGATTTTTTTTTTTTTTTTTTTTTGCAAAAGTACGTATAAAAGATGTTAGCCAACTAATTTGCCAATCAAATGTTACCGTTACGTGAAAAAATTGAACTCTTTTACGACGGTGGGGAAACTAGAAAGTCAAGTCTATACATACATCAAGAATCACAGCACCTATAAATAGAAATGTTTTAATCAACACTATGTATCACATGTCCTACTACTTGGTGCCTATAACCTTTCTTATGTACCTTAAAAACATATTGTTGTTGAAAAATATCAACCTGTCGGTGCAAATAATGCTTGTACTATACGATATAAATGACCTTGCAAATCAAACACAAAGCTAAGAACTAAAGAAATAGAAATCCAAACAAGAATTAACGAATTGTATTATTATTTAAAAATGAAGTTGTCTCAAACTTTAATCCCAAAAGTATTTAAATACCTAGCGAAGAAGCTAAAGTAAATTTCATCCTAAACTCTGAATGCCACTCTAAAAATATAAATATAAATAATTAAAATGACATTTTTGAGCCCTAAACAATCCCAAAAGATTGAAAACTGTTGGGGTTAATGGCGAAGTGAAGAAGTTTAATCATTGGCCCTTTTGGAGTAACCATTGGAATTTTGGTCTAATCCCTGATATTGAAATCAAATTTGTCAAAATTAAAACGAAATGAATTGTCGGTGTATGTCATAACTAGCTTGTTGGTTCCCTATATTAACAAACACATACACTGATTAATTAATTAATAGACATCTTCATGGTCGTCTTTAAGGGTGGGCCGTGGACAGGTGGTCGACCGCTCATGGTCTTCGAATTATAAAGGCCTCAAAATATATGTGTTTGTGTATATGTGTGTACATATACATATAATTAGTTGTTAATTGCAAGAAAAAGATACATTCTAATTATTTTCAAAGTTGATTTAGACGCAAGAAAGAAAAAAAAAACATGTTAATATATTTAGATATAGTGTGTCATTACAGTAATTAATCGTTTTTTTATCAGAGCTATCGAAAACTCAAGAACGGTGTTGATATCACATAAATCACATAGATACACATGTAGTTAGAATCCGTATCTCAAATTCATTGGTCTAAACCTTGAAGGAAACAATGTATTTGCATAGACTCATAAATAAAGTCAATATATACGGAGTAATATCCATTATCCAATAAAAGTTAGGCTAAATAATACTTTGTGACACTTCATAGGTTAAAACTAATTATTAAAAGAATATTTATAAAATCACTGTACGAGGTGAGTTCAATATAAAATGTTAAAAAAGTGAAGAATGTGAGAATCAATAAGATTGTTTCATTTCCTTCAAAATTAAATTTTCACTTGTATCTTTAAAATTAAATATCTCACAAACGGCATGACCAAAAATTATAAAAATTACATATTCAAAATCAGCGTCTTTTTTTCTTCGATTAGAGATCCAACAAGCTATACTTTCGATAATTTTCATTTTTATTGGGTCGTAAAAAATGTGACTTATATAATCACATGTGATTTATGAGTAAATAAAACTGGTACACGCACTGGTGGCTCAAGGATAAAGCCAGTGAAACAACGGCTTTAGGCCCCGTATATAGCTACGTGTATGTATATATATAGAAAAAGTTACTATTATTTAAATATATCTTTATAATATTATATATTGGGTGAACTTATTTTTTTTCTTAAAATTAAATTATACAACCCATTTATAAGGCCTCATTTTTATTATTTTCTTTTGCTTTCAAATTTCATTGCCTATTTAATTTTTCAAATACATTATCACTTTTTTTTAACAATGAAATCATAAAAACCCCTTAAGAGTTTTTCAAAATCGAGTATTTCTTATATATTATAGACAAAGTTATTTCATCTCTCTTGAAAGTAGATTTTATCAATTTAAACTATATGAAATTGTTTTTGGTTTTCTATTTAGCATAGCAAAATTGAAGTGTCTTAATGAAAAAGATTTAAAATAGAGTTGTCTTAACCTTAAAATAAATTAAGGACATTTATTGTTTTGATACTCACCGTATAGATTTATTTTCGAAGTTAAAGATGCTAAGAGAAATCATAAATGTAAAAACTGACAAACCAATTGATACTTAATTAAATTAAAAAACTTGATTATTTTTCAAATGCTTATATATTGTACATATAGAATTATGTTAACCATTATCGTACCAGTTGATTTAGTCGAAAGAAGTTTTTCGAACCTTAAAAGTGTAAAAAACTATTTAAGATCGACAATGTCACAAGAAAAGTTAAATGGATTAGCTATTATATCCAAGAAGTTAGTAAACGAAACTGATATTTATGACGTAATTAGAGATTTTTGCCTAAAAGAAGCGAAAAAAATAAATTTTACGTAAAATAAAATAAGTAAAAAAGTTATAATAAAAAGGCCCCATTTTGAAAGTTCATTTAGGCCCCGGATGGGCTTGAGCCACTCCTGGGTACACGACTATTCATCAATTGTGGATGTTAACTCACACATGATTACAACTTATTATTCATTCATATAAACAAATATAAATAAGATTTTAGGAATTACATTCATTTACGGTCAAAATCACATGTGATTATTGATTTGAGGTTTAATCACATGTGTTTTTCAAATTAATTATGTGATAATAACTAATAATTCACATGTGATTTCACATTTATATCTATTTACATGTATAATTAGAAACAATTATTTAAAATTCGTATTTATTTACACTTTATTCACATGTGATTATTAATTTAATGTTTAATCACATGTGATTATAACTAAATTTTTTTCTGAAGGTTTATTAACTTATCAAATAAATTATTTTTATGTGATTTTAAACTTATAATATGTAAATTTGATTATCCACATGTGAAATAGATAGTGATTTAAAACTTATAATTTAATTGTAAATATATTCACATGTGAATGTTAAATCACATGTGATTTATTATTACGAATCTCACATATTCATTAGAAAATGAAAAAAAAAATCATCGAAAGTATGTCATGTGAGATATCTAATTAAACATAAAAAGACACTGATTTTAACGGTGTAATTTTTATAATTTATGGATATACGGTTTGTGATATATTTAGATTTAGAAAAAAAAAAGGTGAAAATGAATAATTGGAATGGAGCAATCATATTCGTTCTTTTATTCTACATTTCTTTAGCGTTCTATATCGAACTTTTCGGGTACAAATGTGGCATTAAAAAAATATAAATGTGCGACTAATTAAAACGAGTGTACACTTAAAGCCCAATAAAGAGCCCAGCAACAACCAGGTTTAGTTGCTTTGTTTATTTGGGTATTCGATCTGGGCCGCAAATAACGTTAGAGTGGATTTTGGGAACTGACTGAACCCGTTTAACCCTTTTTTAACCTACTAACGTCTAACCAAATACTGCCATTATTACTATGTTCACTTTTTGGAACTTAATTAAGAAAATAATATACTATTTATAGGCATGCTTACGTTGCATATATTACCAATTAGTTTCACACAACTAGTACTAAACTCACTCCAATAGAGAAAATATGGATTTAAAAGATTGCCCTGACAACAGAAAATTGTCAAGTAATTCTAAGCTTCCAATACAAATGCTACTTTTTATCATAACTTTCAGTTTTCTTATTTCCATCCATCCTACAACTTGTACTGCAAATACTACTGTTTCTTCTTCCATCGACCCAAATACTCATCGAATTCTATCGAGTTTTACAAACAAAAGACGGAGCAGTTTACAGAAGATTGAAGCAAGTTTAGCTCAAGCGCGAGCTGCAATTAAGAAAGCGAAAAACGGGTCGATAAAAGATCAAGATTATGTTCCATCTGGGTCAGTTTATAGGAACCCGAATTCGTTCCACAGGTACGTTTCGCTTCATGTTTAGTAATCTTAAGTTTTTCTTCAGTTAATTGTGAATAGTTTTTGTTGTGATTAGATATTTTCTTTTTCATCGGAGAGATTTGTTGCTTGAACCGACAGGCATCCGATATACTTTAGAAATGATTCTTGTCTAACTTTATTCTCAAAAATTGTCAATGTCACAACATTTGAATTTAATACTTTTTTTTAGTTAGAATTAATGATTTATTATTTTGGTTGCAGCTTAACTTAGTTTAGTGATATTATATAAATAAATATAATATTATAAATATTGCAAAGAACAATAATATATAATTATGTATTTACTTTTTCAAATACCAGTCGTAATTGTTGTATATCTTTTTCAAATACCATCTTCTTCTTAATTTTGTTTTTCCTTTTCTAATAATTTGTCATTTTGTATTGCATCACATTAGTTAGTTGGAAAATCAATTTCATGTGACATAGCGAGTCATATAATGAGTTGACCCGGAGCCATTTAGAATTATTTGGGTTGAATTGGATTGAGTTGAACTTAATACATGAATAACACTACAGCAAAATTGGAACTTGTATACAGATATTAATAGTGTTTGAAACTCAAATGAAATATGTGACACTCTGTGTACATGTGATTTGCCCGACATTGATGCTGCTTACGGATGGGGCGAACAGGTACGAGTCAGGGTACCCTCCAAAT
Organism: Gnaphalium uliginosum; assembly: GCA_963930675.1. Taxonomy (NCBI): domain Eukaryota; kingdom Viridiplantae; phylum Streptophyta; class Magnoliopsida; order Asterales; family Asteraceae; genus Gnaphalium; species Gnaphalium uliginosum. The sequence goes on along the minus strand of OZ005680.1, from coordinate 55,215,088 downwards.
TACTCTTAAAAAAAAGTCATAAATACGAAATATAATGATCAAGTTATCATAAGCTAAAGTATATAAAGATTGTTCGCACTATATGGACAGACGTGGATCTGCAAGCTAATATGAATTTCATTAGGTCACATGAAGTCGAAACTTACATGAATTACGAATTAATGTTGTGCAGGAGTTACCTGGAAATGGAAAAACGATTCAAAATCTACGTTTATGAAGAAGGCGATCCACCAATATTTCACAATGCACCATGTTATGGGATCCTCGGATTAGAGGGGATCTTCATCAACGACATGGAAATCAGTGGATTTCGGACTAAAGATCCCGAAAAGGCTCATGTTTATTTCCTTCCGTTTAGTATTATAACACTTATCAACTATGTTTACACCGTAGGATCCCATGATTGGGATCCTATGTATAATATTGTTCGAGACTATATCAATCTTATCAACCAAAAATACCCTTATTGGAACCGAAGCCTTGGAGCCGATCATTTCATGCTCGCGTGCCATGATTGGGTACATTTTCACTTTTGAACAAATGTGTATGTAGTCCTATATATGAGTTGTGGAGTTGAATTATGTTACTTTTTTCTAGGGGCCTAAAATATCAAGTTCCATTCCTCACCTATACAAGAACTCAATTCGAGCGTTGTGTAATGCAAATACATCAGAAGGGTTTAAACTCTCCAGAGATGTATCTATCCCCGAAATTTACCTCCCACATGGTACAACGGAGGGTTTACTTGGTGGCCCATCCCCATCGAGACGAACAATCTTGGTGTTTTTCTCTGGTGGTGTCCATGGGTACATCCGGGAGGTACTCCTTAAGAATTGGGAAAATAAGACCGAAGATGGTGTTATAGTTCAAAAGTACCTTCCTAAGGGGGAGAATTACTATCAACAGGTAACAAGTACGACTTTTTAATCTTATTAGCGGTCACAATTTCACCGTTTGTTTGGGCTGATTGAGAATATGTTTTATTTTAAAAAGACACGAGTCAAAATTAAGGGTTGAATGGGTCGGTCGGGCTAAAAGACGCTAACAAAACATTTTGTATGCATACAACCTTGAACATCTTAATCATTTTATTTAACATTTGGCTTAGCTGTATCAAAGGTTGTGACTAGTGAGTCTAAGTCCTGTCTCGGACAAAGTTTGTGAGTTAAGTCCCTTCAAGGTTGTGAATTTACTATTATTTTAGGAGCATTGATATGGTTTTGTGATAAAAACTTAACACATTAAATATTTATATAAAATTTTAGAAAGAGACGACAAAAAAAGTCTATGCGGGTGAACCTTGTTTCGACCTATGATAAAAACTAGGCCCTTACCCAAACCAAACTGATTTTTGGCCCGTTACCCAACCCATTTGCTTGGTCCATCCATATTACCACATTTAAGCTTTCAACTTCAAATTGATACGAGTTCTTGTGAATTGAATATGAATAGGTGAGAAAGAGCAGGTATTGCATTTGTGCTAGCGGGTGGGAAGTCGCAAGCCCACGAATGGTGGAAGCTCTATACATGGGGTGTGTCCCAGTGCTTATCAAAGACGATTATGCAAAGCCGTTTAGTGATGTTTTAAATTGGAATACATTTTCAGTTGACATTCCGACTGCCCATATCCCACAACTGAAGGATATATTGATGGCGATACCACAAATGAAGTATATAAGGTTGCAACGGAATGGTGTTCAAGTTCGAAAGCATTTTGTAGTAAATTTTCCTCCCAAAAGGTACGACATTTTTCATATGATTCTTCATTCAATTTGGCTTAGACGGCTCGACACCCGCATCAGAGAGATCGATCAATGATCTTAACAGTACTCTGATAACTCAATAGTCGATTGTGTATACAAATTTATCTATTTATATTTCTGTATATATGAGCTCCTTGTGAACCGCTCACTAGAGATGGGTGAAGGAGATTATAATCACGATTACTGTTATAATTATCATTTGTATGTACTTTCATTAACACCCATTTACAACTCTAGGTATGGTACATAATAAATAACTTGTGAGCATATTTATCTATTATAAGGTTATGATTACCATTAAATTAAGATTTGATACATAAATATTTAGACTGTTATTGCCACTCCAAGTAAATCGTGTCAAAAAAGGAGAACATTAGATATATAGACTGTTCAAAGCATCAGGTGTGATGCAGAGTATATTTCTTTACCCAACAGCAATGACCTCTGAAGTCTGACCAAACCAGAGGTATAATCTCTGATTCAGTACATTCAGAGGCAAACAAACAGCACATTAGATTATCCTAAAGAAGTTACACATTTAATCAAGCTCTGTTGGGACTTCGGACTCTCTCCATTCTTCTTGATTTAATTTATGTGTCCCCCTTTTTAGCTCAAGACCATATGACCATTTCATTTCATAAACGTGAACACAAAATCTCAATCACCATTATTTTATAGACACTGTCCCAATTCCCCATTATTGATTTATTTCAAAAACATAAAATTCATTCTGCAGATATAAAATTTCCCACCATCATGTTATACATACAACAAAGTCTAAAGATGACATGTCTGCTGATCATGAAAACAACTTGAGAGCTATCAGAAATCTCAGAATCAGATAAGCTTACCTATAAAAAACCTGTTAGATTTCCCATAGGTGTTCTTGTATCCGCAAGCTAATCTCTACAAGAATGCTCTTTCTTGGATTCGACAGAACAATTTCAGACACAGCTTCAATTAGATTTATTTCTTAAACTGACGCGGGTGTCTTTGAATCCACGGACTTCAACACTTCTTCGCCCATCTCCTTGCAACCAACCAATTTCTGCATGCATATGTAATTAGAATCGATAAACGGGTAACAAACTAGCAATGCATCAAGACTACTTTAAACATTATCAATCAAGCCCTATTAGTCCAGTTTTCAAAGATATACACCCTCACTTTTATGACGATTACAATGCTCGGTCAGGTACAAAGTCCAAAGGTAAGTGTTTGACCGTAACAGATATGTCCTAAATACCCCTTCAAAATTATATAAATAACCCTTAGAAATAAAGTACATACATTTCCAACTGAATAAATGTCGCCTGTACGAAATCCCCTATCTAAAGTACTGAGTACAGCTAACTCGATCCTCTCAGCTGCCTTCACTTCACCCAAACCATATTTCAAAAGCATTGCAGCACTGAGTATGGTTGCCAAGGGGTTTGCTTTATCCTGCATAGTTAATACACAAAATAAAACAATAATTTCATCTAGAATAATAAAACAAAAATACACCAATTTTGAACAGTAACTACCTGCCCAGCAATATCAGGAGCAGAACCATGGATTGGTTCAAATAGCCCAGGTCCCTACACAGAAATATGATAAAAAAAGACACATAAAAAAATCAAGTTCAATTTATTTATATTTAGCATGTGCATTTTGGTCCTATGAACTTGTGATTGTGGGTCCCACAGATTGATATTTAGAGAAACAATGATGGTGTATATGAATAGTAGATGACCATACCGATTCACCAAGACTAGCTGAAGGAAGCATTCCAATACTTCCAGTGATCATTGATGCCTCGTCTGATAAGATATCGCCAAATATGTTGTTTGTAACTATTGTGTCAAACTGCATACAGATGGAGATCCTATGAGTTGCTTGTCTCAATTCCCTTTGTGTATAAACCCTTAATACAATAACTGGAGGTAAACTACACCTTTTAAAAGAAAAGTGTCGAAAGGGTCAACGTAGTAGAAACTGTATATTTAATGTATGACATCCTAAAGCATTGTATTCCATAGCTCAGATAATTATTCAATAATACGCATAACTTTTATATTCATATTTTATTCCATAGACGAAAGGCGTCTTACCCAACACAACGCATTTCAACTTGTACAAAAAAGTTACCTATATTGACCTTGAACCATTACTCAACCAAGAGTCACAGAAGAAAACCTGCTTTGGATTCCGGACAAGCTGCATGGCTGCATTGTCAACATACATGTGGGAGAGATCAACATCAGGGTATTCAGCAGCCATCGCTATCACCCTTTTTCTCCAAAACATTGACGCCTGCTCAATTGCCAAATATACATTGAAGTTAGAAGGATGGCATCATCATATGCATGTGATCAAACAAAGGTTGGTAACCTATAAATTCAATTTCAGTCACTGATCTGGGACCATTTTTTGCCAGAAAAAACAAATTAAAATCTAAAAGGATAACAGTACCTCCAGGACATTTGCTTTGTCAACAGAACAAAGTTTGCCACTGCGCTTACGAGCCGTCTCAAATGCAATACGAGCAATGCGGTCAATCTAGTTAGGAGGAAAGAAATATATTCAAGCATACTTGAAACACAAGATTACCATATGGAAAGATAACAAAACTATAAACAATAAACTGCTAATGCAGTTTTCATATGAAAATTCCAGCACAGATAATTCTACCACAGACCAACCTCATATGCTGCATAAACCTCGGTGTTGAAGCCGGTTTCCTCACCACTTTCATTGGTTCCAAATCCCCTTGGTTTTCCAAAGTAGATACCTTTAACAAATAAACACTGGTAAGGTAATTCTCGATGAACAATTTTTGCAAGCAAACTTAAAATAAACTAACTTCTTCACGTGCCAAAATCCTTCTTCAACTGTCTCTTTAAGTCAAAAATGAAATATGTTGATGTCATGTAAATCTACTGAGACATATACACTGACCTCCTGTAAGTTCCCTTACAACCATCAAGTCAACACCTTCAGCAACCTCTTTCTTCAAAGTTGAAGCATCCACTAACTGAAAATGATGAATCAACCCACAGAGTCAACTATCGTGATGACAACAAGCTATATCACCATCGTGGTTGACTTTGATATGTATATCATGATCAACTGGAGTAGCATTTTTCCAAAGTTAGAACGTGTGGTCAGATAAATAAATTTGGCCATGAGTTATCAAAATAAAATTTGCCCTAGTTTGATAGATAATTGTGTATAATCAAAATTTGGGCCTTTTCCCAGTTGACTATCATATAGAACATAGGAAGAAAGTTCTGATTAACTTTTCCTCCCAGCTGACTCGTGTTCATCAATTGAGTTTGCGGTAGGTAACTTTCAGATGTTTACCGAGTAATTGTACCAAATATTCAAATGGACAATGAAATCTATCATTTTAAAAAGTAATTATAACATCTTATTTACAACAAGATATGCCCCAAGGATCTCAAGGTACATATTCCTAGCTGAATGTAAAACTTCGACATGCATTAGGAGGAGCTGCAAAAGCTAACTGATATACAACTATTCACCAAAAGAGAAAACTGGTTGTGACTACTAAAGTAGATGGAAATCGGATCATTTATAAGATAAGAAACGGTCTCCTCCAACGCATAAATGGTTGGGAGTTTACGTTTGGTTGTAGGTTCGAATCCTACTTGAGGAGATTTGAAAATAACCGCTAAATCTTGACCTTTTTTCCTGTATCCAGTGACTTAGACTATGCAACTTGATCGGGAGTTATTCCACTACTAATAAATTAATTGAGAAAAAAAAAAGTCAAGCTAATTCATGCCTATATAGAACTGCAAGTTACACGTAAACATTAGAATCCTTTATATATATGTTTTCCATCTGAAAGTATTAAATGCCATGCTCCATGCACATTTTTAATTAAAAACTATACAATATGAATCTAAACTGGGCAATATTCAAATTTATTAACTAATTGAACACTCATTTTAATAAGTTAATCATGCATGAGGATTGAATAAATAAAATGTTCAAGATTCATATTACCTGTGGTAGAACAGTGGCTGGCCTTAAATTTGCAAAAACCTTAAGACCTTCACGAAGCTGAAGCAATCCAGTTTCAGGCTTCAAATGTTTCTCATTATTATCCCATTTATACCTTCCAATCCATTCCATTAAAACAAATCAAAACCTCAACCATAAAATATCATAATCAACCAAAACACTACATATTCAAGATTTCAATAAACACATTAGCTTCTGGTTCTACAAAACAGTAACTTATATATCCATATTCAGAATAAATAAATAAATATGGGTCACCCGCCAATAGCACCAAGAAGAACAGCATCAGATTGCTTGGCAGCAGTAAGAGTGTCCTCAGGTAATGGAACTCCAGTCAAATCCAAAGCAGCACCTCCCATTGGCTTCTCATTAAACTTAAATTCAATTCCTAACAAAACAAGCCACGAATGAATATTTTATTAACCTTAAAACATACTAATTGAATCTGTTAATTTCTTATTACATATATGTATACATATACATAAAAATATATATGTTATATTTGTACCTTCGAGTGAGCCAGCGAGATTAAGAACATTTTTGGCAACAGAGATGACTTCAGGACCGATTCCATCACCGGGAAGGAGAGTGATGTTGTAGCTTTTGGCTGTGGTGGATGAGGCGGCTGAGCACCGGATACTGAGTGGATTACGAGGGTGTTTGGAAACAGGATTAGAATTCAATCGAAAAGGTTTTATATTCAGAAGTTGCATTGAGGCCGCCATTGCTGTCGTTGATGACGACCTAATTGAATCCTTCAAATGGAGGTTGGCTGTGGTGGATCGGAGGTTTTGACCTGCAAATTTGGATGAACTTGGAATTTTATAAATATTTGTATGCTTGTTTAGGATAAATTATAAATTTAAAAATTGAACCATTTGACCTGAAATTAAATAGTTCAGTGAAACTAACTGAAAAATTATGTTGACCTAATAATTAGATAAACAAGTTGGGATCGACTGGTTCTGATCCGTGAATCAAAATTGTCACCTTATATTAACCTAGTAAGTTAAATTTGAAAAGGATGTTAAGATTTTAAAATCAGAAATCCACCGTAACAATAACAAGTAGCAGGTTTGAAAAAGGATCTTAGAGTGTCTAGGGTTGGCCAGGAGGGAAAGTGTAGTTTGTCGTTGCTAATAGTTTATATGTTATCATAATCTTATCTTATCGTATCAAATCGGATGGATTCGGATTCGGGTACAATTTGCTCGGTTCCTTTTGGTTGTCACTTTCTTATGTTAGTGGCAAATGGTGCGTTTGGTTAAAAATTGGGTATGAGTGTATGACTATGAATATGAATTTAAGGTGGGAATGAGAATGGGGTTTCAAATCCAATTCCCAAATTTACAGGTAAGATTCTCAATTTTTAAAACCAAACCCTTTAGCTAAACGAATTGTATTATACCCATTATCATACCCAACTTTTAAAACCCATAATTCAAACACGCCCAAAATATTACTACCTGTACATGGGCCCTGAAATTAGAAAAGGCCCATTTGGCTTAAATGGTTTATATATTTTGGGTTTGTCAAAAGATTTTACTTCAAACTCATACTTAGCTGGTTAAATTCAAATTGCATTGAATATCGGGTCACAGGATCGTAGGCCTGTGCAAAGTGCTAAAACCGGCCTGAACAGGCCCAAACCGAATCGAACCGCGAACCACGAAACTGTAAATATTAGAACCGAGTATCGTACTGTAGAGAAGCAGTTCGGTACGGTTTAGTTCCCGTTTTACACGATTTGGTTCTTTGATGTACCAAAGAACCGGTTTGTTGTAATATTTTATATTTGGTTACTCTAGAAAACGTGAACAAGTTGTATTACTCTATTAGTTAAATACATTTTATAAACAAATTATAATCATCTAAAACATCTATTAACCAAACAAATAGTCAAAACATGATTCAACCAAATAAATATTCAAAACATCATTCAATCAATAAAAATCCTAAACATCAATCAACAAAAAAGGTCTAAAACATCATTTAACCAAGTAGACTAACAAAAAAGTTTCAAGATTGTCAACGTAAACTCCCCAATCCCATTCACATGTTCGATTCACTTCTAATTTGTCTCATCAGGTGCATTGTTTTCCTTGAACTCTCGTAAATATCTACAAAAAAGAATATCAAATTTAGCACATCTTCATAAGTCGTGATGATTTCCCAATCTAAAATGTTTAGATATTCCAACAATATTAAGGAAGATTAACAATTTGTAATAACTAAAAGTGTAGGAAAATTCTGATGCAAACCTCCACGTGCTTTCTGTAAGGCCCAACATTATACCCTATAATTTTTGTATCATTGAATATAAGACTACTAGTATAAAATTAATTTACCTTTTGCAATTGTGTCAAACTCATCCAATTGGTCATCCGATATGACTTCTTTCTTAGCTTTGCAAATCCGATCTTGCGTGCAAACTAATACCTCTACTATGCCAGGAGATAAAGAACTTCTTGTTTCATCCAATACACGACCACCGGTACTAAAAGCAGATTCTGAAGCAACGGTTGAAATTGGGATTGCCAAAATATCTAAGAAAACAAATATCAATATTACTCTATATTACAAATGAGTTACATAATAAATACCTACAATTAAACTTGAATTTTACACTCCAAGCCTTAAACTTCAATTGTTTAGGCAACTTAAGTCCTTATTTACGGTTCATGCGGTTTACAACGGTTTTTTTCGGTTTAGAACCGAACCGAACCACGAACTGTGAATGGCTAAAAGTAAGAACCGAGAACTGAACTATAATATGAATAATCGGTTCGGGACGGTACGGTTCTGATACGGTTTGTCGGTTCTCACGGTTCGAACCGTGCTTTGCACACCCCTACAGGAAAGAGTCTCTCACTCTTGGTTTTAATTTTTCTCAACATGCAGGGATCTTTTTAACAAACTCTAATGATGTATAAGGATTTTCTAAATTTAATTTTTGCTTTTCTATTTACTACCAGGAAAAGATCTTTTTCGTTATATTTATTTCCGTGTTTATTGTTCTTGTATGAGATTATTATTTATTTTATAGAAAACAACATAACTATTTAATGATTTTATTTGAGGTATACTCGTATTAACAAGTGTTTAATCGGTAGTTTGAGTTTTTGTCATTAAAAAGACATGTAACTATAGTAGATAATGACCCGTTATGAATGTATTTTCTACATGTTTATACACATTTTTTATTTTTATTTAAGGGCCTAATTTGTAGTGATGAACTTGTGGTACAGGCCACAGGGTCACTGCACTAAAAATAAAAGGACATCAAAAGTTTTAGACGGTAAAAAGAGTATATAATAATAATATTTACACTTTATTTAAACTGTCTATTTTCTATTTGTAAACGGTAAATTTTGAATGCATCACTACAAAACAAGTGCCGACCAACAAATTTTAACAAGAGTATAATTTGAGCAAACAGACAAAAAAGACCTACAAGTCTATAAGACCACTCCTAGCGGCTTCTTCGGAATAAACCGACGGAACCGACGCCGATGGCACCGGCCCTCGGTTTTGGTCCGTCGGTTTTTTCCTTCGGTATTCTGACGTCCGTCGCTTTCTTCGTCGCGTGTGTTTGTGGGCCAGGCTGCAGGTTTGTTACCGTTTTCAAAAAAAAAATAATAACGGTAAAAAAGTAGCCGTTGGCTTTTTTTTTTTTTACACTATATAAATACACACTCCTATTTCCAAACAATTCACACTATAATTCCAAAGATTTCACACTACAATTCACACTATATAATTCCAATATGTCATCCGATTCCGATCTTGATGATTTGCAATAATTAACGGCGGTTTTCGATCCCCAAGCTTCGATCGATATGATTAATTCGATCTCTTCCGAATCTGAAAAAGACGACGAAGTTCCGATCCTGATACCAAGAGCACCACGAAGATACTTTAATAGAAATCGTGAAGCAATGGGCGAGCGTTTGTTTGTCGACTACTTTTAGGAACACCCAACGTATCCGGGTGATATATTTCGACGACGTTATCGGATGAGCAAGCCATTATTTCTCCGTATATGTCAAGGTATTTTATCGTATTCTCAGACTCCGGTACCTGAATACTTTACATATTTCCATCAACGAAGAGACGCAACCAGTAGACTTGGTTTTAACGTCTGGCAAAAATGCACTTCTGCTGTACGCCAATTGACGTACGGTTGTGCAGCCGATGCGTTTGATGAATATTTACATATGGGTGAACAAACATCATGTTTGTGTTTGGATAACTTTTGTAAATGTGTTTTTCATCTATATTCAACCGAATATTTAAGAAAACCAACACTACAAGACGTACAAACTTTACATCAGCGTCATGCCGAGTTGCATGGTTTTTCGGGTATGCTCGGAAGCATCGATTGTATGCATTGGCCTTGGAAAAACTGTCCAGTAGCATGGCAAGGTCAATACACTAGAGGTGATCAAGGTATTCCAACGATCATGCTCGAAGCGGTTGCCTCTTACGATTTGTGGATTTGGCACGCTTTCTTTGGTCCAGCGGGTTCGAGCAACGACATCAACGTCCTTAATCAATCGGATTTGTTCACCGATTTACTACAAGATAGAGCTCCCCAAGTAAACTTCACGATTGCCGGCCAACGATTCACCAAAGGTTATTATTTAGGCGACGAAATTTATCCGGAATGGTCTACTATTGTAAAGTTATTTAAGCATCCACTAACACAACAAGAAATGCATTTCAAGAGATCAAGAATCTGCAAGGAAAGATGTGGAACGAGCATTTGATGTGCTTCAGGGCCGTTGGCAAATCATCAAGAACCCGGCACGACCATATAGCACCAACAAAATTAAAAGAATCATGTATACTTGTGTGGTTCTTCACAACATGATAATCGAGGACAACAAACGAAATATGTGTCAAGTAGAGGAGGAATATCCGACGGTTCCACCAAGACGTTCGTGGCAACAACGAGTTGAAACTCAATTGCGTATGGACAAGGAATTACGTGATCGGGAGGTTCATCATCAACTTCGCAATGCTCTAATCGAACACATTTCGCAACTCCCACCAAATTTCTGTACTCGTTAATTAGTGTAAAACGTTTTTTCGTTCCAATAAATGTAATGTTTTTTTTTTAATTGTAATGTTTTTATTTTAATAAATTGTGTTTTATTTTTATTATTGTGTAATTAATATATTAATTAAATAGTGTGTGGGTCCCTAAAAAAAAGTGACGGACCACTGATGGGCGTAGTCTGTCAGTTTCTGTCAGTTTCTATCAGTTTCTAAAAAAACTGAGATGGCACTGACGTGGCGCTAATGTGGCGCGTCGATTTCTGTCAGTTTCTGTCACAGATGGGAGTGGTCTAACTACCATTAAATCCTAAAGAAAACAACATATCATGACCTACCACTAAAAAACAAAAACTCAAACGAATAGAAAACAAAACATAAGTCGGTTCCATTTCATGTTCTCAAATTTTCACGTACATTTAACATGTAGTAGGTAGTTAATTGCATCAAGAAGTGACAAGAGGATGAAAATTAATGACAAAAGGATTATGAAAAATATAAATAAGCCCACAACATCACATGACTTATACGAGTAATTCAAATTTACCACTCTAAATTCATTTTATACGTTTATTATGTAGTTGTTTAATATTTAGAGCTCCGGTGTCTAAAGTTCTAAGAATTCTTTGATAGTTAGAATAGATTCGTAGTCTGAGAGTACTGATCCATTTTAAATTCAGAGGTATACACAATGATATAAAAAGTGATAGCAGTTAATATTTACACTATAAATTTTAATAAAATATTTATTTAATATCTTGAACTATGTCCCCTTTTATACGATGCACGTTACCATTTTACTATAAAATGTCTTTTATCGATTCAAAATTTCATTTACTCCAATAAATTGTCAATGAAACATTCAAAACATGATAGCAACGCATCTTTCAACTTTTGGGGCTCCTGCGCAAAAAAATCTTAATAGCAAAGTGATGCCCTATAACACAATGCTAAATTATATTTTACGAAATGTACTTCAAAAATTAACAAATGTTATATATATATATATATATATATATATATATATATATATATATATATATATATATATATGAATCAATCATCTTAAACACAATCAAGTCTATTTTTTTCTTTCTTTATTTATTAATTAACAATCAAACTATTTGTTAAATAATATACATACTATATATACATACACATAGGGGTGTAATCGAGTCGAGTCGAGTCGAGTCGATACAGTGCCAAGCGCGAGCTCGACTCGATTAGAAAACTCGAAGCTCGAGCTCGACTCGATTAGAAAACTCGAAGCTCGAAACTCGACTCGAACTCGATCGAGCTTGCATTTTCAAGCTCGAGCTCGACTCGACTAATGAACCGACACTTTAGAGCTCGGCTCGACTCGACTCGATTATTGGTATTACAATATTAATATTAAGTTAAATCACATTAACACTACTCGGCTCGGTATTTTCAAGCTTGACACGACTCGACTCGATACTTTCATGCTCGACTCGACTCGAAGTTTATTAAAAAGTACGGTAAATATGTTAATATTTTATATAAATGGAGAGTAAAAATGTAAATTCATGCAAGCTCGATTAGACTCGCGAGCCTCTTGAGCCGAGTTTATTAATACTCGAGCTCGACTCGAAAGTTTACTCGAGTAGCTCGAGCTTGAGCTCGACTCGACTTGTACCGAGTCAATTTCGAGTATTTTCGAGTCAATCTCGAGTAGCTCGCGAGTAATATCGTGTCGTTTACACCCCTACATACACACACATTTTTAAGGCCCTTATAAAATCAAAAGGAGCGATCGAACATCCTGTCCAACCTCAAAAAGACGGCTCTACATAACAATAACAACTTAATTAATTAATTAGTTTTATAAGTCACTCAAAGAAAAGAAAAAAGAGAATAAATATTTGTAGATGATAGTTTTTTTACAATGATCACCCTTATCAAAAATCAATTTCTCTCTTATAAATAAATGTTTTATTTTATTTTATTTTATTTTTGGATCACTCTCACAGTGTCACTCACTTCCTATCTATCTGCAATACACTAATTTTTGAGTCTTGACTATAATTATGATTAGTTAACCACTATACTAAATGATAGTAAAAAATAGTAAAAAAAGTAAAAGATTCAATTACCCAGTATCCTAAATGATTTTTATAATTATTATAATGGTAAAAATAAGTATTTCTTTTTGAGTTAATTGTAATAAATTTGGCTATAATTATGATTAGTTAACTACTATACTAAATGATAGTAAAAAATGGTAAAAAGAAAAAAAGGAGTAAAAGATTCAATTACCCACTATCCTAAATGATTTTTATAATTATTATAATGGTAAAAATAAGTATTTCTTTTTTAGTTAATTGTAATAAACTTCTAAATTTTATCATATCAAACCTTTTGTATCCTAATTACCCCATCAATTCATATAAGTTTCATACATATAAATATAAATGTTGGCAACCCTTCACTAACCAAACTATTCACAAATCATTTTTGCATTAATTGATATTAAAACTTTATTATGTGCATCGATTCTTGTAAGTTTCATACATATAAATATAAATGTTGACAACCCTTCACTAACCAAACCATTCACGGACCATTTTTGCATTAAATGATATTAAAACTTAATTATGTGCATTGATTCATGTAAGTTTCATACATATAAATATAAATGTTGGCAACCCTTAACCAAACTATTCATAAACCATTTATGCATTAACTGATATTAAAACTTAAATATGTACCGACTCTTTTATATTTGATAACTTCATGATAAACTATCTACATCTAAGTGAAGAGTTTCCCTTCTATAATTGCTCACAAACACTCAATTCAAAAAGCTGTAGAGGCACACGTACACATAAAACTTACCCCAACAATCATCATCGAGTAATTCTAACATCAATTTTAAAAACCTTAAATTTTAATCCCTAACCAAATCTGATCACAAACAACTATTGATTTGATAAATTGTTGGATCTTTGATGATCAATAGAAATTACATCAGATGATTGGTGGTGTGTTGAACCTTACGGTTGAAAATGAAGATAAGGTGATGACAACTTCCCTCAAGATTGCGTTATTCCATGAAATACGCTATTGTTTTCTATTTATGTGTATGTCTTAGTCCGTATATATACAAATACTAATATTTAGTATATTGAATTTTATATTGTTTAAGTTATATATCACAAAGATTTAACATACAGTATACTACTTTGCATGTGATTTTCGTTGGGTTGATTTATCCATCATATTCTTATATTGAGTATTTAGAAAATGATAAATGATCAAAGTAATAACTTTCAGAATGGTACTGTAGTCTTTTAATAATTTAATTACTTCAATATAGATAACATTGCTTTTACTCTACAATCTGCATAAGGGTCAGCAAGGTCTCTTTGTCTTCGTTTTGCATTGTATTTAGTACAAACGGGTTTGTGTTTGACGGAAAGCGAATTGAATTGGTCAATATGATCCAATGAGAAAATGTGTATGTTTACCACAAGGAAATGGGATGGCACATTTCATAAGCAATGCAAATAATATAAGAAGCAATGCACGATTTATGGATGACACTGACAACACATTTGAGTTCACAAGATATTTGGTATGTACTTGACATTTTCAATGTGCGAAAAACACATGTTATGTTCTATGGTTACGAGCACTTGCATATATAATCTTCAATTTCTAATATTGTTATTCGTCATTAGTTTTAGTTTATCTAATTATTGGATCATGAAATTATACAAAATTTATGTATAAAAAATCGAGCAAAAGAAAAGTTCTATACGTCACACAATTTTTGTATAAAAGTTGATTTTTGTAATTTGTAATTAATTAGATATTTTTTTGCCCATCACAAACTAGATATTTTGTCCCATCGCAATGAGATAGGGTGGTTACAATTATATTTAACAAACCTATTACTATTTGATCACAAATGGTCGTTAAAAACCCTGATAAAAGCCTTTTGCTTTAATTACTAGAAAAAAAAAATACAAATGTCAAAATCAGGTGAAATCTGTAAAATATGTTGGAGATAGATGATTACTTTATACTTAAAGTTTGAAATTTACATATCTATTGTCAAAGTATCGTAAAACTTTAAAGGCAAAAAAGCATTATAAGAAAATTTGTTGTAATATTAAAAGTTTTTAAAAAATTATTATTGCATATTCCACCACTCTATAGACAAATTAATACATATATGATAGAAAATTCGTTTGCTAATTTGATATTCGTAGAATTTAATAATATTCTTATACTTTTGTGTTTAAAATTTATTTGTTAATCTGAATCATTGTCAAATAATTATACTTGATCATGTGCAGATAAACAAATATCGACATAAAGCATATTACGGATAGAAGAATTTATAACTTTTATATGTACACAAAAATAGTTTATTTAATGTGAATCAATATATTTACTTATTAACGGCTTGGAAGATCGGGTTATTCTTTAACATGTTACCTTCGATTTGGTTCCCGTTTATATCTAAAAGAGTATTTCATGTCACATAATATAATCCGTCTATTTTGCAGCATCTGCTGACTATTGAGTTTCGCATGAACTGATAAAAACTTTACTTCATAATGATTAAAGTAATCAAGTAGTCAAATAATACATTTTAGTGATAGAAATATCAGATGCTCTTACTTTTTATATTTGATAAATGATATAAGTAATTGAAAGTTTAAAGTGTATTTATTCAATTTGAATGATAAATTATTGGATGAACTTGACACGGCCAACTTTTACTAAAATCCATTTGACCATGTGTTCAAGCAGTGAGCCACTTAAGTACTATACCTCCTAACGATATATGAGTTAAGATTAGAGTTTTTATTATTCAATTTTATTAAATGTCATTACAAATCTTAAATAATATAATATAAGATTCACCTCTTAATTTAAATAACAATAATTAGGTCCTCCAATTTTATAAAATTTTATAAAAAACCCCCTTTAATTTTTAATTTTAACTTAAATAACAATAATTGTTATTATTATATTAAATAAATTAAAACAAACAAAAAGTAAACATAAAAACAAAAAGAGGTTGATAGAAATTCAACAATTATACTACATTAACGTTTTGAATTATTTTATTTCTTTTTTTAGTTACTAAATAATTATATTTAACTATTACTTTCTCATATAATTTCAAAAACGTCACTTGGTACTTACAATTCGAATACAATCTCAATTACAATAAGATTTAAACGAAAGACAATAACATTAAATAAATTAAATTACAACTACAAAATTTAATTTATGAAAACTTATAAAACTAAAATTGTTTAACTTATCACATATCATACAAGGATTGTATCAATTTTTATGAAAAAAAATACAAATTCATCGAGCTGTGTGTATACACGGGTTTTAAGACTAGTAATATAATATAAGATTCATCTCTAAGATGTCATCAATTTAATTAAATTTTTAATTAAACAATTAGACCCCTCTATTTTACTAATTTTTCATATAAACAAAAAATTACTTGAGTTTTTATCATTATCTTCTTTTGTGATTTCGGTGGTTTTAAAAAATAAACTATTAACAAATATATATTAAGGATTAATGAAGTAATCATGAAGAAAAATCGTATCCTTATATTTATAAAAAAAGTAGTTGAATAAGTTTTGCTTAGATAAACATAAAGATAACTTGTGTTGTACTAGAAACCTAATTGGTTATAAAAACGGTTAGGCTTCAAGAGAATTATTACAATAAACCAAAAAAAATTAAGATAGTTAACGTTTGTTTGGTGTCAAGAAAGAAAACAAACTTAAAAACAAGTTTGGAGATTTTCAACGAGGTTAAGACTATAGCAAGTTAAGATGATTCGCATATAGATATGTGGAAATCAAATACAGTAGAACCTTTATAAATTAATAATGTTGGGACCGGGATATTTTATTAATTTAACGAGATATTATTATGTCGATACATTAATAAATTATTAATTTAAAGAGTTGGCTTATATTCGTGAGCAATGATGAGATTTAAAGATGAACCGGTCACTCGGAAAGAAGCATTGCAAGCGACAACAACTCTTCACAACTTTTTATTGCAATACGAGAATACAATGCCTCAACTCTTAAGTGCAATGATGAGATTTAAAGATGAACTCAATATAGATTTGAAGTTCACAAAATAACAAGTGACTATAGATTCGTTTTTTACTAGACAATCCTAG
The DNA here is from genome assembly GCA_963930675.1 of Gnaphalium uliginosum. Taxonomy (NCBI): domain Eukaryota; kingdom Viridiplantae; phylum Streptophyta; class Magnoliopsida; order Asterales; family Asteraceae; genus Gnaphalium; species Gnaphalium uliginosum. Next base: position 55,198,039 of record OZ005680.1, on the reverse strand, counting down.
AATTTTGGAATATTTTAGTAATTATTAATTTATAGTTTCGATGGGACCAATATATTTACATTGGGATTTCAAAAAAATTATTATTTTATTATTTTATCGATTGGGGTCCAATTTTGTACTGGTCCCAAGTTGGGACCGGATAAATTATTAATTTTATCGAGGTTATTAATTTATCGAGTATTAAATTATAAAAGTTCTACTGTAATATGTAATTGTTAATGTACAATTACTGTAAACTGTCATTTATTCACATATGAGATTAAAAGATTGATGTTATGATAGGCTTATGCGTTTTTTTTTAAATAATATTTGCTCAATGCAACAGGTAAAAGTTTAATTGAGATATTTTATTTAAAAGACTCATTTGGATTAAAATGGGTTTAATCGGTTTATGGTGTTTGGTTGGGTAATATGTGTATTATTATATGTTGTAGCTTTAATTTTTCTTTCCCTTTTATACTTGAGCTTCAATGCTATTTGAAATATTTAAATGTGATCGGGTAGAAAATTACATTTTTTCCCATCTAATTAGTATACCTAAACTAACATTAATATGACACCAATAATATGCTCTAAAAACATACTAGCTAAAATAATATAATTCGGGCTCTGTGTATATTATGTGCGGAAATATAAAAGCTAAATACACATCTAACAGACCGTGTGTATACACGGATTTTGACGACTAGTCATATGTATATAATTTAATAAGATCTAAACAAACTATAAAAAGGATATAATATCAAGATACGTGTAACTTAAATTCTTTATATTATGAAAATCTAGTTCTTAAGAATAAAACTACAAAGCACACATAATTGCGAATTCTAATTATGTTAATTATCCATATCCATACGAAGAAATACGACTAGTTGTTATACCATAATTTATTACTTCTCCTTCTTTTTCGCATGGACACAAACTTAATGCACGTGCAATCCTTATCACCTCCTACAACCACCACGTGCCGGATGTCACTGCGGGCCCCATCATCATTAACACTCATACAGTATAAAAACAAAATCAGATCACAATATGTCAACGGTCACTCTGTAACCATCGGTCGTCGGAAAATTGAAGTCATGGACGCCGTTGAAGCACCACCGTCGGAACTCCGTTCTAACTTCATTCAACTTCTTCGTACTCGCCGTTCTGCTGAAGGTAATTCTTTCATAAATTAAGCATGTTGAATTTGGATTAAATGAAACTAACAATGATGAATATGATACACTGCTATGATAGTAATATATGACTCAGTTGCTACTTTAAAAAAAAAAAAGTCAACTGTGGACTTTTGAAAGTCAAATGGAACTGTTGAGGAGAGAAGCTGGTTGAATTTTTTTCTTTAGTAGTAAGTTTTATAGATTTCTTCTATCTGACATATGTAATGCTAAGCACTTTTTACTAGTAAGTAGTAGTAATTTATTTTTTATCTCTTTGTTTTGTCAAATTTATTTAATGTTAATAATGTATTGGTACTGCATGCTATTTTCAGTTCCACTTCAAATACAACCTGCAAAGCCTGTGAAGGAACCTTTATATCAGGGAACTCCACCACCAAAACATAGTGAGGTGAACATTATTTAAAATTAAGTTTTACCTTCATGTTAATCTTGTTGAAAATCGTTTAACTTTAAGTTTTGGACTCTTATCAGGCAATGGAATCTTGTCCGAAAGTAGACATTCCCAACTTTAAGGAACTCCTTATCGAAGAAAACTTGTACTTAACCACCGAGGTAACTAAATCCTCAAAACCACTTTGTTACCTCAATCTCACAAAGTTATGAATAAGTTAACACGAAGAAACTTGTTATTGTATTTATAAATTAGGAAGGAGAGCAAGGGCGTTTGCCTGTGCTCATCTTGAGTATGAAAGAAACTGTGAATACAAAAAGGCCGGTCGTTGTTTTTCTGCATAGCACTAATAAGTGCAAAGAGTGGGTTCGCCCATTACTTGAGGTAGGAGATGTTTGTGGTCTTTAATAAGCTGTTGAAGAAATGTTTTGATATGTTCCACATTTCAGGCTTATGCTTCACGTGGATATATTACAGTCGCCATTGATTCTCGTTACCATGGAGAACGTGCCAAAAGCCGCACCACCTATGAAGATGTGAGCATCAAAAACTATTTCATGTGCTATTTCTCTGCCTTGTGCTGTTTTCCCTTACAACATAGAATATTAGGAACTGTTTGGATTTCTAGTCAGTATTGGAAAATGATTTTTGTAAATATAGACTCCAAATTCGGAACATTTTATCTAAGAACCTATTTAATTGGAGCTATAAGCTCTTAAACCATTGTGCCTACCGACAGAGGTGTCGTAGAGGTGTTATTTGCAATATATGTAAAATGACAGAGGAACCAGCACTCAAAAAACTGAAGCATATTTTGACAGTTTGACCATCTATTTCAAGTGTTTTTGTTGGTTGATAAAGAAATAATGAGCCGTCTTTTTATGTGTTTTATTTTGTGTTGCTTCATCAGTAGATAATGTACTTATTGTCTTTTAGAATCTCTAATCATAATCCGGTTTCATATATCTCAAATACAGGCTCTTGTTTCATCATGGAAAAGAGGTGATACAATGCCATTCATATTTGACACGGTTATACTTCTGCACTTCCATCACATTTGAAAGCTTATTTTAGTTGACACTGTGTTGATTGCTAAAAAAAAGATTTCCATTATAAACGTTTTCTTTATCGTTTGACAGGTTTGGGACCTTATAAAGTTGGCAGACTATCTTGGTGAAAGAGATGATATAGACCATTCCAAAATAGGAATTACCGGGGAATCACTTGGAGGTTAGAGTGATGAAACATAAAGCATTAAGGGGAGGATATCATTATATCTTGAATTCCATAGCTTATATATTGCTTGTTCATGCAGGAATGCACGCATGGTTTGCCGCTTTCTATGACACACGTTATTCGGTGGTTGTCCCCATAATTGGTGTTCAGGTATGCCTTATTGAAAAGGATTCAGTTGCTTACGTGAGGATGTTACACCAAATTGAATGTGATGTGGTTGTTTAGGGATTTCGCTGGGCCATAGATAATGATCAATGGCAGGCACGAGTTGACAGTATCAAGTCCGTGTTTGAAGGTGAGAATAGTATTTTACAAAAGAAAGATAAATCGTTGTTACATCTTTTCACTTCTATGTAAAACATATTGCTACTTCTGTTCATGCACGACGAAAGTTAGGTTGAATTTCCTGCTGACTTCCAAATAGACTCCTTAACTGAAAATTATTCCATATACCCTTGATCAAAGAGTCAATCAAATGAACTAGTTGAAATCATTCTAGATAAAGGTGGACCTTAACCTACTCGAACAGAAACGGGTCAATTTGGGTTAAATTTTATAAAAAATGAGTTCAAATGGGTATACTAGTAGTCTAAATTAGTCATACAGGAAACAGTCATATGGGTCAAAAGTCTCTTGATATCTATTCAAAGGCTTACAATCTCCTAAAATGTCTTATTCATGAAGTTTAGATTATTGTTTTTATAACATAAATTTTGTAGTTGTATTTAATAAATAATTATCTATAAAATTCGAAAAAGTTGCCTAGAATGTCTTGGCAAGCCAATCCAATTCAACTTGACTTCTGTTAGTTCTGTACCTAAAAGTTACTAGTTTTGATCTGAAATCTATATCGACACGTTCCCAACCCGTCCGTTTTGCCACCTCTGCTGAGAGCGAGTTAAGATGGCAGCCTTCTTCTCTTATATATCTATCTAATTTTCTTCATGTAAAGGCAACCAGTGTTTCTTGATGCAAGTTTAATGCAAATGCGAGATATAGCAGTAATAATAGTAGCAACAACCGTGAATGGGCAAACTGTTGAACTGATCCCGCGTACTTAATAGAAATAGCAAATCTCTTATGATACACCAGATCCGGCTCGGTTATTGATACAGTGAATAAATCTGCCATTTCTTGAAATCTCTCTTCTGAGTTTCTATTTCTACGACTATAATTGTGTATGTGATTATAGATCCGAATATCGGAGACAGCGTTTATAGAACTGCCAGGAATAATCAACATTTATTGTGGATGTCTTTGAATGATGTGGTGTTCTATTATGTTAATGTTTTACAACTCAAAATTTTACATTTTTGTCGGTCCACCCAATTTCTAGTATGAAACTTATAATAAAATAAATATTACAGCTATTGCTGGTCTACGTAGGAATGAATTTCTATTCCAAGTAGAACTATCATCTTCCTTCTTAAAATTTTATATGACTTCATATGCATGCCAATTTGCATTACTTTTTTATGCTCTTTTGACTTCCATTTGTTTCAGAAGCACGAATTGACTTAGGCAAGGATGTCATCGACAAAGAAGTCGTGGAAAAGGTAATTTTCTTCCCATCTCCTAACATTCTAGTTTAATAAAAATGTTTGACTATGATAAATAGTTTAAAATATCCTTCAATAATGACTATTGGCAAATATGTAAACATAACTTGAACTTGGTAGAAGGAAATGACGTGGCAACTGATATAGGATTTGAATATCTACAAATGGAATTTTTGCAACTTGACAGATTGGGTGATAAAAAACTTGTTATGCTAATATTATTTATTTTAAAGTATGACAGTTTTACCAAAAATCACTGATGTTTTGCTACTTCTGTGACCAGGTTTGGGACAGAATAGCTCCTGGTTTAGCAAGGGAGTTTGATTCAAATTATACAGTTCCACTCATTGCACCACGCCCTTTGTTGATGTTGAACGGTAAAATGACCAATCTACCATCTTATTAATCCAAGTTATATTAACTGATTTTTCATAATTTGTTCCAATTGACAATATAACATTGCAAAGCTTTCTGATGCATACAGGTGCAGAAGATCCCCGTTGCCCAATGGCAGGTCTGGATGTTACCATATCTAGAACACACAAGGCTTTTAAAGATGCTCAGTGTTCACTTAGCTTCCAGGTATTGACCACCATTTCCTTCTTTCAAATATCAGCAAAATAAGCGGGTTGGTTAATGGGCCAAAATGGGTAATTTTCTACGGGGTGGCCGGTGTGACCAAGAATACTTGTCCAAACTATATATATACAATTAGTGTGTACAATATGCTTTCAAGAGAGTATTGTTTCAATAATAATCTAACTATTTCAATCAAAACATTTTAGAGGTTTTATGCATAAACAAAACATTATGGGCAACGTAAATGTGGTCATTTAAGTAAACAAATAATTATGATAGAAGGTTCATCTATTTAACCTCATTATGAGGCAGTAGTTTGTTTCAGATAGTTAAACACTTAATAGTACAAACCGTATTTACCTTTAAAACCAAACAGTTTGAAGTATTTTGAACCCCAGAGACCACAACCTGAGACAAATTTACTGAAATGGTTGGATAGGGAGCATCAGGAGTTGGTTTGACTTCAAGTATCCGTTTCATATGTTTGGTTTAAAATGAAATGCAGGTGATAGCAGAAGCAGGAATTGGACATCAAATGACATCATCAATGGTTAAAGAAGCGAGTGATTGGTTTGACAAGTTTCTCAAATCATAGGAAGTTCTAATGCATCATATAATTTAATGGCAGATCAACTGTTGTGTGTGTATCTGAACCTTTTTATTATAGTATCATTTAGCCTTGCTGCTACATTGACACGCATACAGAATGTAGCTTTTTGATTCCCTTGGTTGTAGGCTTGTGACACCAAAAAATCATGGTTCATAATAGAGGTCGTTTTTCTTAAAGAATCTTATATCCATCCAATTAAAACTTCTCTAAGTTTATCCCATAGAGTTCTCTAATTCATCTTACGGTTAAATAAACAATTTGATGGTCTTCGACTCGTGATTTTTATTTTTATTTTTGGTTCAACTCATTTGACCTCATTATGAATTAGAACATCAGAACAAATTTCAGATTGGCTCATTGACGGTATATGGGTCATAATCGTGAGCTCTTGTATCACATTCAATATCTGTACACGTCTTGATGCACCATTCGTAAAAATCATTCTCGTCCATGTCACCTTAACAGCTTGAACGAGGGATGTTCATGGTTTAGCCGAAACCGTTTAAACCGGCAAAACCGAAGTGATTTGATCGGTTTGGTCAGGTTCATTTTTCATAATTGGTTTAGTGATTTGGATTTTCCCAAACCGTCATATATGATTTGGTTTACGGTGTCAAGACTCAAACCGGCCATTTAAACCAAACTAGACCGTATTATATTTTCTTGTATAATTAGTTCGATATATATATTTATTTCAAAAGATTAAGTATGTCTTTAACAACAAATACCATATTTGCTTCTTCTATACTATTCAAAGTGTTCATTTGAAAATTTGTCGCAACTAATTAAATTCAAATTGAGGATACTATAAGAAAACTTTCGTTATGTAACAATATTCTTATGAAAGTCAATTTTAATAATTATTGTTGAACAGTTTTTTACCAACATAAGATTATGTATCTACATCTTTAAAAAACAGATAATAATAGAAACGTTATTACTCGTATATGTAACTTAAACATTTATTAAAATAATTATTATTAAAAAGTAAATACAAAAAAGAAGTGATTTAAACACAAACCGGACACACCAAACCGGACACACCGAACCGGTTTCAATTGCTTTGGTTGGTTTGGTTTGACACATTAAATTGAGCGATTTGGTTTGAGAAAACGTCAAACCGTAATTACCGGTTTGGTCTAAATTTTATTTTCAAACCGGACCATGAATACATTCAGCAAGTTGTTGACGGGTACTAACCATCTGTGGGCTAAAATACATCCATGTACTTGCAATATCACACCTGAAATGCAATTCTTTTTCTTCATAATTTCATATTACAATTATCTCCAAGGAAAACAATAGTTGCAGTTGATCTTTATTTACATCTCCTTTTAATTCATCAAGTCAAATGTCATCTCCCACTAAAATTCAACAGCAAACAAGTATTTATAGCCATAAAATTGGAGTACCGCCAGAAACACATACAATGGGGATATGAAATCTTAGAAGCAAGAACAAGGTGAAAATATTTTCAACCTTTCTTGGGCATGGCTGCAAGCCTGGTATACATCTTAGCCATAGACTGAAATCCTCGAACATCACCAGATCGAAGAAGATTGCCTGCAACCAAATTTCACCACATTATGTAAAACACAAGCCAAGGGAATGCATATGAGAACACGATCTCTAAGGGGTGCTTGAAATCGATCATTATAATGTGCAGTAAAAATAATCAGTTTTGAGTATATATTTTCTTTATGATTATTTAGGATCAATGTAATCAGTTTTGGATAACTGGATAGAAAGTCGTAAAAAACTAATTATTTTGGTGAAGGTAAAATTACATAACTATCCCTAGGTTTTAGCAGCTAAGTATAAATTTACTTGATTCTGGTTCGCATTCTTCAAGTCACAGTACTCACTATACAAAATAAACCCAAAAAAGGCAGCTAACACACCCGTGCGCAATTCTAATACTCAACTAAAGAATCTTGAAACATATACAACCTAGTGGTAACACTTGAATTTGCTTTTTCGATACAGACAAATATATAAATACATCAAATAAAAATTAACACTTCAATCATAACTTTCAAAGCTATAACAAATTCTGACGAGAAACATGATCAACTAGAACTTATTCCATAAACAATGGCAGCATATATTTCCATTTCTATTTAATTATTCTATGCGTCTCGAGAATTCTTGTAATATACTTGGGAAAAAAATTTGTTACTCAGTTTCACATCTGTTTAACAAGGCGGAGACTGAATATCTTAACTAAGGGGAATACCGAATATCTTTAAAAAGAATTTCTAAGAAAATGATAAGATGATAGAGGAAAACTGAATAGTATTAATAGGAGTACAAAAAAATTGAAAAAAAAAGCTGATATATATATATATATATATATATATATATATATATATATATATATATATAATTTTTTACCTGAATCACAATTCAATGGGCTATCTGGTTCTGGATGGGCCATTAACGCAATTATAGCCCTACAAACAGACTGCAGTGTCCAAGCAGGACTCCAAGCATTCTTCAAGATATCTAGGCAAATTTCTCCCGTCTGCACAGATCACAGAACACAAATCAAGTTATAGGTTACTCATAGTATAGTTTTAAATGTATATAAATCTTGTTATGCAAGAATAATGACATTTGTAGTCACCATCCTACCAGACTAACTAAATAATTTTCAATGAGAAGATGTCACAAAATGGCATGAGAATGTGTGTTGATAAAAGAAATGCTATCACATTCACAAGCCATGCACCTGATAGGTAGAATACAGCACATACTGTCAAGTAAACATCCCACTCATTGTACACAGATAGGAAACTTTTGAATTTGCGTTAAATATTTTAACTTGTAGAAGTGATAATCAGTTTTAAATCTTGAATAAAAAGATCATGCTTCTACATAATAGTGGTCAAATAATAATTTTGGATGTGGAGTTTCATTCTAGCTGCAATGGAACAGACTATCAAAAGGTAAAACAAGATCACCAGGTTATCATTCTATTAGCCTAATTTGAGAGAATTTTACTTCCAATCTCGCTACAAGTATATCCTCTTTTCTCACAAGAAAATCAATTTTGGTCATTTTATACATTAATTTCCCCAATTGTCATTGCCAAATGCTCAAATAACAAATTTTATTATTACAACTTTTATAAAGCCCGAGCACATCCAAACACTCTATTATGATACAATTGACTAGCTGATTCTGGTTATTCATTATCACATAACTACTTTCTAAAGGCCAGGGGGAGGAAAAGAACAAAGAAAAGATTCATACCTTGAAATGTACATTTGGGTGAAATATTTTGGTTAAAAACCTCACTTGAGGAGGCTGCAAAGGATATTGCTCTGGCACAGAAAACGCAAGCTGAAAGACCCCACCTTCATAAGGAGTCTCTGACGGTCCCTGCATAAACTTATCCATGAAACAAAATGCAAAAATTGAATATGGGTGTGTATGCATATCCATTCAAGTCAACCACACCTTGATAAGTGCGGTCCACTTAAATATGTTTGAATCATCACAAACAAGCTGTATATCTGGATCAGCTACTTTTTCCCTCTGCACCTCCTTGTACTCCTTAAAAAGTCTTGCCCTTGATGCCTACACTCCACAAAAACATGCTCATCAATAAAATGTTACACAACAAGTATCCATGATGGAATTTTTATGTATATTGACTAATGGTGTTCGTATGTGCACTTTGAGACTAATAATGTGATACTGAACAATGGGAATCAGATAACAAAGTAACAAACTATACTAAAATGTACCGCTTGAAGTCGCAACAATACAATCAATTAACTGTTTGAGAGACTGACAAATTTGATTATTTTAGATACTAGTAGAAGATAAAATCACCAAAGGAAGACAACCTAAGCAAAAGCAAATTTAGTAAAGTATTTCTCAAAAGTTTGGCCTGGATTATGCCATTATGGACACACCAAGTAAAAGCAAAAACTTAAGTTTGAGATTGCTTAAAAACAGTGCTTATGGCTTTATAGTGCGTTTGAAGTAAGCACCATCTCACCAAAACAAAATTAATGCTTTTTTTCTCCTAAAAAAAAGCAAAAACATGGCAATTACCCAACAGATAAACTTCATTACTTTCGAAAAAGTTCAATAAGCCATAAACACTTGATATATAATCCCAAACATCCTCTAAATATTGATGTATTCACATTTGTTTATCATTAGCATATTCATTCTATAACTTAACAGCTAGATTGATTGTATAACTGTATCATACAACATAAACTCATAGATCTTAGGGCTTGATTAACAATAAATTAGGGGTTAGATGCCTCTATAAGCACACACATACACACTGATAAATACGAATACCATAAACAGAATTAAAAAATCAAGCCGCCACATAGCAGATACTGACCTGCATTTTATGAAGCTTATAATCTTCTTCTGCAAATTTTAAACAATACAATATCAATTGTAACTTAATAGTTATCGGGTTTTTTTAAAGGATAAAGATCGAATACATACATGAAATAAGTAAAAAAAAAAACCCCTAAAAATTATTTTTGATGAACCAAGAGGGTGTACAATTGCTTACCTGATTGATTGAGAGAATTCAATTGGAGTCGAAATACCACAAGTTTTCTTACTGCTTCGATTTATATGTACGATGAATTGATGATGTCATGGATACTCTTAATTTATTTATTTATTATTTATTCACTCCATACTTTCTGCCTTTTGTATGCATTACCCCTTTCTTTAAGAAGAAGTCGTTTGATAATTTAATTCTCATTTCAAGTAATAAGTGAAATTTTACAACTACGACCGTATAAGACTACATGTGATCGAGATAACTATTGAATTGACATGGTGTGATGGCCGAGTTTGACTCGCGAGATTCAATCGGAGCTCAATTGATTTTTAGGATTGAACTCGATTGTTTAATAGATTATTTTATACTTGACTAGAGTATCATTTTAACAATATCAATCAAGCTAATGTTTACAACAACTTTTATGTACGACTCGACTCGGCATAGTGTAATTAATTACACTAACAGTGGCATCACGAGCCTTGTATAGTGTAATTAGTTACATAAAAGAAAAAAAAGGTAAAATTGGACCTAAAAACGCTAGATTCGAATGTTTTAGCTTAACTTTAGGTTTATATATATAATTATTTATTGATTGGATAACCATGACGAAAACATGCATAATTTTAAGGATGTAGATATTTGATATGTGATATATCTTTCTTGATTAAGTGTTAATTAGATACGTGCAAATCCGATGATTAATAAATTGTAATATGTATGTTTGTTATAATTTTTAAGTTGTTGATTGCATGATACCAGTTCACTAAAAAATTCGTAACAAATAAACCGTAAAGAGTTAAGACCTCTAATTTTTATGGTAGATCCACGACACAGTAGGCTACAACTTTGTAGTTTACTGCTGAGGTTGGGGAAGACTTCTTCCTTGTCTGATCGGGGCTTGAAGTTGACTGAAACTGTTAAACAGCTTTATGTGTTATGTTATATATACTTTTATAAGGCTTACGCAAATGATTTCCTCGATGTATGTGGTTTGACTTGCCTTGGATTTATTCAACGCAAGTGGGAGTCTTATTTAGGTATATATAAAGATTGTCCCTAGTTGGCCTTTACGTAGTCATCGGCTTGTAGTTTGCATGATTACGTTAAATTAAGTGTTAATTGATATGATAATTGTTATGTGTTTTAGTTGTTTATTTTTTGCTATTTGTTATGAACCATGTTAAAGAAAAAGTTTGTTTTTGAAAATTAAATAAACATGACTGAAACTAGATTTATTATAAACTATTTTCTTGCGAAGTCTTATGTGTTAAAATTGAATTGGCTTACATCCGATGATTCTTCGGCTTCCCAAGACGAGACTTGCAAGATGTACTAGTTCATAATATATGTTTGTAAAACCTAAAGATTTGTACTTTAATAAATGACTAAAACTTATGAAACTAGATTTATTATAAACTATTTTCTTGTGAAGTCTTATGTGTCAAAATTGGGTTCGGCTTACATCCGATAATGCTTCGGCTTCCCATGACGAGACTTGCAAGATGTACTAGTTTATAATGAGTTTTCGTAAAAATGTAATGTCTTTATTTTATATACACGTGCTATGTACATTAAAAGAGACATCTTGACACACGAGAATAAAATGACTTAATTGAGTAAAGTGTTTTATTAAATACTATGAAACGAAGATGTATGCATGCTTCTTCGTACGTATTTGAATTACACGTTAAATGTCAAATAGTCATACCCTTTGAAATTAAGTTTTATGCCACCCAATGGTAAGGACATTTGCAATTGCCTTTTAGTCTACGTGAGACGTGGTGAATTGCAACCCAAGGTAAATAACCACTCATCGTGAGACGGTGGTGGAATATTTACAGTTCTTTATTGGACAACTTAAATCGAGTTAAGCTGGTGAGATCCTTAAGCCCGAAACATGGATGGGATGAACATGCTTACATGACACTACTTGCTTGCTCTTTAGTGTCATTAGTAAGTCCTATAATGATCTAGGAGTTGCACTTGTATTGCAATTATTGCTCGTCACTTACCTTTTTGAATACACCATTACTAGCAGATCAACTGATGTGATGGTGATATATCAATTAGGATCTTAGCCTTAGGAAAAATAATTGTTTATATGTTTAAACAATGGGTAATTAATTTTCTTTAAAGGAGTATTATCGAAAATACTAAACTTTTGAACTTCTGCCTATTTTTGTAGATGGCAAATCTTGCACAAAACTTGAACAATTTGGCTTTCTGGTCGATGCTCGAAAAAGAAAAACTTTCTGGACCAAACTTTAATGATTGATTTCGTCAACTAAGGATTGTCCTTCGAGTTGAAAAGAAACTCAATGTTTTTGGAACAGCCGATGACCCCTGCTCCTGCTGATAATGCTACCAATGAGCAATTGGCAGCATGAAATACTCAATATGATTGTCACAATGAAGTTGCAGGTCTTATGCTCGGCAGCATGTCTCCCGAACTTCAAAGACAATTTGAAACCTATGGTCCATACGACATGATTAATGAGCTGAAATCCATGTTTGAAAAACAAGCTGGAATTGAACTGTTTGAACTTATTCAGACCTTTCACGCTTGTAAACAGGAAGAAGGGCAGTCCGTTAACTCATATGTTCTAAAGATGAAGAGCTATCTGGATAAGTTGGAACGCCTCAACTATGTTTTACCCCAAGCTGCTTCATTTGGCTTGATTCTCAATAACCTATCGATGGATTTTGATGGATTTGTGCGCAACTACAATATGCATAACATGGGGAAGACAATAGCTGAATTACATGTTATGCTTATTGAGTATGAAAAAGGCGTACCAAAGAAGGCTCCTACACCACAAGTCCTTACGATTCAAGGTGGTAGAATCCAGAAAACACCCACAAGAAACCGCAAGCTAATAAGGGCAAGTTTAAAGGTAATGGCAATGGTAAGCAAGTTGCTTATGCTCCCAAACCTAAGAACCCCCAGAAGCTAAAAAAGAGCACCCGGCAAAGGACGCGACTTGCCATTACTGCAAAGAGGTGGGTCATTGGAGAAGGATTTGTCTTGTCTACCTTGCTGAGTTGATGAACAAGAATAAAAAGCAAGCTGGTTCTGCCAGTACTTCAGGTATCTTCACTATAGAATTATTTTCTTTCCCTAATAAATCCTGGGTATATGACACTGGTTGTGGTACTCACATCTGTAATACTACTCAGGGATTTAGAGGAGAAAAGAAGCTGAAACATGGAGCTTTATATCTGTACGTGGGAAATGGACTGCGTGCAGCTGTAGAAGCAATTGGAAGTTTTGACTTAGTTTTACCTTCGGGTTTAGTTATTGTTTTAGACAATTGTCATTATGCACCTACTATAACTAGAGGTGTTGTTTCAGTTTCACGTTTGGTTGACAATGGTTTTGTTCATTGTTTTAAGGATTATGAAATTTCAGTTTCTAAGAATAATGTTAGTTATTTTAATGTTATTCCATGTAATGGTATTTATGAAATTGATATACTTAACCTCAAATCAAATGTTAATTCTATATACACAGTTAGCAATAAAAGAGTCAAGCATAACTTGGACTCTACTTATCTTTGACACTGTCATCTTGCTCACATAAGTAAGAAACGCATTGAAAAATTACAACATGATGGGCTTTTAAAATCAACTGATGATGAGTCATTTGATAAATGTGTATCTTGCATATCTGGAAACAAAGGTATCTACGTGTTTAAATGATCACAAATTAATTAAATAACCCAATTAGTTATTATAATCAATTTAACTTGGTTATATAAATGGTATCTACGTGTTAACGCGTGTGACCCCCACATGCTCACGTATAATCCGGACATATATATATATTTGTGATATAGACATATCCCAACAATACTGATCTGCATTTTATGAAGCTTATAATGTTCTTCTGCAAATTTTAAACAATACAGTATCAGTTGTAACTTAATAGTTATCAGGTTTGTTTAAAGGATTAAGATCGAATACATACATGAAATAAGTAAAAAAAAACCCTAAAAATGGGATTTTTGATGAACCAAGAAGGTGTAAAATTGCTTACCTGATTGATTGAGAGAATTCAATTGGAGTCGAAATACCACAAGTTTTCTTACTGCTTCGATTTATATGTACGATGAATTGATGATGTCATGGATACTATTAATTTATTTATTTATTATTATTTATTCACTCCATACTTTCTGCCTTTTGTATGTGTTGCCCCCTGTTCTTTACGAAAAAGTCGGTTTGATAATTTAATTCTCAGTTCAAGTAATCAGTGAAATTTTATAACTACGACCGTATAAGACTACATGTAATAGAGATAACTATTGAATTGACATGGTGCGATGGCCGAGTTTGACTTGCGAGATTCAATCGGAGCTTAATTGATTTTTAGGATTGAGCTCGATTGTTTAATAGATTATTTTATACTTGACTAGAGTATCATTTTAACAATATCAATCAAGCTACTGTTTACAATAACTTTTATGTACGACTCGACTCGATTATATAATAAGATAAGTATCTAAATTTACGTATACATAAAGGTTGAAATTGTGAACGCACACGAGATAATAAGACTTGTGCACTTTATAAGTTGTGTCATATTAATACTTGATATTAACCCGAAGGCCAACTCGAGTAGCTTGAGTTGGAGTTCGATTCGACTTTTTAGTTACTCTTTTAAATTAAAATTATTGATTGTATAGATTCTAGTAATATAAAAAAGAAAAATTAGGTTCACTTTGAACATATGAAAGATAACAATTACTTTATGTAATTGTTTAAAAGTTAATTGTATATTATATGTTTTGTTTTTTATTTTAAAGAAATATTGAATGAAATTGACTCATGTTAGTAGATCTTGGCTTCAAATTACGGAGTATTTGATATGTACACACTACATATATGTGAAAAAAAAAAAGAATCACGAGGAAAATAGAATTTTTGAAGGAATGCGATAAGGATCTGGGTTCATGTAAATATCGATCTTATCCTACATAATATAAGTAACATTTCTAACCACTTATCTAAATTTTGTTTAATTTTCTTCTCTTACCCACTTTCAGTATTCAAAACCCTTTTACTTTCATCAATTTACCATCCCACAATCACCACTAAAATCCGGTCGGCAACCATCCCACCATTAACACCGACGAGGTATTTCGGCGACCTACTCTCATGTTCTCCTACGAATTGAATCATCTTCATTTCATTTTAGGGTTAATAGGTATGATTTTAAAAACATTTTTGAATCAAAACATACAATCTAAGGTTGATAATGAGGGTTTTAGAAATGTTTTTGAATTAAAATATGCATACAAGAATTTATGGTTGATATATAGGATTTTAGGTCACCACCACGGCACCACCCTCATTTCTCCGGGCACCACCATTGTTGTCTTCTCCGGCGACGGTGTCAGTTCAGTTGTTTATACATTTTTCATGATCTTTGTATTAAAACATAATCGTGGGTTGATTAATAGTGTTTTAGAAATGAATTAAAACTTATACATACGAATTTAGGGTTGATCCAATAGGGTTTTAGAAATGCCCAGAATATATTTTTTTGAATTATTTATTAAAATTAGTCTCATATTAAAGATCTTAAAATGTTGATTAATTTGGTATATATTTTTTTTATTTATACAGTTAATTATGTAAAAGATACTTTAAATTTAAGAAATTGGGGTGAAAATGGTTACGAGAAGAAATGAAGAAGAAGAAGAGAGACATGTGGAGGGCCGTGATTAGTGCGTATGCTTTTTACATTAACTTCGTGCGTATTATAACCTCACTCACGCGAGACTTACGTATTTGGAGCGAGATTTAAACGAGAATTATAATTTTGGTGAGAATGAATGAACCAATAAGAATGCATCACGCGTCACAAAATTCATCTTTCTTCACGTTTTTAAAAATTAAATATCTCATAAATGACATATTGAATAATTATAAAAATTGCACCATAAAAATCAGAATTTTTTTCTTTTGGATTAGACATATCACATGATATACTTTCGACGATTTTTTTTATGGATTTTTCAAATTTTACAATATTAGTATCACATGTGATAGTTGTTGGTATCACCTGTGATACTCGTTGGTATCACGTGTGATAGTCATCGGTATCACATGTATAGTTGTTTACAAAACTCACTGAAAATGAAAAAAAAAAGTCCTCGAAAGTATACTCTATGAGATGTCTAATCGAAAAGAAAAAAACGCCGATTTTTATGCTGCAGTTTTTATAATTTTCGACTTACCATTTGTGAGATATTTAATTTTTAAAAACGAGGAGAAAAGTTATTTTTGACAAGTGACGCAATCTTATTGGTTCATCCATTCCCACTAAATGTTGTCGTACTCATTTGAACCTTACTCTACATATTTATTAATCGGAGTATTATTTGTCTATCTTACACATTAAACTAGCAAAAGACTCACGTGATACAGCGTATAACAGAAACTATAAATAATAGTGACTCATGATAATGTTAGGTCGTTTTTCTTCTATTATAATAATTAGCTATGGTGATGAAATTTGCACATTTTAAGTGTTGAAAAAGTCATTTTAGTGATAGAGAAAGTGAGTTAATTATAATTATATAAAAGTAAAAATACTTATAATAACACAAGTTCTAAAATGTGAATATTTAAAAGTTGTCTTATAATGTTATTTTAAAAATTACTAAAAAACAGAAGACTAAGATGCTTTTATATATATATATATATATATATATATATATATATATATATATATATTAAATGAAATATTTATCAATAAAATATTATGAGTAAAAAGGATTTGTTTTTTCTTATTCTCTCAAAAATTAGTTTTTCCCTTGATGATTCTCTCAAAAAATACGTAAACTGAAATAATTCATTTTTCCCTTATACACATGGTATATATTTCTCAAAACATAAAATGTGAATAAACCCATGTTATTATTATTTTTTATATTAAAAATAATTTAGTTAAATGATTTTTTTTCCGAATTTATTATTCAATTTTTATTTGTTATATCTCAAAATACTTGTCAACTTTCTAAATTTATTCCGAAAATTTTTTAAATAAAAATTAATAAATTATTAATGGCACAATATAATAGTTACATTTTCTTTAAACTTTACATTTTTCAATGTGTACAATATTTACATACATACAATTACCAAAGTAATTGTTCCTATTCATAACCTATTCAAACTCACTTACACTGTATCAACTCAATAATAATATTATTATATCTATTTTTTCACTTACTATCTTTTATTTCATGATCTTTCATACAAAAAATAAAATAAAATAATTCATGTTTTAGAGATAGTATCATATTATATAACCAATAAATTTATATTTTTCTATTAATTCTATCTTATTAGTTGTATGTGTTATTAAACAAAAATAATTAAAAGTTTGTCTAAAATGTATTGAGAAAAATATTATTAAAAATCATAAATACATTTTTAAGGTAAATATCATAAATAGTTGATATATAAAATAGTGAAACTTACAATTAGGGTTTGAATATCAACATTAGATGTTGAACTAGATTAGTAAGGGATATATACTTAAAAAGTAACAAAGATTATATAAATAATATTACAAATGAAAGAAAATAATTAAATACATGTGAGGTATGAAAAAACCGTAAAATATATGGACCGTGCAAGTGAAATATGGACAAAGAAAGTGATGAATTGGTGTTAACATGTTTTTTTAATATAGTCACGCAAAATAAATATCTTGACACATGACCCGCTAACAACTAAAACAATTGTAAATTGATTATATTAATAGTTTATTATTTTATTGTTATGTAATGTAAGGACATTACTTTTGAGTTTCATTTAAGAATCCAAACTATCTAACCGAAAGTTGAAATAAAATATAACCCAATCAATCGATCATAGAACACGAAAAATTGTAAATTTTGTATTGATACTTTATTATATTATTGTTATATAATATAATGTAAGAAGATTAAACAATCAACCCAAAGTTGAATTAGGTACTCGAGAAAAATATATGTTTTACATAGAAACCTAAATTATCCGAATTTGGTAAATCAATTTTAGTGATTAGTCAAGTTGTTGAGGTTGATAAAAATTACACAATATTGTACACTTTATAATAAGTATAACTAAGATCGACCGACCTAAAAAATATTATACTCGCACATTTAAAACGTATATTTGTTAGAACCCCGCCGCAGCGCGCGGGAAAAAAACTAGTTATGAAACAATCAATATCTCTAGATCAATTTGATCTTTACCAATTAATCAATCTTTACTGTATCAATTGCAAGCAAATAGAGAGCGTTATTAACTAGTCGGGTTGTTTTACTATATCAATTGGTGTAACAAATTATTGTGGTAAATTATGAAAATTATAAGTCATAAACAAAAATTCTAGTGTACTTGATTAACATATAGTACAAAACTAATACTAATAAAACGTAGATTACTTAACCAAATCATCATAGAAAGTTAACATTCTCTTAGAATATCAAGCAATTGCTTATAGAAAAACCCAAATGTCATTTCAACAATATTTGCATGATGTACAATCTTTAAAGCATCAGTCTTTATTATTATAAAAATCAGCTTCTTGCCTAATTCCACACTGATTTCGCGCTTAGTTTCACAGTTACAGCTCTCTTTCTAAACACCCCATATGATCAATTAAAACATATAATCAGAAATCAACATAACGGAATTGTGGGTTAAGAGGTAATTGTTTCTTAACTGATGCTACTTTCTTGTTTTTTAATTAATTTTCTGTATCCATGTTTTGTTTTAAACAGAACTTTAAGGGTTTTGATCATATAATATGTATGTATGTGTTTCAGTAGTTTATTTAGCAAAGTTTGAGCTTTTTGATGATCACTTAATATTAATGTTCATTTTTAAGTTTCTTGTTTGGTACTTTTTACTCAAAATGGCAAAATCTTTTTGCTTTTTGTCCTGCACTATGCTTAATGTGAGTTCGATTGATCCTGCAGTCAACAATGCAACAATCTTTTATTAATTAACATGTGTTAGCAAATAGGATTTGCTTAATTTTGTGTTTTTTCGTGATTTTTTTAGTGGGTTATGTTAGAATTACATATTTTAAAGGTGTTGTAAAGTGAGAATATGATGTCACTATGATCATATTGTGTGTTTGTTAAATTGTATATAATATTACGATTGAATTATGCTATTACTACTTAGGGTTTGATATTTGTTCAATCTGATTTAAACATGCTACATTTATTCATCATTACTTCCTTTCCCCCTTGTGCAAGTTAAATCAATAACTGGTTTCAAATCTTATTGTGCACAATGGTTTTGTTCTTGAAATGAAAGATTCAAGATGGGTTGCGATTATGGTTCATCAAGTACTAGAAATTTAGGGAAGAGCCAACTTGGTGGTGTGATTTTTGGTACTAAGAAGATAACAATCAATGAATGTCTTTCCAAGCAACTCTTTGGTCAGTTTTGCAGTTTGACTTGAAATCAGTTATTTTTCTAATAACACAAAATTCTTGATTTTTCCTAATATAAATAACAAACTGTAGCAGGTTTACCGAAGTCACACATTGTGTACGTGAGAAAAATCGAACCTGGTCTGCCTTTATTTCTATTTAATTATACAGATAGAACACTACTTGGCATCTTTGAGGCTGCAAGCTCGGGTCAAGAAAACATAGACCCGTATGCGTGGACTTGTGCAGGTTCACAAAAAACACCATATCCTGCTCAGGTACACCATGACTCTCTTGTCGCATTTTTGAGGTTACATTGTTATTGACATTGATGAGTAGCCAGGTTATGCATACCCTAAGCAAGTTTGTATTGTGTGATAGATAAAAGAAAAAATATATAAAAGTTTGTTCATTTCATAAATATTTTTTGTTATTGTAGTGCATACCCTGGTCAAAAGTTCTGGGTCTGTTGTCACTTTGACTTTAGGATGTGTTAATAATTGTGTTTTATAGTTGTTATTCTGCTTTGCAATATCTGATTATTTAGTAGTTTCATATCGATTGCAACGACATTGATCATCTAATCTAATATACGTGTAAATAAAGTTAGCCCATTTAACTTTATCTGAGCAACTTGAACTCCCATTTACCAAATGTCGTTTGATCATTTAAAATATTAGTTTAGATTAAATAATCAAAATTTGCCAAACACTCGAACAGTTATTCATCTGATTTGTACAACTTTAATTCTTTAAACAGAAACACATTCAAACATTTTTGTTATGAACTATTCTCTCATTGATGATTAGATATTATGATTATTCAATATTATTTATTATGGTATGATAACACCAAACTAGACACACCCTTACATCTATGATACTGAAATGCAAACTTTATGACAGCTTATTTTATATCTTAGGTTCAAATCCGTGAAAAGCTGAAATGTAAACCATTAACTGAGAGTCAGTTCAAGCCCATAATTTTTGATAATTACCACACTCCAAATCATTTCTGGTTTGAGCTAGACCATGCTCAAACAAACCGTTTGTTATCCTTATTGTCATCTCAAGTGCTTTCTGGTCCACGTACAACACATGCTCCACATAGTACAGTCAAGCAGAAAACTTTCTTGCCATTGGAAAGGGAACGTGTGTGCTACATTCCTCAGGTAGTCGTTGGCAATCACTTAAATGGTGCCAAGAGTTTGCCAAGCAATATAAAAGATGTTAAGAATTTTAATACAGTTAGCGACAAGGATATTATCTCCATGAAGCTTAAGGAACTGGCTTTAAAGCGTAAACTTGCGTCCCCCAGCCCCCCTTCTGATAAACTAGTGGGCCCACCTTCTGCTAACTCTAAAGATGATTCTGTTGTTGTGAACGATATGCCTGTGGAGAAGAAGGAAGTTAGTCCTGCTAATTCAATCAAAGATGATACTGTCATAGCTCAGGTTATATAAAAACGATTGTTTGTATTATGTTTTTTCTCTCCTGTTTTTGGTGTTAATATATGATCCATTTGCTGTTTTTTCATGTGCATTTAGTTGATTGAAAAAGTTGACGATTTGATGGCGTCTAAAGCTGTGCAGTATGACACGATTAATCATTTGGAACAGAAGATCGCTTCTTTGGAGAAGAATCTGGTATTATTTTCTATTCCAAATGAATTTTAAAGTCGAGTCTTTGTTTTCTAAATGATTTTAGTCAAGACCATGCTTCTTGACATATACTTATATAAAGCCGAAATGCTCGGATACATGTAACATTATTAAGTTAGTGCGATATGTTCTTTCCCATGATATCTTTGTTTTCTGCACTTACTTTCATGTGTTTGATTATCCTGACAATCTATGTTTTGATGAATTTATATGATCCCTTGACATTTGGATAGGTCTTGATCTAGATCTCATCTTTTATATGAAGAACATGTCAAATAATTGATTCGCCGATCAAATAGATTGACCGAATAAGCAATATCAATGCTTGTGTTCGGGTCGATCCATGATCCATCTGTGTACAACAATTTATAAGATAAATGATGAATTTTTATTTTTAAACATTGTCTTCAAAAAATATATCATTTTTCACTTCCCACTCAAGTACCTCACATGCGACATTTATCTAATGAAATTTCAAAGATGGACTATGTTGAAAGTGAAATTATAAATGGGGCAATCTGGTCATCATTGGTCTATATACATTTTTCGGTCATGGATTGCATCAAGATATGGTGTGGGTCAGATTCAAATCCAACCCACTGACAAGCCCAAGACTATAACACTCTGATGTGTGTCCCATCTCCTATGAACAATCTTTGTGCTTGACACTTTTAAATGCTAATAAATGCAAGATCATATCATTCAGGGGTTTCTAATAGATTTCCCGACTTTTCAGGCTGAAGCAGAAACCGAAATCAAGTACTTAAAAGGCATAGGTAACATGTTAGAAGTACCAACATCTGTGGGCCCTCTGGAATTTGAAGATATAAAAGAAAGAGAAATCATTGAAGATAGTTTACCTGATGACTCGATACTTGTAATCGGTGGATATGATGGTGCATCATGGCTGTCATCAGTCGACTGCTACTCGCCATCACAGATTCGGACTAAATCTCTTAATCCCATGAATACTGAACGATGTTATGCAGCAGTTTCAAAGTTAGATGGTGAACTTTTCTTGTTTGGTGGTGGGACCCGTGGTCAGTGGTTCGACACAGGTAGTTAGTTATATGCGTGACTCGTGTTTATAGGTGACCCATTTACTTATGAAGTGGATAAATTCTGGTTATGTTTTTAACTGGTAAAATACAATTTAGCTAAAAATGAAACAGGGTGAACTGGTCAATGGTTGCCACAGGAGTTATTTTTGTAATCCATAGAAACCTCCCAAATCAATTTGTTACAAAGATTACATTATTATTGGAATAACACAGTTTTTGTATATCTATCTAACACTAATTATCTATGAAAACAACTGCACAAAAAGTGTTTGAGTCAACCCGGCCCATTTCAACAGGTACAAAAATATCCATTTTGACCCTTACACAATCTAAATAACACGTCTATTTGCCCCCTTTACTCGGTTTCTTTCACCCTCTCTATTTATGCGCTGTCTAGTAACTAACATTTTATTTGCTGTTTTTTTGGTTATGTGAAGCTGAATCGTATGATCCTGTAGCAAATCGATGGACTACATGTCCTCCTCTAAATAGAAAAAATGGAAGTCTTGCTGGTGCCACTGTGAATGATAAAATTTATGCAGTCGGTGGTGGGAATGGTGAAGAATGTTATTCAGCTGTAGAGATGTTGGATTTTGATATTGGAGCTTGGATCCCAACTCGCTCGATGCTTGAAAAGGTTGAAATTATGTTTTATTTACCAAACTTATATATATACTTAATTCGATATAATTATGTCATTAATATGGGTCTTGTTTTATATCATCTCAAGTAGGACATGTAGTCTTCCCATGAGAGAGTGGGGTCCATGAAATGAACATCTAGAATGACTGATTAAAGATGTGGCAGACTCACTATTTATACTCTCTGTCCCATAAAAACTACTTTAGTTTTATGATACAACTAATTTATTGAAAGGAAAACTTCAAGAAAAACCTAATGTTTTCTATCTTGCAGCGGTTTGCTCTGGCTGCAGCCGAGCTTAATGGGGCACTATATGCTGTAGGTGGCTATGATGGGAATGGCTATTTGAGGTACTTAATTTTGGAACATAGTTATGATGATCATAACTCATTGTCTGCATGTAAAGCTGAAAATGATGTATAATTACTGCTAAAATTGTTATTTTTCTGATGTGTAAATCCGTTATCTTCACAGGACAGCTGAAAGATTTGATCCCAGAGAACATTCTTGGAAAAAAATCGAGAGCATGAGTACAACAAGGGGTTGCCCTTCTATGGTTGTTTTAAACGAAAAACTGTAAGGCTAATTTTCTAACAACCAACAACTGGAAAAGTTGAAATCAACACCAAATGACTTCTGGTTCTTAGTCACACTGAACCTATTTGGGCATAGGTCCAGTTTGTCGGTTTTTCAATATGAGTAAACTACTTCACACTCACAACTAGAGTAAGTTAGTTTAAGGCTGAATTGTTGTTGGTTCTGCAGGTTTGTGGTAGGAGGTTATGATGGTAATGATATGGTTTCGACCGTGGAGATATATGATCCTAGACGTGGATCATGGATGATTGGAGAGCCAATGAACCTTACTCGGGGATTTTCTGCTGCAGCTGTGGCTAAAGATTGCATCTACATTTTTGGTGGGCTCAAAAGTGGCGAAGAAATTCACGACACTGTAAGTGGTGGTTTCAACCTTATTCTTTCATACTCTCCTTGTGCCCTAATTTGAGACATCCTAGAGTAACCTAGAATGTCAGATGTCTATTTGCCCACATTGTCATCACGAGAAACTAATTTGTATTTAGAGGTGGCAGTTTTAACCCATTTACTTGTAAATCGGTTGATTTGGATTATGTTTTATCTCAAACGGGGACATATAGCTAAAAGGGGAATGGGTCCAGCGGATTGGAAGTGGCCTAAAGTGTATTTTCCGTGCATACTTGTGAAATCGTTTTATTCAAATATTCAGATTATCGTGCAAATTTGCAAATATGTAGTTTTTGTAATCATATATAATGCATTAATCATTTACAATATATAAAGTAAAAACAACCAAAATTGTTTGTTGGTCAACCCCTTCCCATACTAATATAGATTACTTCTTTCTACCCAAACCCGAATTGACTTGTTACCCACCCACCTGACCCGCCCATTTAACCACCTATTTTCTCTGTTTTACACCATGTAATGGTAATTTAGATATCTGACTCATAGTTGTTAACTTCAACAATTTGTGTTAATGACAGGTTGAATGTTACAAGGAAGGACGAGGCTGGGAAACTATTAACACAAATGGTGCTTATCGAAGGTGCTTTTCCTCTGCTATTGCCCTATGAATGAATAAAAGCTAATTGTAGCTATACAGGATTTAGTTAGTGTTATGAATGTTATTAGTATGAGATTTAGTGACTAAAACCTTGGATATGTCTAATTGTTATGGGCTAAATGACTAATATGACCAACTTCTATTTAGCAAGAGTTTTTGCAACTTGATGGTTGTGAAAATTACTTCTTGTCGCTATAAATAAAATAAAATTAGAGTTTATATTAAAAAGGGATGAAGACGAAATTCGTTTAATATATACATTTCATAAACCAATGTTTTTAATTTACAAGTACGTATATTCATCGCCCTAGATCTTCACATCATGTCCAGTGTCTCATTTTTTGATCTAAACCCGAATGAATACTTAATTCGATCTTTCACTCTCCATTCTGCTGTGTCTTCTTGGTTGCTTCTGTCGAGTCGCTTCATCTTTGTTAAAGTGGTAATCTAGTACAGTGTTGAGACCATCGTCTCCCAAATTTTGTGGGTTTTTCATTGCATCAAGATCTGTGTGGTCTGTATTTAGATCGATCTCTGGGGCCGACTGCTAACAGCAGTCTTTGTTTTTTGCAAAACAAAATATTGTCCGCACAATCATCGATTTTTTAAGCCAGATACTTGTGTCTCCAAGCTCTCACTGCATACTCAATTAGAAATCTTGCAGCCATTGATCTTTGTTTCACTCACCCAATAATCCTTACCACCTCATCATTTTTTAACACATCCCACACCTAAATTCAAACAACATAAAAATAGAAGTCAACTTGAATGAAGTTCCTTCTGTGTGGAAGGGTAGTGATTTTTAAATTTTTATACCTATCATTTATGATGAATACACCAACATTGTGTATCCTTTATGTATACAGTAAAACCTCTTAATTGTGCAGTAAAACCTCTTAATGCACAAATTTTGTGTCTATCAAAAATGATGTGTAAATATCACTATATGCCCTAAAATTTATGAGTAGAAGAATGTAAAGGTTTGATCGCAATCTTACTCCATCAGTTGCTATGAATTCATCTTGGTTCGTAAGTTTACGATAATATAAATTTGGAACACTTATAAGCCCGTAGTCTTTCAAACAAAAATCACCGAAAGCTCGTGACATTGCAAGTCCTGGGCAATCTTAATACATACTTGGTTCATGTTCCATTGCTTGTACTCTTCCACCACAACTCTTTATTCTTTCGTATTCACTGTTTAAAACCTATACAAACCAATGAACTTTTCTACCTTGAATGTTCGGTTTCAAGTCGACTGTGAGTTGGATCGGATGAAGTTAATCACCATTTCTCGTGCAAAGAACTGCTTGAGAATCTCCTAAGTTTGCAATTATCAAGTTATCACCCTATAAATCCGACAAACACAACACTATATGAGATACTAAAGAATTGTTGTGATTAGTGAGTAGCATACTACAATAAAATCAACTAAATGTACATAACTTTGTTAACATTTTCACACCCTACAAAGTCTAGGATTGAAGTTAACATTTTATCTTAATTGAGAAATTTGTTGTCACAATTTCTTTTAGAATACATATTATATACATGATTTTTGTTTCAGTGATACTTGAATTTACAACCGATTGATGAGCTATTCTTATACTGCTAAAAAAACGTATATGGCTATAACGGATACACACATTTTACTTTGGTTATAAATGCAAAATGTATTACGACTTCATATTATTATTATTATCCTTGTAACAAAATGCAACACTACTATACGTGTGATCATATTGACAAAAGATTACATAACTGAAGAATAAAAACATATAAACAAATTGCATATTATTGTAGTGATCGAAACCTGTTTGAGTACGGATACACATGTTGAGCCGCTACCATAGCAATCTATACTCGTATCCACCTCAAGATCTTCATCCATTTCTTTAAATGATTCTACAATACTTGTCTTCCACGCTGATAAAACGGGATCTTTACAGTCATTGACATTGATCACCTTCTCATCAGAACCATGGTTGTGATAAGAACAACTTTGGCCATTAATTTGTGAATCTCTAAACGACCACGACAATTTCGATGGCAATGTTGCGTACGAATTGTGATATCTTGTGACCTTGTGGACCATGTCCATCAAATACACCACAATAAATGACCCCCCTTTCGCCACCAAAGTTCTACAAAATAAGAAATGGACTGTAACAATATTAATAATTTAACCTTAACACAACAAAATATATCTTTATATATAATTGACCCTTGATTGGGTTCTTTATTTAGCAATCCAACAATCTAGTTTTTTTATTTTTTATAATTACATTTTTAACCCTTAAATATTTTATGTATTTTTATATTAAAAAATCTGTCATAATATAATTTTTTTTTTTTTTTGCTATATGTAGTCCTTAGAGCTATGAATAAGAATTTAACTTCCATCAAATTTAACCACCCATGTCCGTTCCGTATTCTAAAGTCAATGTTCTTTTTTCTCATTTTCACAACATAAAAGCACAGTAAATTTTGAAACTGTAAAATTGAGATTACATGCAATAATATAAGATAACTGAGTATACATGTGAAACTAATGATTCTGTCGGGGTTTTTTTTTGTATGATTCCTGCAAATATTTACGGTTACACGGAATTAATTAGTTTTGCATACAATTTACAGTGAATTAGAATCCATTTGATTTTATATAAAAATTACTGTAGATTAGAAGGGCATAGAAAATAGAATTACATTGACTTTTTTTTAGAAAAAATTAGTAAAATGCCCGCATGATGCAGAGGATAAAAAAAATTAAGCTTCATGTTAATTCGATATGTAGTACGTAAATCATAATTAAAATTTATATTACGATTTATTACGATATGACGTTTCTTTAAAAGTGAACAATCACTTTTTACCCCTTCTTTAAAAAGTAAAATAAAATAACTACCCCCAAAAAATATATATATAACTAACGTTGTCGCAAACTCGGTGTTCGGGTTGCGAGTTACGACTGTCAGATTGCATATTCATATGGCCAGGTGCAAGTTGCGATATGTGAAGTATTATGTATGTAAAATTGAAATCTTAAAATTTGAGCAAAAAGTTGAAACTCTCAAATATATAATTGACAGTATAAATTACGAAATTAAAGATGTAAATAAACGCCTAAATTCATAATATCATAAAAAAAACACCATTAGAGTTTGTTTCTAATTTCATACAACACCTAAAAAATATCTAAAATTGGGACAAAATTGATTTTGGATGCTTTAGAGATGAAATTTAACTACAAACGCTGAAAAAACCGTCTATGGCAATTTGTTAACATATTCGTCTCGTTCTAACCTTTCTGTGCATAATTGACATGTCCCGTAACTTATTACGGTTAAAAAATTATGCCATAAGTTTATTAATTTAAATTTCAATGATAGTAGTATAAATGAGAATTATTATATATGTAGGGTTATGTTATTAATCTCAAGTAAAATTTTTAATATTAATAATAATGTTAAGGGTAAATTAGTAAATTCACTCTAAAAAACATCACAAATGTATTATATATTAATATATATAGATATAGAAAACCTTTAATGAACTAAAATTTAAAATCATATGTTTATTTTTAAAGTTTAATAATGATGATACTCCTTAATGATAAATTAACTTTTGTAATTAATTATATTTAATTGAGCTTAAGTGTTTAGATTTTAAATAAGATAATAGAAGGGTAAATTATTCATTTAATACTTCTCCCTTTTAAGACTTTAGCTCAAATATATTATATAGTAGTATAGATATAGATTGATATAAAAAAGTTTTAATAATTAAAATTAAATATGATATGTTTATTACTTTTAAAGTTTAATAATGATGGTATTAATGACATATTAACTTTTGCAATTAATTATATTAAATTAAATTTAAGTGTTTAAATGTTGGATACAATTATATAAGGGTAAATTAGTCATTTACTACTTTCCCTTTTAAGACTTTTGCTAAATATATTATATAGTACTATAGATATAAATAAGTTGATTTCACATTGATTTATTTAATTGTATAATTAAATATTTGTATCGTTCATGTTGATTTTTATTATTTCTTTAATAAAATAATATTGCAAGTTATTGATTTTTGAATGCAAATGTTAAAAAAAAAAAATAAAAAAAAATAGATGTTGTGTTAACTGAAACTAAATCAGTTGAACATAGTGTATTTTTTTTGTTAAAAATATAAATTTAACGGATAGAGTAAAGTTAAAGTGGGTCGAATAGCTAAAAAAAAATACAGTTGCTAACATGTTTGTCTCGTTCCGATCTTTCCGTCCATAGGGTCCTGTAACTTATTACGGTTAAAAAGTTATGCCATAAGTTTATTAGGTTAAATTTCAATGACAGTAGTATAAATGAGAATTTAATATATATGTAGGATTATGTTAGTAATCTCAAGTAAAATTTTCAAAATACTAATACTAATGTTAGGGGGTAAATTAGTAAATTTCCTCTTAAAAATATCACAAATGTATTATATATTAGTATAGATAGATATAGAAAACCTTTAATGAATTAGAATTTAATGTCATATGTTAATTTTTAAAGTTTAATAATGATGATATTAATAATAAATAAATTTTTATAATTAATTATATTTATTTGAATTTAAGTGTTTGAATTCTGAATAAGATAATAGAAAGGTAAATTAGTAATTTACTACTTCTCCCTTTTAAGACTTAAGCTCAAATATATTATATAGTAGTATAGATCTAGATTGATATAAAAAAGCTTTAATAATTACAATTTAATGTCATATGTTTATTACTTTTAAAGATTAATAATGATGGTATTAATGATATATTAACTTTTGTAATTAATTATATTAAATTAAATTTAACTGTTTAAATATTGAATATAAGATAATATAAGGGTGAATTAGTCATTTAATGCTTCTCTTTCTTAAAACTTTTGCTAAATATATTATATAGTAGTATGGATAATTTAGTTTCACATTTGGTTTATCTAATGGTACAATTAAATATTTATATTGTTCATGTTGATTTTTATTATTTCTTTAATAATATTTCTGAATGCAAATGTAAAAAAAAAAAGAAGGAAAAAAAATAGTTGTCGTGTTAAATAAAATCGAATCAGTTGAACGTAGTGTATTTTTTTTTGTTAACAGGTATTAATATGACGGATGGAGTAAGGTGAAAGTGGGTCGAATTGGTAAAAACAATAAAAAATATAGTTTTTAATATGTTCGTCTCGTTCAAACCTTTCCGTCCATAATTAACATGTCTCATAACTTATTACAGTTAAAAAGATATGTTATAAGTTTATTAGTTTATATTTCAATGATAATAGTATAAATGAGAATTTAATATATATGTAAGAATAAAATATTCAAATATTAATACTAATATTGGAGGTAAATTAGTAAATTTCTTTTAAAAAGAATATCACAAATGTATTATATATTAGTAAGTATGAATACAGAACGTCGACAATTACATGATTTTTATTTTTTACTTTTTTAAAAATTAATTGGAAATTAATCTCTTATCGATGACCCTAAAAGCTATATAGCAAATTCTTATAAAAAAATCGGCCATATATCTTATACATTACAAATTGATTTTCCTAATTTAATATCAAAAAACAAATGCTTGGACTAACTCAATTTATATGATATCAAACCCTAAATATCATTGAAAAGGTAGAGAGTGTACCACGCTGATATATAACGCTCATGGCGATATAGGAATTCAGTTTTAGCTTCGATTATGGATGCGGGTCTAAAATCACGAGTTAAGGTAAGAATATATCGTCATACTTCGACTTTTATGTTTTCATAGAATCGTATAGACATAAATAGCAGTTGATTGGTAGAGTCGTCGAGTGTGTTTTAATTGTCGTTTGAATCATTGTATTGATGTCGAGTTTAAATTTCTCATGTGGCCACTTATTGTTTTTTTTTTTGGGTTAAACAAAATGATTATTAAGCCTCCAAACATATTAATAGTATGTATATATGCTTAAACAAAAACCTGAACTTGAGATTTAGGTATGTAAATGGCGGTAATTCTTGCGAGGAAGAAGACACGTGTCTTCGGCCGTTTAATTTAATGCACGAACACATGCTTATTGCATGCTTATCAATAATAATCATCGTACACGGCCCGTTTTCATATGTTAGGGTTTCAGAAACCGTATTCATATCGAACTTAAAGAAGCATTGAGATTGCAAGCAAGCTCATATTTGTTCAAACTTAATTAGTTAATTTGTTTCTGATGATGATTTTACTGTTAGTGACTAGGTTTTCATTGTTCTTTGCGATTTTGATAAATTGATGTTTGTAATCGTTGACTACCAAGTGTTTGTTGAAATGCACCAATATATGTGCATTATTATACCTATTCAATTATTAGGTTTTGAATTTGAAAAAGTATCGGTATCTTATCTAACCCATTCAAAAAAGGCTTTTAAGTTTTCAGGTTAAGCTAAAATGAATATGGTGTTGCGGGTTTTACATGTGGTGAAAAAACAACTCACTACAAACTCTTCATAAAACAATTTTTTCCATGTTACAACTTGAAAACATTACTTTAGATTACGTTTGTGTATTCTTTATATTTAAAGGTTACTAATCTATATATACACACACTTATGTTTTGAAACAGGTTAGCAAACTGAAGTATTTAATTCCGATGCAGTCAAAAGTGACAATAGACGAGCAGGTTTGCAAGCGAACACAAGGAGAAAACCAGGTACACCTTTCAAACCATCATTAGCTCGCATGAAAAAAACACATAAAGATGTAGCTTCTATGCACCCCTAGGAAGAAACATGTTTAGTCCAAGAATCATTAGTTCCACATCTAATGTAATGACATATTTATCACTTGGTTATTTCAAATGTTGGAAGCAAAAACACCTAACGAAAATGGTGTATTTTTTGAGTGGTGAAAGTTATTCCAACCATCACCAAGTGCTTTTAGAACAAAACAAGTTGCCATTTGTAAATATATTAATAGAACGAATTTGCATCGAATTCTTTATTTTCAAGTACATTTCCCGATTTGTTTCCATTTCTTTCTAATAATATTTTTGGTAAAAACACTTTGTTGTTTGAAATTAGGTTCGGTTCACATTCCTGGCTAACGTCGGGGGACTAAATGGTGATACTGATATAATGATAAGAACGGTTAAGAACGCTTCAAATGCACAATGACTATTGACAAAATAGTTAGATTCACATTTGTATATCTCAAATATGCAAAGAAAAATAAATGTACACTTCTAAAAATGTACAAAAATCGAAAAAGCGATTGATGCACGATTATCTCTATAATTGTGCATCAATTGTTTTTTCGATTTTTGTGCATTTTTTGAGAGTTTGCGTCTATTTTTTTACACATATTTGAGATGTATTAGTGTGAATCTAATGATTTTATTTGCTAGTTGTGCATTTATGAGGTGTTTTTAGCCGTTTTTATTTTTAAAATGAGAACCAATTAAAAGTGGAGAACTTGTGAGAACTGCTAGTTTTCGAATTTATTCACATGTGATTAACTACATTCATATGTGAACATTGATGTACGTTTAATTGATAAAGAAAAAAGTCAAAAAAATTGTAAATTTATATCTACAAATACAAAAAAACAAATATATGTTCACATGTGAACGATCATGTGAACAAATCGGTTAAAATGTTTTTAAAGACGTAATTTTTATGGTTTTAAGCTTTTTATTCTTTCTCAATCGAACCTACATGAATGTTCACGTATGAATGAAATTAATCACATGTGAACAAATACGTAATCTAGTGGTTATTAAGAGTTCTCAACTTTTAGTTGGTTCTCATTTGAACCTCCCACTATAGTGAAGGGATCCAATGAGAACTCAATTATAAGCGAGAACCGTGAGAACAAGCGGACTAAATTTAAATGGGCCGTTAGTTTAAGAAAGCCCAAATGGCACCTCTAAATTTACACGCTCCAATCCATCTCTCGTTTATTCCATTCAGACTTCATCTCGATCATTTACTTTCCTCTTTTAGGGCACAAAACGAACATCGTAGAAATTAACGTTAGAACAACTCCAATCTCGATCAATCAAAGCTTTCAAAGATCCAGAAATTAAACCATCGTTACTCACTGCCACTGCCGATCGTGATGAAACGCACACACCGCCTTTAACGATCAAAGCCCTACGCAAATGTTGGCTATCGATAAACTGATTTTCAAGACAGTTCACGCACACACAGCCGAGCGTGATGAAACGCACACCAAGCGGTAAGCCGTTAGAAACAAATTTAGTGTGTTTAAGCTCGATCAATAATGAAAGTGATGATGAAAACAAGAGGAAAATGATGGGAGAAGAAGCATTATATATAGCTGTTGTTATGAATTGAGTGTAGAAATGGAAGAAAATAGTTGTAATTCTTTTTACATCTACAACGTATTCAATTTTTTAAATTACACATTTTGTGGTTTTTTGGAGCTAACAGTTTCACATATATTGCTATTTTGGTTTAATTAACTTTGTATTTTGCAATTAAAAGTTAACTACGTAGTTATGTAGCTTCGTATTTTGACGAATTTCGTTTCCATGAATCAGGTGCATAATCAGATTTGCACCCATGAACCAGGTGCAGAATCGGATTTGCACCCATGAACCAGGTGCACAATCGTATTTTTTGTCATTCTGCACCTATCTACGCTTTTTGTCATTCTGGATTTAGTGATGTTATTTGTTTAATTAATTTATTTGGTATAATTTTGTTTGATTTAAGTGTTATTAATCTTAAATTAATTTTGAATTAAAAGATCCGTGTGTTTAAAAAATGAGTGTTATGGAAAAGAAGCAGGAGGCGTATAGGGGTGCTTCTCACCATTACTTGGTTCTTACGGGATCTTCACCCTATATATATATATATATATATATATATATATATATATATATATGGTTATGTTCAAATGAGAACCAGAAAATGTACAAAACTGCAGAAATGCACCTTATATAGGGTTAGGATCAAGAGGGAAATAATTTTTTGTGGGAATGAGGGAAGCTAACCATTCATTCGCGATGAATGATAATCAAACGTAAAAAAATATATTTTTACCAAGAAATATTAATCAAAACCGATGTTATAACTACTAATATTCATATATAAACTACTTTTTATAACTTATAATATCATATGATGAATATAAAGAGAATTTTTCTAATATTCATCGTTAATGAATGTTAACCGATGGATATTATCATTTTCTTTGATGAATGATAATCAAAATGTATTAAACCATATTTTTACCGATAAATTTTAATCAAAATCGATGTTATAACTACTAATACTCATCAATAAACTATTTTTTATAACTTATAATAATATCATAGGATGAATATTAAAGGAATTCGTTAACATTCATCGTTGATGAATGTGTAGCTTCCATCTTCCCCAGAAAATAGTGTTTCCTTCTGGATCATGTCCTTATATATATACAGTTCTTATATCCCAAAAGGCATTTAGTCTAGTGGTATGTAACGAGCCCATCAACCAACATGTTCCGAGTTCAAGTCTCATCGGAAATAACATGTATATATACACAAGTCTCATTGGAAATAACATGTATATATACACATGATATAACCTGATGGATAAAGAATAAAAGAAAAAGTTTCTTACTTCCCAAACGGTCATAGAATCTTGATTGACCCCTTTTCGGCCTTGTCGAGTAAACATGGATAAAAATTGGTAGACCCTTATAATCTTATACGAGCCCCACATTCGCCAATCGAAGTCACTTGGTCATTGTCTTCGGCTTCACTATCGTTTGGTTTAGCAACATTGTCATCCGAGACTTCCCCTCGGTGGTATCTCACGCCCATTAGGCATGAACAACACGCACCCATTCGTATAAATGAATGTAACAACCTGACAATTTAAAGTAAAACAAGTGTATGAAATTTGCTATACAAAAAGGGGGAAGAATGTGTAAACAACAAAACAGTATTATGTTTAATGGTATGATTTTACGGAATGAATGCCAACAATATATGATGATAGTATCATGATGATGATCGTTGGCAAAAGAATACAGTCATTGAAGGCATTGCCAAAATTACCATTTTTTTGCCATTATTTTAATTCATGTTTATTTCTTTTATATTCTTTCTCTATTTAAGAGCCTGTTATTTTACGCAATTACTAAACGTTTCTATATTTTTCAGTCACCAACATACAACATTCATATACATGAGGGATTTCGATTTTAGGTTCAATTTAATTGTAGCAGTTTTTCATTATATT
This sequence comes from Gnaphalium uliginosum, assembly GCA_963930675.1. Classification (NCBI taxonomy): domain Eukaryota; kingdom Viridiplantae; phylum Streptophyta; class Magnoliopsida; order Asterales; family Asteraceae; genus Gnaphalium; species Gnaphalium uliginosum. The sequence continues at coordinate 55,163,253 of OZ005680.1, read as the reverse complement.
TTAGCTACTATATCTATCGCAAGATGCTTGTTAACTGAATACTTGGTATATACAATTATTTAAATTAATTATTTTATTATTATTATAATGTCAGCATAAAATTAATCGATTACATATTATTTTTTATTTTACTACGAACTACTTCCATAGTAAAAACTTTAAAAAACGGATCTCAAAGTCTCAAACACACCAAAAACAGTTGTGAAAAATGCGAAAACGAAAAACGGAAACGGTAATTCACAAGGTAAGGTTAAGAGGGGCCGCCCCTATACGAGGGGCCGCCCCTATACGAGGGGCAACCAACTCTCCATCTCAACCATTGGTTTCTTCAATCAACGGTACAGATTCACTGCATTTTAAACGTAAAATAAAACGCAGTGAATCAGACGTAAAATGCAGTATATTTAAAATGCTGTGAATTTGAACCGTTGATCGAAGAAATAGTTGAGATTAATTCTGCCTCTCAGAGCACGGGGTGTGGTGACACTGTCACCACAGTGTTCTGGACAGTGTTCTGGAGAATGTTGTAATTGAAAATTTTGGGGTGTGATCACAGTGTTCTGGACAGTGTTCTGGAGTTTTTTTATTATTTATTTTATTTGTTTTTTTAATGGTGATAATTGTATAAATTAATATATAAAAAATAAATAAATCAAATAAAACAAGATTTAATTTATTAAAAAGACATAAAAAAAAAATTACAAGTCCTAAAATTAAAATACATAAAATAAACAAATCAATCATCTTCCGCTCCCGTTCCCGACCCCGAAGCTTGCAATTCATTCCACCTCTGTTCACGATATCTCCAAAGATGTTCCACAAGGTCGGCTCGAAGTCCTTTGTGTGTCTCCCGATTACGTAGTTCCTTTGTTTTCCTCTCGTATGTGTTACATCTCTCGATCCAAGAACCTTGTATGTTTCCAACAGGTACATAATAATTTTCATTCTCAGCAATGTTGAAACCGTTGTCTTCAATTATCATGTTATGCAATATGATACAAGCATACATGATTCTTCTTATAGCGTTTACATTATAAGCTCTTGCCGGTTGTTGTAGTATATGCCACCTTCCTTGTAAAACACCAAAAGCGCGCTCAATATCCTTTCGTGCGGCCGATTGTTTCCTACTGAAATAAGCTCTCTTTTGATCAATCTCGCTTGAAAATCCCTTCACGAACGCTGCCCATAACGGGTATATCCCATCGGCAAGATAGTACCCTCTATCGTAATCCAAATCAGCCACTGTATATGGAACTTGGGGAGCGGAGTCATTTAGCAAATTCCTAAGCAAAGAAGACGTATTAAGAACATTTAAGTCATTGTTGGATCCCGCAACTCCAAAGTATGCATGCCATATCCACAAGTCGTACGAAGCGACGACTTCAAGCATAATCGTCGGATACCCATGATCGCCTCGGGTGTATTGGCCTTTCCATGCATTTGGACATTGTGTCCAAGCCCAATGCATACAATCTATGCTACCAAGCATGCCGGGAAAACCATGAAGCTCGTGATACTTATCATACAAACGATGTATGTCTTCATTTGTTGGTTCTCTCATGTACACATTTGAATATAAATCGATAACGCACCTTGTGAAATTTTGTAAAGTCTCACGAGAAACTCTTGCTGACATTTGCAAGTATTCATCAAAGGCATCCGGAGTTGTACCGTATGCCAATTGACGAATCGCAGAAGTGACTTTTTGAAGACAAGTAAAACCCGATACGCCACGTGCATCGGGTCGTTGACGAAACCACAAAAAATAGTCGGAAAGTGGTTCGACGGAGTAAGAGCTAATATCCTCACAAATTCTTTGGAATAAACGACGACTCATTCGAAATCAACGTTTGAAATATTCATGCGGATATTTCGCATTTTCGACAAAGTAATCGTTTAGTAACGTCTGCTCCGCCGTGACTCGATCACGAGGTATGAAACGACGTGAACGAGCCGTGGAACTTTCGGCATCTTGTTGCTCATTACGATACCTACGAGCAAGCATCATAAGTTTGTACGTGGTTTCGTCATCGGATGATGAATCGGATGACATTTTTGGATAAGTTTTTGATTGTTTTAATTGTGTATGTGAAAGAGTTTTTGAGATAGTGTTTTTGAATTGTGGTTTGAGATTGTGTTTGAGGTGTGTTTAAATAGGAAAAAAAATTATTATTATTTTTTAAAAATTTATGCCGTTGAACGGCTATATTAATTTTTTTTTTTTTTATAATATATACATATATCCGTTGCAATGCAAAAACACAGGAAAAAAAAAGAAATCAAAACGTTGCACTAGACCGGCGTTCGGACTTGGACGACGACGCGAAATTTGGACGAGAACGCCGCCGGGAACGCCGTCCCGGTGCGGCAGAACGCCGTCCGACGACGTTCTCGTCGAAAAACTTTGAAAAAACGCCGCGATTTTGAATCCACACCCCGTGCTCTCATGCCCCTCATATAAGATGATACTCTGATCCCAATCAACCCAACAATGCTAGAATACCAAGTCACATAATCAATATTTATTAGTATTTTTTTATTTTTTCAATTTATTGTAACTAGAATATAACCTGCGGAATTCGCAGGGCTACAGCAAGAAAATCTTTATAGATGATTTATGAAATAGATTGAATTCATATAATTTGGATGTATGATGTAATATTTTAATTATTTTGAGACTACAAATTAATGAAAAAGTTCATCGTTAATTTGTTAGGGTTTCAAGAACAATACTAATAGTTTATGTTTTCTAATATGTTGATTGTGCAATACGAAGTGTGCTGAGTGTTTTTAACTTTGCAAATTAGTTATCTGTTGTCATTAAAGCAAGTGCTGACAAATGCTTTTTGGATTATAGTTATAATTGCTATTATGATTTAGTTGTCAAGTGGTAAATAGATTGTTTGATTTAATATGTATTGACGTTGTAATAAAAGAATGAATGTATGTGTGAACATGAAAAAATTGCATACAACTTTATAAAAATGATTTATAATATTAAAAATAGTAGTGTTGAAATGAATCAAACGAAGTAGAATAAATAATCAAGCATGAAAACCTCACCACAAAATAGATGTGAACCAGAAATATAGTGACTATAGACATTATATCAATGTTTTCAGAAATAAAGGTATAATGTTGACGTGTGTTTGTAATGGTAGTGTTTGATATTTTGGACTTTGAAGTAAGTTAAAAAACTAAAATAAATGTAATATATTATGCCATCAATGCTTTAGTAAAGTTTGTCCCTTTTCTATTCTCTCGGCCTTGCAATCCAAAGAGTGTTAAGTGTTTTTAGCCTTGCGAAGTAGTTATTTGTTGCAAGTAAAACAAGTGCTAATTGTTTAGTTGTGAGTTGTTCGTGTATCCTTTTTGATGGTGTCCTCCCTCAATTTATATGCCTGTAGATATTTGTAAATAACAAACAGTTAGATATATGTATGTTGAACGTCGAATAACCATATATATTGCTATACAAATATTAATTATATCCTCTAATAAATTATCTTATAAATAATTGATACTTATTGAAAAAAATTCATTTTTTTTAAATACCTGGTAAAAGAATGTTTCAATTGCTCCTAATTTTTCTATTGTCAAAGCCATTTGCTTCATGTACGTAGTTAGATCAGTTGTAGCAGTTGGGACCTTATTTGCGTCACTAACAATAGAGTCGGCCAAATAAACTTGCATTTTGGTCATTCCTTGAGATATAAACTCTTCTTCATGTATTGATGCGACACGCATATCATTAAACTTCTTATTATGTCTTTCTGAAAGGTCCACCTGATTCTTAATTTTATGTCATTATATCTTATATTATTTTGAGATATATAACAATCTAGTGTAAATAGTGTTCTTTGTAATTAGTTTTAAATAGCCGTCGTACATTTGTATATTGCATTTGAATCTCCTTTAATTTAACTATTGACGAGGGAAATCATATGTTACTTGCATACGGGGTATTAGAATTTGATGGGGATCCCAAATTTAAGGGTACAACATCTTCGATTGCTATATTGTATTTGATCGGTCGACCACCACGCCGAGTGGCTGCACTACTTGCATACGGGGTATTAGAATTTGATGGGGATCCCAAATTTAAGGGTACAACATCTTCGATTGCTATATTGTATTTGATCGGTCGACCACCACGCCGAGTGGCTGCACTATCTTTATTTTTTGGCTTGACTATACGGTGGAATGCATTAACTTGACCTGTAAAAGATTTCAACAAAATATAAGGACTATGATTCTTATTTTACGGGTAGTTGGGGACTTTATGAGATATTGTCATTTATATGATGAAAATAATATTTTACCTGCCAAAGGGGCATTAGAATTTGATGGGGATCTCAAATTGAAGGGTACAACATCTTGGATTGATATATTGTAAGTAAGCGGTCTACCAACACGCTAAGGAGCTGTACCATCTTAATTGTTTGGCTTGACTATACTGTTGGACGTGTTATCTTGACCTGGAGTAAGATATCATTATTAGTCAAATGTCTGTCAGACTATCAATCTTATTTGACGGGTAGTTGGAAACTCTATGTGTCAACTGGATATGGAGGTCCATAATTGATATGTTGTTCTAACCTTTACTAAGTTCACATACAGTTGGTGGTGTTATTTAACTGATGCCAGATACAATTTGCGGTCGTCTCACAGTTCATCCAGTTACTACACAAAGTAGAACTCACTTAATGAGTTTGATACAGCTGGTTATATTTTTAATGCAATAAATTCAGGGACCAATAATGTAAACATGACATTTACATCAGTATGTCACATTCGGGGTATAACGACTTGTTCGTTACCTACTTATAAGTGTCCTAAGACCGATACGAACAAGTAGATACATGATTATTTTCAAGACTTGGAAGGTTGAACTGTATTTGATTATCATGTTATTGAGTTACTCTAGATTTGTTTCTAATAAAGCTAAATTACTTACCACGATTAGTGAGACACAATAATGGTGTTCTTGAAGAATGGTAGAACCATATGGGTTGCGTTCTGTATAAGAACCTGGAATGAAAATGGAAATTGGTAACTTGTTACATAAAGATTAAAGATATAATAATAATACAAAATATTAACACTTAATTCCTGAGAAACAGAATTGCAATATATATGATGCTTACAATTATTTGAACTGAATAATTGAATAATGTAATAGATTATAGTGAAATAAAAGAGAATTTGCAGTTCAATCATAATGGTGATTATTTATATTTATGGTTTGACAAACCGAAAACCTGATAACATGAATACGTTCGAACCCGATGTTCATATATTAAGATACATAAATTAGTGGTGGATAATGTTGGTTGACCATGTTGGTTCGAGTATATCTACGTTGTTCAGGTATGTTTTCTTTATTTCCTCTTTCGTGGCCTGTAAAATGGGTTTTGATCGGACATGATGCTAATACGAATTTGATTTTGAATGAGAATTGCGCAGTAACGCGTGTTTCAAAAATTTGAAATAGTGAAGGAGATGAAAGATTTGTTTTTTTTTTAAACCGTACATATTCTAATTTAATAGGAATCAATTTCGAAGGAGATTGATTATAGAGTAATTAATAAAGGTTTGTTCCTAAAATAAATGGGTTAGTGATATATTTTTCAAAATAGTTTGGATTCTGTTGAACATAAATTTTGAATTTATATCACAAGTTGACTTTGAATTTCTGCAACACATCATGTACGTTTTTATATGTTTCCCATTTTGTTCGGGTGTAAACTTTTCAAGAGGGTTATTTAATTTAATTTGATTTAATATTAGATTAAAGGTTAAATACAAAAATAGTTTACATTTGTTTTGTTTGATGGTTAAAGGGTATACACGTATTTGATATGTTAAAGCTCCTAAGTTTACATTAATAATATTTATTATTATTATTATGTATACTTTTATAATGTATCATAAAATAATATTTGTATTACATTAAGTGAGATAATAATTATGTTAGAGATTGTTTGTGTGCTTGCAAGTAAAACGATTTTGTAGTTCAAATAATTTCTATATATTATCCCAATTAATAAAATGTAAAAAGATATGAGATGAGACAAATTATTTTATGAATTGATCGTTACAAGTGCTCTGTATATGCACAACTTTGAATCAACTAACTTGACTCTTTTAAATAGTTGAAAAACTCTATCTCCATTACTAGTTATTTAGTAGGTTAATTAAATGTTTATATTTCTGATTTTAATTGATATGTTGAATATGTTTAAGGGTAATTTGGTAAGATTAGGTAGAGTAATTAAAGTTATTGCATGGACAATTTTTATGAAATTAATCTAAGGCTAATCTTATAGGATCTACAATAATGGAGGGTCAATATTAATCAATAATCGGCTAAAGACATTTTGTCTACATAATTATGAGTTTCTTATAATAATTAATTAAATTAAATTAAATTAAATTAAATAATTTAATTAAAATTAAAATTAAAATTAGAATTAAATTAAATTAAATTAAAGGAGAATGATAAAAAAGGATGCAATTCAACATGCTGTAAAACTTGAAGGGCTTGTTATAAAAGTGTAAGTCAAAGGGGGTCTAGTGGTAACTTATTAGGTGCACGTTAGGGTTTTGGGATTACATTACTCGAAACATTAGCCCGTTTTATTTCATTATCACATCTTTTAGTTTCCAATCGATTCACAATCACGCCGGCAGTTGACCGGAGCAACACGAATTTGGCTGGGGGTGAGTTTAAGTGGATTCCGATTAATCGTGCTTTTGCAACTAGTAAGAACGTACCGCATTCTGCAATTTCACTTGAAATTATTATATTCTTACTTAGCTGCATCTTATTTCCTGGTTTTATAAATTTTATTTTTGATTTGCAGTTGAAATTGATAGTTATGGCCGGTGGAAATAAGCCTGCTAAATCCGACAAATCTAATGCTGCTGCCAAATCCAGTAGTAAGTGTTTTTATTAATTTCTGTTAATATATCAAATATCTGTTACTAAACCTAATGCTGCTGCCAAATCCAGTAGTAAGTGTTATTGTTTTTGTTAATTTCTGTTATTATATCAATCCAGTAGTAAGTGTTTAGTCTTATTATGGGAGACAAAAAGAGATGTTCGATGTTGAACTTCAGAATTAGATTAAAAGTATAGTGCTTCTGTTGAATAAAATTGATTTTGTTTGTGCATTATATGAAGTGGATGTAGGTGCCGGTGATGGAAATAGGTGTAAAAAATATGTTGCAGATTTATGAAATATTGGATATGTCTTAGTTTTTAGTTTCATAATTGATGTGAAGTTGAGAGAAAACTGCCAGATATACGCAATACTGTTTTACTGTAACAAGTAACAAAAACAGCAGAATTTTGTATTAGAGATCAGATTCTTGTATTTATGTATGATTGCCACTTTATACGCTTCTGTTGCTTCCTCCACACACACACCGAGCGATAGATGGTTTAATTCTTGAATGTTTTATATAAAAAAGATGCATGTGTATATGCTTATTTATGTGCTAATATCATAATATTTATGATTGCAGAGGGAAGGAAGAAGGAGACTGGTCTAGGTCTTACTAATACAAAAGATGGAAACTTTGGGGAATGGTATCCTGAGGTATATGGTGTGTCTATTGTGTTTCCAACTTTAATATATTTCGTTCGCTATAGTTTTGTAATATATATTAGTATGTCTTGTATGGACCATCCAGAGAAAAAAATCAAACAAAACTTGAAATCAATAATAGATTTTTTTTGGTTTTACATTGGTAATCTAAAGAAATTTCGCATGACCAACTCATAGATGATGGCAATTGTCGTTACTCAGTATATGGCTGGAGACTTGTGATCTAGAAAGGCATGTCATTGTCCCTTTTACAATGACAGTGTATAGTAAATGGACTCAACAGATGCCGTTATAAATAAAATGGACTCAACAGATATTCATAAAAGAACTGTAGTAGCATACTTGCATATAGGTCCACATCATTACACGATACATCAATTATGTGGTGGTCATCTGCTAAATTCTAGAATACTTACTTTATGAACATTTCTGTGTAAAACATTCTCAGGAAAGAAGGTTTGTACTTGCAGCAATAGTGCAATACATTAGAAAAATTAATGATAGACGTCAACACATGTAACCAAAACTTGTAGACAGATATATTTGTGTATATGTATGATTAATTTTGTCCCAGATATATATGTATATAAATTTGGATTTGATAATAATTTAATTTTAATTCATATTCTATTTGGCTCTTATAGGTTCTTACAAATGGTGAAATGATCGAATATTATGACATATCTGGCTGTTACATCCTCCGGCCATGGACAATGGGCATTTGGGAGATAATGCAAGTAAGTACTGAACTATAAGTTTAATTAAATATCTGTTTTGATACTTCTCTTGCTCTTTTAGTTTTACTATTTTCTGTCACTAGGTTGGGAAAAGCATGATGGCTTAAACTTTTCAATAATCGTTATGCAGAATTTCTTTGATCCAGAAATTAAGAACATGAAGATTAAACCTTGTTACTTCCCACTTTTTGTGTCCAATAATGTTCTACAAAAGGAGAAGGATCACATTGAGGGTTTTGCTCCTGAGGTATGTTATATGGAGTATTTGGCAATCTTAGGTCCAATAATGTTGTGCTTATGATCTATAAGGATCACTTTTTCGCTTCCGTTGTTGTAATGTAGTTTTATTCTATGATTTTAAACTGTAGGTTGCTTGGGTCACAAAATCAGGTGACTCTGATTTGGAAAATCCAATTGCCATTCGCCCAACTAGTGAAACTGTTATGTATCCATATTTTTCTAAGTGGATCAGGGGACATCGTGACTTGCCCTTAAAACTTAATCAGTGGTGCAATGTTGTTCGATGGGAATTCAGTAACCCTACTCCTTTTATCAGGTGCTATTTGGTGCAAGTTGATATCCCTAGTTACTTTGCATGCATGTCTACTTATAGCATCACATGGTTTTTGTGTTTAGTTAATTTACTCATGAATTATGAATTTAGGTTTTTGATTAATCAATTTGCTTGTGCATAATGCTAAACTTTACATTATTGTAGGAGCCGTGAGTTTCTTTGGCAAGAAGGCCACACTGCACATGCAACGAAGGAGGAGGCAGATACTGAGGTATAAAATTTAGGTCAAACACGCTGTAATCATTTCATTAATCTCCTGGCCGTCTATTGATACGTTTGTTCCACATATTACCGATTTATTTTATCATTATTATTATTTTTTTAATAAGATGATCTATCTGACTTTGACTAATGGTTTATATTAGGTTCTTGAAATCCTTGAACTGTACAGATGTCTATATGAGGAGTACCTGGCCGTCCCTGTTGTGAAAGGGAAGAAAAGTGAGCTGGAGAAGTTTGCTGGTGGACTGTATACTACTAGTGTTGAGGTACTTGTAGGAAACTTTTTGAAATATAGAGATGGCTATTTTGTCCCACTTACGTATGAATGTATTTGGTTAGGTTGTGTTTAATCTTAAAGGGCTCAAATTTAAAATTTAACAAAAAGGGGGTGGGTCAAACGGGTTTAAACTCACTAAAGTCTATTGTAATAATTTTGTCTCTGCAAGCATACATAGTGCTTTAATTATCTTTGAAATTATTTCAAATATGGACAAGTGCTGGCAGGTTAACGCAACCCCTCCGTTTGATCCATAGTCCCATACTAAATAGTACCTTTTCATATTTGATCCTGTCACCTCTAATGAAATCTTAAATGATATTTGTCATAACAAGTGCTTCCATGCATGCAGGCGTTCATACCAAATACTGGACGTGGTGTACAAGGTGCAACCTCACATTGCTTGGGCCAGAATTTTGCCAAGATGTTTGAAATTAACTTCGAGGATGAAAAGGGAGAAAAGGCTATGGTCTGGCAGAATTCCTGGGCATACAGTACTAGAACGGTAACTGGCAATTTTCATCATGTCTTGCAAAAGGTATTATGATATATGTAACCATTTCAAACTGTTGTTGTATACAGATCGGGGTGATGGTGATGGTTCATGGTGACGATAAAGGGCTGGTCTTGCCCCCTAAAGTTTCATCAGTACAAGTTATAGTGATTCACGTGCCTTACAAAGATGCAGATGTTAAAGAAATAATAAGCGCTTGTTCGGCTACTGTAAAAACTTTATGCGATTTGGGTATTCGTGCTGAAGCAGACCTTAGAGAGAATTACTCACCTGGTTGGAAGTATTCTCACTGGGAAATGAAAGGTGTGCCCCTCAGGATTGAAATAGGACCAAAGGATTTAGCCAATAACCAGGTAAGACGATGTACTTTTTCACCAACTGCAAGTGCTTTTTTCGAAGCCTGATGTGTGTGTATTTTTAGGTACGTACTGTTCGTCGTGACAATGGAGAAAAAGTCGATATTCCTATGACCGATTTAGGTGATAAAGTAAAGGGAATGCTGGATGATATTCAGCAAAGCATGTTTAATGTTGCTAAGCAAAAACGAGATGCGTGTGTTCAAGTTACTAAAACTTGGGACGAATTCATTGAAGCATTAGGCCAAAAGAAGTTGATCTTGGCTCCATGGTGTGATGAAGAGGTAATAGTTTGTAGTACTGGTGGCTTTTGGGTTGGAAATGGGTCGAATAAATAAAGGGGAAATCACTTGAATTTTGCTATTGACTGCACATGCAGTTGTTTAGAAAGAGGGGTATAATGTGTTTTTTATCAAATACTTGAGGGGTTAAAAATGAATAAGAAGAGGGTTTATTCGATATCTATCTGGTCAACAGCACTTCCCATCTATGTTGTTGACTGCATATTTGATATTCCCAAAAAGAGTAAATCAATTGTGTAAAATATTCATTTTTTAAACGAGAGTATAATGTGTAGAATTTGATCACAAACACTATATGATTACAATAATAGTCTATTTGATTGAATGAGATGATTCAAGAGGTTTTGTTCTCTAAGTTTTTTTGGGTGGCTTACTACCTTTATGATCAGACATAACCTGAATCAGCCCATTAGTAAATAACTTGGTTAAATTTGCCAATCTAGTTTCAGTCATCTGCCTTTTTGGTTCACATATAATATAGCCTGTTCTGAATGTATTGATGATTCAGGAAGTTGAGAAGGAAGTGAAAGCGAAGACAAAAGGGGAGACTGGAGCTGCTAAGACGCTGTGTTCTCCATTCGACCAGCCCGAACTGCCCGAAGGTATTATTAGATGCTACGTAAATATTGTTATTATGAATCCATTGCCAACCTAATAAGATTTGTTTCAAAATTCTCTCAAAAACTGTGGTGCTTATGTAGCTTTATTTCATCTTTTGTGACAGGCACGCTATGCTTTGCATCTGGGAAACCTGCAAAGAAATGGACATACTGGGGCAGAAGTTATTAAGATGATCAACATCAATACAGTATCCAAAATTTGAAGAATTTTGTTTTTGTTTTTGTTTTTCTTTTCTCGGTTTAACTCTGCGATAATTGTGCTGTTTCGTGTTTAAAAATTGAATCAATCGTTCATATTGTTAACCTTGTATGTGGGAAAACCATGTTTGGTCTTGTCTATGAGGAAACCTAATACGAAGTATTTTCTAGTTGTTTATAACACTAGTATTAGTAAAATGTCAAATGCCAATATTAAGTCCAGCAAATAAGCAGGATGAAAACCTGTTCATTTTCTATGGAATAAGGTTGTGCTGTTTAGTTTGGGTTACGAGGCTGAACGCAATTTCAAGTTTTAACTATCCGATGAATGCAAAGATATTAAATATCGGGTCATAAATTTCACCATATATTTGTTGAAAGATATGAACACATATCATTTTATTATCCCTATTATTGTTAGCGACAATTACCTATATCCCCTTTCGTTTAATAATAATGGGAAAATATCATATATCTGATTGATTGAGGGGATTAATAATGGGATAAATTAATAATTGATTGATTACTTAGAAATAAAGTCTTCTGTACTTTTAACCTTAAAACATGGCATGTAAAATTTTGAAAGTAAAGATTATTGCTGCTAGGCTCTGTCAAAAAAAGTTATATTGCTTGAGCGTATTTTCTTTGTTTTGCTTACGTTACATAAAATGTCGGAAATACAAGATATAGAGAGCTCATCTTACCTATATATCCCCCTAACTTATATGGCAACTCTACATTGTATGAAATAAATAAAAATCCTTTTTGACAATCTCACACCTATTCTTCTATTCTTTCTTGCCATGTCATAAGATGATGCGTATATTATGACCTTTTGACCATTGGTTATGGAATATGGAGAGCTTGATTGATAGTAATGATATTAAATATATCATTACTAACAATTTAAATATAATAAGTACAACTCTTGATTTTTAATTACTTGGATTTAATAGATTTTTTGGTCTTAAAAGATAATCATTTATTTTTGACATTTGTATAAGTTTAAAACTTGCGTTCAATTGTTATTTGTGTCAATCGAGTGTGATATCAAAATGATATAAAGAGACTTATAACACTTCTAGATTTCTTTGTTCATATTAGAAAACACGTAAGATTAACTTTTTAATTCTATTAACTTTAAAACAGCATACAGTACTTGGTGTAAATTCCATGAAAAATTATTACACTTTTAATAAATTTTATTTACACATCCTTGCTATCTTAATGTTACATGCATATGTAAAATTTATTTTTTATTTTTGCTTTAATATATATAGAACTGTTTATTGATATTAATTTTTTTTCAATTATTTACTAAACTTCCAGAGAAATTCACTTATCTATACCATATATGCTAGCATTCAATTTTAAAGATTCAGCTATAGGTACAAATTTAGTTGTCGTCAGAGAAATTTGAGCTCGATAACTCCATAGGTACTAATCGAGAGGTCTTTTTGTTGGATCTAACAATTACTATAAGTCTATTATTAAAAATTTACTAAACCTTCTAAATTTTGTGAACATTATCATAAAAGTAATTTATAACTTTTAACTTATTCTATATTTTATATCTTATTAAAGTACCGGTTTTTTGAGGTTGTTATAGACCAAATCTTTATACTTAATAGTCACAATTGCATTCATTTGCAACTCATAAGTTTTCTACTTCACATTTGATTTCTTAATACCGTCCATCGGACGGGATATACACTAGTATTTAATCATACTTGTTTCTTTGCCCTCTGTTTGAGGTGGTTTTTCTATATATGATCATCGTTTTGCAGAAAAAAAGAAAAAAGAAAAAGACCATAATAAAACTTATCAGACAAAAGTCATCAACACAAAAAGAGAGCTCATTATACGTAGGAACAATTGCAAGTTTGGTGAATAGTAAATTTTGCATTGGGATGCCAGAGAAAATAGAATATTTTTAGTTTACTACAGCATTTGTTTGTTATACGGGTTTTATTTATAGTTTTGACGTCTGATTTGCAGCTAAATCATCAAGTAGTAAGTTCTTTTGTTAAATTCTATTATCATATCACATTCATTCATATACCTATATACCTATATACCTATATATATATACCTATATATATATATATACCTATATATATATATATACATACATTACGTGTGGTTTGTACAATATTTTTGTATTAGATTAGTATTAGGATCAGGTTCCTATGTATTTATGTATGATGATGGTTCATGTTTGATCTTCAAAGCTACATTTTGCACTGCTTCTGTTGCTCCCTTCACATAAAGAGATGGCTGAATACTTGAATGTTATATATATTTAAAAACAGATGCGTGTGTAACCTTCATGTTTTCGGAATGGTGACTGGTCTACGTCTCACTAATACTAAAGATGGCAACTTTGGGGAGTGGTATTCTGAGGTATTTAATTTAACTCAGTAATATTTACTAACTTTTTAGTAGAAATCATATAAAAGAAAATTTCTTTGCTGCACTATAGTAGGAAAAATGAGGATATGTCTCAATACAGTCGACTAAAACTAGTAATTTTATTCAAAGTCCTATTCTTTTTGGCTCTTATAGTTTGTTACAAAGAGTGAAATGATCGAATATTATGACGACATATCTGGCTGTTACATCCTCCGGCCATGGACAATGGCCATTTGGGAGATAATGCAAGTAAGCATGGAACTATAAGTTTAATTGAACATCTGTTTTGATACTTCTCTTGCTCTTTTTGTTTTTCTATTTTCTGTCACCAGGCTGACTATTTTTATCTTTTCTATAATCCTTATGCAGAACTTCGTTGATCAAGAAATTAAGAAGATGAAGATTGAACCCTGTTACTTCCCCCTTTTTGTGTCCGAGAATGTTCTAGAAAAGGAGAAGGATCACATAGAGGGTTTTGCTCCTGAGGTATGTTATATGGAGTATTTGGCAATCTTAGGTCATCAGTTCATCACTTTATTGCAATTGTTATTGTAATATACTTTAATATATTCTATGATTTAAAATTGCAGGTTGCTTGGGTCACAAAATCAGGCGACTCTGATTTGAAAAATAAAACTGCCATTCGCCCAACTAGTGAAACTGTCATGTATCCATAATCGTGACTTGCCCTTAAAACTTAATCTATGGTGCAATGTTGTTCGATGGGAATTCAGTAACCCTACTCCATTTATCAGGTGCTATTTGGTGCATGTTGATATTACTAGCTATTTCACATGTCTACTCATAGGATCACATGTTTTTTTATTAGTCAATTTGCGTTTGAATAACGCTAAACGTTACATTATTGTAGGATTCGTGAGTTTCTTTGGCAAGAAGGATATACCGCACATGCAACAAAGAAGGAGGCAGACAACGAGGTAAGAATTTAGGTCAAACACACGTGTAATCATTTTTATTGATCACCTGCCATCCATTAATAAGTTTGTTCTAATCATGAAGTCTGGAATGATTTTTCTGTAAGATGGTCCATTTGACCATGACTAACTATTATATTTAGGTTCTTGAAATCCTTGAACTGTACCGATGTCTATATGAGGAGTACTTGGCTGTCGCTGTTGTGAAAGGGAAGAAAAGTGAGCTGGAGTAGTTTGCTGGTGGACTATATACTAGTAGTGTTGAAGTACTTGTAAGATACTGATAGGAATGTAGACAATTTCGACCCATTTGGACATTAATGTGTTGAGTTAGACTTAGATTGTGTTTCATCTTGAAGTGGTCAAATACAGTTTTTACCAAAAAAGGGATGGTTCAAATTAACGGGTACGAAGTCACTGAAAGCCTATTTCTTATTGCTTAAAACCTCCTAATTGTTTTATGTTAAGATTTAGATTATTAATTATTATTGTAATAATATTGTCTTTGTCCGCATGTTAACACTTTACTTACTGATGAAATTTTATAAAAAAAATGGACAACAAGTCAACCTAACCCGACCATTTGACCCGTTCTAAAATATTACCGTTTAAATTTGACCTTCCTTCTTTTTATTTTATTTTATCAATAAACGGATCCGTAACACCTGCCCATATTGTCACCTATACTGAAATGTTAAAGGATATTCACCATAAAAAGTGTTTCGGTGCATGCAGGCCTTCATACCAAATACCGGACGTGGTGTACAAGGTGCAACCTCACATTTTTTGGGGCAGAATTTTGCTAAGATGTTTGAGATTAACTTTGAGGATGAAAAAGGAGAAAAGGCTATGGTCTGGCAGAATTCCTGGGCATATAGTACTAGAACGGTAACTGTCAATTCTCAGTAAGTCTTGCATATGGCGTTAATTTATGTGTCACAATTTCAAACTGTTAATGTTTACGATCGGGGTGATGGTGATGGTTCACGGAGACGATAAAGGCTTGGTCTTGCCCCCTAAAGTTTCAGGAGTACAAGTTATTGTAATTCCCGTGATTATAAAAGGTGCAGATGCTGAGGCAATATCAGGCGCTTGTTCAGCCACTGTAAAAACGTTATGCGATTTAGGTATTCGTGCCGAAGCAGACTTAAGTGACAATAAGAAGCCTGGTTGGAAGTATTATCATTGGGAAATGAAAGGTGTCCCCCTAAGGATTGAAATAGGACCAAAGGATCTGGTGAAGAACCAGGTAAGACAATGTACATATATATAAACTGCAAGTGATTATTTATGTGTGTTTATTTTTAGGTGAGTACTGTTCGTCGTGACAATGGAGAAAAAGTCGATATTCCTATAACTGATTTGGGTGATAAAGTTAAGGGACTGCTGGATAATATTCAGCAAACCATGTTTGATGTTGCTAAGCAAAAACGAGATGAGTGTGTTCAAGTTACCAAGACTTGGGATGAATTCATCGAAGCATTAGGCCAAAAGAAGTTGATCTTGGCTCCATGGTGTGATGAAGAGTTATGGATTGTAGTACAGGTGGCAAAGAGGGAGGGGGTTGGGGGGTGGGGGGAGGGGGTCGTTCGGCTTGGAAATTGGTCAATTGGGTATTTTTGTACATATCAAGCTGGGTCGATTCAAAAATTGCCTTGTCTAAAATATTTAAGCTGTTTAAGCGAGAGTTTAATGTGTCAAATTTGACAATAAAAACTATATTAAGAGGTTTTATGCACTAAAAATATTGGGTCGCTTTCTCTCTTTGAAGCAATCTTATTATTTAGTTGACCCGTTAGAGGTAAGGTGTAACCTGAATCGACTCGTTAATAAATAGCTCTGTTAAATTTTCCAATCTAGTCATGTGCCGTCTTTAGTTCACATATATATTTACAATAATAAAATAACTATGGCCTGTTGTGAATGTGTTGATGCTTCAGGAAGTCGAGAAGGAAGTGAAAGCAAAGACAAAAGAAGCGGAGACTGGAGCTGCTAAGATGCTTTGTTCTCCATTCGACCAGCCAGAACTCCCTGAAGGTATTATTAGAGGCTACATAAGTACTATTAATCAATTGCCAATCTAACAAGTTTTTGTTTTAAAATTCTCTCAATAACTGTCTGGTTCTTGTATAACTTTATTCTTGTGACAGGCACATTATGCTTTGCATCAGGGAAGCCTGCAAAGAAATGGACATATTGGGGAAGGAGTTATTAATGTGATCAACAGTCTATTTTTCTTGTTTTTCTTTACCATATCAAGTAGTAATAAGACATTATTTTTGGGTTTAACATTTGCTACAATTGTGTTTCAGTTTTGAAACCGAAACAATGGTTCATATTGTTAAAATATTACCTTTATATTTTGGTTAGTCCTTACATAGTTGCATTGTATTACAGTAGTTTTTATGCCCAGAAATTTTGCAGCAGCAGTGATGATGAAATTCCACATCTAGTTTATAATGTTTTGACAATTTCAACCTTAAAACATGACATGTGACTTGGGCTTCTAAAAATTCCACCTAAGCAGAACTTGTGGAAATTTTTTCTAATGTGATTTGCACTTCAACCCCATGTACTTGTTTATTTTACCCATGATGATGATGATGATGATACTCGAAACTACGCAAGTTGATTCTGCTTATATTTAGTAAGAAACATTTCATACATCCGATTATTAATATTAATGGTCTCAATGTCTCATAAGTTCATGATTCAAATCAAAACTTGCAAACTTTTACAGTAGAAACCAAAAAAAGTACAACTATGCATATACTCCAAATTTAACTGCATATATTTTCATTAATCAACTTTCATTGGTAACTTAATATCAAATAATGTTGGTGAATTTGGTTTAAACAGTGATATTTCGATCCCATTGATGTTTGGGATCACTATATTCGCTTTGCGATAAGACTAGAGATTTAGTTTGTTTTGGGCACACAATAAAATTACGAATATGTTTATCTGTTCTCTCTTGTGTTTGTAAACTATACAATTAAATCAATGCCACTAAGATGACGGTTATAAAATACAGTTTATGTCCAACTGTTTTCCGGTTTCATTGAATGTTGTCATTTTTCGGAGTTCATTGAATCTGGTCATTTTCATTGTTGTTTCAGGACCGCAGTCAGAGGCTCTGCCCCTTGGACCCTGCTAAGGGCTTTGCCATGCACAACCCCCTTACCCTTGCAATCTTGATTGAATTCAGAATGTAGTAATTTAACCGGGTATGCATTCCGCATCACTTAACCGGTATCCACTAATTCAGCAATCCACTAAATTATAGAACAAATAATGTGTTAGTTATATTTAGTAAATTATGTATCCATATATGAGCTTGATTATCATTGTCATTTTTCAACTATAATCTATCACTTGTCAACTAGCCCATTTGTCATTTGTCAACTAAATTATCATTTGTCAACTAGCCCATTTGTCACTTGTCAACTGTAACTCTTCTGTTGATCCATAAAATTAACACAACCTTTTAAAAAGAAAATAATAATAGCTTTTATGAGTTGTCAAAAACAACAAATTTCCATTCTCATCATTGTAACCATCTCCAAATTCCATTAATTTCATCAAAATTCCATCCATTCATTCATTCATACAAATCACCAATCATCAATAAACAACAAGATCCTAATATAATTCCATGTCATCACCACCACCATCAAAACTACCAACACCTACAGCACCACCAGAACACGTGGACCAATCACAATCGCCTCTCCCTCCGCCACCTGGATACGGCGTCACCGGAATCCTACGACGTTGGAGACATGAAGACTCGTTCAAAAGAATATCACTGGCTTTACGAGCTTTCGGTTTTTTATTCTCAGTACTTGCATTTATCATTATGGCTAGTAATAAACATGGCCGTGGTAGAAATTTCAACGAATATGAAGAATACAGGTTTGATTTGTGCACAGAGATTTAATTAGTTTATTTGATTTTTGATTCTTTCATCGAATTATGGATTTGATTATTTGTGTTTATAGGTATGCATTAGCGATTGCGATATTATCGACGTTGTATACTGGATTGCAGTCATGGAGACAGATTCATGAAATGTCAACTGGAAAAGAAATAATTTCTGGACGGAATCTGGGGTTGATTGATTTCTTCGGTGATCAGGTTTGTTTAATTTGGTACCAAATTTAATTTTCTGTTAAAAAAGTTTTTTTCTTTTTAACAAATTGATAACGTTGCCAGGGTGTATGAGATTGCTTACTTTGGTATTTACGTGTTTATTGTGATTTTTACAAGTAATAAAAAAGTTATTTAAAAAAATAAAACATTTAGCATCTGCATTTAACATACTTGCGTGCATAGAAAGTAATTAAAAGTTTTAAAACAATATAGCCTTATCTTTTAACAACCGAAAAATTCACAAGTGGTTAAATAACGGTGGTTAAAAACCAACTTAATTTGTTTGTTATTTAACTGTAATCGGTTGTTGGGTTGATGGTAGTTTTTGATGTTTAATGGAGGTTAGCGACTTCTGTATGCTCGTTACATTCTTATACATACTCCTTAGGACTATATTTAATAAAATCGTAAAATAAATACTCAAATATTTGGTAACAAAAAAATAAAATAAAATTTTAATAGCAATTCAAGGTTTTATTAAACATTTGCCATATCTTACCTTTTTTTAACCTTTTGCATAATCACTTGTAAGGGTTGATATGTAAAAGGTGTTTCAATCGAATTGTATTTTCTTTATAATTTACTTTTTTAATTTCGCCATAGCTCATATATATTTGCTTAATTTAATCAACGATTGTGAAAATAGTAGGAAACAAAGTATATAAGGGAGATGAATATAAAATTGCAATAATATTTAATTTTGTCTATTTGCTTTATACTTTATTCGATCAACGTATTTACGTTAAGGATCAACATATTTATCTAAGGATTAAGTAGGTAAAATGATTTAATTAACCATTGATGATAAGTTAGTATATTCGAATAATTGTTTGCAACAAACGGAAAGTTTTAAAAGTAGTCTACCAATGGTCCATTTTTTCTTAAACAACAAGTACTAAATCATGTTCATCTATGCACCTTATAAATTATTTGGCTATTTTCTTCACGACCTTACAATATTAAAGATCAAAAAATACTATAGCACCCCTACTTATATTGAAAAAGACAAAAGTACCCCCTAATTGATTATGGAAAGAACGTTAATGATTATTACATTCCATTCTCATAATCATTTTGAATTACATTCCATTTTGTAGACTTGTTAAATATACAGAAAAAGTTCGTCACACATTAATTAAATCTAATTTAGCAGTGCCAATATCGTTGAATTTTTTAATGTTAAAAGAAATTATGAATCGTTTCTGAATCTACTTCTCGAGAATTGAATTTTGTCAGCTATGACTATCGATCATCGTTGACCACTGTTACATTATTTTGCATTTGTTACTGCTGCCTGGTCATTATGATACAAACCATAGATATCCAACTGGATTTATTTTAGTTGTCAAAATCTTGAAACTTGATAAAGAAAGAAATAATACTGAGAATGAAATTGAACTTAACTACAAGTTTAGAAATCTGATAGAATATTTGTTGCTTTTATGAACTAAATTACCATATACATATATTTTTCTCTCTTGCGGCAATTAAGCATGTCGGGGTCACTGAATGAAGTCCTCCGTTTCTTTCGGAGGTGCTGGCTCAGCCAGGCAGAGATGATTAAGTGACATATGGAATATGGCGACGACAACAGCATGTCGAATATCGTTATTGCTTAAAGGTTTGCAATGAAAAAAATAAAAATGCTATAATAAAATTAATATTGCTTAAAAATAATAGTGGTAACACCAATATAATTGACCAATTCTTTGCCAATTTTTATTATATAAAGATTCCTGTTTTTTGTGGGTGAGTTATATATATTGTGGTTCAATATTATATTAAGGAGGACAGTTGGGTATTCATGAGAGTTTATTGCTGTCAAAGTTTCTTTGGAAACTTCCATTGATTGTGACATACTAAACGACGTGATAACTTGTTCTAACAATATAAAAATATTACTGGTTGGATCATTTAGTTGTAGTTTCCACATTTTGCTACTTTTGGTACTTGTAATTCTAGCTATGTTTAAACTGATACCTTCTTCTTTTTAATATGTAACAATTTATTTTAGTTTTGATAATTATTTCTACTTTAAATGTATCTTGTAGATTATAGCATACTTGTTAATATCAGCAGCAGCATCCGCTGTGCCGATGACGAACATAATTAGAGACGGAGCTGATAACACCTTTACAGACGCTACAGCCGCATGCATTAGCATGGAGTTTTTAGCGTTCTTCATTCTCGCGTTATCAGCCATGTTATCCGGGTACAAACTAGTCAAACAAACCTCTTTCTAACCGAGTTGAAGCTCATTTTGTGTGTTTTTCCGTGTCTGTGTTTTCTAATTTAGTGCACATTCTTTTCCAAATCTCTGTACCATTCAATTTACATATAGCATAGCTCTCCTCTTCACATGTAAATCATACACATTGAAAAGAAAAGTACATTTTTTGACTTTGTGTTATGCAAGTTGTAAAGTGTTAGCACAACATTACTGTTTTAAGTTTAACACTTTTCTCCCAGAAAAGGTTCTACCTTTTGGCTTTTGAATCTGCTAGGTTTTACATGTAATACTGAAAATAGTATGCAACTTGCATTGTATAAACTACATGCTACTTAGCTTGAACCTTGTGTATATGTGCCTCCTGTATTTTTTAGATTAGCTGCAACATGAATCCATCCCCTTTGTAAAGATGGTCCTGTTTATATTAATGTTTTTCATTGATTCATATATTCTTTTAGTCCTTTCTTTAGTTCTAAAAACAGAAAGTATACTGATTCATCTGTAAATAACAACAGGTCAACGAAGTCCCAAACTTTAATACTATTGTACAAACAAGAACTTGAATATATATTGTTTGCCAAAGAAAACTTTATTAGCACTTAACTATGGATTGTTTGCCATAGAAAGAAAAAAGAGCTGCAAAAAGTTCATTAAAGCTAAAAAATTACATTTTTATGACACATCCAACTTCAACGAATTGACATAGTTTTATTTGGTTTTACGAAAGAATCACTAATAGTCGTATTGTACTATCTATGATACAACAGATTAAATACACCCACCTTCTTTGCAAACACCTAAATTTTCCTACCAAATTAGTGCCCAAAAGTAATTGATTTTTGATTAATCACTTTTTACTTGATCTTTTCTTGATTTAACCTAAAAAAGAGCCATAAAACAAATCATCCTCGGGTTCTTCCTTTGCACTTGATAGTGACCCGTCTTTCCCACGGTTTTGATTCATGTAAGAATTATCAGGGAGCGCGTAGTTCCCAGAGTTCTGCAACATTTGCAGAGTGTATGGGGGTTGACCACCATTATTAGTCAACCCCGGTGTGTTTTGAATGTTACTTGAGTAGTTTGCTGATGGCCTAATAGCCATGAGCCCATAACTGTTATTTGTGTTACTATTGTTGGTTGGTGGTCGATTAATGGCGTAACTCCCACTACCACGGGGTGCAGGAACATCATGGTTGTGTTTCCCTTCATAGGTTGTGATCACGGCTCGTAAGTCATGTGATGCCCGTTCAACATGTTTTCTCACAGGACATCCGACGAATGTGCACTTATAGTAACTCCTGTAAATAGTAACAAAGAGTCCATTTTAGACGACCATTTAATACAACGATTCATTGATTTGAGTGATTGTTGCTGCGAAATTGCAGTAATTCTTTCTTTTCTCACTATGCAAAGATAATTCACATTGGTTTTTCAAGATTAATCAAAATAAAAGTTTTAAAACATATTTTTACATATGGCACCACGATTTCACGGATGTTTTGAGTGGAATGTTATCAACTCGAAGTATTAATGTACCTTGGATTTGGATTGCCTTTAACTACTTTTTGCCCATATTTCCTCCATCTATAACCGTCATCAAGAATATCAATATCACTCGTTGTTTGAACCACAATTCTTGGCTCTCGAACTGTTCTGCTACCCGGACCCGAAATAGCTTCGCTATCGGCTTCTCCTTTCCTGAAAAAGCAATTTAAAATTTAGCAAAAAGAGCGATTATTTGCATGTAGGCAATCATTGTCACATTTGAATTCTAACTACACTTACCATCTCTTTGCTTCGGGCTCGTTTTCATGGTCATCTCCCGATTTACTCATCGACGAGGCTTGCTCAAAATCATCCTCCCCAAATGAAGCTGAAGAATCAAAATGATTGTTCTCAATTGGGGCTTCAATGTAAGTGTTTGAAGATGATTTTTTGGCATTTTGAGGCTTGCCATGGCTATGATTTCCTTTGTAAACAATCTCTGTTATATGTCCTTCTAAATTTCTTTCAACTTTCTTCTTTGTTGGGCAATTAGGAAATGTACATTTGTAATAACTTCGAGGGTTTTCGCTGCCTTTGACTTGCTTTTGACCATATTTTCTCCAATTGTAACCATCTTCTAACTTTGTTTGATCTCTAGTAGCTTGAGATTGATCTGAAACATATTGAGTTTGAACAGATTGTATTGATTCCGATTTTGGTTTGTTAATTTCTGACATGAAATCATTTTGTTTGGTCAAATTCCATTCTTTTGGTTGACTTTTCACTTGTTCTTCCTGTTCCATAAAAGAAGATCACATTTAATCACAAGTGGGCTTTCATCATCTCATGCCAATTACAAAACAATTGCAAAATTTATCTAATAATCTAACTTAACCCATTCTAATATTCTATGCATATATATATCTTAGAAAGAACCAATATTGGAATATTAATATCTTAAAATCTTACTCTAACCTAAATACAGTGATAATTTGAAGGCAATAGGAATCAAGATGATAACTTACTATAAATAAATAATTAAAAATATCTTTTTGGACATAAAGATAGAAAACAGAGGAGATAGCATACCATATTGTTAGTAGAAACAGGCCTTGTTTGTGGTTGAAATGAGAAATTAGAATACTTTATTTCTTCATCTTTATAATCCAAACCAGAAAAATTTCCAGTTGTTGGAGATGGAACAATCTGCACCCAAAAAATAACAATCACCCATCAACTAAAATTCAAAACCCATTAATAAAAATCAAAACTTTATATAATAAAGTCAAAACAATTACATTAGAATTGAATGGAAAGAAAGGCGAGTCCAAGAATTGATTTTGGTTCAAACCAGTTGGTGTATTAAGAAAAGAAGATGGTGAGAATGGTGTTGCTGGTGGTTTTGGACTATCAACACTACCACTTGCACCATTGTTGCCACCAAAGAAGCCCCAACTTGTATCTTCACTATTATTAGAAGCAATAAGATCACTAAAAGATGTTGAAAAAGAGAATGATGGATACTGTGAAGTTGTAGTAGAAGTATTCAAGCTGCCACCAGAAGAAGCCATGAGAATTCTGAGTAAAAACTATTGGGATCTGTTTGATGTTTCTTTTTGTTGGAACAATACTTTGTTTGATGTTTGAGTTGAATGAAATGATTATTGGTATTGTTTTTTATGAAGTTGAAAATTGATATATAAGGAGATGGCATGGTGTCAAGTTCTGGGAAGGTAAAGAAGAAAGAAAATTTTGAAGTTTGACCGTGGAAAATATTTTTTGGTCAAAGCTTGTGGGTTTGACTTGGACATGGCGGCTCAAGTAGAATGAGTAAGATGGAAGAAATAACCCCTTATCTATTTATGAGTTTGTGGTTATGGGGCTTGGTTTATTGAGATTGGTAAAATTGTATCCTTGAGTTTTGTTGACTTTGTGTAATTTGAAAAGAGAGTTGTATAAAAAGCAAAATAAATTGCAATTTCAAACACTTTTAAAATTATAGTTTCATAATTAAAACTTTCTATTATTGTATGAATCATTAACATAATTATAATTATATTAGATTATATTGAAAATGAATATATATTTGGTTAAAGAACGTGATAATGCAACAATTAGTATTTATGGCTTTATTTTTCAAATATTTGAGCTTATTATCTCAAATACTCGTATGAACTTCGCGAATAATAATAGCTTACTTGTGTATGATAATTTATTATGATTATGATTATTTATTATTGTTTATAGAAAGATAACTCTACCACTTATCACACGTATATATTATATATAACCTCATACATTTACATTGCATTTAATAAGATTTTAATTCAAATATTTTCACAAGTGAACTTCTCACTAGATCAAATATCATTTTATTTTTTACTTCCCACATTTTATTTTAGTTTGTCCCTCCGAAGTTATCAAATTTCCCATGTTACCATATCTAGAAACGATGATATTTGTTATAGACTGACAAAGCTTGAAATATATGCAATACTAAAACCCTAATGGACCTAGCCCTCGTCTAGACAATCGGACTAGTCCATACTAACAAAATCTTAATTTATCCTCTAATAATCTTGTGCATTTTGACAAAATTTGTATAGTTAAAAGTAGGTGTAAAGTAGACATTTGTCTTGTAGAAATTAAAATAACAATCCATTCCTAAAACTGTAGGCTACTTGCCTTGCCTAGTAAACATTTATCAGAATCAGTCAAATGTGCCCAAAAACAGTTTATAGTAGCTCACCTCCACGAAGTTAGAAGAACGGAATTACATGCGGTTACTGGTGGGGTGGGTCGCTGATGAGTCTGTGCGGCATTAATCATTGTTTTGTTGCTAAACAGAGTCATCGGCCAACATCATATCATTGTCAGCGCCACTACACTTTAGCAATTTTTAGTTTAGATGTTGAGGCACACCCCCTAGAGCTCACAAGAAGGTGCAGTCCCCTTAACTCCCACCATTTTTGTAGCTCTAAAGTTTATGTCACTTAAACGAGTGTGCACTGAACACCTTCTCACCCGTTTGAAAGTTCATCTTAAAATCACTTAATTACACCATCTATCGGTGTTCATATATCCACTTGTTAAGTTTTATTCGCCTTTTTTTTGTTTGAATAGTCTGACTAAAAGCATAAAATTGTTGCCATGTTATTAACTAATTACTCTGAAAATAGCGTAAAGCATAAGGACTGAATAGGAAAATTCAAGTGTTACTAATCTCAAGTTTAGGCAAGAGTGACTACATAAGACATTATTTTCTTAGTAAGTGACACATAATCACAAAATATTCAACTAGAGATAATCTTTGATTCTATTAACCAGAGGATAATTAGTTTCTTCCATTGTTAGTGACAATATGCTGCTAGCTGCACGCATCTTATGTGCCTCTACACTTCAAACCGTACGATGTCTATGATTTTATATGCTCATATATATTCATTTTTGAAAACAGTATGTGGGTTAAAGTGTAGCCACACACATATTATTCCGTTCTTTTTATGTCGGAAGTACAACCATTTATTGTCGCTAAAGAAGCCAATGATCATCGTTCTCAAGCAACTATAGTATAGGTTGTTTTACACTCAACTAATTCAATCTGGCTCGAAGTAAATGTTAAAAGTTATTTAGTTTTAACTTTGTTGTGATAAACGAATGTTTCTTAAACTATCATCTCATTTGATGGTTTGTTAAACTTATTTCTTAGGTTATCTATCTATGAATATACTTAAATGCACTCATTTTCATTGGAATTAAGGGGTTCATTGTTATTTTATAAAGAGAATCCGAATATGATTTTGTTCTCTATTTTAAATTGGTAATAGTTCATTTGAAATGCTTTTGCATTGTATCTTTTATTTATACCTTGTTAAGTTTCACAAATTCACAAGAACACCAAGAAGATTACCAGAACTATCTCGCATAGGGTCAAATATCAAATCAACAAAGAATACAAAATCTGTGAACAATTACACAAAACCAACCTCACCTACAGCACTAAAAACCTCAACTATCCTAATCACTTTGAGAATAGGCTTAATTAGTAAGTATACAACAAATCATCAACATAAACAAAACCCTAAATTTGGGTTAAACAAACAAGAGAGAAAATCAAAATTATAATAAATAATAATAAAATTAATTTTCTTCTTTTATTCTTTATCACTTTCTAGATGCACACTTTGCACCGCTAAACGTCTCACGTTTACTAACCTGCACAACACTAAATAATATGCATAAGCAAAATACTTACCCATTTTACCTTTACATATTTGCCACAACAGATTCTGACTTGAGCAAATATAGTCCCTGCACATTACTAAACTTCATTTCAAAGTTAGATTGAAACTAAACATAACATTTTTAACATGCCCCTCAATTTGAACTTTGTAGCAAGTCTATTGAATAATATATGGTTTAATATGTAAATACTTGGTATTATTTATTGTATAAGTTACTCATGGCCTTTGGCCGTTCCATGTATCCTTATATTGGTGGCTGATCATTCTAATGCAAAGACATATACAGTTTTGATTGAGAATACCTTGTAAATAACATGGTATCAGAGCGACTAGGCTCTTGGTACAAACCCTAGCTGCCATGAAAGCTTAGCCTCATCTTCTGTTGAAGTCGAAATTAGATTTTTAGTTTCTTGTTTCTGTTGGTCGAATTTGTTATTGGATCGTTGGTAAAATTCTTCTTGGTGATCCACAACCACGGTTGAAGATTTTGTTGAGGGTATTACTTTTGTGGTATCAAATATCTTGCTGATTGGGCATCCATTGGTTCGAGTGTTTTTCTGCTCTATTTCACAACTTTCTTATTCTGTTTTTGGCTATTATTTGTTTGGGTTGGGCCTTTAATGAATTTTTCTATTTTCACCAGATATTATTCATAACTCGTGTTTTCTGGTCAGTCTTTGTTGTTATCAAAATGGGGGATTCAAATATGAACATTAAATAGATGCATTTACCATTCCAATTAAATGACTGATCATAATTGAAGTAGCTGGTCAACTTACGTCACACATCGTCTAAAAAAAATAGGACAACTTGATCACTTAACTCAAATTCCACCCAAGCCTGTTTCCTCTGAATGGGAAATGGTGGATAGTGACATTTTATGTACTCTATGGGGTGTAATGGAGAATAATATCTCATCGGTAGCCATAACTAGTCAAATGTCCAAACAACTATGTGATCATTTACTTGCTACATTTTTTCACGTGCTTATGCTGTCTTTCAAGATTTTTGTCGATGCTCTAAAGGCGATCGGTCCTTGTCTTATTATCTACACGTTAAGAAACTTGCTGATGAATTTGACACTTGCTTCCCCCCGGTTTGTGATCCACAAGAAATGAAACAACAACAAAAGAAACTAAAAGTTTTAACCTTTATTGGTGGACTTTCTAGTGATGTGCCTCATACTGATGTGCCTTTTACTCTCTCAGAAGCTCCTATTGCTAATCGCAAAGAAAAACACTTGTGTGTTGATAAGCCAATTGATCGACTCACTTACTATGTTTCTACAAATCTTTCTTATACTAATCTCTCCTTGAGGCATCATGCATATATATGTGCCATGGACAGTTATCATATTCCCCGAAAAATATTAGAGGCTCTTGCTCATCCAGGATGGAGAGATGCTATGCATGAGGAAATGTCCGCTTTTGAGCAGAACGGGACTTGGGAGTTAGTTGATCTTCCTACCGGTAAAGATTCTGTTGGTTGTAAGTGGGTTTACTCAATTAAACTAAACCTAGATGGATCACTTGCTTGTTTAAAAGCTCGGCTTGTAGCTAAAGGATACTCTCAGACCTATGGTGAGGATTATGATGAAACTTTTAGTCCAGATGCTAAGATGACATTTGTTTGTCTTGTTATTGCCAAGCTGCTATTCACCATTGACCCTTATACTAGTTAGATATCAAGAATGCATTTCTTAATCCAGTTCTTGAGGAGGAGGTGTAAATGCAACAACCTCATGTATTTGTTAATAGGGAGGATCCATCCAAGGTATGTCGTTTACGGAGATCTCTTTATGGCTTAAAACAAGCTCCCCGAGTGTGGTTTTCTTGTTTTTCTCAAGTCTTTGAAACATTTGGCATGCTTCGTAGTGCACACGATGATTCTGTTTTCTTTCGTAACAAAAATGGAAAACGAATATTATTGGTGTTTTATGTTGACGACATTGTAATCACGGATGATGATGATATAGAAGGGATTCGTGCACTGAAGTTTTTCATTCAAAAAGAATTTCAAACTAAAAATCTTAGAAGTCTCAAATATTTTCTTGGCACAGAGGTTGCGAGATCAACAAAAAGGCATATTTCTTTGTCAAAGAAAATATGTCCTTCATCTTCTTGTTGAAGTCGGAATGTTTGATAGTAAAGGAGCTGATTCTCCAAGGGTTCCAAATGTCAAGTTACATCCGGATGACGGACTTGCTAGCAGATTCTGGTAAATTCAGGAAGTTAGTTGGAAAGTTAAACTACATCACATTAACGTGGCCAGATATTTCTTTCTCAGTTAGTGTTATAGTCAATTGTTTTAGAAGACACTTAAAAGGGCTTATTTAGAAAGGGATTTTAGGGGATTTTTTTTTATAACAATCTCTATTTTTCTCATGTTACCAAACAAGACTTCTAATTTATAAGGGCTGAAAATTATTAAAAATAGAATATCAATCTCCTATAATCCCCTAGAATTCTCTGCGCCAAATACACCATGTCCTCGATATGCATATTATTTTTTAAATTTTAGTTTCCCCAAAATTATTCAAAATTTTCATTTAACCTTAATTATACTTGTTCACATATAGTTCATATTAGTCAAGTAATGATAAAAATGAATATTTAACTTTCAAAACGTAAAATAATATATATATATATATATATATATATATATATATATATATATATATATATATATATACTAGATACAAACCCGTGCGATGCACGGCAAGATCAAATATGCTTTTACCAACATCACCTGATAGCTAAAATCATAATAAATCGTCACTTCGATTAATCATTCGAAACTATATACAGCTACAAAATCTGTCAGAAACTAAATTTTTATGAACTATATTAATAACGGAGTATTTAAAGATAACCCTTCGATTTATTATATTTATATTCGATTCGAAATATGTAGTTGACATAAAATAAAATATAGAACACCACTTCTTATAAATTAAAAATGGTGGTTTGTATTTTAATAAATATAAAACAATTTTTTTAAAAGATCTTTTTGAATTAAAAAATTTAGGATGTGTTGTGAGATGATTATGATACCTCAAATTGTACGTATATGTATTTCTATATATTATTAAAAAATTATTTTTGTTGTTTGTATGGTTATCAAACTAATAATTAAATTATTTTATTTTTTATTATATGTAAATTTTAAGAGATTACCACGTGGCATATTTGTCTATGTGGCAAATTGTGAAGCAATAATTTATACTCTTTTAATATATATATATATTATATATATACTCTTTTAATATATATATATATATATATATATATATATATATATATATATATATATATATATATAATGCACTTAAAAAAAGTCAATTGACAAGTAAACATTCATGTGGGACGAAAAACAGTATCAACTTAACTAGCTATTGTATTTAAGTCAAAGAAAATATGAATAATTACATATAGATAAAAAAAAAAAAAAAAAAGAGGGAGACGCTACCGGCTACCATCAAATCAGTATAACTACCAGAGTAAATCATATTTATCCACATGCAGGTTGCAGGTTGCAGCTAGCAATCATATTTTCCGACTTATAGAAAGAGAGACAACCTATCATCTCCGGCGGTAAGTGGGTGTTTTGGGCTTTTATTTTCTTCACATGCATTTTCCATTTTTATTTCTAGACAAATGGAATCAAAATACTGGTAATACATAATCAAAGAACAATATTCACTGGTCCAGTTAGATTAGTGTTTTTTGTTTGTTTGTTTGTTTTGTTTCATCTGTGATAGATTTTACTTTCAATTACGTCAATGTAAATCTGTTATCGATCACTTGTTCTGTACAAGTACTACTGCGTGTGTTACGGAGTACTATATATAACTTTAAGATATTTATCTTTTTTTTTTGCCCAAAATTAAGCGTTTGTTACTACTTGTTTTTTTATGTATTTGAGTATTTCTATTTCTATTATTCTGTTTGAACATAGAAAGTAATGGCGGGTAAGGAAGTTGGAGCACCAGCAATCGGCATTGACCTAGGAACGACCTACTCGTGTGTTGCAGTTTGTAGAGATGATCGAGTCGAGATCATAACCAATGATCTAGGAAACCGAACAACACCATCTTGTGTTGCTTTTACTGATGACCGACGTCTCATTGGTGATGCTGCCAAAAATCAAATCACAAGGAACTATGCTAATACTGTATTCGGTCAGTTTACATATTTCATATATAATGTGGTCCTTTGTACAGATTTGATAACTTGCCTGATTTCATTCTGAAATTTCAGACACTAAGAGGTTGATTGGGAGGAGGTTTAGTGAAGTCATGGTGCAAGATGCCATCAAATGTTGGCCTTTTAAGGTCATTGAAGGGCCTCACGACAAGCCAAGAATAGTGGTAACTTACATGGGTCATCAGAAACAGTTTTCTGCTGAAGAAATTTCATTGATGGTTCTGTCCAAGTTGAAAGATGTTGCGGAGGCATATCTTGGTGAACCTGTGACAAATGCTGTCATCACAGTCCCGGCGTACTTCAATGACCGTCAATGTCAAGCAACTAAGGCTGCAGCTGAAATTGCTGGCCTAAATGTCATGCGCATGATCAGTGAGCCAACTGCAGCTGCGATTGCTTATGGTGTAGACAATAGGTCATATCTTAATGGAAAGAAGAATGTGCTCGTGTTTGATCTTGGTGGTAGAACTTTTGATGTCTCTCTTCTGACCATGGACAATGAGGGTACTTTTGACGTTAAGGCTGTTTCCGGTGACACTCATTTGGGAGGTGAGGATTTTGATAACAATCTGATGAATTATTGTGTCAACAAGTATGCTAAGCAAAATTTGAATGAGGATATAACCGGAAACAAAAAAGCAATGGGGAGACTTAGAGCTGCATGTGAGCGTGCAAAAAGAGATCTTTCGTGTTCCACCCAAACTTCAATAGATCTTGATGCTTTGCATAATGGACAAGATTTTTCTATGATAATCACTAAGGCCAAATTTGAGAAGTTAAATATGGACGTTTTCTCCAAATGTATCAAGAAACTGGAGACATGTCTAGTGGACGCGAAGATGCAGAAAAGAAGTGTTGATGTGATTATTCTTGTTGGTGGATCAACTAGGATACCAAAGATCCAAGATATGCTGCAAGAATTCTTTGATGGGAAGAAGTTGTGCAAGGGCATCAATCCTGATGAAGCTGTGGCACATGGGGCAGCAATTCTTGCTGCAAAGTTAAGTGGTCAGGCTACGAAGATGCTTAAGAAACTGTTGCTAATGGATGTTACTCCCTTATCACTTGGTACTGAAATTTATGGAGAGCTAATGAGCGTGCTCATCCCACGGAACACTCCTATTCCAACAAAGAAGACCCGGACCTTTGTAACAACTAGAGATAAGCAAACATATATGGACACGAAGGTCTACCAAGGGGAACGAACCAAAGCGTCAGAAAACTATTTGTTGGGACAACTTAAAATATCTGGAATTCCACCTGCTCCCAAGGGAGAAGCTGAAGTTAAGGATTGCTTTGAAATAGACGTGAATGGTATCCTCACGGTCACATCTAAGATAGTAGGAACTGGTAAGACTGAAAAACTTACTGTTACTAATCATTGTGGTAAATTGTCAGAGGAGGAGATGAAGAAAATGGTGAAAAATGCCAAGAAGTTCAAAGCTGAGGATCAAAGGTACAAGAGGAAAGTGATTGCACTCAATGACTTAATGGATTGTTTGTATGTTATGAAGAAGAAGATGAAAGGAAATGACTTGTCACCAAAGGCGTTGGAACACATGAAATGTGTATATGATGAAACTAAGAAATGGCTCTCTAGTAACAAGGCTGCAACAGGCGATGAGATTCAGGTGAAAAAGGAGAACGTGGAATCACTATCCAAGGCTTTTTCAAACTAGGTATGTTTTGCGTAATGTATCGATATTGGGGATCATAGTACTATGTACTGCAGTAGATGCTTTTGTATTCAAATGAACATGACCGTACCATGATATATGCTGTATGTATGTGCATTTTACTTCAAAGCCAAAAAGTTAGACTCAGAGTGTCATAATGGTTAACCATTAGTTGATTCCTTTTAAACTGGGTCGAAAGTTTTTTTAGAACAGTATATGGCATTAAAAACAACCTACAAGTTTTGAGCTTGTCAACGATTCATCAGAGCATATGGATCGATCGGTTGTAACCTAATACGACAAGTGAAGCGACGTACTTTTATCATGTCAAATGTTTAAAGGTAATTTTATAACCAATGTTTTTGTCATACACGTAATTAAACTGAACTTAAAATTTATATATTGTCTATTATTTATATAATGATATGAATCATGATATGACGTAACAAATGCGAGCTTTGCATTCATTGTATTTTAAGAGCTTTGCATTCAAAACTATTAAAACAAACACCAAAACTTCTGATTCAATTCCAGCTTTAAGTTAACTAGACAAATGCTAGCGATATTAATAAAGCCAACACATACGTTGTAGGTTAAAAAAAATAACACCCTGAGCTCGTTATGGAATTCTGGTTGACACATTTAATCGAATCGTATAAACATGTAAACAGAGAGAGATTCCTTTTCAAGCTACTCGGGGAAAGTCAAGCATTTTTAACTGAAATGTTACGAGACCTACCCGATATTTCATAGACTGTTTTTGGACTTTTTCCGCCAGCCATCTTCCAAACTTTTAGAGAAAATTACATAAATCATCCTTTAATTTTGCCCGAAATTTCACTCGCAGTCATTTACAATATTTAATTACACCATTCACCCTTACTTTTGAAACTCGTCACACTCATGGTCCTTTCCCTTAACGTCCGTCTATTACTGTTGTTTCCCTATATATATCACGTGATTGACATGTGAGGACATAAATGTCCTTTCCTTTTTCCCGCTCAATTAATACATTATCATTAAATAAAACTCTCAAATTATTATTATATACATATATACTTTTAGACCCACACATCACACATTCTCCTTAAAAAAACTCTAATCGATCACTGCATGTAAGCCCAAAATTGGTGACAATGAAATTATACAGCATTCGAGCAGATAATGAAGAACCCTACAATGTGAACGAGTTTTACCGTGAGCTTCTTGTTCTGATTTTGTTTTCACTTAAGTAATGCTAAAACAAACTTAATTTCAGGGTTTTAATTTTTTTTTTGTGTGTGTGTGTGTGTGTTTATGCAGGTGATTATCCAAGTTGCTTTAGCATGCGGTTACACCATGGTTGGAAATCCCCTGGTAGGAGCTACAATAATGGTAAAACAAACTTCATTGACCTTATTGGTATGGATACATTTTCAGTTCTAGAGCTAGATGATATTGTAAAGGATTTGGGTTACGACGGTAGTGATATCATATATTACCACTTTCTAACTCCAAACACGAATTTGGATTACGGATTAAATGCTTTATCTTGTGATCCGGATGTGATTAGTCCGAGTATGTTTGTGAGAGAGCATAAGCTAATTATGTCTACATTGAACATGGCAAAACAAATGTGACTACATATCTTGAGTCACCTCAAGCTCATAAAGTAATGATAGACGATATAACTCCTAAATCGCAACAACCGCTGCAGCTTTGTTATTAGAGAGCCATTTCATGGTATCATCAACCGCTCACTCCAATTTCTTCAAGTGCTCCGGGGACAAATCAATTCCTTTGATCTTATTCTTTATGACATATACGCAATCTTCCAAGGCGTTGTACGCATTCACTTTTCTCCTGTAATCGTGATGATAGCTGAATATCCTTTTTGATTAAATTCACACAAGTTAATATTCTGTTTTGGCTAAATCGAAAGATCGAGTTGAAAATTATAAAGATTCAGTTGGGCTTATAACTACAGAGTGAAAGGTTAACAAAATTATGTCATCTGCAACCAATTAAATTGATCAGTTTGGCTTTCTATTAAAATACTTAATTAGTAGTAATAGAAAAACATCTACTGCATTATAAAGTACTCTTGTCACACAAGAATCATATTAGTTTAAAAAAGCAAGCTTTGATATGAACTCCAAGTACTCCTTCTTGGCCTTAATCTTAGATAATTCATTGAACAGAGAAAATATAATATAGTTATATTATACGGAGTAGATAACAAATCCTGACGCAGAAAACACTAGACGCATATTACTTTGAAAAAGCAAGCTTTGATATGAATTCCAAGTACTCCTTCTTCGCCTTAATCTCATCAATCTCAGCAACTTCAGTATTCGAGAGCCATTTTGTGGCCTTAATCTCATCAATCTCAGCAACTTCAATATAAGCAATCCTCCAACTCATTGTATGCATCCACTTTTTTCTTGTACTCCTGGTCCTCAAGTCTAAACTTCTCTGCATCCTTCACCATTTTCTCCATCTCTTGCTTCAACAATCTACCACTGTGATTGGTAACCGTAAGCGTTTTACTCTTGCCAGTAGATATTACCTTAGAGGTGACTGTGAGGATGCCATTAGCATCTATCTCAAAGCAATCTTCAACTTTAGAGACTCCCCTGGGAGCGGGCGGAATTCCTGAAATTATAAACTCTCCCAACAAATAGTTGTTCTTCGATCTACTTCGCTCACCTTGGTACACCATAGTTTTCATAGAATGTTGGTTATCTTCGGTTGTTACAAAAATCCCGGTCTTCTTCGTTGGTATGAGAGTGTTCCGTGGGATCAAAACCGACATTAATTCTCCACGTATTTCAGTACCAAGTGACAATGGAGTAACATCTAAAAGAACCAGCTCCTTTAGCATCTTTGCAGTGTCATTGCACAACTTTGCAGCCATGACTGCAGCCCCATATGCAACAGCTTCATCAAGATTAATACACTTGTATAGCTGCTTTCCATCAAAGAAATTCTTCAACAAAGATTGAACCTTTGGTATCCTAGTCGACCCACCAACAAGAATCTCATCATCCACACTTTTCTTATCCAATTTCGCATATCTTAAAGAAGTCTGCAGTTTCTCCATACACTTGCTGAAAAGCTTCATATTAAGCATCTAAAACTTGGAACGAGTAGAATTCATAGAAAAATTAATTCCCTCATACAACAATTCTAGTTCAATTGAAGCTTGACTTGCATACGAAAGAACTCTTTTTGCTTTCTCGCAGGCAAGTTTCAACCTTCCCATCGCTCTTTCATCACCAGTAATATCCTTATTTGAATTCTTTTTAAATTCTTCAACACAATACTTCACCATATTGTTATCAATATCCCCACCTCCAAGATGAGTGTCACCAGCAACAGCCTTAACCTCAAAAGTACCCCCTTCATCGATCATGAGAACAGAGACATCAAGCGTACCACCACCAAGATCAAATACAAGCACATTCCTCTTCGCAACAAGAAGCGACCAATTGTCTAGACCGTACGCAATAGCAGCAGCTGTTGGTTCATTGATCATACGAACGACGTTAAGGCCAGCAATGGTGGCTGCATCCTTTGTTGCTTGACGCTGACCATCATTAAAATAGGCCGGAACTGTAATGACAGCATTTTTTACAGTTTCACCAATATACACCTCTGCAACTTCTTTCATTTTGGTAAGAACCATTGCTGAAATTTCTTCAACAGTGAACTCTTTTTCATGACCCTTGTAGGTAACCACAATTTTTGGCATGTCATCAGACCCTTTAATAACCTTAAAAGGCCACAACTTCATATCATCTTGTACTTTTGCATCACTGAATCTCCTCCCAATCAACCTCTTTGAATCTAAAATTGCAAAACTTAATCATCAAAATGATGAAATCTATGAAAAACATGAATGAAAGTATATATATAGCAGTGAAGAGTAGTATAAACTGACCAAAAACAGTATTAGCAGAGTTCATAGAGATTTGATTCTTGGCACCGTCTCCAATGAGGCGTTCGGCATCAGTAAAGGCAACACAAGATGTTGTTGTTCGGTTACCTTGGTCATCATGTATGATCTCGATTCGATTGTGTTTCCATACTGCGACACACGAGTATGTGGTTCCGAGATCAATGCCGATTGCTGGTTCCCCACCTCCCTTACTCACCATTATTCTGAATGTTCAAACAGAAAGTATGCAACAGTGTATGAGTTTATGACAAAACCTCACACACTATGAATCTGGTGTTATAACATGCATTCTAAATTAGTTCGTTGGGAATGTGAAGCATTTTGTGAAACTTCCTACCATATTGACGTCGTGTATTTTCAGACAAGATTCTAAGAGGCATTTGTCTTTTAGGTTTCCAAAGTCCAAACAATGTGGTTACAATGTTACAGTCTTTTGGTATCACTTGTCAATTGTCATGATGTTAGTAACCCTTACCATTTCTCTTTTTATTTTATTCTATATTGTAGAAGATTGTAGATAGATGTAGATTGTTGAGATATAATACTAATGATAAATGCATGTTAAACTATTCTTAACCAAAAAAAAAAAGAATAAAGGAGATTAAACTTTGTGATTGGGTTCAATTGTTGTTGCATATATATTTTGAATTTGAAATTGCATAAGAACACGATATGACAAAACTGTAAGTCACATGTTATGAAATTGTTGGTCATTTTCAGTAGCTGATATGATGCTCTTATTGCTCTCCATTTTCATTCTCATTTTGTTTTTTTTAGAATGAGGTTGTATCTTTTTAAGTTTTGTGGTAAAAATATATGCCTTTTTCTCAAAAATGTTATGAGATTGTCGTACCATGTATAAGATTCCTATCAATTAGACATTTTTGTTGGTACCAGACTTGGACACAGTTAACTTCCTTTTGTAACTAAAATTACGATGCTTAATAGCTTCAACAAGCGAAAAAACCATTGCTCCTTGCTTAATGTCAATCAAGCCTAAGCCTACACTACAGGAAACAGAAAAAAAGTATGTAGACAATTGTTATTCCTGATGTACAAATGAAAAAATAGGGTTAATTGCATGATGTGTGGGAAAAAAATTCCAATTTTAAGGAGCAAACGACTCTCGTCAGTATAGTAGGCTGTTCTGTGGTTCAATGAGGATTCATTTTCATTAAACATTTAATTGCCAAATTACTTTGGATGTAGAATAAAATTTGCCATAACCCAAAAT
This sequence comes from Gnaphalium uliginosum, assembly GCA_963930675.1. Classification (NCBI taxonomy): domain Eukaryota; kingdom Viridiplantae; phylum Streptophyta; class Magnoliopsida; order Asterales; family Asteraceae; genus Gnaphalium; species Gnaphalium uliginosum. The sequence goes on along the minus strand of OZ005680.1, from coordinate 55,125,327 downwards.
AGTGCATGGGCACTCTGTACAACAAGCACAGCATATATACTCTATACCGACTTCAATTAATTTAAGATAAATATAGTCCCTCAAAGCTCATTCTCACACCTGCAACAATTCTGATAACTTTGGCTTTAATTTAATAAAAGTACCAACAACATTAAGCAAAGAACACCAGTACATTGGCTTTAAAATGCAAGTTTGGAAATATGCTCCAGGTACTCCTTGGCCTCAATCTCATTAACCTCATTAATCACAGCAACTCTGTTATTAGTGAGCCATTTTGTGGTGTCATCAATTGCATACTGTACGCTTCAAGGCTTCTTGTGTACCCTTCATAGTATTATATCCTTTCATTATCTTCTTTAACACATATAAGAAATCATCCAAGGCATTGTATGCATCCACTTTCTTCTTGTATTGTTGGTCCTCAATTTTCAACTTCTCAGCATCTTTCACCATTTTCTCAATCTCTAGCTTTGATAATCTTCCGTTGTGATTAATAACAGTAAGTGATTCAGTCTTTCCAGTAGATATTACCTTAGATGTGACTGAGGATACCATTAGCATCTATTTCAAAGCAATCCTCAACTTTAGATACACCTTTAGGAGCTGGTGGTATTCCGGAAATCGTAAACTGTGCCAACAAATAGTTGTCTTTACTTCTAGCTCGCTCGCCTTGGTACACCCTTTTGTTAATAAATTGTTGGTTGTCATTGCATGTATAGAAAGTCTTGCTCTTCATCGTAGGAATAGGAGTGTTGCATGGGATAACAACAGATTATTTCACCACGTTTCTCCTCACCAAGAGACATGGAAGTAACATCCAACAGCACCAACTCTTTTATCATCTTTGTTGCCTCCCCACTTAACTTCGCAGCCATAACTGCTGCTCCATATGCAACAGCTTCATCAGGATTAATGCTCTTGCACAGCTGCTTCCCATCGAAAAAATTACTGTAACATGCATTTGACCTTTGGTATTCTAGTCGACCCACCAACAAGAATCACCTCATCTACATCCCCTTTGCTCATTTTTGCATCCACCAAACATTTCTGCAGTTTCTTAATGCACTTTGTGAACAATTTCACATTAAGCTCCTCAAATTTAGCACGAGTAACTTCCTTATAAAAATCATTACCCTCGTTCAAAGCATCTATTTCAATATAAGTTTGGATGCTATACGAAAGAACTCTCTTCGGTTTCTCACATGCATCTTTCAACCTCCTTACTCCTCTTTTGTTTCCAGTGATATCCTTGTTCCATTTCTTTTTAAAATCTTTAACACAATAATTAATGATATGACGATCAAAATCCTCGCCTCCCAAATGAGGGTCACCAGCAACGGCCTTGACTTAAAAAGCTACAGTTCATCAACTGTTAAAAGAGAGACATCAAAAGTACCACCACCAAGATCAAATACCAGCACCTTCCTTTTCCCTACAAGACCTGACAAATTATCTATGCCAATGCCATAAGCAATAGCAGCAGCTGCTGGCTCATTGATCATTTGCAAAACATTTAAACCAGCAATAGTCGCTGGGTCCTTTGTTGCTTGACGTAGACTATCATTAAAGTAAGCCGGAACCGTGATAACCGCATTTTTCACAACGCCTCCAAGATGTGCCTCTGTAACTTCTTTCATTTTGGTAAGAACCATTGCTGAAATTTCTTAACAGAAAACTGTTTCCCATGACCCTTGTAGGTAACCACAATTTTTGGTCGGTCAATTGACCCATCTATGACCTTTAATGGCCACAAGTTCATGTCATCCTGCACTTTGGCACTTGCCGATCAATCTCTTTGCATCTAAATTTCAAGTATAAATCAGCCAAGTGATAATAAAATATGAGAAAAATAGAAGACCGGACAATACTGAAATATGTAAACACACCAAATACAGTATTAGCAGGATTCCTCGCTATTTGGTTCTTGGCACCATCACCAATGAGACGTTCGGAATCAGTAAAAGCAACACAAGATGGTGTTGTCCGGTTGCCTTGGTCATTGGTTATGATCTCGATTCGATCATGCTTCCAAACAGCAACACATGAGTATGTGGTTCCCAGATCAATGCCAATTGCTGCTACTTTATCTCCCCTACTTGCCATTTCTGTCAAAGCTGAACAACACTATTAGTCCGATGTACATCCACACGTTTCTGTACATACAGATGTCTTTTGGGTTCCCAATTTCATACGAATGTGTTTACTCCAGGATGTCTTTTGAATCACTTCTGACATAATATGATGTTAGTTAACCTTCCATCTCCCTAACCGTCTTCTTCTTTCTTTATTTTATTGAATATGAATATGAATATGAATATTGATTATATCATTAGACGCTTTTGACTCAGCTTAGTCAAACTCTAAATATTCGAGGTCAACTCAACTCGATTGGGATGCACAATACTTGTGTGAATATGTATTTACACAGAGGATAAAAATGTAAAATAAGCTTGATAAGGCTCGTGAGCTTTACAAGGCAAGTAATGTGATACTCACGATCAGCTCGGAAGTCTACCACAAAAACACCGTGTCATCAAGGTATCAAATCGTATCCACTATTCAATCCATGTATCTCGGCCCAGATTTCTCGGACTCAGTTCCAAAATGAATAGGCCTTGAGCCTAATATCTTTATAAAAAGAAAAAAAACATTGGAAACGGAGAACAGAGGAGATGACATCCTAAGTCAAATAGTCCATACTCGAGGGCTTAATTGGTCTGATTAAATTATCCATTTTAGGTAAAATTAAAATTTATAAGTTTGAAGATATTCAGGATATGTTTCTATTCTAAGTATTGTATTGTGATCCTAAAGAAACAACCAACTGTAAATTTGTCTACCCAGAGCAGCATATTACATATACAACGTTGCAGCATAATCACCTCCTCGGGCCATTTGGCTGAAAGGAGTTTTAAGAATTGTGGATCACTAGAGTTGAAGCAATTTATATTTCCTGTGGGAACAGTTCCACAAACCAGTGATGCATGGTTGCAGCTAGTGTATAGATGCTCGTTTTCATTTCTAACGAGATCTCATGCTGCATGCAACATAAAGTTGAGTTGATTCACTGCAGCACTTCAGAACAATTAGCTCATGTGATTTGGTCTGCAAATAAAATACCAGATTTTATCTAGGACTCTCATGTTACTAATATTTTTAGGATTTTAGCTTATTTTCTGATGATCAGGTACTGTTCACTTGTTTGCCCAGCTGCTTTTTATCCAATCTTATAGCACATGAAATTTTGTATTAATGCAACATTATACGACACAACTGAAAGAAACCCAAAGATTTGTCAAATTTGTACAGAGTATTGACTCGTAATCACGGAGAAGAACCCATGATTTACAAGCATCATAGATGGACATAACTCTAGGAACCCTTAAGGCAAATGCTTTTATGCATCCTCTTATGTTATATCCAAGCCCTACTTTATTCTAAGAAGATGCTACACACTAACTAATAGATAACCTCGTGTTACATTGTAAACAAATTGGGAACGTATACAACAGTAAAGATTACACACCTTCAAGGTTTTGTAGAATCTCAGGACACTTCTTTGAAGTACTGAATGAAGATGAGTTAAACAAAATGTAAATAGGCCTATTCAATGTCTTCTGCTTGTAGCTTCCAACATTTTGGATCCAATTCAGCCTGGAATACTTTATCTCTCCAATGAAAAACGCAACCACGAGCTTCCAAGTGCTCAAGAACTAATCTTGGTAGCAATGTTCTAAACGAGGATTGAAGCTTCACTTTAGATAGGCCGCCACATCCCAACAATGCAGCTGCAAGTCCACTTGGGGTTAAACCATCCATGTGAAGAACGGTCATACTCTGCAAACACCCAAGGCTAGCGAGGTATAACAACCCAACATCCGTCACCGAAGTATATGACAAATTAATCTGTAAGAAACACCAACAAGAAAATTACGTAAACCAAAATGCAAGAATTCATTAGAAACACAAGGGTTGGGTAAAGGGTCAAAAAGGTTATTCTTAAAACAGGTAATTCTAGTATAGGCCAATCACTTTTCATGTATAAGATACTCCGCAATTAACTAAAGTGCTAAATATTAAATTACAGTAATAATCAATAATTAAATTTTCATAAACAAGTTTTGCAGATGAGTTATAACATGTTTGACCCGTACGACCCATTTGATCAGTTTCCTTTATAGTTGATTTTTTTTGCTTAACCCATTTGAGCTGTTAGGGATCAAACATAACCCAGATCGACCCTTTTTTGTAAAAATGAAAATCAATAGAAACAAGGGCAGCAGCTGTTTACCTGTCTGAGGTTTTGTGAAAAATGAGCAAGTGGAATCATTCCCGAGTCATCTACATTTAGACATTTCTTAATGTCTAGCTTTGTGAGTTGCTTGCATCTAATGGCAATGGCTTTTAGCCCTAAAGATGTAATGAGAGGGCACCCTCGGCTTTCAAGAGTGTTTAACTTTGAACAATTTGACAACGAGATCAACGAGCTATCGGTGATGTTCTCACAGTAAGAAATGTTGATGATTTCAAGGGTACTGCAACCATGAGCAATTGCAGAAATGCCCTTATCTGTAATTCCAATTGATCTGAAAAAACAACAAACCCACCATCACAAACCACAGACGAAGCATAAAAAAGTATACACAAGAATATGGTTTAATTTGTTTTGCTAATCTATCGTTTTACGTCTTGTGGGAGCACTTATAATACAATATTGACCATCAAAAGTAGATGTTTTCATTGCTAACCTGTATAGATCAAGCTCCATTAGTTTTGGGCATCCATTTCCAATATAAATAAGCCCTTCATCGGTTACATTTAGGCATATTCCAAGCTTCAAGACAGAGAGTTCAGAGCATCTTGAAATTGATTTTAGGCCTGCACAAACATGCATACTCCATTAACCATTTCCATTTCACGAGTGTCTATGAAAGATCGCAACATTTCCTATTTGCCCGTTACAAAAACTGCCGCAAAGATTGTCTTATGTTGTAATCATTGAAAAGTAATTTAGACATTTTTTTTATAAATGAGATTACCTTCGTCATCAACATCATTGTCAGTAATGTCAAGCTCTTCAAGAAAATGACAATATTGTCCTATCAAAACAAAAGCTTCAGAGGGAACAAGGGTACAAGACTCCATCTTGAGAGAAATGAGGGACCCACACGATTTTGTGATGTGGGCAATTGAAGCTCGAGTTATCTTTCTACAACATGTGATGTCTAGCTTTTGCAAGTCCGTGTGTTTCATGACAATAGATGAAAGACCATCATCGGTCACGCCCAAGCACTTACTTAGGCTCAGCTCCTTGAGCGATACACACGAGTTTCCAATCCCCTTGAGACCCGAACTGGTAACCTGGCAACCATCTAACCGGATTGATTGCAATTGTGAAAGCTTTTGTAAACTTTCAGACACAGCAAGAGTTACCTGAACCATTCGATGTAATATTAGTGAAATGATCAAAAGTTGGCTCACTGTGACAAAAAAAATATAATAAAAAAAGATGGAATCATGCGGATGAGAATCAATGTAATCGATATATTGTATAACAAAAACTCTTGCTATATTTAGGGGTGAAGTAGCTAATTATACGACTGGTGCAGCATCCTATAGTCACGTTATATGATGTAAAAATTCCAAAAGCATTGTTTTAACTTCTTGAAAAGTTGGTTCTTTTATCACTGCTGTTTACTTCTTTTCAAGTCACTCAAGAAGATTAACAAAAATCTGGGAAAAGGATTTCCACTTTTGACCTCCTGATGAAGGTATCATTCTTTGAGATCAAAACTTTATTATTCATGGAACATCGTTACTCAATCAGTGTGAATACAACAATAAAATAGATGAGTATTATGTGACTTACAAGTGGCCCGTATGCTAAGTTAAGGTTCTGAAGACAACTGGTGCTGCTTGTTACTGAAGACACACCCACGTGAGTAATATTCTCGCAGTATGACATATTCAACGTCTATCAAGAGCATAAATAAAAGCTTCTTAGTTTCTTTGGAACAAATTTAAAATTAAAGTTTCCGATGGGTTTTAAGAACGGATATATACCTTCAGCGACTTCCACCCTTGTTTGAGGGATGCAAGACTTTCATCACTGATCCCACAGCATCCTTCTAAGGTCAAATCTTCGAGATATTCCAAGTTCAAGAGTGAAGGCAAACATTTGTCCGTGATCTATAGAAGATTATCGCAAACGAAAAGAATTATAATTCAAGACTGTATTGAAGAACCAAAACTCATATTTTACGTAAAAGTTCTGACTTTCCAATTGCAGGTCCCATATATGTTCTTCCGTCAAGAACGTGGGACCCAACGAATTTCCTTTTCTACGTGCACCATAAAAAACAAAACGTATGTTTAAGTAAACAGAGTAATTATGTGAATCGTTTATTTTAACTCTGCTATAGCCAATATGAACGTACAAAAAAAAAAGCAAGCAAATAATCAAACAATAGTGACACCAACGATGTGACCAACAAACATGGGATGTATAATCATTAACAGTAGAAACATTTTCTTACTTTTTACGTCATTACCATATGTTGTCATGACATTTTAACATAAAATCACCACAATTAACATGGTTTTCTTTATTTAAAAATAAAATACAAATCTTAAAGGTGCATACACGCTAATTACTCCTGACTTCCCCCAAATGGAACAATTACCACTCTCAAAAGTTTTGACTTCCAAACAACATTTCAACCTTACCTCTTCAGATTTCAAGTTTGACATGCATTACTTGGATTTTTTAACTGCAACATGCTTCTATTATTACTTCCATAGTGTTAACAATATATCATTGACAAACGAAACAATCATCATCACTTTTTGAAGTTATAATTCAAGTCAATTGACTACAAAAAAAAACAAGCTAACTAAAAATAGAAAGTAAACAACTTTCTCAAAGTACTATGCACAACTTAGTACAGTATAAAGATAACAAAAACACATCAAATAACTAACTAACTCAATAAGATCAAAAATCGATTCCTGATAATAATAACAAATTTAGAAAACAAAAGTATAGGGCAACTATAAGTATACCAGCAAGTGAGAAAGATCCAAGCTTCTAATCTGCTTACATTTAACACCAATCAAAGCCACACCTAAATCACTAACACCCAAACACCATTTCAAATTCAAAACCTTTAATTTCAAACATCCAACTGCAATACACCCAATTCCAATATCACTCAAACCCTTACACCTACTCAAACACAACCTCTCCAAACTCCGGCAATTCGCAACGGCAGCAGCCGCCGTATCATTCAAATGCACACCATTTGACAGATCAATTTCAGCCAAATTAACACAATTTGATACCAAACTTGATAATCCCACATGGGTAAAGAACCTTGACCTAGAAAGATCAATAAAGTTCAACTTTTTACCACAAGAATCAGATATAAATGACAAATAATCATCAGTAACTCTTGGACATAAAGTAAGATCCATATGGGTTACAAATGGGTATCTTTTTAAAAGCTTTTTTAATTGATCAAGATTATGATCATTGGTTGTACGAGGAAAGGGTTTTAATGTTTTTCTATGGTGCGATTCAATCAAATAAAATGATTTTGAAACTAAGGAAAATGATTTTCGATCAAATGGGTTTGGTCTTAAGTAATCCAAGATTGTAAAAATGATTTCTTCTGATAGATAGTCAAAAGGGTTGATCTGGGTTTGTATTTGGATACAAGTTTTTTGTTTCTTCATTTTTGTTTGTATAAAAAAATAACTAAATTGAAGAAATGAGATTGGGTTTTTATAATGTATGAAGTAACGGTTTAACAGGAAATAAAGGCTGGTTTGGTTATTGGGGCAGTTGATAACTGAGTGAAGGTTGAAGATGAAGAAAGAATGGAGTATTGGTTGAATTACTCTTTTGCCCTTTTGCATACTCTTGATAAAATCGATAGGATGATTTTGTGTGCATATGAAGACAGTTTTGCCCCTATCACAATTCTTTTTGTTTGAGAGACCACGTGTTTACCGATGGCTTTAGCTGTATTTGAATTTAGGACGGTTTGGGATAGGTTAATATTTCTTTAAAAAAATATGTTAATTATAAAGATTAGGAAAGTACTCGTTCGATGCAGTGTAAAATAAATTTTTAAGTAACAGTGAATCGTGATAGTATTATGTTATAAATATTGATGTCTTAATACTTTCAAAGTGAACGTAGATATATTTAAGTCAACATCTTAATGTAATTGATTCAATTACGAAAGAACTGTATGGAATAAACAGAAATTTTGTACAATCATTTGACAATAAAAATATAAAACAAATTTACATTTGGTGATTCTTTTTTCTTTTTCCTTCTAAAATTTCTGTTTTGCATAAGGAATTAGAATTGACCTATAGGAAACTAAAAACATTCTAGATAGTTGACCCAAGGGTAAGAATGTCATTTGAAGATAAATAAAAGAGCCGTACGCATAAGGACAGAAAGCGACAGCATTAGTTGACGGGGTTAGTTTTGGAAACACAAAAAGTCGCTATCGCAACGTAGACAAGTTCTATTCGGTGGAGAAAATATGTGAGGGAGGTACGCCTTTTTAATTTCCGGATGGTACGAACACTCTGACAAATTGACATAAATCTATTTCATCTATTTTTTTATGTCACTTTTGCTCCCTGCCTTTTCCAAACTTCTCTTTGTTGTCCTCCTTGTATCATATTTTATCACATAAGGCCACTCACTATTAACCAATACAAGAATTGAGGGAGTGTTTGTTTTATTAATGGGTTTGGTAATGGATATAGATTTGAAAGAAAGGTAAAGAAAATGAATGTAACAATTATTTGAAGAAAAATTCAAATAGGAACACTGCTTGTGGTGGAAACAACAAGAACACTTATTTTTATTTTTAATTTTAAGATTATCTAATTTTTTTGATAAAAAAATATATCAAAATTATTAGAATTTTATGTTGTTTAAGATGAGATAATTTTTAAAAAATGTGATAACATTGTAAAATATTTAGTGTGTATCACATTATCACACTACAAAGTTGTGATACACAATTTTAAGTTGTGTGTGTGTGTATATATATATATATATATATATATATATATATATATATTATAAATCAATTTTATATTAAAGAGAATAAAATTCTAATAATATTGATATTATATATTGTGTAAAAAGTGTACATCTGATGAAATTAAAAATGAAAATAATCGTTCATACGATTACTACTATAAGGAATGATGTATAATAATTCTCCCCTAATTATTTGATAGTTTTATTTGCTTTAAAATAAATAATGGTTTTTCATTACTATTATATAAATAAGATAATAAAAGAAAAAGTACAAACAACATTAAAAAATCAAAAAGTGAGAGAGATTAATATGATGATGAGTGAAGACGAAAACAAACAGAGTACGTCTTTCATGCCTATGGCATCTTTTCGTTTCTCTTGAGAAGTGTTGATTTATTTTCGTTTTAATAATTTCATAATTTTAATTCTTCAATAAGAATTTTGGCTTGAATTGATGATGCTTGGATTGTTGTAGTTTTACATATATGCTTCGGTGTTAAAATCGTTAAATAGAAAAACAAAGGGACTAAATATAGAAGCGTAGGCATATTATAAGGTGTCGTATACCAAAAACATCATAAGAAAAGCAATGAAATTTGAAAAATAAATAACATACTGATTCTGGTGATAAGTTGGGTGGGTGTTAGCCTTGGAATAATAACAAATACAAGGTGCTAATATTCAAAGAAAAGCATCCCAAAAGGACAGGCAAAAATGAAAAATTATTTAAAAGAATTGTTATTGGCGAAAACATTATTAGATATTCTTCATTAAAGTCTGTATAGCTTCATATATGAACCATAGTTAATTTATATTTATATTTAGGTTTAGAATTAGAGAGGCAGGTGAGTCAGAAAGTGAAGTACGTGTAACAAATATCAACCCTTAATTTTTTTTATCTACGGTTTAAATTCATTGCATCATAAGTATACTACATCATATACGTTCATTGCATCATAACAATACTATATCTTACTTTAAAATTTTCATTGCACCAGACCTTTTTACTGCATCCTGCCCACTCTTATATTTATATTTTATATTTATATGATATGAGTTACGGTGATATATTCACGAAATTTATATAAATATAATTATAAATATAATGTTTGGTAATAGGAACAAATATATATTTATCCCTTTCACATTTCCTATCATATACTATCATCAATCAATCTCGAAATTTGATCCCACAACCCCTCGGTTAGTAGGCTCCTCACCAAAAAATTCTTTTATTTAGTTCTAAAATAATTCAAAATCATACAAGTATTGAAAGAGAAAAAAATACTCCGCACACCTATTAATCAGTTTTCAATATTCTCTAAATTATTAATTAGTATAAAAAGAATTTGACATGGAAGTAATAGGTTTTTCAAAACCTTTTATGTAAAATTTCGTACATAAATTTGAAGTAATTATTTTCACAAAGATCCACCATCGTAGATGCCTCTAAAATTGTAGATGTCATATGGTAATTGCATATTTTATGTAGTCACAAGATGTAACTTGTTTTTAAGTGTTTGAGAAACTATCTAAATTGAATTATAAAACGTAAAACCATTATTATTAATATTATTTATTTATTTATTTATTGGGACATTAACAAGAGATGGCCGTACTTATGTGTGGGGTAGCAAGTACCAACCTTACCCTGATAAGAACGGAATACAAAGTGGACAAAAGTAAAAGTCTTTGTTGACTGTTGACATATGATAACAAGAGATTTTGGTGGGGAAGGTCACTTCTATAAAACTTCAGGTTTTAACCAATTACACATATAACACCTACTCACACAACTACACTACCAACGATACTTAAATATGTCTAAAATACACTAATACATTAAATACTTGATATATATATTTTATTATTATTTATTATTCATTTTAACATATAAGCCACTAAAAATAAATTATGTTAGACACTTTTATAGACTTATATTTTCATGTATATATAGAGTAAGTATTTTCAATTAACATAATGTATATGTTTACTATCTTTTCTTTACTCAATCTTTATTCTTTTGAATACAAAACCATTTTATCTAATGAATTTGAGTAAAGTATTAGTGTTGTCAACACCACTAAACTTTTATGTTGTTAGTTAATAGGAAATTAACAAAAAATTTGTATTTTACATATTCAACCATCAATTTTTTTAAAAATACATAATCAGTCTCCGTATTAAAGCTAATATCACATTTGAACCCGTGCAATTTTATTGCACGAAATATTTTTTTCAATGAATATTTTACATTCTTTTGCATTTACATAAAGACACATAGGCAATTACATGAAAGATATTTTACATTGCAAACTTAAAGTATAAAAGGAAATGTTATGGAATGATTTTATCTTTAATAATAAGTGTTGTTGAAGGTTATAATGAACGTGTATTGAATAAAGATTTGAATCTTTTTATTTATTTGATATATAACTTTTTCGTGTATTATAATGACTCTGTATTTAATTAAGATAACGGCGCTAAATGTCATAACCAGTAAATCTTTTTATAAATATGTACAACGACGTCATAGTTATACTGAATTTGTATCTAATAAACTAAAGTACTACCAAATATTATCACAAATTTCTTATTTAGTAAAGTATGACGTTATAAAATACAATAACGATTCTTTACATCTACCAAGTACAAAGCAATCTTCCAAGGAACTTGAAATATCAAGAAGAGTAGTACAAACCACAAAATTGAAAATTTTACACGGGGAAGGTCATATCTAAATCTCATACTCGTCTTTAATTAGTCTATCTTTTAGTTATATGTTATGTTTGAAAAACTAGTTAAAAGATATTTAATAGGTGAGGTTAGAGTTTTTATTTGTATAGATATAGATATTTGGTAAATTAGTTGAAACCAAAAAAATTACAAAATTAAATAAAATACATACAAATAACCAGATTATAAATATGAAAAATATATAATTAAATAATATTTAGTTCGAAAAAATACTCATGAATATTGTACATTGTTTTGCATTTACATAGAGACACGCAAGCAATTATACCTAAGAATATTTTATATTGCAAAGTTAAAGGCTTATAAACAAATACAGAGTAATATCATATGTTATGATGATGATGATTCTAATTATGCATTATTGAATGTTATATTGAATCTGAATCTAATAAACTAAGCTACTACTGTATATTATATTATATTTTATATTATCAAAGTATTTGAAAAAGTAGGAGATTATAAAATGCTTCATACTACATATAGGTAATGTATAAAGCAATCTTCGAAAAAAACATAAAATTTCGAAGAAGAGGATGTAGAGGCTCCAAAATTATACATGGGGAAGGTCCGAGGTCGTATCTAATTTTCACATTTCTATTTTTTGTAAAAGTGTTTCTAATTTATATACGGGTAATTTGGAGGGTGCCCTGATCCCCGTACAATATTTCAATGGTATTTGTCCTTCCAACCCGCAAGGAGCATCAACGTCCGGCATATCACCTGTCCACAAATCACTCACATATTGAGGTACGGATTCGAACCTCTGACATGTCGATCACATGTGACTATGTGAGGTATGAGTTTTTGCAGCGACGGTACCACTTAAACTATGCCGGAGTATTCGTTTTGAAAAAATGATGACGTGCATTAATTTTTCATTTTAGTATATGGTTCATAAGTTACAACTAACACGTCGGTGTTAACCATTTTTGGTTATGATTTGTTCCATGTTAACGATATTACTCATATTAGGATAAATTGATACAATATATTTTTTAGTTAAGAAAATAATTAATGTTTTTATCAAAACTAAATTAAGTTTGTGTAAAAAAACTAAAGTCTTTTTTTTTTTTGAGGGAACAATGTTTATAAAGATGCATTTTACCTGCTTATTTGAAGATACATAAATGAAATGGCCAAGAAAGATGAGCAAATACCCTCTATCAATTCAAGACTTTATTTATGGGTTGAAAACTTTTGTAAATAATCAAATAACCTCCATACAGTTGGGTAGATTCTCCCCCAATTAAGATTATGACATCAAGAATATTGGTTAAATATAACCTGTACTATATTGTACCAAGAACAAGTACCTTTTTTTGTAGTATAATTTAAAATTAAATATTCAATATTCAATAGAATGTGAAATAGTCAAATAGTCCTTGTACACCTAGTGATGTAAACCCAAATCCCATAAGAAAATAAAATAATAATTGACAATTTAATTTAATACAAGTAAAACATAAGTTTAAGGTCAACTTCTTTCATTTTGGATAGGTACCATCTGTCAGAGAATTACAAACAAAAATGTGTTTATCGATGGATTGCTTTACATTTAGAACTAGCTAGGCTACTTGCTTAAAATGTTATATACGGTTCAACTTCTTCTTTTTTTTCGAATTCATAATATTTGTTTTAGGTGATAATACGTGTGCAGTTAATTACACAAATATTAGGGGTCGTTGAAAAAATATATATACATAGTAAAAAGATCCGGGAGAACTAACAATTGTTGAAAATCGTGAAAACTATATGCAAAATACAAAATGCATCTAATTAAATTAGATGCATTTTGTATTTTGCATCTAGTTCTCATAGTTTCACCATTTGTTAAGTCTCACGTGATTCTTACCCATATATATATATATATATATATATATATATATATATATATATATATATATATATATATATATATATATATATTACGGAAGCCCTTTCTTAACAGTCAAGTAGTACAACAACTGTATCTTATCTTATAGTCGGCGCAGTGGGTCACCTTTTTAATTCAGTAGATAGAGGATTTTCTATAAATTGTTTAGTAACCTATTTCTAGCATGTATTATCACTTATTATCAACTCACCAAGTAAGTTGATAATTTATCTTGATATTTTAAATTTGATATCATGATATAATCATAAAACAAGAGAAAATAAAATTCTCATGATAAATTGTAATTTTGAGATTTACTTTCAATGTCCCCACTTTATAGCATCTTTATTTTTTTTTCTCAATTATTAAAACCAATAATTAATCATATTAGAATTATTATCATAAACTAATAACTAATAAGAATATACTACATATTTTAGACCATATATATTTGAACAATGTACAAATTCAATAGTATCTTTTAAAAAGTTAGATCAAAGTTACAATATATATTTGAATCTTGAAATGACAAAAACATTTTGACATAAATGAAATACTCCCTCCGTTTCAAATTATTGTCCATAGTTAAAAAAATACAGTTTTAGAAAAAAAATAATTATTACATTGTACCTTTATATATTATGACAATTTACCCATATTTCTTATCCACTTTTTTATTAATATAGAAAATTTAATTAATTATATTTTCCTACTTTTTAAAGTGAATAATTAATTTGGAACGTTAAAAAAAGAATTAAGGACTATAAATATGGAACGAAGGGAGTAAGAAATATGGAGTAATAGATTGACATATAAAATTTTTAACATTATAGTTTTAGACGATGACAGTACTATCAACTATTTGATTTTAATAATTTCATAGAGTATGTATGTGAAGATCAATAAGATTGAGGTATGCATACTGATAAATCATCTGTAATTTTAAAATAATCATTATACATTTAATAATTATAATTAAATTTAATAATAGCTATATCCCCTTGCAAAAGCGAGAGGCAAATATATTCTTGTTACAAAACATTTTGTAACACAATATTATACGTTCATTCAAAATTAATCCTGGGGCACTTGTAAAACCCAGTATTAACCTTTTAAAATCATTTTAAATCATCTATTTTACACGGTAGTATAATATAGCGCAAATCAGGGTCGGAGCTATGGTATTGCAAATGAGAGGGCAATTCTTTTTTCCGCAAAAATTTTAAAATGTCACTAATACTCGTTTAGAAAGTTTTAAAATGTCCTATGTTAATTTCATTTCAATCGTTACGTACATTTTAACTTAACATCCAAGTTTACATTATTGTAAATCTTAATGTTATCAACTTCATCGTTTCATATGTTACTTCAAATTTAAATGCGTAGTAATTTGTTTGGAATAAGATTACACAAGATGCATTAACATCCATGTATATGATGAAGGAAGGTAGTACTCATGAATGGTAATGAGAGTTACCAACCTTACCCTGATAACAACGAAACTGAATAGTGAATGAATGCTAGTAAAAGTAAATAAATATATGTGTTGGCACTAGGGGAGGTGATGACTCTAGCTTGTGGCTCCCATTTCAGACAAAAACCACTAATAATGTCTTTTAATCTTTACCATGTGCATGCCCATTGGTTCAGTGGTCCTAAATGTAATGGCCTGTATCGAAAATATTTATAGTCCGGACCCAAAAAGTTTAGTTACTAATAGCACCAAAAATTTGAAGTTAGTTTCACTTAGTAATCTATTAAGTTTAGTGCACCGCTTAAAATTGAGTTGTAACACTTATAAAGAAAAACGTTAATTTTTCAACTAATTTTATACTAACTTAGTTTAATTGACTGATGTCACATGTCACTGTTAAATACAACGTAGGTCAACCCTGAATCCGTAAGATACAAGTTTAAGTTTTTATTGATATAGGGGTAATTGTATAAAATCATTAGATACCTTCTATTTTATGAATTTTTAATCGATTTTTTTTATCTCTCACAGACTCGATGATCTTTCAAAGTGTGCATATTGTAGTGGACAATTAAATTGAGACGGACCAAGTATTGTCTAATTATCGATTTCAGATCAATAACATAAATCAACTCTAAATTTCTTAATATTTCTAGTAATATTTTACTTGACACGTCATATTTTTCCTAATTTTTAGGTAATAAGTCGTTAGAATTGTAAATAAATTGTTAATACATGTCTATTATTATTATTAATACTTTTGATAGTTGATTTCTAAAATCGACAACTATAAAATAATACGTTTCTCTTTTTTTTAACGTGCCCGTTTTCAAAAAAAAAAATGTGGTGTCATTATTCGAAGTTTGAACATTATCCAAAATACGTCGGGTAGATATCTATTATCATTAAAATTCACTGATATGATAAAGTTTGAAGCCCATTTTAAACCATTGAAATAATATGTGCACTTGAAAAATGAAGATTCTTGAAAATTAGCAAACTTGTGTGCTAAAGACATTCACTGATTAACGGGTGTAAATATCACCACCCTATACGTGTCATATGTGAACAAATATGGAGTATTCGAAATTGCTACTCTAGGGCACCACGTACGTAAATATACCATGTTCCAACTTTTGTTTTGGTAGAAAAAAAAGCAAAATAAAGTTGCATAATTGGGATCGGAATGATATGCTGATTCGAGTGGATGCACTAATTATATGAGATACGTACGTCATATACACGTACGTGTTTTTCCCGTGTGTATCCCGTGTGGGCCATGATGTGTTACCGAAAAGTTCTTAAATGTGACCTGTCTCATATCTATCATATTCAAACCTTAAAAATAAAGCATAAGGTATATTGATATAGATTTGATATAATAATTCTTTTATATGATCGATAAGAATTTTAATTATATTCCATGACTCTGTTTCAAGGGGAGGTCATATCTAAGTCTTACCTGACGTGCAACAACCATTTTTAATTGCATTTTGGTTTTAAGCAATAAACAGACTTGAGATATACAAAAAAGTGAATCTGGCCGGGAAAGTTTATTATTTAAGCAAGTGAAATGTAATGCTATAATAAAGTATATTTATATTTTATTTAACTAAGAAAGCCGTGTTTGGTAGGACGTCGTGAATTTTCATTTATATTTACTGGGATGGGATTTTTGAACGTTTGGAGAGTTTGATGAAATAATTGGGTTTCCTCAACTTTATACGTACGTAAATATATAACTATTGGCTCGACTGGCTATATGAACCATATGTTAGTAGGTTAATTAGTTGTGTTTCTTGGTGAGAGCTTCACCACGATCTAAAATGTGTTCAAGACGTAGTCAAAGTGAATGGCATGTGTTGATTAGGAACAAATATTCGAGTCACCTTGTGCGTGAGAATTTCAATAACCTTTTCATGTAAGTGGGTTGAAGTTAGATAGTGCTATTGCTTCGACCATTGTTTCTGAGAAAAAAAATTAACAAAGAGAATCCTGTCAAACACGAAATCGGCTTATCAGTCATTATATCCTATTCTGTTTTCTACACATTTATTTATGTATGTTTTGTTTAATGAAATTGAATTATAGATAGACAAGAAAATCGTTCAATTGGCCGTAGAGAAACTGAAAACAAACGGCGGTAGATTTATTATTTTATTAGATAGATTTTTGTTAATTTGCCTTTTGTTTTGGGTATATAATAAAGTTATTATTGGTAAATGTATAGTTTAAAAGTTCAATTCTTCAGTTCATTGGCAATGTCAATCTTTATTCAGTCCTTTTAAGGAAGTGATGGAACTGTCAATTCAATTCTTAAGTTCTTCAGTTCACTAAGTCCACTATTGAAATTAGTATTGTTTGCAAATACTAACATTGACCCTTATAATGACGATAAAACTCTATATACTACGTTAAACAAAAAAAAAAACAAAAAAACAAATCACTGGGTGATGTATTTATGATACGATAAGATATGACACTACACTTGCTACAATAAAAATCATTTTAAATAATTTTTGAAACGCATGGAAGATTTCTTTTTTAATAGTTTGAAGAGGGCAACCGGCAGAGTGTCTTTACTTTTTAGCTAGAAAACTTTTGTATTATATATATATATACATATATATATATATATATATTATAATTATAATTATAATTATAAATTATAAATTATAAATATAAATATAAATATAAATATAAATATTAGTAAATAACAACAGTGCAAATTGTGTCTTTCATCTCGGTGTTTTTCTTCAATTCGTCGGCTTGGTACTTAGGGATTTTTTATCGCATTGCGATGCCCTTCCCATAACAATTTTATTATTGTCATTTTTTAACACATTTAACAATTGTTCATATATATATAATCACTTTGTATTGTAGACATGATAAATGAGAATTAACAAAGGTAATGATATTACTTGTCATGAAGCTTACACAAAAAAAACGTTTAACAAATACACATCATGCTTATAAAAATGACATTAAAAAGTTACTTCTTTCGTCCCAATTTATTAGTTCATTTTTTCATTTCGGAATGTCCCAAATTGATTTTCCACTCCCAAATATGGAAAGGAAATTTGATCATGGTTACCATATTGTTTCTACTTCAAAAATTAAAATACAAAAGTAAAAGGAATTTTAAATTAATTGATTAAGATTAAAAATGTAACTATGCAAAAAATAAGTAGTACTCATTATGTTTTTTTAATTGCGTATTATCTCGTCTGGAGTCAATTAAATTGGGACGAGTGAATATAATTAAATGGATAATACTAACTTAGAAACAACCTCCCTCCACTAGATGAATTGTTCCCCAATTAAGAAAATGACATTTAAGGTAGATATTTGGTGAAAATTGCAGTACCATGTTTGTACTTTTGTAAGGTATGTTGGGGGTTTCTTTCACATATTGGGTGATGTGTGATATGATAAACAAATGCATAAATAAATTTATATATGGTGTTATACTTATTGAATAGTTCATTTTAAATATAAGAACTCTTCTGGAAGAAATAAAAATGATAATTATTCAATATTTATTTATATTAGTCAATTTTTAACACCAACTTTATTTATTTATGGAAAATGATAATGACAGCCCTAAGAGCTGTTAATAAGAATTTTGAATGTGCATTAATACTTGTACCTATACCATAATAAAGTTATTAACCCCTGAATTTTAGTTGACCACTTGAAGTACAATCAATTTATGCACGTTATTAACAATACCCGTTATTTATTTAGTTTTGTCATTTATCATGTCTACCTAAATTTTGCTATTTATTCTTATAAAAGGCGTTTATATATATTTGCTTAATGTTTCAAAATCATATCACAGTGTTATGATAGAACAACTACTAGTAACAATATATATTAGCATATATATTCTTCTGTAATGACATTTATCATGTCTACTTAGGGGTGTTATTGGGTCAGCCGGTTGGGTTGTCGGGTCCATTCGGGTCAGGTTGAAGATTTCAAAAGAGTAATCCGTAAAACGACCCTATGAGTTATTGGGTTTCCGAGTTCGGGTTCATTCGGATCGGATTGATGTACTAATCGGGTTAACCGCTACTTTTGTTAGGTCCAATGCTAAGATTTATTTTATGAACATACACTATAGCTTCAAAACTATATCCAAACCATAGATTGGTTTAAGTTTTTACTTTTTAATATGGCAAATTTATAAACAAAACATAAAGTTTCAGCATTACATTTTTTTTAGTGACGATAATTGATTTTGGAAGTAGAGATGCACAAAAAAACCGGGTTCGAAACCCAACCCGAAAAAAACCCGAAAACCCGACCCGGTAAAACCCGGGTTTGACCCAACCCGGTTCGGGTTTTCTGGAACCCGCCGGGTACAAACCGGTTTGGGGTTTAGCCGTTACAACCCGGTTCCGAACCGGTTTTTTCCAACCCGGTTTCAAAAACCGGTTTTCAACCCGGTTTTTTTCCTAGCCGTTTTCTAGCCGTTTTTTGACCGTTTTTTGACCGTTTTCTTTTGTTTTTTTACCATTTTGCCATTCCAAGTTTACTATATATACAAACCTTGAGTTTAGGTTCAATCACAACATTCAAACACTCATACAAACTCAAAACGCTCTCAAAACGCATACAAAATTCTCATTTCTCAAATTGCAAATCAATCTTCTTCTTCTTCCTTCGGTGTTGGTTCTTCAAGTTCACCAACGATTGTTCGAAAATTGGTTAACAAAAGAAATCCGGAGGTGTGGGATTTATACGACAAAGTGTTGTTGTCGGATGGTACGACTAAGGCACATTGTAAACGATGTGGGAAATTTTTAAAAGCCGACTCCAACACAACGTTGAAATATCATAAAGAAAAGTATTGTGTGGGACTCAAAACCAATCCGGAAGCAAGTGGTCAAGCTTCTATGTCACGAGATGGAGCTATATTTTCATACGAAGCGGAACGGTGTCGAGAAGCTTTTGCGGGTTTTGTGATTCAAGAAGCTTTGCCGTTCAACCACTTCGACAACCCTCGACTTACTAGGGTGATTCAAAATACCCTTCAACCGCGATATAATCATGTAAGTCGTATTACTCTTAAACGTGATGCCCTTAAATTGTGGAAAGAAGCTAAAAAACAACTAATAATCGGTTTTGAAAACTTAAATACAAGTGTATCATTAACAACCGACGTTTGGTCGGCTCCTCATGGTTTGCCCGGTTCGTACCTTTGTGTTACCGCACATTGGGTTGATCCCGTAACTTGGCAAATGATGAAACGTACCATTGCTTTTGAAGACTTTGAGTATCCTCACACGGGTCAAAACTTATTTTACATGTTACGATATGTAATTAAAACGTTTAAATTACAAGAAAAGGTTTTTTCAATATCCTTTGATAACGCGAGTAATAATACACTCGCCGTTTCAAAATTAATACTAAAATACGGACCACCTTTGAAGGGCATCTTTTATCATAGTCGATGTGTTGCACACATCATTAACTTGATTGTGCAAGCGGGACTAGCGGTTGAAGAAATAGACGCCGTAAAATTGGCGTATAAAACTATGTTACAAGACATATTTCAAAAGGGTAAAATTAGATACAAAGCTTATATGAGATTGTGTAAGGAAACGGATTCCATTTTTTTAACCCCTAATTGGGACATGCCCGTTAGATGGAATTCGACCTACTATATGTTTGTATGTGGTTTACGCCAACGTGATACATTACAAGTTTTTCATGATAACCTTGTTCAAAAAGGTCTTGCAACACCATTTCCCATAGAATTTTGGGAGGTTATTAAAAAGTTAACCGAATTGCTCAAAGTTTTCAAAACCGCGACTACTTTATTATCGGGTGTTTATTATCCTACTAGTCATTTGGTAGTTAATCAAATTTGGTTGTTGACTTCAAAATTAAACGAATACGAATATGAAGGTGCTTTTTTTGAAAAGATGGTGGCTCCCATGAAAGAAAAACTAAAAAAATATTTTCGAGAAATGCCACCGGTAATTACTTGTTCCGCCGCAATGAACCCGTGTTTGAATACCACCGGGGTGGAAATGCTTATCGATAATATTTGTCACAATTTGGATTTGAATGAAGAGAACCCAATGTTTTCCGATAATACAAAAGCGTTTTTAAGAGTTCTTTACAAGATTTATTTGGCGTATATTTTCAAAAATATAGTTCAACAATAAATGTGCCGGTTAGTTCGATTTCCACAACGTTTAGTTCATCTTCTTCCAACAATGCAATGCTTAACTTATATAATAGTTTAAGACAAGAAAACCATAAACGGGCAAGGGGTGAAGGTAACCAAACGACTAGCGAATATGGGAGGTATACCTCAACGGATTTTTTGTCCACTATTCTACCTAATGAGTTCGAACAATTTGATATTTTGGCTTGGTGGAAAGAGAGGGAATCTCAATTTCCCGTTCTAGCCATCATGGCCCGAGATTTACTAACCGTCCAAGCTTCTACGGTAGCTTCGGAATCCGCATTTTCTCTTAGTGGCAGGGTATTATCTATACGAAGAACAAGACTCACACCGGCCTCCTTAGAGATGTGTATTTGCTTGAAGGATCACTTAGACGCCGTTGAACGTATACAAAATGTTTCAAGTCTTGAAGGTGAAATGGAATACGAAGGAGATATACATAATATCGAGGTGGAAGAGGGCATGGTAATATCACTTTCCGACGAAGAAATTGCTTTTGATCAAGCTTCGCGCGAGGCTACCTCTGAAGAAGATTTCGACTTTTGAAGAATTGAAGATTAATATAAGTTGAAGATTATGAAGACTTATGAAGACTTATGAAGACTTATAAAGAATATGAAGAATTATGAAGAGTTTTTGGATTCGATAATATTTTTAAGAAGACTTAGAAGACATTTGTTTAAGTTATTGTTCAATTATGTTTCCATTACTAATGTTTTACAAATTCAATGAAAAAAATTTGGCCCAAACGTTGTTTTTCCCTAAAACGCTTAACGCTCGAAAAAAATTGAATTATATAGAGTTTTTGGATTCAATAATATTTTTAAGAAGATTTAGAAGCCTTTTGGTTAAGTTATTGATCAATTATGTTTCCATTACTAATGTTTTATGAATTCAATGAAAAAAATTTGGCCCAAACGTTGTTTTTCCCTAAAACGCTTAACGCTCGAAAAAAATTGAATTATATAGAGTTTTTGGATTCAATAATATTTTTAAGAAGATTTAGAAGCCTTTTGGTTAAGTTATTGATCAATTATGTTTCCATTACTAATGTTTTATGAATTCAATGAAAAAAAATCAAAAAATACATTGTTTTTCCCTAAAACGCTCAACGATCGAAAAAATATAAATTTTTATAAAAAACCGGGTTGGAACCGGGTTTTCAACCCGAACCGGTTTCAAACCGGTTTCAACCCGGGTTGGATCGGGTAGGGTTTTTTAGGTTTAAAATCGGGTCGGGTTCGGGTCGGGTTTGGTCAAAACCCGGTTTCTCTTTGTTGACTAAAACCCGGGTCGAGTTTCCGGGTCGGGTCGGGTTGGGGCCAACCTGGTTTTTGTTCATCCCTATTTGGAAGTACACAAATTGATCGACAAAAAGGCCTAATCGATGTTGGCAGCAGGATAACAAGCAGGTTATCACTTAGTGGCTTAGTGCAGTAGTCAGCAATTCAGCATGCTTTAATGAATTATTAGTGGGCTTTTAATTTTACATGTACGGTCGGACTATTGGGCTTATGAAAAAATAGATTTTTTAAAGAGTGCGATCATATAAGTAATAAGAATGTCGGGTGACACAATCTGTACAAGACATGTGACCCTAAGAGCACGGGATGTGGTGACACTGTCACTACAGTGTTCTGGACAGTGTTCTGGAGAATGTTGTAATTGAGGATTTTGTGGTGTGGTGACAGTGTTCTGGACAGTGTTCTGGACAGTGTTTTGGAGTTTTTTATTATTTGTTTTATTTGTTTTTTTAATGGTGATAATTGTATAAATTAATATATAAAAATAAATAAATCAAATAAAACAAGATTTAATTAATTAAAAAAAATTACAAGTCCTAAAATTAAAATACATAATTTAAAAAGTCCTACAAATTTAAAATACAAAAGTAAATAAAATAAGACAAATCAGTTTCCCGATCCCAAACCCGAAGCACCACCTCCCGCTCCCGTTCCGTATGGCCATCCCATTGTCTCGCAAATCTTCTTCTTCTCCATTTCCAAGATGAACCTTGCTTGCTCCGGTAAATGCTCAGACGACATCGACAAGATTCGAAGTTTGGCCTCGAGATCCTTCGTCTTGTAGTAGCCTTGCTTGTCGGATCGGATGCCTTCGAATATTGTTGCGAGTGATTCATCAAACGAAGCACGGGAGGAACCGGCCGAACCAGAAGAAGTGGTTTTTTGAGACTTTGGTTTCCTTGACTTTCCAGCCGGCCGTTGATGCGGATCGTCCCCAAATAAACCCTCATTCGGGTTTTGCGTTTCTTGCTCCGGTGGTTCGTCAAAGTCCGAGGCCAAATTGACCGTCTCGCGGCGTTTTGGAACATTTCGTCTACCGACGACAAACGGATCGGGATGTAGCCACTTCTGTTTATCCTTCAAAAAGTTCCACGCCAACAAACTTGTGAAAGTTTTTTCGTTTTCCAGCTTGTATTGCGTGTCACAACGGATCAACAAATCATCCCCCCTTCACCGCTCCGTAGTTGATCCAAAAGCCTTTTCCATATGCCTTGCCACCTGTTGCAGTCCGCGTTGAGTTTGGTCCATTTTGACGACAACGCGTCTTTTCCTCGTTGAAATGGTGGATTCCGTGCGTTGTACGAATCCATAACGAGATACCAAAACGAAGACCCTTCTTGGTCAGTTCCACGTTGTGAATTTTCGGACACCGATATCCAACTTTCGGCCAAACGAAGCTCGTCCTCCGGTACCCAAACGTTACGGTGTGGAACGACTTTTTTGGTTTTGGCCGGTGAATCTTTTTTGGGTTTTTTGCCCTTGGTTTTTTTGGATGATTCGGGTGTCGGGTTGGTGTCTTCAACGGATTGGACGTCAGGTTGTTGTTGACTTTGACGCCGCATTTGAAATTGGGCGTATTCATCGGGTGACAATTGTGGTGGTGGTTGCATCGGTCGGTTGTAAGCGTATTGTGCAAATCCTTGAATTTGTGAGTTGAAAGATGGTTGATTTTGTTGCGGTTGTGAGGTTTGCCATTCGCTCGTGAATGGGTTCCAAATGGATTGTAAATGGTACGGGTTATTTGGGTTGTTCGACATGATGAAGAAGATGAGATGAAGAAAATAGAATTTTTGGATGAATTTTTGATTGTTTAGATTGTGTGTGTGAAAGAGTGTTTGAGATAGTGTTTGAATTGTGATTTGATATTGTATTTGAGGTGTGTTTAAATAGGAAAAAAATATATATTTTTTTTAAATTCTGCCGTTCAACGGCTACTTTTTTAAATTTTTTAGATTTTTTTTTAAAAACTATCCGTTAGAAAAAAAAAAAGAAAAACGTCACGCAAACCGACGTTCGGAGGTGGACGGCGACGGTAAAAACGGACGGGAACGCCGTCCCGGTGCGGCAGAACGCCGTCGGACGGCGTTCTCGTCGGAAAACGGCGACAAATCGCCCCCCACACCCCGTGCTCTAATCAAATTGGACCTAATATGTCATATCAGGTTCGAATTGGGTCTAGTTGACGCTGACCTTTTTGACACCCTTACGTCTACGGTACGAAGTGATAGAAAAACTAATGGGTCTAATGGTATAAATTCAACTGATTTTAAGGTAATTGACCAATCTAATATTGGCCAAAAATTTTTGAAGTCAAAAAGTAACACCTCTCTCAGTAGTGAACACAAAATGATGCGTCAGTTTGTGTCAAATTAGCGTCACGTCAGTACTTTTCAAAATTGACACTACAATGCCAACAGTAACACAACTTCAGTTTTTTTCTGTACCCCACACATTATTTACTTTAATTATTTAAACAACAAAATTAAATAAAACACTTTCATTAAAATTAAAAACATTACATTAATTCAAAATAAAACATTACAATAACTAAAACGAAAACTACATTTATTGAAAATAAAATACGACTAATTAAGTCTTTGACGTAAAATTTGGTGGGAGGGTCGCAATGTGTTGGATAAGAGCTTCGTGAAGTTGATGATGCACCTCACTGTCGCGTAATTCATTGTCCATACGCATTTGTGTTGCAACCCTTTCTTGCCACGAGCCATGGGGCATATTTTCCGGGTTCGCCGTATACTCTTCCTCAAGTCAACACAAGTAGTTTGGTAATGGAAGATGAGAGTACGACAATATACCTTGACATATACGGATAAACAAGGGTCGGCTCACCTGAAAACGTCGCCGAAAGTAATGTAGAGGGAATGTTGGGCGCTCGGCAAAGTAGTCTTGAAACAAACTTTGACCGGCACCTTTTCAATCTCTAGGTAAATATTGTCTTGGTGCTCGAGGTATACGGATTGATAGTTCGACATCATCGTCCGAATCCGTGTCTTCCGCGTCAAACTTATTGAGCCTAGCGATCGGATAAAAAATTTGAGTGATGGCATAAAAATCTTCCTTATCGGAATCAGACGACATTTGAATGTAGTAGTAAAAGTGTTGAAAATATATGAAAATTGTAGAAAGAAGATGAAAGTTGTGTGGTTATTTGTGTTAATGTGTATGTCTATTTATAGTTGTGTGGTTATTATTATTATTATTTTATTTTGTAACGGTTATATTATGGGAATAAAACAAAAAAAAAAAAATGCATATCGGCCCCACACGCACCCCGTCTGTTTCCGTCGAAAAACCAAAAAAAAAACTGACGCCGGCGTGCTAACGGCGTTGGTTCCGTCGTCAAAAACCGACGGCTGGACCGACGGCCCGTTGGCAGTGGTCTAAGAATAAAAACTTAGATTATGTAGACTTTTCAATGCATGTAGTGTTCAAAATGGATGGATCGGTTTAAAACTGATCCGTATACATGAATCCAAATGGATTATGGTTTCAAAAATATAAATCTAATCCGTCCAAATAAATTCAAAAACCGAACCAATCCATCCGATTATTATTTGGATGGATCGGTTTGGTTTTCGGACATCCAAACACATACACAAATTATAACAAAAATATACAAAATGAATAATACTAAAGTTTGATTTGTACAATTTCAAATCAATATTACCTTCATCATATATAGTGTTTGTGATATTATCTATCAAATTTTTAAAAATTAATATGATCTTTAGCATTATCTTCAACAATTAGCATCATCCTGAGTTATTCAACAAAAGAATAAAATGTGTTCATTCATTGCCAACTGTTATATTTATAAATGATTAAAGAAGATATTTTGTTGTACTATTTTTATACTAAAATTATATTTAGATATTTATAGAATATTAATAATTTAGTAAACTATTTTGTATGTACATGTATACATATCTAATCTAAATATTAATAAAAGAAAAGATTCCCCATAAAAAAATTTATAAAGATTGAGACTTATCAGTCAATCAAATGCTTGAATTTTACAAAACCTCCAATTAACCAACCACATATATTTATTGACCTAAAATTCCTACTTCAAAAATAAAATAATAAACATTAATTAATTAACACTCAGTGTTTTACTTCCCGTGTACAAACACCAAACTTCCTAAAAAATCTCTTTTGATAATTTCTACTTTCTAAATCTTTTTCAATATATGTATATCCCAACATACAAAATACATCAAATATAAATTTCACCCAACTATAAAGATTAATATTTGTAACTAAAGTGACAAAAGTCATTCATGCAATTTTTACAGTAAAAAAGGTTAATATTTATAATTTCATAATTTGTCTCTGGTCTTATATGAAATGAATCTATAAAATACAAATAAGACCAAAGCAAGTTATTTTCGATACACTGAAACAATACTTCAACTTCAAACTTTTTTTTATAGATGTTTCATTCATAAATATTGATCATTCTGAATTCAAAGGAACTATGAAAACGTCAAATTTAACTTTAAATCTCGATAAAGTTTACACACAAAGCTTCATGTATATACACATGTCTAACATTCAAATAAATGAAATATGTTTTTCATTCATATATCTTTATATTTCAAAATTCAAAGGAACTCTATTTAAAAAATGTCAAACCTAACTTTAAATTTTAATATTTTAACATACAAAGCTTCGTGCGTATACACGGGTTTAGTATTCAAATAAATGAAAGATACTTTGATTCAATATTCGTATATTTACACGGGTTTAGTTCAACTTTTAACTTCTTTGTAGATGTGTGTTTTTCACTGATAAATATCAACCTTCCTTTGAAAAAATTAAATAAAATATAACAATTCAAATAAACTAAATATAGTTTTATTCAACATATGTATATATACTTACGGGTTTAACAAGAAATAAAATAAAATAGTTTTATTTGACATCCATCTATATTCACGGGTTGAGTTTAACTTTCAAATAAACGAAAATAGTTTTATTCAACATTTGTGTGTTTTCACGGATTTAACATTCACATAAACGAAAAATAGTTTTATTCAATTCGACATCCATGTATATTCACGGGTTTAACATTCATATAAGTTAAAGATGGGTTGATGACATCCGTGTGTATTTACGGGTTTAATATTCACATAAACGAAAGATAGTTTGATTCGACATCCATGTGTATATGTGGGTACACACTAACGTATTTAATCCGAGTTTATTAATGCTTACTTAAATAACCTTTACATATTAACAACAACAAATTACAGTATCATGTATATTTTCAAGAATTAAAACTTCTTAAAAAACACGTGAACTCACGGGTTTAAAATCTAGTATATAATGTTTGAAAAGTTAATACTTATTTCTTATTTGATTTTATTGGATAATCCGGTTTGTAATTTGTCAACCAAAACCAATCCGTGATTCAAAATAATAAGTTTGGTTTTGATCCAAGCTAATCAAAAAATTCAATTATCCAACCCATATGATTCGATCCAAGTTATCCAATTGGATAATTCAGTTTTATCCGAAGTGTGAACAGTATGATACATTCATCGAATGATACATTATACAAAAATATGTTATACCATAGGTTGAGGTTGGATTATTGACATGAGTACAGGCGGCCTTTTCCCCAAGAGGTCTTGCACGATATATCTTTACGAAAAAAGTTTGCACGTATCATTATAGTGCCATAGATATTGCATGGAATATGTTTAGTGTTTTTGGGAAAAGAGAAATGCTAGACTTATTATTATTATTTTTTATTTTTTTACATATAATGGTATACAAAATTACATGGCATAAAAGGTTAAGATATTAGCCACCATTTTATCCAGGAAAAACAATCACAATTAGGCATTCACATGTTTGTGATATTTTGGTTAATCACTACAGTAAATTTATCTCATTCCAACATACAACTCAAAACAAGAGAAGTGCGTAGATATATAGAGCTAACAAGGAAGTTTAGGTCCGTGATTCGTTGCGGTACTTATCACGTGTGTCATTTACACGTCCTAAAAATCCTCGTCTCTCATTTCTACCGCCAAATCCTCATTGCTGTAAAAATTATTGTTGTTTTCATACACTTAATAACTTTCTTTTTCTCCTCTATTAAATTGAATACCACGTAATATTTTGTGTAACTGTAGAAGCTTTTTTAAGTACCTTGAAAAAGAATCTACAGCTCCAGCTTTAGCCATAATCTCCTACTTTAGCTCCAGCTACAATTTTCAGCTCCAGCTCCAGCTCCAATTAGTTGTTACCAAACATACTCACGATCTATTTTCAAATTTTAAAAATCATTAAATTAAAGTAATATTAATAAGTATATATATACATCACTTTATTTATTTACATCATTATTCCGTAGATCACAATGCCTAATTCCCTACAACTTTTCACAATTTAGCTGGCAGTACATGACAAATGTAAGATTAGCTTCCACACAACTCATAAAATGTAAATGTATGTTACATACAGCTCGAAGTAGTGAAGTCTTTTATTTTTGTTACCCAAGATTAAGAGATTGAAGACATCTTAAAGAAAATTACTAATTAACAACATTGACATTATTGAATCAAATGATTTTATAATTTATTTATATTTATAAAACTGATTAAAATAAATTATTAAATGATTGAATTAGAAATACAATAGTTAAAGTATAAAAGAAATAAGATATCAATTGTAACGATGACATCATAATTGAAATGTGCAGCTAACCAATCACAAAACAAATAAATTCTTTTATATTACATTTTACAACATTTAACTTTTTTAAAAAAAATACAAGTTTAGTCACTGTTTTTAGCCAACAGCAACATGCTGTCGCAACACCATATGTTTTTCCTAAAATAAAATCTACCGGTCAAATTGTTAAATATATGGTCCAAATTTCAAATTTGCCGAAATGCATTCAAATAGCGTAAAGCTTCTATCTATTTATATATAAGGTGATCTATGTTAAATAAACTCCAAAATGTATTCTATAGTTTACGTGTATCTGCGATGGTGATTTTTTATATTTTATTAAAAGTAGTATCTATAAAAACTCAGAGCACATTACAATACGTACATGTCAACTTATTTTGCAGTTGACAACATTCCATACAACTTACGGGCTATACACAATAAACTTATTTATATATCACACTCCAAACTCATGACTTTATATCACAGAAGCATTCTCAAACCACCTGCGCTCCTCCCTTGACACCCGGTTGTAGAAAAATAGAAACCGACAACATGATCCAATGAACAAAACAGATTCCATTCCTGTTACTGTGTTTCTTTTAACCGTGAACTATTCGATTTACGTCACTTATATACGTTGTGGGACCGATTGATGAGGCCGCTAAATGATAATTACCATTTTCAGTTTATGGAAAAAAAAAGATTACGGAATGTATGGGAAAAAAACTAAAAAGCCATATCCAGCCATTTTTTCGCACATACCAATATTTTGAGTGGGTTTAATCTTTTATAGTATTTTGTTTAATCCTATGTTGCTTAAGTTGAAATGGAAATCTGACATGAAAATAATAAACCAACCACCGGTTTTGTAAACTATGAGCCAACTTCTTTCTTTCTTTTAATGGCCTCACGTTTACTTTTAAACCGCTTCCTCCCAAACAAATAGTATTTTACTTCAAAAACCAACGGCGAAGAGTTGGAACTTGGACCCATTACCGTACCTTCCAACCCTCTCAATATATTAGCTGATTTCAGTTAAAAGTTGAATTCCAAAATAAATGTTCATTACCCAAGCGTTTATCCTAACTATGTTTTAAGTTTGATTTTGTTTAATTAGCTAAATAATTGTCGTTTTTTTTCCTTCAAGATTCTATTACGTAGCAACAACAGCCAACAGGGCGGTGGCCGACGGTAAAGTGGTGGTCGATGGCGGTGGCGACAATAAGTTGGTGGTTGATGGCGGTGGCAATAGCCGTAAACAGTTACCCAACCATTTTAATTTTTTGATATTACGGCATTATAAAAGCGGAAGAAACAAAACTTGGTACGTTGTTAAATGTAGCGAAAATGACCGAAATAACCCTTATGAAGGGTGTCAAACGACACCCGAACCTCCAAAACGGCAACCATACCTCTGGCTAATAGTATGTATGTAAATGTAAATAACTGCAGGTGGCTTTTCATATATTTTATTTGTTAAAAAATGTAAGAAAATTCGAATCGGAATACCAACGAAATGCAATACAATAAAAATTAGTTTTCCTAAAACAGAAGATTTTACCATAGTAATAGTGTATACAACACAACTGGAATGAGTATCAGCAATTCAACCCTTTGATTTTCTGAGTTAATTACTGACCTTCCAAGTCAACCTTTGACCTTACGAGTCAACCCACGCTTGTTATACCACACACCATTTCTCTCCCCACTCATCTGGTTCTTAGCAGCAATCAAACACTGATCAGCCCTATTACCTTTACTATCCATCTCATTCTGGAGCTTACGGCGCCTCATTCGGTTTTCAAGACGTAACGCTCTTAAAGCAGATACTCTCTTTGCCATTTCAAACGCTTGTGAAAAATTCCAAATCCTAACTGTACCCTCTTCCCCTCCACATATGATTCGGTCAGCACCGATTCCTACACAAAATAAACTCCCACCAGCACCGTGTAACATTCTTTGTGGAGGCTCCACATTCTTTCGGTCCAAACTATTTCCATTTAAATATTGGCGTTTTCTATTTGACGAACTTTGAATTCTCTTCAAAAGCTTCCTAACATCAATGAGTGAAAGCTTTCCATCACTTGAAGCGGAAACTAGCCATGGAAACTCAAATGAAAGGGAGTGTACAGGACTCGAATGAGGAGCCCACGTTGCTACCTGATGCATGGACCCACCACATCTATGACTAGAAATCTCAAACATATGTATCGCCCCATCTTCTCCACCAGTGAAAACAAAACTACCCGTGTGACTTCTAGCAAGAGAATAAGCATTACCAACATGTGCATCTTTAATAACATCAATAAGTGAAAAACTACTAGTCTCCCAAACATATACATCCGAACCAGAAGTACTTACTACTGTAGAATCATGTGGGACCAGGGTCCACACCCAATCATTATGCATCAAGACGTTCAAGCACTTGAGGGACAAACGGTCCCAAACCCGTATAGTCATGTCCCATGACCCGCTGTAAATTCTAGTCAAATCCAACCCAACACAAGTTATAGGACCTTGATGTTCCCAAAGTCGAAACTCGGTTACCGAGTTTTGAGGTCCCTTTATATTAAATAAATGCGGGTGACCTTCTTCAGCTCTCCAACCATGAATAAAACCATCAGAACCACCAGCAATGAGAAGCTTAGAATCAGCTGCAACGGCTCTAATGGTGCAACCAAGAGGTCGAGATGAAGCAATCGACATACCATCTTCCAAATCCCATATTCTAACAACTGAATCATATCCTGAAGTGATTATAAGCTTTTTTGAAGGCAAAAGGAAAAGCGTGCGAACAGGTTCATTATGACCATAAAGAGTATCGATACTGTACCGTCCCATAAATGTCTTACAACGAAATTCCCGTTCCACAAAAAGTTCTTTCCACGATTTCTCATCGGAACACTCTGCATTTAAAGAGATGGGGACTGCAGGAAGTCCCCATCTCTCACAATAAAACTCTTTCCAAACGTGATGATCAGATGCAATCTTATACAAAGACGGACATACGCACGAAACAACCCCGAGCTCCTTCGGGTCAAGACAGTTAAATATCTCAGATATTAACGCTGGAGGAAGATCAGTAATCGTTTTACGAACACTTAATAAACACTCATCAATCGATAACTTTGCAAAATGTCTCGATTTCCCAGACTCGGTAACTACAGTTTCTGAATCAATAAGCAAACTTTTTCCAGACGAAACAATAGGGTTTAAATTAACGTCTTTAGTATCTTCCGAATTCTTTATAACAACAATCTTCGTGCTCAGTTTGGATTCAAATGCCATAAAAATCTCACCTAATACTACACAGATAACATGATTATTCAATTACAAAAAGAACAGTATTAAACAAACAAATGTAAATATTAGGGCAAATAAAGGCTAAAACAAAACAATGAAAACATCAATCAATCAAACAATTTATTCTTGCATTGATAACAAATAAGAACCCTAATATGAAAAATTAGGTATTTACGATTAGAAAGCAAAATCAATTACAAAGGGAATAGTACCAATATGAACAATAAAATAAACGTACATATACATGTAAAGCAATATAATTTCGATATAATGAAACAACGAAGATGAATTAACTTACATAAAGCAAGCAAATTTGGATTAAATACGGTGCAATTAAGAGATATTATGAAAGTTACCTGCGAAAAAAACTAGGGTTGTGACGGAACAAGAATGGGACGAAAGAATCGAAAGGGGGAATATTATTGTATACAGAAGATTTGGAATGAGGTTTGAATCAAAGGGAGGAAATAATAAGAGTCGGTAACAAAAGTAAAATATCTAAAGTTGTATATCTATCATAAAAATTAAAATTATGATTTTTTATTTTCACAAAAAATAAAGTTATTAAGTATTATTATTGAATGGTAAAAAATATGAATGTAATATTTTTTTATATATACACGGATCGGTCTCTCTTTTGTTCGTTGTTGTATATAAAAAAAAATCCCCTTGTTACACGAAATATTTTAATTTTTTAATATATATACTTCGTATATTTATGTCTATTAAGATTTGATTTAAAACCCTTAATTTTGTTTATTATTTTTTAGCATCCAAAACCCTTAATAATCAACTGATTATCGTCAAGTGAAAACTTAGTTAGGTAAATAAAGTTATTTTAATTAAAAAGATGTTCCAATAAAATGAGTAAGGTAGTATCTAAATCATAAAATTGGGGGATCGAGATCGATACGGTCAACATTTGGTTATCTAGACAAAAATAAGTCTCCTTATAAGTTAGAAATTTAATGAGAGACACGAAAGTTGTGTCATGATGAGAAGCCTCGTGTACAAAGAAAAAGGACGATAGATGGAGGATATAAGATGTTATATGTGACGCGCTTCTTCACTTAACAAATAATCAAAAATTCAATATCATTTTCTTATCTTTTTAATTTTTTTTTTACCACATCATACATAACTAAAAATTTAGTTGAAGGAAGTTAATATCATAATAATAATCAATATAGTAAAGGAAGTTATCAACACGTCATGCAACCATTCTTCATATTATTCATATATTCATACTTTTTATTTTTATTAATATATTTAATAATAATAATAAATAATAATAATATAATAATATGTATATAATAGGCTAGGATTATATTAATTAAATATATATTAAAAGTCCTAACAAGAGGGAACAACGATCCTTTGTGTATATAGGATATTTTTTCATTTTAATTAATTAATAATTAAGAGGCTAGGATTATTCATTATTATTATTATTATTATTACTATTATTATTATTATTATAGTAGTTATATAATAATTATAATATATTAATATAAAAATTGAGTATCTTACATTTATTATTAATATATATAAGAAAAACTCTAAAAGAATCCTCCCCCTTAATTTCAATATAATCTTTCACTAATCAACCCTTAGATTAATCCATGATATCATTTAATTCATTAGTTGTGTTGTAAAATACTAATATGACCTCTTATATTTACAATCTACTACCTTCTAATCTATCTTTTCTCTTTTATATATTATAACAAATAACAATAACAAAGTGTTAATAACCTTGTCATAATAAAATTAGCCCATTCTAAATTAATCTTGGCCACTCAATGTATTAGCTTTCTAAATATTAACCATTGATTAGGATTAGCAATTTGGACAACCTAAATAGTGGATTGGGATGTGATTAAATATTAAATTACCCCACAGTTTGCCAATTTCAAAATAATTAATTAAATATTCCGAAATTTAAATTATTAAAAAAATAAACAAGGTCAATGGTTTAATTACGGCATATATATGAGTAACATATTCAAAAGAATTTGTCAATCCATATCACTCCAGCCAATGCATTCAATTCATTCCAATTAAAACCCAAAATTTACTAAATATCAATAACCCTTCACACGTTTAATTACCCTAACAATGTAATGTAGTGGTCATGACTTTTAATTGAAATAAACATACCTACACATTTGTACAATAGGATATTAAAAGACCCGATCTCACCAATAATTTTCCAATCGGTTCCATATTTTGAATCCAAGATTTTACCCTCTACGCTATTCATCTTCATTATTCTATAAATCACTGTACAGTTACTCTACATGTAACGTCCTAAATTACTTTTAAAAAATTATTTAACGTTAAGACTAATTAAGTATTTTTGCCATTTATGTATAATGTATGACTTGGACTTAAATTGCAATAAGATTGTGGGCTTTTGGCTAGGCGAATACTTTAGAAGTTTGAGGGACTAAAGTGATAATTATTAGGGTCATTAGAAGAGTTAGAAAAAAAAAAATCCTACCAAAAGTGAGGAAGGTTCTAAATAAACTAGGTTTTCAGTAATCTAGCTTGAAGCGTGAATCTAG
Organism: Gnaphalium uliginosum; assembly: GCA_963930675.1. NCBI lineage: Eukaryota > Viridiplantae > Streptophyta > Magnoliopsida > Asterales > Asteraceae > Gnaphalium > Gnaphalium uliginosum. The sequence continues at coordinate 55,090,066 of OZ005680.1, read as the reverse complement.
CTCAAAATTTGTTTAGCTTTTCGTGGCGATTAAGATACTTAAATCTCAGAATCCTTGGCGCAGCAGTTGAAGCATAATTCAGGTATCAAATAAGTTTCTGATTGATGATTAGTTCTTATTGTTTTATTAGAGCGGTCATTTAGATACGGCTTCGATGTTAAAGTTAGTCAATTTTTTTGCTAGATCCTATACGTGAGACATTATGAATACAAAATGCTAATAATTATTGGAATTGGTCGTCTACATATTGAGTCTCGTTAATTCATTAAAGAAAAAGATGTAAAGAATCTGTGAATTGGAATTGTGAGTATGGCGATGATACATGGTGGAGTGGGGTTAAAAATAGAGTAGAGTTAAAAGTACCTGTACTGGTACATACGCAAAAACAAAATAAAAACCCACTGGCTGCACTCCTCGAAGTAGCAGTAATGGTACTAATTGAGAGTGATCATATGTTTATTTAATTAGGTGATATGTGATAGTGGGACGGTGGTATTAAATATAAACACAAATCTCATCCATATTGACTAAATAACATGATCTGCAAATCGACAACTATGTTAGTATTTAACTAAAACATACTTCATGTAGTTGTAGAAAGGTATAGATTAAATAATAGTTTAGTATAATCAATCAAATGTTAATAGAAATTTATATTATTAGTAGAGAACTAGTTACTTAGTTGTAAGGATTAAGAATCTCTAGCATGTTACGAACTTATAATTAAGTTTGGGTGAGAAGTGTCTAATGCACCATCTCATGTTTCAATTATAAATTAAGATTGCTGTTTTCGATGGTAGTGTTGTATTAATTATGCTTGTAGGTGACAATTAGTTGTCGGGACTCTAGTTGAACTGATTGGGTGTCAACGGATCAAGAGGTAAGATAATGTTTGCGAAAAACTGAGTGCACAATCAAAACCTATAAACTTTTTATTAATACTCAATTGTTTAAAGTGAAGAATTAAATTAACAAATTCAACCAAGTCAATGCACTCGGGTTACTTGGGGAGTTGTTTACTATTGTATGCGGGTCGGGTTGATTATGAGTAATTCGTTAATACCCGATTATTGTTCTTATTTGCATGACTTGGGATGAGTTTGGTTATGTTGGTTTGTTAATGTTGCTATTGTTGTTGCCATGTTGATTACGTGTTGCCTCAGAGTTAGTACACTAGTACCTTTGCATGATGCTTAGGACACACGCACGACGTAGGGGCCCTAAATGTGACGATTATGATGAGAATGAATTAATTTAATTACTTAAATTACATGAGTTCGTAGAGATATCTCGAATGATGGCCCGAAAGGGTCTCATAGTGGCTTACCGTGAGGGAGTCACGCAATAGACGACGACGGGCGAATGATAAATTGTAGACACATTCATTTGCCAATGACGATGCTGGTGTCCGTAGGGTGACTTAGTTATTCCTACCCACCGGAGCGATACACGAAGGTTAGCTACCTACGTATAGTATCGACTCGTGGAATGTGTGTATCCTTATGATATCTCATTCCCTAACGACGCTTGTGGACTGTATTTCCCGTACCTTCCACTATGTCGGGATTAGTAGGTTTCCCCCACTTAATCCTCTGAGACTTCAGGTTCACCCCTTTAGTTCTTGGTTGATCGTGGACTAACCCTTGCCGAATTGACGGATATGATGAAAAGTCGATAAGATGATAAACGATAAGATAAGTGTTGAATGACGAGTTGTAGGCACAACTTTAGGACTTTTACTTGAGTTCTTGCTATGCTATTTATTAATAACGTTTGCCATGCTATTTATTTATGTTGATTATTCATGGATGACTGAGTTGAATATTGAGATAAAGTCGTTTTGTTGAATAATGATTTTTATTAGTGTTTTGACATTATAACCCATTATGCTTACTCAGCTTTAACAGCTGACACTTGTTCTCTACTTGTGGATTGTGCATTCGCAGGTTAGGTAACTGTGAGGACTGTGACGAGTGAGGCGGGTAGTCGGGCTTGTTCCAAATATTAGGGCTTAGCTCGTTAATGAACTCTTTTATTTAGTTTGATTTAGTTAGACTCCTATTACAGGTTTCATTTATAATGTGCTTGAGGTGACAAAGTAACACCGCTGACGTTTTGGTTTGAACTATGTTTGGTTTGTTTAATTATTGACGGGACGTTTTCCGCGTTACTCTGCTATTTATATAAAAGTTTTTGAAAACCCATTTTTTAAAAATTGAGGGTGTTACAAGTTGGTATCAAAGCATCAGTTTAAGTGAACTAGGTATTAAGTTAGGTGCCTAGACTTAAACTTTAAATGCTAAAATACGAAAAAAATAGATGATTAAGTTGATGTAGTGACCCCTATATATTAGGATTAATGGGTTGGGTGTGAGTGAGGTATTTTAGTTCGGGCCTATAAATGTTACTTGTGTATTATACAATTAACTGGCTATTATATACTACTCCTTCGTTCTAGATGAGTACTGATTTTATTCTTATTTACCATGTAGAACGATGGCATCCACACGACGTGTTGCTGAAACAAACATGGTTGATGGCACGACTTCCACTTTCTCAAGTGTATAACCGACATACTCATCCGAATCGATCGGTACTAAATGTTGAAGAACCAGTGATTCAGTCGGCCGATCAAGATAACGACTCGGAAAAAGAGGCTTTGAGAAGAAGGGTCATTGAGTTGGAGGATTTGGTTGCGCAAATCAACAGGGGGAACATGAATCATACTCACGGTGTAAGTTACAGGGAATTTTCTGAAGAAGCAACCGGTGACAGTCGAGGTGTAGAGGTCTATCATGAACCACCTCGGGAATGTGTGGTAATCCAACGTGACCCAGATCGCGCCTTCAAGGCGTTCTTAGGTTGCAAACCACCCGAATTCCGTAGTGGAAGTGGTCCTACTGAATGTTTGCGATGGTTGCGGGGAATGGAACGTGTTTTTGATGTGTGCAAGTGTTTAGAAGGGGAAAAGGTGAAGTTTGCAACTCACATGCTACAAGGTACGGCACAAGACTGGTGGGACACTCGTTCCACAACCTTAGGTGAAGCTGTGGTTAGGGCGATGACTTGGGAAACTTTTCAGCAAATCTTTATTGAGAATTATTGCACGAAACGAGTTCGCATTTAGATGGAAAAAGAATTTATCCATCTCAAAAAGGGGAATATGTCAATTAGCAAGTACTTTGAATTGTTTGTGGAAAAATTGAGGTTCGCAAGAAGACTGGCACTAGATGAGGAGACGTGTATCACTCAATATGTAGAGGGGTTGCCTTACGACTACCAAAATTCAGTTAGGAGAGCAACTACTCTTAATGGCGCTATTCAGGAAGCAAAAATTGTTGAAGATGATCTCAAGGTTAAAGCAGAAGAGGAGAGAAACAAGGGTGAGAAACACAAAACTGAAGGGTCATCTAGATCCTTTAAGAAATCAAAGAAGAGTCATCAGAGTAAGAAGCCAACTAGCGGTGGTACTGGTAAAGTGGATCAGAAGTGTGTGTCGTGTAATTCGTATCATACTGGTGAATGCTCTATGGCTACACAACGTTGTTTTAATTGTGGAAGGCTTGGGCATTTAGGTCGTGACTGCACAAATAAAGACCGGGTGTGCTTCAAATGTCAAGAACCGTGGCATATCAGTTCGGATTGCCCTAACAAAGGAAAGGATGTGGCAAAGAAGACTACTCAACCCAAAATAAAGAGTCGGGCATTTCAGATGACAGATGAAGAGGCTAGAGAGACCAACGACGTGGTGACAGGTACTTTCTTAATTAACTCTAAACCTGCTAGAGTCTTGTTTGATTCTGGTGCAAATCGTTCGTTTGTATCTTCTGTGTTTAGAAAACTACTTGATGTGCCTGTTAGTAAGCTAGATGTACCTGTTGAAGTTGAAATTGCTGACGGTAGCCTTGTAACTCTACATGATGTTTATGAGGGCTGCAATATTGAAATAGAAGGAATAACTTTTCCTTTACGACTACTACCTACCAAATTGGCAGGGTTTGATGTCGTTATTGGAATGGACTGGGTGGGAAGAAATAAAGCCGAAATTGTGTGTAGAGAGAAACTAGTTCGCCTCACTTCTCCAAGAGGTGAGCCAATAATTGTCCGAGGTGAAAGAAGAAAATGTGACTTGGGTATTATATCTTTCATGAAGGCATGTAACTATATCCGTCAAGGAAGTACACATTACTTAGCTTACGTGATTGATGTTAAGAAAGATAAGATGGCTCTTAATGATGTTGATGTGGTAAATGAATACCCCGATGTCTTTCCTGATGATTTGTCGGGACTCCTTCCCGACAGACAGGTTGAGTTCCAAATCGAGTTAGTGTCGGGTGCTACTCCTATAGCAAAGGCACCATATCGATTAGCTCCGATAGAAATGAAAGAGTTAATGGCTCAGTTGCAGGAATTACTCGACAAAGGGTTTATTAGACCGAGTTCCTCACCTTGGGGAACACCGGTTTTGTTCGTGAAGAAGAAGGACGGTTCGATGAGGATGTGCATCAACTACAGAGAGTTGAACAAGAAAACTGTGAAGAACAAATATCCTCTTCCTACAATTGATGATTTATTTGACCAGTTGCAAGGTTCATCTTGTTACTCAAAAATTGACTTGCGATCTGGTTACCATCAGCTGAACGTGAAAGATGAGGATGTGGCTAAGACAGCGTTTAGAACTCGATATAGTCATTACGAATTTCTTGTGATGCCATTCGGGTTGACTAATGCCCCTACTGCTTTCATGGATTTGACGAACCGGGTTTGTCGCCCATTCTTGGACCAGTTCGTTATAGTGTTCATTGACGACATACTCATTTATTCAAAATCTAAAGAAGAGCATAGAAAGCATCTAAGGCAAGTGTTGGAAGTACTGAGAAATGAAAAGTTGTATCCCAAATTCTCTAAATGTGAGTTTTGGTTACGAGAGGTTCAGTTTCTTGGTCATGTGATTAATCAAGAAGGTATTAAAGTTGACCCTGCAAAGATTGAAGCTGTTACAAAGTGGGAGTCACCTAAGACTCCTACTGAGATTAAGAGTTTCTTAGGTTTGACTGGTTATTACCGACGGTTCATTCAGGATTTCTCCCGAATCGCTGAACCAATGACGCGGCTAACTAAAAGGGGAGTTGAATTCATATGGACTGACTTGCAGGAAAAAACTTTTCAGAGTTTGAAGAGTAAATTGTGTGAAGCTCCCATACTCGCATTACCTAAAGGCAACGATGATTTCGTGGTATATAGTGATGCTTCCATCACGGGTCTGGGATGTGTGTTGATGCAGAGAGAGAAAGTGATTGCCTATGCATCAAGGCAATTGAAACAACATGAGAAGAATTACCCGACTCATGACTTAGAGCTAGCAGCAGTTGTGTTTGCTCTCAAGTTATGGAGGCATTATTTATATGGTTCCAAGTGTACTCTCTTCACTGATCATAAGAGCCTATAGTATGTGTTTACACAAAAAGAGATGAACATGAGAAAGAGACGGTGGATGGAAATTCTCAAAGATTATGACTGCGAGATCAAGTACCATCCGGGAAAAGCTAATGTGGTTGCGGATGCTCTCAGCCGAAAAGAGCATGGCCCACGAGTTCGAGTGAATGCGAACAGCATCGAAGTGGTTTCTGGATTAATTGGTCGTATCAAAATAGCCCAAACAGAAGCCTTACTTGATGAAAATTTGAAAGATGAAGGTTTGAAAGGAAGCAAAGAACTATTGTAAGACGATAGTCGTGGTTTAAAAACATTTAAAGGAAGAGTTTGGGTACCAAAACGAGGTGGCAACCGAGAGTTACTACTTGAGGAAGTCCATAGGTCACGTTACTCGATTCATCCTGGAGTTACTAAAATGTTTCGTGATCTTAAACCTCTTTATTGGTAGCCGGGAATGAAAGTTGAAGTTGCAAACTATGTTGAGAAGTGTGTGACTTGTGCTCAAGTCAAAGCCGAACATCAAAAGCCGTATGAAAATTTGCAACAGTTAGAGATACCGGAATGGAAGTGGGACCACATTACCATGGATTTCGTGACCAAACTTCCAAAGACGCCTAAGGGTCATGACAAGATATGGGTAATTGTGGACAGATTGACGAAGAGTGCCCACTTTTTGGCGACTCGTGAGAACTTGCCCATGGATAAGTTGGCAAAACTCTATATAGACGAGGTGGTGTCGAGGCATGGAGTTCCTTTATCTATAGTCTCAGACCGTGATAGTCGATTTGCCTCTAAATTCTAGAGAAGTTTGCAACGAGAATTGGGCACGAAGGTGAATCTTAGCACTGCTTATCATCCTCAGACAGACGGGCAGAGTGAAAGAACAATACAGACACTTGAAGACATGCTCAGGGCTTGTGTTATTGAGTGCGGTGGTAGCTGGGATTCTCACTTACCCTTGATTGAATTTGCGTACAACAATAGTTACCACTCGAGTATCGATATGCCACCGTATGAAATGCTTTATGGAAGACGTTGTAGAACTCCTACTTGTTGGTTAGAAACAGGTGAAAAGCTGTTTGCGGGTCCTGAGATTGTTCAAATTACTGCAGACAAAGTTGCAATAGCTAAAGAGAAACTCAAGATTGCTAGAGATCGACAAAAGAAGTACGCATACAAGAAAAGAAGACCCATTGATTTTGAAGAAGGTGATATGGTGATGCTTAAAGTATCGCCATGGAAGGGAATCATTCGTTTTGGTAAACGCGGGAAACTTAGCCCTCGTTTTATTGGACCATTCAAGATAACTAAAAGGGTCAATGAGCAAGCGTATCAGTTGGATTTGCCAGCAGAGCTTGATGGCATCCACAACACTTTTCATGTATGCTACTTGAGAAAGTGTTTGGCTGAAGAAGAAAGTGTGATACCATTGTCCGAGTTACGGGTCGACCCAAAGAAGCGGTTAGTTGAAGAACCCGTGGAGATCTTGGACTGCATGAGAAAGAAGCTGAGAAAGAAAATGATCGATTTAGTGTTGATCAAGTGAAAGCATAGTCAAGGCTCAAATTTGACTTGGGAGACCGAGAAGGACATGAAAGAAAGATATCCTCACCTGTTTGACAAAGAGCCGATTATGAGGACAGAATCTTCTTAAGGTGGTGAGATTTGTAACGTCCTAAATTACTTTTAAAAAATTATTTAACGTTAAGACTAATTAAGTATTTTTGCCTTTTATGTATAATGTATGACTTCGACTTAAATTGCAATAAGATTGTGGGCTTTTGGCTAGGCGAATACTTTAAAAGCTTGAGGGACTAAAGTGATAATTATTAGGGTCATTAGAAGAGTTAGAAAAAAAAAAACCCTAACTTCACATTTGTTCCTGCGTATTTTGAGAGCCAAAAGTGAGGAAGGTTCTAAATAGACTAGGTTTTCAGTGATCTAGCTTGAAGCGTGAATCTAGCTCAAAATTTGTTTAGCTTTTCGTGGCGATTAAGATACTTAAATCTCAGAATCCTTGGCGCAGCAGTTGAAGCATAATTCATGTATCAAATAAGTTTCTGATTGATGATTAGTTCTTATTGTTTTTTTAGAGCGGTCATTTAGATACGGTCATTTAGATACGGCTTCGATGTTAAAGTTAGTCAATTTTTTTGCTAGATCCTATACGTGAGACATTATGAATACAAAATGCTAATAATTATTGGAATTGGTCGTCTACATATTGAGTCTTGTTAATTCATTAAAGAAAAAGATGTAAAGAATCCGTGAATTGGAATTGTGAGTATGGCGATGATACATGGTGGAGTGGGGTTAAAAATAGAATAGAGTTAAAAGTACCTCTACCGGTACATACGCAAAAACAAAATAAAAACCCACTGGCTGTACTCCTCAAAGTAGCAGTAATGGTACTAATTGAGAGTGATCATATGTTTATTTACATAGGTGATATGTGATAGTGGGACGGTGGTATTGAATCTAAAAACAAATCTCATCCATATTGACTAAATAACATGATCTGCAAATCGACAACTATGTTAGTATTTAACTAAAACATACCTCATGTAGTTGTAGAAAGGTATAGATTAAATAGTAGTTTAGGATAATCAATCAAATGTTAATAGAAATTTATATTATTAGTAGAGAACTAGTTACTTAGTTGTAAGGATTAAGAATCTCTAGCATGTTACGAACTTATAATTAAGTTTGGGTGAGAAGTGTCTAATGCACCATCTCATGTTTCAATTATAAATTAAGATTGCTGTTTTTGATGGTAGTGTTGTTTAATTATGCTTGTAGGTGACAACTAGTTGTCGGGATTCGAGTTGAACTGATTGGGTGTCAACAGATCAAGAGCTAAGATAATGTTTGCGAAAAACCGAGTGCACAATCAAAACCTATAAACTTTTTATTAATACTCAATTGTTTAAAGTGAAGAATTAAATTAACAAATTTAACCAAGTCAATGCACTCGGGTTACTTGGGGAGTTGTTTACTATTGTATGCGGATCGGGTTGATTATGGATAATTCGTTAATACCCGATTATTGTTCTTATTTGCATGACTTGGGATGAGTTTGGTTATGTTGGTTTGTTAATGTTGCTATTGTTGTTGCCATGTTGATTATGTGTTGCCTTAGAGTTAGTACACTAGTACCTTTGCATGATGTTTAGGACACACACACGACGTAGGGGCCCTAAATGTGACGATTATGATGAGAAAGATGAATTAATTTAATTACTTAAATTACATGAGTTTGTAGAGATATCTCGAATGATGGCCCGAAAGGGTCTCATAGTGGATTACCGTGAGGGAGTCACACAATAGACGACGACGGGCGAATGATAAATTCTAGACACATTCATTTGCCAATGACGATGCTGGTGTCCGTAGGGTGACTTAGTTACTCCTACCCACCGGAGCGATACACGAAGGTTAGCTACCTACGTATAGTATCGACTCGTGGAATGTGTGTATCCTTATGATATCTCATTCCCTAACGACGCTTGTGGACTGTATTTCCCGTACCTTCCACTATGTCGGGATTAGTAGGTTTCCCCCACTTAATCCTCTGAGACTTCAGGTTCATCCCTTTAGTTCTTGGTTGATTGTGGACTAACCCTAGCCGAATTGACGGATATGATGAAAAGTCGATAAGATGATAAGATGATAAGATGAGTGTTGAATGACGAGTTGTAGGCACAGCTTTAGGACTTTTACTTGAGTTCTTGCTATGCTATTTATTAATAACGTTTGCCATGCTATTTATTTATGTTGATTATTCATGCATGACTGAGTTGAATATTGAGATAAAGTCGTTTTGTTGAATAATGATTTTTATTAGTGTTTTGACATTATAACCCATTATGCTTACTCAGCTTTAACAGCTGACACTTGTTCTCTACTTGTGGATTGTGCATTCGCAGGTTAGGTAACTGTGAGGACTGTGACGAGTGAGGCGGGTAGTCGGGCTTGTTCCAAATATTAGGGCTTAGCTCGTTAATGAACTCTTTTATTTAGTTTGATTTAGTTAGACTCCTATTACAGGTTTCATTTATAATGTGCTTGAGGTGACAAAGTAACACCGCTGACGTTTTGGTTTGAACTATGTTTGGTTTGTTTAATTATTGACGGGACGTTTTCCGCGTTACTCTGCTATTTATATAAAAGTTTTTGAAAACCCATTTTTTAAAAATTGAGGGTGTTACACTATATAATTTCTTGTCTGCAATGATCTCACCGATAACAAAAAAAATATCCTAAATTAATTCCACCATTCAATCGAATCATTACTCATTGGTCTGTTTTCTACTATTTTCCTTTTCACTTGAAATAATCACTATGTATAATTCCTACACCCATACACTAATCATATATTTCAACTTAATTATCTATCATCCCCATGCCCGGTGAACAAGAGTTTACTCCGTTGAACCTGATTACCGATCAAAGGGACGATTGGAAGGTTAGAGTGAAGGTGTTTTTGGTTTGGAAACAAATCTACGCATACAATCCATCCACAATCGCTTCAATGGAAACCATCCTTATGGATCAACAGGTCTTTAATTTCGATTCTAAATCTGCTTATTACTATTCAATACATGTTACTGCTTTATTTATAGTATTGGTGTTCTCTTGGAGGTTGCTTTTGGTTATCATCAAATACTCTATGAACCCATGTAATCAACCATCAATATCTCTTTTATATTACAATTGTATATTAACTTTCACTAAACTTTATGAAACATGTATTGAATAGAATTGAAAAGTATCTAATTCCAATTCCGGTGGCTGGTGTTGTTTTGGAATAATCCATCCAAAGATTTGATCCAGTCTATTGGATATTATAGAGCAGAAACATGTATTTTGTACGGTTGCTCATGTATCGAACATAAATTGTTGTTGCTTATTAACTACTTATAAAGTGCTTATCAATAATTTTGTACAGTTGGTCAATAGGTCTATTTGTGTTACACGTCATATATATCACAATGCCCATCATACCAGACCATGACTCCAAATCAAAGGACACCGTTGTCGTGTATCACCAATAATGGTTAGTGAATGAAGATTATTTTGTCGAAAGTACCAAAATATTCAACACTTACACAATCATTCTTGTGTAATTTACCAACATGAGCAAATCATGCTGATGTGAATCAGAGCTTTCGCCAATCTATCCATAAACCTTTAACTGCAACATTATCACATCCCTTAAGTGTTGAAGTTACTCCTTCAAATCTCTTGTGTACCAGCCCGTCTGTCAATACTATTTCAGGTTCGTCTGGCAGCCCATTACATATTATGCATATTAAAAATAACGATTTCGTGATTTTTATAGTTTACATATTGTAACAGTGTTATCTTACTGTCACAATACAGCAAACCAACACATGGTTCATCCTCATTGCGTTGTAATGGTAGTAACCATTTGTTTGAACAAATTATATTTACAACGCTTTTTCATGTGCTTAATCTCAGACAACCTCAGTTGTTATTAAAATTATTATAGTTACCATTATTGCCAACCTCACTTTAACTTGCTTTCTTTCCATAAGATTCAGTACAACACCATAATTCAACGACAATGACTGTAAATACTGGTAAACAAACAGCACATCAACACATAACCAAAATGCACAAGATAGATTGAAAGGAATTTCTTGTGGTATGTTTTTTTTCATATATACTTACATTTTAATGACAATTACTTTATTATTTATGTACACGTACATCATGTTTTGTGAATATACGTTTGTTTGTGGAGAAATTATGTTATGTTACTTAATATTTATGAATTTATGCAGACTATATTGATATAGGTGATCCGATATACGTTTGCAATGCATGTAAAGCTAGACTGTGGAAGGCCGAAGCTATGAGGGGTAACAAAAATTTCCTTAAAAAAGTATATTTGTTATGCTGTTTAAGTGGAAAGGTTGAGCTCCCTGGATTGAAACAACCACCTCGGTTACTGATGGAACTATTATGTGGTCAATCTGAAAGTAGCAAAAGATTCATGGACAATGTTAGGAAGTACAACATGATGTTCAGTTTCACCTCAATGGGAGGTAAAATTGATCACGAGATAAATAACGGCCGTGGTCCCTATGTGTATAGAATGCACAGACAGAATCACCATCTTGCCGGCAGCCTTGTCCCTGAAGAGGGAGAAGATTTGAAGTTTTCCAAGCTATATATATGACACTATGAACGAAGTCGATAACCGTATAAATGCATACATGTAAGCTAGCTCTAAAATAAACGAATTTTAGTAATTTTATAGTAAAATTTAATAACGTGTTATATATGTTATGCACAGCTTATACTAATCGCTGATATTATCTTTATGTTTTATTAAAAATATTTGCTTCTGATCAGTTCACGCCAAGACAAGGCCACATCCAAACAAATAGAAGAAGATAAAGTCGCTAGAAGATAAAGTCGCTGTCAATGAATTGAGGGGACTTCTTGATTCTGTAAATCCATTGGTACAACAGTATTGTATGGTAAGAGATAGGTACGACAAGGATGACAAAGAGCCTATAAGGCTTAAACTACCTGGGTACTAGCGACAAGGATAGACGCACATATAACCTACCTACTACCCACGAGGTTGCAACATTGATAATTGGAGATATAGATGGGTTTTCCGATAAAAGAGATATTATTTTGGAAAAACAATCCAGGAAATTAAAGCGTATAAGCGAGCTACATCCTCGGTATCTTGCTCTTCAGTACCCATTGTTATTTCCGTAAGTGATCTATATGATGCTCATGATGTTGGAGATGTTGATGTGGCTGATATGGGAAATCGTGTAATGCTCCCATCATCATTTACCGGTGAAGCGAGGTATATGAAACAAAACTACGTTGACGCAAGTGCTGAGATTTGTAGAGTCAGAGGAACTAAATCCTGAAGACAGACCAGAGATGCTAACTAGGGTATTTAAGTCAAAGTTAGATTATCTAATATCTAAATTGAAGGATGAAAAAGTCATGGGTAGCATTTTAGGAGGTAATTAAATCAAGTATATAGTATTTGTTGGCTTTATCACTTTCAAACATAACCTGGAAGAGTTTATAAAGTTAAAAAGTAACTTATATTCGCTTGCAGTTGTTTAAAAAGTAAATCACCTTCATATCTGCGTGGAAATGAAGCAATGATCTGTTCAATCGAGCCTAACATATTTAGATTAGTAGACATTGATCGATGGCTTTACGGAGACTTATGGATTATATTACCTCAACATTGGTTCTTTGCCCGACATCCACGTCGTAGTCTTAATCAAGGTCAATCTCTAACAAGAGTACAAGACAATGAAGCTCTTCAAAAATTGTTTTCACTTTGTGACGGTCCGTGCGTAATAGATATTTTCTAGGTTAACCGTCCCGACATATCAAGAATACCACCACCACCCTAAGCCGTCACTAGATTATGTTTTGGTCTTTACTATATGCATTACTCATGTCATTTTGATCAAGTTTACATTGCATTTTTTTAATATATTCATCTAAGTTTATTTTATATATAAGTACCATTTTGAATGTTATACATTGTTAATAAACATATATATAATAATTCAATAAATAAACCTCAATGTAGTCACATACGGGTCTATAAAGGTATTCAATTTAGTTAAACAATGATTACATATTTTTTCGTTATATTATATATCAGCCCGCAAATTTTACGGGTTATAAACTAGTAAATATAATTACATTATTTCAATCAATATTAATGAAATAAAACGATATCCTTTAATATCATGAGGTCTGCCAGCACAATTGATAGATGCTTAAAAGTATTCAACTAATAATCAAACTTATAAATAAATAGAGTAATAGAAGTTAAGCTATACATCGCATGCACAAATATCAAGCTTAAGCATATAATCGGGATTTTATTCGTCATCTTAAACCTTAGTAGGTTCTATTAAGCTTAATGCTTATGGTTCATAGTATATGTACACGATCATTATGATTTCATATCAATAACCGACCATCAATTAATCAAATATGTATTTACCATAAAAAGCATAAGTCAAATAGATTTATTGAAAGGCAAATTCGGTTAAAAATATTTTCTTCAAAATAAGCTAAAACATATCTCATATCTGTTTCAAGTACGTGCCATTAACAATTAAATATATCAAACTCTACCAACCCACTACAAAGACACGATTTGAGATTGTATTACAAAGAAAAATTTCTGAAAGTCTTATTAGTGGCTGGTGAATTTCTACGATAATTAACACTATAATCAAGCTATAAATCCAGAGTTTTCACTACTAATTTAATGTAGGTATAATTATCAAAAATGAATATATTGCTTGTGTACCGGTTGCTATATTAGCAATGAATTACTAACTTTATTAAAAGTTCTTATAAATAAAATATATTTTTTACAAATCAAAAACATGTGTGTGATTGAATCCACAAAACCATATGCATAGATAATAATTATACTTTGCTTTTGCTTGAGTTTTTAATAACAACTAGAAGAAATTCAGGGATTATCTTTAAGCATATTCAAATTATGTAAAAAGCATATATAATTATGATACATAGGGCAAAACACATAGAAGCATAGATTATGCATTGTAACAAGAATGTACAATTTATTAATTTACAGTGATAAAAAATTTATCATTAACATCAATCTATTTGAAAATAATAAACAAATTTACTCCAATGAAAATCGATCTTCATGTTTATGAAGTTTTTGATTCAATTTGATTCAATTTGATTTCGGTTAAGAGACGATTCAATTTGTTTTATAGTTGAACGATTGACTTCTCATAGTTGAGAGTATATATTATATTCTTTTGATTCAATATCTTTATGAATATGAATTTTGGACTTCAATTGACCTAGACCTTGTGTGGTTATGATTTCACAGTTTGCAAAACAATTATAAACACGCAGAAAAAAGAAAGTGATAAAGTGTAGTTATGATGCCCTTAGGAATCACCAAATATCGATCATAACGTTCGGGACTTATTATGGATTCATGACTCTTTTCTATGAATGTAAAATGACAAGAATACCCTCAAGAGTCAAGATGATTAATAAAAAAATTAGTTCGTTAAATTGTAAACTATTTAGTCTATCAAAAGGAAATCACAATTTAGTATTTAGTTTCATTATTTGTCTTTAATTTAATTTATATTTAATAAAGCAACGATAATGCTTAATGATTTATGAGCATCTTAGTAGCCAACGAACAATTAATAAAACATGGAGTACCTAAAATAACAAAAATATACAAGTCAATAAAAATTTTTGTATATAAAAATCATCTTATAATATATTTATATGTAAGTAAGCTATCAACAACCTTCACATAACAAAACTTCAACAAATCGAATTACTATAACAATATGTCATTCATCAATACCGAAACGGCCTACATATACTGATAATTGATCTCGAAAAACACCAAATAATGTAATGCATTGTACTCCCATTGCATTGTAAACACATGATTAAAAAATCAATATAACTAACAATATCCTATATAAATAAGACTACAAATGTGGTGTACAAATATATATTTCAACTTAATCGCTTATATGTCACACCCCCGAATTTTGTACAGCGGAAGCGGTTCGGGTCGAGGCGTGACTAATCAAGTAATCACAACACAAAGGTAAAAGCGAACGACTCTATATGAGACGTTTATAAAATAGTACAAAGTAGTTACATTGAAATACTTTAAAAGTTTACATTAGCCTCGAGTTCGCGAAATAATATCCTGAAGATTCTAGTACATAACGAAATATTTCAAAAATAATATATGAACATCTTCATATACGTATAATGCATGCGACTCGATGTAGCTAGCAATCCTGTGGGCAATCCTACTGTTGCTGAGTACCTGAGAATACAAAGCTAAAGAGTCAACCAAAAGGTTGGTGAATCTCACAGGTTTAACAGTAAAAACATAGTTATGAAACACAAGATTTATCCGTGATTTGCAATCAAGCAAATAAAGTAAACAAAGATAATGTTTCCGAAATTGCCATGAGCCCACGGTTCGAAGCCTAACCCGTTTTGTGCCTCCCGGAGGTGTCTAATCCGAAACACCTTTATGACAAATACTAGAGTGCCCGTTTTTAACTTGGTTATAGCTAGTAACCCGGACGGGGGTGTCATTCCCATAATAGATCTATTCTCCAGCACTCGCGCCTTCGCAGTTAACGAACCATATGTGTTGAGGACTTTTAATGGATTAAAAACAACTCATACAATCTTGTAAAAATAATCGAGTACTTGTGTTCATGAAAAACAGTTAAGCATTTGTATCTCACCCCAAAGTATATAAAACAGTAAAAGTAAAAGTGGGGCTGTAAGACTCACCTTGGGTTTAGCATGCAAATAACAAATAGCGGGTGTCTGTGTCCCGTAATGCAACCTTCTAGTGCCCTAAACGCATAAGGTTGTGTGTAAGTGGGTGTTAATGTCCACTTATATATAATACGCGTAAGTGGGGTGTTAATGTCCACCTATGCTAGTTCACTCAACTAGAAATGTCCAATTGCTCAGTTATCGATTGTGCTTAGAAAATATGTACGGGTCATTGGTGATAATTTTGTGAAAACACAGGTTTGATTAATTTTGTTACGCATATTTCTACTTTTTAGTTATAGGTAATTGATCAGTGTGGCAAGGGGCGAAACCCATTAATGACGGGGGTCCGGGGGCAGCGCCCCTGGTAGCGGGGTCCAAGAGGTGGCAACCCCTAGCAGGGTCCAAGGGGCAGAGCCCCTGTCTGGGGTCGAGCTGCCAGGTCAGCTTGGAAAATTTTTATTTATGCTTATATTGCTTTAACAAAAAACGAATAGATTCTGCGTTTTTAGCGACACTGGGTTAGTGTCGCTATATGCGACACTAAGGGTTTATGCGACACAAAGTCTTGTGTCGCTAATGTGACGTTTCGGGTGTATAGCGACACAAAAGCTTGTGTCGCTAATGTGACGATTCGGGTGTTATGGCGACACAAGGGCTTGTGTCGCTAATATGTCGATCGGGTGCTATAGCGACACAAAGGCTTGTGTCGCTAATGTGACGGTTCGGGTGCTATAGCGACACAAAAGCTTGTATCGCTAATATGACGATTCATGTGCTATAGCGACACAAGAGCTTGCGTCGCTAATGTGACGATTCGGGTGCTATAGCGACACAAAGGCTTGTGTCGCAGACTACTGGGCTTCTGGACACAGAGGTCTGAAACAGATCAGTTTTGTGCATTTTATTTCGGGTTCCAAATGTTCGAATAAAAATTCAAGAAAAATTTATGTTGTTCCTTAGTATGTTAGCTCCTTAAAATAATTTTTCCAGAATTTTTAGGTAATCCTAAGTACTTTTAAAAATTCTGTTTGTTCCCTAAGGTCAGAAAGTGACCAATCCGGACACATGCAACAAGATCGGATTTCTGGGCAAAATCTACACATTTCCAGAAAAAGTCATCTAAAAGACATTTGTACCTAACAAATTTTGTGAACTTTTTGCGGTAATTTCAAGTCATTTGGAGGTGTATATCTCGAGTTATGATTAAAACAAGGAAGGTGAAATTTCTGTCTTTTTCGACAGCCCGGATACATGTTTTTATAAAATTCATTTCGGGTATCAAAGGGCTCCAAAAATTATGAAACCACTTGGAAATGAAAGCTAACTTCTTAAACTTAATTTTTGCTTTTTGAATCGTCCATTTTGGTCAAGTTTTGAGGGAGAAACAGCCTCTCAAAGTCGAGCTACTTTTCTGCCCGGAAATGCATGTGTTGTTCTTGAACATTTTAAGCCATGAAAAACGTTTTTATGTTATATTTTGGACATTTTCTTGTTAAGTGAACTTTATAACATTTTCATGGAAGTGTTTTAGAAGGGTTTTTAAGTTCTTACAAAGAGGAGGATGAAAGCACAAAGAAGTGGACGTTGAGAGCTCGTTTTCTTGTGTTTTCGGCTTGATTTCTTCTTGAAAGTATGGTGAATGATGATGGTGGTGATGGTGGCCGGATTTTTGGTGGTGGTGGTGTTAAAATGGCATATTTTTCTTGAGAGAGAGAGAGAGAGAGTAGAGAGAAAATGGGGTTTAGTGTGTGTTTTGTTTAGTGTAAAATGAGAGAAATGGAGGAGGTTGGGGTATATATGCATGGGCTAAGCCCATGGCTTTGGGCTGGTTTTTGGGCCGATTTTTGGGCCTCATGGATCGGCCTTGGGCTCAGTTGGGGCAGCCCAATTGGAGCCTTGGGCTTGTACAATAGTTTCTGAAGCCCGTTTTACGTTATTCGTTTTAAATCGCCTAACGTTTCTTTGAGTTGTTTTTAACTAACAATTTGGATTGGGTTATTTTCGATTGAAGTATAATTAAAATACTTTATTTTGAGTTAGTAAAATATTTATCGACCTTTGTTTGGTTGCCGAATTCGATTCGCAATTTTCGTTTTGTTTGTTACGTTTTATTCATAACGTCTAGTTTTTCGCGTATTATTATTCAATAATAATAATATAGGATAAATAATTACTATTTAATTCATAAAATAGGTTTACATTATTTATGAAAAATTTTCACCAAAGCCGTATATTGTGTCGGACTCCGTCCGATCGTTTTGCGCAATTATAGATAAACACATAATCACGCAAGTGTATATTCAAATTTATTGGTAATTACCGATATTTAGCCTAATACAAACTAAATACAAGAAATTAGGGTTTCTAGTTAGGTTTAACAATTAACCTAAAGTGTCGGGTGTCACATTATACTTGCAACATTCTATTATTTCTTCAAACTATTAAATTGGTTATGTCTTATAATTAGATTTCTTACAATTCAATGTATTTTGACTTACATTAAATGCTTACCGCTAAACATTTACTTTCTACACCCTCGATTTCGTATTTTAGTTCCAGACAATATTGCATATCCCTTAACTAATAAAAAGGTTCTAAATTACCATATAATGGTTCTATCGATATTTATCAATAACAATTACAAATTCATAAAGCCGTGTGTATACACGGATTTTCGGACTAGTATATATATATATATATATATGCTTTGATTCATATTTGTGAGCATTTTCAGGTGAAAAGATGCAAGTCGAAACATTTTAGATTAATCTCAATGTTTCTAATTACGAATATGTTGATTTAAGTTTTTTTAATTAATTTTATTTGTTTATTGTTTATTTCCTTTGCAGGCGTATATATGTTAATTTCGAGAAGGGTAAATTAAAAAAAAAAAAACATCCATGTAATGTTAATTTCATAAAATCGTTATTTTTTTAAAATTTTTTTTTTACATTTATCATTTTTCAATGTATTTATGTTTATGCCATCGTGCATCGCACGGGCATAAAACCCAGTGTTAAATATACTGTTGAACTCATGTTTTTAAAGAATATTTCATAACACTTTCTCGTGTTATAGTTGCGGGACAAGTTTACAATCCACTATAACAACTAACATAAACACAATAAAAAATAAAATATAACCTGAAAGTGATATAATATAGACCCAAAAAGAGGCAAGTTCAATGAAGAATGACAAAAAAATAAAAAATGGAGGAATCAATAAAAATGCTCCATTTCAATTACCCATTTCCATTTTTTTAAAATCTAAATATCTCACAAACCGTATATCTATAAATTATAAAAATTACACCGTTGAAATCAGAGTTTTTTTTATCTTTAATTAAAGATCTCACATGACATACTTCCGACAAACTTTTTTTTTCCATTTTGTAATGGATATTTGAAATTCCTAAAACACTCACATGTGATTATATTTACAATCAAATTATACGATTTAAATAACTAGCTCTAATCACATGTGAATAATCAAATTTACAAATGATAAGTTTAAATCACATAATAATAATTTATTTGATAATTTAAAAAACCTACGGAGAAAAAATTAGTTGTAATCACAAGTGATTAATCATTAAATTAGTAATCACATGTGATTAATGTGTAAATAAATACGTATTTCAATAATTTTCTATAATTATACATGTAAATAAATATAAAGGTGATATCACATGTGAATTATCAGTTATTATCACATATTTCATTTATAAAACAAATTATTAAACCTCAAATCAATAATCACATGTGATTTTGGCCGTAAACGAATGCAATTTTTAAAATCTTATTTATATTTATTTATGTGAATGAATAATAAGTTGTAATAATGTGTGAGTTAACATCCACCATTGATGAATAGTCGTGTACCAATGTTATAATTACTCATAAATCACGTATGATTATAAAATAAAATCACATGTGATTATATAAGTCACATTTTCTATGACCCAACAAAAATGAAAAAAAAATAATTGTCCAAAGTATAGCTTGTTGGATCTCTAATCGAAAAGAAAAAGACGTTGATTTTGAATATGTAATTTTTATAATTTTTAGTCATGACATTTGTAAGATATTTGATTTTAAAGATACGAATCGAAATTGGGTTTTAAAGGAAATTGTGCAATTCTATCGGTTCTCTCATTCTTCATTTTTTAGCATTCTTCATTGAACTCACCCCGACTCAAGAATGAGCAACTTCAACGAGTCTTGCACGGGAAGAGATTCCATATCCTTAAAAGATGTTTACGCGATGGATTCGCTGCAAGCATTGTGTATAACAACCCCAGGATTAATGCAGACCCATGTTGCAATTCGTCAGCGAACAAATGCAACACAATGACAATTGCGGTAGCATAAACTCGAGTTTGGAAGCAACAAAAACACAACAACTAGCCCTCTTATGGTTTTTTTTTGTCAGTGTTATGTGTATTCTCCATATTTAAATGACTACCATTTGGCATCAATTTATAGAACAAAGATATGGAACATATAGTCAAAGATATAGATCATGAGATGAGATGGTGGTTGCAACCATAAATTGGCATCCAAAACCACCTCCTCGCCTATTTTCTTGGTTGACAAGTTCTGTCATTACACACACTAACACACTTGGATTGCGGCTATTTTATTAGCTTGTACCACTAGCTACTTAAGTTGCACAATTAATCACCATCTAGACCTCTTGTAAATTATGTTTTATATGTATAAAACTTACCAAACTCATTTAATTCCAACACCCAATACATGCTACATTCGAGATTTTCGTTGGTGCTCAACTACTTGTACTTTCATGTTTGAGTCCATCTTTGTATTGAATTGTTTCTGATTAACATGTTTACATGGAAGCAAATTTATGGTGAAAAAGATGGGGATTAGAATAAGCAATCGTTAAAGATTGAATGCAATATGTGCAAACCAAAATGCAAATACCATTTACTTTCTTTTGTTTCTCATCTACAGTCAAAGAAGCATATACTTGGTTAGGTAAATATAATCTCTTACAATAATCATATCGCTGTCTAATCCCATTGAATTGAATGTCGAATAAGTAATAAATGATCTTGTTCAAATTTAGCCATTGCTCATATGCTTGAAACGCAAGGGGGTCGAACTAAGAAAAGGTTGGTTTATCTCAAAATTTCTCGAGCTTGGTAATAACTTGCTATGTCAATTGATTTGAGGATTAAATCCTCCTTTTGTCCTAGACTGATGCCGTTATTCCACTCGCCGTCTTTAAGGAACCAAACCCAAAAAGAGAACTCGAATAATATAATCATAGCCTTCCTCAAAGGATTGAGAGATCTATCGACGTACTGCTCATGACCAGAAGATAGAGTAGGGCACGGTTTCACAACAAAGTGTTTGTTTTGACTTTCGAGGCAAACGACTTGGAAATTGAAATGAGTAGCACTAAACGTGGCAATTCTTTACACGACCTGAAACAAAAGATGAAATGAAAATAAATGGGTAGGGTTGAATTCCTCAACCCGCCAAACCGGTTTTTCTATTTATTTATTATTTTCAGGCCGGGTTAGGGTTTGGGTAAATGGGTCGACCCAATAACCTAAAATAATTTCTGCAGTTCTTTCTTTCTTATGAAATTAACATATACCAAATTTGACCACCAACGCAACCCGAATGGCCACCCCTGCGTTATTTATATTGTCATCGACATACAATAAATAAACTATAAGAGCATACACACAAGTCACAAGGAGAATTTATAATTACTTGGATCGCTGAAATACATCGCAACATATATAAATTCGGAAAGTGCAGTGAAAACTAATTATTTAAAAAAAACACATACAATCAGTTGACATCTAAAAGAATAAGCATCTAACAGATACCTGCAGTGTTTACAGTTAATTAATCATAGAATAATACTATATTTAATTTAACTTAATCTTATAATAAGATGAATTAGCATCATTATGCAATAAGCGATCAAGGCACACATAGGTGCAGATGCATGTATGCAGATTAACAAGATCCTTAATGAGGTCACAAAAGCTGAAACAAATTCATAAAAAATGTAAACAACTTCTGATCATCATAGTGCAAAAAAGATCATAAATAATTAGTGAACCGACACTGACGAGGTTTCATAAGACCAAGTTTCTGGCAGCAGCATCAATCATATATACTGGAAAATCTGAATGAAGTGACCAACTATTGAGTCATACAAATATTCAAGTTTCTTCTTCATGTCTGCTCTCACATCGGTTTCTGCTAGCTTATTTTTTTCAAGCCACTGCATTGCATACTCAACCAAATCATCCATCTTCCTCAAATCTTCCGGATTTAGCCTCTTCCTGAGGTTGTCAAGTTTCACTTTTCTTTTCACGACATAAACATATTCCTCCAATGTGTTATAGGCTTCGATTTTCTTTCTGTATTCTTGATCCTCAACTTTGTATTTCTTTGCATCTTTCAACCTCTTCTGAATTTCTTCCTTTGAAAGACTTCTCTTACGATCGGTAATTGTGATGTTATTCTTCTGACCAGTTGTCAATTCCTCAGCAGAAACTTTCAGAATACCATTGGCATCAATTTCAAACTGAAGCTTTGCATTTGTATCACCCCTAGGGGCTACAGGAATGTTTTGAAGATTAAATTTACCTAGATAAATGTTGTCTGTCACTTTACTTCTCTCTCCCTGATAAACCGCGATCAATATATTAGTTTGGTTGTCAAGAAATGTAGTCACCCTACGCTCTTTCATAACAGGTATGGGTGTGTTTTTCGCGATCATAACAGCCATGACGTCTCCTACTGCAAGATAACCAAGTGAAAGAGGGGTGACATCTGACAACATCAAATCTTGAACCATTTGATTGCCCTGGCAACTGATGTTTGCAGCCAAAACAGCTGCACCATACGCAACAGCCTCATCAGGATTTATTGTCTTGCACAGGTCCTTACCCTCAAAGAACTCCTGTAACATTTGTTGAACTTTTGGAATTCTTGTTGACCCATCAACAAGAACCACCTCATCCACCATGTTCTTTTCCCATTTTGCATCTTCAAGACACGTTTGTACAGTTCCCATACACTTGTTAAAGAAATCCATATTTAACTCCTCAAACTTAGCCCGGGTAATTTTTGATGAAAAATCAACACCATCATACAAGCATTCAACCTCTATGGAAGTACAAGTTGTTGAGGAGAGGATCCTCTTTGCGCTCTCACAAGCAACCCTCAACCTTGCCAATGCTCTTGGATTCATGCTAATATCTTTCCTTTCTTTCCTATTGAATTCTGCAATAAAGTATTCCACCATTCGATTATCAAAATCCTCCCCACCCAAATGAGTGTCACCACCAGCAGCCTTAACCTCAAACTTCCCTTCATTGATGGTAACAGCAGAGACGTCAAATGTACCACCACCCAAGTCAAATACAAGCACATTTGTTGCACCTCTGATGGAAGCTTTCTGGTCTAGCCCGTATGCCATAGCAGCTGCAGTAGGTTCATTCAACAAACGTAAAACATCAAGGCCAGCAACAGTAGCTGCATCTTTTGTAGGTTTTCGTTGTAAATCATCAAAATAAGCAGGAACAGTTATCACCGCAGTTTTCACATTGGTGTTAAGGTAGGCATTAGCTACCTTTTTCGTCTTGTAAAGAACTAAGGAAGAAATATCTTCCGCAACAAACTGCTTCTCAACACCCTTGTATGTGACTACAATCATAGGCTTACCATTTTTCCCTTGTACAATCTTAAAAGGCCAAACTTTCATGTCACTATGCACAGTGGCATCACCATACTTCCTTCCTATCAGTCGTTTCGCATCTAAAAATCACATGTTGTCCTTTGTTTCAAATTTAAGTCAAAGAGGATAATAAAAATCCTTTGTTTCAAATTTAAGTCAAAGAAGATAATAAAAAGAATTTCCTGATTTAACATGCGTCAAGGTTGCTGATACGAGTACTAATTAGTCAAAATTAATCAATTGGAATGTCAGGATTAGATTATTTCTAAAAGAGCTTATGCTTTTTATCCTACAATACAAGTTACCACGGGCTGTTTACCAATTTTTCCATCAAGTTCTATATGCATACATTTGAGTGTATGGAAATGGATGATTGTAAGGAGTAACGTGTGAATGAACTACGAGTATTGTTGTTTACTTCTTGTGTTGACTGAACTGTCTATATGGTATAAAATGACTATTTTACCCCTGTCTTAAATTAAAAATGTTTGGTATAACAGTAATAATTAGTTATACAACTTACTCACCATCAATAAGCAATCATTTAAGCCCAATTCGTGTTTGATTAAATTACAATGAACATTATTTGAGTTCTTACAATGAATGAACATTTATTTGAGTTCATTTTATAGAGGTGCGTGAAAACCATTTCAGCACTACAGAAGCATGTAAACACTAAATTGGAATTAAAATTATTATACTATTTAATCCTTCAATAACAAAGAAACAATAAAATTAAACTACTAGTATAATTTAAAATGTTAAAAAGCTTTTTTGAGTAAGCACATAAAGAAAGAAAAAAAAAACAATTTGAACACAGATGCAGGTAATTAAGTAGATTATAATAAGAATGTTATACCAAAAACCGTGTTGGCCGAATTCCTAGCGACTTGGTTTGTAGCTGCATCACCGATCAAACAGTCGGTATCAGTAAAAGCAATGCAAGAAGGGGTGGTCCTGTTGCCCTGTTCATTAGGGATAATTTCAATGCGATTATGCCAAACAGCAACAAATGAGAATGTTCTCCCTAAATCTATTCAGATAGCTGGTGCTTCACGTCTACCAGTAGTCATTATGTGGACAGAAAATCAAATAAAATCAAATGCAGGATATGATATGATGTCGCTAAAATATACGCACATACAAAAAAAAATAAAAAAAAAATAAGTGAGTGAGCGAGTGACATACATTAATGGCTAGGTTGTGGATTAGGTCATTTCATGCAAAAGAGGTGAAGGAATCGGGTTGAGGGTGATGCGTATGGAGCCAATGGATTCCAACTCGTGGGAGACCAGGTCTGCTTGTCGGCTCGTACAACACCATCTTTTTGCAAGGTCCTTATTTCTAAATTATCTTCTGTATCACGGAGTATTTCTTCCGGAATGTTTGGAATATAGAACACGATTCATTTTGAGTTGATCATCAAAAAATAAGAGTGGGTTCATGGGCACGGCCCATTAAACGTACGCAATGTACGTAAACATCTGGAACGTTCAATCAAGGGCCTTAACTCACTGTTAATTTTAAAAACCCTAAAACCCTAACTCGTTTTTTTCTCACTGTTAATTTTAAAAACCCTAAAACCCTAACTCGTTTTTTTTTTTCGAGACTTCAATTTCAGTGTATTTCAATTGATTCACTTCAATTTCTAAAACCTTCCGTCATTGTTATCAATCAAATGTGTATTCATTCAATTGATTTGCTTCAATTTCTGTGTATTCCATCAATAATCAATGTGTATTCGTTCAATTGATTCGTTTCAATTTATATGTATTACAGCAAACAATTGTGTGTTCGCTCGATTGATTCCTTCAATACACAAAGAGGTATTTTTTTAAATTTAGAAAATATAACTGTTAAGGAAATGTGTTTACTATAATTAAATAATGAGATTTGTGTATTCATTAATTTGTCAGATTATAATTCATATTATCTGAATGTAAATTTGAAAAAATATACATATTTATTGTTTAGCAAAAACATTTAACGAGATGTTGAGTATGATACAAATGGATTTACAGTAATTTGTAAAAATATATGTATTTATTGTGTATCAAAAATATTTAATGAGATGATGAGCATTATATAAATCCATTTGTAGTATTTTATGAAAATATATATGTTTATTGTGTATCAAAAGTATTTAATGAGATATTCAGCTTGATACAACTGGATTTGCAATATTTTGTGGAAAAAAATATGTGTTTGTTGTGTATCAAAAGCATTTAATAAGATGTTGAGCATTATATACATTGCATGTAGAAAAATAGAAATCGGTGATGAATGCAAGTCAAAAAAGGTGATGATAGTTGAAACAAAAAAGAAAACAATTGCACCCAAAAATAAAGTTGCAAATATAACATGGGATCATGTTTGAAGGAAATGACAACCCAATTTCATTAGGAAAATGCTGAGAAATTCATGTATTCGGAGTATTTTAACTCGTTTATAAAAAAAATGTTTCATTCTCCTGAATTGTTTTAATACATTTAGTTGACTATAGGGGATCATGTTTGAAGTATACAAGAAATATTGTGAATTATAATTGAGCATGGCTTTTCATATTGTACTAGTAAAACTCCGTAATATGAAATTTGTCTTATCTTGGTTATTTATTTGACATTTATTTTTATTTTCTTTAAAAGATGGGTCTTTAGTTTAATCTGGTGTATTTTTTTTTATTCTGATATAGTTTACAACTTTTATGAGTGCAATTGCTGTTGCAGATTGCATTGGAGAGAGCTCGAGTTGCAATTGTTACTGCAGATTGTGCACTGTGTAGCTTATGGGTTTTCCTTAACTCACTATATATATATTGCAATACTGTTTTCCTTAATCAGAAGGTTTGGACTATTTTTTATATCTATAAGTACATATCACTTATGGGTAAAAGATGTGAGATGGTTATTTTCTACCTAGAGATTTGAGGTAATTCTAGGCAGCTCGATGAGACGAGTTTCACAAGCATAAGATATTTGGTACACATCCCATGCGGGTTTTGAAATATGGAATCGTAGGGTGACATCACATCATGACATGTTGATGAAGGAAGATAGACATTTTGTTGACCATTAACATCATTCAGAAGAAGATCAATATCGATAAGAGTACGAGAAGTAGTGACACTATTTTTACAGTGTTCTGACAAAACACTATAGGCTGAAAAAGTGAAGGAGTAAAGGATGGTGTTCTGGATATTTTTGTTTTTATTTTTCATTTAAAAATTTAATTAATTAAATAAATTGAAACAAATAAATAACACAATAAATCAATTAAAAACTAAATATAAAACTTATTCATAAAATATTTAATTAATAAAAAACATTATTTAATACTTACAATTTTAATTCACAAAAAATAAAAAAATAATGGCCCATCTCAATAGGCTTGACCCATTAAATATTTAAACCCTACAATATTATCTGTACGCTGCATCTTCTTCTTCCTTTCGCGCACACACACAACAAACACTGCATATTTTATTTTGGAAACAAAAGAAATAAGAAAAAGAAAGTAAAAAAGAGAAGAACACGACGTTTTGGATGACGTTGTGCGAGAACGTTGCCCGGAACGCCATCGGAAACGCCGTTCCAGAGTGGGGGAACGTTGTCGCACCCCCAAATTATGATGCAGCGGAAGTCGGGTCGGGGCGCGACTAATCATGGATCATTACGCAAAGTTAAGGCAAACGACTCTATATGAGACGTTTTGAAAATAATACAAAGTAATTACATTAGTAATTCAATTGTTTACATTAAGATTTGAGTTCGCGAATAGTTCAAGAGATTCTATTACATGACCAATGTTACAAAATAGTAATGCAAGAAAATCTCCGATGTTTTTAAGCATGCGACTCGAGCTATCGTGTCCTGGGGTAGTCCTACTCCTGTTGTGAACCTGAGAATACATACTAAAACGGTCAACATAATGTTGGTGAGTTCATAGGTTTGAAACAGTTATCAAAAGTTGGTAATAATCACAAGATTTAATCAGTGTTGCACGAATGCAAAATAAGTGTATACTATTGCCATGAGTCTCACAGTTCGACGCTTAACCTAGTTTGTGCCTCGGGCAGATGCATAATCCAATACACCTGTAACAGTCAAATATTAATGCGTCCGTGGGTCGGCTAGAGCGACTAGCCCGGACGGGGATGTCAATCCCTGATAGATCTATCCAATAATACTCGCGCTTATACAATTAACGAACCATGATAAGGTGAGGACTTTTAGTGGATTAAAGGTCTCATGCAATCCGTATAAGAGTTGTTTCAGTTACTTGTGATTATACTAAACAGTGTATGTAATCTCACCCCATAGTATAAAACAGTAAAAGTGGGGCTATGAGACTCACCTGAGTCTTGTAAGCGTGCGTTTAAGTTAATAAACGTTTGTCCAAAGTGTAACCTTCTGGCGCCCTAAACGCATAAGGTTATGTATGAGTGAATGTCTCAAAAGGTCATTCATGCTAGTTGTCCACTCAACTAGTTATGTCCAAGTGTTTGTTTATCATTTGTTTGCGTTTAGAAAATATGTATGGCCCGTTGGTGATGTTTTGTAATAATAATTCTCGAAGACTTTATTATTATGTTTGTTTCATTGTATACTTAATAGAGTATATGAGTTTCATGTACGTATAGTGTGATATGTGAACGTTCGTTATTACGCGTATTTAATAGTTGGTGAAACATGTTCTAACTCTGTTTTATGCGACACTAGGGGCGACACCAAGGCATATTGCGACACTAGGTTAGTGTCGCAACTGCCTCAAAAGTTGAGATTTATGCGACACCAGGATTAGTGTCGCAAGTTGTGATTTCGATTTTGTTTTAGCGACACAAGTGTTAGTGTCGCAAGGACTTGCGACACCACTGTTGGTTGTATTATTGCGACACAAGGGTTACTACTGTTAGTTCAATTTGCTGCGACACTAGCTTAGTGTCGCAGGTTAGTACTGTTTTATGATTTAGCGACACAAGCTTTGTGTCGCAGATTAGTACTGCTGTCTTATGTTTTAGCGACACAAGCTTTGTGTCGCAATGGCCTTGGGCCAGCTACGACACAGACGGGCTGTTGTGTTTCCTTTGTTCGGGAACTTGGTCAAATGTGCTCGGTTTGACCCGAAACTTTTAGGGAAGTCTTAAATATGTTACTAGAGCTTAGGAAAATTGTCGTTACGTTTTATAGTTAACCCGAAAGTGTCGTTTCATTTTTGTCACAAAATCAGTCCATGGGTTTATTTCCCGAGTTTTTGGGTCATTTTCGGGGCTCGTTTTGACTAACCAAAGTTTCGAAGTGAACTCCAAGAAAAATCACAGTTGTTCCTACATGTCTTAGCTACTTCCAGTAAAAATTTCATAACTTTTGGTCAAGTATAGCTCACGAAATCGTCCAAGGATTAGACAAAGGTCCAGCAGGTCGGTTTTTGGACCTTTGCTCAGTGTTTGGTCTATATCTCACGACTTACAAAACTTCAGAAAAAGTGAAAGTACAACTTTGAAAGGTAACAGAAAAAGAAAACTTTTCCAAGTGGTTTCAGTCGTTTTGGAGTTGTAGATCTCGAGATATGCTTTCCCAAAGTTGGTCGATTTTTCTGTCCGAAACGACAGTCCAGACATATATTTTTGTAAAATCGTTTTTGTATATCAAATGACCTCAGAAAATCGTCAAACCACTTGGGTTCGAAAGTAGACTCCTTGAGCTTGATTTTAGACTCAAGAATCGTTCGATTTGGTTAAGAAATGAGTTAGATATCTTGTGTCAAAGTCGGGTTAAGTTTTTGTCCGAAGGTTAATAGCTTTACCCGAAAGTTTTTAGCTTTATCTTTTGGTTTTCGGTTTAGATCTTGGACATAATTAGCATAAACGAACTTCTAACATGTATATTAACATTATCCAAGGAAGATAAACAAGATTTGAAGGAATTCTTACAAAGGGAACTCGATCTAAAGCCGAAATGCAAGAAAGGTGTTGTTGTAACTTGGTTCTTGTCCCTTTTGCTTGTTCTTCTTCTTCGTATGATGTAGATGATGATGATGGTGGTGACTAGAGCTCTTGGAGGGGCTGAGAATGGTGGCTGTGGTGGTGAAATGAGGCTGGAAATGGAGGGAGAGGAAGAGTAGAGAGTAGGGTTTAAGGAGGTTAAGTGTGTGAAAAGTGAGAAATTGTGAGGGTGTGGGTGTTTTAAGGAATAAGGGATGGTCAAGAGGGGGGGGGGGGGGGGCTTTGGGCCGGTTTTTCTGGGCTGGGCTGGGCTAGGCCGAAGTGGGCTTGGCCCATCATGGTCTTGGGCTCGTGACTCGCTTCTCGATTTCGTGTTACGTTACTCGTTCGGTTAAACGTTAATTGCGTGTTTTAAAATTTAATTGTTAACGTTTAGTTTTCGTGTTTATATTTGAATACGACATTGTTATTTTAAATTGGCAAAATGTTCTTTAATACCTTATTGAATCTTTTTAACATATTTGGCGGGTTTCGTTCGGTGTCGGGTTCGATTCGCGCGTTTTCGTCGCGTACGATACGTTTTGTAAGAAACGTGAAACGTTTTAAATATTATCGTAATAATAATATAAGTTAAATAACAATTATTTATCATAATTAGGTTATTTAGTAAAAATATTTTTCACCAACATCCATATTTATTGTGTCGGATTCCATCCGATCGAATTTGCGTAATTTACAGTTAATTACGTACGTGCGTATAATACAATATACAAGGTGCTATCGTAATTAGTCCTATTTCACACTAATTACATGCAATAATGATCTATGATTAATCACTAATGACGGCCTAATTCGCCGGGTGTCACAAACGTCATCCGACGGTGTTCTCGAGCCTGAATTCCGGTGAGAACGCTTCCACTCCGAGTGCTCTGACTAGCAAAAGGAGCTAAACATCCCAATAAAACCACATTCAAAGTTTTCGTCTGGGGCGTGAGGTAGATTCATGCATGAGTGATGAGTCCAAACTCTTGTATTGAATGTTTCTGATGATCACCATCATTAATTGGCAGGAATTTTATGGTGAAATATGGGGATTAGAATAAGCAGTCATTAAGAGTGAATGCAACATGTGCAAAGCAAAATGTAATATACACTTCCTTTTGTTTCTCATCTACAGTCAACAAAGCAAAATGCAATCAATATACACTTCCTTTTGTAACCAGAACAAAAGGTAGGGCATTGTTTCACAGCTAAGTATACTACTCGAGACGAAAGACTTGAAACAACGTATTGAGTAGTAGTGTATTGTCAACGACAAACAATAAATTAACTATCAGACCACAGACACACATCATAAAGGCAATATAATGATTTGGATCGCTAAAATGTATATATTCCAACATATGTAAGTTCAAATACTGTTGTAAAAAGTAATTGAGTAAGCGTAGGCCAAAATGTGTGCCTGACCATACAGTTTTTGACACGAATTATTATTTATTCTCTCTTCTTGCATTCACCAGTCATTTTAATACGTACACCGATCAAATCCTTAGGCATAAGTAAGCAGATTTCAACAGCAGCTGTATATGGGCCTTTCAGACAGTTTCTGCACTTTTCAAATTAGTTTAGACTAGGCATGTTAGTAAGTCTTGTTTCACATTTTTGTTTCCTCCGGTAGTTGAGGTGTATATAGATTCGCGTGGGTAAATAACGTCCCCCTCAACCAATAAATAAATAAAACATGCCATCTGTATCAACTCGACAAACTTTAGTAGTATTAAATCTTGAGCCTCATTTAGACTGCATAACGTCAAAGGAAGTGTTAATGTTCAAAATCAAGGCTGTCACTTAGCTTCCATGGTCAGTGATGAGAAGAGAAGCAATATTGACCCAGTTATTCATGGACATGTCCAATTTGGTTACGTTTTATCTCTATCGAGTCAAACGGATAATATCAAAGAACTTGTAAAAAAGGAAGCATGTCAAATCGGTGGGAAGAGGATGAAGGTAACATCAATTATATTTTAATGCGTACGGTCTGCTAAGTTACAAATTGCAACTGGATTATTATCTATATTTTTATGGAATCGTATTTTACATGGAAAGTATTTACAAAAATAAAAAAGAGTGTTCCAAGTCAACTCGACCCAGCCCGTTTTGACCCTTACCAAAAACAATGGGTGTAGGCAACTGTTGAACTATGGACCAGTCATTTTTTCATGCAAATTACTATTGAATGTTATGCCCAAAGTTTTATCCTAACAAGTGGGTGGGTAAAGATTCGTAATGCTGACATGTTCAACTTTTTTTTGTATATTAGGAATTACAAGCAGATGGGTGCGCCTTTTTGTCAAGACCAGATATGAAAATTTGCATTTTACCTTTATGATACACATGTATAAGGAAGACTACACTTTCCTCATTTTTGACATCTATAACTCTATTGTTCCTTTTAGTCACCAATAATCTCCACATGAACATGAACCATCAATAAACGAATGGAAACGATTATTATCACGTAGAACTATCTCTCTACCCGTAATTTTCGAAAATAGCTTAATTGCCACATGGCAGTCACCACAAACACGAATATTCTTCACTACTCGAATCACATCACCAGGTTTAGTACTTAATAAGCCAAACGCAATAGCTAACTTCTCGCTGTGACAACCCAAAAAATGCTCTTTCTCCTCATCCTCAACATCAAATAACACAAATTCCGTCGTCGGCACATATCCCATTTGTTTTAATTCCATGGTTAGTTCACTAAGTTTACTATAAATTCTTTCAGACATTGCATGAGTTGTATCTCCAACAAGGAATTCGTGAACTACGCCATCTACTTCTATCCAACAACATCCTGGTATCTTTCGGATACTTCTATGATTCATTGTAGATCTTATATTTGCTGCTTCTTCCCATTTTTGATCAGCTGAAAATATATTAGATAATAGTACATAATTTCCTGAATTCCAAGGTTCTAATTCAATCATCTTTTTCAAGACATGCTCGGCTAATTGGGTATCCCGATGTAACCTACATCCACTCAAAAGGGCTCCCCAAACAATTGCATTAGGCTCCATAGGCATACCCTTGACCAAAAGATGAGCTTCATTTAATAAACCAGCTCGGCCAAGGAGATCTACCATGCACCCATAATGTTCAATTTCAGGACTTAATGAAAAGACTCGCTTCATACTATTGAAGTATCGTTTACCATCAGCAACAAGACCCGCATGTGTACACCCGCAAAGAACACCAATAAACGTTTTCCCATCAGGGTGTATTCCCAATTTCTCTAGTTGACCAAAAAGACAGAATAAAACGTTGGTTTGACCACTCATCCCAAGACCGGTTATCACAGCATTCCAAACAATAAGATCCTTTACCTTCATATCCTTAAATATTGTCCAAGCACAACCTATTTTCCCACATTTGGCATACATATCAATTAGTGCTGTGCCCACAACAGGGTTATACAAGAACTCATTTTTATCAACTAAAGTACGTGCCCACTCCCCTAATTCAAGAGCTCCCAAGCTTGAACAAGCAGTAAGAACTCCGACTATGGTGTAACAATCAGGTTTTATGTTATCATTTTTCATTTTGTGAAACATATCCAAAGCTTCTTTGGGTTTCCCATTTGAAGCATAACCCTGAATCATAGCACCCCAAGTAACCGTATCCTTTTCGAGCATTTGATCAAATGTCACAAGCGCTCTCTCCATGCTTCCACATTTAGCATACGTATCCACAAACGCAGTGCCCATAAAGATATTCTTCCCAATTCCAAGACTATTTATGCATCCATCCAACCACTCTACAGTTCTTAAATCCCCCAACTGTGAACAAGCCGACAAAATCCTCACAATCGTAAAACTATCCGGCCTCAAATTCATCCCTAATAACTTTTTAAACACATCAATAGCATCCATAAACCTACCCGCCTCAATATACCCACTAATAATTGCCGTCCACGAAACTGCATTCTTCTCAGGCATTTCGTCAAACAGCTTACATGCGTCATCCAAACGCCCACACTTTGCATAAAAGCAAACCAACCCAGTTTTAACAAAAACATCCAAATCATAACCTACTTTAACCATGATTGTATGCAACTCCACACCCAATCTCAAATCCAATACCCTTGTACATGCTTTTAACACAAAAGGGAAAGTAAAGTAATTGGGTAGGAAACCGATTTGACGCATTAAATAGAAAGAATTAATCGATTCATTAAACCGATCATGTAAAATGAGCCCACGGATGAAGGTGTTCCATACATAATCATTGGGTTGTTGGATTTGAGTAAAAAGAAGTTGAGAGTAATTCGTGTTTTTGTTCAAATTGAAACTGAAGCGTAACAGAATGTTGAAGAGGTAATCATCATTTAGAAGATTGAATTTTAGAAGGCGAGCATGAACATGTTTGAGCTGATTGAAGGATTTGAAGCCTTGAAGAAGACGATGCTTGATCTCTATAGAAACGTTCATAATTATGGCTTTTCCCGCCAATTCGCAACCATGATATAAGTTACAGTATCACTTTCCTCCCGAGACAAGTGTCACATTATGTTTTATTTCCCCCGGCCAATATAAGTATATATTTCAACGTGTTCATCGGTTCGGTTTTCGATTTTATTGAATTAATCGGTTCGGTGTTTTCGATTAAATTTTTTTTTTAAGACGCTAACCAAAGACCGAACCGAACTATTTAAAAATATGAAATAACCGAACCGAAGACCGTTATCCAATTCGGTTCGGTTTTCGGTTTAAACCAAAAAAACCGAAGTACAATATAAGATAAAGAATTTACAAATTATAACTTCCTCATCACATTAAATAAAAGAAAAGAATAATTGTATGCGCCCACAAACTCCATAAACAAATCCAAACCAAAACAAAGTTCAGTGGATAATAACAATTCCTAAGCAAACTAGCTTAGGAAATTCCTAAGCAAACTAGCTTAGGAATGATAACTTCCTAAGGTAAAGTTTGCTTGGGTCCGGTTGTTTGTTTACATAGTTGGAGAAAATGTAGATGGAGTTTGTTTATATGTAACAGATTATTATTATCTGTAAATAATATAAAACTATATTTGTTATTATATTATAATCGGTTTTTTCGGTTTAACCGAATCAATAATGATAAAACCAATCACCGAACCGAAGACCAATTATGATATTCGGTTTCGGTTAAAATCCGAACCGAAGACCGTTTTAAGAATTGGTTTGGTTTTAAACAGTTTATGGTTCGGTTCGGTTTTCGGATTAAACGGTTTACAACCAAATATTGATCACCCCTATTTCAACCGATTAAAAAAATAGTTAGCAGTTCAAGATGATAGTTGACGAAGTGTATAATTAATGGATATTTTTAATATCTTGTGCATCTTCAAAACGGACAATTTAACTGATACGGAAAGAGTATGATTACGAAGAGTTTATGTTTTTTATTACTTATTATATTTGAAAATTTAAAAGTTTAATGATTTCACGAGAGGAAAGAATGAACAACAGAAATGTTACTTTCATAAAAATACAAAAGGTTTTTCACAAAATGAGTTGGTCTAGTAATATGAAGAAAATAAATTAAGAGAGAGCAATAACATGTCAATTTGATCCGTATAGTTTATGTGTCATTTGAATACATATTTTGTTTTTCTCTTGGGCCATTACTGTTTTGACCAAAAATTACCAAATATAATTCCGTGATCAAATTAGTAAAGTGAGGTAGAGTGCTTGATTGAATTTCGAGATAATCAGTTTGACAATTGATGAAAACTTAATATAAAGCAAGATTAACAACGAAAATGTAAAGTAAATGTAGTCGATACAAGGATATACGAGGAAAGCCCTTAATCTTGATAGATTGTCGGCATAAAATCTCGGGAAGGAACAATCGTTCCTTGCCTTTGTTAATTCTATATATGAAAATCGGGATAATACACACTAAAAGCACAATATGATCGAATTTAATGTGTTTATGGTGAATCAAATGATGAATCGGTGAAGTAAGTAGTTAAAACTGCAAGAAAGTAGTGTTAGAGTCGTGATTCAGTGTTGAGAGTGCGTAAGAAGTGTTTTCTAATCGATCATATGCCTCATTTATATACTAGATACAGTATAACAATAATTCCGAAATATCTGGGATCCTCCGGCCTTCAACAAAGACTCTGCTGACTATCCCGAAATATCCGGGATCACCCAGGGTTCTCCTTGACTTGTTATTCAACATGCTTTCTCTTGTTTCCGTTTGAAGTTGAATAAGTCTTGATTCATGCATTACGGAGTCAATATGTAACGTTCGAGTCCTCATATGACCTGGTCAAATAAACAAGCAAACATATGTTAAAAGCATATGATCCCGGGATACTGAAGATCCGGGATCCTGAACCTGTAAAGGGATCCTGAACGTATCCGGAATCGTGAATACCTGTAAAATATCCTTATTCGAGATCCTGCATTTTTAAACATAAAATTTAGCCCACAACAATTACCATATGAAAAATGATAAAAAGACCTACTTAGATAGGCTTAAAACTAGATCTAATAATGTGAACATCATATATATGTAAAGTTAAACTAATAATCAACCAATAAATAAATTAAATTTACTTTTAGGTATAACTAATTAGGTTCATATATCATTACTCTTACCATATACTTGCTTTCAATTACCAGGCCATAAGCATAATGTTTGTATAGATATACATGTGGTTGATTCTAGTTTTAGCTAAGTTATTTTAGTTGAAAATGAAACTTAAAATTAAGTCAATCAAATCTGAAGGAAGATAAAGACAAAACAAGCAGTTCAGAAAGAGATAAATAGAGTTGAAAGTGATCTTAACTGATGCAGTTCATACTTGTTACACTAGTCGATGAAGATTGTTGTACTGAAAGACCAAAGTCTTAACATTTCAGCTTTTCTTGTCAAGAATTGATATGTAAAAACTCAAATTTGATGAATATGAATTTTAATGGAGTTTACCTCTATTTACTCTAGATCTTCTTTTCGTTCTTTTGATCTTGATGGTTTGAAGTATTCCCTTTATCTTTAATCTCGGTGGGTTAACTTCCTTTAAAGATTAACTTTAAAGTAGTGGATTCTTACGTTTACAATTAAGCTGATGATCATCTTATGCCAAAATGAATAGTATGAATCATTTCATAAAGTTTTTCTTTTGATTTTCAGCTAACAAAAGTGAGAGTGTTTTTAATTTTTTTTTAATGAAATAAGCTGATGATCATTTTTTTAGAGTCAATATTTATCCAAAATGTTTCACCACCCGCAACTCGTAAATTTGCGAAATTGCGGATGATAGTAGTTGTTTTTAAATTCACCTTTTCTTCTTAGAGAATATTATATATCTTTTTTTAGTACTTTTAATTTAATTTCCCCTCTGTTTTTTGTGTTCATGTTTTAGTTTAACAAATCAGTCTAACAAATTTACAATTTGTCCAACACTTTACTTTTACATCAGAGTTGGGTCAAGTTGTCGGATCAAAAATGGTTGTCGGATCAAAAATGGATTAAGTATTTCAACCTGAACCCGACCTGCATATCCCTTTTAAAAAAGGGTCAACAAATTTAGTAGGTCAGTTTCATGTTACATGTCAAATAAGACGATTTCTAGTCAAATGAGTCAATTTTTGCAAAACGTTGTTATTGATGCGATCATAACGAGATGAGATGGGATAAGTTTCTGTTGGATAAGATTTAACATGCAAATGGGTTGTATAATTGTGTAGTTACAAATAAGTATACAATCATTTTGAAATAAAAAATCCTTTTATAATATTTTACAATTATTTCAAATCGCTAAACTGGAGAGAAAAAAAGGAATATCAAAATAACTGGGAATGATTATTGTAGAATCATTCTTTATAATAGGAACCGTAGCAACGGTTTTTTTTATTTTTAATTTCAACATATTTACACTCTTTTGCAAAAAAAAAAAAACAAAATTATTAGAATTTTATTCTCTTTAATATGAGAATAATTAATAATATATATATATATATATATATATATATATATATATATATATATATATATATATATATATATATCAAAATAACTGGGAATGATTATTGTTGAATCATTCCTTATAATAGGAACCGTAGCAACAAGTTTTTTCATTTTATGTACACTCTTTTGCAAAAAAAAAAAAAAAGAATTATTAGAATTTTATTCTCTTTAATATGAGATTTTGATTTTTTTTTTTTTGCAAAAGAGTATACATATGTTGAAATTAAAAATGAAAAAAATCGTTGCTACGGTTCCTATTATAAGGAATGATTCTATAATAATCATTCTCAGTTATTTTGATATTATATATATATATACATATATATATATATATATATAAATTAATCTCATATTAAAGAGAATAAAATTCTAATAATTTTGATTTTGATTTTTTTTTTTTTTTTTTTTTGCAAAAGAGTGTAAATATGTTGAAATTAAAAATGAAAAAACTGTTGCTACGGTTCATATTATAAGGAATGATTCTATAATAATCATTCCCAGCTATTTTGATCTCCCTTTAACATTGTTCAAATAAGGAAGTTCAAATAATGATCAAGATCAATTCCAAGATGCTCAAGATCCTTATCAAGACCCATATGATGATGTTAATTTAAGCCTTTAATCTACGTAAAATGTAACATTGTTTAATTGTATTCTATTATCATCTTAATAATACCTAATAAAGGTATATTATCAAAAAAAGACATTTTCTACTTCAATTATCATATTTGCAATTATCAAAAACAAGTGGAAAATCTATGATCCGTTCAAGACTTCATTTTATTCATTCAAGAAGAAGACAAGACACATTATTTCTACTCTAAAGAAAATTCCAAATAAAGAAAATTCCAAAGAGAAGAAAGATATGTCGGAAAATTATTTCAAGAATCTTTTCAAAATTTTCAAAAGAAAGCATGAAGATGTCGGCCAAAGGTTAGTGGTATCAAATCAAGATTATTTTGAAGCTTATAAAAGAAGACGTTCTGAAGAGAAGAAAGCACGCCAAACTACTAGCAAAAAACACTTAAAATTTCAAATGTATGAAACCTCTCAAACCCTCTAAACTTGTACTATCGACTTCTCAATGTTCAAAAACTTTAGATTTTCAAATTATAATTTCTCCTTCTACTTGTAAAGATTGTCAAGAGATTACTCCTTATAATTGTCAAATGAATTCCTATATATATATATATATATAGGGGAATGTTCAATTAAAACCCACTTAAAAGTTAAGAAATTGCGAGAACAACAAAAATATGTGATTATTCTAATGTGATTAACTTTATACACATGTGAACATTAATATTTGCTCGAATGAGAAATAAAAAAACATCAAAAATCACAAAATTACGTATGAAAATACGTAAAAACACATATGTTCACAACTGAACAGTTCACATGTGAACAAATCGGTTAACGTTAGTTAAAATAAATAATTTTTCAGTTTTCAAGGTTTTATCGATTCTTATTAACATTTTTATACATATTTTGACATTATATGAACAATCATGTATTTTTGTAGTTCTCAAAGTTCTCGACTTTTAATTGATTCTCATTTGAACCTCCCACTACATATATATATATATATATATATATATATATATATATATATATATATATATATATATATATATATATATAGTGGGATGATTCAGAGGAAAACACTTTTTTTAGGGAAGGGGGAAGCGTTATTATTCATCACGGAGCATCTTAACTTCGAAATAACAAATCTCACAAAAAACTAAGTGAAATTTAGTAAATGTTAATCATAATCGATGCTATGAATGTTAAAGTTCCTTTATAAATTCTTTTTGCAGGTTATAACATAAATTTATGAATATTAGACCCAAAATTCTTAATATTCATTGCGGTGAATGTTAGTTAACATTCATGGTGATGAATGTTAAAATTAAAAATATTCTTCAAATAATGTGATTTTTAACATTCATCGTAGTGAATGTTAGTTAACATTCATCATGGTGAATGGTAACAATTTATTAAATAAATATTTATCAACTAATGTTATGACTTATAAATAAAAATTTTCTGTTAAAATATTCTTTATAGCATCAATTTTGATCATTATTTATTAGTAAAAATATTTTTTTTTGACATTTTGATTGTTAAGTGTAATATTGTTCGTGATAAATATTAACGCTTTCTCATTCCCCAAAAAAAAGCACTTCACTCTTGAACATTCCCATATATATATATATATATATATATATATATATATATATATATATATAGAGAGAGAGAGAGAGAGAGAGAGAACTTAAAGTTATATATCACAACTTTTATATGTAATACTGTGATTATACCCGACAATCATGACCCAACTCCTTCTAATTGGGTCCATTGGGTAATTCTCTTAAACTTGTTGGGTTTGTTTAAATTGCTTAACATAATAAAACAAAGGTCCACTAAGTCAGTTGTGTAAATCCAGTAACAAAATTGTGAGGGTCCAACATGTTACATAAGAGGTCGAGCTTGTTGTGAATAAAAAAATCAATTCAACGTAAATAATTAAAAATTATTTATTGTGAGGGTCCAACAGGTTACATAACAGGTCGAGATGGTTGTGAATAAAAAAAATCAATTCAACGTAAATAATCAAAAATTATTTCTTTCTCTTTCCAATTCATCATCACAGGTAGGGTGTTAAGTTTAAAGCCAATGTACTTTATAGTTATTTTACAAATATAAAGGTTTTTTTTACTTCTTCATCAATATTTTACAAATATATTGGTTGTAGGATTGTAAATCTTCACATGTCATTATTAATATGACTTAAAATTTTCTAATGGTGTTGTTTATGATTTTGTAAAAATCACTAATTTTTTACTTTTAAAAGTCAGAATCAATATACATTAGGGTGTTCTTCGGTTAAACTGTTCAGGTTTCGGGTTATTCGGATTTGAAAAGTTTATAAATCCGTAAAACGAACTGAATAAGATTCAGATTATTCGGGATCGGGTTATTCAGATTCAGTTTTTTGGTTCAGTTTCGGGTTATTCGGATTCAGGTTATACGGATTCCGTTTGTTAGTTCAAATTCGTGTTATTCGATTCAGATAATGCATTTTAACTCGAATAAGATAAAATCTTATTAAACACCTTCGCGTCTTAAACATAATATAAACTTTCACAGTATCACACTAATAGCTTTGTATATCATTTAGACTTATATAAATCATAAATAACAAATTTTTAGAATTATATGTATATGTTTATTACTATTTTTAGTATTTATAAATCTGTTTTATTATTACAATAGTGAAAGAAAGCAAAAGTAACAATAAGTGAGTTGACCCGATCCGACCCGACCCAACCCAATTTTGACCCAACCCATTCGACCCAATTCAAAATTTGACCCATTCGACCCGTGACCCATTTCGACCCAAACCCAATTCGACCCGTGACTCAACCCGACCAAACCCGACTCATTTGCCAGGCATAACTGTGATATACACTAAATTTTTTATAACGTGTATCATATTTTTTTTAAATACTATCTCAAATCAAAGAACATACTAATAATTTTGATATAACTTTTGTATTAAAAAAACAATTAATCTTATATTTAAAAATAAAAATGTGTATTCGTAACATTCCAACTATAAGAAACGTTCATATTTGAATTTTCCCCAATAATAACCGATAAAAGCAATCATATCAATAGATTCATCGAGGTATAAACTCGTTCATTATACATGTACTACCCAAACCGACCGGTAAGGTTGCGGGTCGACGGGTTGGTGGGTCAAAAAGTCTGACCCAAATTTGTTTATTTGTGTCGGTTTTGTATCGAGTTTCGGGTTGTGTTGAGAATTACCAGCATAATTGCAGCACTCCGCTAATTTTCAGCCCTTCTCCTGTAGACAGCCAACTCCATCAATCTCTCCTTGAAACTCAGTTGTCTTCTCAAAGAAGATTCGAGCCATCATTTTCTAACCAGTCTTGGATATAACAGGGACAACGGGTCCCTAACAGGGCTAGTGAATGTAAACTAATCCCCAAACTGGAGTTATGGCAGGGATGTGGACGAGAAGTGGGTATTGGGTGTCGCGAATGGGGCATAGTCCCCGGTCTCCTCCAC
This sequence comes from Gnaphalium uliginosum, assembly GCA_963930675.1. NCBI lineage: Eukaryota > Viridiplantae > Streptophyta > Magnoliopsida > Asterales > Asteraceae > Gnaphalium > Gnaphalium uliginosum. The sequence continues at coordinate 55,048,480 of OZ005680.1, read as the reverse complement.
CGCCCTTTTACAATATCTACTTCTAACATCAAACTAACACGATACAACTTTATCATATCAATAATGCATATGAGATCAGTTGTAAGTTGCTGAAACACTGCCAACTGTAGTGAGTCGAAACATAATATTTGCATGCAACACAACCATTAAACCAGAGAACTAATGCAACACAACTTTGCAAGTTTGCATTATATATTGGGTTTGCCAAGATGACCATATACAGCAAAATGAATCGATATTGTTCTTACACACTAGACTCGCATATTACTTATTGACATGTATATGATGACTGAGAATAATATCTAATAGAAATGTCGAACAGTAAGATCCATTGTACCAAACAAGGTAACAGAAGCCGTAGATCAAGAAAAAGATGCAGCGTACCACAAACTCTCATAGAGAATATTCGATATTGTGGTACCCTGTAAAAAATTGATGGGAATAACTACAATGGTGAGGGTATTCGAAGACCTGTGAACCTCACGTGATGTTTCTTTTTCATCAGTCGCTCCAATCATCACTGTCATCATCATCACTTCCAGCAAATGCCTGCCAATGAAACAATCATTTTTGTTAAATTGCTTTACGCACTTAACACTAGATGTGGTAAAAGGTAGGACAGGCGAGTTAAGCAACCGGTCAAGACAGGAAATTTTTAAGCTAGTCAAAATGGGTTAGGTTGGGTTGACACTATATTGTCATCCGCAACAAACACACCAACTATTTTATTGCAATTAATATTCCAAAGAAAGAAATTTAGGAGGTCGTATACATTAAAGATACACTTAGGAGACTTTTGATACGTTTAATAACTTAAAACTTTTTTATTCAACCTAGTTGACCCATTACTGATAAAACCCATCTGTAATTAAGTAAGTCAAAATTGTCGCCTCTGATGAACACTCTCGTGAGATAAAGGAACAACCTTGGTTTAAAAAAGCGCGCCTAGGCGCTAGGCGCCTTGAGGCACTAGCCATGGCGCTTCAAACCCAATCGAGGCGATAGTACAACAGTAGGCGCCCTGTAGGCGGTGCCTAGGCTCCAGGCGAGGCGCCTTGGTGCCTTGGGTTTTGTTTCAAAAATCTGTAACTAGAGTTTGTTGGATTAAGTTTTTAGGCTCAATATTTCGTTTCAGGTCCATTAATGCATAGTACTAACACTGTCTAACTTTCTAACATAACAAAATTTCTGTAATGGCTGTTAATGTTGAAACCCCATTTGCGACTTTGGTCACAAACCTTCAATGGAGGGCTGTAAATGTTGAAACCCTATTTACGTGAGGCTCTCGCCTTAGCGCCTGGCGCCTAGCGCCTCGGCCTTCGGGCCCTTAGCACCTCGCATCGCCTATCGCTTTTTTAAACCAAGGGAACAACCAAAAACGGACAAACAAAATGCCAAAAGAGTGTAAAGTTTTGAACATTTTGAGGCTTTCAACGTCTGCCCCAAAAGAGATTCGACTTCTAAACCATCTCACTTTACTTTTCATGGCAAGCAACCTATTTTTTATAAGATATTAGAAAAGAAACGATCCATTTCCGAAGAATGGGCAGTTCTGAATTAGAACTACCAAGTTCAATGTCGTTTTGGGTTCTAAAATTTATATAGAATATGTATTTGAGAGCTTTGATCACTACAGAATAGAACTAAATTATTTTTCAATTTTCTCAAGTTTTGCACATTTTTCAACATAAAGGCAAGCTCAAATTCAAAAACTCTATCACCTGTCTCAAAACTTACTACACAAGTAGCAGATGCAGTCATACCCAATAGTATTAAATAAAGAGAAATATACCTGACGAATAGCATTTGCTTTCTCTAAAATAGCAGCTACTCTCAAATTGGTCCTAGGACCCTGAATGCTTGCTGGCCTAGTCTGGACTGCCGGTTTCAACTTGAAGGACTGTCAGAATCAAACCAAAAACTAAGGAAACCAACAAATAAACAAAAAGAATAAAGCAGAGGTGCCATTGGGCGAGTGGGTAACTTGTCAAAATAGGTTGGGCTGACCTAAACACTTTTTGTCCAATTATTTTTTTTCCAACAAATAATTAGAGAGAAAATGTGATTAAATATTTTTATGGGAAAATAATCCAAACTTTTTGAATGAAATGGGAAAATTCACTTTTGGTTGACTTTTCTATGTAACTTGTTTTTTCCATTTGACCTGTTAGAGATAAAAATAAACCCAATTCAACGCATTCATTAATATTTAATGGGTCATAATTTCCACCTATAAAAAAAAGGAAACACGAGATTGCCATTTGTTTCTAACCTTTGCTCGTATCTGATCCAATATCGAGTCATGTTCTTCCCCCTTTGGTGTCTGTGTCGTGGCTCCATCTGAGACCTTCCTCAACTGTTCATATGGAAGAAAATTAGTTTAAGATTGTTGACTAAATTTTTTCTTGTGTTAACTATTGAAGAGATATTAGTATTACTTGGGTTTTGTCATGAGCAGCAACTGCAACAATGAGAGGACTACGAGGTCGCTGTATCTTCATAGGGCGATTATTATTTTGCATTTCATCAATGACGGGAGGAGATGAATATGTGTTCGGTGATGGCGAAATATTCTCCTGGCCCGAAGTAGTCGAGGCTGCTGCTTGCAGCACCAAATTTTCAGAAAATTTTGCTTCTGATGATACAGGCGGCCTGTCATGATCTTCTGTGTGTACACTGGACTCGAGTAATGACATGGGACCGAAAGATTTCTGATTTTCTGTATCCAGATTCCTAATCTGATCTGTTGAGTGAGCAACCACTTGGGGATCTTTAACGGGTGTAGATGGAAAAATTGGTGTGATGTTATCATGCATTTTATTAGCGTCAGGAGGAAGTGGATAACGGTTAGTTGACGGCGAAAACAAATCTTGGTCAGAAGGTGTCGAGATGCTACCGTACTGCTCGATTTCAACTGCTGCTTGTATACCCGTGGCTTCTGATGATACAGATGAATTGCCATGATCTTCAGTGAGTAAGCTAGAGGTGGGCAATGACATTTGACTGGAACTCCTCTTACCATATTGAGATTTCTGATTTTCTGTATACAGATTTCCAATCTCATCTGCTGTTGAGTGACCAACCACTTCGGGATATTCATTGGGTGTAGATGGAGAAACAGGCAGGAAGTTATCAGGCTTTTTATCAGCAACAGGAGGAAGTGAATAAGTGTTCGGTGACGGCAAAAACACTTTTCCTTCATATGTTGGAATGCTACATGAGTCTGTTTGTGGGACCATGGCTTCTGATGTTACAGATGAGTTGTGATGATCTTCTATGTGTAAGCTAGACTCAGGTGATGACATTTGACTGAATCTCCCCACATCATGTTGAGATTTCTGATTCTCTGCATACAGACTTCTAATCTCATCTATTTGACCTAACACTTGAGGCTCTACATTGGTTGTGGATAAAAAAGTTGATGGGAAGTGATCATCACTATGTCGATCACCATATGTTGGGGGTGCTCTCATCCTCCATTGCATAGGTGGAAGAGGGGGCAATGGTGGCATACTGACCCGTTTGACTGGAGCTATCTGGGGAAGTATGCCGAAACCCAAAAAAGGTGGAGTTGATTGTCGTTTGGCTCGGTCAAAGAGGTTGATGTCATGACTGCCTGGTTGACGCAACTCCATTGTAGGTGGCTTTTCAGAAACAGGTACTGAATAAGATTCAGGAGTGGATTGCAAGCCTTGTTGATGAATAGGTATCACTTGATTATCATCCTGTACTAGATGTTGGCTTGTAAGTTTCACTTGATAAGGCTCAGTATGAGTACCAAGATGGTTCAGAGAATCCAACTTGGAAAACTGAGAGCCCCCAGCATAAAGTAGACCATTGGGCTGGTCAACCTTACCTTCTAGAGGCAATGACTGTACAGCCTCAATTATATCAATCTGATCAATTGATAGGTCAATTTTAGCTTCCAGAGATTTAGATTCTAAGGTACAATCGGCTTCAGCGAATACAGTTTCTTTAGGAGTACTATCAATCAATTTTACATTTGAAAGATCACAAGGTGCAGTGTCGACAGGTTGAGAACCCAAATCATCTAAAACAACTTGTTGCTTTTCATCTCTTTCAGCAAGAACAGAATGACTATTGCCCTGCAAGGTTTTTGGATTTGAAGATGGGATATGAACATCATTATTCAGATCATCAGATGTATCAGAGAGAGCCAAAAGCTTATCAGCTTCCACATGTTCACCAGATTCATTGGATTTTTGAACGATACAGAACAGAGTAGTAGCTGAGTGACTCTCAAACGTAGAGAGACCATTACCCTCATTCTTACCGACATCAACTGGTAGAAGAACCACAGCATTCGTTTCCATTTCCGAGTTAATAGGGCCATCTTTTACACCCTTCATATCTGTATCATCTTCAAGATCCTTACCATCATATTTATCAACATTATCAGGGACATACACAACATTATTCAGATCATCACAAGTATCAGAAGGAACCAAAAGCTTATTGACTTCTCCATATTCACCAGATTCGTTGGATTCTTGAACGATACAGAACTGATTGATAACTGAGTGACTCTCAAAAGTGGAAAGGCCATCATTATCACTCTTACTGACATCAACTGGTAGAAGACCCACGGAAATCGTTTCCATTTCCGATTTAAGAGCGTCTTCTTCTATACCTTTCAATTGTGTATCATCTTCAAGATCCTTAACATCACTTTTATCAACATTATCAGGGACATACACATCATCACAAGTATCAGAAGGAACCAAAAGCTTGTTTCCTTCAACATGTTCACCAGAATCAATGGATTCTTGAACGATACATAACTGATTGATAACTGAGTGATCCTCAAAAGTAGAATGACCTTTATCCTCATTGTTATCTATATCAACTTGGAGAAGAACCACAGCATTTGTTTCCGTTTCCAAGTTAATAGAATCTTCTTCTATCCTCTTCAATTCTGTATCATACTCTAGATCCTTAACATCATATTTATCATCATTATCAGGGACATACACAGCATTATTCAGATCATCACAAGTATCAGAAGGAACCAAAAGCTTGTTGCCTTCGACATGTTCACCAGATTCAGTGGATTCTTGAACAATACGTAAATGATTGATGACTGAGTGGTCCTCAAAAGTAGAATGGCCATTATCCTCATTCTTATCAACATCAACCGGGAGAAGAACCACAACACTCGTTTCCATTTCCGAGTTATTAGAGTCTTCTTCTATCCTCTTCAATTCTGTATCATCTTCAATATTCTTGCCATCATTTTTATCAACATTATCAGGGACAGACACAAGTTTAACTGATTCTATTTCTTCCAACTCTAATTCTGATTCCTCTTTGACAGCATGATCAAAAACAGCACGAGTGACAACTACAATTTCTGAATTATTTAATTCTGTTTCATCCACTTTGGAATATGGAAGTGTAACTTCAACTGAATCAGATTCATGCAAAATCCCATCCAGTATTTCTCTTATCTGCAGCTCAGGTGAAGGATACATGCCAGGATTTTCTGCATTCTCTTCTGCTAAAGGAACATCATCACTGAAAGTTGTTTCACTAGGCTCTACCTCTACATCACGAACGTCACTAGGATGCTCATCCACATGTGAAATAATCGCATGTGTTGGACTACATTGACTGACAACGGAACCTGTACTATGATTCTTCTCTGCATATTCAACTTTATTTGCGTCCAAAATGTTGGAAAGAGGAATCATAGGGAGAGAGGTGACATTAGGATGCTTATTGTCTACATCGCCCTTGAGATTTCTGACAAATGAGAATGCAGATAGACCATGAACAGCTGTTGGAAGACATTCTGACTGTTCAGATGTACACTCGGAAGTTACTCTCGTATCTACTTGATGGTCTTCACTTCTTCTAGGACTGTCTAAATTTTCATTAGGGTTTGAGGACACTGCATTTGAATCTCTTTTATGTGATGTAACTTCTTCCAAAATAACTACTTGATCAACTTTCAGAGCTGAACCAATATCTGAGCTAACATTTGGCTCCTTTCTTACATCATTGCGTATATCTTTTGTGACATCGCCGTCCGGATGTTCGGTTTTCCGGATCTTTTCAGCCACTAGAGGAACTCGTGGACGGAAAGGAATTTCGATACACGCAAAGGGTCGCGGAGGAGATTCAGTACCAACTGGAGAAGTAATATCAGTTGATATGCTTGTCTCGGAATCTACACACACAGTTATTCTCTTCCTGATTGAGTTATTCCTGTCCTCAGATGCAGTGAAATCATCTACAAATTGAGAATCTGGTAACTGAGATCGAAGTTGATCTTTGTTTGCATCAGAACATGTTCCCTGATTTATGCTCGTTTCAATATCCAAATCCATTGTAGCTAGTGCATCCATGTAATTATCAGTCTCACTTGCTGCATCATCAGATGAGAAACCATTTTGATGAGCATCTGTTTTAATTTCCTCACCAACTGCTATTTGCTTCTCATCTACCTCTTCCTGAATTTCAATATTCTGATGAGTATCTGTGGAACCCCCACAGACAGCTTTCTGCAGATTTGAAGATACACATGGACTTCTACTTTGCATTGGTGAACCTAAAGAAGCGCCCATTATATTATCAAGTACTTCAAGCCTTGACTCGTTAATGATATCAGAAGTCAATGTCAAAGATGATACACCAATAGGAACTGCATGGACATGTTTATCCTCTAACTGATATTTTAATAGCTTCTTCATGCCACTTTCTCCACTTCCCGAGTCTAATGGAGAGTTTAATAACTTCTTTATGCAACTTTCTCCACTTTCAGAGTCTAATGGAGAATTTAGTAACTTGTTCACACAACTTTCTCCGCTTTCCGATTCCAATGGAGATTTCTGTGGCCTTCTCTTCAGTTTAACACGACGTGCAGGTTCGATTGGACCAGTCTGCACTCGTTCCTCTAGGAATAACTGATGGAGTCTGCTGTATTGCAACTCCAAACAAGTTAGCTTCATACAGGAAGAGTTGTATAAAGTAGAGATGGTAAAATGGTTGGGTCATGCAGGTCAGTTAACGGGTCGAGATGGGTTGACCAACAAGGCAACAATAAATTTGTCCAAAATCATTTTATTTCTATAAACACTTGGTCCATCAAATATGATCATAGAAAAGTATTATTCAAAATTAATCTAATATTCCGAATGATATGATTTAGGAGGTTTTATGCATTAGAATAACACTTTGTGGGATATTTGACCCACTGGACTTATTTCCTTTTAATGAAAGTTTTTTTTACTTGACCCATTAAGATGAAACATAAACTTGAGTAGCAAATTTGGATGGGATTTGACCATATTAAATTAATGTCTTACTTGGCATGTGAAACATCGGAAGTCTCTCCCCTTTTCCATCTTGATCCTTTTTTCTGTTCAATTTTGATAAACATTTGAATATGAGAATGATAGTTGTTTCTGTAAGAATGCTTCCACTAAGAAAAGACTGATAAGCATTCCAGACATTAATTAAACTACTTTGATAACTATGGATCCTTAATTGAACATGTAAGATGACAGATCAACACAAGTTCGGACAGATAAGAAACTATTATAATAATTATCAAAAATTTTAATAAGTCGGAAATAAAAATACATTTTGGGCGACGTTTGACCTATCCAACATGTTTGACTGTTCTTTTTTAGCCATTTGATCCATAAGAGATTGATCGAAAACGAATAGACCCGTTCATAAGTGAAATGAGTGGAAGTTTCCACCTCTAACTCTATCACACAGATAAGATAACAAGCAGGACTATGAACAATTTCCCATTCCCAGCAAGTCCAAGACAAAAATACTGACTTTCACTGAACCTACCTCCGTCTTTCTGATCCTTTTATCCCTTTGATATGCGGCAATTTCATTTTCATAAGATGATGCTTCCACTTTATACACAGACGGATCAGTGTAGCGTTTTAAGCATGCCCCGGCACCACCAACATCAAACCTGTTTAAGAGCCGCATAAGTTGGTCAATTTGGCAATTTGTAGGAGTCATGCCAGAATATTTAAGGGGCAATGACTGTACTTGTCTAGAAGAAATAATCGAGGTGGACCACGGCATTCTTCATAAGAATCCAAGACAAATCGAGGTGAATCTCCCGTAGTGATAAGATTCTGTTGAGTTTGTCGGTCAGGATGCCAATCAATACCTGTAGAATTAAGACAAATCGTCACACGAATTAGTCATGTAAAGTATGTCCTTTTGAACTACGTGAATTTTTTCACATCATATGGCTCAGCATCCTGGTAATGCCAAATAGTAGGGTATGTTCAAGGTTGAGGTGGCAAAATGGGCGGGTCAAGTGGCGGGCCAAAACCAATAATTTTTTATACAGGTCAAAATAGGCTGGTTAGGGTTTGGTTGACCAGAAAAAGTTTTTCTCTTAACTTTTTAAGTTCTTATAATCAATTAGTGTGTCAAGTACGATTAGATAATATTAAATTATTTTAGTATTAATCTATTCTAATTGTTTAAATGAAATGATTTCTGTGTAAGGGCATTGATCCACTTCTTTAAAGTTCCATCATAATTTAGAAATTAGAAGATAAGCACACATCCTAAACGATGACATCAGTAATAGTAGAAGAATATGTGAGTTGGAGATGGCACTTCCAAGATAAGATGACAAATGAAAATTTTAGGAGCATCTTACCTGAGTTGAGAAAGAAGGCCGAATGGGGTGTTTCGAACAGAAATGCCCTTTCAATTGAAGGGATATCCGACTCAAGCTGCTGAACGCGTACCAGTAGACCATGGCCCCTAGCAGCAGTTGTCATAACCTCTTCATGCAAGCCATGGAAAATCTCAGCAGCAAACCTTCAGAATTGAATGCGAGCTTTTGTTAGACTTGTAGCATAATATCAAATGGAAGTAAATTAAAAAAAAAGAAGAAGAATTATAGCATAATATCAGCAGCAAACCTTCAGAATTGAATGCGAGCTTTTGTTAGACTTGTAGCATAATATCAAATGGAAGTAAATTAAAAAAAAAGAAGAAGAATTATATTTAATATCTCTAGAACACCATCAGGCTTGTAGTAACTACATACATTATTGGTATGATGAGACCCAACACCACATTTCCTCATTGCAGCTCTCTTACAATGTCCTACGTAAGATTAACAGTAACATATTTCTCACAAAGTCCACAACACCCATACTCATATGAAGTCTAAAGTGACTACAATCTCATAAAAACTATAATTTGTGGCAAGTCTGCTGCAACTTTGTAATAGCACCTAAAAAGGCTATATAATCAGGTGCCCTATGGAAGATGCAGCATGTTTGTCCCCCACTGATTTTTCCATGAGAGTGATTTAAAGCTTGTGTGAATTGTGACTGGTTCTTCATCTCAGGTGCCTGCTTTCAAATTGAGCCAAGCTGCATGATGCTAAACATGGAGATCTAAGTGGTGATGCAGTATGCATGTACCTTGAGAATTGTTTCTGTGTAGAGTATAAACCCCAAGTTCCCAACCATAGATCATAAATTTGGACAAAAAGACTGGTGGATGTTTCCATTAGAGTTCTTTGGTTCCAGCATACAGATTGGGTCAAGCGACATGATGCTAACAGTGGGTGTATGGGGGTTGGCGTACTACGTATTTATTAGCAATCACTTCAAGCTAGACTAGACCACTCAACCAAAGATCACAAGTTTGGACAACTACTGTCTATTTTGTTCCGATGAAATGGAAGGGAAAAAGTTATTACAATCATTGGTCCAACTTGGTTGTTTTGAATACAACAGCACACAACATATTTGACATAAAACATAACGGTGCCTTTGATTTCGTAATGCATATTGTTGCACACATATGATGATGGTCTACTCTGGAATCTGGATGTTTTATAACAGTTGCAAACACTTCGCTTGTAAGTCCCTGCTGGTGCTTACTAAACATTAGAATACATTGACCTTACAATCCCCAAGAACTTGATTCCCCATCATGTTAGTCAAATTATGGTTTGAACAACCATGGTTTGCCTAATTTAGCTATCATAAATGCTTAGAAACCTTAATGCTTAAAAGATATAGTAAGTTCATGGTTATGTGGAAGATATGAAACAATAGAACTCATTATCATATTTAGTGAAGTTGTCAAGGTTTATACACCACATGCAACTATATATATTTTTTCTCAGGGAAAAGCTATTATAATAAAGAACCGCTCAGCTATATTATTCTTCTACTTGATGATCAGATATGGATGTAGAATACCATACCACAGAACGAAGGAGTTCAAAACTACATTTACTTTTATCCATGTTGTAACTGTAATCTGAAATCGACAACCTCACACGGTAATTTTAATAGTACATCATTTCTACCCATACACAAAGGGTAGGAGAAAACGAAATAACGGGAGCTGCTATACTCCCCAATATTATCTTAAGTCCCATATAAAGGAGTATCGAAATACATTTCTATATTGAAACATAATTCAATTTACCAAATGTCTCTCATGATTCTACTTTCTTATAAGATATTGAACCCTAACACACATCCTGACTTATTCATCAAGCGTATGATCGTTTTATTTGGATATACCATAGATGTCATTCAACATTCAGGAAGAACTCATTTACTAGACTTCAAAACATGAAATCCAAAAGTTGATTTGGTAATATATTAGCACAATTTCTACCTACAAGGTAACAATCCTAAGCTCAATGTTATATTTAAAATGTTTCACTAGGTCGACTCAGTTTTTATTCCCATTAATGAGAACTTAAATCAGAAACAGATTAGCGGAATTTTCTACCACTCATATGTAAGTCCTATGCTCAAATTCCACTTAATTATATTTCACTACATTAGCTAAATTCGTAAAACTAAACTACTAAAGGATTCCATATCACAAAATGCCTCATCATTCAAATCACGTCATTCCTGATTTCATATCAAAACTAAACCGAACTTATTTTACTTCAACTCCGATTTCTTACCGTAAAATTTGACGAACATTAAGCAAACTGAATTTACTCACGCAATCACAGAATTAAAACCCTAATTTCACGCCTCCATGGCAATGCTCATATAAATTATGAAAACGAAGCAAATAACTGCAATAAAGTAACATAATATATTAATAACGAACGAATTTTAAAAAATATCAAGTACATACTCTGCTAAGTCACCGAGTTGACGAAGAACGCCAACGAGACCGGCCATGGCAACACCTTCAAGCAAAGCTTCAGGATCATCTTTATCAGCTGCTTTGACTAGCTCTGGATCAGCTAAACTATATACATTTCTAATCTCGTATCTAGTCATCGTCATTTTTAATTTCTATACAGTTTCGACGATCACAACCTATATCTATATGTATACGTATATATACATGTATGTATCATTGCGGTTGATCAATTGTTAAAATGCATATCAATTAGTTCAGAAATGTTTGAGAATTGAAGGAGTTTTTTTAGAGAGAGAAAGTAGAGTGAAGGGCGTGGAACGAATATACAGCTCTTTTTAGAGAGAGAAATAGGGAATGATGACTTGGTTCAAAAACTGTATTTATTTGTGTATGGTTGTAAATTATCTGTTAAAGTCCTTGTACTTTTGTAAAATGACGTATTGACCCCTTGAAGTAACGGTTATTATGATTCTTTTCGATGGTGACAACAATATTAACGGTTCACATGTTATTCATATTTTCGGAATAAAATATAGCCATCTAGTTTAGAGCGAGTTCAAATGAGAACAAAAATTTTTGAGAAAATAGAGAAATCAATAGGAATGCGCCACGTGTTACAAAACTCACTTTCCTTCACGTTTTAAAAATTAAATATCTCAAAAATAGCTTATTGAAAAATTATAAAAATTGCACCTTAAAAATCAACATTTTTTTCTCTTCGATTAGACATTTCACATGATATACTTTCGACGACTTTTTTTTAATTTTATGATTGTAAGTAACACATGTGTTACTCGTTAATATCACATGTGTTACTTGCTGGTAACCATGTGATAGTTGTTTACAAAACCCAACGAAAACGGAAAAAATTGTCAAAAGTATACGTTGCGAGATCTCTAATCGAAGAGAAAAAAATGGTGCAATTTTTATAATTTGTCAACTTACCGTTTGAAAGATATTTAATTTTTAAAAGTTTGGAGGAAAGTGAGTTTTTATAACACGAACAATTATGTAATCGTTTGACCTCACTCATCTGATTTAACCTAGTTAATCATCTAATTTAACCTAGTTAACATTAAAATTTCTACAAAATATACAGTTTCACTCCATTTAACTGAGCCATCAAAAAATCAGAAAATAATCATATTTGAGTTATTATATATACTAACAATTTAAAATTTAAAATAGATTTCATTCCATGATTAATTAAACAAATAAAAATAGTAGTTGACTCGGAATCAACAAACATGATTGTGAGGATGACATGTATATTAAAAATGAAATGAATTTTTTTTATTAGGACGTCTTGATCACAAAGTCAATATTTCTAAACTCTAACTTACTCGTTAATTGGGACCAATAACAAACTATTTCCCCACTTCAGTGAATGACCCTTTAAATTGATATTCAAATAATGGGGCTTCGAACTTTTAAGATACGGAATGCAGGTGTTGGGTTCACTCGACGAAAATGGTCTCGAGCTATTTTTTCACTAGCAGTATACCCGCGCATAGCAGCGGTGATGAATAGGTGCAAAGTTTGTAAAAGTAGATTTAAAATTTAAGTGATAATATTTAACGATCTATTTTTATCTTTATTTACATTTTATAAAAGATAAAAGGTTCAATGGACTGATATGTTAATTTTCTTAAAAGAGGATATGCAAAGTTTAAAATGGAAAGTTGTTATAAATATAGATATAATAAATCAATGATTGTTGGTAAGATTGAATAGTTAATTAATTTGAAAGGCAATTTGATATTTAGACATTGTTGAGTACAATTTTAAGATAAAAGGAGGAGATTGTTTATATATAGTTAAGATAAGATAAAACATATGAGTTTGAATGAGTAGTTACATATAGGCCTACTCAGGTAACCTTATAAAAGTATGTCTAACTTATCAATTGATTAATACACTTTTTTCTCATAATCTTATAAATTTAGCTTAACACATGTCATTTTTACGTCGTTAAGCAAATCTTTAAATCTATCTAAATATGTCTATCAATCATTAGTCTTTCTGATTTGTAATTCAAAAGTTCTCGATCTCAGCTACCCAGTTATTACCAAAATAGTTTTTGACTTCAATGAGAATATAAGTTTGAACATTTTTGTAATAATAATTAGGAAAAATTACATTGAAGATGCTTTTGGTGCTTACTTTAGTCGTTAATTTAAGTCGTTATAACAAGCAAATGAGAGTTGTAAAACAATAGAGTTTTTGTGGTAAGATGACGATGTAACAGCTTGATAAATTAAAGCGAATTTGTAAAACAATAGAGTTAATTTAAGTCATTTGTTACCATTAAAGATGTACCACAAATCCATAATGTATGAGCAATAAAAGTCATGCTGCTCATGCACATACAAAACAATAAAAAATACATACATACATATATACATACATTCTTTCATTTTGATCGTAACACCGGTCGATATGAGCCGTTTTTTTCATACATACATTTAATTGTAACAAATGATTATGCTCTTTATTTGAAATGAAACAACTTTTAAAAAGGACAATAAATGAAAGAATTTGGAAACAAGTAATGTGATTCTTGTTATAGGTATGCCATTATTCAATCTTTGCTTTGAAGCTTTCATTGAAATTGGTGGAAACAAAACCGAACCCAACTCCACAAACAAGTGTATTACTTGCAATCACAATCTTGTTTCCAATTGCCCACTAACTGGCTTTTTTTAATTAGTAGTTAGTAGTATAAATAATAAAATAATATGATATGATTATTAATATCAAGATATGGTATAGCTATCATATGTTTTTAGCACATTCTTCAAAAAAAAAAAAAAAAAAAAAAGACTGACATACGTACCTTAGCATTTGTAATTTTAGTTTTATAAATAGTGGACACAATAAATACCATATCACTTGATATTATGTTGCATGGACATCTTCATATACTTGTAATCAGAGGTCGATATATGTACAAGGCACGGGATAATTGCCCCTCAAGATATTTTAAATAGTACACTTTAGAGGTGCAAAATAACGTGTACACTTATGATGTATTGTGGTTATGATGCAGTGTACTTATGATGTAATAAATCTAAACTCTGAGATTGTATGTCCCTCCTTTCCTCTCTAAGTCCTCATCCGCTCCTCTGATCTCAAAGAATTTTTAAATTATGTAAGACTGTTTAATTTTAACATTTTTAATGACATTTTTTTCACCCTTAATGTGAACATCCTAATTTCGTTCCTGCTTGTAATGGACAACTGCCATTGAAAAACACCAAATTTGCGTCCTTCAATGTACGACGTATTACATGATATATAGTTTTAAAACATATGTAATTATATGAAACCAAAATACTTTCAAATATTACCTTTTAAATACTGTTCATTTCATGCAGTTTTTTGACAAAATGGAGTTGTTACATAATAAGATTCTTATGGTCAATCAATCATTAGATACGCTTGAGTTGTTTGGGGTCGAGTTGTTTGGGGTCGCACTAAATCCAAATGTACGTTCATTATATAAGTTTGATATCAAAATATAAGAGAAAAATAGGGCATGATCGTTGGAACACTATAACCAGCACCAATGTGATCTAATGGTATGGCATTATGATATTCTCACAAGATGTTTTTGGTCGAACCTCTCTTCAGATAAGCATTTTGCAGGTGATCATGAAGAGTGTTCTAAAATGACCACTGGAATACTCAAGTTAAAACGCGTACATCTGAATTGAAAGTGACTTACCATTTCTGGGTACGGTTAATAGACATGTAGGTATTAAACTTTTACAAAATGTTCAATCTATGAAACAATATAACTTTTTTTTAACAAAAAACTAACTTGACTTTTAAAACTTGTCACCTATGTGGAAACGAAACCGATTAGGAACCTTAAAAAAGATCTTCCGGGGGAACCGTATGTCCGAACAGGCCTGGAAAAAGAGGTAAGGTCTCCCCCCGTTATAGTGACCGGTAATTCACGATTTTCAACAATTTTATAAACTTCAATTATCCTTGAACATATTATATAAACTTTAGTTATCCTTAAACACATAACGTATAGTTAAGGTTGATTTAAGTAAATAATTTTTAATTCTTTTCTAAATTGAACATTTTGTGAAAGTTTCAATTTTCATGCCCTTATTGTATATTAACCCTTTCTTGATAACCTAAACATTAAAAAAAATGAAAAAAATATGTTTCCCTTTTTTATTGAAACACTGCATATACTAACTTAAGGGGTTATTAGACTACTTCCATCAATTCCGTCGGTTGTTCATCAGTTGAAACCAACGGAACCGACACCGATGGCACGGCGCTGTCGGTTCGGTCCATCGGTTTCTTCCGTCGGATTTCCAACGGGTCGTCGGTTTGTTCTCGTGGGTCCCGTTCGATTATTTTATGTTTATATTTTCCTTTTTGACCGTTTATTAAAAAACTTAATTTTTTTAATAAAAAATCCAACGGTAAAAAATTTATAGCCGTCTTTTTTTTAAACACTTTCCAATTACTCTATAAATAAAAAATTTATTTTTCAAACAATTCACACATTTTACTATCATCTATACAATGAACACACTTTTTCACTACAATTCACATATAAAAAGAATAAAAATAATCATGTATTACTGTATAATTATACACAACATGATAACCGAGGACAACAGACAAAATATGTATAGACTGGAAGAGGATATCCGACAGAAAGACCAAGACGTTCGTCGCAAGATTGGGTTGAAACTCAATTGCGTATGGACAAAGAATTACGCGATCGGGAGGTTCATCATCAACTTCGAAATGCTCTAATCCAACACATTTCACAACTCCCATCAAATTTCCGTACACGTTAATTAGTGTAATTGTATTTATTTAATTATTGTAATTTTTTTTTATTTACTGTAATTTTTTATTTTTAATTTAATTGTAATGTTTTAATTTATTTTAATAAAACGTTTTTTATTTTAATTATTGTGTTTTAAAATTTTAACATAATAGTCAGTGGGTTCCAGAAAAAATGAAGTGATGAGTCACTGATGATAAGAGTCTGTCAGTTTTTGAAAAGGCTGACTGACACTGACGTGGCCTGTCAATTTCAATCTGTTTCAGTCACAGATGAAAGTGCTCTTAATAAGTTATTTTTCAACCATAAATCGTGTGGTTATGATTTGATATGATATTTATCATCTTCTGAATTTTTATCGTAAAATCATACCATAAGAGACTATCCCAGACAATATTATTTGATGAAATTTGATAGAGACATCATGTTATGAGTCTGTCCATAAGATCGTTCGTATAACTTTTTAAGGATCATTGGTTTTATTAAATGATATATATACATACAAGTTCGTATACCTGTGCGACACGGTAATCTACCGTTATTATTTTAAATATTATGTGATTAAATGATAATTGTAGTATATAAAAATCTATAATATATAATATATACTTAAACCATAATACAATGGAGGAATTCTGGCCATTAGTTATGTTTTTCCAAATCGATCCGACCACCTAGATTAATTCTTAATACTTAATTACTTTAATTAAAATTAAATTTTTCGGATATAATTAAAAAGAAAAAAAAATCCTTTTTCATAACTAATACTAATATTTTATTTCCTAAAAGTAAGAAGATATCCTTAAAATCTCTCACCCACGTAAAACAAAAAATTAAATTCACAAGAAAATGTCTAAATTATCTTTAACTCATTTAATGCATTTTCATTAATAATAGCTTAATGTTAACATTAATATACATTAAAAAAACAACTCATTTTATAAATTCAATTTAAATTTACCGATTTGTCACGGGTCTTAAACTAGTGTTTTATAAAATAAGCATATACGATAGTACTTTGAGGTGCTAAAGAGTGGGGAAAAAAGATTTAATTAAAATAAAAAATATGTAAAAGAATTGCATTTACACAAATTTAACCCAAATAAATCATTTGAGCTTATTTTCATTAAATCATTGTGATATTATAAGTGTAATGATCTAACTAATATTTACATTAAAATAATAATAAATTCATGACTTAGAAAGAACCATTCTCTCCTACGAATTAGATTTGTATTTACTCATTATTTATTTATTTATTTAAATGTATATTTATCTAAATTATTCAAACTCAAATAATAAATTATTTTTAAAATATTGAGAGATTACCACGTGGCATTGAAGCTTAGGTTGCAAATTCTGGAGCAATTTGTTATACTCCTTTATTATGTGTGTATATATATATATATACTAAGCCTTGAGCCCGTGCGATGCACAGCCATTTACAAAATACAATTATATTTATTTGTAAGTTTAACGTTGTTAATTAAAAAATACAATTATCATTGTGATAATGATTAGTAACATAAATTAAACTATAATGGATGAACTTGTATTTATTTTTCATCAGTTGATAGATCAAGTATGAGGTAGTCTCTTCATTTCCTTACGAACGGTTGAAATTTGAGTCTCTGTCCATTTATCACGGTAACACCGATCTTGTCACCATGTAAATGACAAAAGTAACAACCATTGATTGCAAAATTATATTAAATTTTGATACATTTGTTGAGCCTTGCGATGCACGGTAATTAAAAAAATAAAAGTAATTATATGTTTTTTAAGTTTTCAATTGTATTAATATTGTTGAAAATTTATTATTGAAACTCAACAGTAACGTATACCAAAATGTACATAAAATAATCAATTTTATATATTTTATTAAAGCTAATTTTCTTAAACTTGGTAGTTGATGATGATAATATTAGATCATTGCAATGTATGAGCTTTCAGTAAGAACGTGAATTTATTTTTTATGTAGGAAAAAATCATTATTTATTAAATGTAATGCATAAATTTAAAAAGCTATTATAATAAATTATAATAAAATTGAATTAGAAACGTTCACAAAATAGAAGGAAGTAGTTTGTTAGAAATTCAAAATTTTGAAAACTTTTAAAAGAGTGCTAAAATTATGAAGATTTTTAAGGAAAAACTAATTTGATTATGTGGCATAGTTAGAAAATTATAAAGATTTTTAAGGAAAAACTAATTTGATTATGTGGCTTAATTAGGTGAGTTTTAGAAAAAGGTAAAAAGATGATGTGGCATGGCTAAAAATCAAGGAAAAATCTTTGTTTTATATATATAAATAGATAGATATAGATATAGATATAATGTGTTGAATAAAACCCTCAACACATAAAGTAATTATATAATCGATATCGATAATAAGAACAAGAACTTTTATCGTCATACAATAACACATCCAATATATATGGAAGGTGACGAATACAACATATGAATTGATTCATACACCAAATTGATGCTATTAGATATTTGTATTGTAAACTTTTTTTTTTAGAACAGTGTAGTGCATGAATCAATACGAGTGTTGTATTTATCACCTCCCGATATACTTGTACCATATGAATTACACAAGGAATAATACGAAAAATTACTCTGTAAGCCATAATCCAATAAAATTACCTAAGTTCCATATTCGCACATAACTTCTTTATCTTTTAGGTTATTGTTAAAATATAATAAAATTTATATAGTTCGTTTTTAAGCTACATATGGATATTTATAAATTGATGTCCATATAAAAACTAAAATATGAAGACGTAGATAACTATAAATGCTGTAAACTAGCCTTAGAAAAAGACAAGATGATGATAACATATCATAGTTCAACGAAGCCGGTTTAATGGACTAAAGATACACTTATGATATATTTTAAACTATTGTTTGATTGCAACCAACAAGACTGCATCTTTATGTATATGCGTTGACCACTAAGAAAAAGTTGTACCAATAGCTTGAGCCACAACTCCGATAGCTTGAACCATATGGTCAACATCTTCATCATTTACATCATCAGAGCTTTTCATAGCTTCAACAATCGCAATAAGCGCAACCACGAATGCATAATCAACGTTTGGATAAATTGTCACCATGAATTTGTCCTTAATGAACTTTGAACATTTTGTGTGTTGCATCTTGTGCATCTACAAGAACAAGTCCACTCAATAGTTTGAGTTTGTGCTCCCCACAACATAAACTTCACACATTAAACTCAAAATAGACAAATTTACTAATAAAAAAAAAAACAAAGTAAAGATAGTGAACCTTACTTGTGCTATTGCCGTTGAAGAATCTCCCATATAGATAGTGCAGCTTCTGTTTGACCAACTACCTGTGATCTTGAAATCACAAGCGTCTTTACTGCTCGTTTTGTTTGCCAAGAACACGTGCAAATTTGTCTTAGACTGAAAAACTTTTGGTGTTTTGGTGCTAAATATCAAATCCGAATCATCGCTACCTTCACCTCTAAATACATTCCATCCGCTACGTAAACTCATGTTCTGAAAAATTAATTAGTATTCAAAGTTAATGTTGGTATAACATCAATGCGTCAATAATTAAAAACCTATAAAAGTACAAAAATCACCTTTTCACGTATCAGAGCGATGGGTTCGTCATCATAATCAAGCAGCACTCGCTGCTCGTGGTAGCTTGAGTTGCATGGTTTGACTTTGAACATGATTTTATGGTTAACATCTGTGACTAAATGGTTTCCACTTGAATTAGTGGAAACTATGAGTTCAAATGGATATGGTGCTATAAACTGATACCCTATGACAGAAACCGGAATAATGCATGAAGGTACGTAGCTTGTTTGAGCCATCTGCAGGAACAACACTGAAACACGAATTGATGTTATAAGCGAGAAGGGTCGAGTTTTGAGAATGGCATTTAATAAGATTTCATTGTTGACCGATTAATCTTCTTGATTCTTAAGTTTGCCAATCAGAATTTGTGCAAACGACATTTTTTGGACCAAGTCTAGCCTCGAGCCTGTCTTCGTACATAATTGACATGCACATTGATGGAATAACAGAGACGTACTGTTGACAAATGTAAGGTATTGTACCAGGTATTAACCGTGTGAAATGTTTTAATTAATGTAACTCGTAATCTTTGAATAAACTAAACAGGAAAAACCTCTTTCTTCTTCTTAGTTCGTTATGAACTCATAGTGTAAGTTAATTTTGTTTTATTTGTTTGAAAACCAATACTAGGTTGATCTTGACAGGTGTTTTACATAAACCTTGCCATGAAAAATACTGAAAACGACTTTTTATGTTGACAAACATAGATAATAAATTTATTCCCCATCTCATTTCTTTTTATATTAATATCATTGAAAGAAACATATACTAAATCAACTCATATATATGCCATTGACTTCTTAACCCTCTCTTTCATGCGATGAAGTGTATATGTCTAGTACATGAATAATTACAGGTCTAGTTCAGAGCGGAATGATGCAATCAAAATTTTAATGGTAAGATGCAGTGTAGTTATGTGCAGTATACTTATGATGCAGTAAATCTGGACCGTAGATCAAAAAAATTCAAAATCCGAGATTGTCTGTCACTCATTCACTCTCTAAGCTCCATGCCCTTCTGATTCCAAACCATAATTTTATACTTTTACTGATACGTTTAATTCTAAAATATAATTATGCACTTTAAAATTGAAATGAAACCACCTTTAAGAAAAACAATAAATGAAAAAGGGTTTATTTTTAAGTTATGCGTTAAATTTTGAACTTGTTACTATTATATGTTCCTAACTTTAGAACCATCTATTGTATGACGTAAACTTTCTAAAACCTCTATTGTATGTTATGTGTGACTTGAAATAGAGAATTGTCAGTTATATGTACATCTCACATTATCCAAAGTTGGGACCATATGACCGACAATTTCTGGTTTCAAGTCACACATAATATACAATAGACAATAGAAGTTTTAGAAGGTTTACCTCATGCAATAAATAATTCTAAAATTGAGAGCATACAATAGTAATAAGTCCGAAGTTGAACGAATAATGAAATAATAAGCCTACGAAAGAATATGAGTGGTGTGATCTTTATAGTAGGTATGCAATTATGCAACCTTTGCTTTGAAGCTTTCATTAAAATTAGTGGAAGCAAATTCAAACCCAACTCCACAAACAAGTGCTTTAGTTACTTGCAATCTCAATTAATCTTGTTTCCACATACAAGTGTTTTAGTTACTTCATAATTAGTTATTTTATTTATACCTAATTAATACATTATCGTTTATATGTTTTTAGCTCATTCATGAAAAATTATTGAAAAGATTTTGCAGTTGGTATGTTTTTCAACTAAACATTATAATAACAATTGTAGACTAGTTATAAGAAGTTGCCTGAATAAAGCCATCTTACTTGATACGGATATGGACATAAAACAGTAGAAAACATATATTAAAGATTAATTCATTTGATGTGTTTGACATATTCAAATCAAAGAAGTTACAACACCCTGTTTTGCAAGAACTATAACATGTTATAATAACAAGCTTTACATGAATCGTTCTGAACCCAGATCGAGAAGCGTACGGAAAAATCGATGAGGGTACACTGGAGGTTCCTCTGCAAGCGCCTGTAACAAAATATGAAAAGTTTGATATCAGTTATTAAAAAGAGAAGAAGATAACTTTAGTAACTATTTATTTTTGAGAATGACATCACTCACACAACCTAGCCAGCCTGTTAGAGTACACCAAAATAACCAAATATTCATGTAGTTTTTGCTAATATTGTTACAAATTTTATAAGGCTCTCATTATAAGCCTCCCAAGTTCGCAGTATATAAATGTGGAACCCACATGGTAAAGATGAGAATCAAGCACAACGAAATGGGATAAACCCACAACGGAACTTTTTTGATGCCATATAGGGCTTAATAGTTAATCCTATATTCCTATTCACAAGAAAGAGATCATGTTTGACTTAGAAAGTCAAAATACCTGATGAATTAATACAGTTGAAGGAGTCATTCCAGGCACAGTATTGACTTCGATAACTAAAACCTGCAATCAGAAGTGAGAATTAGAACTCTTCAACTTCTTTAAGTTCCATTGACCTCTTTGCAGTTGCATAATCAATATACCCAATCAGTAAAACATATAAATGTAACATAATCAATAACTACTAATGCATACATAAGAAATTTAGCAGTGAAACTTCACATAATAGAACTGTTGCATTTATTTACAGAGATCCTAAAAATGAAATCACTGCATTCATTTTAAAAAACAAGGACCAATTTCCAAATCAAAGTATATCTTGTTAACCAAAACCAAGATCACATACACTTTTAAAAATAATGATGTAACTTGTAGGGGAATTTAGGGAACTTTAGCTTAAAAGTTTGGATATGAAAAATTGATATAAAACAGGATATACAATATTGGGAATTACTGAAATTTTTGAGACACAGACAGACCATTCAATAACAAGTCAATAACAGAAGAGAATCTTGTGACTGAAATCGACATTTTGATGATGACAATACACATATAGGTACCTTTAACCGGAATAAGCTGACATATAATGATGGATGACCTTAACTTGTTGTTATAATTTTTGTGCGGCGGTGGGATCGATTTTATCAGAACATTCATTTTTTATTCCACAATGAAATGAATGCATAGAATAAGAAACAAGACCTCTATATGGTAATTTAATGAAACAATAACATTTGAAGATAACTGGAATGTATCTACTTACCTCTCCACTATCCACATTAACAAAAGCATCAATACGAGAAAATCCTTCAAGTTCCAGGGTGTTAGCTATAAGCTGAATTCGCTCTTTGCATCTTATCAATGCCTTGGTGCTAATACAGTGGTCAGACAAAACAAGAAACCGTCACAAAATACAAAATTAAATACACAATTTGATGCGGGCCCAAGCATGGAGGATTGGGCCCTTATGTTTCTGGAGGCCCATGATCGTGTGACAAAATGGGCTTCACGAAAAAGGCCGTAACTTGGGCTACGGGGCTTCGTTTCAGGCCCACGAATAGTCAAATCGAAGCTTGGATCGAGGAGCACGGCTTGGTAATTTCAAGGCCCAAAAACGCCTCCTAGAATAAGTTATGGGTCATTTTATGTTTTTTATGTTTAATTTGGGCTTTTATTTTGGGCTTTCTGTTTGGCCCGTTGCATTTCAGGGCCCGTTTTAATTTCTGCTCCCCTTTTAGGTTTCCTCTGTATTGATGAACAAGTTAATTTTGTTTTTTAAAAAAGTTGAATTTTTCTCTCAATTTGAATTTGCCAATTGAGTTGAATTTTATCCTAACCGCGGTATTCTGGGAATCAACAGGTTTAATCTTTTGTTTCGTTAATCCTATTCTACATCACAACTTGACAATTTGTAGAACCACCATTGATCCGTGAGGAGAAATGTATGTAGTAGTTATATTATATAAAATAAATTACATAAACGTGTAAATATATAATAAATACTGGCAGAAGATATATTCCCAAACTTCAAGTTTATAGTCAAGTTTGGCATTTTAATTCCATAGACAACAAAATATTTCATACAGAAACTACTTGTAAAGTTGTAAGCATGAGTAGTAGATACCAACATGAATAAAACAATACGTATTAGTGTATTTAATTTCTAACCTCATTATTGACAATGGGGGTGGGGTAAGATTAATCCCTGTTCCACCTGCAATGAAACACTTGCTATATTAAAACATAGGCTGCCTAAATACTTTATCCGAAATTAGGTGTCAAAATTTAAATATTTCCTTTGATAGATAAAAACAAAATATTTGATACAAAAAATACTTTTGTGGATGAGTAGTAGATATAAGCATTTAATTTTATCATAACCTGAGATAATCAACTTTGTTGCAGATGGTATGAAACTAATAATCGAAAAACTGATTATTTAACCCTAGATAAGTAGAACTGTAGAAGCAGAATATGTTTATCAACAACACCTCCTAACGATGATTGTACCAAAAAGAATGAAATTAAGGTTCAATTACCTTGAAATTTCTCTTCAAGTGATAATATATCACCGCTTTCTTTGACGGTGACACTAGGCATCAAAGAGCGCATGGAACCTCGTTTTCCTATGACCCCGACAGTTATTTCAACCCATCTACTACTTCCTTCCCACAAGAGACGTTCATTTTCATTTGTTGATTTGGATACAATAGTGATGTCATCAGTTTCAATAAAAGGTTCAAAGATTAAAAACTCTGGTGGAGGAACTGGCATCTCAATTAATCCATGTGCCTATGCAAAAATAACAGAACATTTAAACTAATTCCCAAAATAAGAAAATGGAAAAAACGCACTTGCTTAGGATAATTTAGTTTCAAATGAAAGCAATTTTGGAGAGTAACATATCATTAGTACCTTTGCAAAGCTATTTGGAGGAATTCTAGGAAGACAGTCCTCCAATGCTTTTACATAAACGCCAAGGTCGTCGGCACAGCTGAGTGTTCAAACAGAAAAAAGAATGGCAACCATATGATACGATATACATAAAGGAGATAAATATACTTCCTCTAGCCCACAAAAAGTGCAAAATTTACTTTTTCTTGGCAGTTTTCGGTTTTCTATTTTCCCATGGAGTTATTAATGTGATCCAGTATCTTTCATATTTTGTCATTATTTGAAGGACATTTAAGAACACTTTTGACCATTAGTCAAACACAGGTCTAATGTTGTATTTTCATGGGATGGGACTACTTTAAATTCTCATACATGTTACAGAAGGGTATATGTGAAAGGGGAGGTCAAAATATAGGTAATTGATTTTGGCAACGAGTCGAAATGGGACAGCTTCTTTTTTTTCTTCAAAATTATTAGTAGCTTTCTATATTGATGCATTTTGGGTTACAAACACTATTATTTCAACAAAAACCTAATCTTTTGAGTAAATGACTAGGCGGTTTTACGCATTTAATGCATTTTGGGCGACCTTCAAGTTTTGACCCATTGCCTTATAAGTTATAACCTACTGGTATTTCATTTTCTTTGTTTGACCTATAAAGATAAGGCACAACTCAAATGCACACATTCATAAGTAAATGAGTCATAGTTGTCTACGCATGGAACTTACCAGAGTCTTGCCACTCCAGTTGAGCATCCGTCTCTTGCTGGTTTGATACACACAGTTTTACATTGGAGCTTTGATACCACTTCATGCCAAACCTCAGATGTAGAGGAATTCAGAAGATCTTCTTTTCGCCTAACGTCCTTATTTATAGTAAGAACCCCAAAGTCTGTAAGCTGTTTTCAGATGAGGTTGATTAGTGATACAATACCTAATGAAAACAGCTTTGGGTAAGGGGGTTGACCCCGACAAATATATGAAAACAGCTTTGGTGGACATTAGTTGAGGCAATTTCAACCCCGTTACCTATGAACGGGTCAATTCGGACACTTAGCTAAAAGAAAATAGGTCAAAAGTAGCCCAGTAATTAGATCACACAAAGCCTCCTAAATCATTGTTTTTTTTTTCGAAAATTTAGATTGATGTTAAAATGATAAAAAAAAAAAAAAAAATTATAATCATAGCTGAACAAAAAATTAGAACGTGTTTTAGGGAAACCCAACCTGATCCAGAACCATACCAAAAAAGTTACCCGTTTTGACCTTTACTTAACCCAACCGATCCACCCATTTTGTCACCTGTAGGGAACATGTTAAGTAGTAACCGTACATGTTTAACAGCGAGAGATGTTGCCACTTTGTCCATACATATCTTTGAAGCCGACAATCCAGGACCTTTGATATGAAAAGAACAGAATACATAAATAGTTTCAGTTGAATAAACAATAAAAAACTTCTATACTTCTGTATAAAAATGCCACCTGTATATGGCACTCCTCCAGCCTCCAGCAACGACTGCAATGTACCATCTTCACCAATACCTCCATGCACTGTCCAAGTGTTTTAATTTTATATATGTATGTTACTAAGATTCCATTGAGATTGCTATATCAATAACACATAAGACTTTCCCACTTTTGTTATTATTCATCAAAATTGCAATAGTCATATGGTAACGTAATTAAGTATCTGCAAACCTGCAATGAAAACCGTGGCTTGAACTTCCTTGGCTAGCTTTATCCAGTTTTCTACTGTGAATTTCTTAGGTGGTTCATCAGATATATCAAAACCCGTGAACCAGTTGTGGTTTTTAAAACCGGTGGCTAGTTCGTCCATCACTTGCTTCCTCAAACGGGAAGTCAATGCTGCATGAGAAGGTTCAAGTGCCTCTGTGCAAGCATCAAGAACTTCTTCTGTAGTATGTCTTAGCACAAGGGAGTAACTGTATGCACAAAAAAACAAACATTTTTAAAAAAAATGTTATTATTGTTGATAGAAATAAGTTTTCATATTAAATTTTTATGTACTTTACTGATATAGAAGAACAATCTTTTGGTCAACTTCAACCAACAGAAGCACATCCAAACACTCCTTTCTAACTACTAAAATTAACTTAATTTCTTTTATCATATGTATTAAAACGCAATCCTTTTTTATCGTTTAATAATGTTACTAGCATTTTATATGTTACAAGCACACATCATATTAAAACTTGACTTACGGTAATGACCACACTGTCCTCGAGCTGACCTCAGATGACGCATCATTACCAGGAGCAAGTAAACATGGAGTTACTTCAAGCTGTAACCAAACAAAATGATTCAATACGTGAATCAACAATGGTAACTAATCATAACTGATTGCTAAGCTGACTTCTAATTCATATCTTCGTTTTTTTTGGTAGGGGGTACCATAAACTGACTGAAAATGAACTTAAAACCTTTAATTAAATCTTTATTTCTTGATACATTTATTTCCTTTATACTCCAAGTCCCTCAAAATTTTCTAGTTTTTGCATGAATGTTTAGTTTCATATCAGCAACTATACATCACTTATGCTCTATCTAAGACATACAATATAAAAAGTTGGATGACATATGATACGTATTTTTTAAAAGAAGAGAGCTCACATCACCGGATACTTGCAGATTGAGCCAAACATTAGTTCCGCTCATAAGAGATACTTGTCGTTCGGACGTGTCTCCACCAAATATGACAAAAACTTTGCGAACATCTTCATGTTCAGAAAATGGTTCACTAAGCTTTGAAGAATTTGATTTTCTTGGTGTTTGGTTTGACTCGGTACAATATGAAGCAAGGCTCGGGAACCGCAAGCAAGCACGTTTGATAATGGTTCTCAGGATATTTGAGTGGGAGAACCCAACCTAAAACATCAAAGTTTCCATGTTATTACAATCACGCTGAAGAAAAAGAGTTAATTAGAAATTAATAAAAGACAAAGCAAGTGATTTCACCTAAAATATTAGTAGTTTATAACTATATAAGCAAAAACAAAGATCGATTTATGTTTTTTTATAGATATTGTTAGGCATATGTTTAGGTAAATGAGTTTGAGTTTAGGCCTATAAATCATTTTCCTTTTTTATATGATTAGACATCCATTGGAAGTTAATATCAACAATTTATTGTAATGAACGCTTTCAAGTTAAAGTACATATCTGTCCATGGTTTTAAAAGCCACGATGATAGTAAATCAGTGCAGAAGTTGACTCGATTACCTTTGAAGCTTGCTGAAATAGGAAACTGGTTTGCTCCATTCCACTTATCTAAATGAGAGGAACGAGGAACATGTTAATGAATAGCAAATACATATTTATAAATAGAGTGCATGCTAACAAAAAAAAAAAGTTTGTTACCAAGTTGATATCAGTATATATGACGATTCCCGATTCAGTCCTCCCAAAATTAATTTTCTCTGATGATGACATATTAGCAGAAGGCGGTAAATACCAACCGTCAATTCTTGCAAAATCTCGTAATCCAAGTCTTTTGAATAATATAGATGCCCCTTCCCGGATTTTCTCTATTACATCTAACGGAAAACGAGGCGGAGTGTGATAAACAACCTGAAGAACATATACCATGAGTTAAACATTGATGTTCTTTAAAAATAAACAAGCTATCATAGATAAAGATTACAACGTATAGTCCAAAACAGCTTGTATTACCTGCTGAGTGGGAAGATACTTCTTCCTGTAGTTAAATATTGCATCTTTCTCAGTTATGTCAGCACTGTCGCTAGACTGAAGTTCCACCTGATTCATGATGCAGCGAAAACATAACATCCTATTTGTAAGGCCATTTACTATTTTTTTCATTTTGTGGGTCCAAGTTATATCCTATTAACAGAATGACAATGTGATTGTGGGTTCCATTGACGTAAGGTGATGAGAAATGTTTATAGGACCCACAAAGAAAAAGAGAATGAAGAAAAGGATTACATCTAAAACATCAGATGATTAGTTGTTAGTTACCTCAGTTGGAAGGAACACGACTGGTTGGCAGTCAATATCTGAACCAACGTCAAGAACAATTGCTGTAAATTCTCTACCTCCTTCAAGAAAAATTTCAACGATAACCTTATCATCGATCCCCTGACGAGTAGATGAAAAGATAAACTTATAGTCAAAGATCGCATTTGACAAGTTTTTTTTAGCTAAAGTTTTACATTTGCCCCTTCAGAAATAAACATAACCCAAATCGACCCATTCACGTATAAATGGAATCGAATGGCCACTTCTTGTGAAAATGATCTTGTGTATCATAAAACAAAGAGAAAGAAAAAAGTCACAGTCAAAAGTTTGGAAAGTGGAAAAGGTGAAATATACCTCAGATATTATTTCTCTAACTTTGTTTAGAGAATCAGCAACACCATAGGCAACTGTAACTCCAATACTTGATCCTGCTCTGGTTGGTTTCACCTGAAACCATGTGAGTAAAACTCGAGTATGCAACAAGATCAAGATTTAAACGTGTTCTCCATTATTGATGCTTATAATTCGGGAATTACCACAACTTTCCCTGAATTAGCATCTAGTTGATTGTTGACGAACCATTTCAACAGCCCAGACTCATCCAATTCATTTCCCTGAAAGAGAAATTTTTAAAGAATGAATGAGACAGGATATGCAGGCAGCTTAATACCTTCCTAATATCTAGAGGTAGCAAGATAAGCTGGTCGAATATTGGGTCCATACATGTCAGGGAGGGTTTGGTTGACTGGTACACAATTTTTTCTCTATTGTTTTCATAATTTCTAGAAATAACCAATGTGATAATTATGATCAAAACCAATATTGTTACATGTATAATGTAAATATTTCAATAGAACGGTTTAGGAGGCTGTATGCATTCTAAATAGACTCTGGACCATTTTCAACCCGTTTGACAAGTGCCCTTTTTATCCAATTTTTTTTATTTGATGCGTTCGAGTTGAAATGCAACCCAAATTGATCCATTGATAAGTAAATGGGTAGATATTGCCATCTCTACTAACATCTAATTATAAGAATCATTGTATTCTCCAAAAAAAATTGTAGGTTAAGAAACTGAAACATACACACCCATGATACCAACAAAGAAGCTATATTCGACTTGGCACATATTTTCTTGGAAATGTTAAACAATTTCCCAAATGTCTACCATTCTCAATGAAATCGATACCATCCAACTTATTTGTAGCTATAAACACATTATTTTGCTTTGAAACTTCCAAAGAAAGAAAATGTTGTAATCTCTAAGTAGCATAATATTTAGGTTCTAATCGTTAGTGTGCAACAAATTATTGACACTAGACATTCTAAAAGTAATTTGTAGAGAAAAAAACTAGAAAACAGAAGTTGTTGTTTGCATAGGCACAGTCATATTAATACTGATTTAATTCTTAACATTGCAGATTCTAAAATGCTTTTACTACTCAAGCCAAAAAGATAAGTAAACGAAAGGGGGAAACGAGAAAGCATAAACGAGATGCTAAAAAACTTCTTTTACTCAAGGGAATTACCTGTAGTACAAAGTTGGGCACTGTTATGAATCCTTGTCTCGAAAGCTCCAAGGAAGCATCGTACTGCCAAATTCAATAGCATGAAAAATGAGCACTGAATTGTATAATACATTTCACATTTGGCAAATAATTTATAATTCTAAAAAAAAGAACATCAAAGGCAAGTAATATTCTATATTTTTCGAGAAAGAGAATTGATATATGACATTATGACCTATTCGAAGATGCCACCGGTATGCGAATGAT
The DNA here is from genome assembly GCA_963930675.1 of Gnaphalium uliginosum. Taxonomy (NCBI): domain Eukaryota; kingdom Viridiplantae; phylum Streptophyta; class Magnoliopsida; order Asterales; family Asteraceae; genus Gnaphalium; species Gnaphalium uliginosum. The sequence goes on along the minus strand of OZ005680.1, from coordinate 55,018,335 downwards.
GCACAGTTTTTTTCGTATTGGCAGAGTCGCTGCTGATTTACCTCATGGCTGGATGGATAAATCTTTGGATTTTTGCGATTATTTTTTAACAGGCATTGCTGAATATCAAAAGCGTATTACAAGAAATCCCATTTTTTTAGAACGAGTTGAAGGAGTAGGCATTATTGGTGGAGAGGAAGCAATAAATTGGGGTTTGTCGGGACCAATGCTACCGAGCTTCCAGAATACAATGGGATTTTCGTAAAGTTGATCATTATGAGTGTTGCAACGAATTTGATTGGGAAGTCCAATGGAAAAAAGAGGGGAATTCTTTAGCTCATTATTTAGTACGAATCAGTGAAATGACAGAATCTATAAAAATTATTCAACAGGCCCTAGAAGGAATTCCAGGAGGGCCCTATGAAAATTTGGAAATCCGCCGCTTTGATAAAGTAAAAGATACTGTATGGAATGAGTTTGTCTTACCTTGTCAAATGCCGTACGACATTCTTTTGATCTTGTGCCAACAAATGGAACATTTGATTTTTCAAGAAGCTCCTGAAGAGTCACCGACAAGCAAAAAGCTCATAAGTAATTAAATATCTTGCATCTGTTATTACTATGCATGGTTTCCAATTTTTATACATGAATATATATAAGCAGCGGTTGTAACCTGAATGCCACCATCTTCACCAAAACGGCCATGTATAACAGGGAAAACAATGTCCACAGATGCAGCTAGGTGTTCTGCAAAGTCGGTCAGAGTCTCGAAACCTCGTGCCAGGCTGGCAAAAGAAGTAGTAAGAAACTTCAGTGTACCCACAAGAATCAACTGGAAATAGAGGTGGAAAAATGGCAGGTCGGGCAAATTGGGTAATGGGTAACTTTTGGTGTGGGTTGAAATGGATCCAGTTGGGTTGACCTGAGACACTTTTTGTCCAAATTTGTTAACTTTTTTGTAAATATATAGTGTGTCAAATATGATTAATTCGAGTCTAATGTTTTGGAGAAAATGACTTGAGAGGTTTTATACATGAATAACACCCTTTGGGAGAATTTCAACCCATTTGGCCCGTCTCCTGTTAAGGTATTTTTTATTTTTTTTCATTTACCTGATTGTTCCGTTAGAGATAGAACATTACCCAAATTGACCCATTCATAAGTAAATGCTCGAAATTACCACCTTTATACAAAAATCAAAATTCTCACTAACAGTTTACCTTTCAAGTTTGAAATCAAAATCCGCAGGAGTATTTGAATAGACCTGCAAATGTAATTGGCATACTCTAAAGTCAAATTACCTATTTCTTCCCATTGGCACCATTACTGTAGGGCTTTGTAAGCAACTTATAATGGTTTTAAATACCTCCGAAACCAACAAATGACAATGATTCGAGAAAGTAATTAAAATCCATATAGAATATTAGAAATAAACTATAACCTGGGCAGAGGATATTGCATATGCATTGAGATTGGGATCAATGTAATAGCAGCTAACATGCAGGTCATCACCCTGACACAAGTACAAAACACCATAATCCGGTGAGTATATGTATATATCTATGCACATACAGATAAATTCACTTAATTCATAATTACTTCGAAAACTAGTCAAAATGTGACCATTTGGTTAATCAAACTACAAACTGTTGTCCCTACATAACTAAATTGCCCCAACAGTGCAAAACATATAGAATTAACCAACCTGTATATAAATTTAATTAGTTATAAAAAAAACCTGAATATGATCAAGAACTGATCGAGCAGAATTAAGCGAAATCCCACGTTCAGCAGAGGGCCCACCACAGATTAACCCAACTTTCAAAACTTTGCCTTTATTTTTGTACTTATCATTCACTCCCTCAACAACAACTTTTACTTTATGATCATCATTATCAATAGCTACAACTTTTTTACTACATGACTTCAGAATTCGAACTCCACGAAACCCGTTTCGTTTCGAGTTCTTGATAGTTGTTGTATTCACAGTTGCAGGAAAAACAACATCAGAAGAAGATGGAATTCGGGTAGAATTAAATTGTGGCTTAGTAGAGAGAAAAGAAGAACTAGCCATTATTATTATTTGAAGTGAATTAATTGATAATGGTGAGTGGGAGTGACCTGGTGATGATGATTTATATGGTTACGGTGGTGGTGGTGGTGGTGGTGGTGATGGTGGCCGGCCAGATGAAATATAGAATTCATTTTTTCGATTTTGGATTTTTGGGAGATGATCTAAAGTGGTTGGGGTTTCTGTTGTCATTTGGTGCGTCTTTTTTTGCGTCTTTTGATTATTTGATTTGTCTTGTTTTGTTCTGGATTTTGTGTTTATTGATTACTACGGGATAATTGTTTGTGTTGTTAACAGCAGGCATTTTGTGTTAATTTCGTGAACTTCTTTTAAATTTAGGTAGTGTTAGTGTAAAGTTCTAAAATGAATTGTTGAATATGTGCTTAAGCGAGAGTTAAGGGTAAAGAATACAATAGGAAAGAATTTAGAGTTCTTTTGTTTTTTATGATTACTAAAGATGAAATTCAAAAATTAGTCAATAATAAGAGTTGACATCTGAAGTCTGAATTGAAATTATTAAGAATGTTCGGTAATTAAAAAATACAAACATCTTAATACACGTGTTTTTACCATTTATGACGTGAGAAAAATCATCTATTGCATGAATATCACAATGTGTTACAAACGATTCAAATTAGAATAGAACACTAAACAAGTTTACAAGAGTTCCCGACAAAAAGTTCTTTCACCAGTATTAATTTCAACAAATAAATCACAATAAATAAGAAAAAAAAATCAAAATGGAAGTGCCTAGAAAGGTAATAAATATTGTTTAATACATAAATTCATATATGCAAGATAACCACATAGAATAGAGGATTTTTTTATTAATTAGAAGTTTTTAGCTATTTACAATAGTTTACCGAACAAGACATTTCTCAGCTAATTCTAGATCTGATCGGAAAAGGAAACCAAAACAGCTTAATGGCTAATGTTTTACCGAATAATACAAAAAGCTATTTTAAAACATTATAAGCTTAAACATAAGTCCCTTATTGAAATTCTAAGACCCTTTCCGATGTTAACACTCCATATATTTACACTAAAATTTTGTAAAAGTATAAAAATTTCTAATGTTAGTATCAAATATTGCACAATTTTAGAGCAGTGACAAGTAATATTTAATACTACATTAAATTTGATGAAGTACTAAGCATTACACTAAATATTGTTAACATTAAATAATTATATACATAAGAATTAAAATGTATCAATATGATATATTGATTATAAATTTGAGATTAATGTTTTTAAAATTATTAATATAAAGTTTGCTATCATATTTATTAAAATAATTTTATAACTTTTATAAAATTTTCTTGTATATTTTTAAAATTATTAAATATAATAATTGTCATTATATATATTACGAGAACTTAATTGTTATGTAAAAATTATAATACTATATTATTAAATTGTGTATTTCAAATTAATTAAAAAATATTTAATGTGAAGATTAATGCAACAACTTGGAGCAACTTTTTTTTTGGCATAAGCATTTTATTAAAAGATTTTTTTTTTTTTTTTACTAAAATGGTGCAAATTAATACACTAAGCAAGTTGATACACTAAAATAATGAGCACATTCTCGTGGTCAGTCATATAAAACTTATATATTGTTGACAGTACACATCTAATCCTCATAAGAAAATATTGCTTTACATAATTTTAGGTATATTTGCAAATAAACTTTACCAATATAAGTTACTCGGAGTAGATTTTTTTTTAAAAAAAGGTAGATCTTATGAATACAAACTATAAAGGTAGATCTTATGAATACAATATTATTTAAAAGCTCTTTATTATATTATTTTATTTATTTCACTAGACATTGAGCCCGTACGATGCATGACCGTTTTAAAAATACATAGTATACATATAATTTACAAATAATAATATTGTCGACTTAAATGTGCATTTATTATTGAAAATGAAAATGAAAATGAAAATGAAAATGAAAATGATTAATAAGATAACTTATAAAGGAAAGAATAAACTTTGAAGTGCTAAAAATACTAATAATAAAAAGTATAAACAATTGTCACGACCATTAAAAAAGTACAATTAATCATATGTTTTTAAGGTCTCCATCTGCATTAATATTGTTAACTCATAGTTGAGAAGTTATTGTTGACAAAAATAGTACATGAAAAATAAATTTCGAATGTTGCATCAATTCTTTTTAAATGATATTCAAGGTGGTGTTGTTGATTTTCGTGTATAAGTTAAAAATTATCACTTTTACTACTAACTCTCTTTATGCAACATATATTTTGACATGAGTAAAATCTGGATGTTGAAGATACAAAATGACATGAGACAATGATTGTCATTGGCTCGAGTTAATGATTATTGCGAACATATTACGAACGGATAACTTAAACGATATTTGTTTGTCGGAAGGACATATTAATATTCGTGGGATCAAAGTTGTTCTAACTGTGTTCTTATTCATATTCATATTAAACCGTTTAAGTATAAAAGACTAATATTAAAAAAAATTATAACAATTAAATAACATAGAATTTTTTTATCCTACCAACCTATGTATGGAGTTATTTAATTAAAAATAAAATTATAAAAAACTTTAAATCCTAATTTGCATTTAAATAGTCACATCACATATAAATTCAAGAATACACACATACGATATGTATAATATATTATATGTAAACATATATTTTCAAGATTTATTTTTATTAATGAACTAATTTTATTAATAATTTTAAAAAAATTATTTTTTAATTCATTTTATGAGGTTATTTAAGGTAACAATTGATATGTTATGTGTAAGAATTTTTTTAAGATTGTTAGCATGTTATTTAAGGCAACAATTTGATGTACCATATATAAGATTTGTTATAAAAACCTTGTCTTATATATATGAAATAGATTTATATATATGAAATAGATGTGTGTATGTTCCTTTAAGTTAGTTCACATATATAACATTTTAGTTACATTTACTTTAGCGAATACTTATATAATAAATAATCTTCAGTGCTCAAAAATAAACTCCAACTCTAATTACGAGCTAATTTTGTCAAACAAACCCTTTATGTTTACTGTATCAAATATGTAAAACTTGGTAAAATTTATTGAAACTATTCAAATGCATGTATAAACTTCTAGCACTGGAAGTATAATCCGTAGTACATGCCAATGCACAATTTCTAAGTACACATGTTATTATTGCTACATCGAATATGAACGCATCAATTGAGCATAGCTTAAGTGGTACCGTCATCATAAACGTTTAGACTTTACATGTGTGACCTATAGGTAAGAGGTTCGAATTCGTTCCTCAGCGTATGTAGTTGAGTTGTGGACAGATGATTTACTCGCTGTTGATGCTACTTGTGGGTGGGGCGAATGCGTACCATTGAAATATGGTACGGGGGTCAGGGGTACCCTCTAAATTACCTTTTTTTATTGTTACTATAATTTGAAAGTTGCAAAATAACTATTATACAACTTAAGAAAGAAAGTACTAAAAATCTACGCTTCGTATTATATTATCTTATAGAGTTGATGACAATTATAAAAGCTAGACCGACTCGCCTCAGACCACCCCCGAGTCACGAGTACTCGGCCGAGTTGGCCGAGTGTTACAACCATGCTTCTAGCTTCATATGAATTCGCAGGGTCACACCGATGAGCACAACTAACATGTAGTGTATTGCTAGTAAAATGATTAATGATATCTGATATTGTTGAGTAGTTCATTTATGTGAAATGAATCGTGAGACGAATATTGCATAGAACGTTTATATTATTTAATTGGATCAAATAAAGTAACAAGACATTTTATGTATTTATTATGTGATAATAAATAAAGCTAAATGTATTAATATAAAGTAAGTTATTAATATTAATAATAAGTTTAATTATTTATTTAATTAAACATTGACTTATTTATACATAACTTTATAAATAATTGATTATTTTAATATAGATTAAACTTTAGGGCTCAATGTACAAGTAAAGTTGGACAAATTTAATAAGGTTTAAACTTTGGGGACTAAAGTGTAACTCTCAACCTGTAGAACAAGTTGAGCTTCAACTATAAATAGATGAGTATAGACACAAGAGTTAGTTGATCAGATTCTCACTCCCCCTTTCTCCCCAAAACTGCCTCCCTCTCTCACTCTCTAGCCGAAATCGACAAACACCCCTTAGGGGTTTTCAGTTTGTGATACCATCGCGAACTTGCTTGATTACTAGAAGAGTTTAACCTACACTTAGATTCTACCGATCGTTCAACCGTGAATCATTGGTGGATATCTAACGTGTCTTCGTAGTTATCGACTAAGGAGTTTAAAGGAAGTAGTTGACTTGTACTAGGGCAACAAGTGTGAAGAACAAGATCATACCGAGCACTCGACTTGAGTTCTACTTCTAGTTATTAATTATGTGTAATTAATTTTGTATATGTTTTATTGAGAAAATTATTGTTCTTGGATTAAAGGGTTGATCTTCAATATGATTGATGATCCAACACTTCCGCAACATGATTGTTGTTAAAAGTTAACAAAGATTCAATTTTCGTACCGTACGATTCTATTAAAAACCCTTCAATGTTTAAGTATAGCAATCATTTTTTTATATTAAAAAAAATTCCTAACATTAAATATATCGCTCTATATATATTTGAGTTAAATTTCTAATGGAACATACTATGTGACATTATGACCCTCCAATTTGTCATATACAAAATGATGATTGTTTAAGAAATGCATAATTAGTTAAAGGTAATTATAATTATGCTCTAAGTTTGGTTTTGGAAAATATTACTTAGAACTAGTTAACGATACATAATTTTATGTGATTTTGGATAAAAGAAGATACTAATTTTGTAAAAATTAAAATTTGAAGTATTTATATTGTAAATTTTTTTAAAGAAAATACTCCACACCCTAAAATTTGTACCAAAGGTAGAAATGTTATCCCTATAGATTAGGAATTATACTGAAATCTTGAAAACTTTTTAGATGAAAGTCTTAAAAATTATGAGGGCTTTTAAAGAAAAGTTAATGTGATGATGTGGTATAGCTAGAAAAGCTAATGTGATGATGTGACATAACTAGGAAACTTTAGAAAAAAGTTAATGTGATAATGTATCATAGCTAAAGTGAAATATTTTTTTATATAAATATATACATATAGATTATTTTTAAGAGAATACTTCACACCCTAAAAATTTGTACCAAAGGTAGAAATGTTATCTCTATAGATTATCTATTTATATATTTTTTAATAAATAAATAAGTACTAATATTAACAGCTAGGGATGTTCATAGTTTAGCCGAAACCGTTTAAACGGGTCAAACCGAAGTGATTTGGTCAGGTTCATTTTTCATAATTAGTTTAGTGGTTTGGAATTTTTCAAACCGTCATATATGGTTTGGTTTGCAGTTTCAAGACTCAAATTGGCCATTTAAATCAAATCGGACCACATTATATTTTGTTGTATAATTCATTCGATATATATATTTATTTCAAAAGATTAAGTATGTCTTTAACAAACAAATTTCATATTTGTTGCTTCTATAGTATTCAAAGTGTTCATTTGAAAATTATCCAACTTATGCAACTAATAAAATTCAAATTAAGGATAAAATAAGAAAACTTTAAGCTATATAACAATGTTGTTATGAAAGTCAATTTTAATAATTATTTAAACACTTTTTTACCAATATTAGATTATGTATTTATAGTTTTTAAAAACTTGTAAGATATAATAATAGTAAAATTAGTACTCGTATTATGCAACTTAAACATTTATTAAAATATCTTTTATTAAAAACTAAATACAAAAAGAATTGGTTTAATCCGTCAAACCGGCTAAACCGTAATTGCTTTGGTTGATTTGGTTTGAAACATTAAATTGGGTGACTTAATTTAGAAAAAACGTCAAACCGTAATTACCGTGGTCTAAATTTTATGTTCAAACTGACCAAATCGAACCGTAAAAACATCTCTATTAAGTATTAACGGCCAAAGGTATAAATGCATACCCTAAAATTGGTTACCTAATTTTTTTCTTAATATAAGAGATTCGATTCTTTTCGCTAGTGTATATACTCCACTAACGGCCAAAAAGTCAGATCTGTGTCTGAAGACTACAATTTGTAGTCTGTTGCATTTCGATCCATATATATGTCACCCATCAAGTTTTTACCATCGACTTTTGCATATGTAACATTTTGGTTGAATATTTCTAAGTGGTCAAAGTGTCCAACCAAACCACAAATAAGAATTAAGAATATGTTCAAATAAGCTTGTGGAAGACATTATTAGCTTGTTTATTGTTTTTCCGACTAAAGGGGATTCTCCCCTACAAATTTCATAAATTAAAATATGACACGTAAGTACCAAAAATGTGAAAAATCCACTAAAAAAAGAAAGATTAAGGTATACATGTAAACAAAGAAGCCTTTAAAGCTGAACCAAAACAAATCAAAAACAAATCAAATAGAGTCGAACAATAATCCACTATTTTATTTTTAGAGTAAATTATTTATATCGTCCCCGTGGTTTCACGTTTTGTCCATGACTCGTCTCTGACTTCTTAAAGCTATTTTAATAGTCCAACTTTTGAAACTTGGTACACGAATAGTCTAATTTTTAACTAGACGTTAACTTTAAGCGTTAAATGCAAACATGTGACCTGCACGTGGATATTTTTGTATTTTTCACTCACACCCATCTTCTTCTCGTCTTCCCCAAAACCAACCAATTCACCTGTTCTTTACTATTTCTTCTTAAAACCCCAAAATTCCTTTTGCTTTTTTCTTTTCTTCATTGACCTATACCTTAACCTTTTTCCTATCTTCCTTTCTTCCCCACCACAAGTTTCTTCACCACCACCTACACAATTCTTGTTTGACAGAAAACCCCACCACAAGTTTCTTCACCACCACCAGCAAAATTCTTGTTTGACAGAAAACCCCACCACCACCTCCGGTTACAACCACCGCTACCACCTGAAAACACATTCACCTACAAGTACGACCACTACCACTAATCGAACCATCACCTTCAAATCAGAAGGAAAAAAAACGACGTGAAAAAGCGACAAGATTTCGGCGTCGTTAACGGTGGTGTTAATTTCAGTTATCATTCCGATGGTCAACAACCGAAGAAAGATCGTGAACAATCGCGATAAGATATCTGAAAGTCTTCCCACCGAGATGCACTACCACCATTTTGCGAGACCACCGGAAAATAGAGTGGTCGGAATCGACAACCTCCGGCCATCGTCTCATTTCCATTTAATTCTCCCTTCGTGTGTTTATCTTTTATGATTTGGGGTTTTGCGGTTCTTATGTCTTCGATTTTGAACATATATTTATTAGTTAGGTTTTTATTCAAACAAATGTTTAATGATGATGTTAACTTGGATTTGGGTATTGATTTTTGAATTATTGTGATTTGTGTTTTGAAAATCATTTGCAATTTTCATGGTTTTAATTTTAGGGTTTGATAGTTTGTTCAAAGACAAGATGATGATTTGTTGGTGATGCTATTGTTTTGTGATATTCTTGTTGGTCATGAACGGTGATGATGTTGTTGATGATGAAACATGATTAAGGGCAAATCTCAGTAACAAGTGGAAATTATAAAAATACCTTCACGTGCAAGTCACCATTTAACGCCTAAAGTTAACGTACCATTAAAAATTGGACTATTCGTACACCAAGTTTCAAAAGTTGGACTATTAAAATAGCTTTTAGAAGTCAGGGACGAGTCATCGACAAAACGTGAAACCACGTGGACAATTTAAATAATTTACTCTTATTTTTATATACTATATGTTGTAGAAGTAGTTTGTGGTGTACGCTTATTGTGGCACTTTGGTTTTCAATTAATGAGAAGCCAATGTTGAAAAGAAAAAAAAAAAAAAAAACCTAAATGTATTACGTAAATTACAATTCTTGAAGTGCATTTACATATCTTACATATTATTTTCCGTTTCTAGAAATTTTATAAATAATACAATTCAATCTTTTAAGCTTATTATGTGATAATATCACATATGTCATTTGTAAAATTAACATGCTCAAATAGAATACTATAAACTCAAAGGTTGCATATAGCAAAGATTATGAGTTACGTGGAGAAGATGTATAAATATTTGTGGTTAATTAATCTAACCTCAGATCTAGTTCACAACCACAATATATTATTATACGTGGGTTTTGGCTATCATATGCCCTTAGGGCATAAGATAAATAAATATAAATAACATTGATTAAAGTAAAAGTTTCTATAACTGAGATTTTTTTTTTTTAAAAACAATCTTTAAAATGTTCAATCTCACAGGAGTGAATAGGTCAATTGTCAAAAGATTTGTCAAAATTGAGCTATTGTTTAATAACTAAATTGAATTAATGTAGGTGTATTTTATTTATAAAAAGGCCTTTCAAAAGCTTTTTGCATTGGATATGAAATGATTTTCCGTCGTAAAAGAAAATTCTTTGAAAAAGTTTGTGCATTGTGAATGCTCTGATACAATGACAGGGAGAGAATCAAGGTCTTAAGGATGTTTGGAGCTTTACAATTTTGCATAGAAGACAAAATTGAAAAATGACAACAATAAAACAAAATTAAAAAATGACAACAATGGAAAACTTTTTTTTATGTAATTTTAGAAGTTGAAATTGACTAGACGCCTGCATCTCAAACATTAAAAAATATATTCAAAAATAAAATATAGTACGATCTTCATGAAGTATCATGTTCTTTTTCATTAGAATATTTACAAATTAAGAGAGAAAAGTTCTAACTTGTTGTAAACAGAACTATTTAGATTCTTTTCTACGCTTATATAAAATAGGAGTGTTTAATGACATTTTGGTTGCTTTATAATTGGCCGTCCAATCAATTACAATTACAATTACATTACATTACAAAATTTAATAAAACAAAAAGTTGTTATGCATCAAGTCAAAATAGGTTATTCAAAATTCCAATAATCTTATCGTCTGTTAAATATGGACTACAAGGTTTTCATATTTCGATTTCGAAAATTATTTCGCATACTTTGATGATTAAAAGTTATGTGATACACTCAAAAAAGTGTGTGAATACCCAAGAGTATAGAAGCAAATACACTTTTTGTTGAAGAGGCTAGGTTGATTAGTGGGTCAAAATGATCAACTTTTAGTGTAAGACCACGGCTGGATTAGGTCGAACGAGGCTAATCCCAAGCACATGATAATCTACTTTTTAAATTTCATAAAAATAAAACTAATTTACTAGATATGAATTTAAAAACCATGATAATTTTCCTTTTTAGTAAGAAATTGAGAAGGTAATTTTGCATGTGGATCTTCAACCCGTTCGACTCGTTTCCTTTGTACATAAATCTTTTCTCTTTATAATTGGCCCAAACATTATCCCAATTAACCCATTGATATGCAAATGGATTGAACATAAATCCATTTTGAATGACTTACAACTTACGTGACCTTGTTTCTTTTATACATAAATCTTTTTCTCTTAACATATTTGGCCCAAACATTATCCCAAATTAACTCATGATATGCAAATGGCTTGAATATAAATTCATTTTGAATGACTTAATTTCAACCCGTTTGACTTGTTTCCTTTTTACATAAATTTTTTTTCTTATCATATTTGGCCCACACATCACTCCAAATTAACCCATTCATATACAATGGCTTGAACATAAATCCATTTTGAATAACTTTCAATCTGTTTGACTTGTTTCCTTTGTACATAATCTTTTTCCGTTACGTATTTGATCCCAACGTTATCCCAAATTAACCCATTGGTAGGCAAATGGCTTGAACTCGTCACCTCTAGTAAAACTGAAACCTTTAGTATGATAAATTCTTCAAACCGCTTGAACATGGCTTCTTCACCACTTTCCACTTTCCAATCTCCAAATACTTTTCTGATTTATGTTGCTTCATCCCATTTCTTATTTAATGAGTACAAATTTCAGAGCAAATTACTATCCCAATCCAATTTGTACAATTTCTTCTATACAATCTCCATCTTTGTGTTAGTTCTACATACACTTAGTAGAGCGCGCTCCCCAAATAACATCATTGTCCAACGATACACGGTCACTGAATTTATTATATTAATCCCATTTTTGATCGCATCACCTGCTTCTTTCAAACCATTGGCACATTCTAACATGTCTATAATGCAAGTCCCGTGCGTGCACCATACTTGGTTAAATATTGTGTATGGTACTAAGGTAGCCATAAGGTCAAAGAATTGACAACCATCCAGTAATATAGAGACTACAATGCATGATACAACTGAGGCAAAAAAAAAAAAATTTCGTTATAACTGAGAGTACTACTGTATCTCCCAATTACTCAAATCATGAAATACCTAATGAAAATACAAATATTTAACGATTTTTGATAATTAACAGTGGGAAGTTATCATCCAGCTAAGTAAGGCATGCATAAAGTAAATAAATTGCCTTTTTATTTGTGAAAGAAAAACCGCCAAAAACTTAATTTAAGAGACATGAAATTAAATGTAGATAATGGATGGGTTAGGTAATGGATCAAAACAGCGGGGTGAATCCCTATTTGGCTCGTTTCCCTTTTAGCTAAAAATAAACTTATTTTAACCCGCTAAGGAAAACCACAACCCAAATTGACCATTCTTAAGTAAATGGGTCGAAATTGACACATCTACATGAAATAGTTCATTATTTTCAATTTCAGCTGACAAATAAGAGGCCTGGGAACATTTCTGCCCAAAGAGGAATGTCCAAAATGAGATAACTGATATCAATGAACACGACTGATGATAAGAGAATAACTTGGCAGACTGATCAGTTCCAATAATTACCTGCTAATCTGAACAACACAAAACTATCGGACAAACTTATTTTCCCATCAACGTATCTCTAAACTATGACTCTCGTTTCTCGCTCACTAACTTATACTAATCTGGCCGCCCTCCTCTCTCATTTCACACAGAGCCAAATATTCAACATGAATGAATCTGGCCCTAATAACTTGAGCTCAGAATAAAATTCATTGGCAATTCTATATTTCCATTTAGCCAGGTGTACGTGTATGTTAGCACATGTGTATAGACACATTTTTAATGAGGCTTCAAGTCAAAAGCCAAGTTTAACTGAGAAAATAAGTAAATTAATAAAATCCAGATTGGGTTGAAATGAGGGAAGCAAGATGCCAATACAATGTACATACGTACATTGACATTGAGTAGTTATATGGTGAAGAGTGAGTATCGGTATTCGGTAGTACCGACCAAAGATGACATAAGAGGCCACGTAAATAACGTAAGCAAAACTTATTGAGATTATACAGTTAAGTTAACAATGAAGGTGGTGATCAACAGCTAGGCTTAGCTGCATAATCCATACTAAATTATTAATAGTTTGGTCAATTTGCAACTCACAGGTGCGCAGGTGGGATGACTTAATAGCATATTATAGTTCTTGATTTTTGATTTAGCAATAAAAAATATATAATATATTGATAAAAAAAAAATCTATACTAGAAGAGAAGAGAAAAGAATTGTTTGCTTTTAGTTGCACATCACTCAGGAAGATGGCTACAAATGACCCAAGTACTCCTATAGATGATGCAGCCATATAAAACCTTCAAAAGTTTCACTCTGATACGCTTTCGACCTTTAACATAACACGGCATAACAATACTAGCAAGTTAGTATAACATGCATAATGCTGTCTTCTAAGAGTAGTTAAAGTTAGTGCTTACCTAATTCTGCAATTATAATTGAGATGAATGAATGAAAGCTATACAAGGAGATGCTTAATTAGCTAATGTTTCAAGAAGCTGTTTATTTAACAGGGTGTAAAAAGAAGCATGTCAAAAACTCCTGCTTATGCAGCTACTGCCTGCAGTCATTTCAATATGAATTTAGTCTCATCACATTGCACAACTAATGATACAAATTTTAATGATGTTTGATACGTGATAATGAAAGACCAAATGGATATGCTAACACTGTATTAGTAGGAAATCATAGGTCGTAATTTTCAAAAAACGTGGTGTAATTAGTGATCGAACAACAATCGTTTTATTCAATGCGTATGAAGTCTAGTAACGAACAATTTTTCCAAAACTTTGTGTGACCTTCAACAGTTGAAGTGCTAGTTTTCGTTTTCATTCAAGAATACATGAACCAAGTCAATAAAGCAAATTAAAGTGGGATTGGATTTGGCTAATCTTGACGATCTGGCAAAAGAAGAATTTTCTTATTTTGACATCATATGTAATATATGATTATTGTAATTTCATTTTGAACTATCTTCTTAGATGAACAATTTAAATGTGTGTTAACAATGGTTTAATTCTCAAAGTTTAACATTTTTCGTTTTAACCCTTTTAAGTTTTTTTTTTCTTCATAATTTAATCCTTCAAGTTTCAAAATTTAAATGGTTTAATTCTTTACGGATATATCTAATCTTTATACTTCAAAGTTTGATGGTTTAATCCCTAAAGTTTGTCTTTTATAATGATTTTACCCTTCTGAGTTTATCTAATTTAATCATCCAACTTTCAAAAGTTTTGTGGTTTAACCCTTTGAAGGGTTAAACTAATAACTTAACGCAAACTTGAAAGATTAATCATTAAGAAAAACTTGAATGGTTAAAATGTTAAAATACTGAAACTTGAAGGATTATATAATGTAATTGTTATTGTTTAATTTTCAATTGGACTTGGTAGCATTATTATTTAGGATTTTGCAAATTGCAACATTAGCCTTTGTAGTTATTTATTAGGTAATTTGGAGGGTACCCTTATTATTATTCTTATAAACAAACATATTTCACTATTTACATAGTTAGATGTATTGTTAGCCTAAGTCTCATTTTATTCTTCTAGGTACGAAAATGCTACTTATAAAAATTGCTTGAAATAGAAATCCAACTTATGGCCCAAATCAGTTGGATCCTTTTTACTAGAAAATGGCCCCATACAAGTATACAACTATACAAGTTATATCGATCGATATGAAATATACATGTGAATTTGTGAAGTTTATAGACTCAAAAATAAAACGGGATTAAACGGGTTGAAAATAATCTAAAACATATTTAAATGCTTAAACACTTCTAAATCACTCTATTGCTATATAGGATTGCGATTATATAATCCGTTGGATTCCGTCAATTTTGCCTCCTCTACTTATGATCACTTGATGCGCGCTCTAATAATTCATTGTACTATGATATTTTGATTTAATCTTCAAATAAAAGTTAAAAAAGTTTCGATCGACCAATGATATCGCTAAGTTATTAGTAAAAAAGAAAAATCAAGAAAATGATCTAAAGATTTGATATAGACATAAGTGAATGCGTAGTTGGTAAAAAAAAGAGTGTAAAGTCTCATTTGATATAGACATAAGTGAACTCGTAGTTATTGAATATATAGGGTGTAATTAAAGTCTTATTAACTTTAATCACCATGGGATCCTAATCATGCCAATATAAGACAATTATTAACCATTACTAAATATATTTGCATCAAGTCAACAAAGTAAAATCTGCCACTATCATTTGTCCCTCAAAATCAAATAAGAATTGAGTAAATTTTCATACTCGATAATTACAAGTTAAATATTTATTCACCTACAACACTTGCAATATCAATGTTATTTTTATATTGCAAAAACAATATAAATGAAATGTCTAGGTAGCTATTTTCCTACTTTTGGTTCGTTGTACCATGTCCCTGATTTTGTTTTACATTTTATTTTAGGGATAAGTTTCCGAGATACACTTAATTTTAGCTTGATCTCTACTGTGTATGCTCAACTTTAGTTTGAGTCTATTGTGTGTATCAAACTTTAAATTTTGGTGTATTGTATGTATCCGATGACTTATACAATCGATAGCCAATATTTTTGTTGACGTGGCAATTGTATAATTAGCCACGTCATCTGACACGTGGTTGCCATGTCATCTAAAATGGTTGCCACGTCAATAGACCAAAACTGAAAAATGAAGTTGAGTACACACTATAAACATCGGACTAAAGTTAAGTGCATTCTAGGAAATTAATCGCTTGTAATTATAATTATTATTATTAAATTGCTTGAACTAAAATTCCGGTTACACAGAAATGGCTAGGGAGTAGCATAACCTACCTCCATACTTGTCTTCCCACTTTTTCTCTTAATAATTGGGAGAAGGGTACCACCACATTAATGTGTATGAGCCTTCTTTTCCTTTTCAAATATATTTAAATAACTTTTATATTTAAGCTTTAGCAAGTGTGACTCATTTAACATAACACTATAAACTTTCGTCATTCTAAAATTGTCTTACTTTGTTAATTGTTGTTAGTTTGCATCTTGATTTGATGGGGCTCACATATTCTTTAGTGGAAACTTTGATCAAAAGTGATTCATATGAATAGTTTACACGTTATATATTAAAGGATAACTTTTATGACTGTCATTAACTATTTACATAGTTTATATTAGTAACTTAACTAATTACAATGGTGTGATGGAGGTTGTTATGGTTTAAATACAAGTAATTATACTTGTCTTAATGCCTTAATGATAACCTTTAGAATGGTTTAACTGTCGTTGTCATTTTTGTTAATGTGTTGGGTGTGATTTAAATAATTTGATTTTTGTTAAGAATAAATCATCAAATGGGCCTCGTAATATTTTTTCCTAGCTATAGTCATCTACGGAGTATATACTTAGAGTTGGATAATCATTTTATAGGGAATATATTTTATTCAATTTTTTTTTATGGCTACATATATATAAAATTCATTTTAAGGGTAAGGTTCTGAGAGGTAGATCTCAAATGAGGGGCAAGAAAGCGCGTATCGGATTTATTGCATTTTAGAAATAACTTCGTCGTCTTGATTCACCGCATCTTACTAACAGCTTCATTTTAACATACTGCATTTTATCATCACTACATTTTACATCTATAAATTTGATTTTTAACACCGTTACATTTTACACTTATAAATTTGTTTCTAAAATACAATAAATTCAACATGTACCTCTTTCGCCTCATTTGAAAGTTGAAACGTACCTCTTTGATCTCACCCTATTCAAATGGCAAACATTCTTATTCTATTTTCATATATTTACAGTTCTTTTAGTACTTAATTAAATTTGTCAAAGGTAACATGGGCTTGTGGACACCACAAATTTAAGTGCATATAAAATGTCTCCGGCCACTGGTCATTTTCTAGAATCAAGCCTATGCGTGGCCCATAAAGATATTCTATTCAATTCTATAACCATATTCTTTACTTAGCAAAAAGCCAAATAAAATATGACCATTAATAACTCAAACACTCTAAAATTGAAAATAGTATTAGTTACAATAAGAGAATTAAACTAATGATGGGTCAGAACAAACAAGTGAAAAGATACTTCACATTGGAAGAGAAACTCGTTGTTTAGACTATTCTTGCATACGGCGGTGCTTATGGTGTAACTTGTGGTCCGTGGATGATGATAGCGATCAAGATTATGGCTTCTCGTCATCGTATTAATGGACCTGTTAGTTAGTATCACTCACCAAGAAAGAAATATAATAATAATGTATTCGTTTATGTTAGTTAACAAGGTATAGATACGATAAAAGCAAAATATATGAAATGGGTTTGAATTGGATTTATGTATCGGATGGCGTTTCCCTATTTCGTAATTAGTAACCCTCATTCTTGATGTGGTTTTACGCCACATTTTCATAATTGGAGCCGTACATTATTGAGATTGATTATATGACCTTTGGTTGTTTTGGAGAACATTACATTATCTATCAGTAAATACACCACCTGTTATTGTTTCAAATTGTAACAAGTTGATATTTACACGTAATATCATCAGTGGATGAATAAACGCACCTCATACACCATAAGAGTATATATGCATATATATATATATATATATATATATATATATATATATATATATATATATGCATATGTACATATGCATATGTACATATGCATATGTATGTATATATGATGTATATGTACATATACATATGTATGTATATATGCATATGTACATACATGTATATATGCATGTATGTACATATATGCATATATGTACATATATATATATATATATATATATATATATACACATTATATGCATACATATAATGTACATATGCATATGCACATATACATATGCATATGTACATATGCATATGTACATATGCATATGTACATATGCATATGTACATATGTATATGTGCATATGTATATGTGCATATGCATATGTACATATATATGTGCATATGCATATGTACATATATATATATATCTGCATATGCATATCTGCATATGTACATATATATATATATATGTACATATGCATATGTACATATATATGTGTATATGGATATATATATATGTACATATGCATCATATGTACATATATATATATCTGCATATGCATATCTGCATATGTACATATATATATATATGTACATATGCATATGTACATATATATGTGTATATGGATATATATATATGTACATATGCATATATACATATGCATATGTACATATATTATCTATATATATATATACATGTACATATATAATTATCAGTTATTATTACATAATTCATTTGAAAAACACATGTGATTAAACCTCAAATTAATAATCACATGTGATTTTGACCGTAAACGATACAATTCATAAAATCTTATTTATATTTGTTTATATGAATTAATAATAAGTTGTAATCATTTGTGAGTTAGCATCTACAATTGATGAATAGTCGTGTACCAGTTATATTTACTCATAAATCACATGTGATTATATAAGTCACATTTTTTACGACCCAACAAAAATGAAAAAAAAATTGTCGTAAGTATAGCTTTTGGGATCTCTAATCGAAGAGAAAAAGAAGCTGATTTCAAATATGTAATTTTTATAATTTTTTATCATGCCGTTTGTAAGATATTTGATTTTAAAGATACGAGTGGAAATTGAGTTTTAAAGGAAATGGAGCAATCTTATTGGTTCTCTCATTCTTCACTTTTTTAGCAATCCTATTGGTTCTCACACACACACACACACACACACACACACAGATATATATATATATATATATATATATATATATCGGGTAGAGTTCCAATGAGAACACATTAAAAATAAGAACGACTAAGAACACCTCATAAATGCACAACTAGCTAATAAAATCATTAGATTCACACTAATACATCTCAAATATGTGTAGAAAAATAGATGATAACTCTCAAAACTGCACAAAAATCGAAAAACAAGATAATCGTGCATCAATCGTTTTTTCGAATTTTGTGCGGTTTTAGAAGTGTACATTTATTTTTCTTTGCATATTTGAGATATACGAATGTGAATCTAACTATTTTATCAAGAGTCATTGTGCATTTGAAGTGTTCTTTGTCATTCTTATTTTTAAAGTGTTCTCATTTGATTCAAACTCTCTCCCTCTCTCTCTCTATATGTATAGTCATATTCATCGGCTACTATGAAATCAATACTCGCTAATACACTATGATGTTTCTCTTAAAATATCTTTTATTATCATCTAATATTTGATTTAATTAATTAAAATTTTTATATTACTCGTCCAAAATACTTGTAGTGGCTGTTTCAAGAAATTATAGAGAATTATTTTTCCAACAATTTTAATATTTTTCATGTTACTAAACGAGACTTCTAATCCATAAAGGCGGATGGTTATTAAAATTAGAACTCAATCCTCTATAAGCCCCTATAATCCCTTTCACCAAACACACCCTTAAATTAAAGGATTTATAATGTACTTCCTCCGTCCCATAATAACTGTCCACAATTAGATTGCACAACGTTTAAGAAAAGACATAATTTGTATATTGTGTAAGAGAAATTAAAATGATAGTTTTATTCATATTTTTTGCATAGTCTTCTATGAATCAGTTATGTGAAAAAGTAAATTATGGGTAATTTGGTAAAGTTATATATTACTTTTGAAAGTGGACACTAATTTAAAAAACAAACTAAAATGTAAAGGTAAACACTTATTTTAAGACGGATGAAGTACTAAATATATACATTTACTACAGTATAAAGCTGAAAAAAAAATCTTAGTTGTCGGCACCTGTAAACGTATACAATGTGTTTAAGAGCTTGAAGAAATAGAAACATGCTAGGTTTTACACGCTTAATATTCTATAATGGTAAAAGTAGTTATTCGTATTATTGTTTGGTGGATCATCATAGGGGAATGTATGAGGGGAATGAGAGAGAGAAAAATGGAGATTTTAGATTTAAAAAAAGATAGAAGATCAATTGCGAAGAAGTAAGATGATATTTTGATAATTAGGTGAAAAAACTGAAGACAAAAGATAAGTGAAAAAAATAGAATTAATATTCTTATACACGCCCTCCACCACTTAATTTTTTTCTTTTTAACCCCTCTAATTTCTTTTTTTCCTCCTTATACCTTCTTCTTCCCCACCCCCACCTACCACGACCAGCTGCCACTAGCTGGCCGCCGTTGTCCAACAATCACTGTCGGTTGCCGACGGCCATCGTCGAATTTCGCGATCGGAATTTTTTTTGGTATAATTCTTTTTAAATTATCTTTTACTCTTTTAAACAATTTTCTTTTACATTTTTAATTTTTTTTGTTATTTTTCTAAATATTTGCAACCGACTATATATTTTTAATATGTTGCATCTTGTCCTTTTTTAACTGCATCTTATATATGTTTTCAACATTCATATTGCAATTTTGTACTATATCTTGTATGTTTATGCATTCATTTTTACTGCATCATATTTTTTTGTATACGTGTTGTCCTCTTTATACTGCATCTTATATATTTTTTTACTGCATATTGTAGTTGTTAGGTCTTGAAGGTCCCAAAACTTAGATACAGATTAAATAATAAGTATTTAATATATTAGTTTATATCTAAGTTATATCAAACAGGTTAATTAATCAATGCGGAATACAAGATTAATTAAGGCACATAATATATTATGAATTAAAGTTTTATTCACAATAAATGGTTTGTCTTACAAGTAAGACAGAGTATTCAAACACACAGATTGTTTGAATACGATCCAAGTAGTATACTATGATACAATTATCACTACAAACTTAATCAGTTAGTGTGGTAATGCTTTTAACCTAAGCTTAAAGGTCTTGTATACTAATTGTCTTGGATGCAAATTTGAAGTGCTTTTGAGCTGCTATTTATAGAGTTGAGGATCAACTCTATATTATCCAGCTCAGTTAGTTGTCCAAGGGATAACAGCTCCAGCTTGGGCAACTTTGCACTCTTTCCATTTTGCTTTTCTTGGAAATAGAAAAAGCAAAAGGTAAAAGGTTTCTTTGCTGAGCAGCAAACCTTTCTTCAATGTTTGACTTTACTCAAACATCTCTTCAGTTGTACCGTAGCCTAGGGAAAGAAAAACTTCTTTTGTACGATTGTACTTTTATTCTTCAATCTGTGCTCTTCAGTCTGTGCTCATCAGTCTGTAATCTTCAATCTGTGATCATCAGTCTGTGATCTTCAGTCTGTGAAGTCTTCTGTCTTCAATATTCATTCTTCGGATGATGAATTCGTAAGTCTTCAAATAGAGCACGACTTTCGGTCTGTGAGAATTCTTCAGTTTGTGAAGCACAGACTCAGAAACACAGACTCAGGAAATCACTAAGTTTTTCCTGAATACAACTAAGTTAGATTTTGACTCCTTAGATTTATAACTTGGGTTTGATCATTGTTTTCCCAACAGTAGTTTTGTGTTGCATCATGTATGATTATGTATTCATTTTTCGTATTGATATTTTGTAATGTGTCATTCTTTTTTGTATACGCGTTAGTCTTTTTTACTGCATCTAGCTTGTTATATGTTTCATTGCATATTGATGTTTTTGTACTGCATTTCGTACCGGATCATTCTTTTTGAAATGAAGGGTTAAAAATAAAGGTTTAAAGAAGCATATGAGAGGTGGGGTGGGGAATGTGAATAAGAAAAATATGAGTGGAAGATATATAATATAATAAAAGTAGAGGAAGTATAAATGAAATTTTGTTAGATGAGACATAACCCGTTTTTATTGGTGTTATACCACACCCATACTATTTTGTCCTAAGTATAAAACTTTTATATACACATTCTCTAGTTACGAATATATTTTCTACATTATAAATGCGAAAAATTTCTACTATCTTTTAGTATTTTTTTGGTGTGTTTATATGTGTGCGCAAGTACTTTTTGTATTTTTTTGGTGTGTTTATATGTGTGCGCAGGTACTTTGTGCAAATTTCTAATTGCAAATTAATAACTTCACAATCCATTTTTTTAGTTTTGCATTCGTTTAGAGATGAGTGACAAATGACCTATTGTTTTTAATTCCCTTCTCTTTTTTCCTTTTGGTCTAGTAAACTAATCCATGAAATACGAGTCTATCACCATATAGACTCGAACCGGCCAGTTAATTTTTCCCAGAGTGACCACACAAGGTTGTCATTTATTCAAAAAAAAAAAAAAAAGCGCTAACAAATATTTGAACGCTACACCTTCAATTCCCTAATCTTTATCTCATTGTTATACCACATTGATTTTAGTTTAAATATTCTTAAATTTTATTTTCTTTTTTTAAGTTATATATAATATATATACTCGAGCTTGTTGGATTACAAACTTGAGTTGGCCTAGTGGGTGTTGTATGATAAACTTTATTTGATCCAAACTAATATTGAATAGTTAAAGCCAAGTCTAATAATAATAAAATATCTAAAGATGTGTGTATAAATATCTAATAGAAAATATCTAAAAATGTTATATAATACAGTAGAAGGTTGATGTAGAAAAATCTAGTGAAAATATCTAGTAGAAATATCTAGATATTAGTTATTCATGAAAATATCTAGTGTGTGAAAATTTCCATGGAGTAGTATAAATAGGTGATGGAGTAAGCATTTGTAACCAAGCAAAAGTTGTAAGCAATCAAATACATTGTTCAATGAATCTTCTCTTCTAAATATCCGTTCAACCTCTTTCACTTAAAACCTTTTAATCTAATCAAGCCTAAAAGCTCAAAGAGCTAACAAAGTGGTATCAGAGCAAGTCTAAATAGCTCAAAAAACTAACAAAGTGGTATAAGAGCTAGAAGATCAAGATGTCAAACATGATGAACATGTTTCAATTTCCTCGTCTTACAAAAGATAACTACGGAAGTTGGTGCATTGGAATGAAGGGGTTCCTCGGCCCCCATGATGTATGGGAGATTGTTGAAAAAGGTTATGAATAGCTTGAAGAAGACAAGCCAAATGTCGTCCAAAAGGGTGAATTATGTAAGCTTCGAAAGAAGGATCAAAATGCCCTCATTCTCATTCATCAAGGTCCCGATGATGCAATGTTTAAGA
Source organism: Gnaphalium uliginosum (assembly GCA_963930675.1). Lineage (NCBI taxonomy): Eukaryota > Viridiplantae > Streptophyta > Magnoliopsida > Asterales > Asteraceae > Gnaphalium > Gnaphalium uliginosum. The sequence continues at coordinate 54,994,889 of OZ005680.1, read as the reverse complement.
AAGTTGCAAATGTGACTACGTCGAAGGAGGCCTGGGAGATTCTTCAAATTCAAAGGAATTGATAAGGTGAAGAAGGCACATCTTCAAAATCTTAGAGGAGATTTTGAAAATTTATAAATGGACGAAACGGAAACCATTTCAGATTATTTCACTCGTGTTTTAATAGTCTCGAATGAGATGAAGAGAAATGGTGAAAGTTTAAGTGATACAAGAGTGATAGAAAAAAATACCTCGCTCTTTGACACCAAGCTTTGACTATATTGTTGTGGCTATAGAGGAGTCAAAAGACGTTGACTCTATGACCGTTGATCAACTCATGGGTTCTCTACAAGCCCATGAAGAGAAGCTAAAGAAGAGAAGGGAGAAAGAGCCCTTCGAGCAATCCTTATACTCAAAACTCTCTTTTAAAGATAGAGAAAAGAGCTTTATACACAGAAAAGAGCAAGAACAATGACGTGGTTATCAAGGCCGTGGTGGTTTCCAAGGACGAGGACGAGAAAAAAGAGAAGATGGAAACAAATAAGATGACAACCAATTTTCTTCCAGAAGAGGTCGTGAGAGAGGTTGTATTCCTCAAAGAGGAGATAAGTCTATAGTGCAATGTTACAATTGTCAAAAGTATGGCCATTATGCCACCGAATGTAGAATCTCGAAACGAGTGGAAGAGAAGGCAAATCTTGTGGACTTAGAAAAATGAGGCGGAGCTTAAAGTACTAATGGCAATATTGACGAAGTAGAGGAGAAGAGAACATAATGGCATCTAGATTCCGTTGCAAGTAATCATATGACGGGAGACGAAAGCTTCTTCGTGGATATGAAGCAAGTTAGAGAAAGTGTTTGTTTTGGAAATAAATCAAAAGCAACGGTGAAAGGAAAATGTAAAATACAAGTTCTTGCAAAAGATGGAAGTCACCAATATATTATGAAGTCTACTATGTCCCTGAGCTTGAATATAATATTTTAAGTCTGGAACAACTCTTGGAGAAAAGATATGATATTCACTTAAAAGACCTAAGTGCTAGAATACAAAACCCCGAAGAAGTTCTTATCGCTAAAGTGCCTAAGATTAAAAATCGTATGTTCCTTCTATATGTTCAACACGGGGAGGAGAAGTTGTTGGGTCACAGGTCCCTGATCAATCAAATTATTGATATAATTATTTCTCGAAAGAAATGATGACGACTAACTCCTTGTCAATAAAGAAGAAGATTAATGTTCTACAGTTTGCAATAAACTGTTTAGCAGAGTGACTGAATCTCGATCTACTTTGTGTAATCGCTGGTCATCCTCATGACAGCAATAGATTCAACTCACTCATTTTATCAATAAAGGAAGCAGTCGCTGTCCCTGAATAAAAGACAGTTGTTAGAAGAAGATAAGAAGAATCACTCTACGAGAGCATGTTAGCTCGAAGTGAGTGAAGAAGAGTATCTCTCCTCTAGCGACTAATTAAAGAATAAATCAACTTGCTCATTGTAGTCGCTGGTTGATGGTCCCTGATCAGAGAACGTTAGCAACATCCAAGACTTATACAAGTACATGATTGCATGACATGAAGCTTTACTGTGATGGGAGGAATCTCAAGTTACATCATTCGTATGATCAGAAATGTGGAACACAGAATTACTCTAACCGTCTTTCTGTCATTCTATATTCCCGATTTATAGGAGATATTTACGGATGATCCATTCTATATATAAAATGACATATTGTACGTAGAAGTTTGCCGTTTTCGTATTAATCAATTGTATTATCAGTGATTAAGTGTGTCTAAGTACGATCACGAGTCAACGAGTAATCACTAGATCGATTAGTTGGATCAGTGAGTCTCAAAAAGTTGTAATAGTTAGCCTACATTGATTAGATCTTAGCTTTGGCTAGATCTGTTCCGCAATCAGTGTTTGAGTTGTAATTATTGATTCAATAATATACAATCTTCAGCTACTATATCATCTTTACTTTAGTGCATTGATTATTTATCTCATACTCTGTTTATTGCTTTGAATTATAAACTGTTAAACAAAATTTAAAAAGCTGAAATTAAATAAGTATGGTATTCACTCCCTCTAAAAGGAGATCCGACAAATTATTTATCCCAAGCTTTTGAAGCTTTTAAAATATTTAAGGCAATAGTTGAGAAGGAGAAGAGTTTGAAAATCAAATCTATGAATCCGATAGAGGTGGAGAATTCTTATCAAACGTTTTCAACAAGTATTGTGAACATAACGAGATCCAACGATTTCTAATGGCTCCTTGCTTTCCACAACAAAATGGCGTAGTTGAAAGAAAAAAATAGAACCATTTTAAATATGGTTTGAAGCATGTTAAAAGATAGAAAGATTCCAAAGGAGTTTTGGGGTGAAGTCTTTGATTGTGCGGTCTATATGTCAAATCGTTGCCCCTCAAAGAGTTTAGATAACAAAACTCCACAAGAAGCATGGAATGGGATGAAGTCTACTGTTTCTCATCTACGAGTTTTTATATGCATAGCGTATGTCCACGTACCATGCCAAAGGTGTTTAAACCTGGATGATCGGAGTGAGAAACATATATTTATCGGATATGACAGACAATCGAAGGGATACAAGCTTTACAATCCAACCACGAGGAAGGTGATCATGAGTAGAGATGTGGAGCTCGATGAAGAAGCAACATTGAATTGGAACATGAAGGAGAATGAAGGATATGAGTTTCTTCCTATTCTTAATGAAAGTAGAAGAAACAATTGACCTCGCTGAAGATGTTCAACAACCTCCAAGTCCATTCCCAAGTCAAGGCTCTCCTTCTGGTCCAAGTTCAAGTGAAAGATCTCCAACAATGAGAGGTTTGGAAGAACTCTACGATGTAAATCAAGAGCTAACACTATTCTGTTTATACGTAGATTGTGAACCTTTTAGCCTTCGAGGAAGCAGTGCAAAGCACCAAATGGAGACAAGCAATGGACGGGGAGATAAAGTCAATTGAGAAGAATAATACGTGGGAGTTGACATCTCTACCAAAAGGCCAAAAGGCTATCGGAGTAAAGTGGGTGTACAAGCCAAAGAAGAATGCTAAAGGAGAGGTTGAGAAATATAAAGAAAGACTAGTGGCCAAAGGCCATGAGCAAAAACACGACATCAGTTACGAGGTTAAGCACATGGAAGATAAAATCTTTATATGCCAGGAAGGATACACAAAAGACATATTGAAAAAGTTTGGCATGGAGAACTGCAAACCTATTAACACCCCCATCGAATGTGGAACGAAGTCCCACTTGAAGACCGTTAAAAGGACTCTATGCTATCTCAAAAGTACGCTCTATTATGGTATGTTATAATCATCATCGGATGACTTCAAGCTTGTTGGCTATAGTGACAGTGCTTGGGCTGGAAATTCCGATGATAGTAGAAGTACATCGGGATATTCTTCCTTGGCAACACTGCATTCACTTGGTCTTCAAAGAAGCAACCTATTGTTACTCTGTCTACGTGCGAAGCGGAATATGTAGCTGCAACATCATGTGTGTGCCATGCTATCTGGCTTAGAAGTATGTTAAAGGAGCTACACATGCCACAAGAGGATATGCCAGAGATTCTCGTAGACAACAAGTCAGCGATAGACTTAGCCAAAAATCTCGTCTACCATGACCGAAGTAAGCATGTAAACACTCGCTATCACTTTATTCGGGAATGGATTGCAAGGAAGGACGTACGAGTAATACATACAAGATCAGGAGACCAAGCCGCTAAAGGAGAGAGACTTTTCAAGACTAAGGACGGTACTTGGTGTTGGAAAATCAAGTTTAAAGGGGGGTGTTGAATTATATACCTGATTTAGCCCAATGGGTGTTGTATCATAAACTTTATTTGATCCTATCTAATATTGGATAGTTAAAGCACAAGTCCAATAATAATAAAATATCTAAAGATGTGTGTAGAAATATCTAATAGAAAATATCTAGAAATGTTATAGAATGTAGTAGAAGGTTGATCGATGTAGAAAAATCTAGTGAAAATATCTACTAGAAGTATCTAGTAAGAAATATCTAGATATTAGTTATCCATGAAAATATCGAGTGTGTGGAAACTTTTATAGAGTAGTATGAATAGGTGATTAAGTAAGTATTTGTAACTAGGCAAAAGTTGTAAGCAATCAAATACATTGTTCAATAAATCATCTCTTCTAAATTTCTTTAACCCATTTTCACTTAAAACCTCTCAATCTAATCAAGCCTAAAAGCTAAGAGAGCTGAAGGCTGGAATGTGGTCCTAGCTAGGTGGTAGGGTAGTTGTCACAAGCTGTTTGGAGTGCAAACTTTCAAAGTTTCACTAACCTTTACTCATCACATTAACACAACAAACTCCACTTTAATTCCTTTGCTATAAATGAGCCACAAAGTAGTATATCAGTTTCTTATCATACCTCCTCGATCTCTCTATTTTTCTATATATTTGTATCTATTTAGTATGTCATATGACGTCATAAAGAAATGGTAGTAGATGGCTGATGAGATGAAGGTGGATGGTGAGCAAGATGGAGAAGCAGGGCACGTGTATTACCAACTCATTGTGATCATATCATACCTTATCATCATGCAAATGTACTCGTAAGGGAGCACTTTTTGATCTGCAGGGTTCGATCAGCTGGTCCGATTGTTCAATTCGGTGAGTGATCTAGATCGAGCCTATCAGCCTAGGCTCGTAAATGAGTTGGTGCTTCATGTGCCCATCTTCCCCATCATGACCATCCATACCATAATTATATTGCTCAAGATCATGCTAAACTTAATTTCAATTCCCATCAATGTTGCAAGTACTTTACACCTTCATGCAGTTATTAACTACTTCAGGTGAAAACTTTATCCTCTATATATTAATCAAATAATTAAGGACCAAAAGTTTAACAAAAGCATTCTTTTTAATTAAATAATTAGCATGTAGATAATCATATTAATTCTAATTTCTAGGGTTTTTTTTATTTCTTTTGTGTTGGTTAAACAATATATGAATACGTCATATTGATCGATCGATTGATGTTCTTAATTATCAATAGTTCGATCTGGATTTTTGCTAAAAGAATGGCATTTCAAAAAATTTGATGACAAATCTTGGTATAATGTGGTGCCCAAATGCATTACATTGGAAGATCTACAACAAATTATTCTTGAAATACGATGACAATATTTATATTAAACTAAATATTTAAAAGTTTATGTTTTGCAATATGGAATTATATGTTGAGTTAGATTATATTGACTTTTGCTAACCATAGTCCGACTATGGTTAAGCATTCAGTAATTTAATTTATTTAGCCCATTGAAAATAATTAAAACCTGAATATTATTTATTTCAAATGGTTATATCATGAAGGCTAAAATATTGTTTATTTATGAAAATTATGAGTTAACTTTGAAATTATGGATGCTTTAACATGATGTGCACTTGGAGCTACGATTCACAAAATTCTGATAATAATTAATTTCACTTTCAACACTTAGCTGAGATTAATTATATATGCGGAGCATCAAAAGAGCCAAAATAATGACCAAAGAATTCATCGTTATATTGTCGATTGTTCGGTGGCAAATAGTAAGGATTCATCTTTTTCTTTCTTTCACTTTCTGATGTAAAAGAATCGCAACTAATCTACTCCACATAATATACGTAAATGGTATATTTATATACACACACAAGCCTTTTACGAGCTGATGCTCGAACTCACAACCTCTTAGCTGATGAGCTACTTACATACCGCTAAGCTATAGGGTGTGTTTGGCACAAGCATTTTAAGAGATATTGAAAAAAGAATCATCGAGAATCCCACAAAATCTCTTTTTGAAGAAACTTTTTTAAGTAGCTTGAAAAACAATCTCCAACTTCAGCTCCAATCACAATCTTCAATTTCAGCTTCATCTACAATCTCTATCTCTAGCTAGTTGTTACCAAACATAACCATATACTCTTTGATTATCTATTGTTTTATTACTCCATAATACTTGAGTTGTTATAGTTTAATCCGTTTATTAATTATATTATATTTTTATTTATTTGCTAAAAAGAAAACGTATTTATATTCGTTTGCTTTAGTCATATATCGATCTATTTTCATTTCGGTCACTTTCAATTAGGACATTGCTTTCCGTCAACTTTTCCTCATAAATCCAAGACTTTTCCTATAATTTTTATTATACGCCGGGGGTTTGAGGGTATTAGTTTTGCTACTTTTATATCATACGACAAACTAGATTAATTTTTACGTTGTATGCCAAGGTATGAATTAATTAGATATATTTTTGATTATGGGTGTATTTGGCGACTTCATTTTAAGGAATTATTGGAGATTTTAAGAGCTTGAGATTTTAATTTTAAAAAACTAAATCCCTTAAAAATATTGTTTGGCATAAAAATTGAATAAGAGATTCTTTAAAAAATAATCCTTCAAGTAGAAGCTCCTAAAACTAGCTTTTTCATAGAATCTACATCCTCTTATTATTAAATTACTATATTACCCTTCTTATAATTAAAAAAAGTTTTGAATTATAAAACATCATATCCATTTGTGCCATTTTACATTAATAAACTACAGCTACAGTTAGTTTGTCAAACACTTATTAAAAAATAAAGTTTCAAGCTCCATCCCCAAATAAAAGTTCCAACTCCAGCTTTTAACTTCCAGCTCCATTCGCAAATAAAAGCTTCAACTTCAGCTTCTAACTTTCAGCTTCAGCTTCGTCTTCAGCTTCTAACTTTCAGCTTCAGCTTCGTCTTTATCTCTGTCTGCAACACGACTCTGTATGACAGTTATCCGCAGCTCACATATCAACGTAAATAATCATTGATCAAAATCATTCTATCATCAAGAAAAGTAGAAAACAACAAGTGAAATAGGACCACATCTATTTATTATTAACGCACATCAGTTTTTTACATTTATTGTATTACTCATTACGATTCTCTTTTTGTTTCCAAAAAAAAATCCCGATTCTTGAATAGTCGCTACTAGTACCACCTACTTTCATGATCTTGGTACTGTCCAACGACTTGATTAATTAAATTTTTTATCACACTTGTATTTTCCAATGAAATTCAATTCTTAGTAATAAACGGTTAAATTGAGTAGGTTTTTTCAGTTCATGTTATATGGGGAGGACGAATATTTTTACTCAAATGTAAGCGGCTTAATTGGTTACCCCGTCGACATTTTTAACCTTTCCTTGGCCACCTCAAGATGTAATGTTCGTGAGTTTTCAACCTAAGACCTCTTGTGAGGATATATCATGACGCCAATCACAACCACAAGAACATCTTTATATTGGTTACGTTTATGTTAGTAATATATACCATTAATTAATAACGGATTGACATTTGTTCTTACGTTCCTTCTTAACTTCTTCATTTCAGGCATCAAACTTTAAGTATCACAAACACCAACGCCCCTTTTTGTTGCCTACAACGTACTTACGTACTTATGACCACATGTGGAAGTATCACATTACACATCAGATCGATCAAATCAATGTCTTTTTAAACTCGTTATAGACATCACTCGAAATCTCAATTTCCGCTGCTTCGTCTAAAGTGCTTCTTTTGTAATCCAAATATTCAAACTACATGACCCTAACATTTCGTGTCACAACTACAATGATCAGTGTACTTACGAAGTCCGGCCTTGACAAACTTTTTATAGTACCGACATTGCTTATGATTTATGTCATGATTTGAGACTTGTTCAAGTAACAATCATTTTCTGAGGACCTAACAAGTTTCCATCTTACTTAACTACTCCAACACGCATCGTTAATGCCTCATCTGATCACTCCTCAAGATGCAGAGTACGTACACCCTACAATTATTAAACATATCGATCGGTATATAAATACATAACTAGCATACATGAAAAACATCTATATGTGATTAACCATAAGATTTAAGATGACCTATTATATATTGGGAATGCTAGATGCAAATCAGTGAAAACAGGATGCATGACAGAGGAAATGATTAACAATGACCAGATAAATCTATATGAGTCGTGTATGATAGATATCATTTTCCGAAAGAGATGTTTCGACCCTACTTGATGTCTGGATTTACAAAATTCGTTTTGACATAAAACTAGAGAATTGAAGCGATTCGGCACAAAACAATTTTTAGGGGCGCGATAACATCTTTAACCGGTTCCTTCACAAGCTTGCCCGTCTCTCGTTATCAACAGTCATTAAGGATATATAGTGGCCCGCTGCACGGGGTGTACATCAAGGTTTCACGGCGTGCCATCAGCATGTACATCTTTTCTTATCAGATATACACCTTACTCGAGTTTTGCACGATGTGTGAGTCTCACTATCAACTTGTATTTATATAGGTAAATCATCAATAAAATCCGAAATTAAGCTATATATGTGATGATTGTAAAAAAAATACGAGTAATATTTAGCTACTTAGAAAGATGAATTAGGAGGTAAGTAATAACGACATATATATCACGTACCTCATTAATTAACAAATAGGTGTTTATCTAACACTTGTGCTTAATGAAGTGAATCATATCATGTTATATTTTGCTAATAATTAAGGTTGCGTCTAAAAGAAAACTTCAGGTGTATGTGGAAATAAATTTGAGACCGGAGAGTACAAAGTACTAATCAAATGTCATGTCCTTGTTTTCATGCCTTTTGATATGTTTAAGGAAAGTGACTACTTATCTAACTTGATTTATTTGATGGTCATAAGTTTCAATCTCGTCATTAGGTTTAATAGTTCCAAAATGGTTTTTTGTATGTTTATATAATATAACTTGAAAGTGAACAACGTTAAATAATGTGATATGAAATAATTAAACAAGGAACATGACAATACTTTTAACTAAACTAGAGACAAATATCAATCTACAATTGAAGACACTATAGGTTGCCTATAAATCTTGGAAGAAACTACCCCGTAAAATAACACCATCTAAACATCCTACTCGTCTATTCTTATCCAACTAAGATTATTAACAGTAAGGTTATGACGGTTCTTTTCTCCTGACGTACTTTTTTATGTCTCATCGTACTTTCAACTTTTAATTCTATTTAACCATTATAAAATGAAAATCGAATATGTAACTATCAAACTTCACTTTGACTAGAAACATTCGCATTCGAAAATTTAACACCTACACCACATGTACTCAATTATATCTTTCACACAACCTATAAAACATATTTTTTTTCCTTGATCTATCAAGATACCTAATTAACCACTTTGGGTACGTAGTAAATCGATTGAATTATTGTGCAACCTGTCTTATTATATACAACAATGAATTCTGTTTTTCGGGTTCCATAATAGTTAATGTGAGAATTATAATCGGGAATGAGACATAAAAAATGCATGTTAGATAAAATTTTTTTTGATGGGAAATGTGTCACAACAACAAACATACATAAATACAGAATTAAACCTTCGTTAGAAAACATTTTCTCAACCCGTATGAATATGCAAAAATAGGGTATGTCGATCCAAATCAGCTCAAAAATAACATAAACAAATAATGATCAAGCACGTACAAAGTACACGATAAGTTTTACGTGAAAAACCTCTCAAAACGAGAATAAAAATCATTAGACTTGTATGCCGTTTAAAATTTCACCGCCACGAAGAAAAGAGCTATATATACAAAGTCTTCTCTAGATAAAAACTAGACGCATACAATGGCTATCATATACTCTTTGAAATAATCATCAAGAAGTATGGAATCAAAATAAAGACAAAGATGAGAAATTATACTTGCCACCCGAAAATTGCTACTATCTAGCCCATGGAATTTCGACTTCCATTAATCAAAATGAAGATCCACGGTCAAAATCTTGTTGTCCAAAAATCAAGGTGATCCGACGGTTCAATTTTCGAGAAACAAATGTAATCATGCTACTAATTATTAAAAACCAGGAAAAGCCGAATTTACTCTCTCGTTTCTTTTTTCTCGTGTATAAAGATTTATCCCTTTTGTTTGAAACCCAGTGATACAATGGGATTCATATTCCGTCTAATTTATTGAGTTTTTATATGTTTCTTCATAATTAGAAAGTCATTTAAAAACCAACAGAAGTTGATAAAATTAAAAATATACTGTACTTTTAGATAATTAACCATAAGAGAATAGTTCAAATAAAAATGATAAAAAACTAAAGAATGAGACGACAAGTAGGATTGCATCATTTCAAATACCAATTTTCACCTTTTTCTTTAGAATTAAATATCTCAAAACCGTACGTCAATAAATTATAAAAATTACACCGTTAGAATCAACATAATTTTATCTTTAATTAGATATCTCACATGATATACTTTCGATGAACTTTTTTCCATTTTTTACTAGGTTTTAAAATTCGTAATGTTAAATCACATGTGATTTAACACTAAATTTTAACCACACGCGCTTATATTTCCAATCATACTTTAAATTCAAATCATTGATGATTTAAAAAGATTTATACATACAAAACTAAGTTGTAATCATGTACGATTGAACATCAAAGTATCAATCACATGGGATTAAAGATTAATCAAATACGAATTTCAAATCATTGACAATAATTATACAACTAAAGAAAAATCAAGTTGAAATCACATTTGAATTATCATATATCAATAAAATGTTCATCAAATATCAATTTTTAATTGAAAATCATATGTGATTATATACAAGATCACATGTGATTATATACCAAATCATATGTGATTAAATATAAAAATCACAATCACATGTGATTTTTGATAAAAACAAATGTAATTTTTAATTTTTTATCTATAATTATTATTGTGAATAAATATTAACTTGTAATAACGTGTTACTTAACATATACCATGGATAAATAATCGCATAGAAATTTGAACTTTTTATCATAAATCACATGTGATTATATTTTTAAAACCCGACAAAAAATGAAAAAAATAAAAGTTTGTCAGAAGTATAGTTTGTTGGATCTCTAATTAAAGATACAAGAACGTTGATTCCGAATATGTAACTTTTATAATTTATTGACCTATCATTTGTGAGATATCTAATTTTAAAAGTAAAAGTTAAATCGGATTGATCAATATTATAGGTTCTTTCATTCTTTAATTTTTTAACATTCTTACTTTTCATTACAAACATTCTTTCTTGAGACTGACTTGCAACTTTAATCATATGTAATTTTTACATATTTGTCTTATTTAATTTATCATGTTATGGCCGTCTTAATCGCGATTATATCTTAGAAACCTTAGTTATTTTCATTACTAAATAAGCCTTCCTTTTGATGTGATAATAAATGGTTATCATGGCTTGTTTGATTCTTGTTCGAAGTTAAAATTTGGCTGAAATTGAAATGAAAACGATATGATTCATATTCAATTGTTAATAGACAACAACTACAATACGTCTTTGCTGGGTTATTAGAAAAATAGTTGATATTAGTAAACCAATAACTTTCAAGAAAAAGCCATTTGAATTTAAAAATAATAAGTTTTTAATTTCCAGGTTCAATTCAATAAATTAGTAGTATTTTAATTTTGGCGATTAATAAAACCATAAAATTTTTTTATTTTAAATATAATATATAAATCACCTTTGTGATATCATCATTTAATGAAAATTTCAATATGTCAATTAAGTCCTTTTAATTTCACAAATTTACTCAAATTTTAGTTATATACTCCGCATGATTTTATTTTTAAACGATGATCAAAAAACTTGCATCATACTAGGATTGTAGTTAATGATTAAATACTATATTGTATTGTATTCATATACACATTTAATTCATATATAGATGTGCATCACTTATAATTTCTCATAAAAACGATGAATGTAAAATAAACTGCAAGAAGTAACATTAATATCCCACCAACAAACGTCGAATATAGTTACATACTTTCAACTTCAAAGGTCATGCCAATTATTTAATTTATTTTTAAAGAAGAAAAACTTCTATTACTATTATTATTATATCTACTATCTACTAATTGGTGGATACGGATGACGTCACTACGCTGACATGGTCCAATCTAAAGAAGTTGTTTTGATGATGTAGAGCATTGTGGTGCAAGGATTTTTGTGGGGTTTCTGAGTTTTCTAAATTAACAAGATTATTGACCTGTAATTACACGTGTTTCATAAAAATAAAATTATAAGATTCAATTAATATGTTATCTATCTATAATAATGTACAAATAACTTTGTATTAAATTTTGTATGATTATTTTTTTATAGAATAGTTTAATTAATAATTCAATAAAATACAAATAGTTATCCTTAACGAATTCAAAACTTTGGCTCCCTTTAATATCTCACAGTTGCCTTATAAGTTTCCTTCTTTTTCTTTTTGTACTTATTTATTTTATTTACTTTATAAGTATTTCAAGATTATCTTCTCACTATTATGTTTGTTGAAGTGTTGATATATGTCGCACCCCCAAATTTCGTGTGCAGCGGAAGTCGGATCGGGGCGCGATTAATCAGAAATCATCACATAAAGTTACATCGAACGACCTCTATATGAGTCGTTTTGAAAATACATTTCAAAAAGAGGCAATACATTACCTTGATAAACTGTTTACAATACAAAACAAGTTCCTAGAGTTCGCATCTAGTCCGAAGATTCTAATACATAACTAATTTATACAAAATATAGTAATGCAAGGAAATCTCCATTTGAAAGTTGTTGTAAAACATGCGACTCGAACTATTGTTTCCTAAAGCAATCCTACTGCGTCAGTGAACCTGAGAAATACACGCTAAAATGTCAACAATAATGTTGGTGAGTTCATAGGTTTACGTAGTTAAAATCATAGTTATGAAACACAAGATTTCCTTTGCGTTGCACGAATACAAATTAATGTAAATATGTGCCATATGTCATGAGCTCATAGTTCGAAGCTTAACCCTTGTTGGTGCCTCCGCGAGTGCCTAATCCAGAACACTCGCCATGCCAAGTATAATGCGTTCGTTGACCAGTTAGAGCGACTAACTCGGACGGGGGTGTCAATCCCCAATAGATCTATTCAATAATACTTACGCTTACGATATTAACGAACTACAATGTGTGAGGACTTTTAGTGGATTATAGTATCACTCATGCAAATCAGTGTAAGTTTTCCATGTTACTTGTGTTCATATAAAAACAAAGCAGTGTATTCTCACCGCAAAGTAAAAACAGTAAAAATAGTAAAAGTGGGGCTATGAGACTCACCTGAGTCTTGTAAGCAAGCGTTTGCAATTAGCAAGTAAGTGTTTTCCAAGTGCAACCTTCTAGCGTCCTAAACGCGTAAGGTTGTATGTAAGTAGTTGTCTCAAAAGACCATCCATGCTAGTTATCCACTCAACAAGTTATGTCCAAAGTTTATCGTTTGATTTTAGAAAACGTGTACGGCCCGTTGGTGACGTTTTGCAATAATAGTTTCTAAAATCATTATTATTATGTTTGTTTCGTTGTATACTTATAAAAGTATATACATTGAGTGTACGAGTAGTGTCGTATATAAATATTCGTTGTTATTTGCGGTTACGCGTGTTTAATACCTTGTGAAAACATGGTTACGCTTGTTTATTTGTGGCTTAGTGTCGCATGTTGCGACACTCGAATGCCACTGCGACACTCAGGGTCTGTTTGTGTTTCGGTTTTTGTTCTAAGTGATTTCGGGTGTTGTTTTCGTTCGGGTTTAGTTTATACAAGTTGTTTTTGTCTAAGTTTATTAATAAAGTTACCAAAACTCATTTTGGGCATGAATCCTAGTGTTTTATAAAATGGTTCGCGTTTTATCGTTTGAGGCTCATTTTTGTTGACTTGGTCAAACGTGCTCGGTTTGACCCGAAACTTTTACACGACTGTTAAATATGTTTTAGGACTTATAAAAAGTAAGTTTTACGTTTTGTGGTTAACCCGAAAGTGTCGTTCTTAAATATATATCAAAACAGTCCCTGGGGTTGTTTCATCAGATTTTGTACGTTTTTCGTGGCTCGTTTTTGAATAGTCAAAGTGTCGAGATAAAATCCGAGAAAATTTCCAGACATTCCCCCATATCTTAGCTACTTAACATAATTTTTCCATAATTTTTCCATAATTTTTAGTCAACGTTAAGTGGTCAAATAAATAGGTAAATCCCCTGACGTCCAAAAATGACGAATCCGGACACACGTTCAAAGATTAAATCAATGTACGAGTTCCTCAAAATTCACGAAATGCAATTGTACAAATTTTAAAGCTAACAAGATTTGTGAACTTTAAGAAAAAGCGTCATGTCGTTTGGAGTTGTGTAGCTCGAGTTATGGGCTCGAAAAGTTAGCACAAAAATCTGACCATCAGGTCAGTCCGGCTATATGTTTTTGTAAATTCGTTTTTAGGTAGCAAACGGTGTCCAGAAATTACGAAACCACTTGGAAATGAAAGCCAACATCTTAAACTTAGTTTTTCTCTTTTGATTCGAGAATTTTCGTTAAGTTTTGAGTACGAAAAGTCTCCTTGAAAACCGGTTAAGTTTCTGGTCAGCAAGCATGTTGGAGTTTTGTGTTTGTTTAGTGTTTTAAAAACGTTTTTGACATGATTTTTGGACAAGATTTCATATGAGTGAACCTTTAGCATATTCCTACATGTCATCCAAGTAAACAAAACGAAAACTGAAGGTTCTTACAAGTGAAATCGAAGATGTAGGAGAGAAAGGAGATGAGGAGCGCTTGATCTTGCTTTTTAGCTTGATTCCTTCTTGAAAATGATGGTGGATGATGATGGTGATGATGGTGGCTGGTGGTGGAGATGTGGTGGCGTGGTGGTGGCTGGAAACCGTGAGAGAGAGGGAAGAGGGAGATTAAGAAGAGAGGAGAGGAGATTGAGTGTGAGTGTGGTTTGTGTGTGAAAGTGAATAAAGGGGGTGTGGGTTATGAAAAGGGGGGGATGTCTTAGGCATGGGCTGCAGATTTGGGGGCCCCACATGGGTGTAGGTTGTTTAAATTTTGTTCCCCAATTCGCGTTACGTACAGTGGTCGTTTACCCGTTAATCGCGTATATTCGTTTATACTTTTAAGCGTTTATTTGACGCGTTTTGTTCACGATAAATTCACATTAATTTTGATTGGAGTATTATTTTTAAATACTTTATTTTATGTTCTAAAAATGTTTCGTTGGGTTTTCGTTTGGTTGTCGGGTTCGATTCGCGCGTTTACTTTGCGTTCGTTACGTTTTATATAAAACGTATAACGTTTTGTATATTATTGTACAATAATAATATAATGTAAATAACTACTATTTAATTATAAAATAGATTCACGTTATTTATGAAAAGTTTTCACCAACGTCCGTCTATGTCGAAATCCTTCCAATCGTTTCGCGTAATTACAATTAATTACGTACGTGTATATATATAAATATACCAAAATGTTATTGTACTTAGCCCTATATCAAACTAAATACAAGTAGTGATAATGGAGCTTAAGGTAATTAATACGCTTAAGTGCCGGTTGTCAGAATATGCACGCAGCTCACATATACTTTCACTGTAAATCATTAAGGATATAAAGATTTTGAACTTGTAGTAAATCATAAGTATTTAATCTTAACCAGTTCGTATATTTCGGTTAGTTCAATTTTTCTTTTATGTTTAATTCCTTACAATCACATCATCTCCGTTTTCATCTTCAATATCACATTATCTTCAACCTCAACTTAACACGTGACTTCTTCTTTTCTAGATAATTTTCTCTCAGAACCATCAACCACTTATCCTACTTTGTATGTCTTTTAACAACCATTGTCGGTCACCATTGTCCACCATCACCAACTTCGTTCATCATTGTGGACCGCCACCATCTCCAGCATTCATTATCAATCAACACCGCCATGATTTTCTCCGGCTGATCTATAACTTGAACAACTATATTTGCATCCGAGTTCCATCAACTGGTGTTCGGTCAACGAAATCACCGACGCCATCGCTGACAATTGTTAAGCATGTTCAAAACTCTAATGTCATCACCCCTGTTCTTCTTTGCAACTGTTCGATTTTGAATTTGAATGTTGTTGGGTTTAGGGGTTGTTTTAGTTCTAGTATTTTTTTAATGGAAAAGAGAAAAATATTATAAAAAAAAAGTGTTGAAAGTTGCAAATTTATGACAAGTGCTGGGGGTGTTCGTTTAAAAATTAGAATTCTTTTTCAAATTGACAAGGCAAAAGAAAGTCAAAACAAATGATCAAGATAAGTGTAGGTTAAAAAAATATAGAAATAAAATAAAAGGATAATATATATATATATATATATATATATATATATAGATTAAATATAATAAAATATAAAGAAAAGGACATTTGGTTATTTCAAGTGCAAAAGGATGAAACTTAATCAAAAATATCAAACACAAGGATGTATAGTACTGTTTAATTTTAAGAGGGATGATACATGTATTTTTTATAGAACATAAGGATGATCCATGCAATTTACTATAAAATTAAAGTTCAATTGATCAATTAAGTCCTTTTATTTTACTTCATTTAAAAATAGAACCATCTACTTTAAATTATTAAAACATATTTTTTACTGTAATCATATTTAATCATATTTAATCAACGAGTTGTAGTCTTGAATTTAGAAAAAAACTTCTTTTACTATATCCTATCTAATACATACCATTTATAACATATATATATATATATATATATATATATATATATATATATATATATATATATATATAGAGAGAGAGAGAGAGAGAGAGAGAGAGAGAGAGAGAGAGAGAAGTGCAATGTAGAATTCTAAAATATGTAGAATGAAGGAACCAATAGAATTGCTCCATTCCAATTACCCATTTCCACATTTTTTTATAAATCTAAATATCTCATAAACCGTATATCCATAAATTATAAAAATTAAACCCTTAAAATCAACGTCTTTTTATCTTTAATTAGAGATCTCACATGACATACTTTCGACGAACTTTTTTTTTTCGTTTTCTAATGGGTATGTGAAATTCGTAATAATAAATCACATGTGATTTAACACTCACATGTGAATATATTTACAATCAGATTATAAGCTTTAAATCACTATCTATAATCACATGTGAATAATCAAATTTACAAATTATAAGTTTAAAATCATATAAAAATAATTTATTTGATAATTTAATAAACCTTCAGAAAAAAATTAGTTATAATCACATGTGATTAAACATTAAATTAGTAATTACATGTGAATAAAGTGTAAGTAAATACGTATTTAAATAGTTATTTATAAATATACATGTAAATAAATATAAATGTGAAATCACATGTGAATTATCAGTTATTATCACATAATTCATTTGAAAAACACATGTGATTAAACCTCAAATCAATAATCACATGTGATTTTGACCGTAAACGAATGCAATTCCTAAAATCTTATTTATATGTGTTTATATGAATGAATAATAAGTTGTAATCATGTGTGAGTTAACATCCACAATTGATGAATAGTCGTGTATCAGTTATATTTACTCATAAATCACATATGATTATATAAGTCACATTTTCTACGACCCAATAAAAATGAAAAAAAAAATTGTCGAAAGTATAGCTTGTAGGATCTCTAATCGAAGAGAAAAAAACGCTGATTTCGAATATGTAATTTTTATAATTTTTGGTCATGTCATTTGTTAGATATTTGATTTTAAAGTTACGAGTGGAAATTGGGTTTTAAAGGAAATGGAGCAATCCTATTAGTTCTTTCATTCTTCACTTTTTTAGCATTCTACATTGAACCCATATATACGTGTGTGTGTGTGTATATATATATATATATCTCTATTAAACTACAATTACAAATATAACATATTTTATAATAATAATAATAATAATAATTTATTTTTCAAATTAACATTCGGATAAATAAAATGACTTCAAATAATTTTATGTGCATCTAATCCACATGTAAAATTCAACATTCAAATTAACAAATTATTATTTAAATATTTTATCTATTTTCTTAAGTAATATTGTAGTGTATTGTAATACTCCGTATAACATTTACAAGGTATATCTCGTGTGTATATACGAGTTTAAACGCTAATTAATTTATATATTGTTTACCACTTTTTCTCTGATTTTAAAACCCTTTGAAATGTTTAGCAGTAAGGAAGGAGCTAAAAAATGAAAATGAAAATGAAAAGGGCAAAAATAATCATTTTGTTTTCTTCTATTGTTTTCGGGGGACAAAAATTTAAAAATGTCATTAATAATACCTTAAATTTTTATAGCATGTTATCAGAGTATAGCCTAATTTGTACGAATCAGATCGAGTATATATTTTAACAATTAGCATTTACTCATGTAAGTTTATATACGAATACTTGTATTCAGACAATGACAAAGTTAATAGTCTCTTAATATTGGTTGAGTACACATATTTGATTAATTAAGCATGTCATACTTATTAATGACATGCCTATTCAATCTCATTAACAAAAATATTAACTATTTGTCTATTTTTCTATAACATACATTTTTAGTGCGAACGTTTGATGTTTGTTGTAAAGGTGTTTAATATTCGGTTTGAAATCGTTTAAATCAAAATTGAACCGAATCAAAACCGAAAAAATCCTAATCGAATTTGAATTCGGTTTTTGGTTCGGTTCACACATCTGAATTCGGTTTTCTGTTCGATTTTCGGTCTTAAATTTTTGAATTCGGTTAAACCGAAAATCGAATTCAAAATAGAGTTAAAATTAATAGTATACTAAATTATTAATATATATATATATATATATATATATATATATATATATATATATATATATATATATATATATATATATAGTATATATGTGATATTTAAATTTTCTAAACAAATTTATTCACATTTCAATCCTACCGAAACCTTAACATAATAACAATCACAAGCCGAAACCAATTATAAGCCGAAACCAATTACAAGCCGAAACCAATTTTTTTATTGTTATTTGGTTAACAGAAACCGAACCGAATTCGAATTCGATTTTTAATTCGGTTTTGGTTCGGTTTACAACTTTGAATTCGATTTTCGGTTTTGCTCTCAAAATTTTCAAAACTGTACAACCTAATCTGAATACAATGAGAATACCGTAAATCGAACCGATAGACACCTCTAGTTTTATGTTACAAACAATTACAAATTTAGTGTAAAATGATACAAAGTACTAAAAAAATGACGGTTATCTCAATCTTTATACGTTTTTTGAAGAGAAGTTTTTGCACCCAAACAAAGCAGTTTTAATTGTCAAAGCACTATTAACACTAGAGCACATTTAGATTTAGTTCATTTTTCTATAATGAAAACATCTAACAAGCTTTATCAAAAAGTTAGTTCTATCTAGCTAGTTCACCTGTTAAAACTTAAAACTTCAAATAGTAGTATCACAAAAAGTGTGAGACACTATCTTATGTAAAGTTGTTCATGTCTTGACTTCAGATGCACAAAAACATATGCATAACTTTATTGTACTTTGCAAATAGTCAAACCAATACTATATTAATCGACAATAATCGAGAACCGCATTTATGATTTATGATATTAATAAAAGTAAAGATTTCATTTCAAGAATCCACAATACCAAACTAAATTAGAAACATTGGTCATCAACTACATACTTACACTACACAGTTAAAAAAAAAAAAAAAAAAGATCGGGTCCGAAAGTTTTATCAAGTTATCCAAAATCTTGGTTTACCTGATCTCATGAGACTCCTCTCAACCGTGGACAAAAACTGACAGCACGTCAGCGCCATGTCAGCTTTTCACAAAACTGACAGAAACAGACAGGCCCCTACCATCAGTGCTCCATCAGTTTTTTTCAGGGACCCACCACTAATAAATTAAATATTTAAAACATAATAATTAAAATAAAACACATTTTATTAAAATAAAAAACATTATAATTAAATAAAAAAATTACAATAATTTAAAAAAAAACATTACATTAATTGAAAAAAAACGATTACACTAATTAACGACTATGGAAATTTGGTGGGAGTTACAAAATGTGATCAATTAGAGCATTGCGAAGTTGATGATGAACTCCCGATTGCGTAATTCCTTGTCCATACGCAATTGAGTTTCAAGCCTTTTTTGCCACGAATGTCTTGGCGGGATTTCCGGATATTCCTCCTCTAGTTGACATATATTTCGTTCGTTGTTCTCGGTTATCATGTTGTGTAGAATCACACAAGCATACATGATTCTTGATATTTTGTTGGTGCTATATGGTCTTTTCGGGTTCTTGATGATTTGCCAACGGCCCTGAAGCACACCGAATGCTCGTTCCACATATTTTCTTGCAGCTTATTGATATCTCTTGAAGCGCATCTCTTGTTGTGTTAGTGGATGCTTAAACGACTTTACAACAGTGGACCATTCTGGATAAATCTCATCGCCTAGATAATAGCCTTTGGTGAATTCCTTGCCGTCAATCGTGAAAATTACTTGGGGAGCTCTATCTTGTAGTAAATCGTTGAACAAATCCTATTAATTTAATACGTTGATGTCGTTGCTCGAACCCGCTGGACCAAAAAAGCGTGCCGAATCCAGAAATCGTAAGAGGCAACCGCTTCGAGCATGATCGTTGGACAACCTTGATCACCTCTAGTGTATTGACCTTGCCATGCTACTGGGCAATTTCTCCAAGGCCAATGCATACAATTAATGCTTCCGAGCATACCCGGAAACCCATGCAACTCGGCATGACGCTGATGTAAACGTTGCACATCTTGTAGTGTTGGTTTTCTTAAATACTCGGTAGAGTATAGATGAAAAACATATTTACAAAATTTATCCAAACAATCGTACGATGTTTGTTCACCCATATGTAAGTACTCATCAAACGCATCGGCGGCACAACCGTACGCCAATTGGCGTACAACGGAAGTGAATTTTTGCCAAACGCTAAAACCAGGTCTACCGGTTGCGTCAAGCCGTTGAATAAAATATGTAAAGTAGTCAGGTACCGAAAATTGGGAAAACCATATAATACCTTGACATATACGGAGAAATAATGACTTGGTCATCCAATAACGTTGTTGGAAGATATCCGCCAGAAATGTTGGATGCTCGGCAAAGTAGTCTAGATACAAACGTTCACCCATTGCTTCACGGTCTCTAGGAAAGTATCGCCTGGGTGCTCGTGGTATCGGGATCAGAATATCCTCACCGTCGGACGAATCGGAGTCTATCGAATTAATTATATCGATAGCAGCCGTCAAATCGAAAACCGCCGTGATAGATTGCAAATCTTCAAGATTGGAATTGGAAGACTTGGTGAAAAAATTGTATGAATATAGATGTGATAGTGAAGAAGTGTGTTAATTGTTTGGAAATGAGGGTGTGTATAGAGTAAAAGGGAAGTTTAAAAAAAAAAATTAAACCAACGTCTCTTTTTTTCAATTTTTTTCTACTTACGAACGCTCGCACGGCCCGGATCCACACCAAACTGATCGACCGTCAGTTAAGCGACGGACCAAACCGACGGACCGAACCGACGGGATGGTGCCGTCGGAGTCGGTTCTGTCGGTTGGGACCGGTGGACAAGCGACGGGGGCGTTGGGAGTGCTCTAAGGGCTTTGATGGGCTTCATGAAATAATGGGTTATGATGGTGTGTCCTATATTTGGCGTCTCAACATGATCAGACCTATGAACTTTTATGTTGAGTTGGTCACTTGCCCTTACAAGGGAAAACGTTATAGCTCTCATGCAATCGGTTCTTAGCATCTTTCGCTACAATCTATCCAGATCCTTGATTCCTTGGAGTTAGTCACGTAAATCAGAGTTTAACGAATCGATCAAATCTAATCCACACCTGCACACCCAAATGTAAAAATATGTTTGATAAGGTTACGTATAACAACTTATCTGGTAAAAGATATCTACTTCCATTTTACTACCACATAATAATTAAAGAAGAAGCAATTAAATGGTTATTACACAAATCCTCATCACAACAACCAATCAAAATCTAAAATAGTGAAATAAATAAGAAATCGTCAGTACATACTTTGAACAGAGCAGATCCTAATATACATTAATAATCTCAAGTCATAAAAATTAGAAGTCTAGTTATAAGAAAATTCAAGGTGTTTATATTATTACAGTAATTATAAAGAGGTAGTAGTCACTAGCCAGTAAAAAATTCGATGTACATTAATATTCTCAAGCCACAAAAATCAAGTCTATAAGAAGATTCAAGATGTTTGTATTATTTCAATAGCCAGTAAAATTGGAAATACCCTAATGATCTAAACCCATAAAAATAAGCCTATAAGAAAATTCAGGGTGCGTGTTTATTGATGCAGGGGAACCATCTTCTCAATTTTGACGATTTTGATTTCGGAGTCGGATTGGGTCGAAATTCGCGTGGTCATTCAAAAGGGTCCGAAGATGCCATTTTAATTATTTACGTTTTTAATATTGGACTTTAATATTTTTTTGAACTTTGTCGTCTTGATAGGTTTTGGATGACCTTGTTTTAACTTCCTTCCCAAACTGTTTGGAATTAGGGTTTAAGCAGTTTTGAACTGTTGAGTACTTACAATTTCGTGAATACCTCTTTGAATTCCAAATTTCTTAGTTCTTAATTCGTATTTGAAATGCACGGCCGCTTAATCACATCGCTCGAGCATTATTTATACTATATATATAAAGTGCAGTAGCTAGTAAAATTTGACAAACATTTATGATCTCAAGAAAATCAAGCCTATAAGAAAGTTCAAGATATCGATGTTACTGCAGTACGTAGCCAGTAAAATTTGATATCCATTAATGATATCAAGCCCTAAAAATCAAGTCTACATAAAATTCAAGATGCGTATATTATTGCAGTAGCCAGCAACAAAAAAATGAGTAAACTTTATAAGAAAATTCAGGGTGTTTATCTTATTGTAGACATATTAAATGTATGGAGTTTGAAGGAATTAAAATCTGAAGGAATTGAAATCTGTAAAGCGTTTGATTGTAAGATGTAATGCAATTCAATCTTTAGGACAATCATGATGTTTGATTTGAAGACCTGTTGAGAAAACGTTAATAATGGATAATGACACAATTACCCTTTCAATGTTTATGAATTTCTAATTTTCTTTGAACAATATTTAAATTAAGCTAGCAAGATGCTAGGAAAACGAATTATGTAACATTTCCTGTAAAACTCACGAATAGTTCTATTTTATCTTTTTTTTAACACTCTTTTCTGTCCATTTAAGTGATTAATTGACGATTTCTATATATTTTCAATTAAGCATCTGTCCGTGAAAGGAAATCACGTAGCCAACATCTACCACCATTTTAAGATCGGGTACACCATAAAACAAAAACACATAAAGTACTTGTTTGAGACCAGTTTCGTATAAAAGCAAGTTTCTATTGTACAATATAGAGACCAGTTTTCTATGAAAACCCGGTTTCCACATCTCACATACGCTCGAAACCTTAAAACCAATTTATTCACTTTAGGAATCTGTTTTCTCACCCTCCTCAAAAAACCGGTTTCTTATAGGGTTCCTATTCCATTTTTTAGTAGTGCGCTACCAATAACAAGAATGCATGTATTTTTGTGTGTGCTTAATAATCCATATATGTATATGTACTGTTGATATAGGCGACTGATTTGTCTTGCATTTATAGATTGACCTACTTGTTTAATTTGCATCCTCATAATTTCATAGGGTTGGGCAAATATTGTCTAATGTAGAATTAATTTTGCCTATGTGTATTACCATTTGTGACATATTTGCCATCAATCTATAGTGAATCCAAATATAAAATGACTATATAGGAGTATATGACAATCGATTGATATACGCATGTAGGCCTTTTTAAAACTCGCAAGCCTTTAGGCTCTAGCACACAATATTTGATCGAAATGTTTCATCCCATGCACTATAAATACTCTCAAGACTCTCAATGCATGCGTATAAGAACCATATAAACAATTACATTACTTTAATATATAGAAGAACATGGCGTCAACAGAAGATGTTGTTATTCGACCCACAGCGAATTATGCTCCTAGCCTTTGGGGAGATCGATTTCTTGTTTATGAGGAGGTAAATGTACAATGTATTCTTACATGCAGTTTGCAAAATAATATGGTTTTTCAATTTTGCTACTACGTATGTATATGAGTTTGTCAAAAATCATCTTGCTGATAAATGTCCAAAAATCATCGTTATCATAGATGAGGGGTATTTTGTGACAAGACTGAGAATTTAATGGGCCGGTGCTAGGATAGAGAAAAAGGTCATTTAGACACGAATATATACATAGGTATGTAGAGCACTAGAGCCCCACTTTGAGACTTGGTGAGTTCTTCGGCTAAGGACTTTAAAGGATTAAAGAATATGTACTAGACTGTATTTAGTTTCTGGGTTCGATTAATAATACTTATAATAATAAATATATATGCATATACATATTGGACATACATATAAAAATGGGTGACATTCAAAATTCATGCCTCACCAGCCCACCTTGCACTCCCCAAGGGTCGGGATTAAGATTGACGTTGAGAATTTATTTCATATCGTCACTAAAAGTATCAAAATACACTTGTGTTTGATCATATCGTTATGAAGTAAGTTCCACGTGATCGAGTATATATATATATATATATATATATATATATATATATATATATATATATATTAAATTTGGTGATTATTTATCTTGAGTAAATGTAGCTGGATGATCGAGTTTGGTTAGAGCAAATTGTGGAAGATTTGAAAGACGGCAAGAAGAAAGAAATGGAGGTAGCTTTAGGTGATTCTTCGAAGCATTTAGATTTGTTGATACTAATCAATGACATCCAGCGCCTTGGCATAGACTACTATTTCGAAAAGGAAATTGCACATGCCTTGCAACAAATTTATGACACATACGGTAATCAATGGAAAGGTGGTCGAACATTTCTTTGGTTCAGATTACTACGACAACAAGGCTTCTATGTCTCTTGCGGTTAGTGCATAAAATTTCAATAATTAATTTATCATAAGAAAAAGGTAGTTAACACTCTTTTAGATGATTTAAAACAGATATTTTCAATAATTACAAGGACGGCGAAGGATCCTTTAAAGAATCGTTAACACATCATGTGCTAGGCATGCTCGAGTTGTACGAAGCAGCATATATGAGGGTGAAAGGTGAAGTAGTACTAGATGAAGCTCTTGTTTTTGCAAGAACTCATCTTGAGAAGATATTAAAGGACCCCTCTCGATGCAACTCTAGTCTTTCTAAGCATATAGAAGAAGCACTAGAGCGGCCAATACAAAAGAGATTGCCGAGACTAGATGCATTGAGCTACATACCTTTCTACCAAGAAAACACTTCTCATAAGTCATTACTAAGACTTGCCAAGTTAGGGTTCAACTTACTTCAATCTTTGCACAAGAAGGAGCTTAGCCAACTTTCTAAGTACGTAACTTTGGCCCCTCTCCGATCCGTTTATTACTTATTATTTCAATTATTATGATTGAAAAACTTAAAATGCTGCTTATAGTTATTACTTATGTTCTAATTTATTATAGGTGGTGGAAAAGTTTTGACGTCCCAAAGAATCTACCTTACGCGAGAGATCGATTGGTTGAATGCTACTTTTGGGCACTAAGTATATGCTTTGAACCTCAAAATTCTCGTGCTAGAATTTTTTTAGCAAAATTGTTTCAATTTATAACACTTATAGATGACACTTTCGATGCGTATGGTACTTACAAAGAGCTTGAGGTATTCAATGAAGCATTTCAGAGGTAAACAGACACCAATATACAAACATATATGAATATGGATCCTAAACATTAGTAGCACGCTCTTCAAACAATTTACTTGACTACTTTGTAATCTAATTACATGACCAACTATAGATGGTCAATGACCTACATGGATGGACTTCCTGATTACATGAAACCAATATACAAAGGCGTATTGGATACTTTTGAAGAAATGGAGGATAATTTGATAAAGGAAGGAATACAAAATCGTCTCAACTATGTTAAAGCTGCAGTAAGTTTCAACAATTTATATTTTTATAATAGCTAAGATATTTATCTAAATATACGTACATGAATATTATATGTTTTCATATAAACAGATGCAAGAGGCGATCAATGCCTATATGATTGAAGAGAAATGGAAACACGAAGGATATGTGCCAACAATAGAGGAGTACAAATCAGTTGCACTTGTAAGTACTGCCAACAAAATGCTTTTTTTAGCCACTTTTGTTGGCATGAGCGATACAGTCACAGATGACTCATTCAAATGGGCCCTCAGCAACCCGCTGCTTATCAGAGCTTCATCTGTAGTTTGTAGGACTATGGATGATATTGTCGGTCACAAGGTATATATCTTCGTTACAACGAGTTTTCTCATATTCTACATAAGCATAGTAATCTTACTCTTCTATGATCAAATTGTAAATTTCACATACAATAATTGTAGGAGGAGCAACAAAGAAAACATGTAGCATCCACTATTCAATGCTACATGAACGGAGATAATGCGAGAGAGGAACAAGTTTATAATTGGTGCAACACAGAAGTAGAAGAAGCATGGGAAGATATAAACAACGAGTTACTAACATGTAAAGACATCCCTATTCCTCTTATAAGGTGTGTGATCAACATGTCGCGCGTGATGGATGTCCTGTATAAACATCAAGATTCTTTCACACATGTTGGTGAAGAATTTCAACATTACATCAAATCTCATTTTGTAGATGCTATGAGTATATGAGTTTCATATCTCTGATCGCATGTTATGTTTGCTTATATTATGAAAGTACCACTTCATTGTACTAAAGATCGGTGACAATGAGAGTATCAACAGTCAACAAAACCTACATTTTCTCTTGTATTTCATAAAATAAATGCTCTAATGTGCTAAGATCATCTCGCAGAGAGTTATGTAATGTGTGAACTTAAATTGTAGTTTTGTATTTTCATGTTTGTAATAAATGTATTAGTGTGCTATAATAAGCTCGTAGAGAGTTATATATGTGTATTTAAATTGTCGTTTCGTATTTTCATGCTTCTTATCTAGTGTTATTACTGCAGTAAATTGATGCATTCTTATACTTAGTAACAAAACTAAAGTCTCAGAATTCATGCTAATAGAATATTGAGATGCTACAAAACTGAACATAACATAAGACGTTGTACTTGTGATAACCAGGACTTGCCTGTGTGGATATGATTCGGTTTCCTAAATTAGCGAGATTTGAAAATCAAGTAAATTGAGTAACAAGTTGCTTGAAGGACAAGTTGAGAGTTGCCTATAAATATAGGAGTTAGATGTAGGGTTTAAGGTGAGGAGGTAGAGAGAAAGAGAGAAAGAGAGAGCACATATGAGAGTTGTCTCCCTCCGTCCCGTGTGGCTTGGCGAGTTTGACTGCTCCTAAATATACAGAGTTCATCCCCAATTTTCATACCAATACCTATAAACTAAACAGCCTTTATTCTACTATCATTCCATTCCTATAATCCTATAACATTTCAACCAAACAAACCCTAAAAACATTATTATGCATATACAAGTTCAACGTTCAATATTTTGTTTTACAAGGCTGGTACTCGAAGCATGTGATTGTGAGCTGCTGCAAGGAAAATTAACACAGGTTCTAAACCTAACAGCTTACAGTCTAACTTACAATTTATGATAATGCCTGTATAATACCTGATTCAGCTTCTTTGTCAGCTAAGGCAGTCCACGATAATCAGAAATGTCATTTAAACTAACACTATAACACTAAAAGAGTGGGTTTAAAACGAAAGAACCTGTAAAATCAAAACCACTTTTTCATAGCAAAAAGAGCAAGCTTATGTAACTTCGTCTATAATTTCTAATTAAAACAATGCATAGAATAAGCCATGAGAAATGCACAATGCCATATAACAGCATAACAACAGATGAAGAGGGGAAGTGTGTAGTTTATGCAATTATGCTTAACTGCCAAGTCATTGGCATAATAATTAAATCCCTTTAGCTTATTACGTCCTACACAATCAACCACTTAACTCATCAACGTAAATTATAATGATTTTGTAAGCATTCTGGGCTATTTAAATACCATGATCACATTTCATAAACATATAATCACTTTCAAAACTGAAACAAATGAACGAATCATGATAGTTAAGGTAAAGGAAGATAGCAAACCTAACTTATCTAACATAGAAATTACAATTCATAATATAACAAGTATATACAATGAATATATAAGCTAACTTGCCTGAGCAGGAAAAACTTGCCTCCAGCATACCAAATGAATGGAAAGGAACCAAATTTAATTCTCACAATCCCACCAAAGCTTGTTCTGTTGCTAATTTTCCATCACACACAAATCAATCTCTGTAGTATCATGATCAATTCGAAATCCACTAATCAGTACTTCCCATGATCTACACCCAGGAAAAACATTCTTTCCGAGCATTTCAGTCAGCAAGTTCAAAGCTTATGAAACTAATCCGTTCGCACACAACCTACAAATAATTTCATAAAACGTCGAAGGCTGAGGAACAAAACGTTTTTGCACCATCTCATCCAAAATATCTAAAGCTTTCGAGATATCATTTTCCTTAACCATCCTACACATCATTTTCTCGTAAGTTCGTGAGCTCAACACAACACCCTTCGCTCTCACATCTTTTAAAACATCACTCGCCATACCAAGTTCTCCATTCTCATAAATTGCACCAAGTAACACATTATAAGTACACATAGTTGGTTTGCACCCCATTTCCTCCATACTTGAAAGCATCATGATCCCATCATCAAATTTCTTCTGTTTACACAAACCATTTAAGTAAACATTATAAGTACTAACATCCGGAACCAAACCCAACACAAGCATTTCATCAAACAGTTGTTCTGCACACTCATACTCCCCTTCAGAAATAAGTCCATCCAAAACCATCGTATAACTAATAAGATCACCTTTAAACCCATCCAATTTCATCATCCTAAACGCCTCCAACACTTTCATACCCTTTCCTCTTTTCACGAAAAAACGAATCACATTCCCCCAATCTGTCGCCCCAACGCAAAACCCTAATATCTTCATTTCTTCAAACAATCTCACAACCACATCCCATCCCGTATCATTTACCCGACACAATGTCGACAATATCAATGAAAAACACCGTTGATTGATCTCAATCTCATTATCAACCATATGATACAGCAACCCAATGGCATTTTCCGGCTTCTTAAACCTACAAAGCGCTTTAATCAATATAGTAAAACTCGACCCCTCAACGCGTATATTCATCAGCCTACTTTTCAACAAAACCTGTGGCACAACTCGAAACCCATCTATTCGCTTACATAAAACCGAAAGCAAACAATTAAAGGAATCCACAGTAGCCACACACCTAAAATCAGGTAATCTAAAAAACAAATCAATAGCTTCTTGAAACATACCTGTGTTTCCATAAAACTCGATTAAGTCGATGAAAATCGATTCGGGTGTTTCAAAAGTTTCGATCTTTTCAAGGTGGTTGAGAACTGAAGGAATGTGATGGGATTGTGAGGGGGTTTTAATTAGGGTTTTGAGGATGAAATGATAGGAATTTGGGGATGGGGTGGAATTGTATAAATTGAATGAATTTATGAGTGAAGAAAGGGGATTGATTTGTGGAGATGATGTTTGAAGATGTTGCATTGAGTGTTGATGGGCTAGT
Organism: Gnaphalium uliginosum; assembly: GCA_963930675.1. Taxonomy (NCBI): domain Eukaryota; kingdom Viridiplantae; phylum Streptophyta; class Magnoliopsida; order Asterales; family Asteraceae; genus Gnaphalium; species Gnaphalium uliginosum. The sequence continues at coordinate 54,965,224 of OZ005680.1, read as the reverse complement.
TTTTGGTGCCAACGAGATTTGTAAACAGGATGTGGCCATTTTCTTCGTTTTCTGAGATAATAGTTGTGGTATTTACTTCTAATTACAGTTGAAAATGATCGGAAGAAGTTCAAGGATTTGGGGGTTTGAGTAGTGGTGTGATGAGCTACTGATTTTAGCATTTAGATTGTGACAGAAGGCGCCTACTTTGTTTCAGTTAGCTGTAGAAGCAGCAAGCAGGTCAAGTCCGTACATAACGAAACCATCTCTTGTATTTTATGTTATTTTATTTTATTTTTTCAGAAAAGGGTAATTACACATGGTCTCTTCGGAATTCCACCGATCATCCCCTAAACGATATAAAAATTCACGGCGCTCGTCCCTCTCACTAACGTCTGTTAAGTCTGTTAAATTATGAACTTAACTGAATTATTTAATGCCGCATTAGTCGGAGGGACAAACGCCGTGCATTTTCTTATCGTTAAGGGATGATGAGTTTAATTTTCAACTATTAAGGACGATCGATATAATTTCAAGAACACCACAGGGACGATCGATATAATTTACTCTTCAGAAAAATATAACGTAAATTTAACAAAATACAGAACGAATAATGTAGTAACTTAATTCCGTACATTAAAACATTGTAACTTTACATTTGCTCATAAGTATATAACATAAACTAAATTCCAGACTTCTATCATACATTTAGAGAAAAAAAAAGAAAAAAAAAAACTTGATTCTCATTATTTTTCGTAGACAAAGTCGAATTTACGATTATGTTTTTAATGTGCAAAATTAACTTACATTACATACATCTAGCTTTTCTAAAACTTTCATAAAATTTATTATATGATATCTAATGTTAAATTCTCTTTTTTTGCTTAGTTTCTCCATCGCTTTTTCTGAACCAATTTATGCAGCTAACTTTAAATATAAATGAGGAGTTATTTCACTTATTTGTGTGTACATGAATATGCTGAAGGTTAATAATAATAATAATAATATATATAATATAAAATATGAAAAAAGAAATTCAAATGAATAGAAAACAAGTTGATTTCATGACAGTAATATAAATTGAAATAAATCAAGTCTCATATAGTATGATTAATTTTTGAAAATAAACACATAATTCCTAAGAATTTGAATAAATTTTTGAAGAAAATAAAATGAATAACAAATGTTAATTTTGAGAGCTTATTTCTAACCATTCTTCTATAGACATTAACAGAACCATCCATTAGACATATAAAAAAATGCATGATATATATGGCCATTAGTTTTGTTGACACAAAATTGCTACTTTTCAAACAGAAAGAGACAGAGACAAAGACGAAGAAGAAAAAAGAGAAGATTAATCATTCGTTAATATTTTGTGATCATTTATAGTTATACAATCAGGCTAGATTGTTGTCGTGGCAGCTTGCATAATGGTGGTGGTTGACGCCCAATACGTTGAACCATATACCGTGGATCTTGCTGTTCAAAGAAAATCGGTGGCCAATTCCAATGGGAACTTCACAGTTGTCGATATCAATGGAAACTTGATGTTTAAGATTAAGGATACACGTTTCAGTTTTCATGATCGTCATATCTTGTATGATGCCTCAGAAAAACCTGTTTTAACTTTCAAGAAAAAGGTTCTTTATAAGATTCTTGTTAGATCAATATTACTTTTTATAATTTAGATGAATACGATAGACTTTTTTCTAGATTTATGAGGTCTAATCTTCATACAAAACCAAGCTTATGATATGGTTACATGTATAGATTCAAATGTGCAGAAAACTTGAATGCAATAATAAAAATTCATGAAACTGTGAAAGTGCAAGCAAACAACAATTCCATCTAATATATATGTGATGTCAAATAAATATTATTAATAATAGGATTTATTATTTTGTTGTATGAAATAACATTTCAGATGAAATTGTCTAATATATATAATCTGGTTTTTGTATTAATCTAATAATTTCTTTTTTACTGATATGATTAGCTTCGATCGATACATGGAAGATGGCAAGCTTTTAAGGGAGATAGCACAAACCACAAAGATTTATTGTTTAATGTAAAGAAGTCAATAGATCCTAAACATGAGACCGAATTAGATGTGTTCCTCGTCGAAAACAAGGAAGAGACAGTTTGTGACTGCAAGGTCATGGGAGATTGGGAGACAAAATCTTGCACCATCTATGCGCAAGATGGTTCTACGATTCTTGCGGAGGTAACGTACGAATTATCACTAATGTTATAGTTAATTTACCCAACATGGTAATGAACTACATGGATTGAAATCTCTTACACAACAAATTGTGTTCTCTCTCAAAGAAAGTTTGACAATCAACAGGTTATGTTAATTATAAGAGAAAATTGCACGGGTCGCCCTGTGTTTGTCCCAAAAGCACAATTTATCCATGCAATTTTCTCTAGGGTTTATTGTTTCGTTATGTATTAAACTTTGCACGTTTTACTATTGTATAAGTCGAACTTTGAAAACTTCTATTGTATGTATTGAGCTTGTAAATATCGTCTATTGTATGTAAACTTTCCTTTTTGGGTATGGCCAAAATCGGAAAGTTTCCTTCTTTAGCCTTACCCAAAAAGGAAAACTTATATACAATAGACGATATTTACAAGTTCAATACATACAATAGAACAAATGAAAGCATGTCTCATACAATAGTAAAACGTGTAAAGTTTAATACATAACAAAACAATAAAGCTTTTTCTCTAATTATAACAAACTTAATCAATTTGTTGGTATGATATTATTACAAGTAAATTGGATGTGGGTTGGCTAGTTCATTGATGTTTTGTGTATGTAATATGCAGGTACACGATAAGCAAAATATTATGAATGTTGTCCATGGAAGGGACACTTTTGGAATAACAGTTTACCCAGAGGTAGATTATGTATTCATCGTTGCGCTTGTGGTGATTCTTACCGAAATCAAAAGTTACAATGGTAGTAGCAAGAAAAAGAAAAAGAAAAAGAAAAGTGATAGCAGCGATGATGATGATGATGATAAAAAGTTGAAAAAAAGGGACGAAGGAAATTGGGAAAGAGAAAATTTGGCTGGGAAAACAGAACAAGAAGATGAAGATGATGACGACGAGGAAGAAGATGAGGAAGACGAAGAAGAAGAAGAAAGTGATGATGAAGACGACGAAGATGATTATGATGATGAAAACGAAGATGAAGATGGAAATGATGATGATGATGATTATGACAATGAAAGTTATCAAGAGGAACCAAAATTTGATGAGTATGATGATGATGATGAAAGTAGTTCCAGTTCCAGTGAAGATGAGAGTCCTACGAAATCGTAAATAAGTTATTTAGCCAACTCTATAGTTTGTGAAGTGTTGAAACGAAGTTGTACAAAATTTTGTTGTGTTGAATGACTGTCGAATTTGTGCAGAAAAATCTTAATGTCTTGCACCAGTCAACACTTCCCTTTCATGTGAAAAGTCACATAATATATACGTGCAAGTGGGATCAATGTTGGCATTTGTTTCACACTTCAATTCACTTGCATATCTTAAAACAACGTTGTAATCATGTCATACTAATCTAAATCTCCATTATCCGTGTCGCTAAATTTTTGTTGTGATTCTGAAAATTCAATCTTGAGTGTATAACAACGTGTGCAAATAACTACTATAATCATTCAAAACTCGATCGCAACAGACGTCGAAGAAACAATTGAATTAGGAATTGCTAGAACATAATAAAATTAAATATTAAAAAAGTAATATGTCGAGTTCTAAAAAGTATATAACAATAAAGAATATAACCTTTTGCCATATTGAATAGAATCATAAAACTTGGATTATTAACTTTCCACCAATTTGATCAGTCGAAGTCTCCACTACTTATCTCATGATGCTCATTCTTATACTTTTTGTTTCACTTTTGTACGGTTTAACAATTCTAAAACTGTACCGTATCAGAAACCATTAAAATCAAAAAATTAGAATCGAAAATCGGATCATTGTGTTTCGGCTTTGGTTCAGTTCCGGGCCTGTTTGCGAGTATGGTTTTAACCCATTTAAAGATTCAATTACAGAGAACTAAATTATATCTCCTTTATTACTATTATAAGAGTAGGTTAAATGTCTAAACATTTTTGAATTAATTAATTTAAAGCTAATTGTTTGAATACTTAATTGTTTGAATTTCGCACTTATGATTGAGATACGATCTGATAGATCCTGAGATAAAGGACCTACAAAGTGGTATCAGAGCCAGGTTAAATTGTAATCGTGAAATTGTAAAGAATCAATTTTGTATTGAAAAATGTAATATTAGAAGTATACAAGTATAGACCTGCGACAGTTGCTTAGTGTCGCAATTGCGACACTAGCCTAGTGTCGCAAGGGTCGGCTAGGGTAAGTGTCGCAGGGTCCAGCAGTTGTGTATAAATAGAGGTTTAGGGTTTTATTTTGAAAACGTTGAAACCCTGAGAGTTGTGAGCGACTTGTGAGTGATCTTCTGTAAATCTTACACGTTCTAATCAATAGAAATCGGAAGCTTTTGATATATTGTGTTTGTGTGTTTCGTTTAACGTTTAATACTTAATTGTTTGAATTCCGCACTTACAATTGAGATACGATCTGATAGATCCTGAGATAAAGGACCTACAAAGTGGTATCAGAGCCGTGAATCAGTTATTCGACGGTTTTAGATTGTGTTATTGTTCATTTTTCGGTTTGTTCGTGAAAGTTTTATGTGTTTAAACTTGTTTCTGGGCTAATTTCATTGAAGATTTTGCTTTCTAGAGGTGTTTTCTGGGTTAGTTCGTCGATCGTCATTCGAAATTCGTAAGGGTTTCGAATTTTTCCGATTTTAGGGTTTGTTGGGCTGCTGTTTTCGCGACTTGTGACACTAAGTTGTGACACTAAATTTGTTTGCGGCACTTGATACTTAGTGATTTAGGGTTTGTGCGACACTTGTTTGCAACACTAAGTTGCGACACTCGGTTTCTCTGCGACACTAGACTAGATTAATTTTAAACGATTTCACCAAGTTAAAACCTGCGACACTAAAACTAGTGTCGCTTTTGTCTTTAGTGCGGCACTTATCTGCGGCACTTATCTGCGGCACTTGACTGGTACTTGTGATTTTTCAAAATTAAATATTTGCAACACTTCTTCAGTGTCGCCACTGCTTTAATCTAAAAATGTCTAATCAAAGTTTTCAAAATCTAAATGTCTTGCTTAAACATAATAATGAAATTGGTAGTGGTAATAAACCTCCTATGTTTCTTTCCAATACCGATTATGTATATTGGAGATCTAGATTTGAGCAATACATTGCCTTCCATGATCCCGAAATGTGGATTCCCATTACTGAAAGATATGAGAGACCCGTTGCTGAGAGAAATTATAGAGGAGTTCCACCACCTAAGTTGGTTAAAAGCATGACTCCGAAAGAAAGGAAAGCATTTGACTTAGAGAGAAAGACACATGCTGCTATATGTATGTGTTTAACCAAAGAAGTCCTTAAAATCTTCAAGCATCATGATATAGCTTTTGACTTATGGGCAGCAATAGAGAAACGTTGTGGAGGAAACGAAAAGTACAAACAGAGCAAATTGGAACTTGTCAAGAAACAGTTTGATCTATTTGACATTCTTCCATATGAATCAACCAATGAACTTTTCACTAGATACTCACAGCTCGTGAGTGATCTAACTGATGGTGGTCTTATTGTTAATGAGTTAGAGGTAAACAAGAAATTGCTAGATGCTTTGCCTCTAAATTGGGATACTAGAGTGACAATCATGAAAGATGATGCTAAGCTAGAAATGATGGCTCTCGGTGACTTAATAGGAAGATTGCAAGCATATGTTCTAGATTTGTAGAAGAAGGAGACCAAAATGGGTGGATTCGTACAGAATCCAAGTTTGTATGGAGCCAAGACATCTTCTGGTGAATCATATGGAGGAATGGCATATCTTACTAGTAGTTCTTCAACATTAAAGTTCAGGCCTACTATATCGGGATTTGGAAGTTTTGGTTTTTCTTCGTATAATTCTCAAGAACCTCAAGCAACACAGGCTACTACTTCTCCATTAATTGAGGAACATGCTGCCATTTTTACAGCATTTCTGAGCTCATATGAAAGTTTCTTGTCACAAAAGACCAGTACGCTTGAGTTAACGCAGGAAGACTATGAACAGATTGATGAAGATGATCTGGAATAGATGGATCTGCGATGGAACATGGCTATGCTAACAAGGAGAGCAAAGAAGTTCTTGCAGAGAACTGGTCGCAAGAACTAGGAGGGAGATGGAAACTCAGGCTTTGGATTCGATAAAAGCAAAGTAAAGTGCTATAACTGTCAAAATTATGGGCACTTTGCAAAAGAATGTGAAAAGGCTAAGCAGCCATCTTCTGGGTTGACCAAGCCTTCTGCCCCGAAGTCTCCCCAAAGTTGCAGAAGAAGGAAAAGAACATCAATACTTCAACAGCACTGGTAGCAACGGATCTTGAAGCATACGACTGGACAGAGCAAGCAGATCATCAACAACTTGCTCTAATGGCCCATATTACAAATGCTCATGAGGTTGATGCCGAACCATTCTCTTGTATTTCTTGTATTAAATTAACTGGTTCTGCTAACAGATACAAAGAGGATAATAAAAATTTGAGAACTAATCTTGAAAAACTAGGAGAGGCTAATAAAGTTTTAAAGTCTAATGAAAAACTCTTTGATAAGAAATTGGAAGCCTCTCAGTCTGAGATTAAAGGTTTAAAGGCAAAAATATTTAGTCAGCAAGATGCTATTGATAGCTATTTAAAGGAAATCTCTTTACTTAATAAGGAACTTGCTGAGTCTCAATTTGAGGTGGTCGATTTAAAAAGAAAGCTCTCAAAATTTTCAACATCCTCTGTTGTCTTTGATGAAATCTTACACTCGCAACGGACATATACTAAAAGCAAGGCTGCACTTGGATATCACCAAGTACCTCCTCCAAAGGATTATCTGCAAATGCCTGTGAAAGATGAAATCAAAGACTTTGTGCCTATTTCAGCATAAAAAATAGACACAAAATCTGTTAATGAATTGGTTAAAGATGCTGACAAAGATGCACAAGTCAGTATTGAAGAAGTAGTTGAAATAGAGGATGTAACTGAAAAGGTTACAAAACTGGTTGAGAAAGTTGGTGTCAAACCTGAAAATCATATAATCACCACTAAATTTATTGAGTTTTTCAACAAAAAGGGTAAAACTAAGGTTGAATCTGAATCTAAAGTTTTAAAAGCTAAATCTAAGAAAGTTAAAAATACTAAATTGTCTTCACATACTAAGTTTTCAGTTGAATCACTGTCAACAGTGAGAATTCTGAAGAGAGAGAATTCAGTTGATAAATCCAAATAAGATAAACCTTCAACATCAACTGACTCAACCTTAAAGGCATCCAATTCAGCCTGCATGCATAAGTGTGCTTGCTCGATGAATGCCTTATCCTCTACGCCTCTGATGTTGAGAGATATTCCTGTTTCTCAACCATTTGTTGAGAGACGTTCCTGTTTCTACTGCCGGAGACAGGGACATATTATTCATGATTGTCCATTGCTTTCACGACAAAGATTTGGGAGAAATATGCTTAGAATTTTCTTTTATAGAAATTCATTTTTAAATCTTGTCTCTAGGCGTAACTCATTATCTCCCAAGCCTGTTGTGAAGCAAAGTAATGTTGTGCCAGATACATCTTCCAAACCAAAGCCCAACATTACTGTCAAGCCATCTTCTAAACCTTCCAAGGTTTGGAAAGTCAAAGAATCTACGTTTGATTCTTCTGTCACCAACAATAACACATCAGAAACTAATCCTGATTTGTTTATAAATAAATTTCTTACTAATGTGCTTATTGTTGATGACTACGGACGACCTAAGTCTGCAAAGGCTTGGGTCTCCGTTACTAATTAATAATTTTCTTGTGTTGTGTTGTAGCAGTCAGAACTTGTAAAAGAAAGCATATGGTATATGGATAGTGGCTGCTCGTGACACATGACTGGCAATGTGTCCCTACTTACTGATGTGAAGCAAATAAATGGGGGATATGTTGCATTTACCGGTGATGCTGGTGGGATAATTTCTGGACAAGGAACACTTGCCAACGGAAATATTAGCTTTGAGAATGTGAATTACGTGGAACAGCTTCAACACAATCCGCTGAGTGTTTCACAAGTCTGCGATAAAAAGTACACCACAGTTTTCACGGATGTAGAATGCTTGATACTGAAGCCTGGGTTTGTTATTCCTGAGGAATGGGTGTTGATAAGAGCACCAAGAAAGAAGGATACTTGCGTACTGGACATGCGCACTGTTGAGACAACAAATGAGTTTACTTGTCCAGGGCTTCAGAAAAGGAATCACTATTATTTGCTTTGGTCCAGGGCTTCAGAAAAGGTATCACTATTATGGCACCGATGTATGGGACATATTCATTTCCGCAAAATGAATTATCTGGTGAAAAATGATCTTGTGGTTGGAGTTCCGAAGCTGAAGAGGTGGTTATTAAGCAGCTCATAACACTTGCCTTCTTCTTCTTCTTCCTCACTTGAGTGCTCTATTATGATCACAAAATATAGAGTTTCTAAGTTTGGTGAAAAGGCTACCGAGGGATTTTTTCTTGGATATTCCGTCCATTCTCCGAACAAAAGGGTCTTCAACAAGGCAACAGGCAGAGTAGAGGAGCATTTTGAAGTTAAGTGTTTTAGATATACTGAGGCTCCACTTGGAAAGGGTCTCAATTGGTTTTTTAAGTATGATTATCTTTTCAAATCCTTCAACATTCCAGATATTGATGTGGTTGAAGAGGTGGTTACATTACTACATGGAGTTGATCTTTCTCATGCTACACTATCAACTCCTACACCACCTACCTCTTCACCATCTACGGATGCTCTTTCCACTTCTGGAACAGCACCCACTTTATCTGAATCTTCTAATCATCAGGATTTGCCTGATCTATCTACGAATGAAGAGGAAGAAGAAGAAGTCCCACAGGATTTGCCATTAACTGAAGCTAATACTACTGAAACTAGGGGAGATCACAAAAATTTGGATACGGTCATGGTGCCTGACCCGATTCCACAAACTCGTATACATACAAATCACCCCACTGATAACATCATTGGTGATTTGAATGTTGGTGTGCAAACGAGAAGTAAAGTTAGTGAGTCTACATCTGAACAGCTGGTTTGTCTTGTAGCTAGGATAGAATCATGTTTTCTATCTCAGGTTGAACTGAAGAATGTGTCTGGAGCACTAAAAGATTCTCACTGGATTAATGCCATGCAAGAAGAGCTTCAACAATTTGAAAAGCTACAAGTTTGGAAGTTGGTTAAAGTACCAAAGGGTGTTCATCCTATTGGTACGAGATGAGTTTTCCATGTAAAGAAGGATGACCGTGGTGTGATTATTAAGAATAAAGCTAGACTTGTGGTACAGGGGTTCACACAGATTGAAGGACTAGACTATGATGAAGTTTTTGCTCCAGTTGCTCGTTTAGAATCTATTAGAATATTTCTTGCTTACGCCTCGTACAAGAAATTTAAAGTATTTTAACTGGATGTGAAAAGCGCGTTTTTATATGGAAAGGTCAATGAAGAGGTCTATGTTCGTCGGCCTCCTGGATTTGAAGACTCTGTTTATCCATACTATGTGTACAAGTTAGACAAATTATGTACGGTCTTCATCAAGCTCCAAGGGCATGGTACGAGACATCATCACAGCATCCGCTACAGAATGGATTTACTCGAGGGCAGATTGATAGCACTCTCTTCATCAAGAAATCTGCAAAGGATTTGCTTTTGGTACAAGTTTATGTGGACGACATTATATTTGGTTCTATTGATGAGAAGCTCTGCAAGGAATTCAAAGAAATAATGAAGTCCAAGTTGGAGATGAGTGCAGTGGGAGAAATGTCATTCTTTTTAGGTCTGCAAGTTGAGCAATCTGAAAAAATGGTATTTTCATTCATCAATCTAAGTATGTCAATGATATTTTGACTAAGTTTCTGTTGCTTGACTGCAAGACTTTTGGCACTCCTATTGACATAAATCATAAACTTGGACCCGCTGAAGAAGAAGAAGATGCTAATCAGCGAGACTATCGATCAATGATTGGCTCGCTTATGTATCTTACCGCTTCAAGACCGGATATTATGTTTGCCGTATCCATCTGTTTAAGATTTCAAGCAAAGCCTAAGCATTCTCATGAGAAGGCTGATAAGCGAATTTTCAGTTATCTAAAATGGAGACCTAATCTTGGTCTTTGGTATTCAAATGAAGATAACTTTGTTTTGACAGCCTACTCCGATTCGGATTACGGTAGTTGCAATGTAGATAAAAAGTCTACGACAGAAGGGTGTCAGTTTCTTGGAAATCGCTTGGTTTCCTGGTAATGCAAGAAGCAAACAACAGTTTCTACTTCAACAGCTGAAGCTGAATATATTGCTGCTGCTAGTTGCTGTTCTCAGGTTCTCTGGATTCAGCATCAAATGGTTGACTACAAGTTACTCTTAACTCTTACTCCTATTCATATTGATAATACAAAGCATATTGAAATACACGCAATCCCGTACAACATTCTAAAACAAAGCATATTGAAATACGTTTTCACTTTATACTGGATTGCTATGAGAAGCATTTAATTGACTTGGTCCAAATCGATACCTCAAAATAAAACGCTGATATTTTCAGAAAAAGCTTTTTCACGGTCACGATTTGAGGAGCTTGTTTCTATGATCGGGATGCAAACTCCCGATCAGCATTGATCCATGACTTGGAAACTTTCCTTTGTATATTATTTTCTTTATTTGTTTGTTCTATTTGCCTTATTTAAAAAAAAGGACGTTGGGTTGTGTCAGTAACCAATCTGGGAAATGATAGTACATCAGGGGACATGCATACAAATTGAAATTTTAAGTTTTATGTTTGATGTGTCAGTAGATTTATCTAGCATATTTACATTCACTTTTCTAAACATTAAATTCATTATGGGATGTATTGGTAGGCATTGTGTACTTAAGTTTCTAAACTACTTTAGAACATAACTTAACCTTTGAATATTATTTTATATAAAACATATTATTAATGTATGACATTAAGTCAAAAATATGACATTAAGTCTTATATTTTGACACATAGTCTTAATATTATTTTAAGCGTGTAGTCTGAAAATTTGAACGGTAAACATGCTATGATCTATGATTTAGAGTCTTAACATTGTTTTATCTGGGAAATGTATTGGTTGCCTTCTCTGTTGTAATTTGTACAGACCTGATTGCAACTCGTATATTTTTGAAAAGAACATATGTACGTATTCTGTATCAAGTTACGGACAAAATTACGAACCCGTGGTAATCCTGCACTCATAATATTGTATTAAGTACATGAATAATTTTTCAACAAAGGATTACCCAGTACTTGCTTGTGTTAAACTATGATACTCTGTTGTACTTTGTACAGACTTGTATCCTCTAGTTTAATTGTTCAAACCGGTGTTTGTTCAACCCGAATCACTGCGAATGTGACTCTGTTGTACTATGTACAGACCTGTCACCGCTGGCATGATTTTAAAGATATTTCAATATTCTCACTCTTTATATAGAATATATTAACATGTTTATATTTCAAATGTATATTATAATATGAGTTAAATAAAGTAATATGCATACTAATAATAAAGATTCAAAGTTTAGCTTCTTACGTATAATTTGTTTAGGTGGACAAACAATATCAATAATCATCGTGAACTAATTTTTCAAAATGTGATTTTAAATATGTTAAGTAAATTTAATGTGGACAAAGATACTGATAATCGAAATAAAACCTACTATTTCTTAATAACAACATGTCAGCCTGATATGATCCCTAAGCAGACCCAAAACAATCCTGTCTCCAAAAATACTTTACGTTCTGTATTTGACTTTCAGTAAAGCTTATTTCTATTTTGATAAAAGAAAATCTAAAAAGATTTAAATTTCTATGCTATTTTCCTCAAGTCATGAATTATTGCTTAAATCGTGTACCGAATTCTAAACGTATAATCGAATCTGAAAATCGAATCCACAAATATGCAAGTGTCATTTTGCGACACTAGCCAAGTGTCGCAATGCTTGTCTACCAAGTGTCGCAATCGAGTGTCACAATCCAAAGCGAAGGTATATATACTTGATCTCTGCGGCACTTTTCCTCACACACACATACACGTTTTAGCGACACTTACTGCGACACTTCACTGCGACTTGCGACACTAACTCTCGACTGGTTTTCATCGTTGTTTTTGATTTTTGACCGTTCACCTGTGGAATCTCTGCTTTATTTGTGTTCTACTCACTTCGATCTACTCATTGGTATGTGTTTCACACTTTTTCACCGTATAATTTGAGTGTAATTTTGATTTGAAGTTACGGGTTTTTAGGGTTACGGGTTACGGGTAAATTAGGGCTTAATGGGTTAGTGATTTAATTTAAAACTTGTATCATAATGTTCCTGCATGTATTCCGCGTCGATTAGTGTGGTTAATTTGAGTTTGCCTCAATATTTTTCATGATCGCGATTTCTGGGTTGTCTGTGTTCATCATTGCGACACTACCTGCGACACTAGTTTAAGTGTCACGGCCGGTGTTAATTTCAACACAACAGGGTCAACTTGCGACACTTACCGCGACACTACATTAAGTGTCGCAACTGTTGTTCCACAAATTATCCAAGGGTTAGTCTGCGATACTGGTCAAGTGTCGCAGTTACTGGTTTGGGTTTAAAGGATCTGCGACACTAGCACAAGTGTCGCACCATTTATTTACCATCCTTTATCCAAGTATTTCTATGCGACACTAAACTAGTGCCGCATAGACATTTTGCGACACTATGCTAGTGTCGCATCTCACCACTTGGAGATTTTCAGAAACCTGTTGAACTTGTAAACTTAACAAATTTTTCGTGCAATCTTGTTCTTTGTCTCTTTTAGCTTTCAGATGGCTGAATTAGCAGTTAATGTCAAGCTGGTGGAGCCCAGGCATAATATTACATCATTTTTGAATGATTCACATGAGAAGTCCTTGCCGTTCTGTCCCATGATCAGCTTTCTGCACTGTTCCCGTATATATCATGCTTTGACAGCCACGGCTCCTATTTACATGAACCAGATCCGGCCGTTCTGGACTAATGCAGTCCTCAACACAGAGCTCGAACATCCGCGCATAATGACAAACATTTTAGGTCACGAGCCGGTAATCACTGAGGACTCTATTCGCTATGTCCTTCAGTTCAATGACACCCACGATATGCCCACTCAATTTGCAAACTACTTCATCGCTGCAGCTTTTATTAGTATGGGATATCCAGGGTTTCCGTCGGATCAGTACAGGAAACAAAATTTGACTAGGGTTTGGAGATAGTTCATGCATATAATGATCGTCTGCCTATCTACACGAAAGGCTGGGCTTGACGGTGTCAGCCATCAGACCGCCTCAGCTATGCTTGCGTTAATCTACAACAAGCCATTCAACTTCTCCGGCTATGTATTCAGCGCAATGGTGGAGAATATTCAAGGGGAGCATCGGTGGTTCATGTACCCGCGTTTTGTGCAACTCATAATTAATGCCCAAGCTCAGGGTATACCTGCTAATGCAGAGTCTCTTCTCCGTCAGACCCCGATGAGATTGAGAATACTTGGGGACTGTGAGAACTATGGGCGCGGGGCTCCTATTCCTTAGGATGTTCCGTTATTTGGCCACATAATCGATGAACAATATGTTGCGCCTAATCATTCGGATGATAATGCTGATACAGAGACTACTGTAAGGACCAGTTCCTCCGAATCGACTGATGAGATTCGTGAGGATCCGAATGAAACTCCTACCGACTCCGAAGGTGATATTCCCAATGATCGTACAATCGAGCGCCTTCACATTCATGATACTAAAAGATATGAAAGAATTCAGAGACGGATCCAATTGGGCAAAGTTAGAGCATCCAACCGTGGCAAAAGGCCTATTACAGATGTTGATCCTGATTTTATTCCGGAGGAGCCGCCTGTTCGTCGTCAACGTTCTTTTATTCAACAAGTTTCGGATCAGGCTCCTCCATCATCGTCAAATGCACAAGCATCCTCTGCTCAAACTTCAACTGGGCCATCCGAATCTAACGTAGTGGTGCTTGCCCAAGTGCTCTCCACCCTCACCAACCTTCAGGCCTCTTTTGATCGTCAATCTGCATTGCTGCTCTCTCAACAACACCAAATATCCTCGCAAGCAGAGATGATCACCGCTCAAGCTGAAAGAATAGAAACTTTAGAGCGTGAGGTAGCTGAATTAAAGACAAGATCTGCGGTTCGGGAGGGGGGGAACTTTTGGTTATAATAATGATGATGATGATGATGATGATGATAATGATGACCATCAACCAGGAGACATTGCTAATAACGATAATAATGATGACCTTCCCCCAGGAAACAATAACTACAAGAATGATGAACCGGCAGACTTGTCAAGGGCGTTGGTTGTATATGAGCCTTCCGTCGAAGCAGATCAAGCACTAAATGTAGACGATTTGTCAAGCATGCAGAATCTACTCTACATAGGTGTTTCTGATATAAAGGACGAAGCGTATGAAACAAATGAAGGGATGGTGTTTGAAGAAAAAGGATATGAAGAAGATGATGAGGATGTAGAAGTTGAGGAAGAGGTTTTAAATGATGAAGAGGAATTTGTAGATGAGGTTGAAAGGCAAAGAAATAAAAGTGAAGAAGAGATAGACACAGAAAATGAGATAGACACAGAAAATGAGATAGAAACCGAGGAACCTGAATCATATTCCCAAAGTGCTGACAAGTCAAAGTGGTTCAAACCTATAAGAGCATCTCCTAAGAGTGCAAAATTTTATTAGGTACTCGATAATTGGAAAGGAGAGATAATCAGTTGGAAGTTTGATGGGGATCATGAATTGATAGTGGTGAAAAGAAAAGATGGTATACAATATTTCAGGCCGAGATTTAAAGATATTTGTACGCTACCGAAGTGTGAAATCAACAGGTTGGCTCAGCTTGACTTAATAAATCATTCAAACGATGACAATGCGAAATTTATTAAGTCTACGATTAGAAAGGAGGTGCGTAGTGGAATATATAATATGCCGAAGCCGACTTTGGGAAAAAGGTACATCTACAAGAAGAGGATCAACAGAGTGACATTGAAGAAGATTCCACTTGAAAAACTGTTAGTGAACTTTCTTGAAAGATTCAAGTACTGGTACTATAATCCTGCGACTAGAGAGGCAGTGATTGAGGTTATCTCTGAGGAGGAGACTTCGGAGACTGAGCAGATCTGGCAGGTGATGCAGATAGAAAAGATATATGTCTACGATCCTATCAGTTTGATAAATCTTTCAAGACAAGATCTGCAGACTCTTCAAGCTAACAAGATATTATTCGACATTGAGAACAAGTCAGAGGCAGAAAAGTTTCAAAAAGTTGTTCATATTTGCATTGAGAAAGGAATACATGCTGGTGGAAACTTCCCAGCGAATTGGAGCTGAACTGAAGACATCTGAAGACCAAGCTGATGACAAAGAGGAGTTTGTTGTGCATATGTGTGTCAGTCAGTTGGTCAGAGTCTGTAATCGTTAAATTGTAAAGAATCAATTTTGTAATGAAAAAGGTAATATTAGAAGTATACAAGTATAGACCTACGACACTTGCTTAGTGTGGCAATTGCGACACTAGCCTAGTGTCGCAAAGGTCGGCTAGGGCAAGTGTCGCAGGGTTCAGCAGTTGTGTATAAATAGAGGTTTAGGGTTTTAGTTTGAAAACGTCGAAACCCTGAGAGTTGTGAGCGACTTGTGAGTGATCTTCTGTAAATCTTACACGTTCTAATCAATAGAAATCAGAAGCTTTTGATATATTTGTGTTTGTGTGTTTCGTTTAACGTTCAATACTTAATTGTTTGAATTCCGCACTTACGATTGAAATACGATCTGATAGATCCTGAGATAAAGGACCTACATTCCAAGCATACCAAATTCAGACAATAACTCAAGACAATATTTCATTTGAGACATGCCAATACCATTTTTATTTCTTATAATTTCAATACCAAGAAAGTATTTTAATTCACCAAGATCTTTGATCATGAATTTTGACTTCAAAAACTTTTTTACCTTATTAACATAGAAATATCATTCCCAATTATGATATCATCCACATAAACAAGTAATGCAATAAACACATTATTCACATAGAAGGTATAAAGAGAATAATCATTTATACTTTGAATAAAGCAAATTCAAGTAATGAAGAAGTTAATTTCTCATTCCATTTCTTTGGAGCCTGTTTTAATCCATATAAAGACTTATTCAACTTACACACCCTAGAATCATTTTCAGAAAAATAACAAGGAGGCAAAGACATATACACATCCTCAGACAAATCACCATACAAAAATGCATATTGATATCAAGTTGAAATAAAAGCCAATCACTTTGAACAACAATATTTAACAAACATCTAACAGTAACCATTTTAACAACTGGTGAAAAAGTTTCTTCATAATCAATACCCTCCCTTTGAGAGTAACCTTTAGCAACCAGTCTAGCCTTATACCTTTCAACTTCTCCACTGGATTTATACTTAACTTTATAAACCCATTTACAACCTATTGCTTTTCTACCAGCAGGTAAATTAGTAATAGACCAAGTATTATTCCTATTTAAAGCCTCCATTTCATTATTCATAGCATCAAGCCAATCCTGGCTTTTTGAAGCTTCTAAATATGATTGTGGTTCATTAATCTTGTTTAAATTGGATACAAAGCACATAATATCACCACTAAGGTTAGAATAGTTCACATAATTATTTAAAGGATATTTAACCTTAGTTGTTACTTCAAAATCTTTAAACTTTTCTGGAAAAACTTTAGGTCTATCAGACCTTCTGAGATTAGACCCTCCTTCTGCATTGTCTTGTAAAACTTGAGTTGGTATGTTAACATTTTCATTTTCAAGACTGCCTTCAAGAAAATTGGTGTTATCACCAAGTGTTGCAGTGATATCAAGCTCTTCATTGACTTCAAAAGAAGTTTCTGAAGTGTTATGATCACTGCCACTGCCTTCACTCTCTATTGAATCTCTCCCTTCATCATCTGGACTTACAAAAGTTTTTGGATTATTAAACTTTAAGTCAAAAAAATTTAAAAGATTTGTTTCATTCTCAATATTTATAAAATTCTTTGCAACATTCTTCATTTTAAATGGAAAAACAGTTTCATAAAACTTTACATCTCTTGAAAACATAACAACTTTATTATCAAGGCTATAAAGCTTATAACATTTTTTTTACATTTGAATGACCAATAAAAACACAATTTTCTGATCTACTACTGAACTTATCACTATTATTTAAAATAGTTGTAAAACATAAACATCCAAAAACTCTCAAATGGGAGAGATTAGGACTAAAACCATATACCAACTCAAAAGGAGATTTTCCAGATAATATAGAAGTAGGTAACCTGTTGATAATATAAGTTGCAGTTAGAATGCATTCACACCACATATTAAATGGAACACCACTTTGGAACAACAAAGACCTAGCAACATTTAGCAGATGTCTATACATTCTCTCTACCACCCCATTTTGTTGAGGTGTGTAGGAACAAGAAGTTTGATGAACTATACCAGACTTATTACAAAAAGATTCCATTTTGTTATTAACAAACTCAGTACCATTGTCAGACCTAATAACTTTAAGTTTTTTTTTTTATCAAATTGAGTCTACACAATATTTACAAAGATTTCAAAATTATCAAACACATCTTCTTTTGATTTGAGTAGATAAACCCAAACAACCCTAGTATAGTCATCAACAATAGTCAGAAAGTACTTAAAACCATTTCTACTTGTAACCCTATATGGGCCCATAAATCCAAATGAATAAGATCACCCATATCATTTGATTTATGATCAGACAAAGGAAAAGGTTCCCTAGTCTGTTTAGCCCTATGACACACATCACAAACATCATTAACATATTTATTATCCAAGACAAGTTTATGTCTTAAGACATCAACAACTTGACTAGCAGGATGACCAAGCCTGCAGTGCCAAAGATTACTAGAAACACAACATTTAACATCTTTATTACCTTCCTCGTCATTAAACAAATATAAACCACCAGACACCCAACCAGTCCCCACAATCTTCCTTAGACCCAAATCCTTAATATAACAAAAGAAGACTGAAATTTATTTTTATTATTTGTGGAAGAAGTGCCTTTGTGAGACTCTTCTCTAGAAATAATAGCAAAAGCAGATTTGATAGTTGGTAGAGGTTCTCTAGACAAGATGTTACTTCTAATAGACTCATATGAATCATCTAACCCCATAAGAAACTGCATCAATCATTATGCTCTTTAAAACCCTTTGCAGCATGACATGAACAGTTTGGTAATTTGACAAGAGCATCAAACTGCTTCCATAAAGCATTAAGTTTATGATAGTAGTTTGAAATTGATGTTCTATTTTGAGTTAAAGTATTTATCGTATGATGCATATTGAAGGTTATTGATCCATCCACTTTATCATAAGTTTCCTTTAACTTTTCCCACACATTGTGAGCAGAATCAGAGAAAACTTTACCACAAAATAATTCCTCAGATATAGAGTTAAGAATCCAAGATAATACCACAAAATTGCATCTGTCCCACTACAGTCTAAGAACTTGATCAGTTCTATGTTTGACACAAGTGCCATCTATAAAACCAACTTTGTTCTTAGTCTGCAGAGCAAGAAGCATAGCCATGTTCCAAACATTGTAATTCTCTGTACTTTTTAACTTAAGTGATATAAGTGCAGTTGTACTTGTATCACTAGCATTAAGATACGGAGGATCACCAAAATCAAGCTCACTCACTTGAGTAACCTTAGACCCTCCTACAGACTCATTAACCATTGTTAATTACAACAATTAACAAGTCCAGGAAACAAAGAAAACACACAATAACAGAAAACAGACAACAAACAGATGCCTACAAATGCAGACCTAAAGGTAACCAAAGCAGGGATCCTTGCAGATAGATTCTTAAAGGGAATCTATCCTAGGTCTTTCTTTGGGACCTCTCTTCTACCAAAATAAACACAGAGAGTTAGACAATCCTAGATAAATTAACACGCACAATATGCAGCAAATAAGCACAAAATATCAGATAATCAAGAAACAACTTAATCATAGATATATAAAGACAGAAAAAGAGAGTAAGAAATTTCTCACAAAGTACTCCGAGCAAAAGCAATAAGTAAATTGAGAAGAATAGCACAGCGGAAGACTTTTAACCAATACTCTGGAACAACCGAGAGTAATCAACAGAAACACCAAAGGATTTCAAGATGAAACCCTAAGAAACCCTAATTCAGAAATTAGGTTTTATCGATGAGCCAATGAAATAACCAACACAGATCACAGTCGTGCCCAAACAGATCTTGAATAGCGCCAGAAAACTCTGAAAGAATAGAAACCCTAATTTTCTAAACCCTAGTTTCGAACAATTCACTAAAATTTCAACACAATCGAACCGTGTTGCTCTGATACTATGAACAAACAAGAAGATCTCTCAATATTAACAGAATCATTCACAATAACAATCAAGAACAAACAGTTGATTCAAATATATACACCAAAGAAGACACTGAATCTCAATGAATCAAGATAACACACAAATCACTTTAAATCATCCAGATGATGATTTAATCTCATAAATATTTAGACATATTAAAAGACATAATACATTCGCTAGAATCGCTAGAATGAATACATAGAAAAATATAAAACGGGTTATTTGATGTCTAACCCTAAAACTTAGAAAGCGATTATTATATATACACTGATTTTGATAACGCCAGAAATAGCCCCTGAAGAATCATCTTCTAGTCAATCACAGCAGCTTCTTGACTTTGACTTATGTTCTTTCAGAAAATACATTTAGACCCCTCATTATCAGAATAAGAGTCACAAGCAGTCGTGAAACTTAACCACCTTAAGTTAGATTAATAAGAATACTTAAATAAGATAAGATTGATAACTAAAACATAATATTTAACACTCATGATGGTGGTGATGGTATAGTACGACTTTGAAGATGAAATACAACTCATAGTGATTAAAGATGGTGGTGATGACAGTGAATGTACCTAGAGTTTCACCTGATAGAAGTGAATCGTATCTAAGAGAAAAGAGGTACATTTATGTTATTGACTTCATATATTTTTAATTTGTCAAGTGTTAATGTTGACTTTATATGTTTGTAGTCGTCTTGTCGATTTGTTATATGCTTATTTGATATTGTATTTCATTACGACTATGAATAGCCTGTATATACAAGATAGTACTCGAAAAGAGGTATACTTTTGCTTTGAAGTCAAAAAAGGACTTTTCCGTTTGTGGTTTCATCAATTATTTCCAAAAGTGTGATAAGGTTATAAAGCTTTATTGGTAAACAAATACAGTTTTTGAAGTCAAAAGAGAACCTGCATGTTTCAGTGATAGTTGGAGTACTAGCTGATTTGAGCTCTGAATGATATACAATGGTATGGTTACTCTAATCAATTGTAAGTATGATATGTCGATTCTACGGACCCTATTGAATTTTAAAACCCAAGTTATATTAATATATTTTGTTGTGTTATTTATTGCGGAAAATAAAAATAATACGTATATGTATCCTGGTATCAACTAATATTTTTAATTCATATTCTTACGTAATTATTATTATTTTTAAGTAAAATCATTATACATACATTAGTTATGTGTTAATGCAATAAATGAATAATATTATTGTTATTTCTATTAATTAACTAATCTGGATTCTAGATCCCATCAACATGTATTGTTACTGAAATAACACATGTGGGAGGATGTTTACTAATTATATTCACGAATGCAACAATTTTAAAATTAAATTATAATTCTTTTGTGTTTCGTAGTTATGGGAGGATGTTTATTAATTATATTCATCTACATGAATATGTTGATGATGAGTTGATTCTTGCAGAAATACTAAAGAATGAAGCGGAACAAAAGAAGGAGCTTTCAGAAATTTGTAAATATCATCTAATAGATGAAGATGAAGATGAAAATAATTATGAATGCGATTACTTTCACGGAGACAATTAAAAAATATCACTATGAATGCAACCATTATTGTTTTTGCATTAAACATGAATGATTCATGCTATTATTAATATTTAGGTTATTAAATGTGATCTATTAATATCTCCTTAAAATTCCTTACTAAAACATTCAAATGGTTTTTACTATATTACTTGATTTTGTAACGTGTGTTAGATATAGGTATTTGCTAACGTTTTTTTTCAATTATGGATGCCCATAAAGTGGTCTCATGAGAATGTGGACTATTATTCAGTACATTACAGTAATTTTTAAGAAATCCTTCTTTAAAAGAAAAAAAAAAAAGAATTGTGACTTTGAGAAAGTATGTATGGTACTTATAACCAATATTATTTAGATCGGGATTTTATTAGAATCATTTTTGTCTTCGTAAATTCGAGATCGTAAGATCAAATTGGGATCTTAAGATCATACTCATATACTATAGTCTCATACATGTATATTATAATATATCTGAATGCTCAAATGCACGAAAAATTAATTAAAGTTATATAGTTTAGACACTATAACATTCATCATTACTACTCGTAATAATTTAGATTACTATATCTTATCTTATCTTATCTTAACTATATATTAATCATCTCTAACATTGTCTTAAAAAATAGACTAAATAATATCTAAAGTCTAAATTACCCTTACCATACTGATTATAGAAGTCTGTTAATAGTAATTGTTTGATCATTAACTAAGATTACTTGACAAAATTAAAACGTGCATTTAAATTTTATAGTAGCTAATTTTTATATTCAATTATACAATTTTAATAAATATAATATAAGAAACACTTTTATAATGTCATAAATTATCTAATTTTTAATAAATCAATTTAGTCCCTCATTTTTAATTAATAAATTAAACCCCTAAAGTATTTCAAATTTGATGATAGAATATAAATAACAAAACTACGGGTCATTGAAAAAAAATTAGAACTACTTGTGTGCTAAGGATTCTTACACTAAACAACTCCTAACTCTCTACTTAAAAAAAAATAAAAAATAAAAAAACAAAACTCCATAGGCAAAGATTGTATTTAGTCCACTACATTGTCAAGAATAGCTATCAAATTAGGTAGCTAGAGGTTTAGTACACATACTACTATAAATATTTTAGTTTTAAACTTTAGGTTTATTATTTGACTCGTATAAAACGTTAGAACTTTATCATATATATTATTTGAATACTTAAAAAAAATTCAAATACACATTCAGCAGCCCTGTGTGAATACATGGATTTAAAATCTAGTTTAACCATATAAATATTTTTTAATACAATCTATAAAAATTAACTTGAGTATTATCTGTAATTCTTTTTATGAACTATCAGAAAGCGAAAACTAAATCAAACATCACAAATAAAAATAATCACTCGTTGCTTTGTGCGGTATAGTGCTAGTTTGATATTAAAGATATAGATTTTCACATGTTGAATTTATTTAGTTGAGTGATTGATTCATTGCACGTGTAACAATTGAATAAATGAGAAACCTATTAGTTTTTATTAGACGAAATAAGCTTATTAATATTCTGTTAACTCAATAATTCATGATAAATAAGATACGATCATATTAAGATCATAAATTCCATATGCTCATAATCGTTATAGGATCGATATCTTAAGCAGATCCTATGATTTTAAGAACAAAGATTGTTTTCATTCATAGGGATCTTAAAATCGTAATATCTTTCGAAATTTTAACAACCTTACTTATAAGAATAAAACTGATTGAAGCAAAGTGTATTAGTATAGGTGGTATGCTTCGTATTTTTCAAGTCGGATAGTTTTTAATTATTGTTTTTCATATATATAATGATGATTAAGATTATAACCTTTGTATGTTTGTAGTTACTAATATATACCATGATGATATATTTAGTGTAACTTTCACCTATCAATATATAAAATTTCAATGTAAATTTTAATAGACTTTAGTGCAACAGAATTTATCAAACTAGAACTACTTCTGATATTCATAGGGTGTATCGATATATATTCGGACTTCCATTGTGTAACACTTTCACTTTATCGTGGTTGATTGCAATTTTTGATACTTTTACTTGTATGTCATTTATATAGGGTGTTACGTGCAAAAAAATCACTACAAGTTGCCCCGTCAACAACAACAAAAGTATTGTCTAATACATATAATAGCAACAAATTAGAATTTCATTACACACAAGACAATGAATTAAAATCCCAAATAGTTCGATAAATACTATAAATGTGATATCTTGATTCGATACATTTCGAATCACTTAAGGTTATTTAATGTATAATTATTTATATTTATACCTTTTATAATAGAAAAACATGTGGTCCAGTCTATTCAACTTGTTCAAGTTGCATGAATTAATTACAATTAATGAACAAAATATATATTGGTATAGAAATGCATGTGAGAGTGCATTAAACTTAATTTGTAAAACATCGAAAGTTACATTACTATTACTATATTTAGTAAGAAAACATAACCCTTAGAACATTTGGATGTGTAGAATGGATGGAGCAAACAATATTACTTTGATCAAGTCAATTGGAAAACACAATTAAAAATGACCATAAAAATTGATGAAAAACCACAAACTTCGGACAAATGTCTTATATCTGAAGGAAGATGGTCCATAATTCAACATTAATTCATGTCTATTGAAACCGAACATATTCCATAAACAACATACCACTGCAACAGCCTCGATCATGCTCGTTGAGCTTCATCCCACGTGGCGGTGATCATAACACAAATCCGGGCTTATCGTAACTAATTATAATTATCAAAATGTCGAGCCCATACTCGAGTTCGACGATGTCTAGCCCATGTTATTCATCAGATGACGATATGTCTAGAAGAGGAACCCCTGATCGAGTGTTCAAGGAGCCTGAATACCCAGTGGTAATTGTAGATCAGAAATATTGTGCAAATTACCCTGTTCAGTTAACTTTTGAGAAGAACCATGAGGTGGAAGATAAATTTAAAATCAGTGATGACGATGGAAATCTTATATTTAAAGCTAGGAAGAAAAAGAATGGTTGTCGTGTTATGGTAGATGAATCGGATCAACCCGTCATCTCCTTCACAACAAAAGTAATTTCTTCTTTCTTTTATGTATTAAAGGTTGAATATTAGATGGAAATCTGCAAATTGAAAGGTTCTCAAACAAAGATAAATATCGCTTAAGCTATATAGAGGAAAAGACTCCTGAATATGCATCATTTGAATTAAAATCGTAAAATGTTTCAGAGATCTCAAAATTATTTATAAAAATAGATCAAACAATGGTCATTAACTTTGCAATTTACCATATGTTGCTAACAACACCTAAGTTAGATGTTGATAAGGTAATTTAATTTAAATATTTACATATACTTATTAGCAAAGCATGTCCTCCTAAACTTGTTTCAACTAATACTTTTAATTACTTGACAAAATATATTAGGAGTTGAAAATATTTTATCAAGCATTCAGTTGGAAGATCTGTAAAAATGAGTTTATGACGACTCTTATCAATAGGATTTTACAGTACCGCGCTAACTATGATTATTACTGCCCATTTGATACATAATTATGCAGCACATCACTATGCATAGAAGACGTCAAGCTTACAAGGGAGATCACCATGAACACCACAGACTTTTCACTGTCAAGAAGACACGAGGCTACAAGTCACTTCGCTATGATGTTTTCATGACTTCTAATATGACCGAAAGTACATTCAATTACAGAGTTTATGACAATTTCAAGGATGGAACATCTATAATTTTTGCTCAAGACAAAACTACAGTTCTGGCCCAGGTAACAGATTTATTTCCTTGCTCAATGTTTTCATTAATGAAGCTTGAATTACGGTTTACATCAAAAGATGATTTTAATAACTGTCACTGTTATGTGCAGTTGCATACTCAAGTTTCGCGTAAAAAAGAAGTGAAAACAGAGGACAAATTTTCTGTGTCTGTGTCTCCGAATGTGGATAAAGCTTTTGTTTCGGCACTTCTTATTATACGAGAAGAGGTTAGGAAGTCAAGATATAAAGGGTACGAAAGCTAAGGAGAAATACGTACCCTTCAATTGTCATGTTTTGGTCATCATACGAAGCCATACAGACGTTTAAAAAACAAATATTAATTCTGCAAAGAAAGGAGCATTGTTCAAATAATGAACATTTCTCCTTGTAGTTTGTATTTTATTTTTATTTTTGTTTCTAAAGATTAGGATTTGGGATAACAACACCACAGCGCCACAATATTATCTGCTGACAGAATGATCATCGTTAAATACCAACATTTTCCATTTTTTTACTATGTTGCTTTTGTTTGTCTTTTTATGTTATTACGTTAAATTTCTCAAGAAATGGAGTTGGTTCTTTTTTGTTTTGACGACGAACGGTTAACCCGAAAGATCAAAATATATCCTTTATATATAACGTAAATTTATGTAAATGTCCAAGTTTGCGAGTGCCTAACAGTTCTAAACTTGTTATCTGTGGTCAAGTTTTATACGAGTAAATCAAATCAATACTTTTATCTAAGTCTATACTTTCCAATGCTAGTTTAAGGTTTATCCTTAAATTCGTAGATAGTCAATAGTCCATACTTTTAATTGTCAACAATATTTCTATACCTTTGATAGATCTCTTCATATTTGACACGTCTTGTATTTTTCAATATTAGCAAGTGTCGAGTAATTTCCAAATTTTAAAATATCACAAAAGGTTTCGCGTTCCCATGGTAGCTAGAAAACCTAGCCAACACACAAATATTCTGTGGTGTTTTGGTCAAAAAAAGCCACCCATAAATCTGCCGTGTACAACATTTTAGAGTTGACTAACAGCACCATAAAAGTCAACGAAAACATTTCGTAAAAAGCCTTTCTCAAATGCATACTCTAATCGAAACAACAAACCTGCAAGTGTGGTGATAATGGCTCAATCTGCATCAAATTCAGTTTGTGTGATCGGGTCTAAGTTTATGGCACCGTATCCATTTGATATCATAGTTGACCCAAATTCAGGTGGAAACCTTGTGATCACAGATATTAACCATAAAATCCTGCTTAAAGTTAAACCATGCGACACAACGTTACATCATCAACGAATGCTCCTTTATGCTGATGGCACGCCAATTGTTAAGCTCCGCGAGAAGGTAATTATATAAATTTCCATTTTTAATTAATTGTATTAATGATTTGTGATTGCATGTATCATGTGATTTATAATGTCTGAATTTTTACCATTCGGAAAAAATAAGAATAATAAGAAATTGTATCCTAATTAAGTTGCCTCCGTTGACAACAAACATATTTTTGTTTTTCAGATTGTGAGTCAGCATAATCGATGGAAAGTATTTATGGGTGACAGTAAATCCAGTTCGAAATTAATATTTAGCACAAAACAACCAAACATGATCCAGTTCAAGACCAGTTTACACGTGTTCTTAACAAACAAAACGAGTAAAACTAATGTTTGCGATTTCAAGATTAACGGAAGCTGGTCGAAGAGAAAATGCACAATCTCCATGGGACATTCTGATTCTTCAACCACAATAGCTCAAGTAAGTTTCGTACTTCTAGCTTTGTACGTTTTCTAGTATATTTGGCTATTTTTAAAAAATTTGATATCAATCGTCCTACTGCTCTGAATTTAAAGTACATACAAAAACTAATCAGTGGACTAATTACTCTAGATGCACAAAATTCAAAAATCGAAGAAAGAGAAGTTTGATAAGGACAAATTTATGGTGACAATTTATCCGAATGTGGACTATGCATTCGTGGCTGCACTTATTACTATCGTCGATGCAATGAAAAGCATAGATAAAGAGTATGGTGAAAAAATTAGTGAATCTACGTCGCAAGTCATGTTTGCAACTGCTTCCTAGACCTATATATATGCATTCATTTATAGATCAACATAAGTGTAGTATTGTTATATATATTGACTCAAAGTTTCCCTCAGTTTATAGCTATAGCTAGTTTGATTCAACATGGGATGGACTTTCAATTGATATAATTTGGATATATGTGATTCAGACTTCAACATGGCTCTTGTGGAGATCGTATCTTAATAAAATGTTGTTTAATGTCTCATAATATAATGATTTGTGGATATTGTGTGATGTTCATGAGGCACGTCTCATAGTCTCATTCCTTTGAATTTTTGTTTTGGGTGATTTATTTTGATAAAAATATAAATCAAACTGATAAAGGTAATTTGGTCATTCTGTTTGATTTAAAAAAAAAAAAAAAAAAAAAAAAGGAACATGCTGTGTACTTGGACGATATTTGTAATTTATATTTTCTAAATAAACAAATGATAATAATCATTATTTCAAATAATCATTAATCATCACTATAATAATATGTAATGGTAGGTATTTTGAACAATGTTAAATTGCTACCTACGCTTCTAACTTGTAAGGCATCAATATTCCATATCACGTACAACATTTCCCTTTTCTATACAACTCTACATTTTTTTACACATATGTACGTATAAAACAAATAGTTATTAAATTATTAATAATGAAAGTTATAAACAAGAAAACCAGTAGAAGACTTATGCGCGGTCATAAGATGTATTAATTTTAAACCACACTAGCTACATATGAAACAAATGAAATAATAAATATCAAAAGAATCTATATTTGAAGGAATGAGTATTTTAAATTCAAGAGAAATATATAAAAGTTGGGTTCCCAAGAAAACTTAGGACGCATTTAATTACGGAAAAATATCTCTATTTTTCTTTTTTAATTTTTTTATTGTTATTTAACCTTGAAAATTGAAAATCATAAGGAATTTAGAGAACGCGTTCAAATGTAAGAGATGGTGGTTTTAATTTTCCAAAATAGGAAAGATAGAATACTTTAAATCATATATTCAATTTTCTTAGAAAACTACTCCGAAAAACTGCGATTTGAACATATTTTCTAATTTTATAACTTTCTTAAAAGATTTTCTAGAAAAATGAAAGAGTTTTCCATAACCAAACGCGCCGTCTGCAACTTAAGAGATGGAGCGATCCATCATCGATAAGCTTGGCTGCTCATTTATTTGTCCGTAGTGCATAATTTTTCCACATCACTTTTTTCTCTCATACAAATTTGCCATTTCATTTCACTACATTACAAATACCGTAAACAAAATTGTTCGTTCCTTAAAAGACCATATGCAACGCGCCCGTGCTCGACGAGATTTTCATCTTAAAACGCCACAACACTCCTAACGGGCATCGTGATGGATGGACGTTGTTTTTGAAAGAACCGAGAGGAGTATGGCCTTTTGTGGGCCCCACATGAATATTTTCTTTACTTCTTTCTATAATTAATTTAAAAATAAAAAACGTTTTTCCTTTCAAAATCCCGACCGTTTTAATAAAAATAAATAAATTTTACCGTTGTCAACAGTTTGATTTTGAAAAAAAAAATATTTTTTTAATTTTTATTTCTCAAAACTTTCTTTAAATACAACACTATTATCCCTTCAACAACACAACAATCATACAATTCACATGTACATACAAACAAATGGACTCAAACAATTATCTTTTTGATACTTTTCAGAAGATGAAGAAAAAGAGCACGAAATCGGTGAAAGTTCAATACAACCACGAAATTGAATCTACATTGCAAGGGACCGTGAAGGTGCATAAAAACGTTTGTGGGAGGACTACTTTGCCGACGAGCCAAAATATCCTGCAAACTTGTTTAAAAAACGTTTTCGTATGAGTCGTGAATTATTTCTTCGAATCGTACAAGGTATATCCAACTACTTTATTGAGCCTATTCCCGACCACTTTACTTATTTTAAACGACGTCTAGATGCACTTGGTCGGCTTCGTTTTACTCTACTACAAAGTGCACGCCCGCCATATGCCAATTGGCGTACGAAACGTCGGTGGATATGTTTGATGAATACTTACAAAATGGTGAAATGACGTCATTTGACTGTCTAAACAACTTCTGTAAGTGAATACGTATTTGAGAAAGCCGACGGCTAGAGATATTGCTCGACTATATAAAGCACACGAAGAGAAACATGGTTTTATAGGAATGCTTGGGAGCATTGACTAATCATGCTTGAAGTCGCTGCCTCATACGACATATGGATATGACATGCATTTTTTGGCATGGCGGGTTCGAACAACAACATTAATGTTTTGAACCAATCCCCTTTGTTCGATTCCATAAAAAAATGACACTAGTCCAACCGCACCATTTGATGTGAATGGCCATCACTACACGAAAGGATATTACCTCGCCGATAGTATGTATTCGGATTTGGTCACACTCGTCAAGGCCTTTTCATGTCTTACTGACCCGAAACGAGACAAGTTCAAGAGATTTCAAGAAAGTGCACGAAAGGATGTTGACCGGACAATTGTTGTATGATGCGTGCTAGATGGCCATCAATACTATCACAAAATACAGGCAATAATACCCGATCGAATAATAATATAGTTTTGGTAAATCCGAGTGTCGAACTCAGGGAACAATGTATTAAATTGAATTAATTAATTAACAAGTAAATAATAAGTAAAAGGGGTGCGTTTTAGTTCCGTACGAACGTTTTTAAGAAACTAATATAAACTTAAATTAAACAAAACAATTTAAAAGTAGATTAAGACAAATATGGACAAATAATGCGTTTACTTAAACTTTTATACCCTAGATTCCAGTTATCATGTATGTTTAAACCGTTGGATAATCTTATTGTGAATAAATCTTTTGTAGAAAGTAACTTTTATCAGGTTAGCAATTCCTATAAAGTTTAGATAAGACACAAGACTCGTTATGAATACACAAGAAAGCCTTTCTATGCATTGTCTACCTATTCTTCATTTAATTAAGCACTTCAACCGTTTATTGTGATTTATCCTAGCGACCTTGAATCAACAAGTATCTAATAATCGTCGTTTGACAATTGTCACATTAAATAATGCTCAATAATTATTATTACTCTTAACCTATCGCCGATTAAAACTTCAAGCTACAACTATTTAACAAGTTAAACAATTACTAATAAACCTAGACAAGACTACGTTATAGAAAATGTTGATTAATCACGTTAAGTAACAATTAAAGATCAGTTAATTAAGATGGATCTTACGGATAAACACAATAAACTTCATAAAATTAATATTCCAACGTAAAAACACATTCAAACATTCATCTAGGTTTTATTGTCTAAGTAAACACAAATAGAAAATTAGCTCATAGCTACGATACAAGAATTCATAATTAAACTCAAACAAAATAACATTGTTTAAAAGAATAAGAATTGAAAACCAAACTGAAAACCCGAACAATCTTCGTGAGGGTTGAAAATCTTCAAACCCTAAACTTCTTCGCTCCAATTTCGTGCCTAAAGCTGCCCTTAAACCCCAAAGTCGAATTAGGCTTTGGTTATTTCGTATGGTATATGGCTGGGGTAATGCCTCTATTGTTAGATTTTGAAACCGACTTTCAACCGGCGGTTGGGCTTGTGCGATTAACCGACTTAAGGCCCGTTAGCCTCCAACCGGCGGTTGGGCTCGGGTTCCAGAATATTCCTTCCGCGGTCAGTTTCAACTCTAATTCCTTTCTACACTATTCTCCTTTTTCCATTCTTTTTTCATATTCAAGCCATAATTACATCTATTTGCAAATACGAGCGAAATAAGTATCTAAAATCATATAAATGCAATATAAATGTATTAAAAACAGGGAAATATTGTTAATTAAATATGTATTTATTTGATGTTATCATTGTAATTCAAGGTAGGTTTGCAATTTTAATGACTGCGGCAAGAGCTATGAGCGTCAATAAGATGTGAAGACAATTTTACACTTGTGTGATATTGCATATCATGATACAAGAGAACAACGGATTTGCAATAAGTTCTCTTGAGTAAGAGATGATCGCCGAACCATCTAACGGATCCGTCGGGATTTTAGGACTCGATGCAATGACCGTGATTCAAGAATAAAAGAACTATGTGATAAAAATATGCACGACCAACTACGAGAGGATCCCACCGAGCACATTTGAACAATTCCATCAAACTTTCGCACTTTAAATTAATTATTAGTTGTATTGTTTTTTTTATGTATTGTATTTTTTTATTAAGTACTTTTTATTGTATAAAGTGTGTTTTTATTTAATTATTGTATTGTATTTAATTAATTAATTAAATGTATTTGTTTTGTTGAATAAAAAAAAATTAAATTTATTTAGTAGGACCTACCCTCTACAACCTTGTATTCTCATTGCAAGGGTTGTGGGATAACAAGGTTATGGTAACGTGACAACTACAATGGCTCATAACCCTTGTTACTATTAAAAATGGTCTAAAAGTAATGATGCATGACAATTTTCTCTAAACAACGTACTTTTTTGCTAGCTTTTTGTAATTAGTCCACACCAAACCAAGAATACACACTACAACAAAATTTGTTTTATAGAACCCTGATTAGTGTCCTAAACGTATACTTTATAGGAACTTTTATCTGATATGACTGATTCTAAAGGTGTCATGCGTTGTAATAAGTAATAGGCGTCCTAATTGTGACACCCGACACTTTAGGGCAATGATTACCTTAAGCTAGAACAATAATTACGTGTATTTAGTATTTGATTAGGCTAAATACTTGTAACTACTTGTATATGTTTATATACGCTTACGTGATTATTTGTAATTATGCGAAACAACCGGACGAGGTCCGACAATCTATACGGCGTTGGTGATAACTTTTCATAAATAATGTAAACCTATTTTATAAATTAAATAGTAATTATTTACCCTACATTATTGTTATTAAATAATAATATACGAAAAACCTAGACGTTTTGCTTAAAACGTAACAAACGCAACGAAAACGCGCGAATCGCGCCCGACACCCGAACGATACCGACAAATATGTTAAGAAGGTTCGATAAAGTATTTTTAAAAATATTAGTCAAATTAAAATAGTGATCTCGTATCAAAAATATAACACAAAACTTTAAAAGTTTAGGATTTAATTTTTTTCGCGCGCGAATAACGTTTTACCGATCGAATAACGTAACACAGGCTTGAGAAAACAAATGTACAAGCCCAAGGCTCAAATTGGGCCGCCCCAACCGAGCCCAAGGTCGGCCCATGAGGCCCAAAAATCGGCCCAAATGCCCACTCTATTTATTCCTCTTTTCCTTCATTTTTCTCATTTCAACTCAACACATTTCACACACACAAACTCTTTTCCTCTCTTCCTCTCCTCTCTCTCAAGAATCCCAGCCATACCACCATCAACCACCACCTGCCACCATCAACCACCATCATGATTTATCATATTTTCAAGAAGAAATCAAGTCAAAGTGCAAGATCGAGCCCTTCCCATCGTCTTTCTCCTTTTGCTCGGTTGTTCAAACATTGTAAAAACTTCAAAACTCTTCCAAAACACCTGAAACACTTCTATAAACATGTTAAAATCTCCACTTAACAAAAAAAATGTCCAAAATATAACATAAAAACGTTTTTCATGGCTTAAAATGTTCAAGAACATTACATGCATTTCTGGACAGAAAAATAGTCCAACTTCAAGGAGACGTTTCTCCCCCAAAACTTGACCAAAAGGGACGATTCAAAAGAGAAAAATTAAGTTTAAGAAGTTAGCTTTCATTTCCAAGTGGTTTCACAATTTTTAGAGTTCGTTTGTTACCTGAAATGATTTTTACAAAAACATGTATACGGGCTGTCCAAAAACTCAGAAAATTCACCTTTCTTGTTTTAATCATAACTCGAGATATACACCTCCAAATGACATGAAACCACCGCCAAAAGTTCAGAATTTTGTTAGGTACAAATGTCGTTTAGATAACTTTTTCGAAAAATGTGTAGATTTTGCCCAGAAATCCGATCTTTTTGCATGTGTCCGGATTGGTCACTTTCTGACCTCAGGGAACAAACGGAATTTTTAAAAATACTTAGGAATACCCAAAAATTCTGGAAAAATTATTTTAAGGAGTTAACATACTAAGGAACAACATAGATTTTTCTTGAATTTTTATTTGAACATTTAGAACACGAAATAAAATTTACAAAACTGACCTGTTACAGGCCTCTGTGTCGCAGAAGCCCAGTAGTCTGCGACACAAGCCTTTGTGTCGCCATAACACCCGAATCGTCACATTAGCGACACAAGCCTTTGTGTCGCCATAACACCCGAATCGTCACATTAGCGACACAAGCCTTTGTGTCGCCATAACACCCGAATCGTCACATTTGCGACACAAGCCTTAGTGTCGCATAATACCTTAGTGTCGCTAAAAACACAGAATCGATACGTTTTTATTAAAGCAATATAAGCATAAATAAAAATTTTCCGAGCTGACCTGGCAGTACGACTCCAGCCAGGGGCTCTGCCCCTTGGACCCTGCCAGGGGTTGCTACCCCTTGGACCCCGCTACCAGGGGCGCTGCCCCCGGAACCCCGTTACTAATGGGCTTCGCCCCTTGCCATAACTAGAAAGTAGAAATATGCGTAACATAATTAATCAAATCTGTGTTTTCACAAAATATCACCAACGGCCCGTACATGTTTTCTAAGCACAAACGATAACTGAACAATTGAACATTTTTAATTGTGTGAACTAACTTAGGTGGACATTAACCCTCCATCTACATGATTGGCTTAAGTGGACATTAACCCCCACTTATACAATCACTATAGATGGTCTTTTGAGACATCTTCTTACACAACCTTATACATTTAGGACGTTAGAAGGTTGCATTTGGAAAACACGCTTTGCTTACTATTTGCTACTTGCTTACTAATCTCAGGTGAGTTTCATAGCCCCTTTTTTTACTGTTTTCTAACTGGGATGAGAATACATACAACTGCTTTTATACCGCTATTTTCATGTGAACACAAGTACTAAACTCGATATATTGGTTGCATGATTTATTTTACTAATCCTGAAAGTCTCCCACATCATAGTTTGTTAGTATCGTTATAGCGTGAATGTTAATGAATAGTACTATTTGGGATTGACTCCCCCCGTCCGGGTTAGTCGCGCTAACTGATCAAACGGACGCATCATCATTTGTTCTTACGAGTGTTGGATTAGGAACTCGTTGCGAGGCATCCCGATCGTGGCACTTGGTTGTGACCCGACACCACAGTTAAGCTCGAACTATGAGCTCATGGCAACAATATACCCTATTTTTGCTTTTTTTGCAATAGATTACTTATCATTGTTGAATGATACAAACGGAAATCTTGTGTTCCATACGATGTTATATCATTTGTTTACAAACCTATGAACTCACCAACTTTATGTTGACCTTTTAGTATGTATTTCTCAGGAGACCAACCGCAGTAGGTTTGCTTTTGGAAGGAGATAGCTCGAGTCGCATATTTTTCACAAACAACAGAGATTAGCTTGCATTATGATATGTTGTAATCTTGTATTAGATGCGTACTCTACTTTTGGCAAAATATATGTAAACATTGTAACTACGAAATGTAATGATTTTTGAAATGTCTCATATAGAGGTCGTTTGTTGTAATTCTTGTGTTGTGATATTTGATTTGGTCGGCGCCCCCAACGCAACACCCTACCTTCCGCTGCCACGTGTCCTGGGGGTGCGACACTAATATACATTATAAAACACTTTTGCCAATGTCCTATAAAAACGACAGCACTAGCATCCTAACAAACATATTGGGACACTTTTTGATGTTTTATATCCTAATACATAGTGACCTACTATTAGGTTTAGAGACACATACAAGCGTCCAACGAAGTGTCTAATAGAATGAAACAATACTTTATTTTAAAAGGTGTCCTAATAAAACAATACTTTATTTTAAAAGGTGTCCTAATAAATCAAATGATAGGGAATTCTTTTCATATGAATCTCACTTTCTAATCATTGTTTTTGAAATGATTATATTCTAGTTGAATAAGATTTATAATATATCACAAGTATAAAATGATTAGTACCTAAATTTATGATTATTTGTTTGCAATGTATGATTCCAAACTTTATTAATAAGTACAAGTAATAAAATTGTATTATGATTCAAACAAAAAGTCATTTCATAACATAACTGTTTAACAAAATGTTGGGTCTGAAGATGGCTAAGTGTTGAATGAGAATTACTGCCGGTCAGATTACAACTGCTGAGTTAATGCTGCTTGAAGAAGAGTTTCTACTGCAAGAATAAAGTTACTACTATTAGTGAAGTTACTACTGTCTGAAGAAAGTTAAGTTTTTACTGCCGGGTTTCTGCCGTCTTCTCAGAGTTACAACTGGTAGTTAGTACTGCTTCGGTTTCTACCGGTAGTGGATAGTTTCTACTGCTAGTATAAAGTTTCTACTGTTTATTAGTTACTACTCTTTATGTAAATACATTAGTATTACTACTGTTCTTGTAGTATGCTTAGGTGTTTAGTACTTTTGTCCATATGTAACATAATCTGTAAGATAAAGATTCTGGTCTCCATGACATTCCTTGTCTCCACAAAAATAGGAATTTGTACAGGACTCTATATGATATAAATAGAGATCCTTAGAAACCTTTTAGGTTAACTTTTTCTTCAAGGTGAAAACTCTAATGCGGCTGCGCATTCGTCTTATTTTCTATTAATCTAAGATTGAAGCTTTTGAAATACTCTGTTCTTCTATTTTACTTTAAGTATTGATCAATTGATAATTTTCAAATTTATAGAGTTCTATTCCGCAGATTCTCTATAAATATTCATTGCTAAATATTGATTAAGATCTAATCGATCCTGACAATTGGTATCAGAGTCATTGGACTAGTATTGAATACGAGAATTTTGAAACATTACTGTTTCATTGCTTTTTCTTAAAAACTGCATAATTTCTGTTTAAATTGTTTTTGAAAAATCATGTTTACTGTTTCATTGAAACTTATTAGATCTATTCAATCTCTTCAAAAATGACTTCTGAAACATCTGATGGAGTTCAAGCCACTAAGATTCCCATGCTCTAACCAAATGAGTATGATATGTGAAAAACCATAATTAAGCAATACATGCTTCTTACTGATTATACCATGTGGGAAGTGATTGAGAATGGTCCTAGGTATAATGTTGACAGTGATGGAAACAGATTACCTAGAGCACCACCAACAACAGAGGTTGAGAGAAAAGAAAGATCCACTGAAATGAAATCACTGAGCACACTGCTAATGTCCATTCCAAATGAATATCAAAGTAAATTTGAAACTTGTGAAGATGCAAGAGAGCTTTGGATAGCTGTAGCTAAGAGATTTGGTGGTAATAAAGCCACAAAGAAAACACGGAGATCTATACTCAAACAACAGTTTGAAAACTTTATGGGTGTCAAATCTGAGACTCTGACTCAAACCTTTGACAGATTTTCTAAATTAGTTGGAGACTTGGAGAACCACAATGTTAAAATAGATAAAGATGATCTGAACAGGAAGTTTTTAAGGTCTTTAGGAGAAGAGTGGACCATGTACACTATATCTCTGAGGCAGGGTAGTGATCTGGATGAGAAGGAACTGGATGATTTATATAATGACTTAAGGTCATTTGAATCTGAGGTAGAGAGCAAGAAACAAAACACTAGATATACAAACAATGCTGCTTTTGTGTCCATGGGAGGACAGTCAGCTGAAAACTCAAATCAGTATGGATCTACTTCTACAAGTTATGGTACATCCTCTATGGTTAAGCCTAATGACTCTATTTTAGAAGCTTTCTTTGCCAGTCATGTGAATTCTTCACTGACTAATGGAGAGTTAGATCAGGTGGATCCTGATGATTTAGAGGAGATGGATCTTAAGTGGCAAATGGCTATGATAACCTCGAGAGCTAAAAGGTTTATGCAAAGAACATGTAGAAGCAAATTTGCATATAAGAGAGAGGATGGAGCAGGATTTGATAAGAGCAAAGTAGAGTGCTATAACTGTCATAAGTTAGGACACTTTGCTAGGGAATGCAGAAGCACTGGAAGATCAGAGGTGAATAATCAGAGACCTAGTAGCTACAATGGGGTTCAAAGAAGAAACATTCCAATTCAAAGCAACTCAAACTCAACAGCACTAGTGTCACAGGATGGGATGAGTTTTGATTGGAGTGATCAAGCAGAGCAAGAAGTGCAGAATCAAGCATTAATGGCAATTACTGATTCAGAATCCACTTCTGAAATTCCTTATGAGGGCAGAACCAAAAGAAGCCTATGGCATATTGACAGTGAATGCTCAAGGCACATGACTAGAGATAAATCAAACCTTCAAGAGTTCAAATCATTTGATGGTGGATATGTGGCATTTGATGGAAATCCCAAAGGAGGAAGAATCACAGGAAAGGGAGCGGTAAAAAGTGACAAGGTAAGTTTTAATGATGTGTATTTTGTTGAGCAACTCAAATACAAACTGCTAAGTGTGAGTCAAATCATTGATAAAAGGAACCCAATTCTCTTTACTAGCACAGAGTGCTTTATACTTTCTGATGATTTTAAACTTGATGAAAGAAAGATTTTACTTAGAACTCCCAGAAAGGATAATGTCTACTACTGTGACTTAGCAAATTTGAATCCTCAACAAAATCTAAATTGTCTCTTCTCAAAAGCATCAATTGATGAGTCTGATCTTTGGCATAGGAGGATGTGTCACATGAAATACATAACCATAAATAAACTTGTTAAAAGAAAATTGGTAAGAGGGTTACCTGAGAAAATGTATTCATGTGATGATCATTGTGTTGCCTGTTAAAAAGGCAAGCAACACAAGAATTCTTTTAAGTCCAAAACTGTGAATTCAAACTGCAAACCTTTATAGTTATTACATATGGATCTTTTTGGTCCAACAAACGTAATGACTATAGGTAAAAAGCAGTATTGCCTGGTGGTCACTGATGACTTTAGCAGATTCTGTTGGGTATTCTTTCTTAGAACTAAGGATCAAATTGGTGAAATACTAAGATCATTCGTTACTAAAATAGAAAACCAAACTAATTAAAAAGTTAAAATCATCAGAAGTGATAATAGAACTGAGTTTAAAAATCAAGATATGAACAGTTTTTGTGAAGCTAAAGGTATAGAAAGACAGTTTAGTGCTCCTAGGACTCCACAACAAAATGGTGTAGCAGAAAGGAAAAATAGGACACTAATTGAGGCTGCAAGAACTATGTTAGCAGATTCTAAGTTACCAATGACCTTTTGGGCAGAAGCTATTAGCACTGCTTGCTATGTTCAAAACAGAGTTTCTGTTGTGAAACCTCATGAAAAGACCCCTTATAAACTGTTCTTTAACAGAATCTTTGATCAGTTTTCTAAAATCATTTGGGTGTCCCTGTACTATCTTAAATACCAAAAACCACTTAGGAAAGTTTGATAGTAAGGTTGATGAAGGTATCTTTGTTGGATACTCTACTCAAAGCAAAGCTTAGAGAGTATTCAATCAAAGAAGTAGGATAGTTGAGGAAAGCATGAATGTAACTTTCAATGAGCACACAGTTAATGCTATTGGAAAAGGTCCAGAGTGGTTTTTTGATATTGATGCACTAACAAAATCTTTTAGATATATGTTTGAGTCATCAAGTGCAGGTACAAGTGAATCAGTAGCTGCAGAAAAGAATAAGAACAAATCTGAATATGTTCTCTTTCCAATATGGTCTACTGATCCACCAGAAGTCCTATAACCATCTACTCAAGAGAATTCACCTTCATCTAATGCTGATCAGGAGATCAACTCTCAAGCTGTGGTAGAGATTGCAAACAATGATATGGAATCATCTGTCAGTCATGCTTCTGATTCAGATGTGCAATCTGCTAATGCAGAAGAAAGTGAGGTTGATGGAGGTCGTGATTTGAATCACGGAAATTTGGATTCCTCTATTCCTGTAACATACTAACATCTGCAAGGATTCAACTTAACCATCCACTAGAGAATGTAATTGGGGGATATAGAAGCTTCAATGCAAACTAGAGGGAAGACAGTAGTTAATCATGATCCAGAAAGTGAAAGCTTTATGAGTGAATGTTTGTTTGCTGCATTTCTCTCTCAGATGGAACCAAAGAAAGTGGTTGAAGCTTTAACAGACCCTAGTTGGGTTGAAGATTTGCAGGAGGAGTTGCTTCAGTTTAAGATTCAGGAAGTGTGGTCATTGATGGATCTTCCTAAAGGAAAAAGGCCCATTGGCACTAAATGGGTCTTTAGGAATAAGAAGGATGAGAGAGGGATAGTGATCAAGAACAAAGCTAGGTTAGTGGCTCAGGGGTACACACAAGAAGAAGGGATAGACTATGATGAAGTATTTGCCCCTGTTGCTAAAATTGAAGCTATAAGGTTGTTCTTGGCTTATGCCTCTTTCAAAGGTTTTAAAGTCTACCAGATGGATGTGAAAAGTGCATTTCTTTATGGCACTATTGAAGAAGAGGTGTATGTTTGTCAACCTCCAGGGTTTGAGGATCCAAATCATCCAGACAAAGTTTACAGACTTGACAAGGCATTATATGGATTACACCAAGCTCCAAGAGCATGGTATGAGACTCTATTTGTCTATCTGCTTGAGAATGGGTTCAAAAGAGGAGCAATAGATAAAACCTTGTTCACAAAGAAGATCAAGAATGATATTCTCCTGGTCTAAATATATGTGGATGATATCATTTTTGGATCTACAAGGGATTCTCTTTGCAAGGAATTTGAATGATTCATGCATCAAAATTTTCAAATGAGTTCAATGGGGGAGTTGACATTCTTTCTTGGACTTCAAGTGAAGCAGCAGTAGGATGGCATTTTTATTAGTCAGGGAAAGTATGTGAATGACATTCTGGAGAAGTTTGGGTACAAGGATGCAAAGGTTGCAAGCACACCTATGGAAACACACAAGCAGCTACATGCAGATCTTGAGGGGGAGGATGTAGATATTCACCTATATAGATCAATGATAGGTTCCCTCTTGTATTTGACATCTTCAAGACCAGATATCATGTTTGTTGTGTGTGTTTGTGCCTGATTCCAAGCAAATCCTAAGTTATCTCATCTGCATGCAGTCAAAAGAGTCTTTAGATATCTAAAGGGTCAATCAAAATTGGGCCTTTCGTATCCAAAGAGTTCATCTTTTGACCTCATTGCATATACAGATAGTGACTATGGAGGAGCTAATATGGATAGGAAATCCACATCTGTTGGGTGTCAATTTCTGGGAGGTAGATTGGTCTCATGGCAATGCAAGAAGCAGACTACAGTTTCAACATCAACAGCTGAGGCAGAGTATGTAGCAGCATCAAGTTGTTGTGCTCAAGTGCTCTGGATTCAGAATCAAATGCTGGACTATGGTTTGATTCTTATAAATACTCCCATGTTTATTGATAATAATAGTGCTATCAGTATTATCAATAGTTAAACATTCAAAAACTAAGCACATTGAAATTAGATATCATTTTATAAGAGACTGTAATGAGAAGAAGTTAATTCAAATCTTTAAAGTCCATACTGATAATCAATTTGCAGATCTGTTTACAAAAGCATTTGATGTTGGCAGATTTACATTTTTGGTTACCAGTATTGGAATGATTAATTCTGTTTAAAGTTCTCTTTAAAACTGTCTCTATAAAAACTCTAAGTATTGGTATAAGGGTTAATACTGGTATACTAGTTAGTGCTGCCTACAGTATCTTTAACGATGTGCTTATTAATTACTACTGGTACTCACAAATACTGGTAACTAATTAATACTGTCAAGCATTATTAATACCGTTCTCTCTAATTAGTACTCTATCCTGTATATATATTGTTTCTGTTGTTTAGTTAATACTGTGCAGGTACTAAGTATTGCTAAGGACTTAATATTGCCAGCTACGGAGACTAACCATTTTTCTTATTTTTCATATTAAAAAAAAAAAGATGTTGTTGAATGATGCTAATTTAGCTATTAGTGCTGCATGTGTTAAGTTTCTACTATCTTGGTCGGTTAGTGCTGCTTATACAAATTAGTACTATTAGCTCAATTAGTACTGTTTATAACTTGAGTGTGTTAAATACTGCTGGCATGTTTACTACTGTCTTAGTTAATGCTGCCAGTAGTAATTATAAATGACACACTTAATACTGCTAGCACTAAGTTAATACTGGGTATATAACTTAGTACTGCTAGTACGTATTTCTGCTGTTCAAGTGTTAATACTGGTTCTCAGTTTGTGCTGTCTTAACTTTTAATAACGTTAATGTAATTAGTACTGTTTTAAAGTTCTACGGTTTGTGAAAACCTAGGGCTTGGTGCTACTACTTAAACAACAGTATCAAATAGCCAAACACACTTTCTTCTTTATTTTCTCTCGAACAAACAACAGAAACCTTAACCCTTTTCATCTCAATCTTCAATCGAAATGGCGTCTTTTTCTTCTTCATCTACATCGCTTCCTATGGTAGATAACCACAATATGCTTGCATATTTGGTTAAGAGATCTGATGCGATTGACTTTCATGAAATCATCGATTTCTTGAAAGAAAGCCACATTCATTTTACGTTAACTGTAAACCCAACAGTTTGCGCAAAACATCTAAACTCTTTTTGGAAGCACGCCATGATTGAGACCATCGACGACATAAAGTTCATTGTGTCGAAGGTGGAACGCAAAAGGGTGGTGGTGACGGAAGCTACAATAAGCAACCATCTTCATCTGGAAGATGTCTCAGGTATGGATTATGTACAGGGCACTATAATTTTTGAAATGTTAAAAAATATGGGTTATGAGGGGGATTTAATTAAATTTACTTTTTACAAAGGGCAAGTCTCCCCTTGTCACACCCCCAAATTTGTAGAGCGGAAGCGGTTCGGGTCGGGGCGTGACTAATCAAGTAATCACAACACAAAGATAAAAGCGAGCGACTCTATATGAGACGTTTATAAAATAGTACAAAAGTAGTTACATTGAAATACTTTAAAAGTTTACATTAGCCTCGAGTTCGCGAAATAATATCCTGAAGATTCTAGTACATAACGAAATATTTCAAAAATAATATATGAACATCTTCATATACATATAATGCATGCGACTCGATGTAGCTAGCAATCCTGTAGGCAATCCTACTGTTGCTGAGTACCTGAGAATACAAAGCTAAAAGGGTCAACCAAAAGGTTGGTGAATCTCACAGGTTTAACAGTAAAAACATAGTTATGAAACACAAGACTTATCCGTGATTTGCAATCAAGCAAATAAAGTAAACAAAATTAATGTTTCCGAAATTTCCATGAGCCCACGGTTCGAAGCCTAACCCGTTTTGTGCCTCCCGGAGGTGTCTAATCCGAAACACCTTTATGACAGATACTAGAGTGCCCGTTTTTAACTTGGTTATAGCTAGTAACCCGGACGGGGGTGTCATTCCCATAATAGATCTATTCTCTAGCACTCGCGCCTTCGCAGTTAACGAACCATGTGTGTTGAGGACTTTTAATGGATTAAAAACAACTCATACAATCTTGTAAAAATAATCGAGTACTTGTGTTCATGAAAAACAGTTAAGCATTTGTATCTCACCCCAAAGTATATAAAACAGTAAAAGTAAAAGTGGGGCTGTAA
Organism: Gnaphalium uliginosum; assembly: GCA_963930675.1. Classification (NCBI taxonomy): domain Eukaryota; kingdom Viridiplantae; phylum Streptophyta; class Magnoliopsida; order Asterales; family Asteraceae; genus Gnaphalium; species Gnaphalium uliginosum. The sequence continues at coordinate 54,922,512 of OZ005680.1, read as the reverse complement.
GACTCACCTGGGGTTTAGCAAGCAAATATAGCAATTAGCAAGTAGATAACAAATAGCGGGTGTCTGTGTCCCGTAAGGAAACCTTCTAGCGCCCTAAACGCGTAAAGTGGTGTAAGTAGATGTCTTAAAAGACCATCTATAGTGATTGTATAAGTGGGGTTTAATGTCCACTTAAGCCAATCATGTAGGTGGAGGGTTAATGTCCACCTAAGTTAGTTCACACGATTAGAAATGTCCAATTGTTCAGTTATCGTTTGTGCTTAGAAAAACATGTACAGGCCGTTGGTGATATTTTGTGAAAACACAGTTTTGATTAATTATGTTACGCGTATTTCTACTTTCCAATTATGGGTAATTAATAGTGTGGCAAGGGCGAAGCCCATTAATGACGGGGGTTCGGGGGCAGCGCCGCTGGTAGCGGGGTCCAAGGGGTGGCAACCCCTGGCGGGGTCCAAGGGGCAGAGCCCCTGGCTGGGGTCGAGCTTTAAGGAAAACGTATCGATTTTTGTGTTTTTAGCGACACTGGGCTAGTGTCGCTATATGCGACACTAAGGGTTTATGCGACACTAAGAGTTTATGCGACACTAAGGGTTTATGCGACACAAAGTCTTGTGTCGCTAATGTGACGTTTCGGGTGTATAGCGACACAATAGCTTGTGTCGCTAATGTGACGATTCGGGTGTATAGCGACACAAAAACTTGTGTCGCTAATGTGACGATTCGGGTGCTATAGCAACACTAAGGCTTGTGTCGCTAATGTGACGATTCGGGTGCTATAGCAACACTAAGGCTTGTGTCGCAGACCACTGGGCTTCTGCGACACAGAGGTCTGAAACAAATCGGTTTTGTGCATTTTATTTCGGGTTCCAAATGTTCAAATAAAAATTCAAGAAAAATATATGTTGTTCCTTAGTATGTTAGCTTTCTAAATTCATTTTTCCAGAATTTTTGGGTACTCCTAAGTATTTTTAAAAATTCCGTTTGTTCCCTAAGGTCAGAAAGTGACCAATCCGGATACATGCAACAAGATCGGATTTCTGGGCAAAATCTACACATTTTCAGAAAAAGTTATCTAAATGACATTTGTACCTAACAAATGTTGTGAACTTTTGGCGGTGGTTTCAGGTCAATTGGAAGTGTATATCTCAAGTTATGATTAAAAAAAGAGAGGTGAAATTTCTGTCTTTTTCGACAGCCTTGACACATGTTTTTGTAAAAATCATTTCGGGTATCAAACGGGCTCCAAAAATTATGAAACCACTTGGAAATGAAAGCTAAATTCTTAAACTTAATTTTTCTCTTTTGAATCGTCCATTTTGGTCAAGTTTTGAGGGATAAACAGCCTCTCAAAGTTGAGCTATTTTTCTGCCCGAAAATGCATGTTTTGTTCTTGAACATTTTAAGCCATGAAAAACGTTTTTATGTTATATTTTGGACATTTCTTTGTTATATGAACCTTTTAACATGTTTTTAAGGATATTTGGATAGAGAATAATTTTTCTTACAAATAGGTTGGTGATTTTTGAAGAGAAATTTGTTGGAAAAGCTTGAATTTTGAGTCTTTAGCTTGATTTTCTTCTTGGAGATGTGATGAACACTATGGTGGTGATGGTGGCCGATTTTTGGTGGTTGTAGGGTGGTGGTGGAGGTGTTCTTGGGCAGGTTTTTGGGAGGGAGGGGAGTATAGAGAAGATGAGAGTGTTTGTGTGTGAAGTTGAGTGTGTAAAATGAGAGTTTGTAAGTGTAGGATGGTTTAAAAAGGGAGAGGGGGAGAGGGTCCATTGGGTCGGTTCTTGAGCTGGGTTGGGCCGAAGGTTGGGCCTGGCCCAATGTGGTTTTTGGGCTCGTGACTTGCTCCTCGATTTCGTGTTATTTTACTTGTTCGGTTAGACGTTAATCGCGTGTGTAAAAATTAAATCGTTAACGTTTAATGTTTGTATTTTATTTTTGATACGAAGTCACTATTTTAATTTGACCAATATACTTAAAAATACTTTATTGAACCTTCTTAAAATATTTGTCGGTTTCGTTCGGGTGTCGGGCGCGATTCGCGCGTTTTCGATGCGTTTGTTACGTTTTAAGCAAAACGTCTAGTTTTTCGCGTATTATTATTTAATAACAATAATATAGGGTAAATAATTACTATTTAATTTATAAAATAGGTTTACATTATTTATGAAAAGTTATCACCAACGCCGTATAGATTGTCGGACCTCGTCCGGTTGTTTCGCGTAGTTACAGATAAACACATAATCACGTAAGTGTATATTCAAATATACAAGTAATTACAGATATTTAGCCTAATACCAACTAAATACAAGTAATTAGGGTTTCTAGCTAGGTTTAACAATTAACCTAAAGTGTCGGGTGTCACACCCCTCAATGGAAATTTCTAATCCATACTATACAACAGTGCGTGTCACCAAAAAGAACAGGGTGGAATGAGTTTGGGAGTGCAATTGCTTCAGCAATTGTATGCCTAGCTACAGGCCAACTGTTCAATTTTTCAGGAATGATATTTAATGGGATGCTCAAAAATATTGAGCAGTCCTCTAAAATGTTTTCAATGTATCCTAGGTTTGTGCAAACCTTCTTGAATGAAGAGTTAAACGATTTAAATGCACATTCCAAAGTTTTGACAATTCTGTCTCATACTCCAAAAGTTTTTTTGAATATGAGGAGACGGAAGTTAGTTTTTCTAACAAGGTAACATCATTATTTCCCACAAATCTTGTTGTACCTGCCACTAGGGATGGGGGCAGAAAACACATCTGCACCCCAACCCACATCCACTAGTAGGGCTCCAAAAAGAAAATAAGTGACCCATAAGCCCACCAAGTCTAAAAGACAAAAACAGGCACAACCAGAGGATCCTCCCCTCAATGTGCCTGAACCAACTGAAATAGAGGAGGTGGTCCATGAGGAGTGGGGTGACCATTCTGGAAGGGCTGTGACGTTGAGCCGCCTTAACGGTCGTTTTGTCGATTCCTGTTGTGAGGGAACCGCGATCGTCGGACGGCCGCGTCGTGGGTGAGTTTTAAATTTATAAGTGCTGGGGACCTAAGTTTTACTAAAGTAATAACAGTAGTATGACCTAGGGTCGTTCTCAAGGCTAATCGTATTGTGAAACAACGATGTCGAGAAGAATAGTTCAATTTAGTGATGGGTTTTAAAATGGTTTTGATTGGCGGTTTTTCTTAGGTCCGAAATTAAACTAGATTAAATAAGCAGTAAATAAAGATGATAGGTTTAAATTTGATATGGATAGGAGTGCTTGTTATGATTTCATTAGCTTATACGTGGAATGATGCTTTTCAAGGAAAATGGTATGAAAACTTATCTAAGTATTTGTATCTTTCCTAACTTAAATGTTTGTAGTATAAACACTAGCACCCTACTATTCGGATACCCGAACAGTATGTCACTGAGTACTAGGTTATTATGAATACTGATCAGATCGGGCTGTTTTGAAACCCCCTCACCGTCTCTTAAGAGACCAAGTGACCCTCTTGGGATATATGTATCCGGGGTGCAGGAATGAGGCAACAGATCGCAATTTATTCTCTGATCTTTCTTAATACTACAGGGGCATCTAAGCTAGGCAAGGCATTTAAGAGCAAAATAGGATTTTGATGGCTGTTGACTTTACACTAATGGCAGTAGTTTATTCTAGAGCTGGGAAATAACCAGGATGCGACAAAGTCTTCAACCTTCGACCTTTCCGTGGCTTCCACGTATTTGTACAACACGAAGAGGTGGTTCCAACGCTATACCAAGTATTCAGCCGCTTTACGGTCTTTCCGGTGTCACATACTTTTTGGTCACTCTCGAATAAATATTCTTATGTTTGTATAACAGTTCAACCATCTATGATAATTAAACAACCCGTTCACTTTATATTTCTAAAACCCTAGTAAATCCCTGGTTGATTCACGGTGTACTATACGAAAGGTTTAAACAGTATTTCCACAGTTACAAAATCAGACCATGTTTTTAAGAAAACACAGATAGGTAATTACCGTTTGATCAAGGTTCGCGACTCCTTGTCATAAAGGTTTTAACCACGTTTAATGGAGGAAAGGCAATAGTTTAATTTATAATCATAATTGTAAAGTTGAACAGCACACCGAGTTTTCAACGGTTTATTCGCTTCACCCCAAATATTAACAAGCTAACTACATCATAACAAGCACATAAACGAACTATTCACTAAGCATGACAATAAATCCTAAATCTAGCATTATAACAATAGCATGCATCATTATAAAAGAAAAGGAAAAATATAACCGTGATTAATGCGTAGATTGAATAGATGCTGAAGATTACACGAACGGAACTCCGAAATATCTTTTACAATATAACAAATGCTCCCCCAAGCATTCCAACAATATTACAACGCTACCCCTACCGTTAGTCTCGGTTAAATATTAACCAAGAACTAACTATTTCTAACCTAAATCTCTCACTACTTAACTCTAGAGAGAGAAAGTAGAGAGAGTGTGTGTGAGAGAGAATGAAGAGTGAGTATGAAATGGAGAGTGAGTGGTTATTGAAATGATGAATGGAGGCCCCATATTTATAGGCAAATTACCATGGAACCCCGTATAAGTCCCGAAACACGAAATACAAGCCCAGAACAGCACAGAAAGCACAAAATACTGAAAAAAGGCATCACCGGAAGGCCAAGGAGGCCGTGTACCGCACCTAGGAGGCCGTATACGGTACCTAGGGGGCCATATACGGTATCCCTAGGCCGTTTGGCTTTTTCCCCGTTGTTCGGCTCTTCGTTCGTTGCTTGTTTCGCGCGTATCTTCTTCGTTTCTTGTCCGTTTGACTTGATTCTTTTGCCTATGTTCTCGAAATCTCGTTACGCTGCTAATGACACCAAAATCATAGATTTTGGATATGTGTAGCTCATACATGCTCGAAATGCGTTTGGTTGGTCTCTAGGTGCTGTGTCTTCTCCGTTCTCTATCCGTTTTCCTTGATTCTTGATTCTTCAATCTTGTAATTACCTATGAATCATAAAATTGTAGTTAGGGGATGTATATCATAAGGTAAATAAAAGTGGAGGAATCCGGTGAAGTTTATTTGCTCTATTTCGCATGCTATTTAGACGGTTTTTAGTGATTTTTGATGCAACGTCTGTTTTAGAACTACTTTAGTGATTTTTAGTAAATAAACATTAATTTAAGATGTTTCAACTAAATAATAGCTCAATTAGCGAGGAATAATGTACGTAAAAACATGACTTTTTACGTTACATCAAATATCCCACACTTAGACGTTGCTTGTCCTCAAGCAACAACTCAGTAGTATCTTGTGAAAACATTTCAGAACTGTTTTGGGCGATTTGAAATATTTTCAAAAAGGCACCGATTTCTCACATAGGCAAGCTATTTCAAGAAAATAAGGAAAGATGAAGTTTTCATTTTCATAAACAATAAATGATTTTCTTAGGCATACTTCCGACTCTCGTGATCTTGGAGTATACATGACTAGGAGATCTCACAAAAGGTGGTCACTCAATTCACTCCAGTGTATCGGGTTACCTATCGTTCTAGAACAATTGAAATCTCTCAATAGCCAGTCATGCAACACTCATCGTCATAGGCTTGATCGAGAATCGGATCTCCATCACTTAGGTGAGGACGGCGCTAATTATCCCAAGACATTCAAGAGGGTTGTAATGATAAGTGAGGGTTAAGGGGATATGGATAGTAGTGAGATTTTTGGTTGCAAGGGTTTTACTTATCTTAAAAACTTCTAAGATCATGAAAAACTTATTTAGAATGGAACTAAGATTTGATAGCCGTTTTTTCTTCTATCTTTAGGGATGATACTTTTGAAGCTTTCAACTTTATTTGATGGGATTTTTATTTTTTTTTCGTTTCAGAATAGAATTTCCAAGGATATTTTTCTTTTCGAAAATCCTTCTAGAACTATGTTCTTTTTTACTATTTTGAGTCTTTTCAGGGTGCCAATTTTACGCACCATTGTTCTCTTCGCCTTTGTTTTTAGGGTGCCAATTTTACGTACCAAGGCTTTTTGAGAGATATCTTTTTTGGGGACCACGAAAGAGTGGGATAGAAAGGATATTCCAAAAGATGTTTTTCATAACCCTAGAAATTTTAAGATAAGTTTTTATGGGTATTTTGGTGGAGGTAGGTTAGTAGATGGGGGTTTTAAAAGATAATTCGGTTCAGGCTCAAAAGGTTTTTCTAATCGTATTTCGATACTAAAAATGAGTATCGGTCGGTTTTTTGGCGGAATGTCAAGATCCTCTAATTGATCTTGAAACGTATGTCAGGAGCAAGTTCTAACTTAGAGATACATGCATCGGCACAGACAACAAATGAAATAGTGAAGCATTTAAAATGAATGCTTTTCATTTAGGCTCAAATACCTCACTGCAAATAAAATTGGGTTGTATGTACCTAGTCATGCGATGCCCCTCTTAGATTATCATTTATTACATAAGAAATTTTTACTTTATTTTCCCTAGGTTCCAAAATAACTTTCAAATAATGGCTTCTCTTAAAAATATTAAAACTCGGAAAGTTTAGAGATAATCAAGTGATTAGGCTCATACTTTTCTGAATTTGCTATTTGGACATAAAAATCAATCTAAGGTATTCTATACCTGCTATCCCACACTTAGAGGAACATTGTCCCTAATGTTCTCTTCAGTAGAGATTTTACTAGAAGTAAAATCCCACACTTAGAGTTTGAACTTATAAGAAAATGTTTCTCAAGTGTTGTGTTAAGGCTTGAATTCCACACTTAGTGATAAGGTTAGAATAGAGTATAGATTACTATTATTTAACATGCTAATAAAACAAATAAGAATCTTAAAAAGCGGATAAGGGGTAAGGAGACTCCCCAGATAGCGAGTTGTTTATTGAAGCCGAGATTCTGAATTTTGCTGGAAAGAGGTGTTGCCAAAATCTCTCTATGCTTTCTTTATGAAGATTGGTTCTGCTTCAATTAACTTGCTACCGTTTTCTTCATTTTTCATCGCCACTTTCTCTGTGAACTAATCTCGTAGGTGTGAACACATTGGATGCGCCTATTTTACCAACTCAATATTTTTGCAAGTAAAAAGTGAAATCACTATCTCAAAATATTTGAAAAGATGTTTTCTACTACAAAACAGTATTATAAAACATGTATTTTAAACGAGTTTGAGCATAATGCATAAAAGTAGTATGCAGGTACCTCACATGCTCGAATCGCATGAGTTATTAGTTAAAGTGATTTCCTAAATTCTGAGATTTTTTTGCAAAATTTGAGTTATGATTTGGATAAAAGTATTTGGGCACATCCAGGTGTGTTGGATAGTCAGAGATTTTCTTCACTTATTTACTCACTTCTCAACACGTCTTATTCCACGGGTTGTCTCCCGAGAAGCGCTGCTTTTAGAGTCGAGAGCTCGACTTTGCCTTCCTGTGGATCAGAGTGGAGCGGGGCTTTCAGGGCCGGAAGTGCTGGGTAGTGGAGCCCTGAGGTTTGGTGGGTAAATCCTTATGAAGTGACGGAACATGCTTGGTGTAATATCTGGGATCCTTGCTGCAAATGTTGGGGAACTAAGGATGTGTTTCTCCGTAACTTGCTGTAAGTGCAAAAGATCCCAGGTAATGCTATCTGCTGCTTTGGCAATGGTTCCGTGAGGGTTGATTGTAGAAACTCCATTGGCTTCGATTCTTTCACGCTCCGGGTGTTCATGTCTTAATGAATCCATGAATCTGAGAAATAGCAGATGGAGTTTATCATGGTCTGCGAAGATAGGATTTCTCCCGAATTCACTGATGGATTCGTAGATGCCGCGGATTAGCTTTTTCTGATGATCGGAGAACGTGAGGTTGGAGTTATGGAATGTATCGATCAGTATGTTATATGCCTCACGTAATCTGTCATGGAATAGCTGCCTATGCTCTCCTGGCTGGACAGTACCAAAGATCTCGTTGAGTCTGTCCGTGATAAAGTTCGCGATGTTAATCATCGAACCTTCTGCTATTGATGAAGGGATTTCACATGTCCTTTCGTCAAAGCTCATGTACTCGAGCTCTTCGACAATCTTGTGGGCTTGGTACTCGATAGTGCAGTCAATGTAGAATCCTTGTGGTGTGGGGTTGTCAACATGATCATTATCGGCCATATGTGTCATCAATCCCCGTAGATCATTCATCATCTGAGTATCCACGTCCACATCTGGATTACCAGTAGCATTATCCAAATGACCCCGATATGAGTGTAAGAAACTGCTTTGCTGGGCCGAATATGGAAATGCTGACTGAATCAGTGTCTCATATACCTTTAGGTATATGGCCTTCTGTTCTTCGAAAAATTCTGACTCCTCTAAAGTGGGTTCGTCATTTTCATGACTCTCCTGCAATAGTTGAGAAGCAAGATTTTCGGCGAAAGCTTGAATGCGGTTATGAAGGAAGTGAGATCCTAGCGTTCTGCTGCTGGCTCGATAAACGGTGTATTCAGCTTCGATTTCCTCTATCATCTCTCTTTGTCGTGGTGTATACTCATTGGTAGATTCTCGGATGATGGCCATTGTGATATGGGGATCATCCTCGAATCTATGAATAGCACTGATCATTTCTTCATGATTGGAGATGATAGGGATCCGAACTGGTGTGAGCGTATAGTTTGGGACAGGTGGTGTAGGGATGGGAATCGAGCGGATATCATTTGGGATGTCAGTATAAATGACATCTTCTTCATCCATCTCTGTCACTGTGGTGTCAGAATCCTGAGAATCTGGGAATTCTATAGCGTCAGAAGAGGGTTGAGTGACGTCAGTAATCTGTGATATCGGCTGTGAGGAAATCATCTCTATGTCTCTCTCCTCCTGAGAGTCATGGCTAGATGTACCTCCCGTCTCAAACCTAGTTTGAGGTGCGAAAGCATCAGAGGTTTGAATCCTCTGGGAAGGTATCAACCTAGACTCTTTAAAAGTTGCGATCTTTCTCAGGAGTTTGTCCCGTACTTCTGGATGTTCATTAGATAGATTGATAGTTTTTTCGAGACGTATCAGAGTATCAAGGCGAGAGGAGACTAGAGGTTTGGTAGGATCAATAGTAGATGCTATAAGTCTCTCCATAATAAGGGAGTGATCACTACTATTAGAGTTTCTGGTAGGTTGTTCTTCGTCGGAATCACTATCGGGCAGAGAGATAATTTCTTCAGTAATTTCAATTTGCATGATCTCTGCCGTCGGAGTGCGATTATGGAAGTAGCGATATGCTAGGGTGGACTCATCATCCTTCATTTCTTCTTCCATTTCTTCCGGTTCTTCTGATTCCTCCTCTTCTTCTATCTCTTCTTCAGACTCGTCCATTTCTTCCTCTGATTCTGATTCTTCTGTAGATGAGATGAGGCAAGTATGATCATTGGGAATATATGGATTTGGGTTTGATGTGTCTGAGTCAAAAGTATCATCGTCTGATGTGATTCTGCCTATGGATATTGCGTATGTCTCCGCATTCTCAGCTACTAAGCATTCACCTTGATCAATCTTGAATGCTATAGTCTGTCCATGTGCTCTAAGGCTGATAGTCTGCAAATAAACATCAATAATAGCACGAGCAGTATTCATAAAGGGCCTGCCTAAGATAATCGGTATGTTAATGTCCTCCTGAATATCCAGCACTACAAAGTTAGTAGGGAACCAGAACTTATCAACTTTAACCATTACGTTTTCAGCTATCCCTTTAGAATATCGGATTGATTGGTCGGCTAGCTGAATGCTCATTTTAGTTGGTTTTAATGGTCCTAGTTCTAATCTGGTGTAGAGTGAGAAAGGCATAAGGTTAATACTGGCTCCAAGATCGGCCAAGGAGCGTATCATGCCTGAATGATAAATAGAGCAGGGCAAGGTGAATCGATCGGTGTCTCCTAGTTTTTCCGGCAGGGCATTTTGTACTTCGGCTGAACATTCCGCGTTCTGGGAGATTTTAAGTGCTTCGGGCACTTTTTCCTTAGTGGCTAGTATTCATCGAATATACTTTGAGCCGGAAGGGATTCTAGACATGGTGTCTAAGAATTTTCCGTCTAGCTTGAATGATTTGGCACTGTATTTTTGACCTAGACGATTTGGGAAGGGAACTTGAACTTCTTGAGGAGTAGGCACGGATTGAGTCTCAACTGTTGTCGGGATAGGAGCAGATTCCCTCACGGATTGAGTCTACAATGATCTGAGAAACTTTGAGCCAGAAGTAGAAAGCAAGAAACAAGCATCAGGATATACTCATAATGCAGCTTTCATGTCTTTGGGTGGATCTCAAGTTGATATAAATCAATCTGGATCTACTTATGTTTTAGGAGGAGTTGAACCATCTCAAAATTGATCTAATGATCAAACATTAGAGTCTTTCTTTGCTAGTAATGTGAACTCTTCACTTACTAATGAAGATTTGGAGCAAATTAATTCTGATGATCTGGAAGAGATGGATATAAAGTGGCAGATTGCATTACTTACCATGAGAGCAAAGAAGTTTATGATAAGGACTGGAAGAAATAATTTTGCAAATCAAAGGAATGATGCTGCATGGTTTGATAAAAGCAAAGTATAGTGCTTCAACTGTCATAAGATGGGGCATTTTGCTAGAGAATGCAGAAGTCCAAGACAGGAGCAGAATGGGCAGAGATCTAGGAGCAATGGGATTCAGAGAAGGAATGTACCAATTTAGGGTGGTACATCAAATGCATTGGTTTCACATGATGGACTTGGTTTTGATTGGAGTGATCAAGCAGAGCATGAAGTGAAGAATCAAGCTTTAATGGCTATTGCTGAAGAAAATAAGTCATCTGATATTCCTCATGAGGTACAAATTAAACTATGTTCTCCTGTATGCAAACAAACTGTTAAACATTATAGAGATTATAACATGAAATTTTGTGAGGAAATTAAGCAATTTGAAATTAAAAGTAGACACACCATTGCTGCCATTGAAAATCTAGAAAATCATATTAAGGCATATGAAAAGAATGTAACTCAATATGAATATGATCTTAAGTATGCTAGATGGGAGAGAGATGTGTTGAAAGAGAAAATGGAAACACTTAATCAGAAATTAGTAGAGGTCACATGAAATTAAAAGTTAGTGATCTTGAATATGCTTCTAAGAGTGTTGATCAAGTTATTAAATATCAAATTCATGATAAGTTAAAAACTGGATTAGGATACAATGCTGTTCCACCACCTTATAATGACAATTATTTTCCTCCTAAAACTGATTTAGATCTAAATAAGTTAAAAGAAGGAATATAGTTGATGTTATAAAGGTAGATCCAGTTCTTAACTTAAAGAATGAAGTTGACTTTGATAAAGTTGAAATTTGTGACTGGACTGAAGAAGATGAATTGGACTTTTCATATAAAAGTGATAAGAGTTCTAATTCTAAAACAACTGAAAATTCTGAAAAGTCATGTGAGAGTAACAAGAAATCTATTACTGATCTAGTTTCAGAACTTAAAAGTGATAAACTAGAAGAGGGTAGAAGATTGTTTCAAGAAAAGATAAAGAAAAATCTCAAAAAGATGAAAACCACTACTAATAAATCTAGGACTCGTCTAGGTTATATTAGTAATTCAGTTAAAACAGTTAATAAAGTTGCTAATGTGAAGTCTGTGAATAATACCTGTTCTAAGTGTAATTAGGATGAAAGCACTTCTCTGTCACCACCTTTTCAAAAATCAAAGCCCAGAGGAAATCAAAGAAATTGGAATCAAATGGTTTCACAAAAATTGAGAAATAATTTTACAGTGGTGAAAGAGAAATCTTGTTTTATTTGTAGTAAAAACAATCATCTTCAACATGATTGTTATCATAATCCTAAGAACATTCAAAGGATTAGAAAGCAACCATGGACAGCAGCTAATATGGTCGATAAACAAAATTTCAAATCAAAATTTGATCATATTGCTCCTGCCAAGAAGAAGACTGTTCAGGCTAATAAGTTAAAAACTGCTACAACTATTACACCTGCATCAGTATTAACTAGAAATTTAGCCAAAAGTAACAAGGCAAAAACAGTGGTAAAAACTAAAGCTGGCAGTGTTAATCAATTTAACACTGTTAGTCAAATTGGTAAAACAGTTAAAACTGTTAGATCAATTTCCACTGTTAAGCCTAAAATCAGTTGGATTTGGACACCATTTAAATCTAATAAATTAATAGGTCCAAATATCAACAGTGTATCACAATCAATGATCTTCAAGAAAGTTGATTATGTGAATACACATGGGAAACCCAAAGCCAAATTGGTTTGGGTTCCCAAGAGAAACTAATTTTCTTGTTTTAACTGTATGTGCAGAGCAAGCCAGCAAACTTATGGCATATGGACAGTGGCTGCTCAAGACACATAACTGGAGACAGGAAGAAGCTACAGGACTTCAAATCCTTTGATGGAGGATATGTAGCATTTGGAAGCAATCCCAAAGAAGGAAAAATAACAGGCAAAGGAACAGTGCACAGTAATAAGATAAGTTTTGAAGATGTTTATTTTGTTGAACAATTGAGGTACAATTTGCTAAGTGTGAGTCAAATCACAGATAAAAAGAACCCAGTTCACTTTACTGACACTGAATGCCTTATACTTTCTAAGGAATTTAAAATACCTGAAAATATGATCTTAATGAGAATTCCTAGTAAGCATAATGTATATAAGTGTGACTTAGCAAATATGGAACCTCAACCTGAATTAAAATGTCTTATAAGTAAAGCAACTGTGAATGAATCTGAACTGTGGCATAGAAGGATGTGTCACATGAATTACAAGACCATTAATAAGCTTGTCAAAAGCAAACTTGTTAGAGGTTTACCTGAAAAAGTATATTTATGTGATGATCATTGTGTTGCCTGTTAAAAAGGCAAGCAACACAAGTCTTCTTTTAAGACCAAAACTGTAAATACAAACTTTTCACCACTACACTTGCTGCATATGGACTTATTTGGACCAACAAATGTAAGCAGTATAGGGAAAAAACTATACTGTTTAGTGGTTATTGATGATTATACTAGATTCTACTCGGTATTCTTTCTTAGAACAAAAGATGAAACAAGTTAAATACTTAGATCATTTTTAACTAAGATTGAAAATCAAATGAATCTAAAAGTAAAAATCATCAGCAGTGATAATGGAACAGAGTTTAAAAATCAAGAGATGGATAAATTCTGTGAAATTAAAGGTATTAAGAGAGAGTTTAGTGCACCTAGGACTCCACAACAAAATGGAGTAGCTGAGAGGAGGAATAGGACACTAATTAAGGCAGCTAGGACTATGTTAGCTGACTCTAAGTTACCTATGACTTTTTGGGCAGAAGCAGTGCTAACTGCTTGCTATGTCCAGAATAGGATATTAGTTGTCAAGTCTCATAACAAGACACCATATGATCTGTTCTTTAAGAGAAAACCATTGGTTAGTTTCTTAAAACCTTTTGGGTGTCCTTGTACCATCTTAAATACCAAGAACCACTTAGGAAAGTTTGAAAGTAAGGCTGATGAAGGTCTGTTTGTTGGTTACTCTATTTAAAGTAAGGCTTATAGAGTTTTCAATCAAAAGACTAGAATCACAGAGGAATCAATGAATGTCACCTTTAATGAATACACTGAAAATGCTGTAGGAAAGGGACCAGACTCTCTTTTTGATATAAATGCACTAACCCATGCTTTTAGATATACAAATGTGCAACCTAGTACAGGTACAAATGCAGGTACAGGTGCTCCAGGTACAATCATACCAACTGAACAGAAGAGTAAATTACAGGAATATGTTCTATTTCCTGTTTGGTCACCTGATCCACCAGAAGTGTTTGACTCCATTCAACAACAGCCAACACAGGGTTCAGATTCTGGCATATCAAGTCAAAAGGAAAATGATGGTGGTAAAACATCAAATGATTGGTCTGATGATCTAAATATGCCAGCATTAGAGGAAGATGGATATGAAAGTGAAAGTGCAAGTGAAGGAGAAACAGATACAACAACAACTGATCTGTCAGCTGTAGAACAGAGGATTGTGGATAACATCTTCACTCCTTCAAGACAATTAAGGGAAAGAATCACATCAGATGGCATGGAAAATGGGTTGGATGTGAATCATACAAACTTGGAATCTTAGATACAAGTGTCACCAACATCACATCATCATGTTCATAGGGATCATCCTCTAGAAAATGTGATTGGTGATGTTGCTACACCTGTACAAACAAGGCAGCAAATCAAAGATAATGAAGAAGGACTCCACACTTCTTTATATGCCTTTTTATATCTCAGATGAAGGTAACAGAGGCTCTAAAGGACCCAAATTGGATTGAAGCTATGCAAGAGGAGTTGCTTCAGTTCAAAATTCAGGAGGTATGGACTTTGATGGATCTACCCAAAGGAAAAAGAGCAATTGGTACTAAATGGGTGTTCAGGAAAAAGAAAGATGAAAGAGGTATAGTGATCAGGAACAATGCTAGATTAGTAGCACAGGGGTACTCACAGGAAGAAGGAATTGACTATGATGAGGTATTTGCTCATGTGGCAAGGATAGAGGCTATCAGACTGTTCTTGGCTTATGCTTCATTCAAAGGTTTCAAAGTCTATCAGATGGATGTGAAGAGTGCATTTCTCTATGGCACTGTACAAGAAGAAGTATATGTATGCCAACCACCAGGTTTTGAAGATTCCAAGTACCCTGATAAAGTCTTAAGACCGGACAAAGCTCTTTATGGCTTACATCAAGCACCAAGAGCGGTATGAGAAATTATCAGAGTATCTACTGAAGAATGGATTCAAAAGGGGTGCAATTGACAAAACTTTGTTCACTAAAAAAATTAAGAATGATATCCTACTAGTTCAAGTCTATGTAGATGATATTATTTTTGGTTCAACAAGGGATAGTCTTTGCAAGGAGTTTGAAGTATTGATGCATGGTAAATTCAAGATGAGTTCAATGGGGGAATTAACTTTCTTTCTGGGATTACAAGTGAAACAGCAGAAGGATGGAATTTTCATACATCAGAGTAAATATGTGAATGACATACTGGAAAGGTTTGGTTACAAGGATGCAAAGATTGCCAGCACACCTGTGGAGACACACAAATCATTACATGCAGATCTTGAGGGGGAGGATGTTGATGTACATCTGTACAAATCAATGATTGGCTCTCTCATGTATCTGACATCATCAAGACCAGACATTATGTTTGCTGTGTGTGTGTGCAAGGTTTCAATCAAATCCTAAGATGTCACATCTGCATGCAGTGAGAAGGATCTTTAGATATCTGAAGGGTCAACCAAAAATGGGCCTATGGTATCCAAAAAGTAACTCTTTTGATATGCTTGCTTACACAGATAGTGACTATGGAGGGGCTAACTTGGATACGAAATCCACTTCAGGGGGTTGTCAATTTCTAGGAGAAAGATTAGTGTCATGGCAATGCAAGAAGCAAACCACTGTGTCTACATCAACAGCAGAGGCTGAATATGTTGCTGCTGCAAGCTGCTGTGCTCAGGTTCTATGGATTCAGAACCAAATGTTAGACTATGGTTTGACTTTTCTGAATACTTCTATGTTTATTGATAATAACTCTGCTATCAGTATCATAAATAACCCAGTCAAACATTCAAAAACTAAGCACATTGAAATAAGATATCACTTTATAAGGGACTGTAATGAGAAACGACTTATTCAAATTTTTAAAGTTCATACTGATAATCAATATGCAGATCTGTTTACCAAAGCATTTGATGTAGGCAGATTTACATTTTTGGTTACCAGTATTGGAATGATAAATTCTTCTTAAGTTTTCTCATTATCACTGTTCTGTAAATCATGTTTAAGTAATAGTTTGGGTTGATACTGATATACTAATTACCACTGTTAGTATTAATATTGCTGCTGTATTATAACACTGCTAAGTATTTTTAGTACTGTTAGTTACTTTTAATACTGCCAGTGTTAATAGTGATGCAAGTTAATACTGAATTCAGTAATTAACACTGCTTGTATACTTGTATATTTTTGCTTTTGTTTTTAGTTAACACTGCGCAGGTAAAATTATCACTGTTTGGAGACTTAGTACTGCTTACAGGATTTTACCACTGTCAGCTTTGGGATTATTACTTCTGTTTGTTGGATTTTTCAAAAAAAAAAAAAAAAAAAAAAATAGCACTGCTTTCTTTATTTAATAATGCTAGATCCTAAGTACTGCTTGTACTAAGTTGTGACTGCCTTGGTCGGTTAGCACTACTTATACAAGTTCGCACTGCTAGCTTTATTAAGTATAAGATTGGCAAGCGTATGGAAACTAAGTGTCTGGTTAGTTATCACTGTTAGTTTAATTACTCGGTTACCACTGTTAGTATTACTTAAATCAGTTAACACTGCTAGTGTTAAAATTGGGGATTTTTCCACTGCCCTAATCCCAACAATATATAAACTCAAACACTTATCGTTTTTCAATACGCTCTCAATACACACATATACCACTGCGCTAACACCTTCAATCCCCTTCTAAACTTTCAATTTAACTTCGATTGTTCAACAATGGCTTCTACTTCATCTTCTACGCAACTTTCTGTTGGCAAGAATCATAATATGATTGCGTATTTGATGAAGCCAGTAGAAGCACAGGAGTTCGTACCGATTATCGGTTTTCTTCGTGCTTCTCACCTTCATTATGCCCTTACCGTATCGCCCAGAGTTTCTAAAGGACATATAAACGATTTCTGGGTGAATGCGGCGATTGAAGAAGAACAGGGGATTAAGCGTATAGTATCTGAGGTGGCCAATACAAGGGTAGTTATCACTGAAGCTACTGTTCGTGCTTCTCTAAATCTAGATGATGAGGCAGGTATAACTATTTTAACTGATCAATTTTTGTATGAAAATTTTCGTTTGATGGGGTATGAGGGCCCTCTTGATACATTCACATTTCAAAAGACCCTTTTCTCCCATCAGTGGAGGTTTTTAATACACACACTTTTACACTGCCTCTCATCCAAAAGATCATCTTTTGAACAGTTTGGAAGCAACATTGCTTATGCAATTGTTTGTCTTGCAACTGGTCAAAGATTTAATTTTTCAAGTCTTATTTTTTCCGGTATGCTCAGGAACATTGAGCAACCCAAATTACAATTTTTAATGTATCCTAAGTTTTTGCAGTTGTTTTTAAATGAACAAATACCAAATTTACCTGCACAAGACCAAATAATTGGTGTTCTCTCTCATAAACCAAAAGTTTTTTCAAACATGAAGAGAGACTCCAAATTTTCTGAGAGGGTAACAGCATTGTTTGAAGCAATGCTTCCTGCACCCTCCACCACAGCTGCAGTTCCACCCACTGCCACTGAACCATCTGCTGAGAGAATTGACATACCCATCAATTCTCAACCCACAGCAGTTGGGGGTACAAAAAGAAAACAAGGGACCCCTAAACCAACCAATGCAAAAGCCAAAAAGGCTAAAACAAAAGCATCTGAGGCTCTTGCTGCTCAGATGTCTCAGTCAAATGAATCCACACAACATGTGGTCGATAAGGAGGTGGATGACCATTCTGGGAGGGCTGCTTCTACTGCATTTGGCCCATTGGCAGAGCAGGACAGAAGTAACATCAATAGGACCCAACCAGAGGCAACACCAGAAAATGATCATTTGCAAGAAGGTGATTTTGGTGGTCCAAGTACCAAGAACAAAGGGTCATCTGATGATCATGCTAGGCATGAATCAGATGGTAACTCTGTCAATGATTCACCAAGGGAGTCACATCCTAAAGGTGATGAGGCTAGCTTGAACTATAAAGAATTGACGGCCATGATCGATTATATGTGGACTGAGGTAGTTAGACAGAAGTGGATTATTAAGCAATAACAGGCTGAGATTGATGAGTTGATATGGTTTGTGTTGAGAAAGGGCAGAAAGTACTACATCCCTGAAAAGAGGTATAAAAGGACTATACCTGCTCACCAAGCTAAGACAGTTCTATCTTCCCCTGAAACTTCAGAAGATGCATTCAAAAAGGGGGAGAATGAACAGAGTGATCAGATGGATGAAGAAGCTGAGATGTAGAATGAAGCAGGAGTGAATAATGATGAATTTGTACATACACCACCTACACCAGTTAATGATAAGGTAGACTCTGAACATACTGAGGTCATGGATGAGGTGTCAAAGACTGCAAGTGTCAATTTGGATGATGATGAAATTGTCGAGGTCAATTTGGATGATAAAACAGAGGAGTTAAGAGCTGATGATGATGGTAAAGATGTGAATATGCCTGAGATTAGAGTTGAGACTGAGAAGGTTGCTGCAGATAGGTATGCTCAGAAGTTCAGCTGGAAGAAAACTGTACCACAAATTAAAGCTAAGAAATTAGGAACAGGAAAGAAGGTTGAAACTCATAAGAAGAAATCAACAGAACCATCTTTGCCCGGTTTCACAATCAGAAAAGAATCTGCTGCCACACCTATATTTCAAAGGGCAGATTTACCTAAAATTGATCCAAAGGATAAAGGGAAAGGCAAGTTAGTGGAAGAGCCTAAGCCTAAGAAGAAATCAAAACAGATGCCAGCTGCTGCTACTGCAAATGATGAAGAGTATGCACAGAGGCTACAAGATGAATTAAATGCTGAGATGGATGCTAGTTTGGTAAGAGTTGAGCTTGAACCTAGCAAAATTTGTGATGATGACTAAGGAGAAAGTGAACAGGTTTGATGAGTGGATGTTGAGAAAAGAGAAAGAGGAGTCAGTTGAATATTTGGTGAATCAACTGAAGAAGAAGAAGGCTGAGCAAGCTAGAGTTAAGAAGGCAAACAAGCCAATGACTATAGCACAGAAAAGGAGGGATCTATATAATAAATTGAAATGTACAATTCCTGTAGGAAGATTAAAGAAAATGACATATCAAGAAATGGCCAGAGCTTATGAGAAAGATATCTTTGTGCCATTTCAAGAGAATAAGAGGAAGGAAGAAGAGTTAAAGAAACAGAAGGATGATGAGGAGAAAGAAAAGAAAGAATCGGTGGATGGAGTGGTTAGTTTGAATAGAGATGAAGGGAAATTAAATGAATTGATGATTATAGATCCAGTTGCAGCAGATCCTATAAATCAAGATTTGCCAGAAATTGTTGACTAGATGATTATTAAGTTGATAAGTGCCTAGAAAAGAAGAAAATATCAAGATTATCAGAGCTGATGGTAGTGAATCTGTATGGAAGACACTGAAAGAAGTGTTAAGGAATTTGACCAGAGCAGATGTTGTTAAAATGTTTAAGATTGGGAAAGAGAAGAAGTTGGATAGTAAGAAATTTGATAGCATTGTAGAAAAGGTTGTATGAGGATGGATTAAAATGATGTTTGAACTAGAGGATTTCCCATTTCACTTTGGAACATTTAAAGGTGTTAAAATGTGGATCTATTTTGCAATGTCAGGAGTACATCAGGTTATATTAGATGATGGTGAGATTTTGTTTATGCTAACTGATAGAGAATATGATATGAATCTTAGTTTGTTGAGGAGCTTAAGAGGAGCAAAATTGCATTCTTCTGTTTGCAATGAAGTTGCTAAAAATTTGGTTTATATGATTTTAAATCAGATTCATAAGAAAGAAAAACTTGCTGCACAGAGGAAAGGTTGAAAAAGAAAATTGAAGAGAGAGTAATAGTTTTGAAAGCATCTTCTAGAACTGATAATGGAGAATCTTTGAGAAACTTAATGTTGTAGAGGACAGATTAAGTTTAGAGGGAGATTGTTGGGTTAAAACTGATATGGGTTTGGATTACCACTGAAAGAGTAAAGTTGAAGAGAAGAACAAGTGATTACCACCGAAGGTTGAAGATTAACATTGATAGTTAGTTTGGTAAGTAGTTACCACTATTTATGTAATTACAACGGTTAGTGTAGTTTATAGTGGTCAACATTGTTTGTGTATTTATACTTATACTATTACAATTGAAGCAGTTACCACTGTTGGAAGTTCGTTTCCACTGTTTTAGTAAATGTGGTAGTTAACACTATTTATGATTTTGTGATAAGTATGAGTTAGTTATGGAAGTTATCTAATTCCATAATAATAGGAGACTGTACAGGACTCTATGTGATATAAATAGAGATCCTTAGAATCTAGATTAAAAGAAAAATACGAATGAAAGAATAGCGCAGCTTCAAGGTGTAAACCCTAATACAAAAGTGTATTTGTCTTATTCATTAATATAAGATTGAAGCTTTAGATTTAAATATTTGTGTTTTACAGTTTATTGTTTTCAATATTTATTCTTGATCTTTCTTATATTATTGAGTGTGATTCCGCAACTTCTCAATAATAATTCAAAGCTTGTTTAAGTTATTAGTTAATTAAGGTAAATAGGGACTGACAGGTGCGGTCAGAGATAGGGGTTGATTATAGCTTAGCTGGGGTTGTTGAGGGTAGGTTGGGTATCGTGGTTGAAATCTAGGTGGGAAAGGTGGTTGGTTATTCCGTGGAGGATATTGATTTCCTCGGTTTCTAGGTGGTGAAGTTCGAGAGAATCCCGGTGGATTCTGTGTTCGAGAAGGAAATTGGGCATAGTAGACGGTACCATCAGCGAGATCCTCGTACTCAACCTGATATTCTTCAGTAGGGTGGTTGGTACAGTTCTGGCAAGCCTGTGACTGTAGAGGTTGAAAATGAGAATGACAAGTGTGAAGGTGATGGTGAGCTTGTAAAGAATAAGGGAACGGGTGAAGAAGAAGAGCCCATGGGTGGAGAAGAAGAACCCAGTGTACCTAAAAGGAAGAAAGAAAAGGGGGTATCAATCAATGAACCAAAAGAGAAATCCTCTGGAGGTGAGATGCCAAAGATTGACCGCAAAGATAAAGGAAATGGAAAGTTGGTTGAAGAAGAGCCAATAAAGACAGTAAAAGGAAGGTTTGGGGGATTTGCTACCACGGAGGAGCAGGAGGCTCATGATCATGAGGTAGCCCTCAAACTACAGGCTGAGGAACAAGCAATGTATAATGAGGAGGAAATGGAGCAAGCCCTGCATGATTTGCTGGAGAAAAAGAAGAGGGCAAAGGCAGAGAAGAGGGCAGAGGCTAGAAAGAATAAGAAACCAACAAAGGCCCAGTTGAGAAAACAATATGTGAGTAGATTAAGGGGATTGATCCCAGATGTGGAGTTAAACAGAATGTCTTTTGAGAGATTAAAGTTTTATTTTGACAAAGAAGAAGAAAAGGATAAAAGGAAAAGGAGTGATACGGGGGATGACTCTGAAAAGAAAGCAGAGGAAGAAGGACAAGAAAAAGTATTGGAAAGAGATGAAGCACAGCTGCTCAGCCTTTTGATCTTGAAGAATGATGGAGTAAAGGTGAATCCTTTAGATACTAGGCTACATCAAATTGTTGATTGGGAGAATGAGCAGCTGGTGCACAGAGGACCTGATTTGACAAAGATCACAAGAGAAGATGGGTCAATAGAATTCCATAGGTCATTCCAAGAAATTTTGAGGAAGCTGTGTAGAGAAGATATTGTAGACTTATATGAAATATGGAAAATGAAGTATGAGGGAAAACAAGATGAGAAGGTGATGGACAAGGTTATATGGGGATATTTGCAGATGTTATTTGAACCAGAGAAGGTACCAAATATTTTTGGAAGATTTGTGCCAGTGAAGTCTTGGATGTATTTCCCTTGATCTTGAGTTCATCAGGTTATTTTAGAAAATGGGGATCTATTGTTCATGCTAACTGAAAGGAGATACAACTTGAACTTGAGCTTAATGAGAGATTTGATTAGGCATAAGTTGATATCTCCGGTAGATAATGAGACTGCAAGAACTCTTCTTCATATGATCCTCAATCAGATTCATCAGAAGACCGAAGCTTCAAAGAAGAAAAAGTAGTATTGACAACATCCCCTGAGATTACTTGGAGAATTAGGAAACTTGAATCTGTAGGAGATAGATTAAGTTTAGAGGGAGATTGTTGGGTCTGAAGATGGCTAAGTGTTGAATGAGAATTACTACTGCTGGTCAGATTACAACTGTTGAGTTAATGCTGCTTGAAGAAGAGTTTCTACTGCAAGAACAAAGTTACTACTGTTAGTGAAGTTACTACTCCCCGAAGAAAGTTAAGTTTCTACTGCCGGGTTTCTGCTGTCTTCTCAAAGTTACAACTGGTAGTTAGTATTGCTTCGGTTTCTACTGGTAGTGGATAATTTCTACTGCCGGTATAAAGTTTCTACTGCCAGTATAAAGTTTCTATTGTTTATGTAGTTACTACTGTTTATGTAAATATATTAATATTACTACTGTTCTTGTAGTATGCTTAAGTGTTTAGTACTTTTGTCCATATCTAACATAATCTGTACGATAAAGATTCTGGTCTCCACGACATTCCTTGTCTCCACAAAAATAGGAATTTGTACAGGTTTCTATACGATATAAATAGAGATCCTTAGAAACCTTTTAGGTTAACTTTTGCTTCAAGGTGAAAACCCTAATGCGGCTGCGCATTCGTCTTATTTTCTATTAATCTAAGATTGAAAGCTTTTGAAATACTCTGTTCTTCTATTTTACTTTAAGTATTGATCAATTCATAATTTTCGGATTTATAGAGTTCTATTCCGTAGATTCTCTATAAATATTCATTGCTAAATATTGATTAAGATCTAATCGATCCTGACACAAAGCCAGAAACTAGGGGCGTGAAAGAATTACAGACCCGACCGCGTGCAACCAATGGGAGCTAGAAAAGAAAAGACACCCATAATAAGAAATTTAGACCTTTAGACAAAATGAACAATCAAACTTATATGACTAACAATCAAACTTATATGACTAATTAGCTCCTGCAAGTGAACCAACAAGTTCAAGCAGAGCTTGGGCAACTCCAGCACCAGTTTCGGCTGCAGCGACACGTTCATTTTTGTAGGGGCTTTCTATAGCATCAACAATAACAATAAGTGCGATCACAAATGCGTAATCCACGTTAGGATTGATTGTTACCATGAACTTGTCCTTAGGCAATTTCTCCTTTTGTAATTGTTGCACTGTATGCATCTACAAGAATATTAAGTGACATTATCATCTTGATTTTTAGCTATGCGTTCATATGAACTAATGATTGAATTCTTCTACAGCTATGTACGTTGTAATTGAAAACAGCAATTACTATCTATTCGAAATTTTAAAGTAAATTTAAGTACGAAAATTACTTGGGCTAATGCTGTTGAAGAATACCCCTTATAAATAGCGCAACTTCTCTTATGCCACTTTCCTTTGATCTTAAAATCATAAGCATCATTGCTACTCATTTTGTGGGCCAAGTATACATTCACTCGGGACTTAAATAACGTGCTCGAGTGTTTTAGTTTTGCGGTAAATATCATATCAGATTTGGCTGTACTTTTCCCCCTATATACGTTCCATCGTTGATGAAAGCTCCATCCCTGGAAATAAATTATAGTCCATTTCAACTTTAAATTTAGCAGAAAATAAAGATTAGCAAAATAAGATAGAATTAAAAAGCAGAAAATTAAGTTACATCCTCCTGTAGCATTACGATGGGCATGTCATTAGCATCCATTAGCAACCGCTGACGACCTGAGAATTTGTCACATGGTATTACTTTGAGTAAAATTTTGTTGTTAACATCACTGATCACAAGGGTTCCCTTAGAGTTTGTAACGACTTTAACTTCGAGTGGATATGCTGCAATGAACTGAGACCCTATAACAGAAACCGATGAATTGTTTGGTTGAGCCATCATCACTTGCAGATTGAAATTGTCATTCTTCTAAGATCTAAGATGGCATATATATGTGACTTGTGGGCTGTGGGGAGGTTTCTTACTAGCTGACTTTGTTGACCAACGACCAATAATATTTCTGTTTACTTTACTCACAAGTGGGACTTCACTTGGACCAGGTTCAACTAAACTATGTGCTGTTGGTTCGGTGTGGGCCGTGCGGCCTAGCTAGTGGCAAAAAACTAGCAAAAAAAGTAGTTTACAGAAAATTGTCATTCGTTATAGAAAATTCTCACAAGTATGACTTGGACAAAGTTGTTCAACTATATATACAATAACGAGAAAATTAGTGAGTCGATGTCTCAAGTCATATTGCCAACTGCTTCATGTATATCTACTAGCTCTAAAATCCGTATATATACACGGTCTGATAAATTTATAATTATTTTTTAAAATTATTGAAAGAATTCTTATATGGTAGGTGATATGTTAGAATATTTGTATGAGCTAAGAGATATTCAATATTGTTTGAAATTATAATATTTTTAGGTAATCTATATTGAAATTGAGAGTATAGATCGTAAATTTTCAACGGCGGTAAGCATTTTATGTAAGTCAAAATACATTCAATTGTAAAGGTATCTGATTATACATAAATATAAATGAATAGTTTGAAGTAATAATGATAAGTTGCAATTATAAACGAGTACCTTGAATACAGATCATAAATTATATCATTGTAAGACCTCTTTATACACCACATTTGTCGTCTTATTTGTTTGGTGGCTATGCTTTCACAAAGAAATTATTTTCTGCGTTTGAAATTATATGTTTCAATTTTCACTCTAAGAAAGGAATCTCCTTTGAAAAAGAAAAAATTCCTTGTGTATGTTATGTACCCGAACCGATATGGTGTTAATTGATTGAGAAGCCAAATAATTAGCATTTTCAATAAAAGAATTTAAGATTATATCGAGTTCAGTTCTATAACAGAGTTAAGGAGAAACAAAATTTATCAAGTAAATTTCTTAGCAAATAGTAAATCAGTCGGTTATTTTTATATTCGAGTGCAAGTCTTATTAAGGTGTTTAATAAAGTGAATAATCTCAACTATATAATAAAAGCTTTTGGTCAAACCATATGGGTGTCCTTAGTTTAATGTTAAATTACTTATTTCTCATTTTACCCAGTTAAGATGTCAACGGGAAAACATATTAGATCATCAGTTTAACTTTATATTTAAAATCAAATGTATAAATTGTCGACATATGTTATTATACTCTATATATTTTTAAACTTTAAATCCTTATATTAAAAATTGATAATTTTAAAGGGTTATATTTGTAAAATTAGATGAAATTGAAGGACTCAGCTGAATAATTGAAAATTTATAAATTAATGACATCATAGAGGTGTTTACTATATTATAATTCATATATATATATATATATATATATATATATATATATATATATGTATATAGGTTATAAGAAGAAGGAAATTTAGGAAGAGAAGAGAGCGAAGTAATATGACTCAGTATTTTATTATTATGATGCAAATTTTTATTACTTATAAATTTTGAATCATAGTAACAAAAGACTAAACATTAGTAATAAATTATTTGAAACGCCAAATTTTTTTTTTGATGTATGCGATCTTGATGACCATACGCGATCGCGTAACGTTACACAGACTGAGAGTACACGATCCTACCAAAGGTACGCGATCGCGTACTTAATACATAAAAAAATTTTGTTTGAGTTTTAGTACAAGGTACGCGATCGCGGTAGAGGTACGCGATCGCGTATCTACAACGTGAAGATTTCTGTTTCACTTTTTTCATTAGGTACGCGATCGTGTGACCCTTACGCAATCGCGTACTGGGTCCTGAACACTGCATTCTGCACAACTCAAGTTTTTGACCCAACCTCGTACGCGCATAACTTTTGACTCGTTTAGAGTTAAAACCTAAAATTTTGCAGACACCTCTACTATATAAAAATGAAGGTTTCCCTTTTTATACTTTTTCAAATTTGGCAATAACGAAGAATTCGGACGTATCACCAAAATATGACCATTTTGATCATTTTTGAAACCAACCAAATTTTCAATACGTATGCCAAATAGTTTATAACTTTTTCCATAATTATAACCATCTATTTTTGACTCCTAGACCATGACAAAAGTATCTTATTTCTCTTATAGCTCATTTAGGTAATTAAGATCGTTAATAACCCATTTGGACACCAAATGACCCGTTTGTAATTCAACAATATTTTAGTCGTTTGACCTCTTCGGTCGACCTTTGTAGAACCATTTTAATACAAATAACAAAATCTTAATTATCGTAATTGACCAAAATTAAACTTAGACATATAATCCAAATCTTCAAATTACATAGCTACTTTGAAAACATCTTTACAGTAACAACAATATCATCCTTAGACAATTTTTCATAGCTACATCAAGACAAATAGCTATCCTCAGCAGAGGACTTCCATATTAAGAAAGGGTGTGTAATGGGCGATTTACACAAGTGATACAAAATGACAATTAAAGAGGGTAAGGGCTTGCTAATTCACTATAAGCAAGCAATCCACGCTAATCCTTCGCAATAGTCTTTCCTTCCCTACGCCCACCTTCACCTGCAACATTCAACACTTAAGAAAATAAGCATATTGCTTAGTGAGCATATAAGCAATTAATTAAGTAATTCACAACATCAAGTCAACACTAGAAACAAGTATTAAACACCAATCACTAATCACTAGAAACAAGCAATAATTACCACACAATCTTAGACAATCACTTAGTGAGCAATATGTGGTTATTTAATCACTATGCGGATCCGCGGCCATTAATCACTTAGCACCATACCACAACGATATGCATGCTAAAACAACGTAATGTGCTATGCACATATCCAACAACAGCACTATGCTAACAAAGTTAGCTAATCTCTACATATATGCTCATTTCACATAATTCATCAACAATTAGAAGCAAGATAAAATACAAACAATACTCCGCATGATTATGTAAACCTCTTGCTCAGAAGCAATCCGGAATTACACAATCGTTACCCAATTAATCCCTATATACTCACCATTGCTTTCTAGGCAATTTTGACAGTTTAACTATCGGTTATGAATGTCATGTCTTTGATTACCTCTTATATACATATAACAATATAACAACATATTTAGTATTTAATAAGCATCAAAATCAACTAACTACTATCATCAACCCATCACCCATTGTGTTGACCAGGTTTGACTTTTGATCAAACTACACCCAATTTCTCATTCTTGGATGATTATAATCAATCCAATGATTAATTATTTGAATCACTATGTTAAGCTTCACTAACTACATCACTTTAAATCTTTAAACTAGTAATTAAGGTGGTTTAGCAACAATATACAAAGGTTTATACAATACCCACCTTAATCACTATGCATACCATTTCAATTTATCAATTCATGGGTTGAACTAGTATTAACAACAATCATAATAACACTAACTAGTATCAATTTAATCAATTCCTATACCCTAATTTCAGATTTTATGCAAAACCCATCAAAAACCTAATTTCTAGGTTGAAACAATGGAGAATATGGAAGAAAATGTCTAGGAATTTTCCTGTCAAGATTTAGAATATAGAAAACTCAAGATTTAAGATTTTTAATATAGAAAAGAAGGGTCTTTGTAGATTCCTTTTATTAGATTAGATATAGAATCCAATCTCGACGGAGGGTTTTTATTGAAAGAGAAGACTAGGTCTAAGTAAATGAAGCCCATTTTACGTTGTTGACAATGTTTACAATGAAACTTAGCATTATCATTTTTCAAACTTTATCTTGTGCACAAATACCATACAATAGCGACGTAAATTACTATTAAACCTTACCTTGAGTGGGATTGATTTGGGAGCTTGAATCGTGATTAGTTGATGTTAATTTGGTGTTAGGAACTTAATTTATTTCTTCTTTCTTCTTGTTCGCTAGGCTCCTATCTCAATTATTCTAGAATCAAAATTGTGCATATTACGGGTTGTATATATGTGTGTGTATATATTTAGTTTATCCTTATTAATTAAGTTGGTATTTACACTACCAACCAGTTCACTTATTGTCTAGAAACTTAATACATACTATATTTAAATATTCAGAAACCCCTAATATTTATACGATTTATAAAATCGTTTTATAATATGATCATATTATATTCATAAATTAATACCTTAAATTTTGGGGTGTTACAACTCTCCCCCACTTATTATGTTCGTGTTCTCACGAACCACTCTTGGTGCACTGCGAGGTGGTATACTATCATCCACTCTTCAGGTTTCCAAGTAAATTCGGAACCTTTTCTGTGTCGCCACTGCACTTTAACAATAGAAACGATTTTGTTTCTTAACTGCTTATCTTTCTGATCCAGAATTTTTATCGGTTCTTCCACATAACTCAACTTCTCGTTTATCTCTATTTCTGGAAGTGGCACATAGGATGCTTCATCTACCAAACATTTTCGTCGTTGAGACACATGAAATGTGTCATGAATTTCACCAAGTTCTTCAGGTAACTGCAACCGATAAGCAACTCTTCCAACTCTATCCAAAATTTAGTTTTCCCCGTTTACGAAAACGAATGATCCCTTTCCAGGGCGAAACCTTAAGCATCACTTTGTCACCCACTTGAAATTCGATTGGTCTTCTACGTTTGTCTGCATATGACTTCTGCCTATCTTGTGCCATTTTCAATCGTTCGCGAATTTGTTCAATCTTTTCAGTAGTAGTTAGTTGTACTATATCTGTACTGCCAATCTCTCTTTGACCAACTTCTCCCCAACAAATTGGGGTGCGGCACTTCCTGCCATATAACATTTCATATGGTGGCATTTTGATAGAAGAGTGGTAACTATTATTATAAGAAAATTCTACCAAGGGAAGGTGTGTATCCCAACTGCCACCAAAGTCAATAGCACATGCTCGTAACATATCCTCCAAAGTTTGAATAGTACGTTCACTTTGCCTATCAGTTTGAGGATGAAAGGCTGTACTTATATGCAACTGAGTTCCCATATCTTCTTGAAATTTCTTCCAAAATCGGGAAGTGAAACGAGTGTCTCTATCAGAAACAATAGAAACAGGCACTCCATGTCTAGCTACAACCTCACGAACATAAATATCTGCCAATACTTCGGAAGATAAAGTTTCTCGAATGGGTAAAAATAGAGCACTTTTCGTTAACCGATCCACAATCACCCAAATAGAGTCATGTTGTCGAGAAGTTCTCGGTAGTTTGGTAATAAGGTCCATAGTGATGTGTTCCCATTTCCATAACGGTATATCCAAGGGTTGGAGTTTTCCGTATGGTTGTTGGTGTTCAGCTTTAACTTGCAAACAGGTGAGGCAGTTTTGAACATATTTAACGATATCACGTTTCATACCTGGCCACCAATAATCACGCTTCAAATCTCGGTACATTTTTGTAGCACCGGGGTGAATATAATATTTAGATTTGTGGGCTTCATCTAGCAACATCATCTTAACATCACTTGTCCTTAGAATCCAAATTCTACCATAACGAGTTTTCAATCCCCTTGAATCATCTACTAGATCAACAAGTTGACCTGTCAATCGTTGTCTATTAGGGTCTGTTGGTGCATAATGTGTGTCAGTCATTTGGTCAAACAATTGAGCTGTAATTAATTAGATTAATTTTGTATTAGGCGATATTGTTAATATCGCTTAGGCGATATCACTAATATCGCACAGGCGATATCCCCAATATCGCCCTTTAGTCCAGATTAGTTGCATATAAATACTCGTTTAGGGTTTCAATTTGATAAGCTTGACACTTTGCATTTTGGCACATACGAATTTTCTTTGGCAGCTTTTGTCATTCTCAGTGTTCCAATCATTGTAATTCACATTGCTTTATATGATTAATTCAATATATGTGTTTGTGATTTTGTTGTTGAACGTACAATCGATAGCTATTGAATTCCGCGCATTAGTTATTGTTTACTGATTCATTGTTTAAGATCAGTCTTTGTTGCGATCCTACAATTGGTATCAGAGCCATTTAATCATTGGATTAGTGGTTATTGAATCATTATTCGTACGTTTAAAAGTCGTATTAACTAGTTTTTTCGTATAAACAAATTGTTTTTTATTCTTAAAAAGCTATTTAATCAGTATTTTTAGTGTTTTCTGGATTCGTGTTCGTTGTTTGCTACTCTAAACTTTGAAAATTTCGTTGTCTTTGAAATTTTAGGGTTTACAGCCGTTTTAGCGATATTAAAAGCGATATTATCATAATATCGCCTTTAGGGTTACAGCGATATTACGTGTTCTGTGCTCATTAATTTGAGCGATATCTCTAGCGATATTACTAGAAATATAACCTGGTATCGCCTAGTTAATTTTTGCGATATTGATTCAATATCGCCTGATTAAGTTTAGCGATATTACTCGAAATATCGTCTGTGATATCGCCTATTTTGTCTGATTTTGATTTGCGCTTTAATTAGCGATATTGATAGTGATATCACCAATATCGCTCAATCATCAGATTGTTAGCGATATTAGCAATATCGCTATAGGGTGTTAGACAGATTTTAAACCTTTTTCAAAAGTTAATTTTAATTAATATAAATTAAAATGTCTACTTTACAAGCTGTTAATGCAATGTTAAAACACAATGCTGAAGTGGGTAGTGCAAACAAACCTCCATTCTTTGCTCCAGGAATGGAGTATTCTGAATGGAGAGGTAGATTTTTATCGTTTGTCGCGTTTACCGACCCTGAAATGGAGATACCTTTACTGGAACGATACGTTAGACCTGTTTCAAGTGGAGAGCATGTTGGTATTCCTCCACCAAAGCCTATTCGTTCCATGTCTGTTGAAGAACGCAAAGCATGGGAATGTGAGAGGAAGGCTCACTCTGCTATAACCATGTCTTTACCTGCAGATGCCATGAAAATGTTTAAACAACACGACATCGCTTATGATCTGTGGAATGGCATAGCTGAATGATGTGGAGGTACTACTGAGTACAAGCAAAGTAAACTGGAGTTAGTGAAGAAGCAGTATGATCTGTTTGACATCCAGAAGAACGAGATGGTGAAAGATTTATTCTGCAGATATTCGCGTCTTGTAAATGAGCTGACTGAAGGAGGCTACAAATTTAGCTCTATTGAAGTCAAGAAGAAGCTACTGAATGCTCTGCCTCCTCACTGGGAAACTAGAGTGCTGATGATGGAGAATGATCCAGACATACTAGCTATGTCTCTGGATCAACTTATTGGGAAGCTTGAAACATGTGCCTTGGACATTCAGAAGAAAAGCACAAGATCTAGCTCTTTGCTTCCTGATAATAGCAATTTTGGATATGGAAGTACAGCACTTCTATCTGGGCCGTCTACATCTTCATCTAAACCCAATTACTCTTCGGGAAATAACTCAGTTGGGACATTCTCTTCTTTTCCATCTCAATCATCCTCTTCTGCTACTGCATCTCACAATGAGCATGCAGAAATCTTTAATGCCTTTCTATCATCATACGATGATTTTCTTTCAAAGAGGATTAACTCGGTAGATCTTACCGACGAAGATTTTGCGCAAGTTGATCCTGATGAGTTAGAGAGAGTGGATCTTCGTTGGAACATGGCCATGCTGACAAGAAGGACTAAGACGTATTTAAGGAGAACTGGAAAGAGATCTCTTGAAGACGTCACTGATAAAACCAACACGGGATTTGACAAATCCAAGATCAGATGCTACAAATGTCAAAATCTGAGTCACTTTGCACGAGAATGTGAGAAGGGTAGACAACCATCTACGGGTTTTACAAAACCTTCTATCTACAAAAAGGATAATGAAGTAGCCAAGGCAGCCATTCTGTTAGAAGAAGAAGAAGCATATGATTTTTCGGCTATGGATGATCAAGAAAATGTTGCCCTTATGGCAGATGTTCAAAATGAGGTAGAATGTGATTCTTTTAATTGCCAAACCTGTATCACACTAACTGGTTAAATCAACAGGTACATGGTAGATAATTTGTGTTCATTGTCGATAGTGGTCTTATAGCCAATCCCACACAATAGAATCTCTTAAAACTATCTTCTAAACTACTTAAATACAGATCTGACCAATCTTATTGAAGCAAACAAAGTTTTAAAAGAAAATGAAAAAGTCTATGTTATAAATCAGAAAACTATTATGGAAGAAAAGAAAGAGTTAAAAGCAATGATTTTTAACAAACAAGATGCGATTGACAGTTATTTAAAACTCATTTCTCATCTTAAAAGGGAACTTGCTGAAACTCAATCGGATAATGTTGATTTAAAACGAAGACTTGCAAATATTTCCACATCTACTATGGTCTTTTCTGATATTCTGCAAAATCAACGGACTGATACAAAGAGTAAGGCAGGAATTGGTTATCACAACCAACCTCCTCCCTCAAACTTGAATCAGCCTATTCTTTCGTAGGTGGAAATTAAAGATTTTGTACCTTCTGTTCTTAAGAAGGATACAAATCCTGTGGCAGAACCAGTTAGTGTTAAAATTCCCAATCAGCCTGAAACTGTCAAGGGTGATGATGTTAAACAGCCTAAGCTTGTTAAGACTGCTGATAACAAGCAACCTGAGTTGCTTAAAGTTTTGAGTTCAAATAAAAGGAAGGCTGAGCTTATTAAGCCTAAAGTTGAACCAATCAAGTTTGTCCTTTCAACAAATGTTGAAGAAGTGGTAGAAGTGGAGGATGTAACTCACGAGGTTACACAGAAAGTTAAAAAGAATATCCTCAAACCTGAAAAGAAACAAGTCATCCAGGAGAAGTTTAAAAATAATAAAGTTTCAATTAAAAATCCTTCTCCAAAGATTACTTCAACTGTGAATACGTTTACTCCATCATGTTCACATAAGTGTTCATGTGCAGTAAACGTACCTGAAATTAAACCTCGTAGGGTTCCTCTTTCACCTAAACCACTATCAAGTTCTGATCAAACTTTCCGAGAAAGACGATCATGCTTCTACTGTCAGAAGCAGGGTCATCTCATTAATCAGTGTCCTGTGCTTGCTAGAAAATGGGTATCACGATATAGTACAGGTTATAATGAAAGAAGAAATTTTCAAAAGTCAAAACAACCTGGATTATCTCGACATGTTCCAATTTCTAAAGTTAACAACATTACACCTACTCAATCAATTGATCGAAAGGTTAATGTTATTAATAAGCAACCGACTTTATCTCAGAAAGTTTGGATAAAGAAAAGTACAAAAAATGTTATGTCATTTGAAGTTATCACATCAATAAAAGATAATGATGTACTAAAAAATAAGGTTTTAACTGATGTGATAATAATAGATGAAGTCTCAGGAGTACCCAAGTCTGTCAAGGCTTGGGTCTCCATTTCAAACTAACATTCTTTTTCCTTGTGTTGTGACAGTCAAAGGTGCTGAATAGCAAGTGGTATGTTGACAGTGGCTGTTCGCGACACATGACAGGCAATATCTCCCTGCTCTCAGATGTTAAACCATATAATGGGGGACATGTTGCCTTTGCTGGTGATACTGGAG
The DNA here is from genome assembly GCA_963930675.1 of Gnaphalium uliginosum. NCBI lineage: Eukaryota > Viridiplantae > Streptophyta > Magnoliopsida > Asterales > Asteraceae > Gnaphalium > Gnaphalium uliginosum. The sequence goes on along the minus strand of OZ005680.1, from coordinate 54,889,199 downwards.
GTAGAATAACTGGACTTGGAACACTCACAAATGGTCAAGTAAGCTTTGAAAATGTCAACTTTGTCGAGGAGCTGAAACACAACTTGATAAGCGTCTCTCAAGTTTGCGACAAGAAGTTCACTGCTGCATTTACAGATTTAGAGTGTTTAATATTGAAGCCGGGATTTGTAATTCCCGAAGAATGGATTCTTATACGAGCACCAAGGGTGAAGAACTCGTATATCCTGGATATGAGGTCTGTGGAAACTGAAGAACATACATGTCTTCTTTCCAAAGCATCTAGCAAGGATTCATTGTTGTGGCACAGACGAATGGGTCATATTCATTTCCGTAAAATGAATCATTTGGTTAAACATGATTTGGTGGTTGGCATTCCTAAACAAGTATTTGCTTTGGAAGATCATTGTGTTTCCTGCTTAAAAAGGAAACAGCACAAGAAATTTCACAAGTCTAAGCAAGTAAACACCATTGAATCTCCTTTGGAATTGCTTCATATGGACTTGTTTGGACCTGTAAATGGCTCACGTCTTGAATAAACCTGAGTCAGGTTTTTGATCGCTAATACTTTTAGTGACTGCAAGGATACGAAGAAGGTTGTTTACAAGGTGCTTATGTGTGGTGCTTATGTTTGAGTGAATGGATGAAATTCTAAAGTGATACGAGGTGGTTAATAAGTGCTACAAGTATTTGAGTTTGACTTGATATGTGACTTGAAACCCTTCTGTTCTGTTTAAATAATTATTTATTTGTTGTTTTTGTGTAAAGAATTTGCCGTTCAGGGGGAGAAATTTTAAAAATTCTAATTTAAAAAAAAAGTCAAGAAAAATATGAACAGGCAAATTCTTGATAGATGAAACTGCCATTCTTTTTACTTGTTAGTATTAAAGAAATGCAATAGTTGCAACATTGTTAAAATAGACGTTGAATTGTGTCTGTAAACAATTGGGGAAATGATAGTATAGCAGGAGACATGCATAAAATGGAATTTTAAGGTTTATGTTTGATGTGTCAGTAGATTTATCTAGCATACTTGAAATACCTTTTATAAATATTAGCTTCATCAAATGATGTATTGGTAGGCATTTGTTCTAAAGTTACTAAGAAGCTTAACTTTCAAATATGCATATTACTTTATATAAAAACATATTAATATGTATGACATTAAGTTAAAATAAGGGAAAAAATGTCCAAAATATTTTAACGCTTCGTCTTAATATTTGGATAATAAACATGTTATGATCTAAAATATAGGGTCTTTGTATGGTGTTATCTGGGGGAATATATTAGTTGTCTCCTCTGTTGTATGAAAATACAGACCTGGTTTCATCTAATATATTCTTGAAAAGAACTTAGGTACGTAGTCTATGTTAAGTTATAGACAACTATTACGTACCCGTGGCATTCCTCAAATTCTCAAAATATAATGTACAAAAGTGCAGAAAAGTTATAAAAAGTTTGCCTTGTACTGGTTTGTGTTAAACTATGGTACTCTGTTGTACGAAAGTACAGACCTGTACCCTCTAGTTTAATTGTTCAGACTGGTGTTTGTTCAACCCGAACTATTGCTTATGTGACTCTGTTGTACGAAAGTACAGACCTGTCACCGCTATCTTAGTTCTAAAGATACGTCCATACCTTCACCCTCTATATAGAAAATACTAACTTGTTTTGAGTTCAAATGTATATTTTAATGTGATTTATATACTATAATATGCATGCTAATAATAACACAAGTGGTTCATCTCATTATGAGTTGAAATCATATACTTAAGTACAAATGTTTAGATGGATAAAATATCGATAATCGTCTTGAACTAATCTTTATAACAGATGATTTAAATATACTAAGTAAATTTAAAGTTGAAAAATATACTGATAATCGAAATAACACTTACTATTTCCTAATAATTGCATGTTATCCTGATATGATCCCTAACCAGACCAAAACAATTCTGTCCCCAAAAAGATTGTTTATTGCTTTCAGTATTTTAATTCTGTCTTATAAAGAAAATTACAAAAATATTTTATTTCTGAGTTATTTTATTCAAGTTACATATCATGCTCATATTCAAAAGACAAGAATTGATGAGAGTTCTCCAAAGACTTTGAAGATAAATACTATTGGGGAAGCTATTGATGAAAGAGATGATGGTCACTGAAGTTGAAGATCTAATTGAATATCAGTCATATGAGACTGAACATCAAGACTTTTGAAGACCAAGCTATCTCAATGGGGGAGTTTGTTGGTGAAGACTAATTGAAGATTATTTGACCAAGCTGCTGACATGGGGGAGTTTGTTGGTGCATAATGTGTGTCAGTCATTTGGTCAAACAATTGAGTTGTAATTAATTAGATTAATTTTGTATTAGGCGATATTGTTAATATCGCTTAGGCGATATCACTAATATCGCACAGGCGATATCACCAATATCGCCCTTTAGTCCAGATTAGTTGCATATAAATACTCGTTTAGGGTTTCAGTTTGATAAGCTTGACACTTTGCATTTTGGCACATACGAATTTTCTTTGGCAGCTTTTGTCATTCTCAGTGTTCCAGTCATTGTAATTCACATTTCTTTATATGATTAATTCAATATATGTGTGACACCCGACACTTTAGGTTAAATGTTAAACCTAGCTGGGAACCCTAATTACTTGTATTTAGTTGGTATTAGGCTAAATATCTGTAATTACCTGTATATTTGAATATACACTTACGTGATTATGTGTTTATCTGTAATTACGCGAAACAACCGGATGAGGTCCCACAATCTATACGGCGTTGGTGATAACTTTTCATGAATAATGTAAATCTATTTTATAAATTAAATAGTAATTATTTACCCTATATTATTGTGATTAAATAATAATATACGAAAAACCTAGACGTTTTGCTAAAAACGTAACAAACGCAACGAAAACGTGCGGATCGCGCCCGATACCCGAACGAAACCGACAAATATTTTAAGAAGGATTAATAAAGTATTTTTAAATACATTGGTCAAATTAAAATAGTGATATTGTATCAAAAATAAAACACAAAATTTTAACGTTAAAGATTTAAATGTTTACGCGCGCGAATAACGATTAACCGATCAAATAACGTAACAACGGACTTGAGAAACTACTATACAAGCCCAAGACTCAAATTGGGCCGCCCCAACTTGAGCCCAAGGCCGGCCCAAGAGGGCTAAAAATCAGCCCAAGAAGCCCACCATATTTAATCCTCATTTCCTCCTTTCTTCCTCATTTTTACACACACAAACTCACACATTTCTCTCTAATTTCTCTCCCTCCTTCTCTCTCTCTAAAATATGCTCATTTTAACACCACCACCACCCAAAAATCCGGCCACCATCACCACCCTCATCATTCACCATACTTTCAAGAAGAAATCAAGCCGAAAACGCAAGAAAACGAGCCCTCAACTTCCATCTCTTTGTGCTTTCATCCTCCTCTTTGTAAGAACTTAAAAACTCTTCTAAAATACTTCTATAAACATGTTAAAAGGTTCATATAACAAAGAAATGTCCAAAATATAACATAAAAACGTTTTTCATGGCTTAAAATGTTCAAGAACAAAACATGCAATTTCGGACAGAAAAGTAGCTCGACTTTGAGAGGCTGTTTCTCCCTCAAAACTTGACCAAAATGGACGATTCAAAAGGCAAAAATTAAGTTTAAGAAGTTAGCTTTCATTTCCAAGTGGTTTCATGATTTTTGGAGTTCGTTTGATACCCGAAATGATTTTTACAAAAACATGTGTCCGGGCTGTCAAAAAGGACAGAAATTTCACCCTCCTTGTTTTAATCATAACTCGAGATATACCCATCCAAATGACCTGAAACCAACGCAAAAAGTTCACAAATTTTGTTAGGTACAAATGTCGTTTAGATAACTTTTTCTGAAAATGTGTAGATTTTGCCCAGAAATCCGATCTTGTTGCATGTATCCGGATTGGTCACTTTCTGACCTTAGGGAACAAACGAAATTTTTAAAAATACTTGGAAGTACCTAAAAATCCTGGAAAAATTAATTTAGAGAGCTAACATACTAGGGAACAACAGGGATTTTTCTTGAATTTTCATTTGAACATTTGAAACACGAAATAAATTGTACAAAACCGACCTGTTTCAGGCCTCTGTGTCGCAGAAGCCCAGTAGTCTACGACACAAGCCTTTGTATCGCCATAAACCGAATCGTCACATTAGCGACACAAGCTTTTGTGTCGCTATAACCCGAATCGTCACATTAGCGACACAAGCCTTTGTGTCGCTATATTCTGAATCGTCACATTAGCGACACAAGCCTTTGTGTCGCTATATTCTGAATCGTCACATTAGCGACATCAGCTTTTGTGTCGCTATAACCCGAATCGTCACATTAGCGACACAAGCTTTTGTGTCGCTATATTCCGAATCGTCACATTAGCGACACAAGCCTTTGTGTCGCTATAGCACCCGAATCGTCGCATTAGCGACACAAGCCTTTGTGTCGCATAATACCTTGGTGTCGCATAAACCCTAGTGTCGCACAATGGCGACACTAGCCCAGTGTCGCTAAAAACACAAAAATCGACACGTTTTCCTTAAAGCAATACAGCTCGACCCCAGCCAGGGGCTCTGCCCCTTGGACCCCGCCAGGGGTTGCCACCCCTTGGACCCCGCTACCAGGGGCGCTGCCCCAGGACCCCCGTCATTAATGGGCTTCGCCCTTGCCACACTGATTAATTACCCATAACTGGAAAGTAGAAATACGCATAACATAATTAATCAAGAGCTGTATTTTCACAAAATATCACCAACGACCTGTACATGTTTTTCTAAGCTCAAACGATAACTGAACAATTGGACATTTCTAATTGTGTGAACTTATTTTAGGTGGACATTAACCCTCCACCTACATGATTAACTTAGGTGGACATTAACCCTCCACCTACATGATTGGCTTAAGTGGACATTAACCGCCCCACTTATACAATCACTATAGATGGTCTTTTGAGACATCTACTTACACAACCTTATACGTTTAGGACGTTAGAAGGTTGCATCCGGAAAACACGCTTTGCTTGCTAATTGATTATTGCTTGCTTGCTAATATCAGGTGAGTTTCATAGCCCCTTTTTACTGTTTCTAACTGGGGTGAGAATACATACAACTGCTTTTACACTGCTATTTTCATGTGAACACAAGTACAAAACTCGATATATTGGTTGCATGAGTTATTTTACTAATCCTGAAGTCCCCCACATCATAGTTTGTTAGTATCGTTATAGCGTGAATGTTAATGAATAGTACTATTTGGGATTGACTCCCCCCGTCCGGGTTAGTAGCGCTAACTTGTCAAACGGACGCATTACCCTTTGTTCTTACGAGTGTTGGATTAGGCACTCGCTGGGAGGCACCCCGATCGTGGCACTTGATTGTGACCCGACACCACAGTTAAGCTCGAACTATGAGCTCATGGCAACAATATACACTATCTTTACATTTTTGTAATACATTACCTATCATTGTTGAATGATACAAACGGAAATCTTGTGTTCCATACAATGTTATATCAACTGTTTACAAACCTATGAACTCACCAACTTTATGTTGACCTTTTAGTATGTATTTCTCAGGTAACCCGCAGCAGTAGGACGCCTTTGGATAGTGTAGCTCGAGTCGCATGTATTTTCAAACAACAGGAGATGACATTGCATTTAATATGTTTTGTATTATCATTACTTATGTATCTCTAGTTAACGGATGCGAACTCCATGGAAATTGTAAAACTATTGTAAACAATTATGTTTTGTGAATGTAAACATTTTTTTCAAACGTCTCATTTAGAGGTCGTTTGCCGTAATCTTGTGTTGTGATATTTGATTTGGTCGGCGCCCCCAACGCAACACCCTACTTCCGCTGCCACGTGTCTTGGGGGTGCGACAATATGTGTTTGTGATTTTGTTGTTAAACGTACAATCGATAGCTATTGAATTCCGCGCATTAGTTATTGTTTATTGATTCATTGTTTAAGATCAGTCTTTGTTGCGATCCTACAGGGTCATTAGAGGCTAAAGCTTCAATTTGAGCAGCTTTAATAGAATCGAATAATTGAGGAGACACAATCATACTAAGAGATTTCACATGAAGAATATAGTGAGAAGACTTTCGACTAAGGGCATCAGCAACGACATTAGCTTTACCAGGGTGGTAGAGTATGTCACAATCGTAATCTTTCACCAAATCTAACCACCTTCTCTGACGATTGTTTAAGTCACGTTGATCAAAGAAGTATTTGAGGCTCTTGTGGTCTGTATAAATGGTAGATTTGACACCATAAAGATAGTGTCGCCATATTTTCAAAGCAAAGACCACAGCTGCAAGCTCAAGATCGTGAGTGGGATAATTCTGCTCATGTGATTTTACTAAAGGATCTCGACTGCCCAAGGTGGTGTGACGCATACGCAATGACTTTCCCACATTGCATAAGAACACAACCTAAGCCAAATTTAGATGCATCACAATAGACCACCATGTCCTCAGTACCTTCGGGTAAAACAAGTATAGGTGCTTGGCTTAGCTTTTCTTTTAACATTTTAAACGCTCTTTCCTGTTCTTCTCCCCATTTCCACTTCACATTCTTTCTGGTTAACTGAGTCAACAGAGTAGAAATTTTAGAAAAATCCTGAATGAATCGGCGATAATAACCTGCTAGACCAAGAAAACTCCTAACTTCAGTGGGACTTGAAGGGGGATCCCATTTCATCACTGCAGCTACTTTAGAAGGATCGACTTGGATACCATGAGCATTGATCACGTGTCCAAGAAATTGGATTTCCCATAACCAGAATTCACATTTAGAAAATTTAGCATACAACTTCTCACGTCGAAGCATCTACAAAACTTGCCTTAAATGTATTGCATGATCAATCTCGTTTTTGGAATAGATAAGAATATCGTAGATAAAAACAATCACCGATTTGTCAAGCATCGGGCGACAAACTCGATTCATTAAATCCATAAAGGCAGCTGGGCATTAGTCAAACTGAAAGGCATAACAACAAATTCGTAATGACCATAACGGGTACGAAAAGCAGTTTTAGGAATATCTTCTTCTTTTACCTTCAACTGATGGTAGCCAAAATGAAGATCAATTTTAGAAAAGAAACTGGCACCTTGTAGTTGGTCAAATAAATCATCAATCCTAGGTAAAGGATATCGATTTTTGATGGTCACTTTGTTTAACTCCCGATAATCGATACACATCCTCAAGGACCCATCTTTCTTTTTCACAAATAATACCGGAGCTCCCCAAGGTGAACTACTGGGGCGAATGAAACCCTTATCAAGGAGTTCTTGCAATTGATTCATCATTTCTTGCATTTCAGTTGGGGCTAATCGATAGGGAGTTTTAGCAATAGGAGCAGCTCCAGGAGTTAAATCAATTTGGAACTCTACTTGTCTATCGGGTGGTACACCCGGGAGTTCATCAAGAAATACATCGGGAAATTCATTAACAACGGAAATCCCAGAAATTTCTGCTACTGCTTTAGAGTTATCAACAACGTGTGCCAAAAAGGCTCGACACCCGTGTGACAAAAGTTTCTTAGCTCGAGCATAAGTACAAACGGGAATAGATCGATTAGAACGTTCACCATAAATAGTCACTTCCTTTCCGCCAGGTGCTTTAAGGAGGACAACTTTTTCATGACAATTAATGACAACCTTGTTCTTTCCCATCCAATCCATGCCTACCACAACGTGAAACTCCCCCATTTGCATAGGGATCAAATCTATTTTAAAATTTTCACCATCTATTTCAATAACACATTCCTTATTGTCACACCCCGCTAAAGCGGAAACACGAGGTGTAACAGCTGAGGAATTCACAACACAAAGATATAGTAACAATACCATAAATTAAAAAGTTGCCTTAAAGGCAATTAACAATACATCAGGTTGTTCATCGTTACAAAAGTACTGTTACAATAAAATCATAAAGTTTTGTTCAAAAGTCCATGATTTATAGCTTGATTGATATGATCCCATGCATTTGCCCACATATGATCCAATCTTACCGGCGTTCTCCTGAAAAGCATGACAAAGCAAAAGGGTCAACTATGGCCATAGTTGGTGAGTTCAAAGTTTGTAACTGTTAAACCAAAAATGTGTCCAATCGGGGACATAAGTAAGGGTATAGCCGTCCAATCGGGGACGCTATCACCCACGGGTTCGTCCAATCGGGGACGTAAGTATAATGAGCATTTGGTTGTTAAATATTGATGTAAATAAACATGTGGTAATAAAGAGAGAGATGTTCAAGCCTTGAGACCACTACTAATCCGATTATCCGACCGAGGTTTGCCCCAAATGCGCCATGTTCTTCAACCAACATGGGTAATGGCGATATTATGCACCCACGTTGAAGTGTGAGTGAGAGATGGTCTACCCTAAATAGCATGCTACCCATAATATCTACGGCTCGTCGCTACGAGTTAGTTAGTAGTGAATGAGTTGTCGGGGACTTTATACAAGAATTCTCAAGCTTAACATAATGACATACCACAGTTTGCGTAAAACAGTTCAAAAACAGTTGATAAAATGTAAGAGTACAATCAAAAGTTTAAAGTAAATTCATCTTTTTCAGCCCCAAAACAGAAATCGGAAAAGGGGGACAGTGAACTCACCTGAGTATGATAAGCAACTAGCAATCAATGAGCGAAGTGAGTATCCAAGTGCAACCTCCTAACGCCCTAAACGTATGAGGTTGTGTGTAAGTAGATGTCTCAAAGATCATCTATGTAAGTGAGAGGTTAACGTCCACTTATGTAATGTTCACTCAATTAGAGATGTCCATTTTTTCAGTTATCGTTTTAGAAAACAAGTACGGGCCGTTGGTGATATTTTGTGAAAACACAGATTTGATAAATTATGTTACGCATTTTCCTACTTTCCGGTTATGGTTAATTGATTAGTACGACAAGGGGCGAAGCCCATTAATGACGGGGGTCCGGGGGCAGCGCCCCTAGTAGCGGGGTCCAAGGGGTGGCAACCCCTGGCGGGGTCCAAGGGGCAGAGCCCCTGGCTGGGGTCGAGCTGGAAAATTTTTATTTATGCATATGTTGCTTTAATAAAAACGTATAGATTTTTGTGTTTTTAGCGACACAAAGGCTTGTGTCGCTATGTGCGACACTAAGGTATTATGCGACACAAGACTTGTGTCGCTATGTGCGACACTAAGGTATTATGCGACACAAGGCTTGTGTCGCTAATGTGACGATTCGGGTGTTATGGCGACACAAAGGCTTGTGTCGCTATTGTGACGATTCGTTCCCCTTCTGCGACACTAAGGCTGGTGTCGCTAAAGGTGACGATTCGGATCTAGTGCGACACTAAGGCTTGTGTCGCTATTGTGACGATTCATTCCCTTCTGCGACACTAAGGCTGGTGTCGCTAAAGGTGACGATTCGGATCTAGTGCGACATTAAGGCTTGTGTCGCAGACTACTGGGCTTCTGTGACATAGAGGCCTGTAACAGGTCAGTTTTGCACATTTTATTTCGGGTTCCAAATGTTCAAATAAAATTTCAAGAAAAATCTATGTTGTTCCTTAGTGTGTTAGCTAGTTAAAATAATTTTTCCATTATTTTTAAGTATTCCTAAGTATTTTTAAAAATTCCATGTGTTCCCTGTTGTCAGAAAGTGACCAATCCGGACACATGCAAATGTTCTCATTTTCTGGGCAGAATGCGTACACTTTTAGACAAAATCATCAAAACGACTTTTGTACCTAACAAAATTTGTGAACTTTTGGAGGTGGTTTCATGTCATTTGGAGGTTTATATCTCGAGTTATGATTAAAACAAGAAAGGTGAAATTTCTGTCCTATTTGACAGCCCGGACACATGTTTTTGTAAAAATCATTTCGGGTATCAAACAGGCTTCAAAAATTATGAAACCGTTTGGAAATGAAAGCTAACTTCTTAAACTTAATTTTTGCTTTTGAATCGTCCATTTTGGTTAAGCTTTGAGGGAGAAACAGCCTCTCAAATTCAGACCATTTTCCGATCAGCTTGCATGTGACGTTTTTGACACTTTTAAACATGAAAAACGGGTTTTATGTTATGATTTGGACATTTCCTTATTAAGTGAACTTTATAATATGTTTATAAGAGTATTACAAGTAAATTTTTGAAGAGTTGAAGTTCTTACCACGTTTGTGAAACCGAAAGAGGAGGAAGGAAGCTAGTTTTCCCGTTTCGTGCTATTTTCCGAATGGTGGCTTATGGTGGTTGGAGGCCGTATGGTGGCTGTAGGTGGTGTTAGGTGGCTGTGATGGTGGTGGTTAGGTCTGGTTGTAGAGAGAATATAGTGTGTGTGTGTGTGTGTGTTTTGTTGAGTGAAAAATGAGAGAATGGAGGGAGAAAGCCTATATATACATGGGCTAAGTCCATGGGCTTGGGCGCCCCTCTCTTGGGCCGTGTTGGGCCTTTGGGCCGTGAGTCTGGGCCTGGCCCTTCCATGGGTTGGGCTCGTGACTCGCTTCTTGATTTCGTGTTACGTTTTTCGTTCGTTTAAACGTAAATTTCGCGGTTTAAAAGTTAATAATTTACGTTATGTGTTCGTGCACAATTTAAGTTTGTGAATGATATTCGGAATGACTAAGTATTCTAAAATACTTAAGTTGGGTTACAAAAATATATTTTGGGTTTCGCTCGGGTGTCGGGCTCGGTTTGCGCGTTTTCATCGCGTTTTTTACGTTTTGAGCCAAACGTCTAGGTTTTTCACGTACTATTATATTAAGATAATAATATAAGTGCAAATAACTACTATTTACTTATAAGAATAGATTTACGTTATTTAGAAAGAGTTATCACCAACGCCGTATGATTGTAGGACTTCGTCCAATTTGCGATTATACGATTTTAACCGATTATTAACGTGTGCACGTAATCGCATGAAATGTCACATATATTTAGATTCAATAATGCTAAACACACGTTTTACTAATGGTCTAGGCAATAATTACATCCCTAGATTGGTAGGTGTCACACTTATACACGTCACTAACAATCATTATTTTACTATCAGCAATTTCAACTTCTAAGGGGTGTGTAGTTTAGCAATGGGGGTTTTCAAACGTTCACAAAATGAAAGTGACACAAATGATTTGGTGGCTCCAGAGTCAAATAAAACGTGAGCAGGTATAGAATTAATAATAAAGGTACCTGTCACCACGTCATGAGACTCCTTTGCCTCCCGGGTTGTTATTTGAAAAGAACGGATCTTTGGCCTTGACCCGCTTGACATCCCTTTCCTTTCCATTTCTTTTCTTTGCTCACTTGTTCTTAAATCTTCCTTCTTCTTAGGGACAATCAGCCTGAATATGATCGTCTTTAAAGCAATAATAACACAAATAATATGGGCTTGGACAGTTCGGTGCCAAATGCCCAGGTTTACCACATTTAAAACACTTGCATTCTCCCTTATGCTTCCTACCACATTTATCACAAGAAGGTATTTCCCGAAATTGAGGTTGGGGACGACGTTGTTGCTGCTGTTGTTGTGGTTGTTGTGGTTGTTGTTTTCTTTCAAATCTAAACTTCTTAAACGGTGATGATGGAGAAGTGGTTGAATGCTCCGCCTTTCTCTTACTTGCGGCCTCACTAGCTTTGGCTTGCAAATCGTTTTCTCTTGCCAACGCTTTGTTCATCATCTTCGGAATTGTATCATAGATGGTAGGATCAACAAACTCTCGAATTTCTGCATCCATGTGATGATAAAAGTGATCACATAATAGTTTAGGATTAGAAGTATACTCTGGGCAAAAACGAAATTTGTCGTGAAAAGCCCTTGTATATTCAGCCATCGACATATTTCCCTGATTGATGGCAAGGAATTCTCCCTTCAATTTCTCCACTTCCACCATTGGCGCAAACTCTGCCATAAACATTTCCTTGAAAGTGTCCCAAGGAAGTCTGGACGCTACTTCAAAACCATGGGATTTAACCTGCGTCTCCCACCATTGATGTCCACTGCCTTTCATTTGATGCGCAGCAAATAGTACCTTAAATCTCTCAGGGCACTCACACAACATGAAGGTTTCTTCAACTTCACTAAGCCATCTCAAACTAATTAAGGGATCCATTTCTCCTTTGAATTCTGGTGGGTTACAGTCTGAAAAGTTTTTAAACTCAAATCTTTCTTTTTCTCTATTCATCGCTTTTTGAGCCGCTTGAGCTTCTAAGGATTGTGGAGGATTTGCTAAAATTGGATGTATTTGTTCAAACTCAACTAATTTCGCACTCACTATTTGCTCAACTCTAGAAAACACGGTTGGGGCAAATTCTTCGAGAGCTTGCCCAATTATTCTTTTCAATACCGCTTCATCTTAAGGATTTAAATTTCCCTCATAGACACTCTCTTCGTGGAGAGGAGATTGTCCGTGGGGACCCTCACCATCTTTATTAGTAGATGCGTCCATTTACTAAAGAATTAACAATTGTGGTTAATACACCCAATCATATATCATATATTATAAAAGCAACATTCCCTACTTCTAATCATTAAGAATAGTTGCACCGGTCTCATTCTATGTTTAACTGTCTTGAATCACCCATGTGCACTAGTATAATATAACTCCGTTGGCCAGACGTAGTTATATTAGACCAATTACACACTTCTATTCAATACTCTTAAACATTATCAAATTCCGATGAAACAGTCCTTAATGCCACACACTTAATCAAGTAACAATTTAAAACTACTAACACGTTACTATAATACATAATCATGCAATCAATATCTGTTTAAGTTTAAACAATCCTATTGTGGATTGCCTATTTATCTTAAATCATCGCTCCGATACCAACTTGAAACGCCAAAAAAAATTTATTTTTTATTTATTTAGTTATTTTTTTTATGTACGCGATCCTGATGACCATACGCGATCGCGTAACGTTACACAGACTGAGAGTACGCGATCCTACCAAAGGTACGCGATCACGTACTCAATACATAGAAAATTTCTGTTTGAGTTTTAGTACAAGGTACGCGATCGCGTATCTACAACGTGAAGATTTCTGTTTTACTTTCTTCACTAGGTACGCGATCGCGTGACCCTTACGCGATCGCGTACCGGGTCCTGAACACTGCATTATGCACAACTCAAGTTTTTGACCCAACCTCGTACGCGCATAACTTTTGACTCGTTTAGACTTAAAACCTAAAATTTTGCAGACACCTCTACTATGTAAAAATGAAGGTTTCCCTTTTTACACTTTTTCAAATTTTGCAATAACGAAGAATTCGGACGTATCACCAAAATATGACCATTTTGATCATTTTAGAAACCAACCAAACTTTCAATACGTATGCCAAATAGTTTATAACTTTTTCCATAATTATAACCATCTATTTTCGACTCCTAGACCATGACAAAAGTATCTTATTTCTCTTATAGCTCATTTAGGTAATTAAGGTCGTTCATAACCCATTTGGACACCAAATGACCCGTTTGTTATTCAACAATATTTTAGTCGTTTGACCTCTTCGGTCGACCTTTGTAGAACCATTTTAATACAAATAACAAAATCTTAATTATCGTAATTGACCAAAATTAAACTTAGACATATAATCCAAATCTTCAAATTACATAGCTACTTTGAAAACATCTTTACAGTAACAACAATATCATCCTTAGACAATTTTTCATAGCTACATCAAGACAAATAGCTATCCTCAGCAGAGGACTTCCATATTAAGAAAGGGTGTGTAATGGGCGATTTACACAAGTGATACAAAATGACAATTAAAGAGGGTAAGGGCTTGCTAATTCACTATAAGCAAGCAATCCACGCTAATCCTTCGCAATAGTCTTTCCTTCCTTACGCCCACCTTCACCTACAACATTCAACACTTAAGAAAATAAGCATATTGCTTAGTGAGCATATAAGCAATTAATTAAGTAATTCACAACATCAAGTCAACACTAGAAACAAGTATTAAACACCAATCACTAATCACTAGAAACAAGCAATAATTACCACACAATCTTAGACAATCACTTAGTGAGCAATATGTGGTTATTTAATCACTATGCGGATCCGCGACCATTAATCAATTAGCACCATACCACAACGATATGCATGCTAAAACAACGTAATGTGCTATGCACATATCCAACAACAGCACTATGCTAACAAAGTTAGCTAATCTCTACATATATGCTCATTTCACATAATTCATCAACAATTAGAAGCAAGATAAAATACAAACAATACTCCGCATGATTATGTAAACCTCTTGCTCAGAAGCAATCCGGAATTACACAATCGTTACCCAATTAATCCCTATATACTCACCTTTGCTTTCTAGGCAATTTTAACAGTTTAACTATCGGTTATGAATGCCACGTCTTTGATTACCTATCATATACATATAAAAATATAACAACATATTTAGTATTTCATAAGCATCAAAATCAACTAACTACTATCATCAACCCATCACCCATTGGGTTGACCAGGTTTGACTTTTGATTAAACTACACTCAATTTCTCATTCTTGGATGATTATAATCAATCCAATGATTAATTATTTGAATCACTATCTTAAGCTTTACTAACTACATCACCTTAAATCTTTAAACTAGTAATTAAGGTGGTTTAGCAACAATATACAAAGGTTTATACAATACCCACCTTAATCACTATGCATACCATTTCAATTTATCAATTCATGGGTTGAACTAGTATTAACAACAATCATAATAACACTAACTAGTATCAATTTAATCAATTCATATACCCTAATTTCGGATTTTATGCAAAACGCATCAAAAACCTAATTTCTAGGTTGAAACAATGGAGAATGGTGACCTTACCTTAATTGAGATTGATTTGGGAGCTTGAAGCGTGATTAGTTGATGTTAATTTGATGTTAGGAACTTAATTTCTTTCTTCTTTCTTCTTGTTCGCTAGGCTCCTATCTCGATTATTCTAGAATCAAAATTGTGCATATTACGGGTTGTATATATGTGTGTGTATATATTTAGTTTATCCCTATTAATTAAGTTGGTATTTACACTACCAACCCGTTCACTTATTGTCTAGAAACTTAATACACACTATATTTAAATATTCAGAAACCCCTAATATTTATACGATTTATAAAATCGTTTTATAATATGATCATATTATATTCATTAATTAATACCTTAAATTTCGGGGTGTTACATTATTGAACTAAAATAATAAAATGTAAACTAGAGTAATAAAGATTTGAATTATAGTTATAAAACAGTGAATCAGATTGCTTCTCCCCTTAAATTTACTTCTTTTTCGATCCACCTACTATATATATATATATATATATATATATATATATATATATATATATATATATATATATATTAGTGATTAAGAGGAATTTTTTTTTTAAGAAGGGGGAAACGTTATTATTCATCATAAATCATTTTATAATTACCAATCAAAACGTCAAAAAAAATTATTTTATCAATAAATAGTTATCAAAATTGATGCTATAAAGAATATATTAACGGGTGAATTTCCTTTTTATGTTATAACATTAGTTGATGAATATTTATTTAATAAATTGTTAACATTCATCTGATGAATGTTAACAAAGATTCATTACGATGAATGTTAAAACATCACATTATTCGAAGAATATTTTTAATTTTAATATTCATCACTATGAATGTTAACTAACATTCTCCGCGATTAATATTGACGATTTTAGGTCTAATATTCATAAATTAATGTTATAACATGCCTAAAGAATTTATCAAGGAAGCTTAACATTCATAACATCGATTGTGATTAACATTTACTAAATTTCACTTCGTTTTTTGTGAGATTTGTATGAGCGAAGGTAATACGATTCTTGATCAATAATAACGTTTTCCCCCTTCCCTCTAAAAAAACACTTCCGTTTGGATCAATCAAATATATATATATATATATATATATATATATATATATATATATATATATATATGTGTGTGTGTGTGTGTGTGTGTGAGTTCAAATAACAAGGCTAATTTTCGTGAAAACGTAGGAAACACTTCAAAATTACGTTTTAATTACCTGTAACACATTTTTCCTCAAAACTTTTTCAGTAATTAGTATTAAAATAACTTTTTGAAGCTATGATATAAATATAAATAAAAGATATTAACTTTTTATTTCGAACTTTTTTTTACAGTAGTTACTGTTGTGATTATTTATAATAATCACAAAATATAACATGATAATCACTTGTGGTTATTCTCTAATATAGTGTGATTATCATGTGTTTGACATAATCATAAAATAGGACTTGATAATCACATATTATTCATGTATTTATCAAGTTATAAAATGAGATTATTTTGAATAAAAAATAATTAAAAAAATAAAAAAATGTCAATATTTTTTTATTGTAAAAATAGCTTCTAAAAGTTATTATATTAAGGAGCTACGAAGAAAATTTTATAAAATAACATATTTTGGATATTTAAAAAGTAACTTTGAAGTCATAACTCCTATCTAGTAGGAGGATCAAAAATGAAGGAAAATTAGGGAGAGAAGATGGAGAAGCAATATGATTCAGTATTTTTTAACTATGATTCAAATTTTTATTACTATAATTATAAATTTTATTGCTTTGGTTCAATATATTATATTCTCCCTCTTATTGTTTCGTTATGCGCTTTATTTATACTAATTACTATTGTATGCGCTCAACTTTCATACCATTTATTGTAGAAGGTGAACGTTTTATGTCGCACCCCCAAATTTACAGTGCAGCGGAAGTCGGGTCGGGGCGCGACTAATCATGGATCATTACACAAGTTATAACAAACGACCTCTAAATGAGACGTTTAGAATTACATTCCCTAAAAATACATTGTTCACCAAAAATACACGTTTGTTCTATCAGCAAGTTCGCATAAAAGCCTAGAGATCTTAGTACATAACTACTAATACAAAAATAGTAATGCAGGAAAATCTCTCTGTTTGTTTGTAAAGCATGCGACTCGAGCTAGAGTTCCCTGTGGGCCATCCTACTGTGTCTGTGAACCTGAGATTTGCATACTAAAATGGTCAACATAATGTTGGTGAGTTCATAGGTTTGAAATAGTTATCAAAAGTTGGTAATAATCACAAGATTTAATCAGGGTTGCACAAATACAAAATAAGTGTATACTATTGCCATGAGTCTCACAGTTCGACGCTTAACCTAGTTGGTGCCTCGGGCAGATGCATAATCCAATACACCTGTAATAGTCAAATATTAATGCGTCCGTGGGTCGGCTAGAGCGACTAGCCCGGACGGGGATGTCAATCCCCGATAGATCTATCCAATAATACTCGCGCTTATACAATTAACGAACTATGATAAAGTGAGGACTTTTAGTGGATTAAAGGTCTCATGCAATCCATATAAGAGTTGTTTCAGTTACTTGTGATTATAATAAACAGTGTATGTAATCTCACCCCATAGTATAAAACAGTAAAAGTGGGGCTATGAGACTCACCTGAGTCTTGAAAGCGAGCGTTTAAGTAAATAAACGTTTATCCAAAATGTAACCTGCTGGCGCCCTAAACGCACAAGGTTATGTATGAGTGAATGTCTCAAAAGATCATTCATGCTAGTTGTCCACTCAACTAGTTATGTCCAAGTGTTTGTTTATCGTTTGCGTTTAGAAAAATAAATATGTATGGCCCGTTGGTGATATTTTGTGGAAACACAGATTTGATAAATTATGTTACGCATTTTCTACTTTCCGGTTTTGGTTATTTGATTAGTGCGACAAGGGGAAGGGGGCGAAGCCCCTGAATGACGGGGGTCCGGGGGCAGAGCCCCTGGTAGCGGGGTCCAAGGGGTGGCAACCCCTGGCGGGGTCCAAGGGGCAGAGCGTATCGATTTTTGTGTACGAAGCGGAACGTATCGATTTTTGTGTACGAAGCGGAACGTAGCGGGGTCCAAGGGGTGGCAACCCCTGGCGGGGTCCAAGGGGCAGAGCGTATCGATTATTTATGCTTATATTGCTTTAAGGAAAACGTATCGATTTTTGTGTTCTTAGCGACACAAAGGCTTGTGTCGCTATGTGCGACACTAGGGTATTATGCGACACAAAGTTATTATGCGACACTAGGATTAGTGTCGCAAGTTGTGATTTCAATTTTGTTTTAGCGACACAAGTGTTAGTGTCGCAGGGAATTGCGATACCAGTTAACACTGTTGGTTGAATTACTGCGACACAAGGGTTACTACTGTTAGTTCAATTTGCTGCGACACTAGCTTAGTGTCGCAGGTTAGTATTGTTTTATGATTTAGCGACACAAGCTTTGTGTCGCAGATTAGTACTGCTGTCTTATGTTTTAGCGACACAAGCTTTGTGTCGCAATAGCCTTGGGCCAGCTACGACACAGACGGGCTGTGATGTTTTCGTTGTTCGGGAACTTGCTCAAATGTGCTCGGTCTGACCCGAAACTTTTAGGGGAGTCTTAAATATATTACTAGAGCTCAGGAAAATTGTCGTTACATTTTATAGTTAACGTGAAAGTGTCGTTTCATTTTTGTCACAAAATCAGCCCCCTTGGTTAACTTCTCAGTTTTGGAGTCGTTTTTGGGGCTCGTTTTGACTAACCAAAGTTTCGAAGTGAACTCCAAGAAAAATCACAGTTGTTCATGCATGTCTAAGCTACTTCCAGTAAAATTTTCATAACTTTTGGTCAAGTATAGCTCACGAAATCGTCCAAGGATTAGACAAGGGTCCAGCAGGTCGGTTTTTGGACCTTTGCTCAGTGTTTGGTCTATATCTCACGATTTACAAAACTTCAGAAAAAGTTCAAGTACAACTTTGAAAGGTAACAGAAAAATAAAACTTTTCCAAGTGGTTTCAGTCGATTTGGATTTGTAGATCTCGAGATATGCTTTCCCAAAGTTGGTCGATTTTTCTGTCCAAAACGACAGTCCAGACACATCTTTTTGTAAAATCATTTTCGTATATCAAATGACCTCAGAAAAATCTCAAACCACTTGGGTTCGAAAGTAGACTCCTTGAACTTGATTTTAGACTCAAGAATCGTTCGATTTGGTTAAGAAATGAGTTAGATATCGTGTGTCAAAGTCGGGTTACGTTTTTGTCCGATGGTTAATAGTTTTACCCGAAAGTTTTTAGCATTATCTTTTGGTTTTCGGTTTAGATCTTGGACATAATTAGCATAAACGAACTTCTAACATGTATATTAACGTTATCCAAGGAAGATAAACAAGATTTGAAGGGATTCTTACAAAGGAAACTCGATCTAAAGCCGAAATGAGGAAGAAGGGCTGCTGCTGTTCGGTTTTTGCTTATCTCGTTTCTTCTTCTTCCTTGAGTGATGTAGGTGATGGTGGTGGTGTCCAGGGGCCTTGGAAAAGGCTGAGAATGATGGTGGTGGTGGTGGTTTGGGGCTGAGTTTGAGAGAGGGTGGAGAATTGAGAGAGAAAAGAAAGTTTTATTATGTGAGAAGTGTGTGAGTTTAAATGAGGTTTGTGGAGTCAAAGAGGGGGAAGAAGGGCCAAGGGTGGGCTGGCTTTACTGGGCTGGGCTGGCCGAAGTGGGCCTGACCCGTTGTGGTCTCGGGCTCGTGACTCGTTTCCTCGATTTCGTGTTACGTTACTCGTTTGGTTAAACGTTAATCGCGTGTTTTAAAATTTAATTGTTAACGTTTACTTTTCGCGTGTTGTTTTTGATACATACTTGTTATTTTAGATTGATCAACCATTTTCAAATCTTTTATTGGACCCTTTTCAAAACATTTGATGGGTTTCTTTCGATGCCGGGTCCGATTTGCGCGTTTTCGTCGCGTACGATACTATCTATACGAAACGTAAAACGTTTTAGATATTATTACCACGATATACGTTAAATAGCAATTATTTATTATAATTACGTTATTTAATAAAATATTTTTCACCAACGTCCGTATTATTGTGTCGGATTCCATCCGATCGAATTTGCGTAATTAAAATTTAATTACGTACGTGTATATATATATACATCACTTAGTCCTATTTCATACTAAATACAAGTAATAATGATCTATGATTAATCACTAATGACGGCCTAATTCGCCGGGTGTCACATTTTAAAAACTCTATTCTATGCTTTTAAGTTTCATACCTTCTATTGTATGAGATGAACTTTTTAAAATAGATTTTTTATAATGTCTAATTTATATCATATTAATTAGAGTTTTATAATGTCTAATTTATATCATATTACTTACATTTTAGTGATTCAGACATCAGCAAGGCTCTTTTGGAGATTGTATATTAATAATTAGTGGATACTTCGTGATGTTCATGAGGTACTCGCATAGTCTCATTCCTTTGAAGTAATAACAGGAATGTACAAAAAAACCGGCTTCTAAACCCAACCCGAAAAAAACCCGAAAACCGACCCGATCAAACCTGGGTTTGACCCAACCTGGTTCGGATTTTCTAGAACCCGTCGGGTACAAACCGGTTTGGCATTTGAACGTTAGAACTCGGGTTGAAACCGGATTTTTTGAACTCGGTTTCAAAAACCGGTTTAAAAACCGGTTTTTATTTTTGAACGTTATATGACCGTTTTTCACTATTTATTTACCATTTTGCCATCCCAAGTTTACTATATATACAAACCTTGAGTTTAGGTTCAATCACAACATTCAAACACTCATACAAACTTAAAACGCTCTCAAAACGCATACAAAATTCTTATTTCTCAAATGGCAACTCAATCTTCTTCCTCTTCCTTTGGTGTTGGTTCTTCTACTTCACCGACGATTGTTCGAAAATTGGCTAACAAAAGAAATCCGGAGGTGTGGGATTTATACGACAAAGTGTTGTTGTCGGATGGTACGACTAAGGCACATTGTAAACGATGTGGGAAATTCTTAAAAGCCGTCTCCAACACAACGTTGAAACATCATAAAGAAATGTATTATGTGGGACTCAAAACTAATCCGGAAGCAAGTGGTCAAGCTTCTATGTCACGAGATGGAGCTATATTTGCATACGAAGCGGAACGGTGTCGAGAAGCTTTTGCGGGTTTTGTATAAAAAAATGTATTATGTGGGACTCAAAACTAATCCGGAAGCAAGTGGTCAAGCTTCTATGTCACGAGATGGAGCTATATTTGCATACGAAGCGGAACGGTGTCGAGAAGCTTTTGCGGGTTTTGTGATTCAAGAAGCTTTGCCGTTCAACCACTTCGACAACCCTCGACTTACTAGGGTGATTCAAAATACTCTTCAACCGCGATATAATCATGTAAGTCGTATTACTCTTAAACGTGAAGCTCTTAAGTAGTGGAAAGAAGCTAAAAAATAACTAATAATCGGTTTTGAAAACTTTTATACAAGTGTATCATTAACAACCGATATTTGATCGGCTCCTCATGGTTTGCCCGGTTCGTACCTTTGTGTTACCGCACATTGGGTTGATCCCGTAACTTGGCAAATGATGAAACGTACCATTGCTTTTGAAGACTTTGAGTATCCTCACACAGGTCAAAACTTATTTTACATGTTACGAAATGTAATTAAAACGTTTAAATTACCAGAAAAGGTTTTTTTCAATCTCGTTTGATAACGCGAGTAATAATACACTCGCCGTTTCAAAATTAATACTAAAATACGGACCACCTTTGAAGGACATTTTTTATCATAGTCGATGTGTTGCACACATCATTAACTTGATTGTGTAAGCGGGACTAGCGGTTGAAGAAATAGACGCCGTAAAATTGGCATATAAAACTATGTTACAAGACATATTTCAAAAGGGTAAACTTAGATACAAAGCTTATATGAGATTGTGTAAGGAAACGGATTCCATTTTTTTAACCCCTAATTAGGATATGCCCGTTAGATGGAATTCGACCTACCATACGTTTGTATGTTGTTTACGCCAACGTGACTGTTTACAAGTTTTTCATGGTCAACTTGTTCACAAAGGTCTTGCAACACCATTTCCCATAGAATTTTGGGAGGTTATTTAAAAGTTAACCGAATTGCTCAAAGTTTTCAAAACCGCGACTACTTTATTATCGGGTGTTTATTATCCCACTAGTCATTTGGTATTTAATCAAATTTGGTTGATGACTTCAAAATTAAACGAATACGAATATGAAGGTGCTTTATTTGAAAAGATGGTGGCTCCGATGAAAGAAAAACTAAAAAAATATTTTCAAGAAATGCCACCGGTAATTACTTGTTCGCCGCATTGAACCCGTGTTTGAACATTTTCGGGGTGGAAATGCTTATCGATAACATTTGTCACAATTTGGATTTGAATGAAGAGAACCCAATGTTTTCACATAATACAAACGTATTTTAAGAGTTATTTACAAGATTTATTTGGCATATATTTTCAAAAATATAGTTCAACAATAAATGTGTCGGCTAGTTCGGTTTCCACAACGTTTAGTTAATCTTCTTCCAACAATGCAATGCTTAACTTATATAATAGTTTAAGACAAGAAAACCATAAACGGGCAAGGGGTGATGGTAACCAAACCACTAGCGAATATGGGAGATATACCGCAACGGATTTTTTGTCCACTATTCTACCCAATGAGTTCGAACAATTTGATATTTTGGCTTGGTGGAAAGAGAGGGAATCTCAATTTCCCGTTCTAACCATCATGGCCCGAGATTTACTAACCGTCCAAGCTTCTACGGTAGCTTCGGAATCCGCATTTTCTCTTAGTGGCAGCGTATTATCAATACGAAGAACAAGACTCACACCGACCTCCTTAGAGATGTGTATTTGTTTGAAGGATCACTTAGACGCCGCTGAACGAATACAAAATGTTTCAAATCTTGAAGGTGAAATGGAATACGAAGGAGATATACATAATGTCGAGGTGGAAGAGGGTATGGTAATATCACTTTCCGACGAAGAAATTGCTCTCGATCAAGCTTCGCGCGAGGCTACCTCCGAAGAAGATTTCGACTTTTGAAGAATTGAAGATTAATATAAGTTGAAGATTATGAAGACTTATTAAGATTATAAAGACTTATATTCAAGAAGATTATGAAGACTTTTTGGATTAAATAATATTTTTAAGAAGACTTAGAAGACGTTTGTTTAAGTTATTGTTCAATTACGTTTCCATTACTAATGTTTTATGAATTCAATGAAAAAAATTTGGCACAAACGTTGTTTTTCCTTAAAACGCTTAACGCTCGAACCACTTTGAATTATATAGACCTTTTGGATTCAATAATATTTTTAAGAATATTTAAAAGCCTTTTGGTCAAGTTATTGATCAATTATGTTTCCATTACTAATGTTTTATGAATTCAATGAAAAAAATTTGGCTCAAACGTTGTTTTTCCTTAAAACGCTTAACGCTCGAACCACTTTGACTTATATAGACTTTTTGGATTCAATAATATTTTTAAGAAGATTTAGAAGCCTTTTGGTTAAGTTATTGATCAATTATGTTTCCATTACTAATGTTTTATGAATTCAATGAATTTTTTTTGCCCCAAACGTTGTTTTTCCCTAAAATGCTTAACGCTCGAAAAGAATTGAATTATATAGACTTTTTGTTTTCAATAATATTTTTATGAAGTTTTAGAAGACTTTGTTTTAAGATATTGTTAAGTTATGTTTTCATTCCTAATGTACTACCATTCTATTGAAAAAAAATCGAAAAATACGTTGTTTTCCCTAAAACGCTCAACGCTCGAAAAAACGCAATTTTATAGAAAAACCGGGTTGGAACCGGGTTTTCAACCGAACCGGTTTCAAACCGGTTCCAACCGATTTGTATCGGGTTGGGTTTTTTCCCCTTCAAATCTGGTCGGGTTCGAGTCGGGTTGGGTCAAAAACCGATTTTCATTCGTTGACTAAAACCCGGTTCGGATTTTCGGGTTGGGGCCAACCCGACTTTTGTTCACCTCTAATACAGTCTCATTAGACTCTTTGCGTGGTCGCAATTGGCAAACCCATATCTACCTTTCGAATGTAGTTTTTTCAATATTTTTGTTTTGGGTCATGTGTATCTATCAAAGAAAAATGAAACCGATAAGGCTAATTTGGCCCTTTTGTTTGATTAGGGACGAACTTGAGAAAAAAACAAACCAAAGGAACGTGTTGTGTACTTGGTCCTTTGGAGAGACGAAACCACGCAAAAGATCTATGTAATTATTCTCTAAATAAAAAAATGATAATAATCATTATTTCAAATAATCACTATTATATATTCTAACATTATTTTGTAATGATACGTTTGTACAATGTTGAATACTACTATTTTTATGTTTAGAGCATCAATAGTTCATAAAACTTATTCTTTAGAGTTTAATGTATTGACACATTGAATATTTTACTTTTGTATACAATTCTACATTTCTATGACACATAAGTTTATGTAGTTGGGTTTGTTTTTCTCGATGCATTCCCAAACACGGTGACATGATCGAAATTGATCTTACGAAGTCAATAATATTAGCAATGAATACTTTATAAAAATACCGCGTAATAGTAATCTATAAATTTAGAAGTAAAATCAATTTTGTTTGAAACACAAAATAAAACAGAAATAACACAACGGAGTATATATCAAAAGCTTCAATATTATTTCTTTGAATAATACTAATACACTTAAGTATCAGGGTTACAATTAACCTTGAAGCTTACAATTAACAATCTCTAAGACTATTACACAAGAGTATGAAAACTACATCAATCCCTTTGTTTTAATTGAAGGTAAGGAGCTCTATTTATAGAATTATAGAGCTCCAATTACACGCTACAGTAATTAATGAAAAGAACCTTTCTATCTAATCGTCCTATCTTCTTGAGCCATGCTCTGCTTTACTGCGTGCTTTTTGCAGAGCCGATATTCGATTAGCCCACATGGTTAGAAAGATGCTCTAATCATAAACAGTAGAAACTACTCGACAATATACGGGCAATATAAACTTCTGAAGAACAGTAGAAACTCCAAGAACAGTATAAACTTTAAGCAGTAGTAAGTTATAAACAGTATTAACTTACTTGACAGTAGTAAGTTAATACTGGCAGTAGTAACTCCACCCGACAGTACTAACTTTGTTTTGGCAGTACTAACTCTAACTTCTCTTACAGTAGTAACTGTTTCTACTGGTAGTACAAAACCCGGTAGCAGTAGTAACCTTTCTAATGGCAGTAGAAATTCTTCTCCAACAGTATAAACTATTAATTGATGATCTGATCAGCAGTAATAATCTTTACCCTTAGCACTTAGCCATCTTCAGACCCAACACACGGTTTTTCGCTACGGCTAGTTATAGGTCGTAGATTAAAAACTCTAAGAGATAATGAAGCATTGAGACTATAATCCAAATATATCAAATATGATAGATGCCTATTATGTTCGGGACAACAAGAAGATAATGGTCATCTGTTTTTCGAGTGTTCCTATTCAATGATGGTATGGAATGAGCTTAAAGTGTTGATCAATATGGAGAACCAAAGAATATTTGGAGTATCGTTAGGAGGATTGTATTGGGTGCCTCGGTCTATGCTATACGTCAAGAAAGAAATGCTTGCTTTCATACCAAGAAGTGCATTGGGGCGGTTTGTTTGGCTAAAAGCATTTTTAACGTTGTTCGTTTCAAACTTATTGAATTAATCCCACTTTATTTTATATTACTTCTAATATATTCTAAAATATATTTATAACTTTAAAATGTTCAAATTATACGTATAAAGTAGACAGATTTAAATATAATGAAGGTTATAAACAAAAAAAAAGTAAAACATTACAAGCATAAAACAAATAGTCTTTGTTTTGAATGTTACTAGTCGCACGTCTTAGTGTTGGTAATGAAAATAGTCAAAAACGGTTATAAAAATACCGCGGTTATACTGTGTACATCTGAATTAAATAAAGACTTACCCTCCACGAATTACCTGAGCACAGTAAAAACATCATCCGTATACAGTTTAAACATCAAACAAAAGTCAACTGAAAAGGTTGTAACATTAAAAGATTCACGTCATAAATTATTTTTAAGTTAAACGGTTAATTAAACGCTCGAAGATTATATTGTAAGATGCATGACTGGGAATTTTCTCTTAACAAAATGGTCAAGTGGAATAATGAATATCAAAAGAATCAATAATTTGGAGGACTAATCTATGGGTATTTTGTATATAGTGCATAAAGTTTTCCAGCTCAGTTTTTAACTCATACAAATTTGCAGTGTCACTACGTTACCAATACTGTAAATAAAATTGTTCATTGCAATCAAAAGGAATAATTCATCCATGAGAACTTTCTACGGACAACGTACTTTTTTGCTAGTTTATTGCAACTAGATCACACCAAACCAAAAATTCTATAATTGCTCTGCACATGGTTCCGGTAATTAAAGTCCACACTCTATGAGTTGACGAAGACTCTAAAATAGAAAAATCATTGGTCATTGGTCATTCGTCGTCATTCGTCATTGATCAACAAAGTCACCTAGTAAGAAACCTCCCCACAGTTCACAAGTTATATATATATATATATATATATATATATATATATATATGCCATCTTAGAGAATTAGAAGAATAATAATCTCGATCGGCAACTGATGATGGCTCAACCAAACAATCCATCAGTTTTTGTCATCGGGTCTCAGTTCATTGCACCAGATCCACTCGAAGTTAAAGTGGAAACAGACTCTAGGGGAAAACTTTGGATCACAGATATCAACCACAAAATTATACTCAAAGTAGAACCGTGTGACAAAAGCTTCCATCGTCAGCGGTTGCTAATGGATGCAGATGACAAACCCATTGTAACGATAGAGGAGAAGGTGACATAATTTTCTGCCTTTTAAGTTTAACTTATTTTGTAATTCTTAATTAATTTTCTGCTAAATTTAAAGTCGAAATGGACAATTTTATTTCCAGAATTGGACTGCACATAACCGATGGAACGTATATAGGGGGGAAAGTACGGCCAAATCTGATATGATATTTACCGCAAAACAAAAACACATGAGCCAGATATTTAAGTCCCGTGTGAATGTATACTTGGCACACAAAATGAGTAGCAATGATGCTTATGATTTCAAGATCAAAGGAAAGTGGGAGAAGAGAAGTTGCGCTATTTATAAGGGGCGGTCAACAGCATTAGCCCAAGTAATTTTCGTACTTAAATTTACTTCAAAAGTTGGAATAGATAGTAACTAATGCTATTTTCAATTACAACGTACATAGCTGATAGAAGAATTCGATCGTTAGTCCATAATGCATATATAGCTAAAACTGAATATGATTAATGTGGTTTAATATTCGTGTAGATGCATACAGTGCAACAATTAAAAAAGGGAAAATTGCCCAAGGACAAATTCATGGTAACAATTAATCCTAACGTGGATTATGCATTTGTAATCGCACTTATTACAATTGTTGATGCTATGGAAACCCCCTACAAAAGTGAAGGTGTTGCTAAAGCCGAAACTGGTCTTGGAGTGCTTAACGTTGTTAGTTCACTTGCAGGATCTTAGTCATATTAGTTTGATTGTTCATTGTATTTGAAGGTCTATGTTTCTTATTTTTGGGTGTCTTTTCTTTTCTAATTTAGTTGGGTCTGTGCCCATTGGTTATAAGTAGCCGGGTCCGCAGTTATGTAATGCCCCTAGCCTCCTATTTTCTTGGGTTGGCCTATTGTTTAATAAAATATATATGTGATCTTTTTTCATGCTGTTAACGTTACTTTTGTTAGGAACTTAGGACTCAAAACAACACAAATAATTTGAATAATTGTAACCACACAATTAACAAACGGATAAAGTAAATGCGTAAAAGTAAATCGACACAAGGAATTAACGTGGTTATATGCAATCGGGGTGATTGTTTTAGTCCACGGCCAACTAGAGAGTTTTTTTGTATTATTTCATAGCTTAAGGTTTACAATAAATGAGAGTTACAATATAGTATGCAAAAAACGAAGTTAAACTTGCTGCCCAAGTTGCCAGATCCGGTCGGGTACCCGTCCGGTAGACAAGTGTACCCGCCGGGTACAAGTGCTTCCGACAAACACCCTACAAACGAGCAAAGCTTATGTGACAATATACACTATGGCTAACCGTTTCACGTATGTGTACCCGCCGGGTATATATCAAAACCCGTCGGGTAGCTTATGTACTAGTCGGGTACTCCTCTGACTTCACCAAATTCGAGCTCGTTCGATTCCTTGTTCGTTCTTCACCATACTCAACAATCTCCCACTTGAAGATCAGACAAACCCAATATTATTAAACCCTTATAATTTCCCTTTCAACCAAGTTGAATCCAGCTCTCCATACCGCCGATACCAATCGGGTTACGCACACTGATTAAACGCGAATCCGATAGACTTTCGATAAAAGGCCCTTCAACTACACCTATCGAAATCCAAGAACCAAATAAAACACTCTAACTCTCTAGTCGAAACCTTCTATCATCAGTTCATCAGAAGGCCAGTTGAAGCTATTGAAAGCTTCAACTTTTCTGTTGTGACCACCTTGGTTTATATATCAGCAGGATTCTTCGTACTAATGATATTACTCAACATCATAGTACCATCATTCACAATTTCACGAATGAAATGATACCTCAAAATAATTTGTTTCGTATGACTATAAAACACAGGATTCTTTCCGAGATGTACAACACTCTGATTATCACAAAAAATTCTTCCAGAAAATTCTTTCCAATTCTTCCAAAATGTACAGCACTCTGATTATCACAGGATTCTTGCCCAATTCTTCCAGGAAATTCTTCAACCAAATAAACTTTTTACTTACCTCTTTTAAGTCTAGACATCCAACTAACCACCGTTTTTCCAACTGTGAACACATACCCAGTAGTGCTCTTACCCGAATTATCACATCTACCCAAATTAGCATCCGTGTAACCTCTCAAAATGACATTCTTTTTAGTGAAACATAATGCCATGTTAGAAGTATTTCTCAAGTAACGCAAGAGCCATTTGATCGCTTCTCAATGCTCTCTACCCGGATTAGACATAAACATGCTAACAACTCCTACTTGATGAGCAATATCCGGTCTCGTACAGACTGTCGCATACATTAAACTCCCAATAGCAGATGCATAAGGAACTTTAGCCATCTCTGCCTTGTCTTCGTCTATCTTTGGTGATTGATCTTTGGATAACTTTAAGATGCTACTCAAAGGCGTATTACTTGTCTTGGCATCTTTCATGTTGAATTTCTCTAATACTTTTTTAATGTACTTTTCTTGAGACAATTTTAGAGAACCTTAAAATCTATCTCTGACAATACTCATACCAAGAATCTGTCTTTCAACTCCCAAGTCTTTCATCTAGAATTCCTTATACAGTTGTCTCTTCAACATGTTGATCTCCACCATGTCAGAACCTGCAAGTAATATGTCATCAACATAAAGTAACAATATGATAGAAGGACTTGAATTTCTTCAAGTAGTAGCATTGATCCATGTCACATCTCATGTATCCACTCATCTTCATAAAGTTATCAAATTTCAAGTACCATTACCAAGGCGCTTATTTCAAACCATACATACTTTTCTTCAATTTGCAAACCATTTTTCTTTTTACCCACTACCTCAAAACCCTCAGGTTGAGCATATAAATGTCTTCATCAAGATCCCAATGTAAGAACACAGTCTTCACATCCAACTGCTCCAGATGTAAGTCTCCACAGTATCAATACTAAGCAACAATCCAGTAGTAGTCATCTTCACAACCGGCGAGAAGATCTCATTATAGTCAACTCCCTCTTTCTATTGGAAACCCTTGACCACTAACCTTGCTTTGTATCTCTTTCTACCATCAAGTTCTTCTTTGACCCTGTACACCCATTTATTTTTCAAACCCTTTTATCACGAGGTAGATTTACTTACGACCAGGTCTTGTTCTTCTTAAGTGAACTATCTCTTCTTTCATAGCAAGCTTACACTATATGGATTCTTTCAAACGCATATGTAGCTAAAACCGATCGACGATGATTAATGTGGTTTAATATTCGTGTAGATGCATACAGTGCAACAAATAAAAAAGGGAAAATTGCCCAGGACAAATTCATGGTAACAATTAATCCTAACGTGGATTATGCATTTGTGTTCGCACTTATTACGATTGTTGCTGCTACGGAAAGGCCCTACAAAAGTGAAGGTGTTGCTAAAGCCGAAACTGGTCTTTGAGTGCTTAACCAATTGTTAGTTCACTTGCAGACCTTAGTCATATTAGTTTGATTGTTCATTGTGTTTGAAGGTCTATGTTTCTTATATTTGGGTGTATTTTCTTTTCTATTTTAATTGGGTCTCCTGCCCATTGGTTGTAAGTGGTCGGGTCCGTAGTTATGTAATGCCCCTAGCCCTCTATTTTCTTGTTGGGTTGGCCTATTGTTTAATAAAATATAAATAATATATGATCATTATTCATGTTGATAATGTTACTTTTATCTTAGGGGATATATATATTTCGTACTGCGTACTCTCACATGCTGGACCATGCGATCCGCCCTCAAGTTTATCTTTCACAAACCGTGCAAGTGACAGTACACAAATGTGTATGTAATGCTACCTTGCAACGTAGATATTTCCCCTTTATTTTTCGGGTATCATGAGTCATGACCATAGATTATTTCTTTTCCTCGTAATCCTTACGATGATGGTCGTTTTGTTTTCATTAATCTACAAGTCTTTCACAGTTGGTTTCGATAAATTGAATTGTGTTAACAAGAATCTAGGGTTCTTAATTCTTGATATAAGGCATGATGCTGAAATCTGAATTAATTCATTCTAATTCTAATTCTACTTCATTATATATCTTGCACCAA
This sequence comes from Gnaphalium uliginosum, assembly GCA_963930675.1. Classification (NCBI taxonomy): domain Eukaryota; kingdom Viridiplantae; phylum Streptophyta; class Magnoliopsida; order Asterales; family Asteraceae; genus Gnaphalium; species Gnaphalium uliginosum. The sequence continues at coordinate 54,858,355 of OZ005680.1, read as the reverse complement.
ATTTTTTGAGATTATTGTTTGATTATGTGCTCAACTTTACACTCATTACTATTGTATATGTTCAACTTTACACTCATTACTATTGTATATGTTCAACTTTCATTACATTCTATTGTATGAAGTGAACTTTCTAAAAACTCTATTGTATGCATAACTTTCATTAGTGGTAGATCTAGGGATGTGAAATCGGGTGTGCACTAGTTTATTAGACAATAATATTAAGTTAGTAGGCCCAAGTCCGATCGTGAGTTTATGGTCCATTAGGGTTTAGTTAGATTACGTTTGTTTTATACTTTATAAATAGTCGATCAATGTAACACAAAGACCTCATGGGGTTTTCATTATTTAACATGGTATCAGAGTATTAAGGTTCATACCATTCTTCCGTCTTTTTTCTCATCATGCTTCCCGTCCGCAATTGTATAATTCTTCAATCTCTTATCTCATTATAAAAACAAAAAATAAACAATAAGAGTCTGCCGGTCATCTTCTGTCGGATCTGCTCCGTTTTTTGTAGTATGAATCTCTGCAAATCCCAAATATTGTAGCTTCACAAATTCTCAAACTCTCGATGTGCGTTTATGTAAAACTAAAAAAAAATAAAAAAATCTTGCTTCCTTGCTTTTTCGTCACTGCTTTTGTCCCTTACATAGATTAATACTTTTTTTTTCCTGCTTCAAAAACCTTGTTGCAAAAGAAGAAGAAAAAAAATAAAAATAAAAACTTTTTCATCGCGTATTGTACTTGTTGTTGCTTCTAATTCTCTTTTACTTATACTAAAACGAAAAAACTCTATAACATATGGTCAAATATGTTGCTGATGTCAGCTAACGACCATCATTTCTTATGTTCCGTTTTGTTTTTGCTCTTACTACCGCTTTGCTTTTACTGCTGCTGTTTGAAAATTCGCTTTTGCTACCGTTTTATTTTGTTTTTGCTACCACTTTGCTTTGCTTCTATTGATGCTACTGTTTGAAGAGATGTTTCCGCTTGGTGTCGGATGTCATCAACAAAATAGTTATAGGTTTAATGTTTCAAGTTTCTACTTCAGTCTGAGCTTTCACGATTTCGCCGCTCAGACTATGAGGGAGTATTAGACAACAATATTAGGTTAGTATGCCCAAGTCCGATTGTGGGTATAAGGTCCATTAGAGTTTAGTTAGGTAGGTTAGGTTAGGTTAGGTTTTTTTGTACTTTATAGATAGTTGATCAATGTAACACAAAGACTTCACGGGCTTTTCATTATTCAACATAGTTAACATAGGCAAAACAAAATTTAAGTGGGAGCAAAGTTAGAGGTGTTTACGGGACGGGTTTCAGGTTATCCAATTCAAGTTTCAAGTTATTTGTATCCTGAGTAAATGGGAATTGAATGAACCACTTCCAAATTGAACCAAACCAACCTAAAATCGAGTTCGGTTAAGCTACAATTTCAAGCTTATTATAATTTATAATCAGAGTTCCTTAAATAGTCTTTGTAGGATGATTTTTATTTAGTTAAATTTTGAATTGAAAGGAAAAAAGATTACAAAGAATGAAACAGAAAAATGGAAAGGAAAAAAGAATGAAAATATCATAATTTCATATATATATAATTACAATTTACAAGTTGCTATATAATTTATATAAAAATATCAACAGTTAAATTTCACAAAAACAAAGTCCTAGTGATAATATCACATATTAAAAACCATGTACAACATAAAAGATCAAAATTTGTAATAAAAACTAATAATCGTAGATGAAAAGAAGTTAATCATATATATGCTATTAGAGAACATAAAACGATTACTATTAAAATATCAGTATTACATACATCAATTTTGATATATCTAACTGAAAATAAAAATAAAACACAGAACAACGAATATAAATAGAGAATTTGGGGTTTACTATACGTTTTCTTAACTTACTGTTGGGAAAAACAATGATCAAACCTAAGTTATAAATCTGAAGAGTCAAAATCTATCTCAGTTGTATTCAGGAAAAACTTGTGAATTCCTGAGTCTGTGTTTCTGAGTCTGTGCTGCACAGACTGAAGAATTGTTTCTGAGTCTGTGCTGCACAGACTGAAGAATCTCACAGACTAAAAGCCTTGCTCTTCCTGAAGACTTATGAATTCATCATCTGAAGAATGAAGATTGAAGACAAAAGACTTCACAGACTGAAGATCACAGACTGATGATCACAGATTGAAGATCACAGACTGAGAGCACAGACTGAAGAGCACAGATTGAAGAATGAAAGTACAAGTGTACAGAAGATATTCTTCTCTCCTTAGGCTAGATACAACTGATAAGATGTTTGAGAAAGGTCAAACATCGAACAAAGGTTTTCTTCCCAGCAAAGAAACCTTTTACCTTTTGCTTTTTCTTATTCCAAGAAAAGCAAAAAGGGTAGAGTGCAAAGTTGCCCAAGATGAATGTGTTATCCCTTGGACAACTGATTGAGCTGGTTAATAGAAGTTGATACTCAACTCTATAAATAGCAGCTCAATAGCACTCTTCAAAGTATCCAAGTATCCAAGAAAACCAAGCACTCAAAGCAAAATAGTATACAAGACCTTTAAGCTTAGGCTCAAAGCATTACCACACTAACTGTTAAAGTTTGTAGTGATAATTGTATCTTAATATACTAATACTTGGATTGTATTCAAACCATCTGTGTGGGTTTGAATACTTTGTCATCTGTGTGAGACAAACACTTTATTGTGAATAATACTTTGATTCATAATAAACTCTGTGTCAAAATTAATCTTGTTTTCCGCCTAGATTAATTTAAACTTGTTTGATATAAAACTTGGATATAAACTAACACGTTAAGATAACTGTTATTTAATCTGTATCTAAGTTTTGGGAACCTTGTGACCCAACAACTGGTATCAGAGCAAATAAAGATCTAATCTTTAACGATCAAAGGAACCTAGTTTATCAAACAATCATCTAAATCCATTTTTCTCTACATTTTCTTCCTTGAAAAATGACTTCTTCTATTGCTATGGCTGAGAAGGGAATTCCAATCTTCAATGGTGTAAATTTTACCCACTGGAAATTGAAAGCTGAATGGTTTCTTGCTAGCATTCATGATGAAATGCTTAGAGTCATTCAGGAAGGACCCATTATTCCTGGCAGAATAGTTACTGCAACTTTAGATGCAAATGGTATTATTTTGACACCTGAAAAATTTGTTGAGGCTGCCAAAAGTACCTGGACTGATCTAGACATGCAACTATATGCACTAGACTTTAAGGCCAAATCCATACTGGGCAATGCAGTTACTGAGCCTATCTTTGCTAAGATATCTGGCTGCAAAACTGCTAAAGCCATATGGGATATGCTAACTGACCAATATGATGGTGTAAGTTTAGTACAATCCCAAAAGAAGAAGAATCTCATAAGAAATTATGAGAACTTCTCTGCTGGCCAAAATGAGTCATTAACTGATATTCATACCAGATTTCAGATCTTAATCAATGATCTTGAAAGGTATAATATCATCAAGGGACAGTTTGAAATCTGTGCAAAATTTGTTGATGTCATTCCAAACACTTTTTCTGAAGTTATCACTTCATTAATTGTAAGTGAAAAATTGGAGACATATGATCTCTCTGGCTTGTTTGGACTTCTACTAAGTTTTGAAGAAACCAAACCCAGAAAGGATCTAAATGCCAAAAGGATTGCAAAAGATCCATCTGCTGCCCTTGTTGCAACAACAAGGAAAAATAGAGAACTTTTCTTTAGAGCAGATTACCATCTTACTCTTACAGACTCAGAATCAGATGATGAAACTGAGTCTCTAGAAGCTGAAATGGCATTGCTAGCCCAAAGGTTAGAAAAAGCAAGATTCAAAGGTTCAAAAGGAAGGCCAACTTTTGATCCTAAGAAAGCTACTTGCTATAAATGTGGGTAAGTTGGTCATATATCTTCTGACTGCAGAGTGAAGATTGCAGAATTTTCAAGTTCTGATAAGTGGGAAGAAAAGGCCAAGAAGTACAAGATAAAGTACTTCAACTCCAAGAAAATTGGAGAGAAACAACAACCAAAGAAGCTAGAGAAAACTTTGGTTGTTGAACAATGGATAGATGAAGAATCTTCATCATCTGAGGATGATGAAGATATGTGCTTAATGGCTATCACAGAGAGCCAGTTTGACAAAGATGTCAAATTTGCAGAAAAGGTATGTGTTCATCCAGACTGGGACAGAGGATCTGCTTACAATGTAAATCATTTTAAACTTTGCTATAGTGATGCAGAAAAACAGAAAATGTTTGAACACATCTATGTAGATTTTTTGAAAAGACTGGAGGAAATACTAGATTTAAAAACCAAACTCAGTCAAGTTCAAAAAGATCTACAATCAAAAGTGAATGAAATAAACCAAAATAAACAGTACAAACTTGAGCTTGATGCTCAATATGACCTTCTCAAAAAGATCAAGCTGGAAAAAGAAGCTTATAAAAACAAAGCTGATCTCTTGGTACATATTTGTATGTCTGTCAGTTGGTCTTAGCTTGTAATAGTTAGATATGTAATTATGAAGTTTTATGTAATATTACAAGTTTGTTTTAGGCGACACAGAGAGCCTGTGTCGCTTATGCGACACAAGGCCTGTGTCGCATGAGCTGACTGTGCGACACAAAGCTTGTGTCGCAGAGTCAGTTTCGGTTTAGTATAAATAGGTCATTTCGGCCTCAGTTTTCAGGTTGACGAATCTGTGATTATAGAGAGCATTTGTAAGGCATTTCAGTGTATTCAAGCTATTCGGTTATTATATCTATATACATTCGATTTGCGTTTGATTCGTTTGTGTTTTACGTACTTTATACAATCGTTTGAATTCCGCCTCTCGATTGTGTGTGTTGATCCGGTTAGGTCCAAGACAAGGGAACCTACAAGTGGTATCAGAGCAGTAATCTACGGATTTGGTGTTATCGGATCGTGTTCGTACGTGTTTTCGGTTAAAAACGACTAGTTTTTGGAATTAAATCTTTGCATTTCGGGTTAAGGATCGATATTCTGAAGTTTCTGTAACAGAGTCAAGCCTTTTCTTTGATTTTTGTCGTTTTCCCAAAATAGGCTTTATCATGTTATATCTCTTTGAGTATACTTCACGCCTGATAATTTTCTGAATGTAGTCGGCCTTTCCTTCTCTTCCCAGATTAATGAGCTCCAGTTGAGCTAATCTGTTTATTTCACATTTTGGGAGAGAACTTAACTTCTTAAATTTCGGCTGGAAGTATTGAATGCCATCTGATCTCTTTATCATAAAAACATTGTGATCACAATCAAACTTCCAACTTCTTATCAATCCCGTAAAATCACCTTTAACTTTGTAGAATTTACAGGTTGGTGGAGCTGCTGCCACGGCCCTTATCCAGTCTGGATGTTCCCTAAACATTTTAGGAACAGACTGATTTGACTCATTGTTTGGCTCCTCATCACTCTCAGACTCTTCCCAGTCTTCAACAACAGGTGCATCATCATAGACTTCATTTTCACTTAGCACCTCTTCTTCAACTTCAACATCATCATCACCAAGATCGAAATCATACCTCGGATGTTCATCTTCATTTAATATGTTTTGCAAATACTCAAGATTGGCCTCCGAGTAATCAATATTTAGTGCAATTGGTTGAACAGATGGATACGGCAAAAATGTCCGAAATATTTTAACGCTTCGTCTTAATATTTGGATAATAAACATGTTATGATCTAAGATATAGGGTCTTTGTATGGTGTTATCTGGGGGAACATATTAGTTGTCTCCTCTGTTGTATGAAAATACAGACCTGGTTTCATCTAATATATTCTTGAAAAGAACTTAGGTACGTAGTCTATGTGAAGTTATAGACAACTATTGCGTACCCGTGGCATATCTAAATTCTAAAATATAATGTACAAATGTACTAGAAAAGTTATAAAAAGATTGCCTCGTACTGGTTTGTGTTAAACTATGGTACTCTGTCGTACGAAAGTACAGACCTGTACCCTCTAGTTTAAAGTGTTCAGACTGGTGTTTGTTCAACCCGAACTATTGTTTATGTGACTCTGTTGTACGAAAGTACACACCTGTCACCGCTAACTTGGTTCTAAAGATACGTCCATACCTTCACCTACTATATATAAAATAATAACATGTTTTGATTTCAAATGTATATTTTAATGTGTTTTATATACTATAATATGCATGCTAATAATAACACAAGTGGTTCATCTCATTATGAGTTGCAATCATATACTTAAGTACAAATGTTTATATGGTTAAAATATCAATAGTCGTCTTGAACTAATCTTTATAACAGGTGATTTAACTATGCTAAGTAAATTTAAAGAGGACAAACATACTAATAATCGAAATAACACTTACTATTCCTGATAAGTGCATGTTATCCTGATATGATTCCTAAAGCAGACTTAACCAATCCCGTCACCAAAAAGATGTTATGATTCAGTCGTTGAGTGTAAAATAAATTCAACGGTTTTTAATTTTTTTTAGATTGTTATTTTTTTTTATTGCTTTATTGCTCTTAGTTATACCAAGTCTCTAAGTAAATATCAAATCGGCTTCGTCTGTAAAACTTGAAATCAAATTAAAATTTCCAAACAGTCCCAGGTGCGACACAAGCGCTGTGTCGCAAATGCGACACAAATTTTGTGTCGCTACACATGTCGCATCTTGTGTCGCTATACAGGGTTGAGGTATAAAAGCCGGACCCTACCTCTAAGTCGCTACACGTTTTTGCGACACAACAAGCGACACAAGCCTCTCTCTTGCGACACAAGGACTGCGACGTAATTTTCTTTCGATTTTCTATCTTCGGCCGTGTTTCTTTGCAATCTATTCCGTGTTTTGTGTTCATCTTCTTTTTTCTTGACTTATAGGTACAAATTTTAACCTCTTTTACCGTATAATTTGTGTTTAATAGTTATAATCATATACGGGTTTTAGGGTTTTTCGTTTTGGGTAAAATTGGACACGGAAACCTTTCTTTAACATGCTAAATCTCATGGTTTCATGCTCTACAAACGTTGGCGCATCATTTGGTGTCCTCAATTTCGAAAACCCCCAAAATTTGATTATAGGGTTTTTCTGGGTTTGCAACTGTTCGTCATTGCGACACAAGTTGCGACACAATCACTTGTGTCGCACTTGTGTCTGTCGTTTTTGTTTCTATGCGACACAAACGTTGTGTCGCCTTAGCTTGCGACACATAGTTTGCGACATAAGGCTTCTGTCGCTAAATTCAATTAAATTCAATTTTATTGCAAAATGCGACACAACCTATGCAGTCGCTTAATTTGTTAGCGACACAAGCGATTGTGTCGCATAGTTTTTTAAAATTGATTTTTGCGACACCATCCTTTGTGTCGCATATGGGTTTAGCGACACAATTATAATGTCGCATTCTTACTGCGACACAATCCTCTGTGTCGCATAAGACAATTTATTCAAATTAATTGTCTTCACGTTTGTATGCTAACGCTTTTCGAGCTATGTTTTCTTTTGTGTTTATAACAATGGCAGATATAAATGTGAATGATTGGGAGCCGAGGCACAATATTGTTGCTTTTCTTGAGGATGATCGGGATTCGGCTGCACCTTTTAGGCCAATGATTGCTTTCTTGCGCCGTTCTCGCATTTTTACAGCCATCTCCGCCAATGCACACATATACAAAGATCAAGTTGGCTCCTTCTGGAATTCAGCTGTGATCAACTCTGATCTGCCTGAAACCCGCATTCTCGCACGGGTAGAAGACAAAGAGGTGGTTCTCTCCGAGCGGCTTATTAGAGAATTTTTCCAATTTGCTGACCATCTGGACATGCCGATTCAATTTGCAAACTCATTTATAAATGGAGGCATGCTCCGTTTTGGGTATCCGGGCATTCCGAAGGATCAATACCGCAAGGCCAACCTAACTAGGGTCTGGCGGTATTTGATGCACATTATGATCGTCTGCCTATCCAGCAAAAAGGCTGGTTTTGACGGCATGAGCCATTCTACGGCTTCTGCTATGCTGGCACTAGTGTACAACAAGCCCTTCAACTTTTCTGGTTATATTTTTCGGGCTATGGTTGACAATGTACACACCGGGGACAACCGATGGAACATGTACCCGCGGTTTATCCAGCTATTGCTCAACCATCTTCTTCCGGCGCTTCCGGTGAATGCTGTTCACCGTTTTCGACAAGCCCCTATGAATGTTCGCATCTTTGCCATCTGTGGGCAATATGCTAAAGGAGTTCCGGCGCCGGCGGATGTGCCACTGTTTGGGCACATTGTAAATGAGGATTATGTTCCTCCGGCGGCCGATGAATTTTTGGATGCTGCTACTCCTCCACAGCCAGAGGATCTTTTTGTCAATGTGCCTGTACAAGCAGAAAATCCCCAGCTTGAGGCAATTTTGGACGACATTGAGACCTTTGGTCATGTTGCACATCTTGAAGGAGAAACCGTTCAGGTACACGAGCCGCGTATTGTCGAAGACATGGCTGCCAGCTCTTCTAATGGTGGCTCAACTCCACCAACTTCTCCTCGTATAGTCCCTTCCGACACTTCGTTGGAAAATATTCGTCGTTTCGATTTAAGACGCTTTAAGCGTATTCAACGACGCAAAAGGGCAGGGACAGGTTATGTGCGACCCGATGTGGGCAAAAGGCCTCGTCAATCAGAACCTACGGGTGAAGATTGGGTGCCTCCGATGGTTCGTCAACGTCAATCGGCTTCAAGTTCTTCTTCCACGCCACGGGTTGACATTCCCAGTGTGGAGGTTCCAGTCCAACCTCTCCCGTCTGTCATTCAAGAATTAATGAGGCGGTTGGACACGATGCAGCAAACAATGACATCCCAAGCTACCTTAATTCAGTCACAATCTGCGGTTCTGGAAGCTCAAGCTGCACAGATTAAAGATTTGGAGCTGCAGACTGTCAGAGTTCCTATTTTGGAGACTAGGGTCTTAGAACTAGAAGCCCTAGCTGTAGTTTCGGGGGAGTCAGGCCTGCGTGCCATTGAAACAACAACTACGACTTCCGCGGAACACATACAGATGATGTAAATGATGAACCTATGAATGAAAATATCTGTTTAGATTATTTTGCGTATTCTGCACCAATTCCTGGTCAACCAATTGCACTAAATATTGATTACTCGGAGGCCAATCTTGAGTATTTGCAAAACATATTAAATGAAGATGAACATCCGAGGTATGATTCGGATCTTGGTGATGATGATGTTGAAGTTGAAGAAGAGGTGCTAAGTGAAAATGAAGTCTGATGATGCACCTGTTGTTGAAGACTGGGAAGAGTCTGAGAGTGATGAGGAGCCAAACAATGAGTCAAATCAGTCTGTTCCTAAAATGTTTAGGGAACATCCAGACTGGATAAGGGCCGTGGCAGCAGCTCCACCAACCTGTAAATTCTACAAAGTTAAAGGTGATTTTACGGGATTGATAAGAAGTTGGAAGTTTGATTGTGATCACAATGTTTTTATGATAAAGAGATCAGATGGCATTCAATACTTCCAGCCGAAATTTAAGAAGTTAAGTTCTCTCCCAAAATGTGAAATAAACAGATTAGCTCAACTGGAGCTCATTAATCCGGGAAGAGAAGGAAAGGCCGACTACATTCAGAAAATTATCAGGCGTGAAGTATACTCAAAGAGATATAACATGATAAAGCCTATTTTGGGAAAACGACAAAAATCAAAGAAAAGGCTTGACTCTGTTACAGGACAGCCGGTCGTCAAGATGATTTATCCGCCGACAACTTGTTTGAAAAAGATCCCTCTCGAGATATTACCACTGAATGTGCTGAGTAGATTATGTTATTGGTATATCGACAGTATCACTGGTGAAGCTGAAATCGTCTTTATTCCAGATTCAGAGCCAGAAGAGAATTGGGGATTATCTAAGAAGACAATTCGAATTTTTGATCCGATTAGCTTGATCAATATGTCTGAGTATGATCTAAAAGCTTTAAGCAAAAAACAGATTGAATACACAATAGAAGATCGAGCTGAAGCGTTAAAGTTTCAGAAGATAGTTAATATTTGTGTGTCAAAGGGAATCCATGCGGGTGGACGTTTCCCGGAAGACTGGAGCTGTTAGAAGATTTTTTTGAAGACCAAGCTGAAGACACGGGGGAGTTTATTGGTACATATTTGTATGTCTGTCAGTTGGTCTTAGCTTGTAATAGTTAGATATGTAATTATGAAGTTTTATGTAATATTACAAGTTTGTTTTAGGCGACACAGAGCCTGTGTCGCTTATGCGACACAAGGCCTGTGTCGCATGAGCTGACTGTGCGACACAAAGCTTGTGTCGCAGAGTCAGTTTCGGTTTAGTATAAATAGGTCATTTTGGCCTCAGTTTTCAGGTTGACGAATCTGTGATTATAGAGAGCATTTGTAAGGCATTTCAGTGTATTCAAGCTATTCGGTTATTATATCTATATACATTCGATTTGCATTTGATTCGTTTGTGTTTTACGTACTTTATACAATCGTTTGAATTCCGCCTCTCGATTGTGTGTGTTGATCCGGTTAGGTCCAAGACAAGGGAACCTACATGATCATTATGAAAGGATCGTTAAATCTTGGTGTATTTCATCACTTAAAAATGTGGACTGTTTATCCAAACAGATTCCAGCTCAGATACAAGCGGTCATAGGTGATGAGTTTGATCTTAAAAGTCACATAAATTCAGAAATAAACTCAAAACCTACTATATTTGTACCTGAGATTTTACCTCATACTTTTAGTCATACTGTGGGAGACAAAGTTATATTGACAAATGCTTTTGTTAGACCAAAAATAGTTGCTAAAGAACTAGTATATGAGACAGAGCCAGACTCTGAAGACACAGACTCAGAAATCTCAGTCTGTGAAACTTCTCAATCTGAACAGCCTGAACTTATAATCACTAATGAATCTTTAGAAACTATAGAACTTGAAAAGAAAAGATTTATAAAAGGCAAAGTTAATATTCCCACAGTACCATCTTTAAAAAGACAAAAAGAGGTAAATAGAATCAAGAATAAACAGAAAGGTTACAATGTGTTTGAACCTTCCACATCTCAGTCTGTAACTGGTCCAGACAAAAATATGCCAAATGACAAATCTAAAGGCATAAAACCAGTAACAAAGGAGTTAAAAAGATCTCAGTCTGTGAGATCTAACTGTCAGTCTGGAAAAATAAATTTTCAGTCTGGCAAACTTAACTCCAAATCTGTTTGTGTTAACACTCAGTCTGACTCTCAAAAGTCTAATCTTAACAACCAGACTGAGACCATTAAGCTGCTTAGTGAAAACTTAATGAAGTTAACCACAGATTTTAAAACATTTGTTGAGTCAAAACAAGAGTTTAACAGAGGATCTAGTGCAAATAATAACCCAAAATCCAAAAGGACCATAATGTTGAACAGAAAATGTTACAACTGTGGAAATCTGGGACATGAAGGTATTAAATGTACAAAGTCCTTTCTTAAACAGCCAAAGGCTGCTTTGATCAAACAAATGTCATCTACAAACAACAAAATCAAAAATAGAGAGGTTATAAGTCAACTTCACAGACTTAGCATCAAAACTGCTAAAGAATTGACTCCAACCAACTCTAAAGAACCCATCAAAAGATGGGTTCCCAAAAGTAACTAAAATTCTGCAGACAAACCTATATTAGTTGCCAAAAGAGAAAGAGATATCTATCTCTTGGATCTTTCTTCTGCAGACAACAATGTAGAGACATGTCTCTATACTCAGTCTGTGTCAGAACTAAGCTGGCTATGGCATAGGAGGTTATCCCACCTGAACTTCAAAAATATTAACCTCCTGTCAAAGAAGAAACTGGTTAGAAGTCTGCCTGATGTTACATTTGCAAAAGACAAACTTTGTCCTGCATGTACACTAGGGAAACAGACCAAGAACCATTTTCCATCCAAGTTGTTAGCTACAATTGATCAACCACTGCATATGCTCCATATGGATCTCTTTGGACCCATGAGCATTAGCAGTTTGGGTGGAAAGAAGTATACACTTGTGGTTGTGGATGAATACACAAGGTATACTTGGGTCATCTTTCTTAAGGCTAAAAGTGATGCTCCTGAAGAGATTATTTATCTAATCAAGAGGGAAGAATTGCAGAAAGATGCACCTGTCAAGCAACTCAGGAGTGACCATGGTACAGAATTTAAGAATTCTACTCTCATTGAATTCTGTACTGACAAAGGCATTATTCAAAACTTTGCCTCTGTCAGAACTCCTCAACAAAATGGTGTTGCTGAGAGAAGAAATCGTACACTCATAGAAGCTGCAAGAACCATGTTATGCCATGGTCAAATGAAGATTTATTTTTGGGCAGAAGCAGTTAACACTGCCTGTTATACCCAAAATAGATCTATTTTGGTCAAAAGGCATGGCAAAACTGCATATGAGCTGTATCACAAGAAGGTTCCAACCATCCATTACTTCCAGACCTTTGGAAGTAAATGCTACATTCTCAATCAAAGAGATCAATTAGCAAAGATGGAACCTAAGTCTGATGAAGGAATGTTTGTTGGCTATTCATCTATTTCAAAGGCCTATAGAGTCTACAACAACAGAAGGAACAAAATTGAAGAAACCATCAATGTCACCTTTGATGCTTCCTCTGCTAATGATGAACATGTTTCTCAGTCTAATGTTCATTTATTGGAAGATTTATCTGTTGTGGGATCTGAATCTCAAATCCCAGTTGTTGCTAATCAACAACAGGACTCTGAAAGTGATAATGAAGATGCTCAACCTGCTCACTCAATGACAGTACCTTCATCAACAGAAGATGAATCTATGTCCAGAGATTCAAATTCTTCTGATACATGTGTTCAGTCTGGTAGTTTTCAGTCTGTGAACTCTACAGACTCAGACTTACCCTGTGTAGAAGATGATGCAGAACTCAGTCCTGCTATTCTTCCACCAAATAAGAATGATTTATCATGCAATGATGAATCACTTCTAGGAGTCAAAGAACACAAGTATCATCCAATTACAGAAATAATTGGAGATTATGTTTCTGGTGTACAAACACGAGCTAAAGTGTCAAACTCACCTACTGCAAATTTATGTTACTTCACAAACTTCCTGACAATCATTGAACCAAAGAAAGCTGAAGAAGCCTTGAAAGATGATGATTGGGTTGAAGCAATGCAGGAAGAGTTAACAGAATTTGACAGAAACAATGTTTGGACCCTAGTTCCTGCTCCAAAAGGAAAAACCATTATTGGAACTAAATGGGTTTACAGAAACAAGATGGACAAGGATGAAGTGATAATAAGGAACAAAGCAAGGCTAGTTGCTCAAGGCTACAAGCAGGAAGAAGGCATTGATTATGATGAAACCTTTGCTCCTGTAGCCAGAATTGAAGCAATACGGTTATTCTTGGCATATGCTGCATTTAAGGACTTCAAAGTCTATCAAATGGATGTCAAGAGTGCATTTCTGAATGGCAACTTACAAGAGGAAGTCTATGTGAAACAACCTCCAGGTTTTGTAAGTTCCACTTTTCCAAATCATGTCTATAAATTGCAGAAAGCACTATATGGACTAAAACAAGCTCCAAGAGCTTGGTATGACACCTTATCATCCTATCTTCTTAGTAATGACTTTACTAGAGGATCAATTGATAAAACTTTGTTCTTCAAAAGGAACAAGGCAGATGTCATACTAGTCCAAATCTATGTTGATGATATTATATTTGGGTCTACTGATGAAAAATTGTGTAAATGGTTTTCAAACTTATTGTCAAAACAGTGTCAAATGAGTATGATGGGTGAATTAACATACTTTCTTGGTCTACAAGTACATCAGAAACCTGATGGTATCTTCATCAACCAAGGTAAATATGTCAATGACCTACTTACTAAATATTCTTTAAAGGACTGTTCAATTATGAAAACACCAATGAGCACTGCAGATAAGTTGGATAAGGATCAGTCTGGCAAGTCAGTCTGTCAAACCACTTATAGAGGTATGATAGGATCTCTACTATACCTCACTGCAAGTAGACCAGATATCATGTTCTCAACATGTTTGTGTGCTAGATATCAATCTGAACTTAAAGAATCGCATCTAAAAGCTGTAAAAAGGATTTTTAGGTACCTAAAAGGTACTCCTAACCTGGGTCTTTGGTATCCCAAAGACTCTGGTTTTGATCTAATTGGATATACAGATGCAGATTATGCAGGTTGTAAATTAAACAGGAAAAGCACTTCTGGTGGATGTCAACTGCTAGGTGGCAAACTAGTCAGTTGGTCAAGCAAGAAACAGAATTCTGTTGCTACATCCACTGCAGAAGCAGAATATGTGGCTGCTAGTAGTTGCTGTGCTCAATTGCTATGGATGCAACATCAACTAGCAGACTATGATTTGGTGTTTACAAAAACTCCAATCATGTGTGATAACCAAAGTGCCATTGCCATCACTGAGAATCCTGTATTTCACTCCAGGACAAAGCATATTGAGATCAGACATCACTTTATCAGAGATTGTGCTGAGAAAGGTAAAGTGATTCTCAAATATGTGCCAACAAATGACCAACTAGCAGATATCTTTACTAAACCTTTAAATGAAGATAGATTTTTGTATCTGCTTGGTCAACTAGGAATGCTCAACCCCTAGTAAAACCTTGAATCTGTATGATTCAATTCTCAGTCTGTGTCTGCTTTTCAATCTGTATAATTGTATTCTCAGCTACATACAATCAAAAAACACAGACTAAGAGATGTTTTTGTACATACTTTCTAAGAAAATACCAAAAAGATTTTATAACTTATGTTATTTTCTCTCAATCTGACTGATTATATGTTTCAATCTGTGTGACTTTTTCCAGATTAAACTACACAGACTACCCATATTCATTCAGATTAGACCCTCTATTTTTGTGCTTTATTAATTCATAAGGTTAGTATTTTAGTACTGTTAGTATTAATACTGCTAGTTACTTTTAGTACTGCCGGTTAATACTGATAAGCCTTTTAATACTGCCCTAATGAATTCGTATTTTAGCACTGTTAGTATTAATACTGCTAGTTACTTTTAGTACAGCTGGGTTAATACTGATGTTTTTTTTTGCTGGTAAAGATTGGTACAATTAACACTGTTAATGTAGCAAGTTACTACTGTTAGTTAACTTTAGTACTGCTCTCGCAAGTTACCACTGTTAGTTAATTTTAGTACTGCTCTCGCAAGTTACCACTGTTAGTTAATTTTAGTACTGCTCTGGCAAGTTACCACTGTTAGTTAACTTTAGTACTGCTTTCGCAGTTACCACTGTTAGTTGATCTTAGTACTGCTTTGGCAAGTTACTACTGTTAGTTAACTTTAGTACTGCTTTCGCAAGTTACCACTGTTAGTTAATTTTAGTACTGCTTTCGCAAGTTAGTACTGTTAGCTATATCAATCTGTTACCACTGCCGACACAACCTTCTTTATTTTTTTATTATTTTATTTTTATTTTCTTTAATAAAAATAAATAAACAACAATATCTTTGCATTTAATGCTAATACCACTTTTATGGTAATAATCATTAAAAGTTTTGGCGCTTGTTGTCTATTTATCTGCTCAATACAAAAAGTGCACGTGCTTCAGCGTTACTGTTGTAGAGACAGGGATAAACCGTCAAGTGGGTCCCATTTAACGGAAATTTAATTTCTTCAAATACCCACTTCTGTTTTCCCCTTTCTTCTTCACCTGTCTTGCACATCCTAAATTACACAGAGTTTGTAAGCCCTACCTAAATCGCTCAACCATTTTCGAAATCAATCTCAAAAATTCTTCATTTAAAATGGCTGATCAATGGGCTTACACGGCACCTGCCAACATCGCTGCGGCTAAACCCTTCAAACAGGGTAAACAGGTAAAACTCTGTATAAATAACCAAGTTGCTACCGTTTCCATTCCTGACTCTAAAAAGAATAAAGGGTTTGAGGAACTAACTGCTTTTATGTCTGCTCATCCATTAAGGGGAGCATTCTTTAACTCAGTCCCTCAAATATACCCACATTTTTTAATGGAATGGTGGTATACTTGCTCCTCAAACAGTACCAATACTGCAATTACTGGTACTATTGATCATGGTAAACGGGCAGTTACCATTGATCAGGAGCTAATTAGGAATGTCTTAGACCTGCCTTTGGGAAATAATTTTGAACCCATTCCAACCAAAGAAGCAGCAAGGGCTTCTCTTACTTTGGTTGGATATACCAAAGAAAAAGGCACCATCTTGATGTCAGGATTCACCCCCAGATGGAAATTTTTAATTTCTGGCATCATTAGAAGTCTAGGAGGTAAATCTGGTAGCACAGGGGAGCTAAATGAGTTTGAAACTCAACTGTTGAGCTCATTCATCACTGGTTTAAACATCAACTTTGCAGAGTTGTATTTTCAAGAAATTTTTAAACTGGCGAATGAGTCAAACAGAATTTTTAATGTACCTTTTATAAGGCTACTCTCCCTGTGCATCCAATCCAGGTTAACTGGGTCTGTATATATGTCCTTTAATAATAAAGTGGCAGATATACCTGTTCCTATGCTCACATATAAAGTGTTTAACCATCCGGTACCACTTTCTGGAGCATCTATCACTGCTGCTATGCAGCTCTGGATTGATCACCCATATGTTGCTTCTGCATCCATGGAGGGTGATGATTCAAGTGATAGTATGGGTAATAAGACCCAGGCTGTTGAAGATCGTGTGGCTGAAGCAGAGCACACAGACTCTAGGGATACAGACTCAACTCAGTCTGTGCACTTGGAGTCAGACTCAAACATTCCTGAGTCTGTTCCATCTTCAACAGGAGATGCAGGTAGTACTTCTTCTTCATCTGAGGACATGGAAATAGATAAACCTTCTTATCCTAGCCCATCCTCACCCACAAAAGAGAGTCACAAACAAACCAACCCAGATGAGTCACCACTCACTCTGGAGGAATCACCAGACTCAACCCCAAAAAGTATAGCACAAGTGGAATCATCATCCATGGAATTGGATGTCAATAGAACACCTTCCAGTGCTGTAGTCCATTCCACTGCAGCTCTGCTAGAGTCTATGGTGCCAATGGCTACCCAACTGACCCAACCTACACCTAGTTTAGTCAGCTTGGATACCCACATTACTGCTACTACACTGCCCCCTGTAGTATGCATTGAAGAAGATGCTCCAATCCTGAGCACTACCACCCCCCTCTTTACCCCACTCACAATGGCTGAGCCCATAATGACCACTAGTCCTATACTAGTTCACATTCCAGTGAGTCCTTTCTTACACCCCTCTGCACAGATCGACAATGCCCCAGTCATGTCACAGACTGAGGTACAGATCTCCTCTTCTTTGCCTAATGAACTACCATCTTATCACCAGATGGTTAGTGAAGGCATACCACCTTCCACATCAGTTGCCAGTGATACTGTTCCATTACACCAGGGACTGTTTGAGGCAACAGGTGCAACACAATCATTTCCCAGTGATATCTTATCCTATCACCGGATTAGATCTGAGGGAACAACTACACCACTCAATGCCTATGATCGCTTTTCCATGCACAGGACACAGAGTGAGGCAAAGAGTGCAACCCCAAAAGATTCCATTAAGTACATCCTTCTTAACTCTTCGGCAGTCATTCCTGCTCTATGACCTGCCGGCATTCCCATAACAGTACGGGATGACGATGCCTCTCTTGGTCGGGATATGACAGGATTGACATAGTCATTCATCCTTTCCTGCCATGTGTATCTATCGGTGACTCGGGTTGGGGCAGGGTTAGGCTGGTTGCCAAGATGGTATTCCTGTGGGGGTGCTCTTAGTGTGTCTCCAACGGGGTTAGCAACCCTCATTCTCGCAGTGTGTCTAACACGCGGACTTGATTGGGCTGGTTGTGATGGGACAGGTGCTGGTGATGCTCTAAGGGCAGGTGTGATTACCTCACTACTTGCTCCTAGGTTGGTGCTAGTGTCCATGGTTGGTTCCTCGGAACTAGTTGGGACATTCCTAGGGCGACTCGTGATGTAACCCGATGCATCAGCCGAGTAGGGAGTACGAGTGGATGATGAGTGAGACATGGTAAGACTGAAAAAGAAAGTGTGTTAGGTTGCTAATAACAATGAATGGATCATATGATATGTGGAGCACATGCATGGTAAGGATGAACATTTACATTAACCCGTGAATAACTATTCCAAGTTTCTCACTACTTTTCCGAATTAGGCATAGGTGATCAGGCTATGCTTAATTAAGGCTAAATAATGAAATGCTTGTACTAGTTACACAAGTGTAATGTTCAATGTCTTATAAGGTGTTGTTTTAAATAGAAAGAATTTCGGTCATAGTTTGGTTTTATTTTTATTTTATTTTTTTAAAAAAAAAACGGTATTCTCTATAACCTTTGGCTCTGATACCACTTCTGTCACACCCCGCTGAAGCGGAAACACGAGGTGTTACAGCTAATGATTTCACAACACAAAGATATAACAACCATACCATTTAAATTAAGCTAAAACTGCCTTGGAGGCATCAAAAATACATCATATTGTTCAAAGTATACGGCATTACTACAAATGGGTTACAAAAATTTAGTTCAAAGTCCGTTTAAATGGCTTGGTCGACATAATCCCATGCATTAGCCCACATATGATCCGTGCTTACCGACGTTCTCCTGAAAAGCATGCCAAAACAAAATGGTCAACTATGGCCATAGTTGGTGAGTTCAAAGTTTGAAATAATTAAACCGAAAGTGTGTCCAATCGTGGACATAAGTGTGGGTATAGCCGTCCGATTCGTGGACGCTATCACCCCTGAGTTTGTCCAATCGGGACAGTTATAACAAGCATTTGGTTGATAAAGATATTGCAAGTAACATGTGGTAATAAAGAGAGAATGTATAAGCCTTGAGACCACAACTAATCCGGTTATCTGACCGCTGCCCCAAAGTACAAGAGCTGCATGTTCTTCAACAAACATGAGTAAAAGTCGATATTATGCACCCACGTTGAAGTGTGAGTGAGGGATGGTCCTACCCTAAATAGCATGCTACCCATAATATCTACGGCTCGTCGCTACGAGTTAATTAGTGGTGGGTTAGTTACAGGGGACTTTGAGTATAAGAAAAACCCAAGCTTAACATGTTGACATACCACAGTTCGTGTAAAATAGTTCAAAAGCAGTTGATAGTATGTAAAAGTTCAACCAAAAGTTTAAAGTAATTGCATGCTTTCAGCCCCAAAAATAGAAATCAGAAAGAGGGGACAATGAACTCACCTTGTGAGTTGAGTTAACGGTTTAAGCTGTGAGAATGTTGCAACTGAAGAGATGCTCTAATCGAGACCTAGTCCAGTAGTAAAGTGTCCATTAATGTCTAGTGATATGCTTTAATATGATAGCTTGTACAAATTGGTTACCCACGGTTTTAAATAACAAATCTGCCCAGGTTTTTGTACTTGGTTTTGTGACTCTTCTTAGCAAAACTAAACAATTTCCGGACATCTTCTTGATACACCTCAAAATATTTGATCTTTGGTGTATGATTTAGGTTTTGTGTGAAAGATTAGAAAGCAGGTTATTCCAAGTTTAGAGTCACCATTTTTATGAAGAATAGAGGGGGATACGGTTGTCCAAAGTTAACAAGAAAATCTGGACAGAAAGTTGTCCAATTTTCTTATTTTACCAAAAACACATAACTTTTTATAAAATCCGTATGTAAATGATTCGAACAAACTTTAAGTGTGTGTTTTATTTGCAAAACATTATCATATTTCAGGTACAAAAACCCTAATGCACACATATTTTAAGAAATGTAACAGTAAATAGAATGAAAATAAGTGGGTTGTGCTGAATAGAATGTAAACATTCTTGCACTTTATGATTACCTCTTCGACCAGGAGTGTATGTTAGGAGTGATGAAGTTCTATCCACAGGAAGTTGAGTTTGAGCAGGTTTCCCCGGAGTGGTTGATTTGTGGATGAAGATGATGAATAAACTGGGTGCTTTGGTTAAAACCGAGTATAAGTCTTGAGAGAGTTTGAGAGAAAATAGATGAGTGAGTTTTGAATATGAATATGTATTCTCTGTTGGTTGAAACAAAAGGAATAAAAGGAGGAGTGTATAAGATTATCATCCGGGAATTTGATTGGGTGAAGGTGGAGGTGATTTTATGGGGAGTGTAAGTTAATTGATTGGGTTTTATGGGAATTAGGTTTGCTGGCCGATTTTGAGGGAAAAGAGGTAATCATAACCCTTTTTGCGTGCACAGTTAACTCTATTTCAAATATTAACGTTCCCTTTTTACAGAATATGAATGGTTACTCAACTTATTAAGCTACTTAGAAAGCTTTTAAATCGTGCAGGAGGTTTTACTGTGTGTGTGGCAACACTTGATTGGTCTTGAAATCGTTTAAGCATCTCACTGGTAATAGATTGACACTTAGTACTTCATGATTTGTTCAGGACATTAATGTGTTAACAGTGGAAACTTTGAACTAACAGTGGAAATGGTGATTTGTGCCAGCAGTGTTAACTACTTAGCAGTGGTAACTGGAGGTCACAAGCAGTATTAATCAATGCGGGCAGTAGAAACTGGACTAACAGTAGTAACTGAACTAGCAGTGGAAACTGACTAGCAGTAGAAACTGAACTAGCAGTGGTAACACAAGCAGTAGAAACAATGAGAGCAGTAGTAACTCGACTACCAGTAGAAATTCACTAGCAGTAGAAACTTGTGCTAGCAGTGGAAACTGAAATACGTGTTAGCAGTGGAATCTAAGTAATTGTACTAGCAGTACTAACTGAGATATTTGTGCTAGCAGTGGAAACGGTGATAATTGCACTAGCAGTACTAACTGAGATATTTGTGCTAGCAGTGGAAACGGTGACAATTGCACTAGCAGTACTAACTGAGATATTTGTGCTAGCAGTGGAAACGGTGACAATTGCACTAGCAGTACTAACTGAGATATTTGTGCCAGCAGTGGAAACGGTGACAATTGCACTAGCAGCACTAACTGAGATATTTGTGCTAGCAGTGGAAACGGTGACAATTGCACTAGCAGTACTAACTGAGATATTTGTGCTAGCAGTGGAAACGGTGACAATTGCACTAGCAGTACTAACTATATTAACAGTATTAACTTAATCCTTAAGAAAGTCAGGTCCAGATTTAGGTGAAGATTAAGTTAAGTGTTAACCTGATATTTTTGGTGGTTGTTACACTTGCTCAGTCTCAACATGAGTCAAGTGAGGAACACATACCATCACCCAATTCTAACCCTTCCAACCAGACCCAGTCTTTGCCTTCTAGTACACTTAATGATGTGCTTTCTGCCATCAACAAGTTGTCTGAATGGGTACAGACTGAATTCAATAATAATAAGAAAGAGCTAGAGAAGATGAAGCATCTAGTCTCTACTATGGTGGATAAAGTGGATATGCTGGAGGAGAAGGTATCCAATAGGTTAGATGAAATGCAGAACACCCTCTCAAACTTAGTAGATGATGTCAAAAAGGGGGAGAAGATGAAGTATGGGTCTGCAGAAGCTAAAACCTCAAAAGATAAATATTTAAATAATAAATCCTTAGATTTAGGGGGAGACAGCAGTGAGGGAGATGATGGAGATGATGGACCCGAAGGTGCTAGGGTGAAGTCTCAGACTGAAGCTCAGTCTGTGCCACAGACTGAAAATATGAGTGCACAGACTAAGGGGGAGCAAGAAGGATTGCAGGCAGGTGAACATACTGAGATGGTTGCACAGACTCAGGGGGAGTCATCCATTGTCTTACACATAGACCCAATTGCAACTATCTCAGCCCAGGGTCAGATAGAGTTGAAGAGACCAAGGGAAGAAGATGAAGATGTTCAACCGCTGCAGATCAAAAGAGCCAGAAAGACAAAAAGAATGGCCAGGAGGATTCCTGAAAGGGATATCTTTGATTCCCAACCAAAGATGAAGGGGATCAAGACCTGGGATCAGTTTGTGAAGCTGGCTGAAGAACAGGACACTGATGGTGAAGATGATGATGCCATTAATCCTGATTGTAGTCCTGAGTCTGAGGTATTTAGAAGATCAGATGATGATGAAGATGATGCTACTTTTGGAGGTGTAGATGAAGGTGCCTCAAAAGTCAAGACTGGAAAGTCTAAGTCTGTGCCTTCTGAACCTGCACAGACTGAGACACAGGATCAATCACAGACTCAGAGCTCAGAGCAACCAGCAGCAAGCACTGATACTCTAATTATCAGTGCTGAAGCCATCCAAGCTGAAGCTAATCCTGCTAGATCAACCACAACAACCAGAATACTGCCTCCAGGTAGAAGTGAACTTGAAGATAGAATGCAATGGAGAAGTGCTCACCTGATTAGCACTTATCCTGGGTCAAGCTCTACCATGGAAGAAGTTATGGATAAGGGTAAAGGCAAGGAGATTGCCTTATCCAAGCAGGAAAGATTAAGCAAGATCAAGAAGATGGTGGATGATCATGCTGCTGGCACAAGAAATCCTGAACTGACAAATCTACAGGATGAACTCTTGCAACAAGAAGCTACTGCTCAAGGTATGTCTTTAACTGAGTACTTAAATGTACTAACTGAAGAAGAGCAGAAGCTGAAGGAAGCAAGATTTGTTGACATGCTCTCCAAAGAATTAGAAGATGAAAGTTGTTCACAGACTCAAACCAGAAGGAGTCAAGTTGAGCAACAAATCAAGGAAGATGAAGAGCTGTCAACTAGGTTACAGAAGATAGAGAGCCTGAAACCAAAGCTACAAGCCACTTTCCAAAAGTCAAAGCTCAAGCAGAAGATTAGAGAATGTCATCTGAACAAGATTGGACAGAAATTGAAGCTGGAGCTGACTTTGACCAAGAGCAAAAAGATGGTATGGGTGGATGAACTGTACACTCTAGGGCTTAAGGAATGGCAATCCATTGCCAATCTTTTGAAGAGTGCAGCTGACAAGGAATTGAAGAAAGAAGTTCTGGATGAGCTATCTTACCTGATTGAGCTAGTTCTCAGTCTGGGGCTCATCTCAGAAGAAGAATACAAGTTGTTTTGCATAGCAAACAATTTTGTAATCAAGAAGAAGTCAGCTGGGTTATCCACAGAGAATGAGCAGAGAAGGGAGCATCCTCTACCCAAAGGTATTGTTTTCATAGATAGATCTTATGTACAGACTGACAACATTGAAGGTCTGTGCTATAGAGATATCAATGGGATAGAATGCTTCCAGGATCAAAATGGACTATATAGAGAGTCTCTGCTACACTGCATTGCCCTGCAGAAGGAATGCAAACATCCTCAAGCCAGACCATTCAGAAGAAGACTGATTAGCTGGTTATTCAACAACCTTTCCCAAATCAGGATGATGATTGGACTTGAAGATATCCGCAAGAAGATCATCCTAGAGTATCAAGAATTTGAAGACAAATCTGATAAGGAAATGGAAACACTGTTGAAGAGGAAAGTGGAAAAGATGAAAGAGATCAAGGCTCGGAGAAAGGACTGAAGATTGTTATATTTATATTATTTACAATCTTATGTAATAATTGTAAGATTTTTGTATACTAACTATGACTTTGACTTTATATATATAAGTCTAAGATTCATAAGTTATGTTGTACTTTAGTATTTATTATTTCTCCATTATCTTTTGTAAATAGATTTTGACATCATCAGATAGGGGGAGATTGTTGGGAAAAACAATGATCAAACCTAAGTTATAAATCTGAAGAGTCAAAATCTATCTCAGTTGTATTCAGGAAAAACTTAGTGAATTCCTGAGTCTGTGTTTCTGAGTCTGTGCTGCACAGACTGAAGAATTGTTTCTGAGTCTGTGCTGCACAGACTGAAGAATCTCACAGACTAAAAGCCTTGCTCTTCCTGAAGACTTATGAATTCATCATCTGAAGAATGAAGATTTGTAACAACCACCAAAAATATCAGGTTAATACTTAACTCCATCTCCACCTAAATCTGGACCTGACCTTCTTAAGGGTCTAAGTTAATACTGTTTGAAAAGTTACTACTGTTGGCCGTAGTTAGTACTGTTGGTTAGAAGTTCATACTTCTTACCGGGTTAATACTGTTGGTACAAACTCTTAAGTTAATACTGCCCGTACAAAGTTGAGTTAATACTGTTGAGAAACACTTCAGTTAATACTGCTAGTGGGAGTTTCTACTGTTAGTAATGTTTCTACTGCTTTCGTAAAAACCAAAGTTTCTACTGTTATCATAGTTAGTACTGGTAGCACAAATATCTCAGTTAGTACTGCTAGTGCAATTGTCACCGTTTCTACTGCTAGCACAAATACTTCAGTTAATATTGCCAGTACAATTCCTAAGTTAATACTGTTCGAGAAATACTTCAGTTAATACTGCCAGTACAAATCCTAAGTTAATACTGTTAGAGCAAATTCTTCAGTTAATACTGCCAGTAAAACGTCAAGTTAATACTGCTAGTACAAATTACCTCAGTTTCAACTGTTGGTCAGTTTCTACTGGTAGTTGAGTTAATAATGTCTCACCTTTCATTGTTAATACTGCTCTCATAGTTAACACTGCTCTTAATAGTTACTACTGCTCTCATTGTTTCAACTGCTAGCTCAGTTTCTACTGCTAGTGAGTTTCTACTGGTAGTCGAGTTACTACTGCTTGTGTTACAACTGCTAGTCAGTTTCCACTGCTAGTTCAGTTACTACTGTTAGTCCAGTTTCTACTGCCCGCGTTGATTAATACTGCTTGTGACATTCAGTTACCACTGCTAAGTAGTTAACACTGCTTGCACAAATCACCGTTTCCACTGTTAGTTCAAAGTTTCCACTGTTAGCACATTAATGTCCCGAACAAATCATGAAGTACTAAGTGTCAATCTATTACCAGTGAGATGCTTAAACGACTTTAAGACCAATCAAGTGTTACACACACACACAGCAAACCCTCCTACCAGATATAAAAGCTTTTTTTTAAGTAATAATAAAAGATAAGTAACCATTCGTATTCTGTAAAAAGGAACTTTAAGATTTGAAATAGAGTTAAATGTGCACGCAAAAAGGGTTATGATTACCTCTTTTCCCTCAAAAATCGGCCAGCAAACCTATTTCCCATAAACCAAATCAATTAACTTACACTTCCCATAAAATCACCTCCACCTTCACCCAATCAAAATCCCGGATAGTAAACTTAAACACTCCATCCCTTATTCTTTTTGTTAACCTCAGCAGAAATCATACATTCACACTCAAAACACTTTCATCTATTTTCTCTCAAACTCTCTCTCAAGACTTATACTCCAATGACCTAGTATTTTGAGGTGTATTAAGAGATGCCCAGAACTGTTTTAAGCTTTGCTAAAAAGAGTCACGAAACAAACCACACAACCCTGGGCAGATTCATCATTTAAAAATAGTGGGTAACCAATTCGTATGAACTACTATATTAAAGCATATCACTAGACATTAATGGACACATTCTTACTGGAATAGGTCACGGTTAGAGCATCATTTCCGGATTTGTAACTTGCTCACAGAATTATACTCGTAAACTCAGCTCACAAGGTGAGTTCATTGTCCCCTCTTTCTGATTTCTATTTTTGGGGCTGAAAGCATGCAATTACTTTAAACTTTTGGTTGAACTTTTACGTACTATCAACTGCCTTTGAACTATTTTACGCGAACTGTGGTATGTCAACATGTTAAGCTTGGGTTTTTCTTATACTCAAAGTCCCCTTTAACTAACCCACCACTAATTAACTCGTAGCGACGAGCCGTAGATATTATGGGTAGCATGCTATTTAGGGTAGGACCATCCCTCACTCACACTTCAACGTGGGTGCATAATATCGCCTTTTACTCATGTTTGTTGAAGAACATGCAGCTCTTATTCTTTGGGGCAGCGGTCAGATAACCGGATTAGTTGTGGTCTCAAGGCTTATACATTCTCTCTTTATTACCACATGTTTACTTGCAATATCTTTATCAACCAAATGCTTGTTATAACTGTCCCGATTGGACAAACTCAGGGGTGATAGCGTCCACGAATCGGACGGCTATACCCTCACTTATGTCCACGATTGGACACACTCTCGGTTTAATTATTTCAAACTTTGAACTCACCAACTATGGCCATAGTTGACCTTTTATTTTGGCATGCTTTTCAGGAGAACGTCGGTAAGCATGGATCATATGTGGGCTAATGCATGGGATTATGTCGACCAAGCCATTTAAACGGACTTTGAACTAAATTTTTGTAATATGTTTGTAATAATGCCGTATACTTTGAACAATTTGATGTATTTTTGGATGCCTCCAAGGCTGTTTTATCGTAATTTAAATGGTATGGTTGCTATATCTTTGTGTTGTGAAATCATTAGCTGTGACACCTCGTGTTTCCGCTTTAGCGGGGTGTGACAGAAGTGGTATCAGAGCCAAAGGTTATAGGGAATACCGGTTTTTTTCAAAAATAAAACCAAACTATAACCAAAAATTCTTTTATATAAAACAACACCTTACAAAGCATTGAACATTACACTTGTGTAAGTAATTCAAGCATTTCATTATTTAGCCTCAATTAAGCATAGCCTGATCACCTATGACTAGTTCGGGAAAGGTAGTGAGAAACTTGAAATAGTTAGTCACGGGTTAATGTAAATGTTCATCCTTACCATGCATGTGCTACACATATCATATGATCCATTCATTGTTATTAGCAACCTAACACACTTTTATTTTCAGTCTTACCATGTCTCACTCATCATCCACTCGTACTCCCTACTCGGCTGATGCATCGGGTTACATCACGAGTCGCCCTAGGAATGTCCCAACTAGTTCCGAGGAACCAACCATGGACACTAGCACCGACCAAGGAGCAAGTAGTGAGGGAATCACACCTGCCCTTAGAGCATCACCAGCACCTGTCCCATCTCAGCCAGCCCAATCAAGTCCGCGTGTTAGACACACTGCGAGAATGAGGGTTGCTAACCCCGTTGGAGACACACTAAGAGCACCCCCACAAGAGTACCATCTTGGCAACCAGCCTAACCCTACCCCAACCCGAGTCACCGATAGGTACACATGGCAGGAAAGGATGAATGACTATGTCAATCCTGTCATATCCCGACCAAGAGAGGCATCGTCATCCCGTACCGTTATGGGAATGCCGGCAGGTCATAGAGCAGGGATGACCGCCGAAGAGTTAAGGAGGATGTACTTAATGACTAATGAGCTACACCACTGTCGGGAAAGGATTGATCACCAAGGACAGCTCTTATATGAGATGTCCGAATTGGTTGAGGGGTTATCGCACCAGGCGGTTAGGGCTGGGGTACATGCGGAGATGACTAGGAGAACCACCAGGAACCTAGTATGGGCTTGCATAGGTTTGGGTCTGTTGGTATTCATTGTACTCATTTGGCTTGTTGTGATGACCTTGTCACAGATTGACTCTTAAATTTAAAAAGCTGAACTATTGTCTTTTGATTTGATTAAGTTGCGGCTTAAGGAGCTTAAGGCTGAACAAATTATGTATATTGGTATTATCTATTTTCCAAAAAGATAAATACTATCCCATTTTAACTTTATATACATTCAGTATTGCTATGCTCATCTATTACTACCGAATCTTGCGAATTACAATGCGCGAGATCCTTAACTATAACTAAGACTAAACATGTATGCGTTTCTGAAACAAAACTTTGTGAATATCGTAGAATCATGCCTCCTAGGAGAAACACGAATGACATGGCTGACCAAATCGCCCAACAACTCAACGCGGCTTTGCCGAACCTCGTGGCACAAATCACCGCAAGCTTGAATGCCACACAAGCAACCCCTGTAGCACCTCCCAACAACAACAACAACAATCCCGGATGTAGCTACAAGACTTTCATGTCTTGCCGACCCAAGGAGTTCCGAGGAACGGAGGGCGCGGTCGGACTGCTGTCCTGGATCGAGAGCATGGAGTCTGTACTCCATATTAGCAAATGTGCGAGTGAAAACCAGGTCGAGTATGCTGCATGTATGCTCCAAGGAAGGGCATTGACCTGGTGGAACAACCAGATTCAGTGCCGAGGCCGTGAAGCCTCATACAACCTCACCTGGGAGGAGTTCAAAAAGTTGTTAACCGAGGAGTATTGTCCGAAGGACGCACTCCAGAAACTTGAGTCCGAGTTCTGGAATCACTCCATGATCGGAACGGACATTGATAAGTACACCGCCCGATTCCATGAACTTGCAAGACTAGTGCCTCACATGGTGAACCCCGAGGAGAAAAGGATCGATAGGTACATCTGGGGATTAGTACCTGAAATTCAGGGGATGGTTACCGCGGCGAACCCAACCACCATACAGGCCGCAGTTGTGATGGCCAACCGCCTGACCAATGATGTGGTCCGGTCCGGTGGGTCGTCTAAAAGAAACGACTCTGGTAAGCGCAAGGTGGATGACCAGCCAAGGCAAAGAGGTGGCGGTTATCCCAACAAGAAGCCAATGGTGGCCAGAAACTTTGGCATTGCAGCTCAAGGACCGAAGCAATACAGTGGTCCTCACCCAAAGTGCAATAAATGCAAATTTCACCATGCTGGAAATTGTCCAGTGTGTGAAAAATGCAATCAAGTGGGCCACACCGGCAAGTATTGCAGAGCTGGGAACGTAAATGACCGTCCGAAAGCGGCATGCTACGAATGCGGAAGCCAAGATCACCTGAGGAACGCCTGCCCACGATTGAACAACGCCCCCAACAATGCTGGGAATCAAAGGGGACCAGCAAGGGGCCGGGCATTCGTCATCGGAGCTGAAGAAGCAAGACAGGATCCAAACGCAGTAACAGGTACGTTTCTTTTGAACGATCACTACGCGTCTGTATTATTTGACTCGGGAGCCGAGAAGAGTTTTGTCTCGTTAGAATTCAGGCCATTAATCGAAATAGACTCTGTACAACTAAATGAAATCTTTACTATTGAATACGCCAACGGTCACGAGTACGAAGCTAGGGACATAGTACCCAACTGTGCCTTGAACCTAGCTGGTAGGATGTTTAACATTGACTTAATACCGATTGAGCTAAAGAGCTTTGATGTGATTGTGGGAATGGACTGGTTGACGAAGGTCCGAGCAGAAATAGGATGTTTTGATAAGGTTGTCCGGATACCTCTCTCCGACAACGAAACCTTTGTTATACAAGGGGATAAACCCGGCAAGAAACTGAACATTGTGTCAGCTATGAAAATGCGTAAGTACCTAGGGAAGCAATGCTTTGCATTCCTGGCACACGTAGTTGACAAAAGGCCGAAGGAGAAGCGTATTCAAGACATTCCTGTTGTCAGAAATCACCCTGAAGTTTTCCCAAAGGACTTACCTGGACTTCCCCCACCTAGGCCAGTTGAATTTCAAATCGACCTAATTCTCGGAGCGGCGCCCGTAGCAAAGACACCGTATCGTCTGGCACCGTCCGAGATGCAGGAATTGTCCAGTCAACTGCAAGAGCTTCTGAGTCATGGACTAATTCGTCCAAGCTCATCGCCCTGGGGAGCTCCAGTCCTCTTCGTAAAGAAGAAAGACGGATCGTTCCGTATGTGCATAGACTATAGAGAGTTGAACAAATTAACCATAAAGAACCGATACCCTCTACCTCGAATCGACGATTTATTCAACCAATTGCAAGGCGCATCGTACTTTTCAAAAATCGATCTTCGTTCAGGATACCACCAGTTGAGAGTCCGTGAAGAGGACATCTCAAAGACAGCCTTTAGGACACGATATGGGCATTATGAGTTCTTGGTAATGCCGTTTGGGCTAACCAACGCACCCGCAGTATTCATGGATTTGATGAATAGGGTGTGTCGCCCATATCTAGACAAGTTTGTAATTGTGTTCATCGACGACATATTGATCTATTCCAAAAGCAAAGAAGACCACGAACGACACTTGGAGATTATATTGAAACTACTGAAGGAGCAGAAGCTGTACGCCAAGTTCTCGAAGTGCGAGTTCTGGCTCCGAGAGGTACACTTTCTTGGTCACGTGGTTAACCAGGAGGGAATTCATGTTGACCCAACCAAAGTCGAGGCTATCAAGAAATGGGAAGCCCCGAGAACCCCTACAGAGATACGCCAATTTCTGGGATTAGCTGGTTACTACCGAAGGTTTATCGAGAATTTTTCAAGGATTGCTAAACCACTAACTGAGCTGACCCAGAAGGCTAAGGAGTTCTCTTGGGGAGAAGAACAGGAAGAAGCGTTTCAGACACTGAAGAGTAGGCTATGTAACGCGCCCATCTTAACTTTACCGGAAGGAACGGAAGATTTTGTCGTATACTGTGACGCATCCCACCAAGGAATGGGCTGCGTGCTGATGCAAAGGAATAAGGTGATTGCCTACGCATCGAGACAACTAAAGGAGCATGAGAAGAATTATACAACACATGACTTGGAGCTAGGAGCGGTAGTGTTTGCTCTGAAGATCTGGAGACACTACCTGTATGGCACAAGGTGCACCATCTTCACTGATCACAAGAGTCTTCAGCATATCCTTGATCAGAAGATGCTCAACATGAGACAGAGAAGGTGGGTAGAACTGCTTGGTGATTACGATTGCGACATCAAGTATCACCCAGGCAAGGCTAACGTAGTAGCCGATGCTCTAAGTAGGAAGGAAAGAGTAAGGCCCTCGCGGGTGCGAGCATTGGGAATACTAGTTCAGACGAGTTTGAAAACTCAAATCTTGGAAGCCCAGGATGAAGCAATGAAACCGGAGAACATAAAGAATGAAACCTTGCATAACCTGGATCAAAAATTTGAAATCAAGTCCGATGGAGTTCGGTATTTCAAGGAAAGAGTGTGGATTCCGAATATCAATGAACTGAGGAAAGTCATTCTTGAAGAAGCCCATAGATCCAAGTATTCAATTCACCCCGGAGCTGATAAAATGTACAAGGACTTAAGGGAATACTATTGGTGGCCAGGAATGAAAAAGGATATTGCGGTATTCGTGGGAAAATGCTTGACTTGCTCCAAGGTCAAGGCAGAGTACCAGAAGCCATCAGGATTGTTGCAACAACCGGAAATCCCACAATGGAAATGGGAACAAATATCAATGGATTTCGTCACGAAATTGCCACGAACGGCAAGAGGACATGACTCTATATGGGTCATAGTGGACAGATTAACAAAATCAGCGCACTTTATTCCCATCCGAGAAGGTTACAAGATGGACAAACTCGCTCAAATCTATATCGACGAAATCGTTGTACGTCATGGAATACCACTCTCCATCATTTCCGATAGAGATAGCCGATTCACGTCACGCTTATGGCAACAACTTCAAAAGGCTTTAGGCACCCAACTAAATTTGAGCACCGCCTACCATCCACAAACCGATGGCCAAAGTGAGCGAACCATCCAAACATTGGAAGACATGTTAAGAGCCTGTGCCATAGATTTTAAAGGCAGCTGGGATACTCACTTGCCATTAGTGGAGTTTTCCTACGACAACAGTCACCACACGAGCATAGGCTGTGCACCCTTTGAGGCGTTATATGGTCGTAAGTGTCGATCACCACTTTGTTGGTTAGAAACCGGTGATAGGCAGCTAATCACACCCGAGGTTATACAAGAGACAACTGATAAAATCACTATCATCAGGGAAAGATTAAGGACTGCCAGAAGTCGGCAGAAAAGTTACGCTGATAACCGTAGGAAACCTCTGGAATTTCAAGTCGGCGACAAAGTACTTTTGAAAGTGTCACCCTGGAAGGGCATGATCCGCTTTGGAAAGCGAGGCAAACTTAACCCAAGGTATGTTGGACCTTTTGAGATAATAGAAAGGATTGGCCAGGTCGCGTACCGACTAGAACTACCCCAGGAACTTAGCAACATTCATAACACATTCCATGCTTCCAATTTAAAGAAATGTCTAGCCGACGAAACACTAATTGTCCCTCTCGATGATATCCAAATAGAGGACAATCTAAACTTCGTGGAAGAGCCACTTGAAATCATGGACCGAGAGGTCAAAAGTTTAAAACGAAGTAAGATACCCATTGTAAAGGTTAGGTGGAATTCACGTCGAGGTCCTGAATTTACTTGGGAACGTGAAGATTATATTCGACACAAATACCCTCACCTATTTCCTAGCACATCAGCAACCAATGGAACGAATTGAATTTCGGGACGAAATTCTTTTCAACGGGGAGATACTGTAACAACCACCAAAAATATCAGGTTAATACTTAACTCCATCTCCACCTAAATCTGGACCTGACCTGCTTAAGGGTCTAAGTTAATACTGTTTGAGAAGTTACTACTGTTGGCCGTAGTTAGTACTGTTGGTTAGAAGTTCATACTTCTTACCGGGTTAATACTGTTGGTACAAACTCTTAAGTTAATACTGCCCGTACAAAGTTGAGTTAATACTGTTGAGAAACACTTCAGTTAATACTGCTAGTGGGAGTTTCTACTGTTAGTAATGTTTCTACTGCTTTCGTAAAAACCAAAGTTTCTACTGTTATCATAGTTAGTACTGGTAGCACAAATATCTCAGTTAGTACTGCTAGTGCAATTGTCACCGTTTCTACTGCTAGCACAAATACTTCAGTTAATACTGCCAGTACAATTCCTAAGTTAATACTGTTCGAGAAATACTTCAGTTAATACTGCCAGTACAAATCCTAAGTTAATACTGTTAGAGCAAATTCTTCAGTTAATACTGCCAGTACAACGTCAAGTTAATACTGCTAGTACAAATTACCTCAGTTTCAACTGTTGGTCAGTTTCTACTGGTAGTTGAGTCAATAATGTCTCACCTTTCATGGTTAATACTGCTCTCATAGTTAACACTGCTCTTAATAGTTACTACTGCTCTCATTGTTTCAACTGCTAGCTCAGTTTCTACTGCTAGTGAGTTTCTACTGGTAGTCGAGTTACTACTGCTTGTGTTACAACTGCTAGTCAGTTTCCACTGCTAGTTCAGTTACTACTGTTAGTCCAGTATCTACTGCCCGCGTTGATTAATACTGTTTGTGACATTCAGTTACCACTGCTAAGTAGTTAACACTGCTTGCACAAATCACCGTTTCCATTGTTAGTTCAAAGTTTCCACTGTTAGCACATTAATGTCCCGAACAAATCATGAAGTACTAAGTGTCAATCTATTACCAGTGAGATGCTTAAACGACTTTAAGACCAATCAAGTGTTACACACACACACAGCAAACCCTCCTACCAGATATAAAAGCTTTTTTTTAAGTAATAATAAAAGATAAGTAACCATTCGTATTCTGTAAAAAGGAACTTTAAGATTTGAAATAGAGTTAAATGTGCACGCAAAAAGGGTTATGATTACCTCTTTTCCCTCAAAAATCGGCCAGCAAACCTATTTCCCATAAACCAAATCAATTAACTTACACTTCCCATAAAATCACCTCCACCTTCACCCAATCAAAATCCCGGATAGTAAACTTAAACACTCCATCCCTTATTCTTTTGGTTAACCTCAGCAGAAATCATACATTCACACTCAAAACACTTTCATCTATTTTCTCTCAAACTCTCTCTCAAGACTTATACTCGGTTTTAACCAGAGCACCCAGTTTATTCATCATCTTTCATCCACAAATCAACCAGTCGGGGGAAACCTGCTCAAACTCAACTTCCTGTGGATAGAACGTCATCACTCCTAACATACACTCCTGGTCGAAGAGGTAATCATAGAGTGCAAGAATGTTTACATTCTATTCTGCACAACCCACTTATTTTCATTCTATTTTACTGTTACATTTCTTAAAATATGTGTACATTAGGGTTTTTGTACCTGAAATATGATAATGTTTTGCAAATAAAACACACATTTAAAGTTTGTTCGAGTCATTTACATACGGATTTTATAAAAAGTTATGTGTTCTTGGTAAAATAATAAAATTGGACAACTTTCTGTCCAGATTTTCAAGTTAACTTTGGACAACCGTATCCCCCTCTATTCTTCATAAAAATGGTGACTCTAAACCGGGAATGACTTGCTCTTAAATCTTTCACTCAAAACCTAAATTATACACCAATGACCTAGTATTTTGAGGTGTATTAAGAGATGCCCAGAACTGTTTTAAGCTTTGCTAAAAAGAGTCACGAAACAAACCACACAACCCTGGGCAGATTCATCATTTAAAAATAGTGGGTAACCAATTCGTATGAACTACTATATTAAAGCATATCACTAGACATTAATGGACACATTCTTACTGGACTAGGTCACGGTTAGAGCATCATTTCCGGATTTGTAACTTGCTCACAGAATTATACTCGTAAACTCAGCTCACAAGGTGAGTTCATTGTCCCCTCTTTCTGATTTCTATTTTTGGGGCTGAAAGCATGCAATTACTTTAAACTTTTGGTTGAACTTTTACGTACTATCAACTGCCTTTGAACTATTTTACGCGAACTGTGGTATGTCAACATGTTAAGCTTGGGTTTTTCTTATACTCAAAGTCCCCTTTAACTAACCCACCACTAATTAACTCGTAGCGACGAGCCGTAGATATTATGGGTAGCATGCTATTTAGGGTAGGACCATCCCTCACTCACACTTCAACGTGGGTGCATAATATCGCCTTTTACTCATGTTTGTTGAAGAACATGCAGCTCTTATTCTTTGGGGCAGCGGTCAGATAACCGGATTAGTTGTGGTCTCAAGGCTTATACATTCTCTCTTTATTACCACATGTTTACTTGCAATATCTTTATCAACCAAATGCTTGTTATAACTGTCCCGATTGGACAAACTCAGGGGTGATAGCGTCCACGAATCGGACGGCTATACCCTCACTTATGTCCACGATTGGACACACTCTCGGTTTAATTATTTCAAACTTTGAACTCACCAACTATGGCCATAGTTGACCTTTTATTTTGGCATGCTTTTCAGGAGAACGTCGGTAAGCATGGATCATATGTGGGCTAATGCATGGGATTATGTCGACCAAGCCATTTAAACGGACTTTGAACTAAATTTTTGTAATATGTTTGTAATAATGCCGTATACTTTGAACAATTTGATGTATTTTTGGATGCCTCCAAGGCTGTTTTATCGTAATTTAAATGGTATGGTTGCTATATCTTTGTGTTGTGAAATCATTAGCTGTGACACCTCGTGTTTCCGCTTTAGCGGGGTGTGACAGAAGTGGTATCAGAGCCAAAGGTTATAGGGAATACCGGTTTTTTTCAAAAATAAAACCAAACTATAACCAAAAATTCTTTTATATAAAACAACACCTTACAAAGCATTGAACATTACACTTGTGTAAGTAATTCAAGCATTTCATTATTTAGCCTCAATTAAGCATAGCCTGATCACCTATGACTAGTTCGGGAAAGGTAGTGAGAAACTTGAAATAGTTAGTCACGGGTTAATGTAAATGTTCATCCTTACCATGCATGTGCTACACATATCATATGATCCATTCATTGTTATTAGCAACCTAACACACTTTTATTTTTAGTCTTACCATGTCTCACTCATCATCCACTCGTACTCCCTACTCGGCTGATGCATCGGGTTACATCACGAGTCGCCCTAGGAATGTCCCAACTAGTTCGGAGGAACCAACCATGGACACTAGCAC
This sequence comes from Gnaphalium uliginosum, assembly GCA_963930675.1. Classification (NCBI taxonomy): domain Eukaryota; kingdom Viridiplantae; phylum Streptophyta; class Magnoliopsida; order Asterales; family Asteraceae; genus Gnaphalium; species Gnaphalium uliginosum. The sequence goes on along the minus strand of OZ005680.1, from coordinate 54,822,747 downwards.
CGACCAAGGAGCAAGTAGTGAGGGAATCACACCTGCCCTTAGAGCATCACCAGCACCTGTCCCATCTCAGCCAGCCCAATCAAGTCCGCGTGTTAGACACACTGCGAGAATGAGGGTTGCTAACCCCGTTGGAGACACACTAAGAGCACCCCCACAAGAGTACCATCTTGGCAACCAGCCTAACCCTACCCCAACCCGAGTCACCGATAGGTACACATGGCAGGAAAGGATGAATGACTATGTCAATCCTGTCATATCCCGACCAAGAGAGGCATCGTCATCCCGTACCGTTATGGGAATGCCGGCAGGTCATAGAGCAGGGATGACCGCCGAAGAGTTAAGGAGGATGTACTTAATGACTAATGAGCTACACCACTGTCGGGAAAGGATTGATCACCAAGGACAGCTCTTATATGAGATGTCCGAATTGGTTGAGGGGTTATCGCACCAGGCGGTTAGGGCTGGGGTACATGCGGAGATGACTAGGAGAACCACCAGGAACCTAGTATGGGCTTGCATAGGTTTGGGTCTGTTGGTATTCATTGTACTCATTTGGCTTGTTGTGATGACCTTGTCACAGATTGACTCTTAAATTTAAAAAGCTGAACTATTGTCTTTTGATTTGATTAAGTTGCGGCTTAAGGAGCTTAAGGCTGAACAAATTATGTATATTGGTATTATCTATTTTCCAAAAAGATAAATACTATCCCATTTTAACTTTATATACATTCAGTATTGCTATGCTCATCTATTACTACCGAATCTTGCGAATTACAATGCGCGAGATCCTTAACTATAACTAAGACTAAACATGTATGCGTTTCTGAAACAAAACTTTGTGAATATCGTAGAATCATGCCTCCTAGGAGAAACACGAATGACATGGCTGACCAAATCGCCCAACAACTCAACGCGGCTTTGCCGAACCTCGTGGCACAAATCACCGCAAGCTTGAATGCCACACAAGCAACCCCTGTAGCACCTCCCAACAACAACAACAACAATCCCGGATGTAGCTACAAGACTTTCATGTCTTGCCGACCCAAGGAGTTCCGAGGAACGGAGGGCGCGGTCGGACTGCTGTCCTGGATCGAGAGCATGGAGTCTGTACTCCATATTAGCAAATGTGCGAGTGAAAACCAGGTCGAGTATGCTGCATGTATGCTCCAAGGAAGGGCATTGACCTGGTGGAACAACCAGATTCAGTGCCGAGGCCGTGAAGCCTCATACAACCTCACCTGGGAGGAGTTCAAAAAGTTGTTAACCGAGGAGTATTGTCCGAAGGACGCACTCCAGAAACTTGAGTCCGAGTTCTGGAATCACTCCATGATCGGAACGGACATTGATAAGTACACCGCCCGATTCCATGAACTTGCAAGACTAGTGCCTCACATGGTGAACCCCGAGGAGAAAAGGATCGATAGGTACATCTGGGGATTAGTACCTGAAATTCAGGGGATGGTTACCGCGGCGAACCCAACCACCATACAGGCCGCAGTTGTGATGGCCAACCGCCTGACCAATGATGTGGTCCGGTCCGGTGGGTCGTCTAAAAGAAACGACTCTGGTAAGCGCAAGGTGGATGACCAGCCAAGGCAAAGAGGTGGCGGTTATCCCAACAAGAAGCCAATGGTGGCCAGAAACTTTGGCATTGCAGCTCAAGGACCGAAGCAATACAGTGGTCCTCACCCAAAGTGCAATAAATGCAAATTTCACCATGCTGGAAATTGTCCAGTGTGTGAAAAATGCAATCAAGTGGGCCACACCGGCAAGTATTGCAGAGCTGGGAACGTAAATGACCGTCCGAAAGCGGCATGCTACGAATGCGGAAGCCAAGATCACCTGAGGAACGCCTGCCCACGATTGAACAACGCCCCCAACAATGCTGGGAATCAAAGGGGACCAGCAAGGGGCCGGGCATTCGTCATCGGAGCTGAAGAAGCAAGACAGGATCCAAACGCAGTAACAGGTACGTTTCTTTTGAACGATCACTACGCGTCTGTATTATTTGACTCGGGAGCCGAGAAGAGTTTTGTCTCGTTAGAATTCAGGCCATTAATCGAAATAGACTCTGTACAACTAAATGAAATCTTTACTATTGAATACGCCAACGGTCACGAGTACGAAGCTAGGGACATAGTACCCAACTGTGCCTTGAACCTAGCTGGTAGGATGTTTAACATTGACTTAATACCGATTGAGCTAAAGAGCTTTGATGTGATTGTGGGAATGGACTGGTTGACGAAGGTCCGAGCAGAAATAGGATGTTTTGATAAGGTTGTCCGGATACCTCTCTCCGACAACGAAACCTTTGTTATACAAGGGGATAAACCCGGCAAGAAACTGAACATTGTGTCAGCTATGAAAATGCGTAAGTACCTAGGGAAGCAATGCTTTGCATTCCTGGCACACGTAGTTGACAAAAGGCCGAAGGAGAAGCGTATTCAAGACATTCCTGTTGTCAGAAATCACCCTGAAGTTTTCCCAAAGGACTTACCTGGACTTCCCCCACCTAGGCCAGTTGAATTTCAAATCGACCTAATTCTCGGAGCGGCGCCCGTAGCAAAGACACCGTATCGTCTGGCACCGTCCGAGATGCAGGAATTGTCCAGTCAACTGCAAGAGCTTCTGAGTCATGGACTAATTCGTCCAAGCTCATCGCCCTGGGGAGCTCCAGTCCTCTTCGTAAAGAAGAAAGACGGATCGTTCCGTATGTGCATAGACTATAGAGAGTTGAACAAATTAACCATAAAGAACCGATACCCTCTACCTCGAATCGACGATTTATTCAACCAATTGCAAGGCGCATCGTACTTTTCAAAAATCGATCTTCGTTCAGGATACCACCAGTTGAGAGTCCGTGAAGAGGACATCTCAAAGACAGCCTTTAGGACACGATATGGGCATTATGAGTTCTTGGTAATGCCGTTTGGGCTAACCAACGCACCCGCAGTATTCATGGATTTGATGAATAGGGTGTGTCGCCCATATCTAGACAAGTTTGTAATTGTGTTCATCGACGACATATTGATCTATTCCAAAAGCAAAGAAGACCACGAACGACACTTGGAGATTATATTGAAACTACTGAAGGAGCAGAAGCTGTACGCCAAGTTCTCGAAGTGCGAGTTCTGGCTCCGAGAGGTACACTTTCTTGGTCACGTGGTTAACCAGGAGGGAATTCATGTTGACCCAACCAAAGTCGAGGCTATCAAGAAATGGGAAGCCCCGAGAACCCCTACAGAGATACGCCAATTTCTGGGATTAGCTGGTTACTACCGAAGGTTTATCGAGAATTTTTCAAGGATTGCTAAACCACTAACTGAGCTGACCCAGAAGGCTAAGGAGTTCTCTTGGGGAGAAGAACAGGAAGAAGCGTTTCAGACACTGAAGAGTAGGCTATGTAACGCGCCCATCTTAACTTTACCGGAAGGAACGGAAGATTTTGTCGTATACTGTGACGCATCCCACCAAGGAATGGGCTGCGTGCTGATGCAAAGGAATAAGGTGATTGCCTACGCATCGAGACAACTAAAGGAGCATGAGAAGAATTATACAACACATGACTTGGAGCTAGGAGCGGTAGTGTTTGCTCTGAAGATCTGGAGACACTACCTGTATGGCACAAGGTGCACCATCTTCACTGATCACAAGAGTCTTCAGCATATCCTTGATCAGAAGATGCTCAACATGAGACAGAGAAGGTGGGTAGAACTGCTTGGTGATTACGATTGCGACATCAAGTATCACCCAGGCAAGGCTAACGTAGTAGCCGATGCTCTAAGTAGGAAGGAAAGAGTAAGGCCCTCGCGGGTGCGAGCATTGGGAATACTAGTTCAGACGAGTTTGAAAACTCAAATCTTGGAAGCCCAGGATGAAGCAATGAAACCGGAGAACATAAAGAATGAAACCTTGCATAACCTGGATCAAAAATTTGAAATCAAGTCCGATGGAGTTCGGTATTTCAAGGAAAGAGTGTGGATTCCGAATATCAATGAACTGAGGAAAGTCATTCTTGAAGAAGCCCATAGATCCAAGTATTCAATTCACCCCGGAGCTGATAAAATGTACAAGGACTTAAGGGAATACTATTGGTGGCCAGGAATGAAAAAGGATATTGCGGTATTCGTGGGAAAATGCTTGACTTGCTCCAAGGTCAAGGCAGAGTACCAGAAGCCATCAGGATTGTTGCAACAACCGGAAATCCCACAATGGAAATGGGAACAAATATCAATGGATTTCGTCACGAAATTGCCACGAACGGCAAGAGGACATGACTCTATATGGGTCATAGTGGACAGATTAACAAAATCAGCGCACTTTATTCCCATCCGAGAAGGTTACAAGATGGACAAACTCGCTCAAATCTATATCGACGAAATCGTTGTACGTCATGGAATACCACTCTCCATCATTTCCGATAGAGATAGCCGATTCACGTCACGCTTATGGCAACAACTTCAAAAGGCTTTAGGCACCCAACTAAATTTGAGCACCGCCTACCATCCACAAACCGATGGCCAAAGTGAGCGAACCATCCAAACATTGGAAGACATGTTAAGAGCCTGTGCCATAGATTTTAAAGGCAGCTGGGATACTCACTTGCCATTAGTGGAGTTTTCCTACGACAACAGTCACCACACGAGCATAGGCTGTGCACCCTTTGAGGCGTTATATGGTCGTAAGTGTCGATCACCACTTTGTTGGTTAGAAACCGGTGATAGGCAGCTAATCACACCCGAGGTTATACAAGAGACAACTGATAAAATCACTATCATCAGGGAAAGATTAAGGACTGCCAGAAGTCGGCAGAAAAGTTACGCTGATAACCGTAGGAAACCTCTGGAATTTCAAGTCGGCGACAAAGTACTTTTGAAAGTGTCACCCTGGAAGGGCATGATCCGCTTTGGAAAGCGAGGCAAACTTAACCCAAGGTATGTTGGACCTTTTGAGATAATAGAAAGGATTGGCCAGGTCGCGTACCGACTAGAACTACCCCAGGAACTTAGCAACATTCATAACACATTCCATGCTTCCAATTTAAAGAAATGTCTAGCCGACGAAACACTAATTGTCCCTCTCGATGATATCCAAATAGAGGACAATCTAAACTTCGTGGAAGAGCCACTTGAAATCATGGACCGAGAGGTCAAAAGTTTAAAACGAAGTAAGATACCCATTGTAAAGGTTAGGTGGAATTCACGTCGAGGTCCTGAATTTACTTGGGAACGTGAAGATTATATTCGACACAAATACCCTCACCTATTTCCTAGCACATCAGCAACCAATGGAACGAATTGAATTTCGGGACGAAATTCTTTTCAACGGGGAGATACTGTAACAACCACCAAAAATATCAGGTTAATACTTAACTCCATCTCCACCTAAATCTGGACCTGACCTGCTTAAGGGTCTAAGTTAATACTGTTTGAGAAGTTACTACTGTTGGCCGTAGTTAGTACTGTTGGTTAGAAGTTCATACTTCTTACCGGGTTAATACTGTTGGTACAAACTCTTAAGTTAATACTGCCCGTACAAAGTTGAGTTAATACTATTGAGAAACACTTCAGTTAATACTGCTAGTGGGAGTTTCTACTGTTAGTAATGTTTCTACTGCTTTCGTAAAAACCAAAGTTTCTACTGTTATCATAGTTAGTACTGCTAGCACAAATATCTCAGTTAGTACTGCTAGTGCAATTGTCACCGTTTCTACTGCTAGCACAAATACTTCAGTTAATACTGCCAGTACAATTCCTAAGTTAATACTGTTCGAGAAATACTTCAGTTAATACTGCCAGTACAAATCCTAAGTTAATACTGTTAGAGCAAATTCTTCAGTTAATACTGCCAGTACAACATCAAGTTAATACTGCTAGTACAAATTACCTCAGTTTCAACTGTTGGTCAGTTTCTACTGGTAGTTGAGTCAATAATGTCTCACCTTTCATGGTTAATACTGCTCTCATAGTTAACACTGCTCTTAATAGTTACTACTGCTCTCATTGTTTCAACTGCTAGCTCAGTTTCTACTGCTAGTGAGTTTCTACTGGTAGTCGAGTTACTACTGCTTGTGTTACAACTGCTAGTCAGTTTCCACTGCTAGTTCAGTTACTACTGTTAGTCCAGTTTCTACTGCCCGCGTTGATTAATACTGCTTGTGACATTCAGTTACCACTGCTAAGTAGTTAACACTGCTTGCACAAATCACCGTTTCCATTGTTAGTTCAAAGTTTCCACTGTTAGCACATTAATGTCCCGAACAAATCATGAAGTACTAAGTGTCAATCTATTACCAGTGAGATGCTTAAACGACTTTAAGACCAATCAAGTGTTACACACACACACAGCAAACCCTCCTACCAGATATAAAAGCTTTTTTTTAAGTAATAATAAAAGATAAGTAACCATTCGTATTCTGTAAAAAGGAACTTTAAGATTTGAAATAGAGTTAAATGTGCACGCAAAAAGGGTTATGATTACCTCTTTTCCCTCAAAAATCGGCCAGCAAACCTATTTCCCATAAACCAAATCAATTAACTTACACTTCCCATAAAATCACCTCCACCTTCACCCAATCAAAATCCCGGATAGTAAACTTAAACACTCCATCCCTTATTCTTTTTGTTAACCTCAGCAGAAATCATACATTCACACTCAAAACACTTTCATCTATCTTCTCTCAAACTCTCTCTCAAGACTTATACTCGGTTTTAACCAGAGCACCCAGTTTATTCATCATCTTTCATCCACAAATCAACCACTCGGGGGAAACCTGCTCAAACTCAACTTCCTGTGGATAGAACGTCATCACTCCTAACATACACTCCTGGTCGAAGAGGTAATCATAGAGTGCAAGAATGTTTACATTCTATTCTGCACAACCCACTTATTTTCATTCTATTTTACTGTTACATTTCTTAAAATATGTGTACATTAGGGTTTTTGTACCTGAAATATGATAATGTTTTGCAAATAAAACACACATTTAAAGTTTGTTCGAGTCATTTACATACGGATTTTATAAAAAGTTATGTGTTCTTGGTAAAATAATAAAATTGGACAACTTTCTGTCCAGATTTTCAAGTTAACTTTGGATAACCGTATCCCCCTCTATTCTTCATAAAAATGGTGACTCTAAACTGGGAATGACTTGCTCTTAAATCTTTCACTCAAAACCTAAATTATACACCAATGACCTAGTATTTTGAGGTGTATTAAGAGATGCCCAGAACTGTTTTAAGCTTTGCTAAAAAGAGTCACGAAACAAACCACACAACCCTGGGCAGATTCATCATTTAAAAATAGTGGGTAACCAATTCGTATGAACTACTATATTAAAGCATATCACTAGACATTAATGGACACATTCTTACTGGAATAGGTCACGGTTAGAGCATCATTTCCGGATTTGTAACTTGCTCACAGAATTATACTCGTAAACTCAGCTCACAAGGTGAGTTCATTGTCCCCTCTTTCTGATTTCTATTTTTGGGGCTGAAAGCATGCAATTACTTTAAACTTTTGGTTGAACTTTTACGTACTATCAACTGCCTTTGAACTATTTTACGCGAACTGTGGTATGTCAACATGTTAAGCTTGGGTTTTTCTTATACTCAAAGTCCCCTTTAACTAACCCACCACTAATTAACTCGTAGCGACGAGCCGTAGATATTATGGGTAGCATGCTATTTAGGGTAGGACCATCCCTCACTCACACTTCAACGTGGGTGCATAATATCGCCTTTTACTCATGTTTGTTGAAGAACATGCAGCTCTTATTCTTTGGGGCAGCGGTCAGATAACCGGATTAGTTGTGGTCTCAAGGCTTATACATTCTCTCTTTATTACCACATGTTTACTTGCAATATCTTTATCAACCAAATGCTTGTTATAACTGTCCCGATTGGACAAACTCAGGGGTGATAGCGTCCACGAATCGGACGGCTATACCCTCACTTATGTCCACGATTGGACACACTCTCGGTTTAATTATTTCAAACTTTGAACTCACCAACTATGGCCATAGTTGACCTTTTATTTTGGCATGCTTTTCAGGAGAACGTCGGTAAGCATGGATCATATGTGGGCTAATGCATGGGATTATGTCGACCAAGCCATTTAAACGGACTTTGAACTAAATTTTTGTAATATGTTTGTAATAATGCCGTATACTTTGAACAATTTGATGTATTTTTGGATGCCTCCAAGGCTGTTTTATCGTAATTTAAATGGTATGGTTGCTATATCTTTGTGTTGTGAAATCATTAGCTGTGACACCTCGTGTTTCCGCTTTAGCGGGGTGCGATGAAGACAAAAGACTTCACAGACTGAAGATCACAGACTGATGATCACAGATTAAAGATCACGAACTGAGAGCACAGACTGAAGAGCACAGATTGAAGAATGAAAGTACAAGTGTACAGAAGATATTCTTCTCTCCTTAGGCTAGATACAACTGATAAGATGTTTGAGAAAGGTCAAACATCGAACAAAGGTTTTCTTCTCAGCAAAGAAACCTTTTACCTTTTGCTTTTTCTATTTCCAAGAAAAGCAAAAAGGGTAGAGTGCAAAGTTGCACAAGATGAATGTGTTATCCCTTGGACAACTGATTGAGCTGGTTAATAGAAGTTGATACTCAACTCTATAAATAGCAGCTCAATAGCACTCTTCAAAGTATCCAAGTATCCAAGAAAACCAAGCACTCAAAGCAAAATAGTATACAAGACCTTTAAGCTTAGGCTCAAAGCATTACCACACTAACTGTTAAAGTTTGTAGTGATAATTGTATCTTAATATACTAATACTTGGATCGTATTCAAATCATCTGTGTGGGTTTGAATACTTTGTCATCTGTGTGAGACAAACACTTTATTGTGAATAATACTTTGATTCATAATAAACTCTGTGTCAAAATTAATCTTGTTTTCCGCCTAGATTAATTTAAACTTGTTTGATATAAAACTTGGATATAAACTAACACGTTAAGATAACTGTTATTTAATCTGTATTTAAGTTTTGGGAACCTTGTGACCCAACACTTACTAAAAGGTGGCAAAGGCAATTGATGGATGGATCAGGTTATGCATTCGTTTTGTCAAAGGTATGTACCAATTTTCCCTAGGCTATGCACTAGTGTATTAAGTCTTCTGTAGAGTTGGTAGGTAAAAAAATTTACATAGAAGTTAACCTCCACACGGTATGTATATGCACATGCATACCCACTTGTCCACGTACATCCATCACCGCTTTCATGCATACTCTATTGTATTAAAGAATTTTTTAAAAACTTTAAAAAATATGATATAAATTAGACATTATAAAAATTCTATTAGGAAAGTGTTAGGAATTATTGTGACACCCGGCAAATTAGGCCGTCATTTGTATTTAATCGTAAACCATTATTACTTGTATCAGGTACGAAATAGGGCTAAGTGCAGTAACAGTTTGTATGTATGTAAATATATATATACGCGTACGTAATTAATTCTAATTACGCGATTTCAATCAGATGGAATCCGACACGATAAATACGGTCGTTGGTGAAAACTTTTATAAAGAACATGAACCTATTTTTAATTAAATAGGAGTTATTTACATTATATTATTATTGTACGATAACATACGAACATATCACGTTTTACATAAAACGTGCCATACGCGACGAATACGCGCGAATCGAACCCAACACCGAACGAAACCCGTCAAATGTTTTGAAAAGGTTCAATAAAACATTTAAGAGTATTGGGTCAATTTAAAATAACAATTACGGGTCAAGAACAATACGCGAAAACTAAACATTAACGATTAAATCCTAAAACGCGCGATTTACGTTTAACCGACCGAGTAACGTAACACGAAATCGAGGAGCGAGTCACGAACCCGAGATCACAATGGGACAAGCCCACTTCGGCCAGCCCACCAGAAAAACCGGCCCACTCCCTTGGCCCATCCCTTCCTCTCTTTAACATTTACACTTTTCCTCCAACTTCATTTCTTATACAATCACTCACTCTTTCTTTTCATCTCTCCCTAGTCTCTCTTTTAAGAATTTCAGCCATTACACCACCACCACCTCTCTCAACCTCTTCCAAGAGCCACCAAGCACTACCATCACTATCTAGCACCATCTTCGTTGTTTTTTACGCAAGGAGAAGCAAGAAGGATGTTGGGAAAAACAATGATCAAACCTAAGTTATAAATCTGAAGAGTCAAAATCTAACTTAGTTGTATTCAGGAAACTTAGTGAAATTCCTGAGTCTGTGTTTCTGAGTCTGTGCTACACAGACTGAAGAATTGTTTCTGAGTCTGTGCTGCACAGACTGAAGATCCTCACAGACTGAAAGCCATGCTCTTTCTGAAGACTTATGAATTCATCATCTGAAGAATGAAGATTGAATACAGAAGGCTTCACAGACTGAAGTTCACAGACTGAAGATCACAGACTGATGAGCACAGACTGAAGAGCACAGATTGAAGAATGAAAGTACAAATGTACAGGAGATATTCTTCTTTCCTTAGGCTAGATACAACTGATAAGATGTTTGAGAAAGGTCAAACATCATATAAAGGTTCTCTTCTCAGCAAAGAAACCTTTTACCTTTTTGCTTTTTCTATTTTCAAGAAAAGCAAAATGGAAGGCGTGCAAAGTTGCCCAAGATGCATCTGTTATCCCTTGGACAACTATGTAAGCTGGATAATATAGAGTTACATCCAACTCTATAAATAGCAGTCCAAAAAGCACTGCTATTATCCAAGAAATTCAAGAGAATTAGTATACTAGACCTTTGAGCTTAGGCTAAAGTATTACCACACTTACTGTGAAGTTTGTAGTGATAACTGTATCTTTGTATACTACTTGGATCGTATTCAAACCATCTGTGTGGGTTTGAATACCTTGTCATCTTTGTGAGACAAACACTTTATTGTGAATAATACTTTGATTCATAATAAACTCTGTGTTAAAATTAATCTTGTTTTCCGCCTAGATTAATTTAAACTTGTTTGATATAAAACTTGGATATAAACTAATACGTTGAGATAACTGTTATTTAATATGTATCTAAGTTTTGGGAACCTTGGGACCCAACAACTGGTATCAGAGCAAATAAAGATTTAATCTTTAACGATCAAAGGAACCCAGTTTATCAAACAATCATCTAAATCCATTTTTCTCTACATTTTCTACTTTGAAAAATGACTTCCTCTATTGCTATGGCTGGGAAGGGAATTTCAATCTTCAATGGTGTAAATTTTACCCACTGGAAATTGAAAGCTGAATGGTTTCTTGCTAGCATTCATGATGAAATGCTTAGAGTCATTCAGGAAGGACCCATTATTCCTGGCAGAATAGTTCCTGCTACTTTAGATGCAAATGGTACTACTTTGACACCTGAAAAATTTGTTGAGGCTGCCAAAAGTACCTGGACTGATCTAGACAGGCAACTATATGCATTAGATTTTAAGGCCAAGTCCATACTGGGCAATGCAGTTACTGAGCCTATCTTTGCTATGATATCTGGCTGCAAAACTGCTAAAGCCATATGGGATATGCTAACTGACCAATATGATGGTGTAAGTTTAGTACAATCCCAAAAGAAGAAGAATCTCATAAGAAATTATGAGAACTTCTCTGCTGGTCAAGGAGAGTCATTATCTGATATTCATACCAGATTTCAGATCTTAATCAATGATCTTGAAAGGTATAATATCATCAAAGGACAGTTTGAAATCTGTGCAAAATTTGTTGATGTCATTCCAAACACTTTTTCTGAAGTTATCACTTCATTAATTGTAAGTGAAAAATTGGAGACATATGATCTCTCTGGCTTGTTTGGACTTCTACTAAATTTTGAAGAAACCAAAGCCAGAAAGGATCTAAATGCCAAAAGGATTGCAAAAGATCCATCTGCTGCCCTTGTTGCAACAACAAGGAAAAATAGAGAACTTTTCTCTAGAGCAGATTACCATCTTACTCTTACAGACTCAGAATCAGATGATGAAACTGAGTCTCTAGAAGCTGAAATGGCATTGCTAGCCCAAAGGTTAGAAAAAGCAAGATTCAAAGGTTCAAAAGGAAAGTCAACTTTTGATCCTAAGAAAGCTACTTGCTATAAATGTGGGCAAGTTGGTCATATTTCTTCTGACTGCAGAGTGAAGATTGCAGAATCTTCAAGTTCTGATAAGTGGGAAGAAAAGGCCATGAAGTACAAGAAAAAGTACTTCAACTCCAAGAAAATTGGAGAGAAACAACAACCAAAGAAACTAGAGAAAGCTTTGGTTGTTGAACAATGGATAGATGAAGAATCTTCATCATCTAAGGATGATGAAGATATGTGCTTAATGGCTATCACAGAGAGCCAGTTTGACAAAGATGTCAAATTTGCAGAAAAGGCATGTGTTCATCCAGACTGGGACAGAGGATCTGCTTACAATGTAAATCATTTTAAACTTTACTATAGTGATGCAGAAAAACATAAAATGTTTGAACACATCTATGTAGATTTTTTGAAAAGACTGGAGGAAATACAAGATTTAAAAACCAAACTCAGTCAAGTTCAAAAAGATCTACAATCAAAAGTGAATGAAATAAACCAAAATAAACAGTACAAACTTGAGCTTGATGCTCAATATGACCTTCTCAAAAAGATCAAGCTAGAAAAAGAAGCTTATAAAAACAAAGCTGATCATTATGAAAGGATCTGTAAATCTTGGTGTATTTCATCACTTAAAAATGTGGACTGTTTATCCAAACAGATTCCAGCTCAGATACAAGCGGTCATAGGTGATGAGTTTGATCTTAAAAGTCACATAAATTCAGAAATAAACTCAAAACCTACTATATTTGTACCTGAGATTTTACCTCATACTTTTAGTCATACTGTGGGAGACAAAGTTATATTGACAAATGCTTTTGTTAGACCAAAAATAGTTACTAAAGAACTAGTATATGAGACAGAGCCAGACTCTGAAGACACAGACTCAGAAATCTCAGTCTGTGAAACTTCTCAATCTGAACAGCCTGAACTTATAATCACTAATGAATCTTTAGAAACTATAGAACTTGAAAAGAAAAGATTTATAAGAGGCAAAGTTAATATTCCCACAATACCATCTTTAAAAAGACAAAAAGAGGTAAAAGGAATCAAGAATAAACAGAAAGGCTACAATGTGTTTGAACCTTCCACATCTCAGTCTGTAACTGGTCCAGACAATAATATGCCAAATGACAAATCTAAAGGCATAAAACCAGTAACAAAGGAGTTAAAAAGATCTCAGTCTGTGAGATCTAACTGTCAGTCTAAAAAAATAAATTTTCAGTCTGGCAAACTTTACTCCAAATCTGTTTGTGTGAACACTCAGTCTGACTCTCAAAAGTCAAATCTTAACAACCAGACTGAGACCATTAAGCTGCTTAGTGAAAACTTAATGAAGTTAACCACAGATTTTAAAACATTTGTTGAGTCAAAACAAGAGTTTAACAGAGGATCTAGTGCAAATAATAACCCAAAATCCAAAAGGACCATTATGTTGAACAGAAAATGTTACAACTGTGGAAATCTAGGACATGAAGGTATTAAATGCACAAAGTCCATTTTTAAACAGCCAAAGGCTGCTTTGATCAAACAAATGTCTTCTACAAACAACAAAATCAAAAATAGAGAGGTTAAAAGTCAACTTCACAGACTTAGCACCAAAACTGCTAAAGAATTGACTTCAACCAACTCTAAAGAACCCATCAAAAGATGGGTTCCCAAAAGTAACTAATTGATTTTGTTTGTCCTGTGTAGGGTAACAGCAAATGGTACCTAGACAGTGGATGCTCAAGACACATGACAGGTTCTTTGAAGAATCTGTCAGAGTTTGTAGAAGAAGAAGGACCTTCTGTCAAATATGGTGACAACTCTGTTGCCAAGATAAAAGGTTATGGTGTGGTGAAGGCTGGCAACATCAGAATAACAAAGGTGGCCTATGTTGAGGGATTAAAGCATAACCTGCTTAGTGCTAGCCAGATTTGTGATGATGATGGTGAAATCAGAATCAGAAAGAAGGCTGCTGTTATCTATAATTCCAAAGGCAAACCTATATTAGTTGCCAAAAGAGAAAGAGATATCTATCTCTTGGATCTTTCTTCTGCAGACAACAATGTAGAGACCTGTCTCTATACTCAGTCTGTGCCAGAACTAAGCTGGCTATGACATAGGAGGTTATCCCACCTGAACTTCAAAAATATTAACCTCCTGTCAAAGAAGAAACTGGTTAGAGGTCTGCCTGATGTTACATTTGCAAAAGACAAACTTTGTCCTGCATGTACACTAGGGAAACAGACCAAGAACCATTTTCCATCCAAATTGTTAGCTACAATTGAACAACCACTGCATATGCTCCATATGGATCTGTTTGGACCCATGAGCATTAGCAGTTTGGGTGGAAAGAAGTATACACTTGTGGTTGTGGATGAATACACAAGGTATACTTGGGTCATCTTTCTTAAAGCTAAAAGTGATGCTCCTGAAGAGATTATTAATCTAATCAAGAGAGAAGAATTGCAGAAAGATGCACCTGTCAAGCAACTCAGGAGTGATCATGGTACAGAATTTAAGAATTCTACTCTCATTGAATTCTGTACTGACAAAGGCATTATTCAAAACTTTGCCTCTGTCAGAACTCCTCAACAAAATGGTGTTGCTGAGAGAAGAAATCGTACACTCATAGAAGCTGCAAGAACCATGTTATGCCATGGTCAAATGGAGGTTTATTTTTTGGCAGAAGCAGTTAACACTGCCTGTTATACCCAAAATAGATCTATTTTGGTCAAAAGGCATGGCAAAACTGCATATGAGTTGTATCATAAGAAGGTTCCAACCATCCATTACTTCCAGACCTTTGGTAGTAAATGCTATATTCTCAATCAAAGAGATCAATTAGCTAAGATGGAACCTAAATCTGATGAAGGAATTTTTGTTGGCTATTCATCTATCTCAAAGGCCTACAGAGTCTACAACAACAGAAGGAATAAAATTGAAGAAACCATCAATGTCACCTTTGATGCTTCCTCTGCTAATGATGAACATGTTTCTCAGTCTGATGTTCATTTGTTAGAA
The DNA here is from genome assembly GCA_963930675.1 of Gnaphalium uliginosum. Lineage (NCBI taxonomy): Eukaryota > Viridiplantae > Streptophyta > Magnoliopsida > Asterales > Asteraceae > Gnaphalium > Gnaphalium uliginosum. The sequence continues at coordinate 54,807,646 of OZ005680.1, read as the reverse complement.
GATTTATCTGTTGTGGGATCTGAATCTCAAATCCTAGTTGTTGCTAATCAACAACAGGACTCTGAAAGTGATAATGAAGATGCTCAACCTGCTCACTCAATGACAGTACCTTCATCAACAGAAGATGAATCTATGTCCAGAGATTCAAATTCTTCTGATACATGTGTTCAGTCTGGTAGTTTTCAGTCTGTGAACTCTACAGACTCAAACTTACCCTGTGTAGAAGATGATGCAGAACTCAGTCCTGCTATTCTTCCACCAAATAAGAATGATTTATCATGCAATGATGAATCACTTCTAGGAGTCAAAGAACACAAGTATCATCCAATTACAGAAATAATTGGAGATTATGTTTCTGGTGTACAAACACGAGCTAAAGTGTCAAACTTATCTACTGCAAACTTCTGTTTCTACACAAACTTCCTGTCAATCATTGAACCAAAGAAAGCTGAAGAAAGCTAAAGAAGCACTGAAAGATGATGATTGGGTTGAAGCAATGCAGGAAGAGTTAACAGAATTTGACAGAAACAATGTTTGGACCCTAGTTCCTGCTCTAAAAGGGAAAACCATTATTGGAACAAAATGGGTTTACAGAAACAAAATGGACAAGGATGGAGTGATAATCAGAAACAAGGCAAGGCTAGTTGCTCAAGGCTACAAGCAGGAAGAAGGCATTGATTATGATGAAACATTTGCCCCTGTAGCCAGAATTGAAGCAATAAGGTTATTCTTGGCATATGCTGCATTCAAGGACTTCAAAGTCTATCAAATGGATGTCAAGAGTGCATTTCTGAATGGCAACTTACAGGAGGAAGTCTATGTGAAACAACCTCCAGGTTTTGTAAGTTCCACTTTTCCAAATCATGTCTATAAATTGCAGAAAGCACTATATGGGCTAAAACAAGCTCCATGAGCTTGGTATGACACCTTATCATCCTATCTTCTTAGTAATGACTTTAATAGAGGATCAATTGATAAAACTTTGTTCTTCAAAAGGAACAAGGCAGATGTCATACTAATCCTAATCTATGTTGATGATATTATATTTGGGTCTACTGATGAAAAATTGTGTAAATGGTTTTCAAACTTAATGTCAAAACAGTATCAAATGAGTATGATGGGTGAATTAACATACTTTCTTGGTCTACAAGTACATCAGAAACCTGATGGTATCTTCATCAACCAAGGTAAATATGTCAATGACCTACTTACTAAATATTCTTTAAAGGACTGTTCAATTATGAAAACACCAATGAGCACTGCAGAGAAGTTGGATAAGGATCAGTCTGGTAAGTCAGTCTGTCAAACCACTTATAGAGGTATGATAGGATCTCTACTATACCTCACTGCAAGTAGACCAGATATCATGTTCTCAACATGTTTGTGTGCTAGATATCAATCTGAACCTAAAGAATCGCATCTAAAAGCTGTAAAAAGGATTTTTAGGTACCTAAAAGGTACTCCTAACCTGGGTCTTTGGTATCCCAAAGATTCTGGTTTTGATCTAATTGGATATACAGATGCAGATTATGCAGGTTGTAAATTAGACAGGAAAAGCACTTCTGGTGGATGTCAACTGCTAGGTGGCAAACTAGTCAGTTGGTCAAGCAAGAAACAGAATTCTGTTGCTACATCCACTGCAGAAGCGGAATATGTGGCTGCTGGTAGTTGCTGTGCTCAACTGCTATGGATGCAACATCAACTAGCAGACTATGATTTGGTGTTTACTAAAACTCCAATCATGTGTGATAACCAAAGTGCCATTGCCATCACTGAGAATCCTGTATTTCACTCCAGGACAAAACATATTGAGATCAGACATCACTTTATCAGAGATTGTGCTGAGAAAGGTAAAGTGATTCTCAAATATGTGCCCACAAATGACCAATTAGCAGATATCTTTACTAAACCTTTAAATGAAGATAGATTTTTGTATCTGCTTGGTCAACTAGGAATGCTCAACCCCTAGTAAAACCTTGAATCTGTATGATTCAATTCTCAGTCTGTGTCTGCCTTTCAATATGTATAACTGTATTCTCAGCTACATACAATTAAAAAGCACAGACAAAGAGATGTTTTTGTACATACTTTCTAAGAAAATACCAAAAAGATTTTATACCTTCTGTTATTTTCTCTCAGTCTGACTGATTATATGTTTCAGTCTGTGTAACTTCTTCCAGATTAGCTACACAGACTGACCATATTCATTCAGACTAGACCTTCTATTTTTTTGTGCTTTATTAATTCATAAGGTTAGTATTTTAGGACTATTAGTATTAATACTGCTAGTTACTTTTAGTACTGCTGGTTAATACTGATAAGACTTTTTAACACTGCCCCCATGAATTCGTATTTTAGCACTGCTGGTAAAATTATGTTATTTTCTCTTAGTCTGTCTGCTATATGGCTCAGTCTGTGTGACGTCACCCAGACTCATTGCACAGACTGATTATATACACTCAGACTAAATGTTTTTTTTATTTTAATATATTTATTTATTTATTTATTCTATATTTTTCATAAATAAACAACAATATCCTTGCATTTAATGCTTTAACCATCTTTATGGTAATAATCATTAAAAGTTTTGGCGGTTGTTGTCTATTTATCTGCTCAATACAAAAAGTGCACGTGCCTCAGCGCTACTGTTGCAGAAACAGGGATAAACCGTCCAAGTGGGTCCCATTTAACGGAAATTTAATTTCTACAAATACCCATTTATGTTTTCTCCCTTTCTTCTTCATTCGTACTTGCACATAAAAAACAAACAGAGTTTCTAAACCCTAAATCGCTCAACCATTTTCAAAATCAATTTCTAAAATTTCTTCAATGGCTGATCAATGGGTTTACACGGCACCTGCCAACATCGCTGCGGCTAAACCCTTCAAACAAGGGAAACAGGTAAAACTCTGTATCAACAATCAAGTAGCTACCATTTCCATCCCTGATTCGAAAAAGAATAAAGGGTTTGAGGAACTAACTGCTTTTATGTCTGCTCATCCATTAAGGGGAGCGTTCTTTAACACAGTTCCTCAAATATACCCACATTTTTTAATGGAATGGTGGTATACTTGCTCCTCAAATAGTACCAATACTGCAATTACTGGTACTATTGATCATGGTAAACGGGCAGTTACCATTGATCAGGAGTTAATTAGGAATGTCTTAGACCTGCCTTTGGGAAATAATTTTGAACCTATTCCAACCAAAGAAGCAGCAAGGGCTTCTCTTACTTTGGTTGGATATACCAAAGAAAAAGGCACAATTTTGATGTCAGGATTCACCCCCAAATGAAAATTTTTAATTTCTGACATCATTAGGAGTCTAGGAGGTAAATCTGGTAGCACAGGGGAGCTAAATGAGTTTGAAACTCAACTGTTGAGCTCATTCATCACTGGTTTAAACATCAACTTTGCAGAGTTGTATTTTCAAGAAATTTTAAAACTGGTGAATGAGTCAAACAGAATTTTTAATGTACCTTTTATAAGGCTACTCTCCCTGTGCATCCAATCCAGGTTAACTGGGTCTGTATATACGTCCTTTAATAATAAAGTTGCAGATATACCTGTTCCTATGCTCACATATAAAGTGTTTAACCATCCGGTTCCACTTTCTGGAGCACCTATCACTGCTGCTATGCAGCACTGGATTGATCACCCATATGTTGCTTCTGCATCCATGGAGGGTGATGATTCAAGTGATAGTATGGGTGATAAGACCCAGGCTGTTGAAGATCGTGTGGCTGAAGCAGAGCACACAGACTCCGGGGATACAGACTCAACTCAGTCTGTGCATTTGGAGTCAGACTCAAACATTCCTGAGTCTGTTCCATCTTCAACAGAAGATGCAGGTAGTACTTCTTCTTCATCTGAGGACATGGATATAGATCAACCTTCTTATCCTAGCCCATCCTCACCCACAAAAGAGAGTCCCAAACAAACCAACCCAGATGAGTCACTACTCACTCTGGAGGAATCACCAGACTCAACCCCCAAAAGTATAGCACAAATGGAATCATCATCCATGGAACTGGATGTCAACAGAACACCTTCCAGTGCTGTAGACCATTCCATTACAGCTCTGCTAGAGTCTGTGGTGCCAATGGCTACCCAACTGACCCAACCTACACCTAGTTTAGTCAGCTTGGATACCCACATTGCTGCTGCTACACTGACCCCTGTAGTAAGCATTGAAGAAGATACTCCAATCCTGAGCACTACCAACCCCCTCTTTACCCCACTCACAATGGCTGGACCCATATTGACCACTAGTCCTGCACTAGTTCACACTCCAGTGAGTCTTTTCTTACACCCCTTTGCACAGATTGCCAATGCCCCAGTCATGTCACAGACTGAGGTACAGATCTCCTCTTCTTTGCTCCATGATCTACCATCTTATCACCAGATGGTTAGTGAGGGCATACAAACTTCAACATCAGTTGTCAGTGATACTGCTCCATTACACCAGGAACTGTTTGAGGCAACAGGTGCAACACAATCATTTCCCCGTGATATCTTATCCTATCACCGGATTAGATCTGAGGGAACAACTACACCACTCAATGCCTATGATCGCTTTTCCATGCACAGGACACAGAGTGAGGCAAAGAGTGCAACACCAAAAGATTCCAGTGATCTTGCTCAGTTTCAACATGAGTCAAGTGAGGAACACATACCATCACCCAATTCTAACCCCTCCAACCAGACCTAGTCTGTGCCTTCTAGTACACTTAATGATGTGCTTTCTGCCATCAACAGGTTGTCTGAATGGGTACAGACTGAGTTCAATAATAATAAGAAAGAGCTAGAGAAGATGAAGCATCTAGTCGCTACTATGGTGGATAAAGTGGATATGCTGGAGGAAAAGGTATCCAATAGGTTAGATGAAATGCAGACCACCCTCTCAAACTTGGTAGATGATGTCAAAAAGGGGGAGAAGATGAAGCATGGGTCTGCAGAAGCTAAAACCTCAAAAGATAAAGATTTAAATAATAAATCCTTAGATTTAGGGGGAGATAGCAGTGAGGGAGATGATGGAGATGATGGACCCAAAGGTGCTAGGGTGAAGTCTCAGACTGAAGCTCAGTCTGTGCCACAGACTGAAGATATGAGTGCACAGACTGAGGGGGAGCAAGAGAGATTACAGTTAGGTGAACATGCTGAGATGGTTGCACAGACTCAGGGGGAGTCATCCATTGTCTTACACATAGACCCAATTGAAACTATCTCAACCCAAGGTCAGCTGGAGTTGAAAAGACCAAGGGAAGAAGAAGAACAAGATGTTCAACCTCTGTTAATCAAGAAAGCCAGGAAAATGAAAAGAATGGCCAGGAGGATTCCTGAAAGGGATATCTTTGATTCCCAACCAAAAATGAAGGGGATCAAAACCTGGGACCAGTTCTTAAAGCTGGCAGAAGAACAGGACAATGACGGTGATAATGATGATGCCATCAATCCTGACTGCAGTTCTGAGTCTGAAGTTTTCAGAAAATCAGATGATGATGAAGATGATGCTACTTTTGGAGGTGTAGGTGAAGGAGCCTCAAAAGTCAAGACTGGAGAGTCTCAGTCTGTGCCTTCTGAACCTGCACAAACTGAGACACAGCATCAATCACAGACTCAGAGCTCAGAGCAACCAGCAGCAAGCACTGATGTTCTAATTATCAGTGCTGAAGCCATTCAAGCTGAAGCCTATCCTGCTAGACCAACCACATCAACCAGAACACTGCCTCCAGGTAGAAGTGAGATTGAAGACAGAATGCAATGGAGAAGTGCTCATCTGATAAGCACTTATCCTGGGTCAAGCTCTACCATGGAAGAAGTAATGGATAAGGGTAAGGGCAAGGAGATTGCCTTATCCAAGCAGGAAAGATTAAGCAAGATCAAGAAGATGGTGGATGATCATGCTGCTGGAACAAGAAATCCTGAACTGTCAAATCTACAGGATGAGCTCTTGCAACAAGAAGCTACTGCTCAAGGTATGACCTTAACCGAATACTTAAATGTATTATCAATTGAAGAGCAGAAGCTGAAGGAAGCAAGATTTGTTGACATGCTCTCCAAAGAGTTAGAAGATGAAAGTTGTTCACAGACTCAGATCAGAATGAGTCAAGTTGAGCAACAGATCAAAGAAGATGAAGAGCTGTCAATAAGATTACAGAAGATAGAGAGCCTGAAACCAAAGCTACAAGCCACTTCCAAAAGTCAAAGCTCAAGCAGAAGATCAGAGAATGTCATCTGAACAAGATTGGACAGAAATTAAAGCTGGAGCTGACTTTGACCAAAAGCAAGAAGATGGTATGGGTGGATGAACTGTACACTCTAGGGCTTAAGGAATGGCAATCCATTGCCAATCTTTTGAAGAGCGCAGCTGACAAGGATCTGAAGAAAGAAGTTCTGGATGAGCTATCTTACCTGATTGAGCTAGTTCTCAGTCTGGGGCTCATCTCAGAAGAAGAATACAAGTTGTTTTGCATAGCAAACAACTTTGTAATCAAGAAGAAGTCAGCTGGGTTATCCACAGAGAATGAGCAGAGAAGGGAGCATCCTCTACCCAAAGGTATTGTTTTCATAGATAGATCTTATGTACAGACTGACAACATTGAAGGTCTGTGCTATAGAGATATCAATGGGATAGAGTGCTTCCAGGATCAAAATGGACTATATAGAGAGTCTCTGCTACACTGCATTGCCCTGCTGAAGGAATGCAAACACTCTCAAGCCAGACCATTCAGAAGAAGACTGATCAGCTGGTTATTCAACAACCTTTCCCAACTCAGGATGATGATTGGACTTGAAGATATCTGCAAGAAGATCATCCTAGAGTATCAAGAATTTGAAGACAAATCTGATATGGAAATGGAAGAACTGTTGAAGAGGAAAGTGGAAAAGATGAAAGAGATCAGGGCTCAGAGAAAGAATTGAAGATTGTTAGATTTTTGATTTACAATCTTATGTAATAATTGTAATATTTTTGTGAACTAACTGTGATTCTGACTTTATATATATATAAGTCTTGATCCATATGTTATGATTCACCTTAGTATTTATTATTTCTCTATTATCTTTTGTAAATAGATTTTGACATCATCAGATAGGGGGAGATTGTTGGGAAAAACAATGATCAAACCTAAGTTATAAATCTGAAGAGTCAAAATCTAACTCAGTTGTATTCAGGAAACTTAGTGAAATTCCTGAGTCTGTGTTTCTGAGTCTGTGCTACACAGACTGAAGAATTTTTTCTGAGTCTGTGCTGCACAGACTGAAGATCCTCACAGACTGAAAGCCATGCTCTTTCTGAAGACTTATGAATTCATCATCTGAAGAATGAAGATTGAATACAGAAGGCTTCACAGACTAAAGTTCACAGACTGAAGATCACAGACTGATGAGCACAGACTGAAGAGCACATATTGAAGAATGAAAGTACAAATGTACAGGAGATATTCTTCTTTCCTTAGGCTAGATACAACTGATAAGATGTTTGAGAAACGTCAAACATCATATAAAGGTTCTCTTCTCAGCAAAGAAACCTTTTACCTTTTTGCTTTTTCTATTTTCAAGAAAAGCAAAAGGGAAGGCGTGCAAAGTTGCCCAAGATGCATCTGTTATCCCTTGGACAACTATGTAAGCTGGATAATATAGAGTTACATCCAACTCTATAAATAGCAGTCCAAAAAGCACTGCTATTATCCAAGAAATTCAAGAGAATTAGTATACTAGACCTTTGAGCTTAGGCTAAAGCATTACCACACTTACTGTGAAGTTTGTAGTGATAACTGTATCTTTGTATACTACTTGGATCGTATTCAAACCATCTGTGTGGGTTTGAATACCTTGTCATCTTTGTGAGACAAACACTTTATTGTGAATAATACTTTGATTCATAATAAACTCTGTGTTAAAATTAATCTTGTTTTCCGCCTAGATTAATTTAAACTTGTTTGATATAAAACTAGGATATAAACTAATACGTTGAGATAACTGTTATTTAATCTGTATCTAAGTTTTGGGAACCTTGTGACCCAACAAAGGACAGCAGCAGCCCTCTTCTTCCTTATCTCGACTCTAGATCGACTCTTCTTTGTAAGAACCTCTCCCAAACTCTTTTATTTTCCTTGGATGATGTCCATGTTCATGCTAGAGGTTCGTTTTTGCTAATTATGTCCAAGATCTAAACCGAAAACCATTGGATAATAAGAAAAACCGTCGGGTAATGACTTTAACCACTGGACAGAAACTTAACCCGACTTTGATCTATGATAACTAACTCGTTTCTTAACCAAATTGAGCGATTCTTGAGTCTAAAACCAAGTTCAAGGAGTCTACTTTCGAACCCAAGTGGTTTGGTATTTTTAGAGGTCGTTTGGTATGGGAAAACGATTTTACAAAAGCAAGTGTCCGGACTGTCCTTTTTGACAGAAAAAGCTAGTCAACTTTGTAAAAGAATATCTTGAGATCTACAAACCCAAATCGACTGAAACTACTTGGAAAACTTCACATTTTCTGTTACCTTTAAAAGTTGTACTCGCACGTTTTCTGAAGTTTTGTAAATCTTGAGATATGGACTAAACACTGAACAAAGGACTGGAAACCGACCTGCTGGACACTTGTTGGGTTTTCAAACGATTTCGTGACTTACCCGTAACCAAAAATTATGAAAAATTTACTGTAAGTAGATAAGACATAGGAGAATCACTGTGATTTTTCTTGGATTTTATTTCGAAGCTTTGGCTAGTCGAAACGAGCCCCGAAAATGACTCCAAAAACTGAGGAAATAAACCCATGGACTATTTTTGCATAAACTTTGAAACGACACTTTCGGGCTAACCACAAAACGTAACGATTATTTTTCTAAGCTTTAAAAACATACTTAAGACTTCCCTAAAAGTTTCGGGTCAAACCGAGCACGTTTGACCAAGTTTCCGAACAAAGAATCACAACAGGTTGCTAGTGTCGCAGGAGGCCCAAAACCTGCGACACTAATCCTAGTGTCGCAACTTTCAATCTAACAGTATTGACTAGCGACACTAACCCTGTGTCGCTACTTTTAAAACCAAGTATTAACCTGCGACACTAAGATCAGTGTCGCAACATTCAAACTAGCAGTACTAACACTCTGCGACACTAACCTTTGTGTCGCTAAACAATTCTAGTGTCGCAACATGCGACACTAAACCTGGTGTCGCACATTTATTAAATTCTTCGACTGCGACACTAACTTTAGTGTCGCAACTTAATTAAGTTCCTGACATCTGCGACACTAACCCCAGTGTCGCAACATCACAAATTTCCACATCTTGCGACACTAACCTCAGTGTCGCATTTCAGTGTCACCAGCTAGTGTCGCTAAAAACAACAGATTGAAAACATGATTTACACTAAGTGTCGAACTAGCGTATCAACCACTCAATCATACGACACTACACATATACGCAAACCATATACACCTATAAGTATACAACGGAACAAAACATAATAGTAATGTCTTCGGAAATTATTATTATAAAACATCACCAACGGGCCGTACACGTTTTCTAAACACAAATGATAAACAAACTTTGGACATAGCTAGTTGAGTGGACGACTAGCACAAAGGGACATTAACCCTCCACTTGCATACATAAGTGGACATTAACCCACCACTTACATACAATCTTATGCGTTTAGGGCGCTAGAAGATTGTACCTTGGGACACGAACACCCACTATTTGATATACTTGCTTTCAAGACTCAGGTGAGTCTCATAGCCCTACTTTTATTGTTTTATACTATGGAGTGAGATTATATACACTGTTTTATAATCACAAGTACTTAAACAACTCTTATACGGATTGCATGAGACCTTTAATCCACTCAAAGTCCTCACTCTATCATAGTTCGTTAATTGTATAAGCGCGAGTATTATTGGATAGATCTATAGGGGATTGACATCCCCGTCCGGGCTAGTCGCTCTAGCCGACCCACAGACGCATTAATATTTGACTGTTACGGGTGTATTGGATTATGCACCTGCCCGAGGCACAAACCAGGTTAAACGTCGAACTGTGAGACTCATGGCAATAATATATACTTATTTTTGCATTCGTGCAACCCTGATTAAATCTTGTGATTATTACCAACTTTTGATAACTGTTCCAAACCTATGAACTCACCAACATTACGTTGACTGTTTTAGTATGTAATCTCAGGTTCGCAGACACAGTAGGATGGCCTACAGGGAACGCTAGCTCGAGTCGCATGCTTTACAAACAAACAGAGAGATTTTCCTGCATTACTATTTTTGTATTGGTAGTTATGTACTAAGATCTCTAGGCTTTGAAGCGAACTCACGGATAGAACAAACATGTATTTTTGTTGAACAACATATTTTTATAAAATGTAATTTTAAATGTCTCATTTAGAGGTCGTTTGTTATAACTTGTGTAATGATCCACAATTAGTCGCACCCCGACCCGACTTCCGCTGCACAGTAAATTTGGGGGTGCGACAATTATGGACCCCAAACAAAAACACGTACAATCACTAGATTATACCCCACGATAATAAACGGGTCAAACAAAGCAAAACAATATAAAGACAATGCGAGAATAGTAATCGAACACACGAATATAAAGTGGTTATATCCAATCAACTTGATTGATTTAATCCACGACCAACTAGAGAGAAATCTTTATTAAATTCGTAGGTTAGGGTTTACAAAGAATAAGGGTTACATTATATAGGGTGGGCAAAACATGAAGAACAAGAAAAATAGGTTTCCTGGCCGACCATATTATCCCACCGGGATAAATACTCATCCCCCGGGATGAAAACCTCAGTTCGCATTTTTCCTATTTATCCCCCTGGGATACAAATTGTCCTCCGAGGATGTCTTCAGAAATTCCATTTTTTTTTTTTTTTTTTTTCGTTCAATCTTCACACCTAACAATCTTCCACTTGAAGATTTAACCAAACCCAAACTCTTAACCCTTCAACACGTCAACGCCACTTTAATAGAACCCGTTCTATCCTATACCGCCGAAACCATCGGGACACGCCGCACGACCACACCGAATCGGAAGACTTTTGATACGAGTTAAGAGAACTCCACTATTAAACAGTGACCAAGACCTCTCTCTAGTTTAACGCCCTCTCATTAGTTCATGAGAAGACCGGTTGATGCCCAGCACGGTTCCAATACCTTCGTTGCATTCGCAAACCATCCATACAGCCTTTCGCCTACACGATCTTTCTTTCCAACAAAGATAAGACCACACGGTAGAACAACCACGTGAATAACACCATCAAGGCAGCCATGTGAAAATACCATCACACCCTTGGTCATCCACTCCATCACTCTCGCTTTCACCATTGGATCACCGACCACAAACGTGCGCATGAATTTCGGCAAACACATCTTTTCTCAATGAGCCAACTCCCACTGTACGGAATCATTATTAAACACAGCTCTCGAAAAAGCATCTTACTCACCACCCTCGGTCAGTCGCAACCTAGTTGCCATTGAAGATGATCTACCCGAAGACTCGAAAGCACTAGTAGTACCGAGATGACAAACCAAATCCGTAGAAACCCCAAGGCTCACACTCAACGCCAAGCTCCCACTAGTTTCAACTCTTCTCGAACTCCCACTCGTTCCAGACCTCTCAACAATCTCGTGAAGCTCAAGTCGACTAGGATTTCCAACACCTACCTCACCACCTATCCATTCCTCATTCGGAATCTCAACCATATACAAGGTTCCCCGTTATACCCGCGAGCAATTATCAAACTACCCTTGATAACCTTCCACTGTTGGTCGCCAAAACAAATGTGATACCGTTCATCATCCAATTGCCCAACCGAAATCAACCGCTTCTTGAGCTTTGGAATAAACCTCACATTCATGAGGACCCAATCCGTACCAAGGTGTGTTTTGAGGAGAACATCCACAATACCCGCAACTTTAAGTTTTCTTCCGTTCACAATACGAACCCTACCGGAATGAGACCTAAAATTCGTCATCTTTTCCATGCAGGGGGTCGCATGAAAGGATAAACCCAAATCTAAAACCCAAGATTCTCCTCGCAACACAGCAACGCATCTTCAGTCGTTTCAATAGCCGAGTTTATGCTCGACTTACCATTCAGACATTGATACCTAAAGTGACCTTGTTGCTTACAGTTCCAACACGTGACGTTCCTATTCTCCGATGGCTCTCTCCGCGATTTAAATTTACTCGTACTACGCCCCCTGCCAGTCGTACTCAGAGTCGAACCCGAATACTCACCAGAATCTTTCCTCCTAATTCCTTCACTGAGTATCAAATCACGAATCCCCTCAAAGGTCAACCTAGTAGTTCCTGACGAACTACTAACTAGAAGATAATAAGAAAAGTGCCTCCAACTCATCTTCAAACTTAACCCCTAAAGATTTTAACCTAGTCAAAATCGAGTTAAACTCGTTCACATGATCCGCTAGCGATACACCTTCAGTCATCTTCGAGTTCACCAACTATCGAATTAAGAAAACCTTATTCAAGGCCGAGGGTTGCTCATACATATTAGACAACGCCGCTATCACACCTGCAGTTTTGGTTTCCCCCACAATATTGTAGGCGACGTTCTTGGCCAGAGAAAGTCGAACTACACCAAGTGCCTGACGATTTAATAATGCCCAATCGGAATCACTCATACCTTCATGTTTAATACCCGACAACGGTTGGTACAATCTCTTCTCATAAAGAAGATCCTCGATTTACATCTTCCAAAACCCAAAATCGCTGCCATCAAACTTACCGATTTTAATCTTGCTTTCATTTGCCATTGTTCCCAATCGCTCAACCTAGACTTCTGATACCACTTGTTAGGAATTATGGACCCCAAACAAGAACACGTACAATCACTAGATTATACCTCACGACAATAAACGGATCAAATAAAGCAAAACAATATAAAGACAAAGCAAGAATAGTAATCGAACACACGACTATAACGTGGTTATATCCAATCAACTTGATTTCTTTAATCCACGGCCAACTAGAGAGAAATCTTTATTAAATTCGTAGGTTAGGGTTTACAAAGAATAATGGTTACATTATATAGGGTGGGCAAAACTTGGAAAACAAGAAAAATAGGTTTCCTGCCGACCATATTATCCCACTGGGATAAATACTCATCCCTCTGGGATGGAAACCTCTGTTCGCATTTTTCCTAATTATCCCCCTGAGATACAAATTATCCCCCCGGGATGTCTTCAGAAATTCCATTTTTTCTTTTTTTTTTTTCGTTCAATCTTCACACCCAACAAAAAGTTCATCTCATACAATAGAAAGTATGAAAGTTGAGAACATAAAATAGAGTTTTTAAAATGTTCACCTCATACAATAAAGGATATGAAAGTTGAACGCATACAATAATAATTAGTGTAAAGTTAAATGTGCATGTGCATACCTTGTGGAGGGTATGAAAGGTAATTCTTATTTCATGGAAGGTAATTCTTATTTCATGAAAGTTGAACGTATAACTAAACAATAAACTATATTTATTTCATGGAAGGTAATTCTTATTTAACTGTTGTGTCGAAGGGATAATTTTTAATTAATAATTCCTTTCCAGCTAGCCACTTGAAAGTGGGAGCTCATGACTTTAATATCACCTTAAAAAAATATAAATATAAATAAAATAAAATAAAATAAGATAAAAATAAAACGTGCATATGCATACTTTGTGGAGGGTATGAAAGGTAATTCTTATTTCATGGAAGGTAATTCTTATTTCATGAAAGTTGAACGTATACTAAACAATAAACTATATTTATTTCATGGAAGGTAATTCTTATTTAACCGTTGTGTCGAAGGGATAATATATGCATACCCTGTTTTAATTAATAATTCCCTTCCAGCTAGCCACTTGAAAGTGGGAGCATATCACCTAAAAAATATATAAATATAAATAAAACAAAATAAAATTAAATTAAAGAAAAAAGTGAGCCGTTGACTAATATTATGATTGCAACTTGAGTGTCGTATTGTTGAATCTTGTTTTGTAAACCTTGAATCTTGCTAGTTATTTTCATTATTAGGGTTTTGTTAATGTGTGCCTCTATGGCACACGTTAAAGGACATTTAATAAACTTATAATCTTTTTAAGTATCAAAATTTTAATTAATATATGTATAAAAAAGGTAAATATTAGATTCAATTAATGAGTATTAAATGTAAAAACGATTATATAAGGAAATTTCGACTTTAGTAAATACACTTTATCGTGGTAATCGTGTACCATAGAGGCACACGTTAGCAAAACTCTAATTATTAATATTGGTCTTAACAGTAACGTAACCAAACTTTTGTTTTTAAATATCTATTCCCAAGCCATCAATACCGAACACTTCTTTATCTGTTAGCGCTTAGAGATCTAATTTATTCAAGTGTTCATAAAAGCGTATAACAGTTAAGCATAAATACCTTATACAAAATAATTAAACCAATTCACGAAATCAAACTGACTCTGCACCTAAAAGGATCATATCGGTTGACTCGGTTGGCAAGCATTTACGGTTTACTTTACTTTGTCCGTAAGAATGTTGTCTTTTTGCCTTGTAGTATGTGTGTGACCCATAACATCGTCGAGTGTGAAGAAAGAACAAAAATCAAAATATATTGGAAGAGCAGATTCTCGTCAGGCGACAGTAATTCTCGTCAGACGAAGTTAGCATATATTTTAATCAAAACTTGTTTCGTCAGACGAAACTGATCATCATCGGTGAAAATTGAGGCGGCCAGAATTTCTTGTTTTGCAAGTTTTGCACACTATAGATAGAACCTATGTAATTGTAAACCCTAACACCTACGAAAATTAATAAGATTTCTCTCTAGTTGGCCGTGGATTAAATCAAACGAGTCGATTGGATATAACCACGTTAATTACGCATGTTCATTTACTTTAATTGATCCTCACGTTATCTTAATTGCTTGGTTGCTTGTGTTTGATCCGTTTGTTGTTTGTAAGGTATAGTCTTGTGATTGTACGTTCTTGGTTGGGTCCTAAATTCCTAACAAACATAAGGTTGCGACTGGTTGATAATTACAAAGTGGTTGATAATTAAAATCTTGATTGATCAACGACTATATATATACCTTTTTTTTTGTCATGCCCACTTTTGGATACCTAAAAACCAGAACATATATACTACATATACAGATATACTATACATTTTGTTAATCCTCATATCTTTTATTTAGTCTAAATTTTGGTCGTCGGATAAATGATATGGAACCAATCAAAAGAGCAAATTTCATCTTGTGGGACTGCTAATTAGTGACTTCTAGGAAACCCCGACATGAATACTTGAGTATGACCTTCACGTGTTCCCACTACATTTTGTACGAGTCAGGTGCATTGGTGAAATATTTTTGATGAAATCAATTCGTTAAAAGAATTAAAATTTCATGAAATGTAAATTTCTTTAAGTGAAATTCATATTTTAATCAAATAGTCTTATTGAATGAAATTGGAATTTTAATTCTACCACCTTTCGTAAAATTTCGTGAATCAAACGTACCCCTAGAATCTTATAAGATATTATCAATTATATAATTATATAGTTTTTTAAAAATAGTTTTACTCATGCTTAATTGTAAGCAAAATCTAAATAACATTCATTAGTAGACTTGGAGAGGGAGGATCTACCTTGTAGGTAGAGATAGCCTTGCCTAGGGATCAATTTATTTTGCATGGTGTAATTTTTTAAAAATAATTACATTTTTTATAGGTGATACTAGCTCAAAACTCTTCGGATACTAGTCACTGTCAATTATGGATCGGTCAACTTACTTAATTTTCAGATAAAACTAACAAATCAATAATTCTTCATAAGTTTTAGTTAAAGAATATATACTTTTTCACAAGTTGTACGCTAAATTTCAGTCAAAAATATAAATTTTCCAGTTTATATTGCTTTTTATAATTACCAAGTCAACGTTGTCTTCAAAGGTATATCCACAACCCATTTATTTTTACGCTTCAACTCAAAATTAGAGAAATCCACAAACTAAGACAGTTAGATAGTACACCAATGTGTGACGAGATATAAGTAATTATAACCCAGATTTTTCTTATGAGTTTTGAACAAATACCCTTTAATTAATGCTGTATAACAAGAAACACAATAACATTTTACACCTATTCCCATAAATAAACGAGCCCTTTTTAATCTCATTGATTGTCAATATAAAATTACAACAAAAGTTCTTGATAACCGACTCTCACAAGTCATCTCATCGATTGTAAGTGGTGCTCAAATCGCATACATTGAGGCAAATCATTGGGGAGGCAAATCACTGATGGTCCCCCTTATGATAGACGAGATAATTGCTTGGACCTTCAGAAAGAAAAAGAAAAAGAAATTAATGATCTTCAACAATGTTTAAAAACTGGTTTCATAGTTAAAAGTGGAGGGGGTTCGATGCCGGTCGGATCGTCGGTTCAACTAGTTTAGTGTATTAATACAAAAAAAAATAGTTTTGGTTCAATATTTGACCTTTTTGGCCGCATATGTGATTTTACGGTGTGTACTATTGTTATACTCTTATAATAAATAAATAAACAACCAAAAAGAACAAAAAAAAGGTGTGAACCGGTTCAAACCCTGTTCGATTGCCAGTTCAACAGGTAAACCGGACAGTTCGACCAATTTGTAAAAATGACCCAAAACTGGTTTACAATGAACCGATAACGTTGTTTTTTCCGGTTCAGGACCGGTTGAACCGGTTTTTAAAACATTGATCTCTAAAGTAGACTTCGAAAAATCTTTTGACTAGCGAAAGTGGAATTTTTCGCAATCAGTTATGGAACAAATGTGTTTTTGTATCAAGGGGAGAAATTGTATCAAAGGATGCTTGCATTCGGTTCGGTCTTTGTCAATGGTTCGCTAATCCTAGAATTGCCTATTCAACAGGATTGCGCTAGGGTGACCCATTATCACCATTTCTATTTATCTTGATGGTTGAGGCACTTAATGTTGCTATTTCATAGGCAAAAAGGAAAAACTTGTTCAAAGGTCTTATGGTGGGAAAGGATAAAGTTGAAATCTCAATCCTCCAATTCCCCACTGATGCATTAGTTATGGGTGAGTAGGGGTGTTCATCGGTTCGGTTTACAGTTTCCTCGGTTTATTCGGTTTGGGTTGTTCGGTTTTGAATTTTTTTTTAGCAAAACTGAAAATCGAATTCAAATTGAAAACTGAACCGAAACCGAACCGAACACCGAATTCGAATTCGGTTCGGTTTCGGTTAAAACTGAAAAACTTAACATTTTTTCAAAAACACCGTTCAATATACAAAACTAAGAAATATGCACGATTATACGATACAAATGATATAAATCTAACTATTAATAATTGTTATGTGTTAGCCAAATTCGAGTTTATAAAGCAGAAAACTGTCAATGTATGTGAATTTTAATGTCCAAACAAAACATTTATTTTTCACAAACACATGGTAGCTAAAAGATTTAAGTTTTTAAAATGTTGAACTCTTCAAGTCTTCAATCAAATTTGAAAGATCATATATATATATATATATATATATATATATATATATAATTAGTAATATATTTATTAAATCGAATTCAGTTTAACTGAATTCGGAAAATTCAAAACCTAACCGAAAACCGAATTCAAATTCGGTTCGATATTCGGATTAAACGGTTTTAAACCAAATATTGAACATCCCTATGGGTGAGTGGTAAAGAACTTGTTTTGCATTTGGCATCTTTGTAAAATCTAGTTTTACATTTTAAAAACCAATTAAACAAATTTAACTAAAACTAGATCACATAGGCAGTGAATATATCGGTAATAGTTAGGGTGAGCATTCGTACCACCTTCCCGATCCCCAACCGGTACCGTTTCGGGACCGTACCGAACCGGTACCAACCGACTTCAAGCGGTCCGGTACTCGATATTTATATATTCATATTTTTTTAATGCGGTACTATCGGTTCGGTACCGGTATTTTCCCGGTTTGGTACCATAATCCCGAATATGGAAATTGTTGTTCTATTTCAAGCAATTCAATGTATAATCGATAGGCATGATACATAAGTAATTAGAGAGTTAAGAGAATATTTGCTTCAAATTTTCTCTTTTCTAATTGATATGTCTACGAAAGATTGAGAGTGTTACCATACAATGAATAAGGTTAGTCCTTTTACACTGGGACTTTTAACCACATGCTTTGCAAGGTTTACAAACTAAAAAAATGGAATAAGTTTACAAAATTGACTTCTTTTCTGTTTAGATTTTCTTTTATGATTTGATTATAAACTTTATCTATTGTTAATGTATGTGTATATATTAATTTGATTTAAAGTTATTGTTAGTTCTATATCATATCAAATGCTTCAGTAATTTTGTTGTGGAATTGAATCTTATTATTAAACAGTGGATTTAGATTCATATACATTGGTTGCAAATAGACGTTAAAATTGTATTTAACCATTAATTATATATATATGTGTGTGTGTGTGTGTATGTGTGTGTATGTGTGTTATTATAAGATCATTCTCACTAAATAAAGTTACACTCACTTATAGATCATAGTTTCGTGGCTACATTACTCAACTCTATTTTTCTATATATATTTTCGGTACCAATCAGGTATAGTACCATTTTTACCGAACTGGTACCGGAACCGAACCGGTACCAACCGACTTGAAATGGTACGGTATGCGGTACTCACTTTGAGACAGAAAACAAAACCGGTACCAACCGGTTCGGTACCGGTTCCGTCCCGAGCTCACCTCTAGTAATAGTACAACATGATAAGTTTAACTAAGTGTCGATCTCAAAAAATTGATAATTAAATACTGAAAAATTTGTTAGATTAATGACTAACAAATAAATAATCATGCAAATAATAAACGAAAAATTTGATAAACAAATATTAATAATAAAAAAGTATTCACTTGGATTCGAATTCACCTAATCATAAATAACATTGATAAAGATATATAATTAGAGATTGATGCGTATAATATAATCAATCACAAAGTCTAGTTCTTGATTAATTCTTGATTAATGTAACCAATTAATTACATAGTATAATTCTCCAACAAAAATATTAATTAATTATGTTAAAACAATATGATAATGATTGAACCAAACCTCGTTAATTATTCAACTAGAAGCAATTTGTAAACCTGTACATCTGATTAAACTATCAAACAACCCTACTAATTTAATTCTAAATGGTAGATCTATTAAACAGGACGAAACTCTTGAGTAGAGGTGTCTGCTCGTCGAGTTCAATCAATTAAAATATTAATTAAACGGGATCAATTATTTCTAACTTCCAAATCTATTAACAGTTAAATAACAAGCCAAGTTGAAGTATTCACTCGTCCAATATTAGACAGCAGTTCATATGTATAAATCCAACAATTAATTCTAATTAATGTCATATATAAATCCATACTATGAATAATCAAATCCTAAAATCATATTTCTCTAACTATTAAGATTAAATCATGATCTAAACATAAAAATACCAGAATTATTAAACTAAAATCAATCAAACATCAATATGCATCATTTAATTAATCATACAAAATCATACATAATTAGGTTCATCTTTTCCAAGTGAATTACAGAAAATCAACCCATAATCAAGGTAAAACTTAATCTAAACACAATAAAAATCGACATGGAAAGTAGTCTACTAAAAACTAGAAGTGAAATGCAAATCGAATGAAGCCAGATCTTCGCATTCTTCGTCTTCTAATTGATGCTCACCAAAAATCAGCCTTAGAACCGACTTTGTTGAGCAATTTTTGTCGGTAACTGTTCAGAATTCGAGGGGTTTATCTTCACAAAGTTTGTTGGGTTTAATTTTATCTATAATTTTATTGGAAAAAAATCCAACACAGCGGGTACCAAAGCTCTAACTTCCCGACTAAATCTCTAAATGGGTCGTATTATGGATATGTCGTAGCCCTCTGAGTCTAGTAAATTTGGACTTTTGCATCAAGTCATTTGGACTCCGTATGAGAAAGTTATAGCCCAAACAGTAAAACCTCGCAGATAGTTCAGCTTTCTTCTGGCTTCCATCCTTTTTTCAGATTTCGATCCATCCCGTTCTTTTAGCATATAATCTCCAAATTGATCCTAATAACAAAATATACGCCGATTAAGTACCAAATAGATGATTTTGCTATTAAAGTAAGTATAAAACATTGATATCGCAATAGAAAACCATATATAAAATATATAATATCAGCGTCCGGTCCTAAAGTCAATTATTCTGAGAGCGAAGTATTTGGAGTTGGAGAAAATATAGTGTATGCTATTCGACTTCATTCTTCATTGTTAAGTATCACAACTCCTATGTACATATCTTGTCCTCCCAATAGGCAACAACATGGAAAAAGAAGCAAGTTGGGATCCCATCATTGATAAATTTAAAAAAAAACTCAACTCTTCGAAAACTAGAACCCTTTCATGTGGAGATCGCCTTACTCTAATCAAGTCCGTTCTAGGAAGTTTAGGTACATATTACTTTTCTACATGTAAGGCTCCTCTTAAAGTATTGAAATATCTCGAAAGAATTTGAAATTTTTTTTTTAGGGAGGAGATTTGGAAAATAAAAAAATTACTTGGATTGTCTGGAAAAATATTTCATCTCCATTAAATTGTGGATGATTAACCATTGGTAGTCTTCAAGCTAACAATTTAGCCATGTTAGTTGAATGGTGGTGGAGATTCAAATTAGAGCCTAACGTTACCGTCATAAAATCAATTGACGGTAATAAGAACGGTTTAGAAAAAGAACATCACATTCCGTCTACTAAAGGCGCATGGAGACATATCTCGAACCTTGACATTACACTTTCCAAGTATGGTTTAGATTTGTTCAGTTTATTCAACAGAAAGGTGGGAAGAGGAGATGAGATAACTTTCTGGAAAGACACTTTGGATTGGTGACTCCCCCTTGGCACTTTATTACCCTCTGTTAGTCTGTTGTACTCTGGAAAAAGAAAATCAAAACTCTAAACTTATGGACAAGATAGTAAAATAGTGTTTACTTGTGGGCTAGAGGAAGCCCAGCTCATCGAATTCTCTAGCCCAATTACAAGATAGTAAAATAGTGTTTACTTGTTTACCAACGGATGTAGATTTTTTCAAAAACAAGATGACCCGTAAACAACGTTATGATGCTGTCGTAAAATTCACCGAAACAGAGTGGTATTTGATCAGCAAAAACCTAATGCGAAGAACCTGGCCGATGTGGATCTCAGAAGTTCAAAACTAAATCCTCATTAGATGGAATTGATATGTAACCCAATTTAACTCGTATATAGTTTGTAAATGTTTTATTGCCTCTAACATGTCTATATGTAACCCAATTCTAATATATCGACTCCATTGTAAGCCCATTCCCCTACATGTTGATTAAAAAACTAGCTTTAAATTTCAGTTTGACTTTTTCGAAAGATAATGGTTCCGTCGAATTCTCATGTATAGCCCAACTTTTTGTGAAAATTGAAACTTAAAGGATATACTTTCTTCTAATTTGGTTTAATTAACTCATTTTGTGATTTTTCATGGTCTAAATTCGACATCTTTATGGTATTTTTATAGCCAATGAAGCTACATAGACTTGTAGCCATGTTAAGCCATAATTAAAATAATTGTAATCAAAATTGAAGTGAATTCAAACAGAAAAACACCTAGAAATAAACGGGACAACTTCAGTAATCTCATTGTTGTAACCATAATTAAAGAACAAACTAAATTGGACATTAAAAAAAATCAACGTTGATTCTTATTTCCCAAGTATAAGAACCGAAAAGGAAGTCGGGGAGGAGTGGAGTTACAATGAGCTAATAATTTTTTCTTTTTTCTGTTAATAAAAGTCATTTTTCGGGTTTAACTAAAATTCAAAGAAAAAAAAGACAAGGAAACAAGAGAAATTGTTATTAGAGATATATGTTAAAAGACACGATGATTTAGTAATTATGTTTGCACCACTTACATGAGATGCAGTCAAAAATCAATTCGAGCTCTCTTCTTTTTTTAACTCATTTTATTATTATGTTGTCTTTTAACATGACAAACCTCTTTGTTAAGAGGACACAAAGTGGATCCGGAGTTTACCACTCCCCGTCGACGTTTAATTTCGATGTTTAAAGTCAGTGTTCAACCTTGAACGTTGAATGCACCTACATTCAAAAGTGCTTTTTTTTTTCTTTTTCTTTTTTCTTTTCTCTTTTCTTTTATTTGATTGGTTAAACACACTTTTTGTTGACTCCTTTAGACTTCGAATTGAACATTGAACCACTCCCTCAAAATCATACTAAATTTTGATGTTCAATCGAACATCGAGCTGAATATCGAGTATAAGGACAAACATTCACTCTCATCATTGTTACTGTAGAACATAAATAGTTACCGTTTAATTTCCCATGTACAATGACAATCAACCGGTTGAAGAAGGTGGTATGGTGGACCCTCTTTCCCAATTTGTGATGCTAATTTAATGCTCGTGTGTAACATCGAGTATTATTTTATTATAACATATAAAAGGAAAAGGAAATATAAAAGTGGTGAAATATAAAACATATTAAAATGGGATCGTATTCATTCATTATATTGTAGAGTATAGAGATTAATAAAATGTGTTGATTAGCCAGATAGGTGGAGATGTTTCAATTCATTAAACTTTGTAAAGTTACGAATGTTCTAAGATGACTGAAACTTTTCTTTTAACAAAATATAGTAGAAGCAAATACTCCGGAATGAATATAAATTCAAATAACAAAGTGTTTAAAACTAATGGAGAGATGGCACCAGATTTATTTAAGGAAATTCAAATAACAAAGTGTTAAAAACTAATGGAGAGATGGTTTCCTGCTAGAGTTAAAAATTGTGCGATGTCATGGAATGAATGGAAAAATCCCACAGGGGGTCGTAGTTAACTTCTTATATTCGAAGTCTAATCATGTCTGCTTTTTGTGTCTGTTGCTTTGGTGATATGTAGTAGTGTATGGTGTTTTGTTGGATTGTGTCATTTGCTGCTGCTCCGTTTTACCCCTTGTAATATGGTTGTTGTATGCAGTTTGTTTTTTATTTTCTAGTATTTGTGGTATTGTGAGCCTTGATACTTTCATCCTGTATTTTGTTTTAAGGTAATAAAGGTCTGAATTTGCCAAAAAATATAAATTCAAATGAATTGTAATTGGGTCAACAAAAAAACAACTGAATACCACTCTTGCAACTTGCAAGAGATGGTGTCCATCGATAAGTTTGCCACTAGCCAGCTCATTTACTTGTACGTAGTGCATAAACTTTTCGACCTCATTTTTTTCTCACACACAAATTTGCAATGTCACTACATCGATCAAACTGAATAACGCATGACAATTTTCTATAAACTACTTTTTTTGCTAGTTTTTTGCCACTAGCTAGGCCGCACGGCCCACACCGAACCAACAGCACGTAGTTTAGTTGAACCTGGTCCAAGTGACGTCACACTTGTGAGTAAAGTAAACAGAAATATTATTGGTCGTTGGTCAACAAAGTCAGCTAGTAAGAAACCTCTTCACAGCCTACAAGTCATATATATAAGCCATGCATCTTAGATCTTAGAAGAATAATAATCTTAATCTGCAAGTGATGATGGCTCAACCAAACAATTCATCAGTTTCTATTATAGGGTCTCAGTTCATTGCACCATATCCACTCGAAGTTAAAGTTGTTACAAACTCTAAGGGAACCCTTGTGATCAGTGATGTTAACAACAAAATTTTACTCAAAGTAATACCATGTGACAAAAGCTTCCATCGTCAGCGGTTGCTAATGGATGCTAATGACAGACCCATAGTAACGATAGAGGAGAAGGTAACATAATTTTCTGTTTTTTAATTTTATCTTATTTTGTTATTCGTCATTTTATGCTAAATTTGAAGTCGAACTGGACTATAATTTATTTCCAGGAATGGACTGCACATAAACGATGGAACGTATATAGCGGGGAAAGTACCGCCAAATCTGATATGATATTTACCACAAAACAAAAACACATGAGCCAGATAATTAAGACCCGTGTGAATATACACTTGGCAAGTAGCATGAATGATGCTTATGATTTCAAGATCAAAGGAAACTGGCGTAAGAGAAGTTGCACTATTTATAAGGAATATTCTTCAACAGCATTAGCGCAAGTAATTTTCATATATTTTACTTCAAAATTTCATTTAATCATTTTGCTTGAAGAATTCGATCATTAGTTCATGAATGCATAGCTAAAAACGAAGATAATTAATGCCATTTAATATTCTTGTAGATGAATACTGTGCAACGAATACAAAATGAGAAATTGCCTAAGGACAAGTTCATGGTAACAATTAATCCTAATGTAGATTATGCATTTGTGGTCGCACTTATTGTGATTGTTGATGCTATGGAAAGCCCCTACAAGAATGAACTCGTTGCTGCAGGAAAAACTGGTGTTGGAGTTTCTGGATCTCTGCTTGAACTTGTCAGTCAACTTACAAAACCTTAGTCACATTTCCGTTGTTCATTGTAAATACGTGTTTGGGTCAACTACTTAAATCGACTAATAGTTTTCTTCATGTGCATTTCTTTTACGAGTAAAGAACTGCACCCCAGGTAGTCTAGCTGGTGTTCTGACCCATTGTCATTCCTTTGTATTTGAAAGGTCTATGTTTCTTGTTTATTTCGCACGGGTGTCTTTTTTTATTGGGTTTCCTGCCCATCAGTTGTAAGTGACCGGGTCTGGAATTCTGTTACGCCCCTAGTTGCTTTTATCTTAGGGGATAGAGATATATTTAATTCGTGCTGCGTTACCTCACATACAAATGCATAATGCGCGGTAGCAACACGGATATTCCCCCTTTTTTTGCGGGTCATATGACTCATGACTTATGGTACGAGGGTATGGTGCTATGGTCATGTGGTTTAGACCTCCATTGAAACAATAATTTATTTTCTTTTGCTCCTAATCGTTACGACGGTCGCTCTGTTTTCATTATATATCTCGTCAAAATTGTGCCATTCACTCTTATACTTTTTCATGGAGGGTAACTTTTATTGAACCGTTGAGTTATTCGGTCTAACTGGAGGATAAGTTTTATTTAACCGATAGAATTAAATTAAGGGAAAACATATATAATATCCCTTCTAGTTTAGCCTAGTGGTATGAGATGGAACCATCAACCGAGAGGTTGTGGGTTCAAGCCTCATTTGAGACAGCGAGTGTATATATTCGGGGATTTCATAGTTGTACATGATATGTGAGTTACGTTGTAGAATTACAGTTCAAAAAAATAAAGAACATGTGGCTTTACGTATCTCCATGCGATATAATTTTAGAAAGAACGAGCCTGAATTAATTTTATATGAAGATTTGATAAAAAAAATGTCCTAATTAAACAATAATGTTTTCATTTTTAAAGTGCATCATAAACATTATATTCCATATATAATTCATCAAATAACTATTTTTATAGAAACTTAGAGGTTTAATTAGTGTAATTTGTTATATAAGGAATGTTATACAATTGCTTTTAGGGCATTTTTTTATCGAATTCCATTTTATATTTGTAATTGAGTGTTGTATTATTGAATATTGTTTTGTAAACATTGAAACATAATTATTTTAAGGGATAAGTGTCTGAAAAGGTATTTGATAATAATTAAAATATTTATTGTGTGTATTTATTTTCATTTGATATATTATGTTTATCAAACTTTTCAATTATTATTATTGTGTGTATTCGACATCTTATTACTTATAACGGCTGACATGCCAATATGTTTTGATAACAGTGCACTGGTACAATAAAGGTAAATAATTCATCTCATTAACATGATTTGTATCTCCAATTTTGCTCATAAATGGAGTGAAGGTTTAATTTTATCAATAAATATGAAGATAACTATCAGAATTTTGGTTAAGTACTCGAGTTTTTTTTACATATTAGTAATTTTTTCTTAGCAAATTTGAACTTACGTTACCTTTCTCCTAGATTTTTCCCTTTAATTAATTTTATCTTGAGTTTTGATGCAGTGTGCAAATAACGATATATGGATTAAGCCTGTTGATTCCCTAAATATCAGGAATAATCCCTTCTAAATTCGCGTTGATTCAACGAATACCGCGATTTAGGCAATATTCAACTCAATCGTAAAACATAAATTGAGAGAAAATTCGATTTCATGAAAACTCATTACTAAATTATGTTCCATCACCAACAAACCCTAAAAGGGAAGTAGAATATTCAGATGGGCCAAAAAACATAACGGGTCAAACATAAAAGCCCAAAATAAAAATAAAAATATAAAATAGTCTATAACTTCTTCTAGGAGTTGTTTTTGGACCTGAAAGTTTTACCGGTCTCGTCCCAAGCTTCGATTCGTTAGCTCATGGGCCTGAAACGGGGCCCCGAAGCCCAAGTTACGTCCTTTTCCGCGAAGTCCCTTTAGTTGAACGGTCGTTGGCCTCCAGAAACACAAGGACCCGATCTATAACACTTGGGCCTGGATCAAGTTTCCTCCATGACAAAGGCGTGCAACTTTTGTTTTCCAGATTGTGAGCGAGCATAATCGGTGGAACGCATTTAGGGGTGACAGTACAGCCAGTTCGCATATGATATTTAGTACAGAACAGCCAAACGTCGTCTTTGTAAAACATTGACCAGCCACACAGTGCAGCAATCAAATCACCCTTTTGAACTTGACAACGTTTTGTAGATAATTCAACAAATTCAACAAATGAAGAGTTCACTAAGCTAGGAATATGATCATACCCCTTCAGATTAACATGTTCACTACGAACTTTCAAATCAGATTCAATAAATACAACATCCATATCAGATTCAAAAGAATTGTGATCCAAATCAGATTCAAAAAAAGAAGCAACATCCAAATTAGATTCATGAGATTTAGTATCCATATCAGATTCCATAGATTCGACATTCATGTCAATTGGTGCTACATTCACACAACTTCCTCCATCGATAATGACATTACAATTGTCACTTTTGCTAATGTAACTCGTATGGAATACAAGTCCCATTTTCTCATTGCTAGAAAACTCAAATTTTTCCATTGAGAATTTTGTTTATAAACCAATTCTCACGTTCATCAGCTTTCTCTAGCCCCTCATAGACATCGTAGATTGTCATTTCTTTTTAGAACAACCTGAATTCGCTCAGATCCCAATTTGATACGTGGCGGGTGGAATGATTTATTGATGTGCAAAAAAAAAAAAATAGAAAATACGAATTAAGAACAATGGATACGACTTGGATAAAGTTGTCACCACCAAGCCTAACAATCTGATTGAATCAAGGATAAAATACTTAAACACCACCAAGATTAACCATATTGGCGAAAGAGATATTATTAGTGATAAAACCTAAGCACTACACCAAGAACAATCAATCAATCGACTCCTTTCGTGTATAAAAACACTCAAACAAACTTTAATAGCTTACTTTTTATTTAAACTCTCCTCATCCTCATGTTATTACATATTGGAATTAAAGGAGCTAATAACTCATGATAGATCAAAAGTCTAAGACTAATCAAGAGTTGCAAAGCAATTAAAGAAAATATTAAAAAAACAATTATAGTGCTAATTACCATAAAGATAAAAATAAATGCGTGTAATGTTGTTTGGCTTAAGAAATATCAAATTTAAAATAGGAATTAGTTGTTGAAATAACATATATTAATTTGTTATCCAAACTAATTCATGATCTTCAATGGGTTGTTCGTAGCTCATGGTCATTTCCGCACCACTATTTATCTGAATGTGGACATTGCATTTGTGACTGCACTTATTACTATTGTTGATGCTATGAAAAGCATAGATAAAGAGTTTGAGGAGATGATATTTGGTATACGAATCCTATGTCTGATCAAGTCGTGTTTGCAGCAGCTTTTATCCGTCAATAAATTCATTTGCAGATTAACATACTGTTGTGTCGACTCAAAGTTTCCCTAAATTAGTTTATGATTTTCCTCAATATTTGATGGACTTTCGCGTGATATGTATCCTTATATCACTTTGAATGTAGTGATTCAGACTTCCGGCCTCATGACTCTTGTGGAGATTGTGTAATGATTCAGACTTCCGGCCTATGCTTAATTTGTGGATATCTTGTGATGATCAAGCTCTCTCATGTCATTGAATTCGTTTGTTTGGTCTCAAACCCTTATCTACCTTGTAAAATGTAGTTACTAGTTTTTCAATATTTTTGTTTAGGTGTTGTACTTCTGATTAAAAAAAGTATGTACCCTTGTCAAACTCGAAATACGAGATTTCATTTAATAGGACCAGGACACGCCTAATTACGTATTGAAAGAACAGAGTTCAAAAAAAGAAAAAAGAAGAAAAAAAAAAAAGGTGTACTTGTACTTGGTCCAAAGTAATGCCCTGCACGACACCTATGAGTTGACAAAGTCTCTATAGTGATGTAAAAATCTTCTCCACAATTCATGCTATTTAATTTGAGAAGAAGAACAATTTGTGTGTGGTGTTCACTGATGGCTCAACCAAACGATTCACCAGTTTTCGTTCCAATTTCTGTGATAGGGACCCAGTTCATTGCACCATATGCACTTGAAGTTAAGATTGAAAAAGTTTCTGAGGGAAACCTTGTGATTACAGATATTAACAACAAAATTATACTCAAAGTAAAACCATGTGACACAACCTTCCATCGTCAGCGGCTGCTAACGGATGCTAATGACATACCCGTTGTAATGATACGAGAAAAGGTATGTAACATAACTCTCAGTATCTTTTTATCTTATTTTGTTATTCTTTGCTGCTAAATTTGAAATTGAAATGGTCTATAATTCATTTCTAGAATATGAGTGAACATAATAGATGGAAGGTATATAGGGGCGAAAGTAAAGCAGAAGCAGATATGATATTTAGCACAAAAACAGAACAGATGATCCAGTCTAAGGCCCGTGTAAACGTGTACCTGGGAAACAAAATGAGTAACAAGGATGATTATGATTTCAAGATTGAAGGAAATTGGTCTAAGAGAAGTTACGCTATTTATATGGGAGATTCTTCAACAGCAATAGCCCAAATAAATTTCACACTTTTTACCTCTGAATTTCAAATAGATAACGTATAAATTTTGCCATTTTCAATTAAACGAATATAGCTAATAGAAATATGCATAGCTCAAAATGAAGTTAAATATTTGACTTATTCTTGTAGGTTAATACAGTGCAGCCATTACATAATGTGAAGTTGGGTAAGGACAACTTCATCGTAACAATTAATCCGAACGTGGATTATGCATTTGTGGTCGCACTTATTGTAATTGTTGATAATATGAAAAGCTCTGATCCAAAAGAAGTTGCTGGCAAAGTTGGTGCTGGATTTGGCGGAGGTCCGGCACTTTTTCCCTTTTAGTCATATTAGTTCCGTTGTCCATATATTGTTTACTTTAGTTCTTCAATGTTGGGGGCTTGGAGCTTCACTTTTGCTCTTTGAGTCGGTTGTGTTTGGGTTATTGTCTGTTGTAGTTTTGAGTGATACTCGGCTTATTGTTTGGTATTTGTAACTTCTAGCATATAGTTAGGTACATTAATACTTCTGTATTTGCCTTTCCAAAAATAAAAAAGGTTTAGTGTTCCGGAATGCTACTAACTTACACTCAATCTCTATTGTGTGTATCCAACTTACGGATATGTGTATTAATGCAATTAACCTGTTAAAATTGATTTTTGATGTAGTTTATCTACTAAAGTCCTATGTCATTCCAGTTACTATTTGTTTTGCCTAGTCATCTGCCATGTATACACACACACCTAGATGCCACGTAATGTATAAAAAATTTACAATTACCTTTATTATTTCTTTATAAATCACTCTCTCCATTCCCTCCATTATCCTTCCGCTCATTTTTCACTCTCCAAAAATCATGGCCTCGTCTTCTTCTTCTGGAGACAAGATGTATGTTCACACCGAGATTAACCCTGCCCATAGATTCGTAAAATGCCCAACTGTAAGTTTTAACCTAAATTATTATTTCTAGTTGGAATATTCAATTGATGTTATTTTTGGTTAATATTTATGTAATCAGGAAAGAATTATGCTTTAATCTTTGTATTTGTTATGATTTAGGTAAAAACCTGTTTTTGTACCAAATATCGCTTTCTTGATCCAGAGCTTCCAAGTGAGTATTACAAGAACATTATATATCAATTAAGGATGGAAGTCAAAAACAAGTCGATGATTTATGAAATGGATGAAGATGCAGAATCAAACATGGTTTTGGCGAAGAATGTTGAAGAGTTGACTTTGCTGAAGTCAAAGTTGAAGATGTTTGACCAAGTTTTTGCACTTTTAATAGGTGTTGTACTATTGTTGTGTGTAGTAATAGTTGTTCTTGTTATGAACTAAGTTGTTGTTGTTATGAACAAAGTTGTTCTTGTTATTGACTAAGTTGTTCTTGTTATGAACTAAGTTGTTCTGTTTGTGTACCACAATAATTACCTAAAGATGGTTCATTACATACATCGAGTCTTCAAATGCAACCAAATCCACCTGTGTTAAAAGTTACAGACTACTGATCCAATACATTACATATGTACTACTTAGAGTTATGATCATAAACTACACTGCTCAAATGAATACATTAGTAATCAGCTACACAAAACAAGTCATTGAGTTATAAGTCATTGTAGCAGTGGGATCAACTTTCAAAAATGACACCAACACCTTATCTTCTACTCCAGGTCCATTGCATTTTCATGGTTGCTTCCTGGTCCAAGAACCTTTTTGGTAAGTTTTTTGTTGGCAATTCTTTCACTTGTCTTTCTTCTTTTTACCACATTTTCAGTATGAGATTCTTGAATTACAATGATTGGTTGTGAACTCAGATTTTGTGTCTTGTGTTGAGACATTGGTTGGGTCAGTTGAGTCATTGTTTCCAACCACTGTCCTAGATGATCCAAGCCCAGAAGTGAACCAGGACATTATCCTCCCACATGTAACATTTTTCTTACCGCTTGTTGCATTCTTTGTTACTAGCCTACCTCCACCACTTGCAGAAAAACCCTCTTTTTGCAGTCTTTGATCTACCTTGTGACATCCAAATACCACCTCTTGTGGTTAGTTGCTTACCACCATTGTATCCAGCAGCAATATCAATCTCATATACTACATAATCATTAATGTAACAATACGGCACTAATAAGGCATTAAAGTAAAGAATTATTACATAAGGTTAAACACTAATTGAACAAACTTACATGTTTTAGTCTTTGTTAATGTAGTTGGTTTTCAATACAAATTCCACCTCTTGATCCAGGTTTATCAACACCAAAGACTAAAAAACAAATCATGATTGTATTAAGTTTTGGACATAGAGTTAAAAACAGATGCACATGATGTAGTCGTTTGGTTACCCGTCTTTGGTTTTTTTGGTGGTTTTCCTGGTTTACCAACTGGTGCTCTTTTCTTAACAACACTGGATCCAACCTACATATCAGTACCTACATTTGATTGTTCAGTAGCATTTCTGGCCCTTGTTGACTCAAGATCAATGGTTTTCCTTGCTTTCAGCTTTCTTCTTTAGTGGTTTTTCTCTTATCACCTTTTCATTCTTGCAACCCTTTGAGTTATGACCTTTTTCGAAACAATTTTGACAAGTCATCATTGCTCCATGCTTAGAAACTCTGTTTGACCAAACCATTGGCTCATGAGAAGCTCTGTGTCTCTTTTTCTTAGGCCTTCCAAGCATTCTTCTAGCTATTGGAGGTAATGGTTTGTTTTGATCAACTTCAGGCCAAAATTCCATCCCATGCTTAGGTGTTAAATGATACTGGTAAGATTTTAAATACATCTCCATTCTAAACCAGTAAGATACATGATCTTTTGGCAACCATAACCTGCATGAACACACACAAGGAACCCGACTTATCTCCATGTAAACAAGGAACCCGACTTATCTCCATGTAAACAAGGAACCCGACTTATCTCCCATAACCTGCATGAACACACACATTTATCTATGTCTACTGCCCATGATTTCCCATGTTTTCTAATTTCAAACTCATTACCACCTGCATGTATAACTAAGTAGTCACCAATCTGATTTTTTGTGGAATTTAACTTTGTCCTAATACTTGGTATGATATCCATCCTATCTAGCTCCCATCTAGCACTGATTTCCCTTAAGAATTCCATTCTAATCATCATAATTACTCTAATTGCCTCAAGCATTGTGATTATAGGCTTGTTCCTTACCCTTAAAAATATTGAATTTCATCACTCACTAAACCCATTCTCTACTGCTTCACATCTAGTATGCAATAAAAAAAAAGCTCTAGACCAAGATCTGGGGTTTTTATCCATCAAGTACTTATAAGCATTAGGATTAGCTCTTTCCATTTCAGTCATTACCTCATTAAATTCACCTTCATGAGAAGTCTTTGAAGCCCTCCAGAATAGGTTCCTAAAAGCCACTTTAATGTACCTCTTTCTGAAATTTTCATAAATGTGTCTTGCACATTGCCTATGCTCTGCATTAGGCATCACAACCTTAACAGCTTCAATCAATCCCTACAACATGTTTTAAATAAGAAGACATTAATATAAATACTAAATGATATAATGAACTTTATAAAAGATATTACCCAAAGATATTTGGTGACATACCTTGTGTCGATCAGAAATGAGAGTTAAATCATGTCCATAAGGACTCTGCAAATCATGACTTAGCAACCTTAAGAACCAAGTCCAATTATCTTTTTTCTTTATACAAACCATTGCCCAAGCAATTGGGTAAATCTGGTTGTTACCATCTCTACCCACTGCAGTTAGTAACTCACCTTTGCACGTGCTCTTTAAAAAACAACCATATAAAGCTATAACCTTCCTACAATCAGAACACCATCCATCTTTTAAGGCCTTCAAACATACATATACACCTTGTCGTCTAGATTGACACTAACCCCAAGTTGGAAAGTTGACCCTGGATTACTTTGTAGTAAAGCCTCTCCATAGGACCTCAGCATTCCATAGTGTTCTTCTAAAGTTTTCTCATATTCATTTAAGGCCCATGATCTTGCCTTTTTACGCTGCTGACTAGACACAGTGCACTTGTATTTTTTTCATGACCATGTCAGCAATATCATACAATCTAATCTCAGGATTCATCCTAATCTTTTATGCGAAGTGTTTCCCAATCCATTTGTATTTGATTAAGGATCCAAACTCGAAATTTCTTGCACAATTATAATTTTCATCCAGTGACATTACCATGAATGATTCCTCATGATCCATCCATCTAGCCATCAACCTAAAGTTACAACCACCTTTGTTACTATTCCTAGTTTTTCTTTTGGTTGGATACCTTTTACCTTTCCTCTACTTTCCCTTCTTATTATCTTTCAGCCTTGCTGGTCTTTGGCCACATTTTGCAATGATTTTATTTTCTTTGATACCATATGGAATATTCAATAGTTAGAGCATAATAAGAAAGGCAATCTTTAAGCTATTGAGGACCTTCATATCTTTCACCAACCTAAACAAGGGATGTTGAAATTAAGTCAAAATGATCTATATAGAGCAATATTATAAATGGGATAAAATGCAATAATAACGGATTTTATTCTACCTTGGGAGCCTTTAATCTCCAATGTGTTGCACTGTCATGAATGACATATTTCTCCAATTGTGGTTCGGGAACATGCATAAGATCAGTTGGAACTTCATCATCATACTTTGGTTTCAAAGCTTCCATTAATTCTTTAATAAACTCTTCATGCTCATTGTACACTATCTTCTGCATATCATCCTCACCTTCTACATTAGAAGTAGGATTTCCAAATTGTGGTAGATGTTTGTTTTGTGGAATTTTGACTATGGGATTACCCTTTCTAACCTCTGTTATTTCCTCTTCACCTTCACTCAAATGGTCAAGTGAATATGCAGAATCACTATCGGAAGAATTACTATACTCAACATCATCATAGCTTTCAAATGATCTATATAGACATGGATTCTACCATAGCTTTCAACTAAGTCAAAAAACACATCTATATCATCATCATTTTCTATGATCATCATGTTATCAAAACCACTATCTGGTAACAGGTAATAAGCATTTGAAAATGGAGACCCAGTTTGTTGAAGATTAACTTAACAAATTCGTAAAAGCTACATCTTTGAACTAAGATTGAGGTTTCTTCACCGTCTACATACCTCAGTGGAAGGAAGAAAAAAGCCCCATTATAATGAAGTGTTATCGAAAACCCTTGAAATTTGCCCTCCATTTCTGTACAAAAAACATAACAAAACACAGAATTGTTACAAATCCGACTAAATCCAAGTGTTTACAACCAGAAAAAAAGTTTTAAAAATTTTAATTTTTTTTAACGACAAAAATACATCAAAACCCTAATTTTTGAATGAAATTCGGCCGTATCAAACATCGAAATAGCATAAAAAGGTTAGTCATACCTTGCAACAACTTCAATTAGAAAAATGAGCAAAAACAAACCATAAATTTTAGGTGTTATTGAAGGATGAAACAGGGTATCAATGTGTATGTGAAACTTTAGGTTATAGAGTATTTGATGTAAGTGACAGAACATGCATGTGTTTTATATTTTGAAATGTATTTAATAACAATATGTTTTGTAAGAAAAAATAAAAGAACATGGATTAATTTGTCAACCGAGTTATGCCATGTCACCACCAGGTTATGCCATGTCGGCTTCGAGTTTGCAAAAAGTCAACAGGTAACCGGCTAACGGCTAAACCTGTAAAAAAAACTACATCAAAAATAAGTTTTTGTGACTTAATTGCATTAATACACCTACCTGTAAGTTGGGTACACACAATAGAGATTGTGTGAAGTTAGTTGCATTCGCAGACACTAAACCCAAATAAAAAATACAGTAAAAAAAAAATCATTTCCTATTTGTAAAAATGCATGCTAGTTTTGTCCAGATAAAGGTTTGCCTTGACATATAATCTTTTGTCATGCATTATTTTAGGGAATACCATCGGTAGTGTATAGTATCATGCACCCAAATCTATATTTCATGAAACGTACCCGACCCAACGTCTACTAATAACTAAGATATGATGTGTCATCCTTTGACTCAATCATCCTATTAATCATCCTAACTATAATATCATGACTAGGGGTGTAAACGATACGATACAACTCGTGAGCTACTCGAGACCGACTCGAAAAATATTCGAAATCGACTCGGGATTAGTCGAGTTGAGCTCGAGCTCGAGCTACCCGAGTATGTTATCGAGCCAAGCTCGAGTATCATAATACCCGACTCGTAAAGCTCGCGAGCCTAATCGATCTTATATAATATTACTATTTTACCCTTCCCTTTCTAATATATTTACTTAAATACACCACTATATATAAAAAAGAAGAAACCAAAATCATATTATATTCACATGCCCTTTCGTATTTCACAAACAACACCACAAACAAACAGATTTCCGTCTTCTGATTCTTCACATGCCGCTTCGTATTTCACCTATTTCCATCTTCTGATTCTTCTCGATGCTTCATCCTTTCTAATATGTATGTTTCTTTAACAAATCAATGATCTTATGACTTTTAATTTTATGATTCTTACTAGTTATAATCGATTTGATTTGTTCAGGCATTCTTCTTCCTTTCAACCCCATCATCATCCCTTCAAAACAAGTGTATTATACCAAATTCAGTGAGGTATAAACGTTCCTCACCTTCTTTTTTACTAAATAGTTATTGTGTTTATGTTCTCGAATGTTTATCTTTCATTAGTACTATTAGGGCTCGTAATCTAATGTGCACATCAAATGTTTGGTTTAATTACTTGATGTGATTGTATGAGTTATACTTTTGTTATGTGAACAAACTATTTGGTACAAATTATATTCGGATATTCTTCTTAAAAAATAGTAGTGTATATATTCTAGCAACACTATAATAATGACTTGTTATTATTTTGTTATTATAATAGCACACGTATCCTAGAAGACTTAAAGGGTCTTTATTGAATAATTGTATTGTTGGGGTTGAATTGTGCTTGCTGGTAACTGGTTTTGTTCACTTTAGAGGATCGAGCATCATGTGTGTGGAGCTTGTACACGCTAATTCAAGTTTTCATGTGTAGGTTACTGAGTCTATATTTGTGTGTGCATAAGAATTGTATATATAATGTTGGAGTACAAGTATGATTGTTGCTTATGTGGGTTGGACTGTAAATATGTATTTAAATTTTTAAAAAGCGAGTTGCCCTTTGAATTAGCTACTATGAATAACATAAAAATAGGGTCTTTATTGAACTTCTTTTATGTCTAATTGATGTGTTCTATTTCCTCAATTTATCTTATATATATTTGATGTTCTTTTTGAATTCATAAGTATTTCAATATCTCACTTGCAATTATTTTGTAGACATGGATTCTACACCCGAAGTTTCATCTACTACGGACTCACCACAAGAAACTACCACTTCAATTGATGATACAACTACTAATAGTAATGGAGAAAATGAGGAAAAGGACGTCTTTAGTTTGGTCAGAGTTTAAAGATGTCAAGCTTCCTGATGGGACTAAAAAGGTAGAGTGCACCCATTGTAAGGGTAAGCTTGCTATACTTAAAAGCAAGAGTACTAGTCACCTTAAAAGACACTTGGAAAATTGTTTGACGCGAAGAATCTTCCAAAAACAGCAACAGGATTACACTGGAACTAGTTGATCAGGATATTAATTCTCAAGTTGTGACTCAAGCTCTTACTAATGGGAAGTTTGATATGATGAAAAAGTGAGAGTCAGTTGCACATTGGATTCTGATGCACGAACATCCTTTCACGATTGTGGAGGAGGAAGGTTTTAATATGATGCAAAGGAGTGGAATGTCTTAATGGGAGCAGGTGTCTCGTAACACCATAAAGAAAAATTGCGAAAAAGTTTATGAGATAGAAAAAAAGAAGTTGAAGGATCTTTTGAAATCTATTCCCAAGATTAGTGTGACCACCGATATGTGGAAGTCTACTAATCAGAGGATTGGATATATGGTTCTCACGGGTCATTTTGTTGATTCGAGATGGAAGTTGCAAAAACGCATTTTGAATTTTGTTCATATACCTCCTCCTCACACCGGTGTTGACATAGCTGACAATATTTATAAGTGTTTGAAGGAGTGGGGCATCGAGAATAAGTTGTATACAATATCAGTTGATAATGCTTCAAACAACGACTCAACTATTGAAAGCCTAAGAGACACTTACACACTCACCAAAAAGTTACCTTGTAAAGGAAATTTATTTCATGTGCGTTGTTGTGTACACATCTTAAATCTTATGGTTCAAGACGGACTTTCAAAGATCAGACATTATTGAGGATATCCATGATAGTGTGGCTTTTTTAAATAAAAGTGAAGCAAGACTTAAGTTATTTTCAGGGATTGCACAACAATTGGGATTGCCACATAAAAAGCTTATCCTTGATTGCAAAACAAGGTGGAATTCTACATATGAGATGTACATATGAGATGTTGTCAACAGCAATAGAATTTCAACAAGTGTTTCCAAGATTCCGGGATAGAGAGCCACGCTATGTTTGTTGTCCAACCAATGAAGATTGGTCGAAAGTAGAAAAAGTTTGTTCTATTTTGCAAGTTTTTTGTGCAATCACTAACCTTTATCTCGGGTAGTGAATATCCAACTTTAAATCTGTTTCTTAATGAAGTTTATCGCATGAAAGTTTTACCGGATAAAACGTATAAAGATTCTAATGAAGATAAGTTTGTTCATGATATGGTCAAAGTCATGAAGGAAAAATTTGATAAATATTGGGAGGAGTGTAACTTAGTGATGTCAATTGATGCTGTTTTGGATCCTAGGTGTAAACTGAAGGGAATTGAGATGTTTTGTTTTCCCAAAATGTACACACTAGAAGAAGCTAAAAAAATCTTGAAATAGTGGATGACGCGGTTGCTGAGTTGTATAGTGAATATGAGGATGAATATTATTGTATTGGACATGAACAAAATGCTTATACGGTTGGCTCAGCTTGTAACAATGTAAACGTTCAAGCTTCCTCTTCCGGATGGTCTGAATTTGCTCAATTTGTGAAGACAACAGAAAATGTCCAACCTCAAAAATCTGAGTTGACTACATATCTGGAATATGGACTTTACATATGTGATAATGGTTCACCTTTTGATGTTTTAGAGTGGTGGCGGTTGAATTCTTCAAAGTATCTTATTTTGTCTCAAATGGCTCGAGATATACTTACTGTTCAGATCACAACGGTTGCCTCAGAAGCTTCCTTTAGTGCTGGGAGTAGAGTAATTGATACTTATAGAGCATCTTTGCTTCCCGAAACAGTTCAGGTCTTACTTTGCGGAGGAGATTGGTGTCGAAGTCTTCATGGATTAAAAAGGAAAAACAAGGTGTGCCTTTTTTCGTTTTACTAACCATTTTTCTTTTCTTGTTACTTGATCTGATTATGTACTAACTTCACCCAATTGTTATGCAATTCAAAAACAAAAGAAGTCAACTGTGATTGATCTTCATGTTCCTTGAAGTAAGTTGAGTAACAGACATTTCATATAAATAAATTCCTTAAGCTCATAAATATTTAATTTATTTTGTTATTATCCTATGTGTCTTGACTTATTATACTATATATGTTTAATGTTTCAGATGTATTAGATCGAAGATGGTAAAGATTTTTGGACCCCATGACTTGTAGACATGTTGCTTTGCTGGGGTTTTTTTTGTGTTCTTACATCATATTTTCATTGTAATCACAAAGTTTATTCCATATCAGTATGTATTATTGGAATTCTTGGAGTGATTATAATGAGTTTTTAAAGTATGGTTTTATTTATAGTTTAGTTTTTGTATTGTATATGTGTTATGCAAATCAGAGTGTCTGGTAAACTATTAAGCAGATACGTATGTTTTTTTAAGCCTATTGTGAAAGTTTATTGAGCCGAGTCAAGCGGAGCTCAAAAGTGTCGATACATCGACGAGCTCAAGCTCGGGCTTTGAATATGGAGCTCGGTCGAGCTTGAGTCGAGTTTCGAGCCTCGAGTTTTAGAGTCGAGTCAAGCTCGAGCTTTACACTGTGTTGACTCGACTCGACTCGATTACACCCCTAATCATGACATGCAAAATCAAGAATTGTAATGTGGAGAAGTACCCAATACAGGAACATTTGTGAAGAAGTATTCTTTATTATTATGCCTCAATAACTATCATGAAGAATCCCAAAAAATGCAACTTTTCAGTTGGTCCATAGCTTACATAAAAGTCACATTCAGGTAACCTTTGTCAAAAAAAAGTTTTCACCTAAGACAAAACTATCTTCCTAATCGTAGGATCATTCGATTAATACCGTGCTAAGGCAACTACGTATAAAACTACGGAGTTTTATCTTAAAATCAATTGATAATAGAGGGTGGAGCACATCATCAAAGTTTTTTGTTGTACGTCATTGAAATTTTTTACAATCAATGGGAATTGAATTTGTACGTAGGTATTCAAAAGGTGACATTGTCATAAAATAATTCTCAAAGTAAATCAAGAACCCGTGTAAAACACACGCTTGCATGTCCCTTCACATATGATCATGCCGGAATATTAATAAAAATATTGAGGAGAATCAATAAAACTTCAAAAACATACGCATTTTAACCGATTTATTCGCATACGAATAGTTTAAACTATTCACATGTGAACGACATGCATTTATGTTTTTTTCATATCACTTTAATGTTTTTTACTACCTTTTTCTTTTTCCTTCTGCCACTATAACAAAAATTAGATATTTAGGACCTTTTTATATGACACTTTTCAATAAGCGTCCTAAAAAATATTTCTAATACGACGCCTTAACTTTTAATTCTTATCATAGTATAATCTAATAGCACACTTAGTAATTTAGTCCTTTTATATATTTTTTTGGGGACACATTTTCATAAACGTCTTATGATTAAGAAATATAATAGGACACTCTTATTAAAGGTCTTATTACAGACGCTATTTATTGGGGTCTTATAATTTTAGAACCTAATAAAACACTTGATGTATAATCATATATTTAGTGTTTTAATGTAACAAATATAATAGGACACTTGATATGTAGGTCCTCTTATGTTAAGTTTTATAATAAATTCGTAATATTGTGCATTAAAATTTTCATCACCTCCTTAAGAAAATCTCAACCGTTCACTACTTAGGTATTAGGTATTTTAATTAATTTGGAGCTTAATTGTTATTGTTATTATTATTATATAGATATAGATAGATAGGATATAGAATATAGATAGACGAGCATACAACTAAATTGTCTAAACCGATAATAATATGACAACTTAATATGCATTAAAATATATAAGATCGCACCCAAAAATATATTGGACCTTTAACTCTTTAAGATGAAAATTAACGTTTCATCAAGTAAAAGTAGTTACGTACTTACGTGGCCCATTAGGTAAATCATTCAAGTTTATAACTCAAACCTAAATTGAAAATCCAGCGGCGGCAAAATAGGTAAAATAAGGAGGTTTCGAATTCATTAGCGGGACCCAAGTTTGAGTGTCAAATTGGTGATGACGAAGGTAAGATATTGCTTCAAAATATAATTTGAACTATACAATCAAATTTTTTGATATTGCTTCAAGTTTGTAACCAAATTATTTTGATTTTCAGTTTCTTATTAGCGATTTGTTTTATCGGATTTAGGGAATTCCATCGAGTGGTAAAGGCAATCGTTCATGGATGTTTGTTCCTGGATAATTCGATTTGTATGATTAATTTTTCCGTATGTGTTCACTTTGAAGATCTCTTATGAACCCGATTAGTAATAGCTTTAACATGTTACTATTAAATAACAGATATCCTTCTTTCTTTCTTTTTTGCAGCATATGGACATATATCATGAAGATTAGCATAAACGTCCACTTTCAGTAATTATGGTTTAATCCTTAAATGGATGCATATTACTTGTTGTATATTGCAGATTGTTTTTGTTACTTTATTACTAATACTAAAATACTAATACTAATTACTGTGGTAAGAT
Organism: Gnaphalium uliginosum; assembly: GCA_963930675.1. Lineage (NCBI taxonomy): Eukaryota > Viridiplantae > Streptophyta > Magnoliopsida > Asterales > Asteraceae > Gnaphalium > Gnaphalium uliginosum. The sequence continues at coordinate 54,766,558 of OZ005680.1, read as the reverse complement.
ATTTTATCGTTCAATGATTTAGTTATGTTATATATATATATATATATATATATATATATATATATATATATGTTGGAGTAGTTTGTTTTTTCTGATGAACAGAAGAGTTAATTTGATGGTTGGCAATAAGAGGTTACATGTTTAAGGATAGAAAAGTAAGTGAGGCTCCAACTCCACTAGTAACGTATTAACTTCCAGTTACATCAATTTTCGAATATATGTACACATCTTTGAGAGTAGTTTATGAAAAAAATTATATTTTAAATTTGTTTGCAGTCGTTGGAAGTAAACTCAAACAAACGAGTTAAGAGGTTCAAGTGTCCAACATGTATGTCTGGCATTTTCTCTCTACAAGACAAGGACCTTAGGTGTTACCTAAGGATGAGATGATGCGTGAAGATTTTTAGCCAGATAAAATTCTTATTAGGACTTTCTATGCTTTGGTTCGAACTGTTCATTAGATTAGGGTTCACGTGTAACTGTGTAAGTATTTAATGTAATTTGAAAGTATTTTAGTTTCAAACAATTGTAACGAGGAGTTATAATGAAATTTGAGTTTCTTTATTACTAGATTTTGATATTTGAATACACAATTAATGCATGTTGAGGTCTATTACAGTAATTTGGGTTCTAATAAAACCTTCACAGCTACCTATATCAGCACTATATAATCATCTATTAGGACACCATGTGATTTTTGTTAGGATGCTTAATTTTGTTGCATTAAACAAACTTGTCCTGCAAATCCATTTTTAGGACACCCATTTGTGTTCTTTTATGTAGTTTATGTGACAACATAAAGTGTCCTATTAGTATCTATTAGGACGCTTTAACCTAACGCTTATGCTCTTGGTCTTATAAAATAAAAGGTCCTATAAAGTATCTTATTGGAACATTTATAGGCGTCCTAATAAACCAAATTTGTTGTAGTGATATATTAAAGTCAACGTGAATAATGTTATCATACTTGAACAAACATATAATATATGATGATATGCTTCTAACAACATCTCATTGAATTAAACTAATAATACAAGTGAATAAGTCAATAAGTTGCTTTTTTACAAGGTTTGGGTTTGATCTCATATAATAAACTAGATTTCAAACCCGTGTATATACACTACTAGAAAAAATGCATATTCCAACGAAAAATTTTCGTTGGTGAACAAGTAAATATCGTTGGTAATATCCATTATCAACGGATTTATCAACGCAGAAGGGTGGTGGCAAAAAGGCTCGTTGCTAATCGCATTTATCAACGAATTTCCTTAGTCTGTTGTTAAAACACCAACATATATGATGTGGATGATTGAAAATTGTCCGTTGGTAATTCTATTAGCCGAGACCTCAAGTTCCGTTGTTAAATTGGTAAACTACCAACGGTTATGCCGTGGATGATTGAAAATTGCCCATTGGTAATTCTGGTACCCGAGACCTCAAGTTTCGTTGGTAAATCTATGACTACCAACGGATATCCCGTTTGTGAATGTATAGCTTTCCGTTGATAATATTGCTAGCCAAAACCTCTAGTTCTGTTGGTATATTTATAAATTATCAACAATAAATTTAGATCTAACAACGGGTTTCATGTCCATGGCAGTTTTGAAAAGATCATTTGCTTGGTATTTCACACGCAAATTTCGTTGTTGTTTTTGACATAGCATCATCCCCAACCGCTTGAAATCCGTTGATAGTATATATATATATATATATATATATATATATATATATATAGAACAAATTTGATATAAACTTGTATATACATTATTATATATTAAAAACTCAAGCATGCATATTAAAACGAATATCCCGTTTTTACAAAATAAAGCCAATTTACTACAAGAAATCTAAACGAGCGTTTTGCAAGCATAAATCTAAACCAGGAAATCAAATACAAAATATTTAAAAACTAGACGTAGTCTTGCAAGCATAAATCTAAACCAACATCGCCATCTGGAGGCCCTATTCATATTCGACGATAATTCTCGAGCATTTCTCTCATTTTTTCTTCCATCTCAGCACGCATTCTTTCTTCCTTCGCATTCATCTCAGTTTGCATTTTTTCTTCCATCATGACCCGTAATGAATAAACATGAGAAGCAACTCTAGCGGTTACTTCTTACTCAATTTGTTCTTCCATATTCATGGGAGTGAAAGTCTGGGGACGAGTTTATTTACTATGACCCGGAGTTGTAACCTGACCAATTAAGCTCTCAAATTCTGCATTTTTACATTGTCCGTACACTTGTTTATTTTTTGAAACACCAGCCACCTCCAACCATACTTTAGGATCAAAAGGTATCTCAAGTTGTTCGACACCATTATATCAGAGGGTTGGAGCTTTTCCTTAATCTTTTCCTCATACTTTTGAGCCACTTTTTCTGCTTTTCCATCACACCACTCACCTTTACCCTTATTCTTTTTGTACATCTTAGCAAAAAAGTTAAGTTTGTTTGGTGTATGTCCCAATTCGTTCTCCTGCATAAAGTACAATCAAGTTTAACCATAAGAAATTAAAGTCGATGCATATTAAAAATAAGTTAGCCTATGTAAGTATTGATCAATGTCACACACTAATCAACTTTCTATGAATTATAAACTAATTTAGTTACTACTCAACAATGCAAATAAACAATCGAGGCTAGATAAACGTAGTTGTTGTTCATGGTGTTTTTCCCTACAAAACACATTCAGAAAATGCATAAGTAGAATTCAGAAAAATCCAAAAAAAAGTTGTATATATGTACTATGATTTTATCTACCTAATCACCAAAAATTATGCAAATATAAAATGTTTAAGTCCTCCAAACGAAGTCTGCAAGTGGCTGACCTGCTTATCACAGCAGGGGCAATTTGCCGTTGCAGACATTTTTCGCCTATCAAAACATGCATGAATTGAATCGATCTTACTAACGACCTAGATAAATATGTTAGGACAAATAATAAAAGTTTCAACTAAGCATACTACTTTTTGACAACTGAAATAACACCCATAATGTCGCAGTTTAAGGAGCAATGTTTGAACGGAACATTAATAATGAAAACCCTTATTTGTTGGCTGACCATAGTAACAAAACAGCAAATAAAGTTCAAGCTAAATATTTGAAAGTGTTTCGAGTCTTATAGGAACCGGATAACAGAATGCAAGCAATGCAAGAACCACAAGTAAGAATTTTAATGGTTAATCAATGTTGTGGGATAAATATTAATACATCGAGCAAATTTGATGGATTTAAAACATTTCAGATAGATATATGATTGAGTGGACATACCATTCTTCGAAGATGTATGGAAAAGTTAACGGATCCTCCGGTGTGACTAACAATCGAATCACCTCCATCTTCAGCATAAACTCTTTTCCGATTCTTTGATCCATTTTCGGAAAGTTTCTGCAACTTTGGGTCCAACCAAGACTCAATGATCCCTTCCCAATCATCTTGGTGTACGAAGCAAGGACGAAACAGTTTCCAATCAGCTGGGTTAGTACTGTTTGACTCCTTTTTGCATTGTTTTCTAACCTGGTTCCATGTTTGTCGACACAGTGCCTTGTCTTGCCCATTCAGGATTCACACCCTCTTCGTATAGACATAAATCCTACATGCGACATCAAATATCTAAAAAAATGCAATTTAAATATTGTTGACGACCAAGATATAACTAGAATAATCACCTGAAACTTTTTGTACATATGTTCTACTAAAGTCTTGTCAAGAAGATGCCACTCAGTTTTTTCCCCAGAAAATGAGCCCTTGTACTCTTTTGTGATTGATCTTGGAACCTCAACTTCCAAGTAGCTATGAATTTTTAACAAATAATGTAATTAACAAATCATAGGCATAATGTAACTTTATATAATATAGTTATTACTTACTTTAATCCATCAATATGGATTACTTTCTTTTCAACATTATTTGTTGGGGCATTTTTTCTCAAATACGTCCCCCTTCTTCTCTTCTCTTGAACAGATGAGCCATGACATATACACATTATGGTATATAACATATCACATAACATAAATCCAATAACATAGCAAGAGTTATTCATATATATGAGGATCATACCTAGGTTTTCCCCAACATCAGTTTGTGTTTCCGAGTCTCTAGCAACTTGCGATTTAGTAGCATGAATTTCAGTAGCATGCGGTTTAGTAGCAGGCGATTCAGTAGTCAAAACATAGCATCACGACCGCTGTAACTATTGCGACCTGTCCTCGATCGAGAACCCTTACCTCTTGTACCTGCCATCTAATTGGAATCAAACAAGAACCATGTTAGAAAAAAATTATAACATACAATTATAGGGTAATGACAATGTACAAAAAATATAAGAATCACACATTTTTCATATGTCATATGACTAAATTTTTTTATATAATATATATGCTAAATAACATAACTCTTTATCACTACTTGATAATTCTAAATCTATCACTATCTGAGCGATCTAAAGCTTGTATTATATCAAACGATTCGACCCCGGGCTTTATATATACTAAGCTCGAAATGAAACGAGCCGAGCTCGAACTTAATGAATATTAAATGAGCTGAGCTCGAGCTTAATAGAGTTCGGGCTCGACTCGGGTCGTTTACACCCTTAGAGAAGATATTGATTCACCAAATTTATAACTTTTATTTGTTTATTGACTTATTGGATTAAATAATGATGTTGTATCTAGCTAATTGGGTAAAACTGAATCACTAATTTTTTTAATCACGTACAGATATTTTAGTACAAGACATTTAGCACTAATTTGATTATAAAAGTATAACAAAATAAAAGGAAATCATTTTAATATAAAAATTCAATATTATATATTCATAAGTATGCAAAACAAAGGTTATTCATATCTGGGTAAGAAGTTAAAGACAATGAGAATCGAACCAACCTATTGTATCAAGTAATAATAGTATAACCAATTGAGCTAAATGAGGACTTCTCTCTAGTTTTTTACTACTAAATAAATATACACATTTTGCTAGTTAGGGCCCATGAGAATAGGGTGGTAATTTGGGTCGGGTAAGTGGTTCGAGATTAATCAACCCGAAATTGACATGATAATTTTATATGCGTTGAAATTTTGAACCCCGACTTGAAACCTTCTAACTATGATACGACATGCGTAGCCAGAGTATGTAAATGGTCCGACAATATATCTGATTGTCGGGTCTAACGATAAACTCGTTTGGTAGTTTAATAATTTATGATTTTCGAACGGGAAATAGTAAAATTCTGTTGATAAATTAGAAGGAACATTGTCATCCAAATAAGCAATATATGCAAGGGAATTTGTAGTTTTACCAACGGTCATATTACACTGATAATTAATTATTTACGATTTACCAACGAAAATTTTTCGTTGGTATTTATTTTAACAATTTACCAACTGTAAATTAAAAGATATCCCGTTGGTAGTTTTGGAGGAAAGTTTTCCCTCTAGATATGTAAAATTTTACAACGGAAAACTAAAAAAAATTCCGTTAATAAACCGTGATGTAAAAGTTCCCTCTAAAAGAACAATATTTATCAACGGAATATATTAAATATTTCGTTGCTAATATTAGCGCCAAATTCCATCTAAAAAAGGGTTTATTGTTGGGAAAAACAATGATCAAACCTACATTATAAATCTGAGGAGTCAAAATCTAACTTAGTTGTATTCAGGAAACTTAGTGAAATTCCTGAGTCTGTGTTTCTGAGTCTGTGCTACACAGACTGAAGAATGGTTTCTGAGTCTGTGCTGCACAGACTGAAGAATCTCACGGACTGAAAGCCATGCTCTTCCTGAAGACTTATGAATTCATCACCTGAAGAATGAAGATTGAAGACAAAAGACTTCACAGACTGAAGATCACAGACTGATGATCACAGATTGAAGATCACAGACTGAGAGCACAGACTGAAGAGCACAGATTGAAGAATGAAAGTACAATCGTACAAAAGAAGTTCTTCTTTTTCAAGGCTATGGTACAACTGAAGAGATGTTTGAGTAAAGTCAAACATTGGATAAAGGTTTACTTTTTCAGCAAAGAAACCTTTTACCTTTTGCTTTTTCTATTTCCAAGAAAAGCAAAAAGGGTGGAGTGCAAAGTTGCCCAAGATGAATGTGTTATCCCTTGGACAACTGACTGACCTGGGTAATAGATGTTGATACTCAACTCTATAAATAGCAGCTCAATAGCACTCTTCAAAATATCCAAGTAATCCAAGCTCTCAAAGCAAAATAGTATACAAGACCTTTAAGCTTAGGCTCAAAGCATTACCACACTAACTGTTAAAGTTTGTAGTGATAATTGTATCTTAACATACTAATACTTGGATCGTATTCAAACCATCTGTGTGGGTTTGAATACTTTGTCATCTGTGTGAGACAAATACTTTATTGTGAATAATACTTTGATTAATAATAAACTCTGTGTCAAAATTAATCTTGTTTTCCGCCTAGATTAATTTAAACTTGTTTGATATAAAACTTGGATATAAACTAACACGTTAAGATAACTGTTATTTAATCTGTATCTAAGTTTTGGGAACCTTGTGACCCAACAACTGGTATCAGAGCAAATAAAGATTAATCTTTAACGATCAAAGGAACCCAGTTTATCAAACAATCATCTAAATCCATTTTTCTCTACATTTTCTTCCTTGAAAAATGACTTCTTCTATTGCTATGGCTGGGAAGGGAATTCCAATCTTCAATGGTGTAAATTTTACCCACTGGAAATTGAAAGCTGAATGGTTTCTTGCTAGCATTCATGATGAAATGCTTAGAGTCATTCAGGAAGGACCCATTATTCCTGGCAGAATAGTTCCTGCAACTTTAGATGCAAATGGTATTATTTTGACACCTGAAAAATTTGTTGAGGCTGCCAAAAATACCTGGACTGATCTAGACAGGCAACTATATGCTTTAGACTTTAAGGCCAAATCCATACTGGGCAATGCAGTTACTGAGCCTATCTTTGCTAAGATATCTGGCTGCAAAACTGCTAAAGCCATATGGGATATGCTAACTGACCAATATGATGGTGTAAGTTTAGTACAATCCCAAAAGAAGAAGAATCTCATAAGAAATTATGAGAACTTCTCTGCTGGTCAAGGAGAGTCATTATCTGATATTCATACCAGATTTCAGATCTTAATCAATGATCTTGAAAGGTATAATATCATCAAAGGACAGTTTGAAATCTGTGCAAAATTTGTTGATGTCATTCCAAACACTTTTTCTGAAGTTATCACTTCATTAATTGTAAGTGAAAAATTGGAGACATATGATCTCTCTGGCTTGTTTGGACTTCTACTAAATTTTGAAGAAACCAAAGCCAGAAAGGATCTAAATGCCAAAAGGATTGCAAAAGATCCATCTGCTGCCCTTGTTGCAACAACAAGGAAAAATAGAGAACTTTTCTCTAGAGCAGATTACCATCTTACTCTTACAGACTCAGAATCAGATGATGAAACTGAGTCTCTAGAAGCTGAAATGGCATTGCTAGCCCAAAGGTTAGAAAAAGCAAGATTCAAAGGTTCAAAAGGAAGGTCAACTTTTGATCCTAAGAAAGCTACTTGCTATAAATGTGGGCAAGTTGGTCATATTTCTTCTGACTGCAGAGTGAAGATTGCAGAATCTTCAAGTTCTGATAAGTGGGAAGAAAAGGCCAAGAAGTACAAGAAAAAGTACTTCAACTCCAAGAAAATTGGAGAGAAACAACAACCAAAGAAACTAGAGAAAGCTTTGGTTGTTGAACAATGGATAGATGAAGAATCTTCATCATCTGAGGATGATGAAGATATGTGCTTAATGGCTATCACAGAGAGCCAGTTTGACAAAGATGTCAAATTTGCAGAAAAGGCATGTGTTCATCCAGACTGGGACAGAGGATCTGCTTACAATGTAAATCATTTTAAACTTTACTATAGTGATGCAGAAAAACGGAAAATGTTTGAACGCATCTATGTAGATTTTTTGAAAAGACTGGAGGAAATACAAGATTTAAAAAACAAACTCAGTCAAGTTCAAAAAGATCTACAATCAAAAGTGAATGAAATAAACCAAAATAAACAGTACAAACTTGAGCTTGATGCTCAATATGACCTTCTCAAAAAGATCAAGCTGGAAAGAGAAGCTTATAAAAACAAAGCTGATCATTATGAAAGGATCTGTAAATCTTGGTGTATTTCATCACTTAAAAATGTGGACTGTTTATCCAAACAGATTCCAGCTCAGATACAAGCGGTCATAGGTGATGAGTTTGATCTTAAAAGTCACATAAATTCAGAAATAAACTCAAAACCTACTATATTTGTACCTGAGATTTTACCTCATACTTTCAGTCATACTGAAGACACAGACTCAGAAATCTCAGTCTGTGAAACTTCTCAATCTGAACAGCCTGAACTTATAATCACTAATGAATCTTTAGAAACTATAGAACTTGAAAAGAAAAGATTTATAAAAGGCAAAGTCAATATTCCCACAGTACCATCTTTAAAAAGACAAAAAGAGGTAAAAGGAATCAAGAATAAACAGAAAGGTTACAATGTGTTTGAACCTTCCACATCTCAGTCTGTATCTGGTCCAGACAAAAATATGCCAAATGACAAATCTAAAGGCATAAAACCAGTAACAAAGGAGTTAAAAAGATCTCAGTCTGTGAGATCTAACTGTCAGTCTGGAAAAATAAATTTTCAGTCTGGCAAACTTAACTCCAAATCTGTTTGTGTTAACACTCAGTCTGACTCTCAAAAGTCAAATCTTAACAACCAGACTGAGACCATTAAGCTGCTTATTGAAAACTTAATGAAGTTAACCACAGATTTTAAAACATTTGTTGAGTCAAAACAAGAGTTTAACAGAGGATCTAGTGCAAATAATAACACAAAATCCAAAAGGACCATTATGTTGAACAGAAAATGTTACAACTGTGGAAATCTGGGACATGAAGGTATTAAATGCACAAAGTCCATTCTTAAACAGCCAAAGGCTGCTTTGATCAAACAAATGTCTTCTACAAACAACAAAATCAAACATAGAGAGGTTAAAAGTCAACTTCACAGACTTAGCACCAAAACTGCTAAAGAATTGACTTCAACCAACTCTAAAGAACCCATCAAAAGATGGGTTCCCAAAAGTAACTAATTGATTTTGTTTGTCCTGTGCAGGGTAACAGCAAATGGTACCTAGACAGTGGATGCTCAAGACACATGACAGGTTCCTTGAAGAATCTGTCAGAGTTTGTAGAAGAAGAAGGACCTTCTGTCAAATATGGTGACAACTCTGTTGCCAAGATAAAAGGTTATGGTGTGGTGAAGGCTGGCAACATCAGAATAACAAAGGTGGCCTATGTTGAAGGATTAAAGCATAACCTGCTTAGTGCTAGCCAGATTTGTGATGATGATGGTGAAATCAGAATCAGAAAGAAGGCTGCTGTTATCTATAATTCCAAAGGCAAACCTATATTAGTTGCCAAAAGAGAAAGAGATATCTATCTCTTGGATCTTTCTTCTGCAGACAACAATGTAGGGACCTGTCTCTATACTCAGTCTGTGCCAGAACTAAGCTGGCTATGGCATATGAGGTTATCCCACCTGAACTTCAAAAATATTAACCTCCTGTCAAAGAAGAAACTGGTTAGAGGTCTGCCTGATGTTACATTTGCAAAAGACAAACTTTGTCCTGCATGTACACAAGGGAAACAGACCAAGAACCATTTTTCATCCAAATTGTTAGCTACAATTGATCAACCACTGCATATGCTCCATATGGATCTCTTTGGACCCATGAGCATTAGCAGTTTGGGTGGAAAGAAGTATACACTTGTGATTGTGGATGAATACACAAGGTATACTTGGGTCATCTTTCTTAAGGCAAAAAGTGATGCTCCTGAAGAGATTATTAATCTAATCAAGAGGGAAGAATTGCAAAAAGATGCACCTGTCAAGCAACTCAGGAGTGACCATGGTACAGAATTTAAGAATTCTACTCTCATTGAATTCTGTACTGACAAAGGCATTATTCAAAACTTTGCCTCTGTCAGAACTCCTCAACAAAATGGTATTGCTGAGAGAAGAAATCGTACACTCATAGAAGCTGCAAGAACCATGTTATGCCATGGTCAAATGAAGATTTATTTTTGGGCAGAAGTAGTTAACACTGCCTGTTATACCCAAAATAGATCTATTCTGGTCAAAAGGCATAGCAAAACTGCATATGAGCTGTATCACAAGAAGGTTCCAACCATCCATTACTTCCAGACCTTTGGAAGTAAATGCTACATTCTCAATCAAAGAGATCAATTAGCAAAGATGGAACCTAAGTCTGATGAAGGAATGTTTGTTGGCTATTCATCTATCTCAAAGGCCTACAGAGTCTACAACAACAGAAGGAATAAAATTGAAGAAACCATCAATGTCACCTTTGATGCTTCCTCTGCTAATGATGAACATGTTTCTCAGTCTGATGTTCATTTGTTGGAAGATTTATCTGTTATGGGATCTGAATCTCAAATCCCAGTTGTTGTTAACCAACAACAGGACTCTGAAAGTGATAATGAAGATGCTCAACCTGCTCATTCAATGACAGTACCTTCATCAACAGAAGATGAATCTGTGTCCAGAGATTCAAACTCTTCTGATACATGTGTTCAGTCTGATAGTTTTCAGTCTGTGAACTCTACAGACTCAGACTTGCCCTGTGTAGAAGATGATGCAGAACTCAGTCCTGCTATTCTTCCACCAAATGAGAATAATTTACCATTCAATGATGAATCATTTCTAGGAGTCAAAGAACACAAGTATCATCCAATTACAGAAATAATTGGAGATTATGTTTCTGGTGTACAAACAAGAGCTCAAGTATCAAGCTCACCTACTGCAAATTTTTGTTACTACACAAACTTCCTGTCAATCATTGAACCAAAGAAAGCTGAAGAAGCCTTGAAAGATGATGATTGGGTTGAAGCAATGCAGGAAGAGTTAACAGAATTTGACAGAAACAATGTTTGGACCCTAGTTCCTGCTCCAAAAGGGAAAACCATTATTGGAACTAAATGGGTTTACAGAAACAAGATGGACAAGGATGAAGTGATAATAAGGAACAAAGCAAGGCTAGTTGCTCAAGGCTACAAGTAGGAAGAAGGCATTGATTATGATGAAACCTTTGCCCCTGTAGCCAGAATTGAAGCAATACGGTTATTCTTGGCATATGCTGCATTTAAGGACTTCAAAGTCTATCAAATGGATGTCAAGAGTACATTTCTGAATGGCAACTTACAAGGGGAAGTCTATGTGAAACAACCTCCAGGTTTTGTAAGTTCCACTTTTCCAAATCATGTCTATAAATTGCAGAAAGCACTATATGGACTAAAACAAGCTCCAAGAGCTTGGTATGACACCTTATCATCCTATCTTCTTAGTAATGACTTTACTAGAGGATCAATTGATAAAACTTTGTTCTTCAAAAGGAACAAGGCAGATGTCATACTAGTCCAAATCTATGTTGATGATATTATATTTGGGTCTACTGATGAAAAATTGTGTAAATGGTTTTCAAACTGAATGTCAAAATAGTATCAAATGAGTATGATGGGTGAATTAACATACTTTCTTGGTCTACAAGTACATCAGAAACCTGATGGTATCTTCATCAACCAAGGTAAATATGTCAATGACCTACTTACTAAATATTCTTTAAAGGACTGTTCAATTATGAAAACACCAATGAGCACTGCAGATAAGTTGGATAAGGATCAGTCTGGCAAGTCAGTCTGTCAAACCACTTATAGAGGTATGATAGGATCTCTACTATACCTCACTGCAAGTAGACCAGATATCATATTCTCAACATGTTTGTGTGCTAGATATCAATCTGAACCTAAAGAATCGCATCTAAAAGCTGTAAAGAGGATTTTTAGGTACCTAAAAGGTACTCCTAACCTAGGTCTTTGGTATCCCAAAGACTATGGTTTTAATCTAATTGGATATACAGATGCAGATTATGCAGGTTGTAAATTAGACAGGAAAAGCACTTCTGGTGGATGTCAACTGCTAGGTGGCAAACTAGTCAGTTGGTCAAGCAAGAAACAGAATTCTGTTGCTACATCCACTGCAGAAGCAGAATATGTGGCTGCTGGTAGTTGCTGTGCTCAATTGCTATGGATGCAACATCAACTAGCAGACTATGATTTGGTGTTTACAAAAACTCTAATCATGTGTGATAACCAAAGTGCCATTGCCATCACTGAGAATCATGTGTTTCACTCCAGGACAAAGCATATTGAGATCAGACATCACTTTATCAGAGATTGTGCTGAGAAAGGTAAAGTGATTCTCAAATATGTGCCCACAAATGACCAATTAGCAGATATCTTTACTAAACCTTTAAATGAAGATAGATTTTTGTATCTGCTTGGTCAACTAGGAATGCTCAACCCCTAGTAAAACCTTGAATCTGTATGATTCAATTCTCAGTCTGTGTCTGCTTTTCAATCTGTATAACTGTATTCTCAGCTACATACAATCAAAAAACACAGACTAAGAGATGTTTTTGTACATACTTTCTAAGAAAATACCAAAAAGATTTTATAACTTATGTTATTTTCTCTCAGTCTGACTGATTATCTGTTTCAGTCTGTGTGACTTCTTCCAGATTAGCTACACAGACTAACCATATTCATTCAGACTAGAACCTCTATTTTTGTGCTTTATTAATTCATAAGGTTAGTATTTTAGTACTGTTAGTATTAATACTGCCAGTTACTTTTAGTACTGCTAGTTAATACTGATAAGACTTTTTAATACTGCCCTCATGAATTCGTATTTTAGCACTGTTAGTATTAATACTGCTAGTTACTTTTAGTACTGCTGGGTTAATACTGATATTTTTTTGCTGTTGGTAAAGATTGGTACAATTAACACTGTTAATGTAGCAAGTTAGTACTGTTAGTTAACTTTAGTACTGCTTTCGCAGTTACCACTGTTAGTTGATTTTAGTACTGCTTTGGCAAGTTACCACTGTTAGTTAACTTTAGTACTGCTTTCGCAAGTTACCACTGTTAGTTGATGTTAGTACTGCTTTAGCAAGTTACCACTATTAGTTAACTTTAGTACTGCTTTCGCAGTTACCACTGTTAGTTGCTTTTTGTACTGCTTTGGCAAGTTACTACTGTTAGTTAACTTTAGTACTGCTTTCGCAAGTTACCACTGTTAGTTAATTTTAGTACTGCTTTCACAAGTTAGTACTGTTAGCTATATCAATCTGCTACCACTGCCGGCAACCTTCTTTTATTTTTTATTTTTTTTAATAAAAATAAATAAACAACAATATCCTTGCATTTAATGCTAAAACCATTTTTAAATAATCATTAAAAGTTTTGGCGCTTGTTGTCTATTTATCTGCTCAATACAAAAAGTGCACGTGCTACAGTGTTACTGTTGCAGAGAAAGGGATAAACCGTCAAGTGGGTCCCATTTAACGGAAATTTAATTTCTTCAAATACCCACTTCTGTTTTCCCCTTTTCTTCTTCACCTGTACTTGCGTCCAAAATTACAAAGAGTTTGTAAGCCCTAAACTAAATCGCTCAACCATTTTCGAAATCAATCTCAAAAATCCTTCATTTAAAATGGCTGATCAATGGGCTTACACGGCACCTGCCAACATCGCTGCGGCTAAACCCTTCAAACAGGGTAAACAGGTAAAACTCTGTATAAATAATCAAGTAGCTACCATTTCCATTCCTGACTCTAAAAAGAATAAAGGGTTTGAGGAACTAACTGCTTTTATGTCTGCTCATCCATTAAGGGGAGCATTCTTTAATACAGTTCCTCAAGTATACCCACATTTTTTAATGGAATGGTGGTATACTTGCTCCTCAAATAGTACCAATACTGCAATTACTGGTACTATTGATCATGGTAAACGGGCAGTTACCATTGATCAGGAGCTAATTAGGAATGTCTTAGACTTGCCTTTGGGAAATAATTTTGAACCCATTCCAACCAAAGAAGCAGCAAGGGCTTCTCTTACTTTGGTTGGATATACCAAAGAAAAAGGCACCATCTTGATGTCAGGATTCACCCCCAGATGGAAATTTTTAATCTCTGGCATCATTAGAAGTCTAGGAGGAAAATCTGGTAGCACAAGGGAGTTAAATGAGTTTGAAACTCAACTGTTGAGCTCATTCATCACAGGTTTAAACATCAACTTTGCAGAGTTGTATTTTAAAGAAATTAAAAAACTAGTGAATGAGTCACAGAGAATTTTTAATGTACCTTTTATAAGGTTACTCTCCCTGTGCATCCAATCCAGATTAACTGGGTCTGTGTATATGTCCTTTAATAACAAAACTGCAGATATACCCGTACCTGTGCTCACATATAAAGTGTTCAACCATCCGGTCCCACTTTCTGGAGCACCTATCACTGCTGCTATGCGGCAATGGATTGATCACCCATATGTTGCTTCTGCATCTATGGAGGGTGATAGTTCAGGTGATAGTGAGGGTACTGAGACCCAGGCTGTTGAAGATCGTGTTGCTGAAGCAGAGCACACAGACTCCAGGGATACAGACTCAACTCAGTCTGTGCACTTGGAGTCAAACTCAAACATTCCTGAGTCTGTTCCATCTTCAACAGAAGATGCAGGTAGTATTTCTTCTTCATCTGAGGACATGGATATAGATCAACCTTCTTATCCTAGCCCATCCTCACCCACAAAAGAGAGTCACAAAGAAACCAACCCAAATGAGCCACCACTCACTCTGGAGGAATCACCAGAATCAACCCCAAAAAGTATGGCACAAGTGGAATCATCATCCATGGAATTGGATGTCAATAGAACACTTTCCAGTGCTGTAGTCCATTCCACTACAGCTCTGCTAGAGTCTGTGGTGCCAATGACTACCCAACTGACCCAACCTACACCTAGTTTAGTCAGCTTGGATACCCACATTACTGCTACTACACTGACCCCTGTGGTATGCATTGAAGAAGATGCTCCAATCCTGAGCACTACCACCCCCCTCTTTACCCCACTCACAATGGCTGAGCCCATAATGACCACTAGTCCTATACTAGTTCACATTCCAGTGAGTCCTTTCTTACACCCCTCTGCACAGATCGCCAATACCCCAGTCATGTCACAGACTGAGGTACAGATCTCATCTTCTTTGCTTGATGAACTACCATCTTATCACCAGATGGTTAGTGAAGGCATACCAACTTTCACATCAGTTGCCAGTGACACTGTTCCATTACACCAGGGACTGTTTGAGGCAACAGGTGCAACACAATCATTTCCCAGTGATATCTTATCCTATCACCGGATTAGATCTGAGGGAACAACTACACCACTCAATGCCTATGATCGCTTTTTCATGCACAGGACACAGAGTGAGGCAAAGAGTGCAACCCCAATAAATTCCAGTGATCTTGCTCAGTCTCAACATGAGTCAAGTGAGGAACATATACCATCACCCAATTCTAACCCTTCCAACCAGACCCAGCCTGTGCCTTCTAGTACACTTAATGATGTGCTTTCTGCCATCAACAAGTTGTCTGAATGGGTACAGACTGAGATCAATAATAATAAGACAGAGCTAGAGAAGATGAAGCATCTAGTCTCTACTATGGTGGATAAAGTGGATATGCTGGAGGAGAAGGTATCCAATAGGTTAGATGAATTGCAGACCACCCTCTCAAACTTAGTAGATGATGTCAAAAAGGGGGAGAAGATGAAGTATGGGTCTGCAGAAGCTAAAACCTCAAAAGATAAAGATTTAAATAATAAATCCTTAGATTTAGGGGGAGACAGCAGTGAGGGAGATGATGGAGATGATGGACCCGAAGGTGCTAGGGTGAAGTCTCAGACTGAAGCTCAGTCTGTGCCACAGACTGAAAATATGAGTGCACAGACTGAGGGGGAGCAAGAAGGATTGCAGGCAGGTGAATATACTGAGATGGTTGCACAGACTCAGGGGGAGTCATCCATTGTCTTACACATAGATCCAATTGCAACTATCTCAGTCCAAGGTCAGATGGAGTTGAAGAGACCAAGGGAAGAAGATGAAGATGTTCAACCACTGCAGATCAAAAGAGCCAGAAAGACAAAAAGAATGGCCAGGAGGATTCCTGAAAGGGATATCTTTGATTCCCAACCAAAGATGAAGGGGATCAAGACCTGGGATCAGTTTGTGAAGCTGGCTGAAGAACAGGACACTGATGGTGAAGATGATGATGCCATCAATCCTAACTGCAGTTTTGAGTCTGAAGTTTTCAGAAGATCAGATGATGATGAAGATGATGCTACTTTTGGAGGTGTAGGTGAAGGAGCCTCAAAAGTCAAGACTGGAGAGTCTCAGTCTGTGCCTTCTGAACCTGCACAGATTGAGACACAGCATCAATCACAGACTCAGAGCTCAGAGCAACCAGCAGCAAGCACTGATGCTCTAATTATCAGTGCTGAAGCCATCCAAGCTGAAGCTAATCCTGCTAGATCAACCACAACAACCAGAATACTGCCTCCAAGTAGAAGTGAACTTGAAGATAGAATGCAATGGAGAAGTGCTCACGTGATTAGCACTTATCCTGGATCAAGCTGTAACAACCACCAAAAATATCAGGTTAATACTTAACTTAATCTCCACCTAAATCTGGACCTGACCTTCTTAAGAGTCAAGTTAATACTGCTGGGCAAAAGTTAATACTGATAGTCGTGGTTAGTACTGTTGGTTAGAGGTTATACCTCATACCGGGTTAATACTGCCAGTACAAGTTAAGTTAATACTGTTAATATAGTTAGTACTGCTAGTGCAATTGTCACCGTTTCCACTGCTAGCACAAATACCTCAGTTAGTACTGCTAGTACAATTGTCACCGTTTCCACTGCTAGCACAAATACCTCAGTTAGTACCGCTAGTGCAATTGTCACCGTTTCCACTGCTAGCACAAATACCTCAGTTAGTACTGCTAGTACAATTGTCACCGTTTCCACTGCTAGCACAAATACCTCAGTTAGTACTGCTAGTGCAATTGTCACCGTTTCCACTGCTAGCACAAATACCTCAGTTAGTACTGCTAGTACAATTGTCACCGTCTCCACTGCTAGCACAAATACCTCAGTTAGTACTGCTAGTGCAATTGTCACCGTTTCCACTGCTAGCACAAGTTTCTACTGCTGGTTCAGTTTCTACTGGTAGTCGAGTTACTACTGCCCCCATTGTTACCTCGGTTTATGTTACCACCGCTAGTTCCTACTGTTAGTGATATGCTCAACCCATTTCTAAAATCAACCAAGTGTTACCCACACTCTCAGTAAATCATCTTGCCCGAATCAAAAGTTATCTAAGTTGTACAAAATG
The DNA here is from genome assembly GCA_963930675.1 of Gnaphalium uliginosum. NCBI lineage: Eukaryota > Viridiplantae > Streptophyta > Magnoliopsida > Asterales > Asteraceae > Gnaphalium > Gnaphalium uliginosum. The sequence continues at coordinate 54,749,209 of OZ005680.1, read as the reverse complement.
AGAAGTAACCGTGCATGCATTCTGTAAAAAGGAACATTAATATTTTAAATAAGGATAACCGTGCACGCAAAAAGGGTTATGATTACCTCTTTTCTTTCAAAAACGGCCAGCAAACCTATTTTCCATAAAACCAAATCAATTAACTTACACTCCCCATAAATCACCTCCACCCTCACCCAATCAAACTCCTTGATATTAATCATATACACTCTACCACTTATTCCTTTTGTATCCAACGGCAGAACTAAACACACACACACACAAATACTTAAAACGCTCTCACCCATTTCTCTCAACTCTTTCAACACTTATATCCGGTTTTAACATAACACCCAACATATTCATCACTTCTCACCAAGAAATCGATCACTCCAGAAAACTTGCTCAATCTCAACTCTCGGTGGACAGAAACTCATCACTCAACACCCACATTTCCTGGTAGAAGAGGTAATCATGAAGTGCAAAATGTTTACATTTTATCTCGCACTAACCCAACTATTCCTATTTCGTTTTACATCTGTTCTTCACTAAATAAGTGCATTAGGGTTTTATACCTGAAAGTTTATAATGTTTTCTGTATAAAAACACTCCTAAAAACTATTCAAAATATTTACATCCGGGTTTATAAGAAGTTATGTGTTTTTGGTAAAATAAGAAAGTTGGACAACTTCCTGTCCAGATTTTAAGTTAACTTTTGACAACCCTATCTTCATCCGATCTTCATAAAATGGTTTTGATTGTTAATTTGGAAATAGTCTTAATAAAAGAGTCACGGAATAAACAACTAAACCCGGGCAGATTCATTGTCTAACTTAGTGGGTAACCACCTCGTTTCAACTCGTACGTGTTAAAGCATATCACTAGACATTAATGGACACTTTCTCACTTGGATTAGGTCTCGGTTAAGGGATCATTCCAGATTGTAATTTGCTCACAGATTATACCCGTTAACTCAACTCACAAGGTGAGTTCACTGTCCCCCTTTTCTGATTTCTGTTTTGGGGCTGAAAAGCATGATTATACATTTTACCAACTTGGTTTTTACTACTTATGAACTTACAAAACTGTTACTATGCAATCTTATACGAATTGGAGTATGTCATATTGTTATGCTTGAGTAATATTGCAAAGTCCCCGGGAACTCACACTACTAATTAACTCGTGGCTACGAGCCGTGGGTATTATGGGTAGCATGCTATTTAGGGTAGACCACCCCTCACTCACACTTCAACGTGGGTGCATAATATCACCTTTACTCATGTTAGTTGAAGAACATGGAGCTATAGGGGCAAACCTCGGTCGGATAATCGGATTAGTAGTGGCCTCAAGGCATGAACATATACTTACTTATTTCTCCAATTCTTTTCACATTGATCTATTTATGCCCCCGATTGGGCAGTATTTATGCCCCCGATTGGGCAGTAATGATGTCCCCGATTGGACAGTATTCGTGACCCTGAATTGGACAGAACTTTGGTCCCCGATTGGACAAACTACTTGATTTATTGGTAATAAAACTTTGAACTCACCAACTACGGCCATAGTTGACCTTTTATTTTGGCATGCTTTTCAGGAGAACGTCGGTAAGCACGGATCATATGTGGGCTTATGCATGGGATTATGTCGACCAAGCCCTTTAAACGGACTTTGGATTAAATTTTTGTAATATGTTTGTAATAATGCCATATACTTTGAACGATTTGATGTATTTTTGGATGCCTCCAAGGCTGTTTTATCGTAATTTAAATGGTATGGTTGCTATATCTTTGTGTTGTGAAATCATTAGCTGTGACACCTCGTGTTTCCGCTTTAGCGGGGTGTGACAGAAGTGGTATCAGAGCCAAAGGTTATAGAGAATACCGGTTTTTCAAAAAAATAAAACCAAACTATAACCAAAACTCTTTTATTTGAAACAACACTTTATAAAGCATTGAACATTACACTTGTGTAACTAATACAAGCATTTCATTATTTAGCCTCAATTAAGCATAGCCTGATCACCTATGCCTAATTCGGAAAAGTAGTGAGAAACTTGGAATAGTTGTCCACAAGTTAATGTTAATGTTTATCCATACCATGCATGAGCTCCACATATCATATGATCCATTCATTGTTATTAGCAACTTAACACACTTTCATTTTTCAGCCTCATCATGTCCCAGTCATCATCAACCCGTACTCCCTACTCAGCCGATGCATCCGGATACATTACTAGTCGTCCTAAGAATCACTCGCCTAGTAGGGAACAAGAAACGAGCAGTGAAGGAACTGCCCAAACCCTTAGGACATCACCAACACCTACTCCACCGCAACCAGCCCAGCCAGGCCTCCGGATTAGGCACACTGCGAGGATGAGAGTGGCTGACCCCGTTAGAGTGACCCTAAGAGCACCAACACAAGAGGTTCCTCTCCAAGAAATGGACCCCCGTACGTCTCAGCCCGTTAGGGGTGAGTACCACATTGGGGATCAGTCCACCCCTGTCCCTACACGGGTCACCGATAGGTATACGTGGCAGGAACGTATGAACAACTACGTTAACCCTGTCACATCACGACCAGGAGAGGCCTCTTCATCCCGTACGGTTATGGGAATGCCGACGGAGCATAGGGCAGGAATGACCGCGGAAGAGCTCAGGAGAATGTACATGATGACGACAGAGATACACAGCTGTCGAGGGAGGATTGAGCACCAAGGGCAACTCCTGTATGAGATGTCCGAATTGGTGGAAGGACTGTCCCACCAAACGGTCAGGGCCTTGACATCTGCTGATTCGGCCAGGAGGACCGCTAGGAGTTTAGTATGGGCTTGCTTAGGGTTGGGTTTGTTGGTGTTGATCATTCTTGTTTGGCTCCTTGTGGTGACCATGTCCTAGATGCACCTTGGAATTGGAAGTAAACTATTGCCTTTTTATTTTATTATTTTGTAATTCGGAAGGCTGAGGGCCGAATATTTATGCATCCTAGCATCGTCTATTTTTCCAAGTAAAGGAATGCTTATGATACTTTAACTTTCTTACACGTTTATTACTACTTTGCATATCCGTTATTGTCAAACTTCACATAATACAACACGCGAAAATTCCAATTATAACTTAGGTTAAACACGTACGTACTTCTGAAACAAACTTTGTAAACATCGTAGAATCATGCCTCCAAGAAGAAATTCGAACAACGTGGCTGACCAAATTGCCCAGCAGCTAAACGCGGCAATACCAAATCTCGTCGCCCAAATCACCGCTAGTCTCAACGCTGCTCAAGGAAACCCGGAAGGGCAGACTGCCAACAACAACCAGGGATGCAGCTATAAAACCTTCATGTCATGTAGGCCCAAGGAATTCTTTGGAACGGAAGGTGCTGTTGGATTATTGTCATGGATAGAGAGCATGGAGTCGGTGCTCCACATCAGCAAGTGCGCGGCCGGTGATCGAGTCGAGTATGCCACTTGCATGCTCCAAGGGAGAGCTTTAACTTGGTGGAACAATCAGATCCAGAGCCGAGGTCGTGAAGCCTCGTACAGCCTCACATGGGAGGAATTCAAGAAGCTGCTAACTGAAGAATACTGCCCAAAGGACGCACTCCAGAAATTGGAGTCTGAATTCTGGAATCACTCCATGACTGGAACCGACATTGATCAGTACACTGCCCGCTTCCATGAGCTTGCTAGGCTGGTGCCACACATGGTTACACCGGAGGAGAAGAAGGTTGACCGGTATATCTGGGGCTTAGCTCCCGAGATCCGAGGAATGGTTACGGCGGCGAACCCGACAACCATACAATCCGCAGTGGTCTTAGCAAACCGTCTAACGAACGACGTAGTTAGATCAGGCGGATCGATAAAGGGGAATGACGCCGGTAAACGAAAGCTGGATAACCATTCAAGGCAAAGAGGTGGCGGTAATTCGGACAAGAGGCAGATGGTGGCAAGGAACTTTGGCATGGCTGTCCAAGGGCCAAAGCAATACAATGGTCCACACCCGAGGTGTAACAAGTGCCATTTCCATCATTCGGGGAATTGCCCGGTGTGCGAAAGGTGTAAACAGACGGGCCACTTCGCCAAGTATTGCCGAGCTGGAAATGGGAACAACCGACCGAAGGCAGCCTGCTTTGAATGTGGAAGCCAAGAACACCTCAAGAATGCCTGCCCAAAACTGATCAGAGCCCCTAACAACAACGCTGGAAACCAGAAAGGGCCAGCGCGGGGCCGGGCATTTGTCATTGGGGCTGAAGAAGCAAGGCAGGATCCGAATGCAGTGACAGGTACGTTTCTTCTGAACAACCACTACGTATCTGTGCTATTTGACTCTGGAGCAGAAAGGAGTTTTGTCTCGCTGGAGTTTAGGCCATTAATTGAATTGAACTCAGTGAAACTAGAAGAGATTTTTACTATTGAATATGCTAACGGTCACGAATACGAGGCTAGAGACATCATATTAAATTGTACCTTGAGCTTAGCTGATAAGACGTTTAATATCGATCTAATACCAATTGAGCTGAAAAGCTTTGACGTAGTTGTGGGTATGGACTGGTTAACTAAGGTCCGAGCGGAGATTGGCTGTTTCGAGAAGGTGGTTCGAATACCACTCCAAGACGGAGAAACCCTTGTCATACAAGGTGATAAGCCCGGCAGGAAACTGAACATTGTGTCGACTATGCAAATGCGCAAGCACCTGGGGAAGCGGTGCTTTGCATTTCTAGCACACGTGGTTGACAGGAGGCCGGGGGAGAAGCGTATTCAAGACATTCCTATTGTTAGAAACCACCCCGAAGTTTTCCCAAACGACCTACCTGGACTTCCCCCACCCAGGCCAGTCGAATTTCATATCGGCCTAATTCCCGGAGCGGCGCCTGTAGCAAAGACACCATATCGTCTGGCTCCGTCCGAAATGCAGGAATTGTCAGGGTAACTCCAAGAACTCCTAAGTAATGGACTAATTCGTCCCAGTTCATTGCCCTGGGGAGCTCCAGTTCTCTTTGTCAAAAAGAAAGACGGATCGTTTCGCATGTGTATAGATTATAGGGAACTCAACAAGCTGACAATAAAGAACCGATACCCTCTACCCCGAATCGACGACTTATTCGACCAATTGCAAGGCGCATCGTACTTTTCAAAAATCGATCTTCGTTCAGGATACCATCAATTGAGAGTCCGTGAAGAGGACATCCCAAAGACAGCCTTTAGAACGCGATACGGACATTATGAGTTCTTAGTCATGCCGTTTGGACTAACCAATGCCCCCGCAGTATTCATGGACTTGATGAATAGGGTATGTCGACCATACCTAGATAAGTTCGTAATTGTGTTCATCGACGACATATTAATTTATTCCAAAAGCAAGGAAGACCACGAACGACACTTGGAAATAATACTGAAGCTGCTAAAGGAACAGAAGTTATACGCCAAGTTCTCGAAGTGTGAGTTCTGGCTCCGAGAGGTACACTTTCTTGGTCACGTGGTCAACAAAGAAGGAATTCACGTGGATCCAGCCAAAGTAGAGGCCATTAAGAAATGGGAAGCCCCAAGAACCCCTACAGAGATACGTCAATTTCTGGGATTAGCTGGATACTACCGAAGGTTTATCGAGAATTTTTCAAGGATTGCTAAACCGCTAACTGAGCTGACCCAGAAGGCTAAGGAGTTCTCTTCGGGAGAAGAACAGGAAGAAGCGTTTCAGACACTGAAGAGTAGGCTATGTAACGCGCCCATCTTAGCTCTACCGGAAGGAACGGAAGATTTTGTCGTATACTGTGACGCATCGCACCAAGGAATGGGCTGCGTGCTGATGCAAAGGAATAAGGTGATTGCCTACGCATCGAGACAACTAAAGGGACATGAGAAGAATTATACAACACATGACTTAGAGCTAGGAGCGGTGGTGTTTGCTCTGAAGATCTGGAGACACTACCTGTATGGCACAAAGTGCACCATCTTCACTGATCACAAGAGTCTTCAACATATCCTCGATCAGAAGATGCTCAACATGAGACAGAGACGGTGGGTAGAACTGCTAAGTGATTACGACTGCGACATCAAGTATCATCCAGGCAAAGCTAACGTCGTAGCGGATGCATTAAGTAGGAAGGAAAAGATAAGACCCTCGCGAGTGCGAGCATTGGGAATACAAGTTCAGACGAGTCTGAAAACTCGAATCTTGGAAGCTCAAGATGAAGCTATGAGACCGGAGAACATAAAGAATGAGACCTTGCATAACCTGGATCAAAGATTTGAAATCAAGTCCGATGGAGTTCGGTACTTCAAGGAAAGAGTTTGGATTCCGAATATCAATGAACTGAGAAAAATCCTTCTCGAAGAAGCCCATAGATCCAAGTATTCAATCCACCCCGGAGCTGATAAAATGTACAAGGACTTAAGGGAATACTATTGGTGGCCAGGAATGAAAAAGGATATTGCAGTATTCGTGGGAAAATGCTTGACTTGCTCCAAAGTCAAGGCAGAGTACCAGAAGCCATCAGGATTGTTGCAACAACCGGAAATCCCACAGTGGAAATGGGAGCAAATATCAATGGATTTCGTCACGAAATTGCCACGAACGGCAAGAGGACATGACTCTATATGGGTCATAGTGGACAGATTAACAAAATCAGCACACTTCATTCCCATCCGAGAAGATTACAAAATGGACAAACTCGCTCAAATCTATATCGATGAAATCATTGTACGTCATGGAATACCACTCTCCATCATTTCCGATAGAGATAGCCGATTCACGTCACGCTTATGGCAACAACTTCAAAAGGCCCTAGGCACTCAACTAAATTTGAGCACCGCCTACCATCCACAAACCGATGGTCAAAGTGAGCGAACCATCCAAACATTGGAGGACATGTTAAGAGCCTGTGCCATAGATTTTAAGGGCAGCTGGGATACTCACTTGCCTTTAGTGGAGTTTTCCTATAACAACAGCTATCACACAAGCATAGGCTGTGCACCCTTTGAGGCGTTATATGGTCGTAAGTGTCGATCACCACTTTGTTGGTCAGAAACCGGTGATAGACAGCTAATCACACCCGATGTTATTCAAGAGACAACTGATAAAATCGCTATCATCAGGGAAAAATTGAGGACTGCCAGGAGTAGGCAGAAAAGCTACGCTGATAACCGTAGGAAACCTTTAGAATTCCAAGTCGGCGACAAAGTACTCTTGAAAGTGTCACCCTGGAAGGGCATGATCCGCTTTGGAAGGCGAGGCAAACTTAACCCAAGGTATGTTGGACCTTTTGAGATAATAGAAAGGATTGGTCCGGTCGCGTACCGACTAGAACTACCCCAGGAACTTAGCAACATTCATAACACATTCCATGTTTCCAATCTAAAGAAATGTCTAGCCGACGAAACACTAATTGTCCCTCTCGATGATATCCAAATAGAGGACAACCTAAACTTCGTGGAAGAGCCACTTGAAATCATGGACCGAGAGGTCAAAAGTTTAAAACGAAGTAAGATACCCATTGTTAAAGTTCGATGGAACTCACGACGAGGTCCTGAATTTACTTGGGAACGTGAAGACTATATTCGACACAAATACCCACATTTATTTCCTAGCGATTTGGCAACCAATGAAACAAATTGAATTTCGGGACGAAATTCTTTTCAACGGGGAGATACTGTAACAACCACCAAAAATATCAGGTTAATACTTAACTTATTCTCCACCTAAATCTGGACCTGACCTTCTTAAGAGTCAAGTTAATACTGCTGGGCAAAAGTTAATACTGATAGTCGTGGTTAGTACTGTTGGTTAGAGGTTATACCTCATACCGGGTTAATACTGCCAGTACAAGTTAAGTTAATACTGTTAATATAGTTAGTACTGCTAGTGCAATTGTCACCGTTTCCACTGCTAGCACAAATACCTCAGTTAGTACTGCTAGTACAATTGTCACCGTTTCCACTGCTAGCACAAATACCTCAGTTAGTACCGCTAGTGCAATTGTCACCGTTTCCACTGCTAGCACAAATACCTCAGTTAGTACTGCTAGTACAATTGTCACCGTTTCCACTGCTAGCACAAATACCTCAGTTAGTACTGCTAGTGCAATTGTCACCGTTTCCACTGCTAGCACAAATACCTCAGTTAGTACTGCTAGTACAATTGTCACCGTCTCCACTGCTAGCACAAATACCTCAGTTAGTACTGCTAGTGCAATTGTCACCGTTTCCACTGCTAGCACAAGTTTCTACTGCTGGTTCAGTTTCTACTGGTAGTCGAGTTACTACTGCCCCCATTGTTACCTCGGTTTATGTTACCACCGCTAGTTCCTACTGTTAGTGATATGCTCAACCCATTTCTAAAATCAACCAAGTGTTACCCACACTCTCAGTAAATCATCTTGCCCGAATCAAAAGTTATCTAAGTTGTACAAAATGAGAAGTAACCGTGCATGCATTCTGTAAAAAGGAACATTAATATTTTAAATAAGGATAACCGTGCACGCAAAAAGGGTTATGATTACCTCTTTTCTTTCAAAAACGGCCAGCAAACCTATTTTCCATAAAACCAAATCAATTAACTTACACTCCCCATAAATCACCTCCACCCTCACCCAATCAAACTCCTTGATATTAATCATATACACTCTACCACTTATTCCTTTTGTATCCAACGGCAGAACTAAACACACACACACACAAATACTTAAAACGCTCTCACCCATTTCTCTCAACTCTTTCAACACTTATATCCGGTTTTAACATAACACCCAACATATTCATCACTTCTCACCAAGAAATCGATCACTCCAGAAAACTTGCTCAATCTCAACTCTCGGTGGACAGAAACTCATCACTCAACACCCACATTTCCTGGTAGAAGAGGTAATCATGAAGTGCAAAATGTTTACATTTTATCTCGCACTAACCCAACTATTCCTATTTCGTTTTACATCTGTTCTTCACTAAATAAGTGCATTAGGGTTTTATACCTGAAAGTTTATAATGTTTTCTGTATAAAAACACTCCTAAAAACTATTCAAAATATTTACATCCGGGTTTATAAGAAGTTATGTGTTTTTGGTAAAATAAGAAAGTTGGACAACTTCCTGTCCAGATTTTAAGTTAACTTTTGACAACCCTATCTTCATCCGATCTTCATAAAATGGTTTTGATTGTTAATTTGGAAATAGTCTTAATAAAAGAGTCACGGAATAAACAACTAAACCCGGGCAGATTCATTGTCTAACTTAGTGGGTAACCACCTCGTTTCAACTCGTACGTGTTAAAGCATATCACTAGACATTAATGGACACTTTCTCACTTGGATTAGGTCTCGGTTAAGGGATCATTCCAGATTGTAATTTGCTCACAGATTATACCCGTTAACTCAACTCACAAGGTGAGTTCACTGTCCCCCTTTTCTGATTTCTGTTTTGGGGCTGAAAAGCATGATTATACATTTTACCAACTTGGTTTTTACTACTTATGAACTTACAAAACTGTTACTATGCAATCTTATACGAATTGGAGTATGTCATATTGTTATGCTTGAGTAATATTGCAAAGTCCCCGGGAACTCACACTACTAATTAACTCGTGGCTACGAGCCGTGGGTATTATGGGTAGCATGCTATTTAGGGTAGACCACCCCTCACTCACACTTCAACGTGGGTGCATAATATCACCTTTACTCATGTTAGTTGAAGAACATGGAGCTATAGGGGCAAACCTCGGTCGGATAATCGGATTAGTAGTGGCCTCAAGGCATGAACATATACTTACTTATTTCTCCAATTCTTTTCACATTGATCTATTTATGCCCCCGATTGGGCAGTATTTATGCCCCCGATTGGGCAGTAATGATGTCCCCGATTGGACAGTATTCGTGACCCTGAATTGGACAGAACTTTGGTCCCCGATTGGACAAACTACTTGATTTATTGGTAATAAAACTTTGAACTCACCAACTACGGCCATAGTTGACCTTTTATTTTGGCATGCTTTTCAGGAGAACGTCGGTAAGCACGGATCATATGTGGGCTTATGCATGGGATTATGTCGACCAAGCCCTTTAAACGGACTTTGGATTAAATTTTTGTAATATGTTTGTAACAATGCCATATACTTTGAACGATTTGATGTATTTTTGGATGCCTCCAAGGCTGTTTTATCGTAATTTAAATGGTATGGTTGCTATATCTTTGTGTTGTGAAATCATTAGCTGTGACACCTCGTGTTTCCGCTTTAGCGGGGTGTGACACAAGCTCTACCATGGAAGAAGTTATGGATAAGGGTAAGGGCAAGGAGATTGCCTTATCCAAGCAGGAAAGGTTAAGCAAGATCAAGAAGATGGTGGATGATCATGCTGCTGGCACAAGAAATCCTGAACTGACAAATCTACAGGATGAACTCTTGCAACAAGAAGCTACTGCTCAAGGTATGTCTTTAACTGAGTACTTAAATGTACTAACTGAAGAAGAGCAGAAGCTGAAGGAAGCAAGATTTGTTGACATGCTCACTCAAGAACTACAAGAAGAAAGTCGTTCACTGACCCAAATCAGAAGGAGTCAAATTGAGCAACAAATCAAAGAAGATGAGGAGCTGTCAACAAGGTTACAGAAGATAGAGAGCCTGAAACCAAAGCTACAAGCCACTTTCCAAAAGTCAAAGCTCAAGCAGAAGATTAGAGAATGTCATCTGAACAAGATTGGACAGAAATTGAAGCTGGAGCTGACTTTGACCAAGAGCAAGAAGATGGTATGGGTGGATGAACTGTACACTCTAGGGCTTAAGTAATGGCAATCCATTGCCAATCTTTTGAAGAGTGAAGCTGACAAGGATCTGAAGAAAGAAGTTCTGGATGAGCTATCTTACCTGATTGAGCTAGTTCTCAGTCTGGGGCTCATCTCAGAAGAAGAGTACAAGTTGTTTTGCATAGCAAACAATTTTGTAATCAAGAAGAAGTCAGCTGGGTTATCCACAGAGAATGAGCAGAGAAGGGAGCATCCTCTACCCAAAGGTATCATTTTCATTGATAGATCATATGTACAGACTGACAGCATTGAAGGTCTGTGCTATAGAGATATCAATGGGATAGAGTGCTTCCAGGATCAGAATAGGTTATATGGAGAATCTCTGCTGCACTGCATTGCCCTGCTGAAGGAATGCAAACATTCTCAAGCCAGACCATTCAGAAGAAGACTGATTAGCTGGTTATTCAACAACCTTTCCCAAATCAGGATGATGATTGGACTTGAAGATATCTGCAAGAAAATCATCCTAAAGTATCAAGAATTTGAAGACAAATCTGATAAGGAAATAGAAGAACTGTTGAAGAGGAAAGTGGAAAAGATGAAAGAGATCAAGGCTCAGAGAAAGAAATGAAGATTGTTAAATTCTTGATTTACAATTTCATGTAATAATTGTAATATTCCTGTAAAATGACTATGACTTTGACTTTATGTATATAAGTCTAAATTCATAAGTTATGCTTTACTTAAGTATTTAATATTTCTCTATTATCTTTTGTAAATAGATTTTGACATCATCAGATAGGGGGAGATTGTTGGGAAAAACAATGATCAAACCTACATTATAAATCTGAGGAGTCAAAATCTAACTTAGTTGTATTCAGGAAACTTAGTGAAATTCCTGAGTCTGTGTTTCTGAGTCTGTGCTACACAGACTGAAGAATGGTTTCTGAGTCTGTGCTACACAGACTGAAGAATGGTTTCTGAGTCTGTGCTGCACAGACTGAAGAATCTCACAGACTGAAAGCCATGCTCTTCCTGAAGACTTATGAATTCATCACCTGAAGAATGAAGATTGAAGACAAAAGACTTCACAGACTGAAGATCACAGACTGATGATCACAGATTGAAGATCACAGACTGAGAGCACAGACTGAAGAGCACAGATTGAAGAATGAAAGTACAATCGTACAAAAGAAGTTCTTCTTTTCCAAGGCTATGGTACAACTGAAGAGATGTTTGAGTAAAGTCAAACATTGGATAAAGGTTTACTTTTTCAGCAAATAAACCTTTTACCTTTTGCTTTTTCTATTTCCAAGAAAAGCAAAAAGGGTGGAGTGCAAAGTTGCCCAAGATGAATGTGTTATCCCTTGGACAACTGACTGACCTGGGTAATAGATGTTGATACTCAACTCTATAAATAGCAGCTTAATAGCACTCTTCAAAATATCCAAGTAATCCAAGCTCTCAAAGCAAAATAGTATACAAGACCTTTAAGCTTAGGCTCAAAGCATTACCACACTAACTTTTAAAGTTTGTAGTGATAATTGTATCTTAACATACTAATACTTGGATCGTATTCAAACCATCTGTGTGGGTTTGAATACTTTGTCATCTGTGTGAAACAAATACTTTATTGTGAATAATACTTTGATTCATAATAAACTCTGTGTCAAAATTAATCTTGTTTTCCGCCTAGATTAATTTAAACTTGTTTGATATAAAACTTGAATATAAACTAATACGTTAAGATAACTGTTATTTAATCTGTATCTAAGTTTTGGGAACCTTGTGACCCAACATTTATTACCAACGGAAACATCAACAGAAAAGTACAAAATTTCCGTTGCAAACACATGGCGCCAAATTTCCCTCCAAAAACCTGAAATTTACAACGGAATCTTTAACGGAAATTCGTTGTTGAATTCTTAAAGTCTTTTTGGTGTTGTTTCGTTGTTAAATCCGTTGGTAATACCCAATATTACCAACAGAGTAATTAGTCGTTGAAAAATTTCGTTGGTGTTTGCAACTTTTCTAGTAGTGACGGGCCGTTGAATTCGCATTTGCTTTTTATAAGTATATAAATACCGTATATGATAAAAACCTATGATTTATATAAGTTAAAAAATATGCAATGAAGTTTGAAATTTGATTATTTAAACTAGTATGTAGATTCAAAATATAATTGGTGTCATATTATTTTTACCTTTTGTATGCGAATTCGAGTGTGTGGACGGTTGTTAGGTCTTGAAGGTCCCAAAACTTAGATACAGATTAAATAACAAGTATTTAATATATTGGTTTATATCTAAGTTATATCAAACAAGTTAATTAATCAAGGCGGAATACAAGATTAATTAAGGCACAGAATATATTATGAATTAGAGTTTTATTCACAATAAATGGTTTGTCTTACAAAGAAGACAGAGTATTCAAACACACACAGATTGTTTGAATACGATCCAAGTAGTATACCTTGATACAATTATCACTACAAACTTAACAGTAACTGTGGTAATGCTTTAGCCTAAGCTTAAAAGTCTTGTATACTAATTGTCTTGGATATTTTAGAGTGCTTTTGAGCTGCTATTTATAGAGTTGAATGCCACTCTATATTATCAAGCTCAGTTTGTTGTCCAAGGGATAACAGATACATCTTGGGCAACTTTGCACACTTTTCTTTTTGCTTTTCTTGGAAATAGAAAAAGCAAAAGGTAAAAGGTTTCTTTGCTGAGAAGAAAACCTTTCTTCAATGTTTGACTTTAATCAAACATCTCTTCAGTTGTATAGTAGCCTTGGGAAAGAAGAACTTCTTTTGTACGATTGTACTTTCATTCTTCAATCTGTGCTCTTCAGTCTGTGCTCATCAGTCTGTGATCTTCAGTCTGTGATCATCAGTCTGTGAAGCCTTCTGTCTTCAATCTTCATTCTTCAGATGATGAATCCATAAGTCTTCAAATAGAGCACAACTTTCAGTCTGTGAGATTTCTTCAGTCTGTGAAGCACAGACTCAGAATACTTCTTCAGTCTGTGAAGCACAGACTCAAAAACACAGACTCAGGAATTCAATAAGTTTTTCCTGAATACAACTAAGTTAGATTTTGACTCCTCAGATTTATAACTTGGGTTTGATCATTGTTTTTCCCAACAACGGTAATTTGTTAACTAGTGGCATTTAAGATAAGTCAAACGACATATAGAATTATATAAGGGAATTTCATTTTACATAAGCAAATCAAAAATATAAAATCATTATAGAAGCTAACAATTATAAAAGACCAACAAATGATATTGTCTTCGATTAAACTGGAATGATATTGTTTTATCATACAACATTAAGTGCATTCTTGTAATATAAGTTATGTTACCCGTGTGACTACCTAAACTGATCTTTGCTTTAATAACCAAGGTTCTTTAATTCGCTAGGCGTGGAGTACTCTGTCCAGACCTTGTAACGAGTACTCGGCCTAAGCGGAGAGTACTCGGGGAGTACGCGGATTAATTTATTATTTTACATATAAATGATAAATTTTAAACTTATATGTTTAAATATAGAGTATAGAGTGAAGATTAATGGTGTAAAAACATTAAAGAGTAAGACTGGAGGAAAAATAAATTGAACCAAACATTTAATTGGATAACATTGATCTATATGTAATTACTATTGGACTTTTGAATTGTACGATTAAACTGAATTTAAATCTATCTATAATTTAATTATATTATTGTTATAATATTTCATAGGAATGAAATAATTCTAATACTCATCCACAACTAATTTCATTTAATCGTTTATATTACTATTATTATTATTATTATCGATTGTTATTATTATTATTATCAATAAATATAATATAGAAAGTGGGGTGTAATGTCATCAAAATTCTAATCGACCAATAGAAATACTCAATTATGTTCAATCGACTAAATTTTAGGATTTGCTTACATCATAACTCATGGATTATTTTAAAAATATCCATATAATTAATTATAAAAAAGGAATATACATTTGTCCAGGATAGGTATTTAACTAAAATATGTATTTAAGTTTTATTAAGTTTTGACTTGAGTTAAAGAATTTCAATTAGGTTTTGTGTATTTTACTCATTGTTTTAATCCGAATATGTATACGTATGTATGTATTTATCAAGGATAGATATTTATCTAGGTACCTAATAAACATTGTTGGAATAATAAATTTACACTTTTACATTCACTTTCATGAATTTTCATCAATAACTAATCTTAAGTAGCCTAGAAAACAATTTTTTTAATATAAAACGATATATATAGAATTTTTTTTCGAGAGCCTGTAAACATCTTAATTCACTTTACATTGACTTTTAAATTGTTCGAAACATGCTTGACATACATTCCAAGTAACTAAATAATCTTTTTAACATCATCATCCCCAAAATTAGCATCATTATAAATCTCGCCTCAACTCTTAAACTATTTAAAAAATAATCACTAAAATAAAACATTACAATATACAATATCTAATTCACACGCTATAATTAGAATCCTTACCATATACAAATTCTAATTCCAACTATCTATATATAACGATTATAATTATAATAATTATTTAGTCACAATTAAAAGTTCATAAGGTTTCATTCTTTATTGTTCTTCCATTATTTTTTTCAATTGTCAACTAATCAATTTCTCTATCATGAATTTTGTTATCAGGAAGAGAAAAACAATCGTACAATAATTTGGAAGATCAAATCGGTTACGTTACACACACAAATTAGTATATCAAAACTAATATTAATATGACACCAACGATATGCTTTACATATAGATACTACCTAAAATAATTTAGTTTGCGACTTCATTGCATACCTTTTTTAACTCTTACGAAACAATAGAATATTATTATATATATTATTCATGTAATTACAAAAATAAAATACACATTCTATATACACGGGTTTGATGTCAGAAATAAAAGTCATAAATAAATCTACTCCATCCCTGAAGGAGAAATGAGATCGAGAACCCAAACTTAATATCATATTTTAATTAGTTGATAACATTGATTTACATGTAGTTTACAATTGGACTTTTGAATTGTACGATTATATTAAATTCAAATCTATCTATAATTTAATTATTGTAAAATTAAGGGACGAAATTGATTAATTAAAAATTTTAATTGATAACATCATTGTAGGTTTCATATATATAATTTAAGACTAGAATTTAAACTCGTGCATTGCACGGTGATCTAAAACTCTAAATTATACAGTATTAATTTATCCAAACTAAAATTCAAAAATTAATTAAGAGTCCGAATCTACATAATACATAGGAATAAATTGATGACAGTTGAAAACTATATTCCAAGATGTATATATTTGAACTTTAAAAGGTTTTGTAGATAAAAAATCAAAAAGATATTTTATGTATATATATATTCGGAAGATATATGTATACTACCTCCCTTGAGATAGCCTACATGACCATCTATAATTGTATTTGTCTTGTAATTGTAGTTTTAATCTATGAATTGTTATACTTATCATCATTAATCGATAAGAATGGATATATTAATTTAATTAATATGGATAATATGCTTTTAGTGTAAATAGTCAAAATTAGAAAAGTCAAAATTAAAGAATGATGACATCACTAATGTGTTTCTTATATTATATTTATAAGATTTGTTTTTTTAATTTGCATTTTAATTATCCTTCAAAAAAGTTTTTAAAATATTAAAAATAATATTTTATTAAACAACAATAATGGTTGCGTACTTTTTATGTTTGAGTGCAATTTTCAAAATTGATACTTTAATTACCTATGGATATTAGAATTAGACCAAAGCTAAACTGCGAAGACTTATTTCTCCGGGAAACTTTGCCTACACCTGTGAAAAAAAATTTGTTTGTGAGGTCATGAACGGCCAGAAGAGAATCGATAACTGAGGACGAACTGCTTTCGTATCATCATGCAGCTAGAAAAAGGTATTGATTTTTTATTTCGATTATGAATATTGATACAATAACCATTCAGATGCCGTTTATTTTTTGTATTACTTTTTCGTTTCTATTTCTATATTTCTAAGATAAAATTAGCTAAATAAACGGTCAAAGAAAGAATTTTCACTAAATAGACTGTGTCAGACAAATTTTTCAAAAATAGACGAGAATTTCACCGAAATTCAAATACCCGTTCAGCGATTCAACGAAATCCATATAGCCCAATAAATGTTCGTCACCTGTCCCAAACTTTTCGCCGGTCAACCCTTTTTCGTCAGTCAACGAAATTTTCACCTACCACTAGATTCTAGCCACATGGATACAAAAAATCGCCGAAACAGAAATTCATTTAGGCGATTAGGCGATTTTTTTGAATTTTCATTTTGCATGCCAAGCCTTGCTTTTGTCACCTTTCTTGTGGCAAGGTAGTTTTCAACGAAATATCCCTGCAAAGCCGTTGAAATTTACAGAAAGAGATCGAACATGTAGATAGATATAGAGTGATACATAGAGAGTGAAACGCCCAAAATCTTTTTATTTTATTTTTTATTTTATAGTACGGGGTCCTGGCATAGGGTATGCGATCGCGTATTGGACACAAAAATGGAGTATGTGATTTTACCGGAGGCTACGCGATCGCGTACTCACTACATTGAGATTCTCTATGCAAATTTTAGAACAATGTACGCGATCTCAGTGGGGGTACGCGATCTAGGTAGGGGTACGCGATCGCGTACTCACTACATGGAAGTTTTCTGATCAAGTTTTAGAACAAGGTACGCAATCGCATACCTATGCTGAATTCTTGAAAAGTTCAGCAAACTCAATATTTGGACCCCAAACGAAAACTAGACTAACTTTTGACTCGTTAACATTCAACTTATCAAAAAGTGCAAATTTCTTCCCACCAACATAATGAACACATTTCATTTGACACATTTGCCAAACTTACTACAAATGATGATTTTGGACTAGAAATCAAAATGACAACTTAACCACATGCTACAATACCAAAACAACTTGTTTCATTCCCACAAAACTTGACACTTCCAGTTTACACTTGTAAGGTTCCAACATTCAAATACATAATACCTTGTACCAAATCACAACTTCAACAAGTTCCTTCATGACACAACCTTAACCATTTTGAACCATATTTTCATCAAAAGACAAACGGGCGATTTATACAAGTCGCATTAACAACGATAATTCAAAAGAAATGGGAACTTGTCAAACCCACGTATAACAAGTGCAAGACACACCCATTCTTCACAATTGTCTTGCCCTCCCTATGATCACCTTTGTCTTTTGACCAATTTGAACCTATAATCAACAAACAAATTAAAAGAGTAAGCAATAAGCTTAGTGAGCATATAGGCAATCAAATGGGCTTTAAACAACAAGTAATTAACAACTAACGACTTGGGCAATGTAGAGATTACAAATCACTTAGGCGGGTCCGCAATCAACTTACAACAACTTAGACTAACATAAAGTTAGATAATCTCTACAATGCATCAATAACAATAATAATCAAGTATGAGTATATAGCAAACAACTCCACTTGGTCGTATGAAACCTCTTACACGTATGCAATCCGGAATTCATACGACCCATTACCCAAATAACCTCCATATCACTCACCTTTGCGATTTAAACAATATAACGATCACAAGAACCTCCAATTTCCTTAGCACCTATCAAACATCACATAGCAATTTAACAACATATTCAACATCTAACAACACTATATTCAACTCATTTCATTATCAACTCACCTCTTCCTCTAGTTTGACCAGTTTGACTTTTGAGTCAAACTAATCACAATTTCACCCATACAACCTATAACTAATTATATAGTTTAATTACATCTAATACCACTTTAATCATTATCAAAAACATCATAATAACTCTTTTAAGCTAACAATTGGGTGAGTTATTTCCCACTTTGTAGAATTCATCAAAACCCCAACTTAGTTATATATGAGCTCTTATCAAAATTTAAATCTTTGGTTTGAATTTAGGTTAACAACAAA
The DNA here is from genome assembly GCA_963930675.1 of Gnaphalium uliginosum. Taxonomy (NCBI): domain Eukaryota; kingdom Viridiplantae; phylum Streptophyta; class Magnoliopsida; order Asterales; family Asteraceae; genus Gnaphalium; species Gnaphalium uliginosum. Next base: position 54,730,485 of record OZ005680.1, on the reverse strand, counting down.
ATTTCTAAGCTTAACTACCATTAATCAAACATAACACACCCTTAATTTTGTTCAACTCATCACCACACCCTCAAATCATCATATCCCTAAATTTCTAGGTTAAACAAACAAGAACGATTACTTACTTTTGGTTAGGGATGTTTAATATTACTTGAATTCCACTTTTCTGAGTTTAATTTGATGAATTAAGCTTTAATTCTCCTCCTCTCTTTCTCTCTCGTCGTCTCTCCCTCTCTCTAGAACTTCCAGAAAATATGTATGTATGTATATATGAATTTTGTTTTAATTTAATTAAACCCATATTTTAATTGATATTTACACTTCCAGCCCCTCAAGTCTTAATTGCTTAAAACTCACCACTTAATTATTTGTCCCCAAATATAATTATTTACACACCTTTAAATATTTTACAACTATTAAGATTCATATAATTTACACCATAGCTTATAATAAGTATTTACATCTACTATAATAATACTTCGAATTTCGTGGCGTTAGAGAGAGAGAGAAATAGATGGGATAGAAAAATGGTGAACGGTTGGGACGTTTACTTTTGAGGTTAATGAGAGAGAAGTTAAAAAGAAATGTACAAGTCTTAATACGCAACTTTCAAATGTTAGGCGAGATATTCATTGATCGGCAAAAAGAGGTTGACGGCAAAATTTTTGGAACGCGTGGCTAGAATTTATTGGGCTATATGGATTTCGCCGAATTGCCTAAAGAATTTTTTAATTTCAGCGAAATTATTGTCTATTTTTGAAAAAATTCTTTGACACGATCTATTTAATGAAAATACACCCTTTTACCATCTATCTCCGTAATTTTCTCTATTTCTATTTCTATCGGTAGCATTCTGTAACGCATCTTCTCTTAATACTGCTGAGGTATTTACTTCGTTGTTATTGTACTAGAATTTTGATGCTACCGTAATTCACGTTGGCCGGGCTTCATTGATGCAGATCTTGTACTAGCCGTCTTGAACCTAGTAACACGCATCAATATAAAGAAGACATCGTGAGGAGTATACGGGACTTTATCCCCGTAAGACACTCCAACACTCGAGTCATTTTTGGAACTTTAGCAATTTATGGAGAAGCAAAGTTTAAGTGTAAGAAGAGATTGTGAGATTGTGGTGTACCTTGAATGAGTTTGTTGCAATATTTATAGGCGATAATGTGTAGGCAAGTATATATATAGCCAAAACAAGATAAGGATATCTTTGCAAGTTGTGTCATTGAAAGATTGGCCTATGTCGGTAGATTGCCTTATGTGCAACAGATCATATTGTGTCATGAAGATTGCATTGCTTTCGGAAGGTAAGTAATGAAAGGTAAGGACCCATGGATCATGCCCTATGGTAGATATTTGTAGTCTATGTACGGCACCATGTCATGCATATATCTAATATTATAGTATATTTAATTTAATTATATATTTAGTAATGTTTTGAGTATGTGTGTTAGGGTTCTTTGTGTTTTACGTGATTGAACCGTGAAATTGTTTAAGAATTTGCTTCTTTACCAGTTCAATACTGTTTTAAAATGTTTTGTATGTAGAACCAAAAAATAATTATTTACACTATTACTTTAGGTATACCTAAAAGTGAATTTAATGGACATCCCAAAAAATAAATCTACTGTTGGGAGGTTTCCAAAATCTTCAAAATAGCCCTTGATTCTTATATCAATCTTCATTTGCGTTCCACATATCAAATTCCATATCCTTTCACCTTCCAATATCTTGGTGCAGCTAATCTCAAATTTTAATACTTTGCTACCCACCTTACCTCTATGATTCAAATGCAGGTCCCCTAATAACCATTTCCAGTTGCTGTTTAGATACAAGTACAAATGTGGTTGCAACTTGATGAAGCTTAACTAAGATTTTTTTTAACTTGATCAATAACTAGTGCCTAAAGTTTATTAGGAGTATGTTTGTTTGTTATATTGTCATTTTCTTGTATTAACCATTGAACTTGCTACTTTTCGTTGAAAACAGCTATGGACAAACCTTCATTGTACTCGGTGCAATTGTAGCCGTATCTTATACCAACTCAAATGTTGAATTCAACTTAGATGGTGAGTATTAAAGTAACCTTATATCATTTGTGATTTGACTAAGTCTCTAAATCAGTAGATTAACAGGTCAACAAAGTTATCTTATAAAAAGCCTCCACTGTAGGCATTCTATCTTAGAAAAACTAACAATTTCTGTGTGTCTGGTCATTATGGCTCAACCAAATGATCCACAGGTTTTTGTTCCTGTTCTGTGATCGGGACTCCGTTCATCGCACCATATCCACTTGAAGTTAGAATCAAAAAGATTTCTAAGGACCTTATGATCACATATACAAACAACAAAATTCTGCTCAAGGTAAAACCATGTGACACTAGCTTTCATTGTCAGTGGTTGCTACTGGATGCTAATGTCAGACCTGTTGTATTGTTACGAGAAAAGGTAGTTTAAATTTTTTGCTTTTATATCTTATTTTATTACTCTTTAATTTGCTGCTAAATTTGAAATTGAAATGGACTATAATTTATTTGCAGAACATGAGTGAACATAAACGATGGAACGTATATAGGGGGGAAAGTAAAGTCGAACCGGATATGATATTTAGCACGAAAACAGAACACACGATCCAGTTTAAGACCCGTGTAAATGTGTACTTGGCAAATAAAAAGAGTAGCAAGGATAATTATGATTTCAAGACTGAAGGAAACTGGTCTAAAAGAAGTTGTGCTATCTATATGGGAGATTCTTCAACAGCAATAGCCCAAATAATATTCATACTTATTCGATTCAAATTTAAATTGATACTAATGTTTGGTATATTCAATTATACGTAGACATAACTAATAGAAGATTTCATTAGTTGATGTATGCGTAGCTCAAAATGACTAATTTGACTTATTCTTGTAGATGAATACAGTGCGACCATTAGATAATGTGAACTTGCATAATAACAACTTCTTGGTAACAATTAATAACGTCGATTATGCATTTTTGGTTGCATTTATTACAATTGTTGATGCTATGAAAAGCTTTGATGTTACTGGTGAAGTTGGTGCTTGATGCGGGCTCAAATGTTGAAAATCGGGTCTTGGTGTTTATGGAGACCCATGATTGTGGTAGAAAATGGCCTTCACAAAAACAGCAATAACTTGGATCAAGGCTCACCTCTTGGTAAACCGCCATAGGCGGTTTATCCAACTTCGAGGCCTAAAAACGCCTTCTAGAATAAGTTACGGTTTTTAAAGTTATTTTTAGGCTTTTGTTTTGGGCTTTCTGTTTGGCCCGTTACGTTTTTCGGCCCATTTTAAAGTTTTGCATCTTATTTTAGGGTTCATGTTTGAGACAGAAAAATTAGTTTTGATTTTTATCAAGTTTGATTTTTCTCTCAAATTGTGTTGAACATTTTAGTTGAATTTCATCCTGCGGTATTCTATTGAATCAATGTGCGTTATAAGGGATTAATCCTGGTATTCGGGGAATCAACAGGTTTAATTCGTGTTCGTTCTATTGTAATCTACATCAGTGCTGAAGTTGGCTTAGCCTTAGTTCTGGCAATTGGTTCCTCTTAGTCATATTTGTTTCATTGTCCATTTAGGTTAACTTTAGTTCTTATAAGGTGATGCTCTTATGAACTAAAGTATGAATTAGGCAGTAAACAATATCAAGAATCAACTAAATAACTTTCATTAACCAAACTCAACCGCCAACGCCAAAACCAAAACTAAATAACCTCATAACATGAAAACTCTCTATGATTCTACACCAATAGGTATAGATCATACACACGACTAAAACTAAACTATGTATCAAGGTGATACAGAGAATGAGAGAACAAGAACTATAGCACCAAACCCTAATTTGTATCTAAACAATGAATAATGAAAAAAAACAAAATAAAAGAAGTCTTATGTATTTTTGGCTTAAGAACAATTTACATAAAACATTATGTACTTCCTGACTTCTTAAAATGACTACAACTTCTTTTCCTACAAAACACAAAATTCCAGAAATACAAAAATGATCACAAATAGATTGTATTATTTAACACCCCTCCACGATCTAGTTGTGAAAAACATCTAATAACTTTAATTTACTACTAAGATATTCATGTTGAAATCCAGACAAGCCTTTCGTAAATAAATCTGCAACATTTTTCAAAGAAGCAAAACACTAGCAATAATTTTTTCTCTAACAAAATATAAGTCAATCTCAAAATGTTTTATTTTTTCATGAAATAAAAGGATTAGCTCATATTTGAATAGCAGCTTTGTTATCTATATACACTTTAACATGAAGAGCATTGCTTATATTAAAATCATTTAAAACTTAAAAAAACAAATTATTTCATAAGTAACAGAAGCTAAAGCTCTATATTCAGACTCTACAGAAGATCTTTGGATATAGTAGCTTGCTTTTTTGCTTTTCAAAGCAATTAAAGACCCATTCAAGAATATACAAAAACCAGTAATAGATTTTTTACCCATTATAGATTTTCCCTAGTCAGCATCTACATAAGCAGTTAATCCTAACCGATTACCTTTGGTAATGGGGAACCCCTTGCCTGATGAACCTTTCAAATATCTAAGAACCTTAAGTGCATGCTTAAGATGAGACGGCATAGGAGTATGCATGAACTGACTCAACATGTGAACATCAAAAGCAATATCAGGTCTTATCAAAGTCAAGTATATAAGTGTTCCAACTAACTTTTGATATTCAGTAATAGACTTTAAAGGAACATCTTTACCAGTTTTATCACAACTACCTAAACCTGGATCAATTGGAATAGCAGAAGGCTTACTGCCAAGTAATCCAAACTCAGATAACAATTCCAAAGAGTATTTCCTTTGTGAAAGGCAAATACCATTCTTTGACTCAACAGCTTCAATTCCAAGAAAGCATTTCAACTTTTCCAGGTCTTTAATTTGAAATTTTATTTTCAAAAAATGTTTGAAATTATCAATTTCACTTACATTATTGCCGGTTATTTCCGGTCATCAACATAAACTAGTAAAGCAATCAATAGATCATTCTCAAATTTAATAAACAGAGAATAATCATTTTTACTTTGCTCGAACCCATTTTCAACTAATGCAGCAGTCAATTTCTCATTTTATTTCCTTGAAACTTGTTTTAACCCATAAAGAGACTTAACAAGCATACATACCTTATTATCAGACTGATCATGATACCCCCAAAGGCAAACTCATATAAACATCTTCATCAAAATCACCATATAAAAAAGCATTGTTAATGTCAAGTTGAAAAAAATCCCAGTTATTTTGAACAGCAACATTAATCAAACATCTAACACAGTTACCATTTTAACCACATGAGAGAAGGTCTCATAAAAATTTATACCCTCTATTTGACCAAACCCTTTAGCTACTAACTTGGCTTTATATCTATCAACCACACCATTATATTTATACATAATTTTGTAACCCCACTTACAACTAATAGGCTTCTTGCCTTGAGGTAAATCGGTGATTTGCCAAGTACCATTTTTATTTAATGCTTCCATTTCAGCATTCATAGCTTCAACCCATGTACTATCTTTGCAAGCCTCCCAATATGTGGTGGGTTCAAGATGTTTACTTAAATTTGCCACAAAACACTTATTTTCAGTAGATAAATTTGAGTAATTTACAACCTTTTCAGTACCATATTAGACTTTACCCTCAACCACAAATTCACCAAGTTTCTTTGGTAAAATAGACTCTCCAGTAGACCTTCTTAAACATGTGTTGTTTAGTGCATCATTACCTTGAGTCGGCACATCTTGAATTGTACTAGTAGTGCCCTCAGGGATAATATCATCACCATTAAGTGTTGCAGAAGGAGTATTTTCATTAGTATCTTCATATGAACTATCTAATGAATCATCCTCATTGCCTTCACTCTCATGACTATCTTTTCCTTCATCATTGGGACTTTCAAGATATTTGTTGTGATTTTCAATAAAATCAAAGAAATTTAAATTGTTTAAACCAACCCAAGACTCACTATATCCATGAAAAATCCCTTTTGATTTAAAAGGAAAAACATTTTTATAAAATTTAACATTTCTACTGAAAATCATTACCTTTTGATCAAGGCTAATCAATTTGTATCCTTTCTTAACAGAAAATACCCGACCAAAACACATTTTTCAGATCTTTCAGAAAATTTACCACTATTATTTAAAACAATTGCAAAACACAGACAACCAAATACCCTGAGATGAGAAAGATTTGATTTTTTGTTATACACCAACTCATATAGACACTTACCAAACAACACAGAAGAAGGTAACATGTTGATCAAATATGTAGCAGTTAGAACACACTCACCACACATATTTAAGGAAATCCCCCCTTGAAACACAAAACCTCTTGCAATATTTAGCAAATGCTTATGTTTCCTTTTTGCAATACCATTATGTTGGAGTATAAGCACAAGAAGTCTGATGAATTAACCCATTTTTCTTAACAAAAGTAGTCATATTATGATTTAAAAACTCAGTTACGTTATCACTTCTAATGGTTTTAACTGTTTTACCAAACTGATTTTTAATTAAAGAACAAAACATTTCAAAATAGAAAACACTTCTTCTTTTGATCTTAACAAAAAATTCCACACAACTCTTGTGAAATCTGATGGGTTTTCTATTCCCTTATTAGATTAACATACAATGCGGATATAACAATTAATCTAGGGCATGAAAGAAACTAAACCCTAAAGGATCTTAATTTAATAATAATAAGCTACATAACAAAATAAATAGATAAATAAGAAATACTAACCTTTGAGAAAATCGGATTTCTCACACGCAGATCACCTTAACTTGGAGGCGAGTACTCAAACCAAAGCACCTCTAATGGTTCACACCCACGAACCAAAAAGAAAATTTCAACTCCTAAGGTCCCGAATCTAATCTAGTAAACTCTTACAAGGAGTAGGAATGAGAAGAGAGAATTGTTTACCTTGAAGCCATGACATGCCCTCTATTTATATAGGGAAAGGGAAGCTAGGGTTTCTTCTAGAATCCGATGTGGGAAAACCTGATTCGGGCTTCCAACCGCCGGTTGGATTATTCAGCCGTCGGTTGGGCTTGCTTTCTGCCCATGTACCCGAGCCACGACCCGCGTGCTCCACTGCCTCACATTTTGGACTCCAGCCGCCGGTTGAACTTTTCAACCGGCGTTTGGATTTGGCTTCCAGAATTTTTCTTTAATTTCTTTTAGTTTCTAATTAATTCATCAACTATGATAATTAATAAACCAAATAATTAACCATAATATTAATTTCAATTAATATTATCTCTCATTTATTTCTCTTTAACTGTTCGTTGAGGGCGACCCAAAAAGGACTCTACTTTTAATGATATACTTACCAATTAGTTATGAACTTGAACACTATATCCAACAAAATCATCCACAATAGTAAAAAAATATTTAAACCTTTCTGTAGTTTGAACTCTGTAAGGACTCCAAACATCTAAATGAATAAGTTCACCTAAACAAGTGGACTTACGATCACTTAGAGGAAAGGGTTCTTTTGTTTATTTTGCCTTATGACAAATATCACAAGGCAAAGAATTATCATGACTATTTAATTTTAAAACCTTTAAAACTTGGTTCGCAGGATGACTCATATTAGCATGCCACACTTTTTCAGATAAAAAAGATGACCTGAGACTATTAGAATTAAACCTAGTACCTTGACACTCATCATTGAACAAGTATAAACCATCAAATTGTTTACCGGTCTCCGGAACTTTCTTGTACACCAAATTCTAAATATAACATTCATGTTCATCATACCCAACAAACAATTTATCTAGCAAGACAACACACATACAATAAGCTTAAACAGTATTCTGTTACAATCAACACATCATATAAAATTAAACTATCAGTCAATCTCAAATTTTCAATTTTAAAACTTTTGTTCTAGTGTCATTTGGATGACCAACAGTTATATCTAAATCAGACACATCTATTATATTTTCAAAAAATTTGTCATTATTTTTCATGTGTTAGTTAGCACAAAATTCATGTTAAAAAACTCTCATTTTAGTATGAACAATCACTCATTTTCAGTTTCAGTCACTCTATTATACACAAAATTCATGTTAAAAAACATTTAAATTCATAAGATCACTGGCCATATTAGCATGAACCTGTTTTGATCCACTTTTATCATCCAACAAACTTAGTAATCTTGATAATTGATTACTAGTTAAAGAAATATGTGAAGAACTACCACTAGCAACATAATCATTAGTCACATTATTTGAAAAAGATTTAGTGTTATTAGATTGACTAGACACTCTCTTTCTCAGATTTGGAGGATATCCAACTAGTTCAAAATACTTACTCACAATATGATTTGTCATTCCACATTTAGTGCATTTCAAATAAGTATTTCTAGGTGGATACCCTACAATTTTAAAACATTTCTCAAAAGTGTGACCCGTCTTGTTAATTTCTCAGAATTACCATCACTAACTTTGGGTTTAAGAGAATAAGAAAAGAAGGCAGAAGAATCATTATCAAACTTTTTATCTTGAATACCTATATGTGATTCTTCTCTTGAGATTATTGAAAAAACAGTTTTAACTCTGGTTAAAATATTACTCCTGATTGGCTTATATATCATCCAATGCCATAAAAAAAATGCATTAGTTTCAACAAACTTGTATGATCTTGAAAACCTTTGGTAACAGTACAAGTACATAAAGTAAGTTTTAATAAAACATCATATTGCTTCTATAATGAGTTTAATTTATGATAATAATAAGAAACTGAACTTCCATTTTGAGTTAATGAATTAATTTTATGATCCATCTGCTTTATCATAAGTTTCTTTTAGTTCTTCCCAAACCACAGATGCAACTTTTGAAAAAATTTGACCATTATATAGTTCATATGATATAGACCCAAGAATCCATGATAAACCCACTGCATTGCATCTGTCCGATTGTCTACCCGATACTTCATCATCTTCAGATTTTTTAAAACTTCCATCAATAAAACTATTTTATTTTTGGTTTGTAAAGCAAGTTCCATAGCACAAACCCATTATCTATAACTTTCAGTTCCTTTTAATTTGAAATGATTCAAGGGTGTGCTACTAATATCACTGGCATGTAGATACAATAGATTACCAAAATCGAGTTTACTTATCTCAGTTGTTCTAGAACCACCAGGTTTATCATTATTATGAGGTGGTTTATCACTTACTTTAGTCATTTTATCAACACAATATTATTTTTCACAAAAAAAGAATGCACAGAATAAACATATGCCTAAAACAAAATAACCAGAAACCTAAATAATGATATGTGCTTGATCAGACTTCCTTAAACCCTTAAGGGCGAGGTCAAGAATTGGGCACAGATTATTCTCTCTTCTACCAAGAAGAAGTTAGAACAACCTAGATAAATTACACACAATATCACAGTAAATATAAAGCAAATAGCAATTTCCAGCAAACAAACCAGATAATCAGTCAATCACAAGAAACACAAGTTAATAAAAACAAGAAAATAGAATATGGAACGACTCACAGAGTACTCCATGCAAAATGCAAGAAGAATAATCGAATATACACGGCGGAAGACCTTTAACAACTCTGGAACAGCCAAGAGTCATCACGAGAAGTAAGAGTCTGAAACCCTAACTTCCAGAAACCACAAACCCTAATTTGTAAAAAATTAGGGTTTCAAGATGAAATACCTTTTGAATATTAGCGAAGCCCCTTCTTTACCAACAGATTCCCAATCGGAACCCAAACAAACCAACCAACACTGATATGAAGATAAATCCCCAAATCACTTGATCTGAAACCCTAACCTTAATTTTAAGATAGGAATCAAATCGGAAAACAAACCGATCAATTGAGCCTACGTGCTGATACCATGAACTAAAGTATGAATCAACCAGTAAACAACACCAAGAATCAACCAAATAACTTTTATTAACCAAACTCAACCGGCAAAGCCAAAAATAAGACTAAATAACCTCACAATAGGAAAACTCTCAATGATTCTACACCAATAGGTAAAGATCATACACACAACTAAAACTAAACTATGTATCAAGGTGATACAGAGAATGAGAGAACAAGAACGATCGCACCAAACCCTAATTTGTATCTAAACAATGAATAATGAAAATAAAACAAATTAAAAGAAGCCTTATATATTTTTGGCTTAAAATATATAAAATACCATGTACTTCCAGACTTCTTAAAATGAGCACAATTTCTTTTCCTGCAAAACACAAAACTTCCAGAAATACAAAAATGACCACAAATAGATTGTATTATTTAACATATGTTGGGGCTTTACCTTTGGTCTTCAATTCAGTCATTTTTGGGTGATTCACGATTGTCGTCTTGACGTGATACTTTATTTATTGTTTGGTGTTTATTTAGTTGGGTATTTTAATATTATTATATTTGGCCTTCAAATATAAAAAAGTTTCAATGTCCATCTGGGAATAGTTGAAAACCCATATCTGTAAATATAATAAAGTTTCAGTGTCCACCTGAAGGAAAAAAAACAACAAAGTATAAAGTTGAAAACCCATGACCGTAATTGAAGTTAGAGTTTTTTTAATTTTAAATGGATATAGAGACGCATGTGTGAACATGGATGCTATAAACATCTGTATTATATATTATATTGACTTGACAAACTTTCTAATCCTACAATCAGTCAATAATGACATCTGATTAACAGTTTTTAAACTCATATTCACTTTGACAATACACACACTATCAATCTCTCTACCTGATCATGGCTCAACCTAGCAACGAGTGTTTGATAGTTCCAGTTTGTGTAATCCGATCAACGAGTTTTTTTAATTCTAAAGGCAACATTATGGTCACAGATATCAACCATAAAATAATGCTTAAAGTAAAACCGTGCAACACAGTGTTCCATCATCAGCGTTTGCTTCTCCATGCTGACGACACACCCATTGCTATGATACGAAACAAAGTGAGTTTTATCCTTTTGTTCTGTATTCTTTATACGGTGTAGTATGGCTACGAAGCAATCATAATTGACATTGAAAGTCTTTTTTTTTGTTTAAATCGCAGTTGAAGACAGAACATAAGCGATGGAAAGTATATAAAGGTGATAGTAAAACAAAAAGAGATATGATATTTAGCACAAAACCAGCACGCCCGTTCCAAATTAAGAATAAAAGTGATGTACATGTGTTTATGGCAAACAAAGCAAAGAAGACGGGAAACAGTGATTTCTTGATCAAAGGAAGCTGGTCCAAGAGAAACTGTACAATTTCTATGGGGGATTCGTCGATTTTAATAGCCCGGGTATGTGCTTTTCGAACTTTTTCTTGTTTTCTGGTAATTGTCATAATATGAAGTTGAAACACTTTTCTTTGTAAGGAAAAATGGACGCAGTGTGTTATTATCAGTCAAAATGTCAGGCTCGCCTAACTCACAACTAATTTGGTTTAGTAAAGCAGCCTTCAACGTCACATTTTACATCCCAAAAACACAATGGGTAAATTGTTTGTGTTGTTAAGCGCAATATTTAGGTGTTAGATTGGAAAAATGATTGAACAAGTACATATAAGAAAGTTGAAAGGTAAAGTACGTAAAACAATATAACTTTTTTGCATATTAATCAAGTCAATAGTACAAGTAATTTGTCACACCCACTTTTCATCCCAAACAAATTCAATATTTAGACGGATCACTATGGAGCTCGCGTCGTCCGTCTTCCTGCTAGTCCCAAAGACGACTCCCTAGGCACACTGCCATCTTGGGCCGTTTCCTTGTGGCTTCGGTTCTTGGCGAGACGGAGGAAAGGCGAAGGTTGTGGGCCCCAGTTTGTGTTCAAAACAAACAAAAAAAATATCTTTTCTTCCTTTTCTTTTTTCTCTTTTCTTTGTAAACCTGTAGTAAGATAAAGTAAGGGGCTTTGTAAACAAAAGAATATGATTTTAAATGCAAGTTCTTAATATCTGTGGTTCAACATAAATGGCTTTGTTATTAGCTACTATCATTTATTTATACTTTCGTGTTAAGCTTAACAACAATTATAATTTTTAAAAGTAATGCTTTTAGTTAAAGTAATTTTATTTTTAAATGTAATTAATTAATAAATGCATTTTTATTTTTAAATGTGAGTTTTAAAAATATATATGTATTTTTGTTAATTGGAAAAAGAAAATTAAATTAAATTAAATGTATTTATGAAGAAATGTTGACGTGGTGTTGAGCTGACAGTTCAGTTCTAGTCTTTCATGTTACGATAGTGAGTGGTCTTACATAGTTACGAAATAATAGAATTACCACTTAAAACTCTATGGATATAATCTAAAAACTAACCACTTGTAAAGTATCCTGTATATGGTATAATACTACATTAGAATATGGAATTATATACACGGCATGATAAATTTATAATTATTTTTTAAAAATATTGAAAGAATCCTTATATGCTATGTGATATATGAGAACGTTTTTTGAGTTAAGAGATATTCAATATTGTTTGAAATTAATATATTTTAAGGTAGTCTATATTGAAATTGAGAGTGTAGATCGTAAAGTTTCAATAGCGCTATGCATTTTATATAAGTTAAAATACATTTAATTGTAAAGGTATCTAATTATACATAAGCAAACGAATAGTTTGATGTAATAATGGTAGGTTGCAATTATAAACAATTACGTTGAATACAAATCATAATTTATATCCTTTATAAGACCTCTTTAAACACCATATTTGTCGTTTTATTTGTTTGGTGGCTATTCTTGTCACAAAGAAATCATTTACTACGTTTGAAATTATGTGTTTCAATTTTCACTCTAAGAAATGAACCTCCTTTGAAAAAGAAAAAAATCTCTTGTGTATGTTATAAACATGAACCACTATGGTATTATTTGATTTAGTTGCCAAATAATTAACATTTTCAATAAAAGAATTTAAGATTATATCGAGTTTAGTTCTATAATAGAGTTAAGGAAAAAATGATTTAATGTTAAAATTACTTATTTCCCATTTTACCAAACTAAGATGTCGATAGGAAAACATATTAGATCATCAGTTTTACTTTATATTTAAGATCAAATGTATAAAGTATCAACGTATGTTATTATACTCTATATAATTTTAAACTTTAAAATTTTATATTAAAAATTAATAATTTTAAAGGTTTTATTTTTAAAATTAGGTGAAATTGAGAGACTCAATTGAATAATTGAAAATTTATATATTGATGATATCACAAAGGTGTTTACTATATTATATTTACTTGTCCTCAAAACCCGTATATGCACACGGTCATTGAATTTGTATTTGATTGTTATAATTAGATAATTAGATAAATAATTTATATAATAAATTGTAATGATTTATATAAGTTGAAAGGTATGCAATTTTTGAATTATTTGAAATCAAGTATACATCACTACACTATTGTGAATAATATTTTTTTAAAATCAATATGCTAGCTAATGTTTTTCGAAGTATAAAAGTTCATATATTATGTCAATTAGTCCATATATTATGTTAACTCATTTTGTAAAAGTTCGTTTGTAAAATTCGTGTAAGTCTAGAATTTTTCCTCTATAAATTCGTGTTGTATCATGATTTTATTTGATCTATTTCAATTGTTTCATATAATAAATATTAATAAATTTGGAGACCAATAAAGTAATAATACTCTCTCTATCCAATCACAGGTGTATTGGTTAATATTTTGAATTGTCTCAAATAAGTATCAACTTTAATGTTTTAACAAATCAAAATAAACTTTAGTAAGTAGAAATATTTTCTGATTGGTGAAAAATGTAGTTAGTTGAAACTCCTAAAACTATATACACGGTCAAAGTTGACATTTTAACTGGAGCTTATGAAGTATTTCATCTCTTTTTTATTTGCATAAAGATGAAATACAAAGCATATATAACTGAAGTTATCCATTCACATTAAATTAATATTAATAATTTATTAATAAAATAGTACAAATTAGAATCAAAGACAAATACTTTGCTTTATTATTAAACCATATTAATAATTTATTAATAAAATAGTACAAATTAGAATCAAAGACAAATACTTTGCTTTATTATTAAACTTTCGTAAATACATCCCAAACCAATAGAACTTCGCCCGACTACATTTAATTTAATATGAGTATATATTTAACAAAATTATTTAAAAATCGTTACTTTTTAAATTGGCATATGTCATTATATCCTTCAATTTAGCCAATTGATCAAAATCAAACAATTTAATTGGTCAATTGAAATTTTGATGACATCACCGTATATTTCTTATTTTATATTTAAGAAGACAAGATAATACTACATTAGAATATAGAATTAATAACAAAAAGCTATATTAGATTTAATTTTAGAAAAAGCTATATTACATTTATAGTTTCAAGCACATATATGAAACATTTTTCCTTAATTAATATGGAACTTAATTATAAGACTTTTAGATGAATTTCGTCACTTCTTAATTAAGGAATGCATAGATTTAAAAAAGTTTGTTGACAAATTCGGTCTAGAAGTTTAAAGTTTTAATCGGATCATTTATAATTCGAAATGGCCACAAATTTAAACTTTTAGTGTTTTTGGTTGTCATACTGGTTGTTATATACATGTCAGGTATATATACTTAATTTTTCATGCGTGCGTTAGATTAAGGTTACGTGGTATTTCACATCATGTTTTGTAATGTAACGCCAATTTGTTGATATATAAAATTTGCGGGGGTTAAATCCCCTTTACTCGTAAAGAACCATCATAAATTTATCATGACAGATTTTTCCTCGCAAATTAAGTCTTGGTTGATTTTTTGTTAACGCAATCACCGAATATTATATATTATTATTATATGGGTCAAACTGATGAAAGGATTTGAAGTTGTAGATGGATACAATGCAAGCATCAGAGAATATAAGGTTTGTTAAAGACAAATTCAAGTTGAAAGTTTGTGCAAACGTGGATTATACATTCAAGTTGCCCTTATTGCGATTGTCGATGCAATGAAAAGCTCCACATTAACCGATCAAATAGTTGAATTAGCTACTGATGGTGTGATTGAAGCTGCTCTTGGTGGATTTGGTCCCTCATAATAAGTCTAGTCATCCACCGATGTAAGTTTATGTTCAAATCATATTTTTATCCAATTATAATTATAATGATGTTCAATGGAAACTCTATCACATGAAATTTATGACATCTGACTTAATTTATTTGTCTTGTTGTTCAAATGATATCATCAAAGGTTTTATTTATTTGTTAAAAATACTCGTGTAAGAGAGGAGAAGAATTGATGAGAGTGTACACATGTTTTGTATTGTGTGTGAGTGTATTAAGATGAAAGAAGTGTAAAGGTGGAGAATTTAAGAGAATCATAATGGTAAAAAGTGAGTAAAGACGTGCTTCGCTACCACTTTGAGCCATCTAGGACTAAGTGTGTTTAAAATATATATTCGTATCCGTATCCGTATCTATATGCTAATCCGATATTCAAAATAACCTATCCAAAATTCGGATATTGGGTAGTTATTTTCAAAATGTCGGGTAATTTGAATCTCCAAAAATATATTTTTAATATATATATATATATATATATATATATATATATATATATATATATATATATATATATATATATATATTGGGATGATACAGGGGAAAGTGATTTTTTGGGGGGAAGGGGGAAGTGGTTATTATTCATCATGAAACATCTTACCTTCGTCCATACAAATCTCACAAAAAACGAAGTGAAATTTAGAAAATGTTAATCATAATTGATGCTATAAATGTTAAGCTTCATTGATAAATTATTTATGCTGGTTATAACACCGATTGATGATATTATATCCAAAATCGTTAATATACATCGCGGTGAATTTTAGTAAACATTCATGGTGATAAATATTAAAATTAAAAATATTATGTGATAATGTGATGTTTTAACATTCATCGTAATGAATGTTAGTTAACATTTATCACGGTGAATATTAACAATTTATTAAATAAATATTTATCAACTAATGTTATGACTTAAAACTGAAATTCATCCATTAATATATTCATTATAGCATCGATTTTGATTACTATTTATTGGTAAAATTAATTTTTTATTGACGTTTTGATTGGTAATTGTAAGATGCTTCATGATGAATAATAATCACATCCCCCTTCCCCCAAAAAAAAACACTTCCCCTTCCCCCTAAAAAAACACTTCCTTCTTGACCACTCCCCTATATATGTATATATAATCCAGAGGGAAATACTTATTTTTGGGAAGGGAAAAGTGTAATAATCATCACAGAGCATCTTAACTTTGACAATACAAATGTCAAAAAATGAAAGTGTTATTTAATAAATGTTTATTAGAATCGATTCTATGAATGTTAAGCTTCCTTGATAAATTCTTTTTGTAGGGTATAACATCAATTGATGAATATTATATCCAAAATCGTTAATATTCATCGCGGTAAATGCTAGTTAATATTTATTATGATGAATGGTAAAATTAAAAATATTTGTCAAAATGTTATGTTTTAACATTCATCATGAATAATGTTAGTTAACAATCATTATGATGAATGTAAACAATTTATTAAATAAATATTTATCAACTAATGTTATGACTTAAAAATAAAATTCATCCATAAATATTATTCTTTATAGCATCGATTTCATTATTATTTACCGGTAAAAATACTTTTTTGTTGACATTTTGATTGGTAAAAGTAAGATGTTTCTTGACGATTAGTAACGCTTCCTCATTCCCCCAAAAAAGAGCTTCCCTATTGAACACTCCCACACACACACACACACACACAGAAATGAGATCATGTGAAAGCAGGAGGATAAAATCAAAACGATGAAAACATATCTCAGCCCTTGAATCAAAATATATATATAAAAAGGGGTCGAGATAAAATAAAAACGGTGAAAATGATTTACCTTCACAATTTTATGATGTGTGAAGTTGAATTTTTTGTGCTTCACACTTAATTTTTTAAATATTAAGCTTTTTTTTTTGCTTCACATATAATTTAAGAATGGTGAAGTTTAAAAATTAAGCTTCACACTTCATAAATTTATGTGAAGCCAAAAAAATTAAGTCTCATAGTTAACAATTTTCTAAATTTTAGCGAAACAAAAAAAATAAAGGTTCACCGTAAAAACCTTTTGAAAAACAAAAAAATATATATAAGGGTTCACAATAAAAAAATGTATATAAAGGGAAAAAAGTTAAAATTCACAAATAAAAAGAATCGTGAATACAAATTGAGATCATTTTTACCGTTTTTATTTTACATCTTTGTTTTGATAAGAACTCAACCATATATATATATACTTTCGACGAATTTTTTTTTCATTTTTTGGTGGTTTTACAAATTAGTAACACATGTGTTACTGATTAGTTGTACATTTGATTTGCGGTTAGGGTTAGGGTTAGGGTTTAGGGTTTAGGGTTTAGGGTTTAGGGTTTAGGGTTTAGCATGGTTTAGCATGGTTTAGGGTTTAGAGTTTAGGTTTTAGCATGGTTTAGGATTTAGGGTTTAGTATGATTTAGGGATTAGGGTCTTGTAAAGCGTTTATGGTTTAGGGTTTAGGGATTAGGGGTTAGGGTTTGGGGTTTGGGGTTTAGGGTTTCGGGCCGAAACCCTAAACCCCAAACCCCAAACCCCAAACCCTAAACCCTAACCCCTAAACCTTAAGCCCTAAACCCTAAACGCAACACTAACACATGTGTTACTAATTTGTAAACTCACGAAAAAATGAAAAAAAAAAAAAAAAAAAAAAAACTCGTCGAAAGTATAGCTTGTGAGATTTTAAATGTAAGAGGAGAAATATAACACGCTGAAATTTAAGGTATTTTAATATAAGAATATAATACGATTATATTATAAGACGGTTTAAATGATTCAACATTTGATTGACTATGATCATCAAAAATAGGATTTTTGTGTGTGGTTTGACTAAAAGTCAAACCTGGTCAACCCAAAGGAGTGATGGGTTGATGTTAGTAGTTAGTTGATTTTGATAATTATTAGATGTTGTTATGTTGTTATATGTTATATGTTATATGATAGGTAATCAAAGACGTGACATTCATAACCGATTGTAAATCGCCATAATTGCCTAAAAGCAAAGGTGAGTGTATAGAAGTTAATTGGGTAATGAATGTGTAATTCCGGATTGCTCCCGAGCAAGAGGATTACATAATCAAGTAGAGTATTGCTTGTACTTTATCTTGTTTCTAATTGTTGATGAATTATGTGAAATGAGCATATATGTAGAGATTAGCTAACTTTGTTAGCATAATGTTGTTGTTGAATATGTGCATAGCACATTATGTTTAGCATGCATATCGACATGGTATGGTGCTAAGTGATTATTGGCCGCGGATCCGCATAGTGATTAAATCTCCACATATTGCTCAAAAATTATTTGATAAGATTATGTGTCAATTATTGTTTGTTTCTAGTGATTTATAAATGTGGTGATCATTACTTGTTTCTAGTGTTTGTTTGATACGGTGATTTACTTAATTAATTTCCTATATGCTCACTAAGCGATATGCATATTCTTTTAAGTGTTGTATGTTGTAGGTGAAGGTGGACGTAGAGAAGGAAATGCTATTGTGAAAGACTAGCGTGAATTGCTTACTAATAGTGAGTTAGCAAGCCTTTACACTCTTTAATTGTCGTTTTGTATCACTTGTGTAAACCGCCCAAATTCCATACCTTTTTGTTAATATGGAAGTCTTTTATCGAGTATAGCTACCCAATTGTCTGATAATGATATTATGGTTGTTGTAAAGACGACTTAGAGGTAATAATATGTTAATTTGGGAATTTGGGTTATACGTCCAAGTTTAGTTTTGGTCGATTATGGCAATTATAATTTGTTACTTGTGTTGGAATTGTCCTATAAGGGTTAACCATAGAGGTCAAGGCTCAAATGTTGTTGAATTACAAACGGGTCATTTGGTGTCCATATGGGTCGTTAATGAGTCTATATACCCAAAGGGACTATAAGAGAAATATAATGCTTTTGTCATTGGCCTAGGAATCAAAATGAATGGTTGTATTTGTGGGAAAAAGTTATAAGTCATTAGGTATGTGTATTGTTAAATGAGTTGGCCTAAAAAAAAGGTCAAAATGGCCATATTTTGGTGATACGTCTGAATTCTTCGTTATTGTGAAATTTGAAAAGTGTAAAAAGGGAAACCTTCGTTTTTAAATAATAGAGGTGTCTGCAAAAATTCAGATCTTAACTCTAAACAAGTAAAAAGTTATGCACGTTTGAATTTGGAATAAAAACCTGACTTTCTGCACAGGATGAACTACCCGGCGGGTACCATTAGTACCCGGTGGGTACTGCCTGTACCCGGCAGGTTTACCCGGTGGGTAGACCTGTTCAAAACGGGTACCCTCTTCACAAAATGGAACAAAACTTTGGGTAAGAGTGGTTACCTGGAGGGTACTCTAGCCTACCCGGCGGGTACCTTGTAAATTTTAGAAAATTATGTTTTAAACCCGAAATTAAATCGGAAGAAGCGTGGGATAAATTTAATTACTTAAATATGTATCGTGGGACATCAAAAAGGGTATAAAAAAAATCGGGCTTTACAAGTTGGTATCAGAGCGATGGTTTAAGAGAATTAAGCAATCCACAATAGGATTGTTTAAACTTAAACCAATGTTGATTGCATGATTATGTATTGTAGTAACGTACTAGTAGCTTTAAATATGTTGCTCGAATAATTGTGTGGCATTAAGAACTGTTTCATCGGAATTTGACAATGTTTGAGAGTATTGAATATAAGTGTTATTGGTCTAATATAACAACGCCTGGCCAACGGAGTTATATTATACTAGTGCACATGGGTGATTCAAGACTGTTAAACATAGAATGAGACCGGTGCAATTATTCTTAATGATTAGAGGTAGTGAATGTTGCTTTCATGAAATATAATTGAGCGAATTAATCATTATTGTTAATTCTTTTAGTAAATGGACGCATCTGGTAATAAAGATGGTGAGGGTTCTCATGGACATTCTCCTCTTCTCGAGGAGGATGTTTACGAGGTAAATTTAAATCCTGAAGATGAAGCTGTATTGAAAAGAATAATTGGGCAAACTCTCGAAGAATTTGCCCCTAATGTGTTTTCTAGAGTTGAACAAATAGTGAGTGCGAAACTAGTTGAGTTTGAACAAAAGCATCCAATTCTTGCAAATCCTCCACAATCTTTAGAGGCACAAGCGGCTCAAAAGGCGATGAATAAAGAAAAAGAAAGATTTGAGTTTTAAAACTTTTCAGATTGTAACCCACCAGAATTTAAGGGAGAAATGGATCCCATAATTAGTTTGAGATGGCTTAGTGAAGTTGAAGAGACCTTCATGTTGTGTGAGTGCCCTGAAAGATTTAAGGTACTATTTGATGCGCATCAAATGAAGGGCAATGGACATCAATGGTAGGAGACGCAGGTTAAATCCCATGGTTTTGAAGTAGCATCTAGACTTCCTTGGGACACTTTCAAGGAAATATTTATAGCAGAGTTTGCACTAGTAGCGGAAGTGGAGAAATCGAAGGGAGAATTCATTGCCATCAATCAGGGAAATATGTCAATGGCTGAGTTTACAAGGGCTTTTCACGACAAATCTCGTTTTTGCCCAGAGTATACTTCTAATCCTAAATTGTTATGTGATCACTTCTACCGTCACATGAATGCAGAAATTCGAGAGTTTGTTGATCCTACCATCTATGACACAATTCTGAAGATGATGAACAAAGCTTTGGCAAGAGAAAAAGATTTGCAAGCCAAAGCTAGTGAAGCCGCAAGTAAGAGAAAGGCGGAGCATTCGACTACTTCTCCATCATCACCGTTTAAGAAGTTTAGATTTGAAAGAAGACAACAACAACAACCGCAACAACAACAACAGTAACATCAATATTGCCCACAACCTCAAATGCGAGAGATTCCTCCTTGCGACAAATGTGGAAGACGACATACGGGTGAATGCAAGTGTTTTAAATGTGGTAAACCTGGGCATTTGGCACCGAACTGTCCAAGCCCATATAGTTTGTGTTATTATTGTTTTAAGGACGATCATATACAAGTTGATTGTCCTAAAAAGAAAGAAGACTTACGAAGAAGCGAACAAAGGAAAGAGGTGGAAAGGAAAGGGATGACAAGCGGGTCAAGGCCAAAGATCCGTTCTTTTCAAATAACAGCTGAGGAGGCGAAAGAGTCACACGATGTGGTGGCAGGTACCTTTATTGTAAATTCTATATCTGCCCACGTTTTGTTTGACTCTGGAGCCACTAAATCTTTTGTATCACTTTCATTTTGTGATCGTTTAAATACTTCCATTTCTAAATTAAATTACCCCTTAGAAGTAGAGATCGCAGATAGTAAAATAGTGATTGTTAGTGACGTATATAGAGGATGTGTCATTGAAATTGGCGGTGAGAATTTTAAAATAGATTTGATTCCCATGCATATCGGGGAATTTCATGTTGTGGTGGGTAAGGACTGGATGGGAAAGAATAGGGGTGTCATTAATTGTCATGAAAAAGTAGTCCTCCTTAAAACACCTAGCGGAAGGGAAGTGACTGTTTATGGTGAACGTTCTAATCGATCTATTCTTGTTTATACGTATGCTCGAGCTAAGAAACTTTTATCACACGGGTGTCGAGCCTTTTTGGCACACATTGTTGATAACTCTAAAGCAGTAACAAAAATTTCTGATATACCCGTTGTTAATGAATTTGCCGACATATTTTCCAATGAACTTCCGGGTATACCACCTGATAGACAGGTGGAGTTCCGAATTGATTTAACTCCTGGAGCTGCTCCTATTGCTAAAACTCCCTATCGATTAGCCCCTACTGAAATGCAAGAAATGATGAATCAATTGCAGGAGCTACTTGATAAAGGTTTCATTCGCCCCAGGAGTTCACCTTGGGGAGCCCCGGTATTATTTGTAAAAAAGAAAGATGGGTCCTTGAGAATGTGTATCGACTACCGGGAATTAAACAAAATGACCATCAAAAATCGATATCCTTTACCCAGGATCGATGATTTATTCGACCAACTGCAAGGTGCCCGTTTCTTTTCTAAAATTGATCTTCGTTCTGGCTACCATCAGTTGAAGGTAAGAGAAGAAGATATTCCTAAAACTGTTTTTCGTACTCGTTATGGTCATTATGAATTTGTTGTTATGCCTTTCGGTTTAACTAATGCTCCAGCTGCCTTTATAGATTTACTGAATCTAGTTTGTCGCCCAATGCTTGACAAATCGGTGATCGTTTTTATCGATGATATCCTTATCTATTCCAAAAGCGAGACTGATCATGCAATACATTTAAGGCAAATTTTGGAAATGCTTCGACGCGAAAAGTTGTATGCCAAATTTTCTAAATGTGAATTTTGGTTACGAAAAGTCCAATTTCTTGAACACGTGATCAATGCTCATGGTATCCAAGTCGATCCTTCCAAAGTAGCTGCAGTGATGAAATGAGATCCTCCTTCGAGCCCCACTGAAGTTAGAAGTTTTCTTGGTCTAACAGGTTATTATCGTCGATTCATTCATGATTTTTCAAAAATTGCTACTCCATTGACTCAGTTAACTAGAAAGAATGTGAAGTGGAAATGGGGAGAAGAGCAGGAAAAAGCATTTAAAATGTTAAAAGAGAAGCTAAGCCAAACACCTATTCTTGTTTTACCCGAAGGTACTAAGGACATGGTGGTCTATTGTGATGCATCCAAATTCGGCTTAGGCTGTGTTCTTATGCAAAGTGGGAAAGTCATTGCATATGCATCACACCAGTTAAAATTACATGAGCAAAATTATCCCACTCATGATCTTGAGCTCGCAGTCGTGGTCTTCGCTTTGAAAATATGGCGACACTATCTTTATGGTGTCAAATCTACCATTTATACAGACCACAAGAGCCTCAAATACTTCTTTTATCAGCGTGACTTAAACAATCGTCAGAGAAGGTGGTTAGACTTGGTGAAGGATTACGATTGTGATATACTTTACCATCCTGGTAAAGCTAATGTCGTTGCTGATGCTCTTAGCCGAAAGTCTACTCACTATCTCCTTCATGTAAAATCTCTTCGTATGCCTGTGTCTCCTCAATTATTCGATTATATAAAGGCTGCCCAAATTGAAGCTTTAGCCTCTAATGAACCGAATTGACAACGATTGACGGGTCAATTTGCTGATTTAGTAGATGATTCAAGGGGATTGAAAACTCGTTATGGTAGGATTTGGATACCAAGGACAAGTAATGTCAAGGCAATGTTGCTAGATGAAGCCCACAAATCCAAATATTCTATCCATCCCGGTGCTACAAAAATGTACCGAGATTTGAAACATGATTATTGGTGGCCGGGAATGAAACGCGATATCGTTAAACATGTTCAAAAAAGCCTCACCTATTTGCAAGTTAAAGCTGAACACCAACAACCATACGGAAAACTCCAACCCTTGCAAATACCGTTGTGGAAATGGGAACACATCACCATGGATCTTATCACCAAATTACCTAGAACTCCCCGACAACATGATTCTATTTAGGTGATTGTTGATCGGTTAACGAAAAGTGCTCTATTCTTACCCATTCGAGAAACTTCATCTTCCTAAGTATTGGCGGATATTTATGTACGTGAGGTTGTTGCTAGACATGGGGTGCCAGTTTCCATTGTTTCTGATAGGGATACTCGTTTCACTTCCCGATTTTGGAAGTTATTTCAAGAAGATATGGGAACTCAGTTGCGTATAAGTACAACCTTTCATCCTCAAACTGATGGGCAAAGTGAACGTACTATTCAAACTTTGTAGGATATGTTACGAGTGTGTGCTATTGACTTTGGTGGCAGTTGGGATACTATCACACCCCCAAAAGCGGTCAACATTGGTCAGCGGAAGCAATTGGGTACGAAGATGGGGGCGTCGCCGTAAACATTGGACATTCATACATATCAGAGCATATGATTATCACAGAACATGTATGTATTAAGATGCCATAATTAATCGTTTACAAAAGTTTGCGATTCATCGAATCGTAGAAGTAGGAATGTAGTTTAAGTTATACAAAAGTGGATTTTGTAAATATGACTGAAACATATTAATTATACAAAAGAAATCCCATTGGCTTCAAAAGATGGCATCCTAAATTCTTCGTGGGTCGCCTATTTTCATAAGTATGCATGCTTACTGGTGCAGCTAATTCCCTGAAAAACATAGTAAAAAGTCAACATGGTTGTTGAGTGAATTCACAGGTTTTATGTTCAGAAGTATAGTTTAGTAAACCAAAGTCGTTTGTGAATCGTTGTTGTTGCCAAAACAGTCAAATAGTGTTTCGTGGAATATTATCAAAAGTTTAGTTTAAAACTAGGTTTAAAACATTGTGCTGGTCGATCTCCAGCGTAACACATTTATTAAAAACTACCGGTCGTTCTCCGGTTTATCAAGCAGCTGGTCGTTCTCCAGCGAAACAAAAAAAAGTAACGGTCGTTCTCCGGTTTATCAAAAACTACCGGTCGTTCTCCGGTTTATCAAGCAGCTGGTCGTTCTCCAGCGGAACAAAAAAAGTACCGGTCGTTCTCCGGTGTATCACACTGCTGGTCGTTCTCCAGCGAATCAAAAGTTACCGGTCGTTCTTCGGTTTATCACAAGTAGTAAAACGTTTTTGTAAACAGTTCGTATAAGAGTATGAAACTCATTTCATAAATACAGTTGCACAATAGTATGAACACGATCATAAATGGTTGTATAAAAGCATTGAAAGCAATTATATAATAGTTTTCGATTATGGCAAATAGTAAAACAATAACTAAGTTTTTCACCCCTATCTTAAAAGAAGTAAAAACAGTAAAAGAGGGGCTGTGAACTCACCTCGTGAGCTAAGTGTGAGAGCTAGCAAAATGGTTGCCCAAGTAAGGTCGCTTATTGTCCTATACGCAAGAGATCGTTTATATAAGTAGTTGGCTAACTGCCAAACCATGTTAACTGTTCACTCGTTCCGACAGATCATTGTGTTTAAAATGTGTACGATACGTTGGTGATGTTTTTGTCCGAGTTTAATTTATACGAGTTGTTTTTGTCTAAGTTTATTAATGAAGTTACCAAAACGCATTTTGGGCATGAATCCTAGTGTTTTATAAAATGCTTCGCGTTTTATCGTTTGAGGCTCGTTTTTGTTGACTTGGTCAAACGTGTTCGGTTTGACCCGAAACTTTTACACGTAAAATCTTAACATATTTGAACCCGTAAAAAGTAATTTTCACATTTTATCTCAAACTCGAAGTGTCTCGTTTTTATTTGCGGGAACGCGAAATCATTCCCGACAGTTTTATACCTCAAAATACACCCTGTTCCGAGCTCGCTTTTACTAGGTAAAACTTTGTGAAAAATTCCGAGAAAATTACCCAACGTTCCCCCATGTCTTAGTTATTTTCTGTAATTTTTATAGAATTTTTGAATATATCTAAGTATTTTAAATAAATACATTTGTACTCTGAGGTCAAAAATTGACCAATCTGGACACAAGTGCATAAATCTAGTTACTGAGAAAAATTCGTATTTTCAAGAGATGACATAGAAGAAATTTTTGAAGTCAACAGAATTTGTGAGATTTTGGTACCAATTTTAGGTCATTTGGAGTTGTGTAGCTCGAGTTATGGACTCGAGAAGTCGGGTCAAAAATCTGTCACCCGAGACAGTTTGGAGACATATTTTTGTAAAATCGTTTTCGAGTAACAAACGGTATCGAAAAATTACGAAATGACTTGGAGATGAAAGTTAACTTCTTAAATTAACTTTTTCCTTTTGATTTATCCATTTTGGTTAAGTTTTGAGCATGAAACTTCTCCTTGAAGTCGGACAAAGTTTCTGCCCGGGAATCTGTTTGTGTTTTATATTTATAAAAACGTTTTTCGACTTTTCTTTTGGACATAATCTTGTTATATGGACCTTTTAACATGTTTATATGTAAGTTTCAAGTAATATAAAAGAGAGATGAGGTTACTTACAAAGAAGATGGTGAAAACACTAAGAAATGGACGTCGAGAGCTCATTTTCTTGAGTTTTCTTGCAAACCGAGAGGAGGGTGTTATGGTGTTTTATGGTGGTGACCTTGGTGGTTTCTGGTGATGATTTAGGGTGTCTTGAGGCTGGGAAGTTGTAGAGGGGGAGAAGAGAAAGAGATGGGAGAGTTTGAGTGTGAAGTTTGGTTGTGTGTGTGGTTGAATGAAAGGTATGGAGGTACGGGAGGGAGTAAGGGGTGTTGAAAGTCTTGACATGGGGGGATTGGCAGATTTTGTGGGCCCCACAAGGGTGTGGGTGTGTTAAATATTGTTCCCCAAGTTTACGTTAAGCGCGGTGCCCGTTTACCCGTTCGTTCTGTCGTTCGTTTACACGTTAAACGTTTATTATTCAAGTTATTCGTTAAACGTATTAAAATTGTTGGGCTTTGCTAGACTTATCTCATAAAAATAGTGTGAATTCTCTTAAGTAGGGAATTAGTCTAAGACATGCACGTGATTAATGTACGTAATTACACCAAAATTTGAGGGGTGTCACAGATACCCACCTCCCATTGGTAGAGTTTTCATATAACAATAGTTATCATTCTTCCATCAAAATGCCACCATATGAGATGCTATATGGCAGGATGTGTCGTACCCCAATTTTTTGGTGTGACACCCGACACTTTAGGGTAATGATTACCTTAAGATAGAACCATAATTACGTGTATTTGGTATTTGATTAGGCTAAATACTTGTAACTACTTATATATGTTTATATACGCTTACGTGATTATTTGTAATTACGCGAAACAACCGGACGAGGTCCGACAATCTATACGGCGTTGGTGATAACTTTTCATAAATAATGTAAACCTATTTTATAAACTAAATAGAAATTATTTACCCTATATTATTATTATTAAATAATACTATACGAAAAACCTAGACGTTTTGCTTAAAACGTAGCAAACGCAACGAAAACACGCGAATCGCGCCCGACACCCGAATGAAACCGACAAATATTTTAAGAAGGTTCAATAATGTATTTTTAAATATAATGGTCAAATTAAAGTAGTGATTTCGTATCAAAAATATAACTCAAAAATTTAAAAGTTAAAGATTTAATTTTTACGCGCGCGAATAACGTTTTACCGATCGAATAACGTAACACGGGCTTGAGAAAACTATTGTACAAGCCCAAGGCTCCCTTGGAACGCCCCAACTGAGCCCAAATCGTCCCAAGAGCCCAACCCAAGTGTTGGTGCATAATTGTGTGTCAGTCAGTTGGTCAATGTTTGTTCTGTTAAAGTTAATTAGTCTGAGAGTGTGTGAAGTATTAAGTTTGTATTTTCGAGTCTGTAAACGAAATGAAATTATAGAAAATACACAATATACTGGTCGTGCGACACAGAGCCTGTGTCGCTATAGCGACACAAAGGTTGTGTCGCAATGGGCTGGGCCTGCGACATTGGGCTTGTGTCGCAGGGTCCAGTATGGTTAGTATATATATATTTCGTTAGGGTTTCGTAAAGTGTTGTTGGTCGTGTTGAAGCTGGTCAGACGATGTTGGTACATATTTGTATGTCTGTTAGTTGGTCTTAGCTTGTAATAGTTAGATATGTAATTATGAAGTTTTATGTAATATTACAAGTTTGTTTTAGGCGACACAGAGCCTGTGTCGCTTATGCGACACAAGGCCTGTGTCGTATGAGCTGACTGTGCGACACAAAGCTTGTGTCGCAGAGTCAGTTTCGGTTTAGTATAAATAGGTCATTTCGGCCTCAGTTTTCAGGTTGACGAATCTGTGATTATAGAGAGCATTTGTAAGGCATTTCAGTGTATTCAAGCTATTCGGTTATTATATCTATATACATTCGATTTGCGTTTGATTCGTTTGTGTTTTACGTACTTTATACAATCGTTTGAATTCCGCCTCTCGATTGTGTGTGTTGATCCGGTTAGGTCCAAGACAAGGGAACCTACAAGTGGTATCAGAGCAGTAATCTATGGATTTGGTGTTATCGGATCGTGTTAGTACGTGTTTTCGGTTAAAAACGACTAGTTTTTGGAATTAAATCTTTGCATTTCGGGTTAAGGATCGATATTCTGAAGTTTCTGGAAGTTTTTGGTGATTACATTTGTCCATTGTTCGTGGTTTTTCGTTAGGGTTACGGAAGTTTGCGAATTTTAGGGTTTTCTGCCGCAGCTCTCCTCGACATAGCGAACCAAGCAGCGACACAAGCTTTGTCGCATTTAGGGTTTCTGCGACACATAACCTCTGTCGCTTTTAGGGTTTCTGCGACACAATCTTCTGCCGCGTGTAGGTTTTAAGCGACACCAGCAAGCGACACAAGTTTGAAAGTTACGACACAAAGACTGCGACACAAGTTAATATTGCGACATAAAAGTTTGCGACACAAATCTTGTGTCGCCTGTTTAGCTGTTACTAATCTCTTTGCGACACATCCTTTGTGTCGCCAGTTGACTTAGCGACACAACCCTTGTGTCGCATAACAGTTTTTGTTTGTTCTTTGTGTGTTTTGTTTTGCAGGTTATCAAAATGGCATCTTCTTCATTGCAACGTGTTGGAGATCTACTAAAGCAAAACTCTGAAGTCGGAAGTACGAATAAACCACCTATGTATACTATAGGGATGGATTATGCCTACTGGCGTCAACGCTTTGAAGCGTTTGTTTCGTTTAATGATCCCGAAATGTGGGTTGCTTTAACAGAAAGATATGAACGTCCGGTCAGTCCGGGAGTGTATACTGGTACTGCACCCCTAAAGTCAATTAAATCAATGACGCCTGAGGAACGCAAAGCCTTTGAGAATGATAAAAAGGCTCATTCTGCAATCACCATGGCATTACCACCGTCAATTCTCAAACAATTTAGACATTTGGAAGTTGCTTATGACTTATGGAAGGCATTTGAGAAAAGATGTGGAGGTAGTGAACAATATAAGCAGAACAAATTGCGTTTAGTCAAGAAGCAATACGACGTGTTTGATATTATACCAAATGAGTCTCTTTCTGACTTATTTTCTAGATACTCACAGTTAGTAAGTGAGCTAACGGAAGGGGGAATAACTCTGGATAAGTCTGAAACTAATAAAAAACTTCTTGAATCCTTACCTGACAAGTGGGATACTCGAGTTTTAATGATGGAAAAGGATCCAGACATTCTAAAAATGTCTCTTGATGATCTTATTGGTCAGCTAGAAGCTGATCTTCTGGACATGCAAAGAAAAGAAACAAAGGCGACTGCGAATGTCCAGAATCCTAAGATCTACGGAGTAGATGTTTCATCAACTGGAACATCTGGCTCAGCATTCTTGGCTGGTGGAACCAGTGGCTCGTCAAGTCATCAACCTAGTGCTTCTTCTGGTGGTTCTTATTTTCAACCACCTAGTCATCAAGGACCTATTCTTGCAGCTACACAAGATCATGCTGCACTTTTCTCGGCGTTGCTATCCGCCTATGATGACTTTCTATGCAAGAAAGCTGGTTCCATGGACCTGACAGAGGAAGATTTTCGTCAAATAGATGATGACGAACTGGAACGAATGGACTTAAGGTGGAACTTGGCTATGCTTACTCGTAGAGCCAAGACCTATTTTAAGAAAACTAGCAAAAGGTCATTGGAGGACCCTAGTGATAAGGGTCTTGGATTTAACAAGAGCAAGGTTAAGTGCTATAAGTGTCACAACTATGGACACTTTGCTCGTGAATGTGAAACAAGACAGCCCTCCTCTGGTTTCACAAGGCCTTCTCAGAACAACCCTACAGAGAAGGCTAAAGCTGAAGAAAAGGCAATGGTGTCAGCCGCCTTAATGTTATCAGATGAAGCGTTTGACTGGTCAGAACAAGCTGATGATGACCAACAGAACAAAGCTTTCATGGCCAACATTCATGAGGTTGATAATGAACCTTTGTCTTGTATTTCATGCATTCATTTGACAGGACAAGTGAACAGGTTAAGAGAAGAAAATGAACGTCTTATCTCTAACATAGAACAATTAACTGCTTCGAATAATATGTTAAAAGATAATGATAAGATTTGTGATAAAAAGCTAAAAGCTATCTTTGAAGAAAAGAAAGAGCTGAAAGCCAAAATTTTTGAACAGCAAGATGAAATAGGAAGCTATGTTAATATGCTTTCTTTCGTAAAGAAACAACTTGCTGATTCTCAGGATGAAGTTCTTGAGTTGAACAGAAAATTATCTAACTTTTCAACTTCCTCTCTAGTCTTTGATGAGATCCTTCAGGCACAAAGAAGTGATACGAAAAGCAAGGCTGGACATGGTTTTCATCAAGTTCCGCCTCCTAAAAATTATTTTCCCATGCTTGTTAAGGATGACATCACTGAATTTATGCCAAACTTTTCAAAGACGGCAATAAATCCTGTGAAATTTGCTCCTGTCAAAATAAGTAAGCCTGTGAAAATTCAGGCTGAAAAAGTTAAAGTAACTGACGATCAACCCAGCACTAGTGAGCCTGAACCTGTTAAGGCAAAACCTAGTGAGCCTGAGATTGTTAAGGCTCAAGAGGTTAAATCTGTTGAATCAGTTACTGTTTGTGTCAAGGCTGAGTCAGTTAAGCCTTCTGATGTTTGTGAGCCTGTTGTAAACAAGGCTTCGAGTGATTCTCCTGTTATTTTAAAGGAGATTGTTAAAATTGAGAATATAACCGAAGAGGAGTACTCAAAGGTTGAAAAGAAAATTATAAAGCCAACAAATGTAATTATAACTAATGAATCTTCATTCATGGCTTTAAGTGGAAAAGGCAAAGCTAAGGCTGAGCCTGAAAAGAAGATTTTGAAAATCAAAGAAAATATTAAAAAACATCAAACTTCTTCTAAATCTACTGTTTTCTCTAAACAAGTGTCAAATTCGACATGCTCACATAAGTGTGCATGTGCCTTTGATACTTTTTTCAACCATCCTCATAAGTTTGTTCCCAAATTTCAACAACCTGTTGAGAAAAGATCTAGTTTCTACTGCAAGAAACAAGGTCATTTAATAAATGATTGTCCGTTGCTTGTTAAAAAGCGGTCTGGGAAAGGTGTTCCTAAAATATCTAAAATTAAAAATTCTTCAGTTAAAGGTTCACGTTCTCCCTCACCTACTAAGAAAAACAGCAAAGTTGAGCCAACCAAATCATCAATTACTAAGCTCAATGTTGTTGACAAGCAATCTACCAAACCTAAAAAGGTTTGGAAAGTGAAAGAATCATCAAATGATTCTACATCCAACAGTGTCACATCAACCAATACTTCTGATATGTTTAAAAACAAAATATTGGCTGATGTGATCATTGTGGATGATGCGTCTGGAGTCCCCAAGTCTGTAAAGGCTTGGGTCTCCGTTACTAATTAACTTCTTTGTTTTTGGTGTTGCAGCAACCTGAAGCCGTACTTAATAGCAAATGGTATATCGATAGTGGTTGCTCGCGGCACATGACCGGCAATATATCCTTGCTCTCCGATGTTCATGCATATAATGGGGGATATGTTGCTTTTGCTGGTGACAAAGGAGGGGTTATTTCTGGTCAAGGCACACTCTCAAACGGCCGAGTGAGCTTTGAAAAGGTTAATTTTGTAGAACAGCTGCAACACAATCTTCTTAGTGTATCGCAAGTTTGTGATAAGTCGTACACTACTGTTTTCACGAAAAGTGAGTGTTGCATTCTGAAGCCGGGGTTTGTCATTCCCGAGGAGTGGGTGCTACTGAGGGCACCTCGAGACAGAGACACGTACATTCTAGATATGCGTACTGTTGAAACAAAGCAGCAAACGTGTTTCTTGTCTAAGGCTAATGAAAAAGAATCCTTGTTGTGGCACAGACGGATGGGTCATCTACATTTTCGTAAGATGAATTATCTGGTTAAAAATGATCTTGTGCGTGGTGTACCGAAGCAATCATTCGGGCTTAATGATCATTGCGTCCCCTGCCAAAAGGGAAAACAGCACAAGAAGTCCCATAAGTCAAAACTGGTCAACTTAGTTGAAAAGCCATTGGAATTATTGCACATGGACTTATTTGGACCAGTGAGCAAGAAAAGTATAGGTGGAGCATGGTATTGTTTGGTGGTCACTGATGATTACTCGAGGTTCTCTTGGGTTTATTTTTTGGCCTCCAAGGATGAAACTGCTGAAATCCTTATCTACTTGTTCGACAAACTGGAGAATTTGTGCAATTTGAAGATCAAGAAACTAAGAAGTGATAACGGTACGGAATTTAAGAACTCTACACTAGGTCTTTTCTGTTTAAAGAAAGGCATTGATCATCAATTCAGTGCTGCTAGAACTCCTCAACAGAATGGAGTTGCTGAGCGTAAGAATAGGACTCTCATTGAAGCTGCAAGGACTATGTTAGCTGATTCAAAACTGCCTATCACGTTCTGGGCAGAGGCGGTCAACACAGCTTGCTACATTCTTAATCGAGTGTCCATGGTTAAGAAACGCAATAAGACCTCCTATGAGCTCTTCAACAACTGTAAACCAAATTTACAGTTTCTTGAGCCTTTCGGGTGTCCATGTATGATTATGCACACAAAAGAAAGAGTGGCTAAATTTGGTGAAAAATCAAGTGAAGGCTATTTTTTGGGTTTCTCAAATAATTCACCAAATAAACGTGTGTATAACAAAGCTACGAAGAGAGTGGAGGAACATTTTGAAGTAACTTGTTTGCGTTACACTCAACCTTCACAAGGAACGGGACCCGACTTCTTGTTCGATTATGACAGTATGTTTAATTCATTCAATCTTCCTGCTGAAGATGAAATTGAACAGGTGGTGACAATGCTTCATGGTCTTGATATATACTCTGATGTATCCAAGTCTCCTACAAAAACACCACCACCTCCTCCACAAACTACTGAACCAGTTCAAGATCCTGATACAGATCCAGATATGCCGGCATTATCCGATGGTGAAGTAGAAACTGTCACAGAGGTACTTGAAGAGACTTTAGTATTTGGGGGAGATGATACAAATTTGGAAATTGTCATTGAACCCGAAGAGATTCCAAGTAGCCGTGTAAATGTGAATCACCTGGTCGATAATATAATTGGTGATTTACACGATGGAGTTAGAACCAGAGGACAAACCGAGTGCCTATTAGCTCAATTGGAGTCATGCTTTCTTTCTCAAATTGAACCGAAAAATATCAAGGAAGCATTGACTGACTCTCACTGGGTAGAAGCCATGCAAGAAGAGCTCCAACAGTTCAAAAAGTTAGAAGTTTGGGAGCTGGTTAAACTACCTCTAGGATTCTATCCGATTGGTACTCGCTGGGTTTATCGAGTCAAGAAAGATGACCGTGGCGTAGTTGTGAAGAACAAAGCTCGTCTGGTGGTTCAAGGTTTTACACAGATCGAAGGATTGGATTATGGCGAGGTTTTTGCACCAGTTGCGCGTTTGGAGTCAATACGGATATTTCTTGCTTAAGCTTCATTCAAGAAATTTCGTGTTTATCAACTGGATGTATAGAGTGCGTTTTTATATGGAAAGGTCAACGAAGAGGTTTATGTGAAACAACCTCCTGGTTTCGAAGACTCAGTGCATCCTGATTACGTTTACAAACTCGATAAAGCATTGTATGGTCTTCATCAAGCTCCAAGGGCTTGGTATGAAACGTTGTCTCAACACCTGCTCACAAATGGTTACACTCGTGGGCAGATTGATTCAACTCTTTTTGTCAAAAAGACAGGAAAGGATTTGTTGCTTGTGCAGGTATACGTGGATGACATTATTTTTGGTTCGACCAATGAGGCGCTGTGTAGAGATTTCGAGAAAATCATGAAGTCTAAGTTTGAGATGAGTGCCATGGGAGAACTAAAATTTTTCCTTGGTGTTCAAGTCGAGCAGTCTGATAAGGGAATTTATATTCATCAGACAAAATATGTCAAGGACATCTTGACAAAATATCAGATGCTCGATGCTAGACACTATGGAACTCCCATTGACATCAGTCACAAACTTGGACCTGCTGATGATGAAGACGATGTTAATCAGCGTGACTATCGTTCAATGATAGGATCGCTTATGTACCTCACAGCATCTAGGCCGGACATATTATTCGCTGTGTCTATCTGTTCAAGATATCAAGCAAAGCCCAAAGCCTCTCATGAAAAGGCTATCAGACGCATATTAGGTTATCTTAAGTGGAGACCCTCCTTGGGTCTCTGGTATTCTAATGAAAACGATTTTGCTCTAACTGCTTTTTCATATTCGGATTATGGTGGCTGCTCAGTGGACGCGAAGTCCACAACTGGAGGATGTCAGTTTCTAGGAAGCCGATTAGTCTCGTGGCAGTGCAAGAAGCAGACAACTGTCTCTACATCCACTGCTGAAGCAGAATACATTGCTGCTGCCAGTTGCTGTTCCCAAGTTCTCTGGATTCAGCATCAAATGCGTGACTATGGGTTACTTCTAACTCTTACTCCTATTCATATTGATAATTCAGCTGCTGTATCTATCATACGCAATCCCGTACAGCATTCAAAAACAAAGCATATTGAAATTCGTTATCATTTTATACGGGATTGCTATGAGAAGCACCTAATTGACCTTGTCCAAATCCCTACTCTTAAGCAAAACGCAGAACTTTTCACAAAAGCTTTTTCTCGTAGTCGATTTGATGAGCTAGTCTCTATGATTGGAATGGTGAGTCTGGGCAACGCTTAACTCTCCCTTTCTGGTCAAAATTATCCTTAGACTTGGAAATTGCATTTAAAAAAAAAAAAAAAAAAAATAGTTGCAACTGCCATTCTTTTTACTTGTTAGTATTAAAGAAATGCAATAGTTGCAACATTGTTAAAATAGACGTTGCATTGTGTCTGTAAACAATTGGGGAAATGATAGTACATCAGGAAACATGCATAAAATGGAATTCTAAGATTTATGTTTGATGTGTCAGTAGATTTATCTAGCATACTTGAAATACCTTTTATAAATATTAGCTTCATCAAATGATGTATTGGTGGGCATTTGTTCTAAAGTTACTAAGAAGCATAACTTTCAAAAATGCATATTATTTTATATAAAGGCATATTAATATGTACGACTTTAAGTTAAAATAAGGGCAAATATGTCCAAAATATTTTAACGCTTCGTCTAAATATTTGGATAATAAACATGTTATGATCTAAAATATAGGGTCTTTGTATGATGTTATCTGGGGGAATATATTAGTTGTCTCCTCTGTTGTATGAAAATACAGACCTGGTTTCATCTAATATATTCTTGAAAAGAACTTAGGTACGTAGTCTATGTTAAGTTATAGACAATTATTGCGTACCCGTGGCATATCTAACTTCTAAAATATAATGTACTTATGTACAAGAAAAATTATAAAAGGATTGCCTAGTACTGGTTTGTGTTAAACTATGGTACTCTGTTGTACGAAAGTACAGATCTGTACCCTCTAGTTTAAATTGTTCAGACTGGTGTTTGTTCAACCCGAACTATTGCTTATGTGACTCTGTTGTACGAAAGTACAGACCTGTCACCGCTATCTTAGTTCTAAAGATACGTTCATACCTTCACCTTCTATAAAGAAATTACTAACATGTTTTGATTTCAAATGTATATTTTAATGTGTTTTATATACTATAATATGCATGCTAATAATAACACAAGTGGTTCATCTCATTATGAGTTGAAATCATATACTTAAGTACAAATGTTTATATGGTTAAAATATCAATAGTCGTCTTGAACTAATCTTTATAACAGGTGATTTAACTATGCTAAGTAAATTTAAAGTGGACAAACATACTGATAATCGAAATAACACTTACTATTCCTGATAATTGCATGTTATCCTGATATGATTCCTAAAGCAGACTTAACCAATCCCGTCACCAAAAAGATGTCATGATTATGTCATTGAGTGTAAAATAGATTCAACTGTTTTTTTTTTTTTTTTTTTAGATTGTTATTTTATTTATTTATTGCTTTATTGTTCTTAGTTATACCAAGTCTCTAAGTAAATATCAAATCGGCTTCGACTGTAAAACTTGAAATCAAATTAAAATTTCCAAACAGTCCCAGGTGCGACACAAGCGCTGTGTCGCAAATGCGACACAAATTTTGTGTCGCTACCCATGTCGCATCTTGTGTCGCTATACAGGGTTGAGGTATAAAGGCCGGACCCTACCTCTCAGTCGCTACACGTTTTTGCGACACAACAAGCGACACAAGCCTCTCTCTTGCGACACAAGGACTGCGACGTAATTTTCTTTCGATTTTCTATCTTCGGCCGTGTTTCTTTGCAATCTATTCCGTGTTTTGTGTTCATCTTCTTTTTTCTTGACTTATAGGTACAAATTTTAACCTCTTTTACCGTATAATTTGTGTTTAATAGTTATAATCATATACGGGTTTTAGGGTTTTTCGTTTTGGGTAAAATTGGACACGGAAACCTTTCTTTAACATGCTGAATCTCATGGTTTCATGCTCTACAAACGTTGGCGCATCATTTGGTGTCCTAAATTTTGAAAACCCCCAAATTTGATTATAAGGTTTTTCTGGGTTTGCAACTGTTCGTCATTGCGACACAAGTTGCGACACAAGCACTTGTGTCGCACTTGTGTCTGTCGTTTTTGTTTCTATGCGACACAAACGTTGTGTCGCCTTAGCTTGCGACACATAGTTTGCGACATAAGGCTTCTGTCGCTAAATTCAATTAAATTCAATTTTATTGCAAAATGCAACACAACCCATGCAGTCGCTTAATTTGTTAGCGACACAAGCGATTGTGTCGCATAGTTTTTAAAATTGATTTTTGCGACACCATCCTTTGTGTCGCATATGGGTTTAGCGACACAATTATGATGTCGCATTCTTACTGCGACACAATCCTCTGTGTCGCATAAGACATTTTATTCAAATTAATTGTCTTCACGTTTGTATGCTAAGGCTTTTCGAGCTATGTTTTCTTTTGTGTTAATAGCAATGGCAGATATAAATGTGAATGATTGGGAGCCGAGGCACAATATTGTGGCTTTTCTTGAGGATGATCGGGATTCGGCTGCGCCTTTTAGGCCAATGATTGCTTTCTTGCGCCGTTCCCGCATTTTTACAGCCATCTCCGCCAATGCACCAATATACAAAGATCAAGTTGGCTCCTTCTGGAATTCAGCTGTGATCAACTCTGATCTGCCTGAAACCCGCATTCTCGCACGGGTAGAAGACAAAGAGTGGTTATCTCCGAGCGGCTTATTAGAGAATTTTTCAAATTTGCTGACCATCCGGACATGCCGATTCAATTTGCAAACTCATTTATAAATGGAGGCATGATCCGTCTTGGGTATCCGGGCATTCCGAAGGATCAATACCGCAAGGCCAACCTAACTAGGGTCTGGCGGTATTTGATGCACATTATGATCGTCTGCCTATCCAGCAGAAAGGCTGGTTTTGACGGCATGAGCCATTCTACGGCTTCTGCTATGCTGGCACTAGTGTACAACAAGCCCTTCAACTTTTCTGGTTATATTTTTCGGGCTATGGTTGACAATGTACACACCGGGGACAACCGATGGAACATGTACCCGCGGTTTATCCAGCTATTGCTCAACCATCTTCTTCCGGGGCTTCCGGTGAATGCTGTTCACCGTTTTCGACAAACCCCTATGAGTGTTCGCATCTTTGCCATCTGTGGGCAATATGCTAAAGGAGTTCCGGCGCCGGCGGATGTGCCACTGTTTGGGCACATTGTAAATGAGGATTATGTTCCTCCGGCGGCCGATGAATTTTTGGATGCTGCTGCTCCTCCACAGCCAGAGGATCTTTTTGTCAATGTGCCTGTACAAGCAGAAAATCCCCAGCTTGAGGCAATTTTGGACGACATTGAGACCTTTGGTCATGTTGCACATCTTGAAGGAGAAACCGTTCAGGTACACGAGCCGCGTATTGTCGAAGACATGGCTGCCAGCTCTTCTGATGGTGGCTCAACTCCACCAACTTCTCCTCGTATAGTCCCTTCCGACACTTCGTTGGAAAATATTCGTCGTTTCGATTTAAGACGCTTTAAGCGTATTCAACGACGCAAAAGGGCAGGGACAGGTTATGTGCGACCCGATGTGGGCAAAAGGCCTCGTCAATCAGAACCTACGGATGAAGATTGGGTGCCTCCGATGGTTCGTCAACGTCAATCGGCTTCAACTTCTTCTTCCACGCCACGGGTTGACATTCCCAGTGTGCAGGTTCCTGTCCAACCTCTCCCGTCTGTCATTCAAGAATTAATGAGGCGGTTGGACACGATGCAGCAAACGATGACATCCCAAGCTGCATTAATTCAGTCACAATCTGCGGTTCTGGAAGCTCAAGCTGCACAGATTAAAAATTTGGAGCTGCAGACTGTCAGAGTTCCTATTTTGGAGACTAGGGTCTTAGAATTAGAAGCCCTAGCTGTAGTTTCGGGGGAGTCAGGCCTGCGTGCCATTGAAACAACAACTACGACTTCCGCCGGAACACAAACAGATGATGTAAATGATGAACCTATGAATGAAAATATCTGTTTAGATTATTTTGCGTATTCTGCACCAATTCCTGGTCAACCAATTGCACTAAATATTGATTACTCGGAGGCCAATCTTGAGTATTTGCAAAACATATTAAATGAAGATGAACATCCGAGGTATGATTCGGATCTTGGTGATGATGATGTTGAAGTTGAAGAAGAGGTGCTAAGTGAAAATGAAGTCTATGATGATGCACCTGTTGTTGAAGACTGGGAAGAGTCTCAGAGTGATGAGGAGCCAAACAATTAGTCAAATCAGTCTGTTCCTAAAATGTTTAGGGAACATCCAGACTGGATAAGGGCCGTGGCAGCAGCTCCACCAACCTGTAAATTCTACAAAGTTAAAGGTGATTTTACGGGATTGATAAGAAGTTGGAAGTTTGATTGTGATCACAATGTTTTTATGATAAAGAGATCAGATGGCATTCAATACTTCCAGCCGAAATTTAAGAAGTTAAGTTCTCTCCCAAAATGTGAAATAAACAGATTAGCTCAACTAGAGCTCATTAATCCGGGAAGAGAAGGAAAGGCCGACTACATTCAGAAAATTATCAGGCGTGAAGTATACTCAAAGAGATATAACATGATAAAGCCTATTTTGGGAAAACGACAAAAATAAAAAAAAAGGCTTGACTCTGTTACAGGACAGCCGGTCGTCAAGATGATTTATCCGCCGGCAACTTGTTTGAAAAAGATCCCTCTAGAGATATTACCACTGAATGTGCTGAGTAGATTATGTTATTGGTATATCGACAGTATCACTGGTGAAGCTGAAATCGTCTTTATTCCAGATTCAGAGCCAGAAGAGAATTGGGGATTATCTAAGAAGACAATTCGAATTTTTGATCCGATTAGCTTGATCAATATGTCTGAGTATGATCTAAAAGCTTTAAGCAAAAAACAGATTGAATACACAATAGAAGATCGAGCTGAAGCGTTAAAGTTTCAAAAGATAGTTAATATTTGTGTGTCAAAGGGAATCCATGCGGGTGGACGTTTCCCGGAAGACTGGAGCTGTTAGAAGATTTTTTTGAAGACCAAGCTGAAGACACGGGGGAGTTTGTTGGTACATATTTGTATGTCTATCAGTTGGTCTTAGCTTGTAATAGTTAGATATGTAATTATGAAGTTTTATGTAATATTACAAGTTTGTTTTAGGCGACACAGAGCCTGTGTCGCTTATGCGACACAAGGCCTGTGTCGCATGAGCTGACTGTGCGACACAAAGCTTGTGTCGCAGAGTCAGTTTCGGTTTAGTATAAATAGGTCATTTCGGCCTCAGTTTTCAGGTTGACGAATCTGTGATTATAGAGAGCATTTGTAAGGCATTTCAGTGTATTCAAGCTATTCGGTTATTATATCTATATACATTCGATTTGCGTTTGATTCGTTTGTGTTTTACGTACTTTATACAATCGTTTGAATTCCGCCTCTCGATTGTGTGTGTTGATCCGGTTAGGTCCAAGACAAGGGAACCTACAAGCTCAAGAAACTGATTGTAAACGTTTATACTTCAATTGTTAATACAAAGAAAACGTTATAGATAATTGTGTGATTCGATTAAACGTTCAATACTCGTTTGTTTGTATTCCGCGCTTACATTCGAGGTCAACGATCTGATTTAGATCCGGTAACAGGGGTTCCTACACCAAGCCATTAGCCCAAGTCCATCCTAATTATACTCCTCCCTTTCATTTCTCACACATTTACACACACAAACTCCCTAATCTCTCTCCCAAATCTCTCTACTCTCTCTCTCTATAATCTGACCAAGATCAGCCACCACTACCACCCTACAACCACCATTGACCACCACGAGCCGCCGCTGACCACCACTAACCACCATACAACCATAACTCAAGAACTTCAAGATTTTCAAGGAATTCAAGCCTTACAACATCTCGTTCCTTCTTCCTTCCATTTTCATTGTAAGAAAAACTTATCCTACATCTAAATTACTCTAATAACATGTTTCAAGGTTCACATAACAAAGAAATATTCAAAATATAACATAAAAACGTTTTTCATTGCTTAAAATGTTCAAGGACATCACATGCATTTCTGGGCAGAAAAATAGTCCAACTTCAAGGAGACGTTTCACCCGCAAAACTTGACCAAAATGGACGATTCAAAAGAGAAAACTTAAGTTCAAGAAGTTAGCTTTCATTTCCAAGTGGTTTCACAATTTTTGGAGTTCGTTTGGTACCCGAAATGATTTTTACAAAAACATGTATACGGGCTGTCCAAAAACTCAGAAAATTCACCTTTCTTGTTTTAATCAAAACTCGAGATATACACCTCCAAATGATATGAAACTACCGTCAAAAGTTCACAAATTTTGTTAGGTACAATGTCGTTTAGATAACTTTTTCGGGAAATGTGTAGATTTTGCCCAGAAATCGGATCTTGTTGCATGTATCCGGATTGGTCACTTTCTCACCTTAGGGAACAAACAGAATTTTTAAAAATACTTAAGAATACCCAAAAATTCTTGAAAAATTTCTTTATGGAGCTAACATACTAAGGAACAACATGGATTTTTCTTGAATTTTTATTTGAACATTTGGAACACGAAATAAAATTTACAAAACTGACCTGTTACAGGCCTCTGTGTCGCAGAAGCCCAGTAGTCTACGACACAAGCCTTTGTGTCGCCATAACACCCGAATCGTCACATTAGCGACACAAGCCTTTGTGTCGCCATAACACCCGAATCGTCACATTAGCGACACAAGCCTTTGTGTCGCCATAACACCCGAATCGTCACATTAGCGACACAAGCCTTTGTGTCGCATAATACCTTAGTGTCGCATATAGCGACACTAACATAGTGTCGTTAAAAACACAGAATCTATACGTTTTTGTTAAAGCAATATAAGCATAAATAAAAATTTTCCAAGCTGACCTGGAAAAGAAACTAAATCAAGTGCCTATGTTCAAGAGCCTAGCTTGTATGGGGCTCAATCTCCTACCGATGAGAGAACTGGTGGGGTGGCTTTCATGTCCGGTGGTACCTCAACATCTAGTTCTCAAACAGGTGCTTCATCACAGGGAAGAGCATATTATTCTTCCAATACACCACCGACACCGGCTACTGAAGAAAATGCTGCTGTCTTCCAAGCTTTTCTCAGCGCTTATGACAGTTTCTTATCAAAGAAGACCAGTATCATTGATCTCACTGATAGGGATTTTGAACGGATCGACCCTGATGATCTGGAAAGAATGGATATCAGGTGGAATATGGCTATGTTAACTAGAAGAGCCAAAAGGTACTTGCAGAGAACTGGGAGAAAGCACCTGGAAGATGAAACTGATGAAGGTTTAGGTTTCGACAAAAGTAAAGTGCGATGCTACAACTGTCAGAATCTTGGGCATTTTGCTAAAGAATGTGAGAAGACCAAACAACCCCCATCTGGCTTCACAAAGCCTTCTCCTTCTAAGCAACCTGTTACTACCGCTTCAAATGTCTTTCTCATGTTAAATGAAGAAGCTTATGATTTGAGTGCACATGATGATCTGAGCGAAAATAAAGCTCTCATGGCTCACATCTTGAATAAACCTGAGGTACCTATTGAAGAGCCATTATCTTGTGTGTCATGTATCAAATTAACTAACAAAGTTAACAGATACAGTGAGAATAATGAACGCCTTACGTCTGAGTTAGAACAACTTAATAAGGCAAATAAAATTTTAAAAGAAAATGAAATGGCTTTTGATAAAAAACTGAATGCTGCTTTCGAAGAAAGAAAAGAACTTAGGGCCAAAATTTTTAGTTAGCAAGACGCAATAGATAGTTATATGAATATGAAACTGATAATGAAAAAGGAACTTGCTGACTCACAGGCCGAAGTAATTGAATTAAAAAGAAAGCTGTCAAATTTTTCAACATCCTCACTGGTCTTTGATGAGATCCTACAATCGCAAAGGACAGATACGAAGAGTAAGGCTGGTCTTGGTTACCGCAATGTACCACCTCCTTCTGACTATCTGCCAATGCCTTCAAAGGATGCAGCCAAAGACTTTGTACCTACCTTTACAAAGGTAGATACAAAATCTGTTGCTGAGCCAGTGTTTGATACAACACCTGCCGTTAAGATGCCTGAGTTTGTTAAGGCTAATGTAGTGCCTCCAGTTATTGTTGAGGAGACTGTTGAGGTAGAGGATTTATCTGAAGAGGCTCAGATTAAAATTGAAAAGGTTGATGTTAAACCCGAAAATCATATAATTACTAATAAATCTGAAAAGGTTTTTAATAGTAAGGGTAAAAACAAGGTTGTAAATGAATCTGAATCTGTTAAAATCTCAAAGAAGGATTCAAAAAGAAAATCTTCACATAACTCACAATCATATGTGACTAATCTGAAGAAAGAGAAATTAATTAATAAATCTGGTAAAGAACAACCTTCAACATCTATTTGTTCATCTTTAGAGGCTTCTACATCAACATGTACGCATAAGTGTTCATGTTCTGTAAATGCCTCAACCTCTAAGCCTCCCTCACTAAATCCTCCATTGAAACAATTTGAGGGGAGTCACTGGAAAAGACCGAATGTAGAAAGGCGATCGTGTTTTCGTTGTGGTCAACAGGGTCACATCATTAGGGATTGTAGGTTATTATCCCTAGATAGGTTTGGTAGAGGGATGCCTAGAGCTTCATTATTTAGAAATTCTTTTCAAAAATACTGTTCAAGGCGTGGTTCGTTTTCCCCCGTATCTAGTTGTGCATCCAACTCTCCAAAACCTATGGCTAGAGTACACAAAGGTGTGCCCAGTAGACCTCAAGTCCAAAAGGACACCATTGTTGAAAACAAATCATCTGAACCTAACTAGGTTTGGAAACCCAAATCCACAAACGACACATCAATGAAATCAACTGAGTTTTTAAAGTATCATAAACTCATTGATGTGATGGTTATGGATGAAAGTGGACAACCCAAGTCTATCAAGGCTTGTGTGTCTCATAAGTACTAATGTTTGTTTGTGGTGATGCAGTCAGGTCTTTGATAGCTAATCTTTTAACGACTGCAAGGATGTGACGAAGAATGTTGATTTCTAGGTGGTCATGTGTGGTGATGATGTTTGGGTGAATGGATGATTTTATGAAGTAATTAGATGTGGTTAAAAATGCCAAAAGAATTTGAATTTGACTTGATATGTGACTTGAAATTTTTCTTTAATGATTTTTATTTGTTTGTGCTTGAATAAAGAATTTGCTGTTCAGGAGGACTAATTTTAAAGTTCTGTTTTAAAAAGTCAGCAAAATATGAACGAGCAAATTCTTGAAAGATGCAATAGCCACTCTTTATACTTATTAGTATCAAAGAAATGCAAGGTTGCAACATTTCTAAAAATGGACGTTGAATTGTGTCTATAAACAATTTGGGAAATGATAGTACATCAGGGAACATGCACAAAATGGAAACTTTAAGTTTATGTTTGATGTGTCAGTAGGTTTATCTGGCATAGTTAAAACAGTTTTTCTAAACATTAGCTTCCTTACATGATGTATCGGTAGGCATTCATACTTAAACTTTTAAGAAGCATAATGTCAAACTTGCATATTATTTTATATAAAAGATATTATTATGTATGACATTAAGTTGAAATAAGACTTTAAGTCTGAACTCTTGACATGTAGTCTTAATATTTGGATGCTTAACATGTTATGATCCATGTTTAGAATATTGATGTGGTCTTATTTGGAGAAATATA
Source organism: Gnaphalium uliginosum (assembly GCA_963930675.1). Classification (NCBI taxonomy): domain Eukaryota; kingdom Viridiplantae; phylum Streptophyta; class Magnoliopsida; order Asterales; family Asteraceae; genus Gnaphalium; species Gnaphalium uliginosum. Next base: position 54,686,182 of record OZ005680.1, on the reverse strand, counting down.
TTGGTCGTCTCCTCTGTTGTATGAAAACACAGACCTGGTTTCAACTGATATATTTTTTAAAGGACATAGGTACGTAGTCTGTGAAGTTGCAGACAAATATTACGCACCCGTGGTAATCTTGCAAACTTATAGTATTGTATAAATATGCAAGAAAATCTATAAATAGATTACCTAGTACTGGTTTGTGTTAGACTATGGTACTCTGTTGTACGAAAGTACAGACCTGTACCCTCTAGTTTAATTGTTCAGACTGGTGTTTGTTCAACCCGAATCAATGTTTATGTGACTCTGTTGTACGTTGTACAGACCTGTCACCTCTAAGCTTGATTCTAAAGATATTACTATGTTATTACTTTTACATGGAAAATACTAACATGTTTTAATTTCAAATGTATATCTTAAATATGTTTTATATCGAATAATATGCATACTCTTAATAAGATCAAAGGACTGTTAAAAGTTCCTTAACTTAAGTATGAAAAGTTTAGATGGACAACAATATCGATAATCATTTTGAATTAATTTTTGACAAACTGCTTTAAATATGTCACGTAAATTTCAAGTGGACAAATATACTGATAATCGAAATAACACTTACTATTTCCTAATAATTGCATGTTATCCTGATATGATCCCTAACCAGACCAAAACAATTATGTTCCCAAAAAGATTGTTTATTTATTGCTTTGAGTATTTTAATTTTGTCTTATAAAGAAAATTACAAAAAGATTTTACTTTTGTGTTAGTCAAACATGGTCAACCCAAAGGGGTGATGGGTTGATGTTAGTAGTTAGTTGATTTTGATAATTATTAGATGTTAAATACGTTGTTATGTTGTTATATGATAGGTAATCAAAGATGTGGCATTCATAACCAATTGTAAATCGCCATAATTGCCTAAAAGCAAAGGTGAGTGTATAGAGGTTAATTGGGTAACGATTGTGTAATTCCGGATTGCTCCCAAGCAAGAGGATTACATAATCAAGTGGAGTATTGCTTGTATTTTATCTTGTTTCAAATTGTTAATGAATTATGTGAAATGAGCATATATGTAGAGATTAGCTAACTTTGTTAGTATAGTGTTGTTATTGAATATGTGCATAGCACATTATGTTTAGCATGCATATCGACGTGGTATGGTGCTAAGTGATTATTGGTCGCGGATCCGCATAATGATTAAATCTCCACATATTGCTCAATAATTATTTGATAAGATTATGTGTCAATTATTGTTTGTTTCTAGTGATTTATAAATGTGGTGATCATTACTTGTTTCTAGTGTTTGTTTGATATTGTGATTTACTTAATTAATTTCCTATATGCTCACTAAGCGATATGCTTATTCTTTTAAGTGTTGTATGTTGTAGGTGAAGGTGGGCGTAGAGAAGGAAAGACTATTGTGAAAGACTAGCGTGGATTGCTTGCTAATAGTGAGTTAGCAAGCCTTTACACTCTTTAACTTGTATCACTTGTGTAAACCGCCCAAATTCCATACCTTTTTGTTAATATGGAAGTCTTTTATCGAGAATAGCTACCCAATTGTCTGATAATGATATTATGGTTGTTGTAAAGACGACTTAGAGGTAATAATATGTTAATTTGGGAATTTGGGTTATACGTCCAAGTTTAGTTTTGGTCGATTATGGCAATTATAATTTGTTACTTGTGTTGGAATTGTCCTATAAGGGTTAACCATAGAGGTCAAGGCTCAAATGTTGTTGAATTACAAACGGGTCATTTGGTGTCCATATGGGTCGTTAATGAGTCTATATACCCAAAGGGACTATAAGAGAAATATAATGCTTTTGTCATTGGCCTAGGAATCAAAATGAATGGTTGTATTTGTGGGAAAAAGTTATAAGTCATTAGGTATGTGTATTGTTAAATGAGTTGGCCTAAAAAAAAGGTCAAAATGGCCATATTTTGGTGATACGTCTGAATTCTTCGTTATTGTGAAATTTGAAAAAGTATAAAAAGGGAAACCTTCGTTTTTAAATAACAGAGGTGTCTGCAAAAATTCAGATCTTAACTCTAAACAAGTAAAAAGTTATGCACGTTTGAATTTGGAATAAAAACCTGACTTTCTGCACAGAATGAACTACCCGGCGGGTACCATTAGTACCCGGTGGGTACTGCCTGTACCCGGCAGGTTTACCCGGCGGGTAGACCTGTTCAAAACGGGTACCCTCTTCACAAAATGGAACAGAACTTTGGGTAAGAGTGGTTACCTGACGGTACTCTAGCCTACCCGGCGGGTACCTTGTAAATTTTTAAAAATTATGTTTTAAACCTGAAATTAAATCGGAAGAAGCGTGGGATAAATCTAATTACTTAAATATGTATTGTGAGACATCAGAAAAAGTATAATTTTTTTTTTCGGGCGTTACAAGAAAACGCTGAATTTTATGGTGCAATTTTCATAATTTTTCGACTAGTCTTTTGTGAGATATTTAGTTTTTATAAAAAAGGGGAAAATGAGTTTTGTGACATGTGGCGTATTCCTATTGGTTCCCTTATTCTCAACACTTTTATCATTTTCATTTGAACCTCACCCATATATATATATATATATATATATATATATATATATAATTAATTCTATTAAAATAATATAATCTAAATCTAAATCTCGTAGTTCACTATGTATATTGTCAAATGTGCTTTGTTTATTTGTTTAAGTACAAAGCAATTATGTATTGTCGATCAACCAAATCGACATTTCTTTCACAAACATATATCTTATATTTATATTATATGTTGACCTACTATGTGAGTTTATTTTTCACTCAAGCTCTTAAAATGCAATTTTGGCGCACAACATATACAATGTTATCCTACCACTCATAATTCAAAGCTACTTTACACTTTATCACATTTTAATATTGTCACATTTTAATATTGTGGATGCTTTAAGTTCTATTTATAATCAAAAGCTTTTCAAAATATTTTTCTTTGTAAACTATCTATTCACTTATTGGCAAATACTTTGATATAATTTTTTCTAATATTTATACGAGTATTAGTCTTATACTTCAGTAGTAAAAAGTCTTTAAAAAAAAAATTTCTTCTTAAAAGACAATTAAAAAAGACTACTGTTGAAAATGGCATAAGAGGTTCACCAAGATATATGAGACTGAACATAATAAAAATAAAAGCAAATTGCAGGAATCATCTATGTGTTATCTCAACAATACAGAGATCATCCTCAAAATATTAAATAGCACTAGACATCCTTATATTTAATATTTTTGATGAATTGTCATCCTTCTATACCTAAAATGACAAATATACCCTAATTCTTATTTTTTAACTAAAAAACTTAATTTTCTTTTAATTCATTTTTCTCGTTTATTGTTTTGATCCATTTTCACTTTTGCACTTCTACACATTCACACAACTATAAATTCATCGATATGTATTATCACCATCTAAGTTATTTCTAGAATTTACCATTGTAGCAACAATAAATCATCATCATCTTCAAACCATAAAAATTAATTTACAAGATGTTTTAAGAGTTCTTATTGTAAATAAAAAAATAAAAAGGCCGAGGGCAGTGTGGTTTTGTTGAAGGTTAAATATGTGAAAAATAATTATAAATTAGGAAGAAGTAAGTAATATGAATATGGCTATCATCAATTTAAAAAGGAAAAAAAATGAAAATTATAAAAAGAAATAGAAAAAATAATTAATTAATAAAATTTTAGCTTTTTAAATTAAAAAAATAAGAATGAGGGTATATTTGTCCTTTTAATTCTAGATGGATGACAACTGATCAAAAATACTAAACACGAGAATGTCTAGTGCTATTTATTCTTTTGAGGGATGATCCGCGTTTTCTTAACATAACACATGGATAATCCGTGTGATTTGCTCTAACAATAATAATAATAAGCTTTGGTGCAAAAATACATTTATTTTATCATCTAAAATACATTTATCTTCAAAACAGTTTACTAGATCTCTGATTGTTCTCTTAGAATCTTATTTACACATTATAGTAAAATGAAATCAATAAAAGTGTTTATTATATTACAATTAGTTAGAGATAGAGTTTGCACCTGAAACTGGAGATGATGGCCGGAGCTAGAGAATCCTTTAGGGATTTTACAATTTTCAATGATCTTCTATTTTTTTTGTTTGCCAAACAAAACTTTTATTCCGGTAAAAACTTTTTTTTCCGGTAAGGAAATGAGCTTCTTAAAAATACTAACTTCCCAAAAAAGCATGATGTCAAACACACCATAATTATCCATAAAATCAAGTGTACCAGAGATAAATGAGAAAAGGCAAAAATAAATAAATAAATAAATGCAGTTGGTCCTTTTCATTGTTCAATTATTTTGTATACCAAGTGTTTGTAAACTTTTTTTATGTGTTTCATTCTATTTACAACTATAACTATATAAATCTGTATCTAATGAATATTTATTTGAAGATGGAAGATACGTGTGAATATGAAAATATGTTTTAAAGGGAAATAAAGAAGTAAAAGATGGAAAAAGTGAAAGAGTGATAAGGAGATTAAAGAGGTGATAATGGATATGGTAATGGTTGTGTGCTCAAGGAATTTTAATTTGGAGTGGTCTAACTCTCTAACCTATTTAAAAGACAAAAAAGTCGCACTTTTCTTGGCTACCTTTCTTTAGGAATCTCCTCACTCATCAAAATACAAAAACACCTTTTTTATTATTATTAATTTTCTACTTTTTTTTTTATTAATAAAATAACAACAAAAATTTCCCAGCAAAATTTCCATGAAAAATACTAATCGAAACCCCTTTTCTTTCTTGTTTCATATTCCCCTCGAATTTATCTAAATTCCTCATCACCCTTCTTTTCATCACAACCTTTTCAATCTTTACATACACAAAACACATATACATACACACACATATACATATAAGCCCCTTGAATGATGATTCCCGCCACAGCTTTTTCATCACCTTCATCTTCATCTGCTAATTCAGTTGTTATTCGAGTGGATAAGGCCACCAGTGAGTTCTTAAATGGTCCTGATTGGACTATTAATATTGATATTTGTGACACCATCAACGCTAATCCTTGGTAATTTTAATTTTTTTCTTCAATTATGATTTTATTATTATTAGCATATCATTATCAGTTTTCTTGAATTTTTATAGACAGAAAGTTTGCCCTTTTTGATTTGAGGTTTGTCGATAGAAGAACTATTTTATGTTTTGTTAGTGGAATGTTGAGCTCATGCTGTTATTAATTCATAAAATTTGTTAAAAAGGAAAGAAAAAAGTTGACCTCTTGATATACGTTTTTTCTTCTTTTAGGGTTTTCTTGATTTCTGTAGAGAAAAATCAAGACTTTGTATATGGGTTTTCTGTTAAGAGGAGATTTTGTTAGTTGGATATTGATTTCTTGTTGTGTTAGTCCATAATTTTGATAGAAGAAATCAAAAGTTGACCTTTTGATATATGGGGTGTCTTGTTCTAGGGTTTGATATGACTTTGTTTGATTGTAAGTTTGTAACTTTAATTAGAAGAGATAAGTAGTTAACTACTATTCATTAGAGGCTTTAATTTTGGTAACCTAACTGCATGGTGTATTAGTACTTAATTTCATGTGATGGACTATAAATTCTTGCTATGGTTATCAAGTGGTGACAGATAAAGCATTGATGGTTAAAGATATTTAAATTTCCCTTATAATCGAGTTAGTTTTTTGTTTTTGATTTTAGGGTTTTAATTTGTGTTCATTCTGTGGATGCTTAAATTATTTCAAAAGAGTTTAAGTTTGTTGAATTTGTTTTGTGCTTTATGTTCAATCCTTTGACTCTCTATAAATATGTGGTAGTTGGGATCATTAAGCCAAAACAGAGTAATTGATTAACATCAGATGATTTTGTTCGAGTACTTGCTGTTTTAATTATTGTATATCACTAAAAGAATATATTTTTTTTCTGATGTGAGTTACCTTTTAATTGTTGGGCCTTATATATGTGGTTTATTAAATGTACATATAGGAAATATGCTTTCTTGCGTCTTGTATCGGATACAAGAGATTTATTCTCAATTGGACGGTGTCTGTTTATTAATGAAGGGGCAGAGTAGCCAAGAAAGGCTTTAAAATACAGAATATATAGAAATTACTTATAATTTGGAAGGAAATTATTAAGTGTTGATAGGATCACTGTTATCCTGTTCTAGCTAGTTTTGCCTAGTCAATTCTTGTTTCTTGTTGTTGAACGTCTTATGAGATCTATATGAGAACTGAGAAGAAAGGATCTCCATCTTGTCATTGTGAGCATTATTAATTTTCCAACTACGCCTTTTGTCCAAAATCGTACATTCTTGTCGAGTGGTAGTGTGCTTTCCCTTTATCTACATTTCAGTAAGAACAATGGTTTATTTGAGAAAATCAGTTGTATTGAATGACTCAAAAAGAGAATCTCTCGTTCATTGTTCAGTTATCAGTTGAAGTGATATTTATCCTTTCCCTAATGTTTGTAGCCAATCTTACGTGCTTAAATATTTTGCAGGCTTGCAAAAGATGTTGTCAAGACTCTGAAGAAAAGGTTACAACACAAGAACCCAAATGTTCAACTACTTTCCTTGACGGTATTTCATCTTTTTGAAATTTGTTGTACAACAATATTGTTTCTTTGCATTGCATTATATAAATCTTGAAATGATGGTACTATTGAAATGCTAACTATACTGTTTTGTCATTGTCGATTGTAGCTTTTAGAGACTATGGTTAAGAATTGTGGTGACAATGTTCATTTTCAAATAGCAGAGAGAAACATACTCCCAGAGATGATCAAGATTGTTAAGAAAAAGGTGAATTTTCCATTTTTTCTCATACATGTTACTATCCCGTTCTGAAAAGTTAAGATTTGATTTCCTAAAATTTTAAAATCCAAAGTAGGTTTTTTTTAAAATAAAATTTTTTTTACCAAATTGATGTTTAAAGGTATATTAAAAAATTTGGTTAAAATTTTAGAAAATGGTTTACATCCCCCACTGTCAAAGATTGATGAGATTTATATGTTTTGCAGACGGACATGCGTGTGAGGGAGAAAATTTTGGTTCTTTTAGACTCATGGCAAGAAGCGTTTGGTGGCCGAGGAGGAAAATATCCTCAATATTACTTTGCTTATGATGAATTACGGGTGAGTTTACTGTATATAAGTGTCCTTGGTCTTGTTTAAAAGTGTCATCATTAAATATAGTAATAATAGCGACTATTTCCATTGAAGTTTAGATAAAGGATTTTTATGGATGTTTCCATGTCAGGTTATAAAACTTATAAACGAACTTAAAATATTGATTAGGATACACACGATTTTCTATTTTTAGGTGGTTTCTAAGTTAAAAAGTATACCTTTTTGCCCACAAACATATATTGATACTGAATTTCATACCCTTACCAGACTTGTCAATCTGTGTATTAGTTTTATTGTAAACATATGCCTTTTAACCCATGAAGTATATTGATATTCACTGGACTTCCCAAGCTTCCTTTTTTGAGTACCGTGAAGGAGTGATTTTAGGGGCATTTGAGAAATAGTTGAATATGTCATTATGTATCTTGATTTCTTTTTATTTTCTTGTGATTTATATTTATGAGTACATGAAAACAAATTGATATATTATTAATATTGATATAGCTCTGTGTTTTAGACATTTTGTCATTATGGGTTATGAATTATTATTCTTTTTTGGATTATATTTATGAGGACAGCAATCTGGAGTACAATTTCCTCACCGGTCACCTGATGCAGCTCCAATATTTACACCTCCAGTTACCCATCCAGCGTTAAGATCCCCTCAAGCAAGTTATGGAATGCCAACCAATTCTTCAACGCGGCTTGATGAAGCCATGGCTTCTGAGATTGAAAATTTAAGGTATTTCATATTCGTTTTTCTACTTTACTTTTATTTAATTCATATGTTTTATAAGGGTAATTGATTAATTGTCTGATGAAAGTGATATATTTTCCTCTCCTAGTGCGTCAGTGATCGATTCAATGAAGAGCGTTTCAGATCTCTTATCTGAGATGTTGCAAGAAGTTGATCCAAATGACCGTGCAGTATGTTTATTCATTTTTGTCACTATTTTGTGGTCGTGTATGAAATTGATTGATATTTGACTTATCTTTTATAATAATAGGCTGTTAAAGATGAAGTCATTGTTGATGTTGTTGACCGGTGTCGATCAAATCAGAAAAAACTGATGCAAATGTTATCTTCTACAAGGTAAGTAAACTCTGTCTATCATGTTTGGTTGGCCTTTTGGAATAATTGAATTATATATGATTCATTTATATTTTATACTGTCAAGAATCGATTTGGGTTTGCTTTTATAACGCAGTTCTCTTTGCAGTTCAAACTTCAACAAAAAAAAAAAAAAAACTCAAAAGAAATAGTTTCAAGCTTTTGACACTTGGATATAAAAAAATTTGATCGGCCGTTTTGATTTTTGTTATATTACACTGTTAAAAGTCTACAATCATCATTTAGTATAAGATCTCGGGGGTTGAGTCTGCTGAATAATTGCAGCTGCACAAAACATTTGAAGATGTGAAAGAACACTACTGTGTGTCTTTGGTTTCCGCTAATGATATTCTTGCTTGTGGCAGTGATGAAGAGCTTCTTGGTCAGGGTATTGAATTAAACGACAACCTGCAAACCGTTCTTGCGAAACATGATGCTATTGCATCTGGATCCCCAATTCCTGTACATGTAACAAGCTCTATTGCCCCACCATCTACTGCCCAGACGTCCCCAATGAAACCCCTTGAAGAAAAACAGGAGAACTCCAGAGCAAGTGTCCCAGCTTCTCCCCTGGTACCTCCACCATTAAAAACTGAACCTGAAGAAGAAGAGGAAGATGAAGATGATTTTGCTCTGCTTGCTAGAAGGTTAATACTTCGTTTTAGAGGCCTGAATATTCAAACCACAGACCTTGAAATGGGTTATCTTTTCTTTTCCTTCTGGTCAAAGGGATCAAGTAGAAACAAATAGCTAAAAAGGAAATTGGTCAAAAGAGTCCGACTTAAGTGTATTTATATATGATTACGGCCATTTATCGTCTATACTAAAAAAAAAAGTTTATTAGGTTAACATCTAGCTTTTGGAATCATAATAATTAGAAAAAAAAATGAATAAAATAAAAGGTGGGTCAAGTTAAGCTAGCCCTGCCTGTTCTTGTTTTCACATCTACTCCTTTTTTGTCTTTCATCATCTAGACTAGAGAGGGTCTGGTGGGCTATGTAACAGGTTCTAATGAGTTTGGGTCAACACATATAACTTCTTTATGAATCGGTTTTGGTTGACCTGTGATAGTTTTTATCCTAAATTTTTTGTTTCTTAAAAGTTATCTTGTTAAAAATGACTACAAATATTTTATTCTTTTAGTAATAGTATAAGGGTATATTAAATAAAAATACACTTTGGGTCACTCTCTACCTACCCAATAATCTGTTTCTAATCTATTTTTTACCATCAGAACTAAAAGATAACGAAATTCAACCTGTTCCCAAGTAATTGATTGAAATTGCCACTTCTAATCTAGATGGTTGTATGCTTCTCTTAAGAAGTAAAACTATTACTGATTTTCTATCTATTTGCAGGCACTCAAAACCACAAACTCCTGTGTCGCAGAGTGGGGCTGTTGCAAACGAATCAGGAACCACCCCAGACCCTTCAATGAGTATGGCTTTAACTATAACTGACCCACCTCCACCAGTAAACACCACAAGAACCGATGACATGATAGACTTTCTAAGCCTCACCTTATCAACTGTAAACACACCCTCTCCACCATCAGTCACTTCCCCACAAAACATTGACCAAAACATTGACCAATCAACCCCGGTTTCAGCAACTGCCCAGAATTATCCGCACCAAACTCAACCCCCTTTAACTAGTTACGTGGTGCCATGGGCCCAGTCTGAACCACAACCACAGGTTCAGCCGCAATATCAACAGCAGAATTACTCATCTGGCTATATTCCCCCACCATGGGCTGCAACTCCTGGCTATTACACCAACAACCCATATGCTTCTTCTTCAGTGCCTCAAACCAATAACCCGTATGCTTCTAATTCCATACCGCCGTCCAACAACCCGTATGCTTCTCCTTCAGTGCCTCACTCCAACAACCCGTATGCTTCGTCTTATAATAATGTCCCTTCGCAGCAAGTAAACTCATACTCGAATAATATGAGAGCAGCAGGCATGAATGGGGATGGTCGGGTCGGGTCAAATGCTGTTGGTGCTGGTCAAAAACCGTTTATTCCTTCGTATAGATTATTTGAAGATCTTAATGTGCTTGGAAATCAAAAGACAAGTGGCACAGCGTCTAACTTTCCTGGAAATTCTTCTGGTCAAAGTATGATGGGTGGGAAGAAATAAATGGCAGCCAGAAAATATAAACTAATTTGGTATAATGAGGTTTTATGTTTTCTTGTTAATACCTTGGTTGGCTTGTGTATGGGTGTGCATTCGTTTAGATCAATTTCTTGGATTTAGATGAACATAAAAAGGACCCGATTTTGTGTCACTTCTATTGTGATTTGAGTATATGGTTTGGTATTTATGAACGGGTTTGATAGATTTAACCTCTGCTTTTGTTTTCGTTGCACCATTCAACTTTTTCCCACATGATGATGGAAATGTTTTTGGTACTGGGGACGCCCTTGTTCTAATACTGTTGGTTGAAATGGCACAATGATAATCTGGTATCTTTTTCTGTTAGAATTCAAACACATCAAACACATGTTAAAGTCGGATAATTTTTTTTGAACAAAAGGCTAAAGTCTGAAATTTTATTAATAATTGTAATCACTCATCAAAATTGAGTTAATTTCAAACAGAATATGAATCCACGGATTATAATAATAGTAACTACTTCAAATTGCCAAAAGCATAAATACAAAATGTATAAAATTAACTCAAATTGTTGTCGAGAAGTTGAAATCAAATCTAAAGAAATCTGGGAAAAGACGCTCTTGTGCATATGTGACATGACTCTATCAAAAGAACAACAACCACGCATTAAAATATCACCTTAATAACGTGGGGTGGAATTCGACTTCGTGAATCGTGCAACTGTTGAACTCCTTTGTGAAATAGGGTTTGAAGATGCCATTGAAGATAATAAACAAACCAAATCATTTTCTTCTTAAAGATCCAGATCTAGTTGCAAGAGACCCATGAGAAAATTAGAAAGAACTTTAGTAGATACCTCATATGACTGATTCCAGATCTCAAACCTTGAACTTGTAACTAATCTTTTCAGTCGGTTTAAAGGAAAGAAAAGTAACAAATCTTTCAAAAGAAAGAAGTCTACTCACAAAGGAGTTGAGAACCGATGGATGCGGTAATTAATTTCCACCATTAAAGGAGAGATAGAAAATTACAGCGAAGACGACAAGAAAATTAGGGTTTTTCGAAACTCTAGAGAGAGAAAGTTGGATAATAATTATTCAATTTATATATTACATTACTAACTAGATTTATTTTTAACATTACCCACAATAAATCTCATTTAGAGGTACAACCAAGAGTATTATAAGAGGAAATTGTACGGATTGTCCTCGTTGTTTATAGTAGATCACGGAGTTGTCCTTACATTTTTTGAAATTACATAGATCTTTCAATTTGAAGGTTGCAACACAACAATCCTTTATTTGGATTCGATTAATTAAGCAAGTCTGATAAATAAAGAAGATGCATATAACAAAGAGAGATGTCGAGTTTATGGGAAGTGGCAAAACGGGAGGGTTGGATTCAACCCGGGTTGTGGAATCCCCTGCTAGAATATCAGAAAGCAAAAATACATGTTCTATCATGCTTGTAGTTTGCATAAACTTATTAGGAATCAACAACGAAAGTTGTACCATACCATCGAGTGTATCAGAAACAATCTTCATTACACAATGAATCACACCATTTTCAAGAAAATTATCCTCAAAGGTAAAATATGTTTGAAACCAAACCATAAAGGCAATACATAAGAGCCTTAAGTAGATAACAAACTTTTCAAAGATTTCGTAAGTAGAGACAATTGACTTCACATCTTAACCTTCTTTGAGCATCTTCTTTATCTTTTTATGCGGTAAGTTTTCATTCCCAGCAATTGTTACCCATGCTTTATTACCAGTGGCTATGACCTCAACTGAGACGTTGAGAATACCATTTGCAAAATATAATGTGTTAAAACTTATTTTAACTAACTTTAACCGATTTGTTCACATGTGAACTGCTCAGTTGTGAAAACATGTGTGTTTTTACGTGTTTTTACGTGTTTTTATACACAATTTTACATTTATGACCTTTTTTTTTTCTCATTTGAACAAATATTAATGTTCACATGTGTATAAAGTTAATCACATATGAACATTTACGTATTCTTTGTAGTTCTCAAAGTTCTCAACTTTATAGTGGTTCTCATTTTAACCTTCCCCTGTATAGCATAGCGGTAAGAGCAGCCCATGACTTCCTTGAGGTCATGGGTTCGAAACCTGCCATGGGTATTATTTATCATAAAGGTACCTACCACCAATGAAGCGCAAGATCTACAACGTTAAGGCTTAATCCACGTGAGTTCCGGCTCGGACGTTGTAGTATATGTGATGGAGGTGATTTGACCGGCGATGTTGGACCTTGTGGGGGGTTCGGTCGTGCTTCATTGAAATATGGAGTGGCTCCAGTGTGTGGCCCAAATACCCATCATTATATATATATATATATATATATATATATATATATATATATATATATATATATATATATATATATATATATATATAAATGCCTAAACTGGACTTAAAGTGTGAAAGAAATCGTGGAAATGGGTGGAATGCATGAATGTGAAAGAAGACGAAAATTGTCATGTGAGGTTATTTGAGGGTGAAAAAAGTAAATATGTTAAACGAAAATATGCACTCCCATTTCATTTTCATTCCATTTTAATTTTAATTATATATTATATATCGGTTCGGATCCAGATAGAAGCATTATTTTCTGGGGATGCATCGAAGGTACACATTCATAAACGAGGAATGTTAACGAATTCCCTTAATATTCATCATATAATATTATATGTCATAAAAATAGTTTATTGATAAATATTAGTAGTTATAACAACGGTTTTAATTAATATTTATTGGTAAAATATGTTTTTATACGTTTTGATTATCATTGATCGTGGACGAATGTTAACGAATAATTTTTCAAAAAAACTAATAATATTCACTTGGGTTAACATTCATTAATGATGAATGTTAGAAAATTCTCTTCATATTCATCATATGATATTATACGTTATAAATGTGACAACCGTCACCAAAACGCGATAGAATTTTAACCGCAGAGACTCGTTCCGTGTAATTACAATTTCGAATACATAAGACAAATCTATTGTTGGTTGTTTCGCGTTAAATGCCACTCATTTTGAGAAATTCATAGTTCGTGTGGAATCAAATAATTTAGTTAAATTCGTAAAAAATTTACTTTAAGTAATAAGAATTTTAGCACATACAATAATATTTATATAATCAGCTAAGTAAAAATCGATAACATATAATTAACAAAGATATAATACGTTAAAAGGATAAAAGGTGAGTTTTCTGCGAGGCTGCACCGTTTGGGCCATAAATCTCTCATCCGGACTCCGATTGAAACGATTCAATTGCCCAGACTGGCGAAACTCAGAGGGCTACAACATATCCGAAATTCAGAGCGTTTGAAATTTTTAGGCCCAACCTCCGGTTGGAGAAAGCCAACCGCCGTTTGGATATGCATGGGCCGAAATAGGATCAGCCCAACCGTCGGTTGAGCTAATCCAACCGCCGATTGGAGGTCTGCAGCTATAAAATCACAAGTTTTAAACCCTAATCGAACTTACAAACCCCTAAACGAATTCCAGTCGAACCTAACCCCATTCTCAGTCGATTTTGGCATCAAAACACTTCAATCTAAAGGGTTTTAATCCCCTAATCACTCCTAGGAATCGAATTCATTGTTATACGCATTCGTTGGTAAGTTTTCGACCTACGATTCATCTTTTAAATTCTTATCCATTGTTAATTTGATTTTGATGTGATCGTATAAGGATCTGTAGGATAGAATTGATTATAGAGTTTATATGTAATTATACGATTAAGTGTGATTTGTCAAAATTTAAGAATAGCCATTGCAAGTAAATACGATTTTTGGACAAATTCATGACCAAACTTTAAGGAGTCATAACTTGATCAAAACACAATGCTTTTGGACGTTTCTTTGGTTTAAAGTTAAGTTTAAGAAGTGTACTATCTGTTCCAATTGGTTTCTAGTCAAAACAATGATTTTTGGTTAGTCAAAAGGTCGATTTAAGTCAACCGGTCAGGACTGAGTTTTCGGTTCACAATTTAAGTCAACTTATTAAATTAATAACTCGTTTAATTCTTTGAATTAGGTAACGAAACTTTTTCTGGAATAACAATAGTATGTCAATTACCTAGTGTATTAATTTCACTTAGGTGTACCATTTCATTTCATTTGTCCTACCAATATCATACGAACTGCACAACAACTGTTTATGTGAGTCGAAACTAAACCTGCGAAATTCACCAACCTTTGTGTTGATCTTTTCGAGCATCTCTTTTCAGGAAATACTAGCAATTCAGGAGTTGAGACTAGGAGGACTTAGCGAGGCCGTTAAGTTGCATTGAGACTTGCTTTACATGAGAATTTTATCTATTTTATTGTGCTATTTGGTTGAGAAGGCGTGTTTGCCTAGAATATTGGATTTTGTAAAACGATTATTTGATATATGACTATGTTTATCGTGGAAATGAAAGTCCACGACACAAGTCACCAATTGTGTCGGGCAACGTCATAACACGTTGTTTGGTTTCCTTTAGTGTTTCTCTTATTGTATCAATGTGTTGTGATCTAGTCGTTCGTCGCACCTCGTTGTTTCCGCTTTAGACGGGGTGTGACAATAAAATTAGTTTATCTATGAATTTTAGTAGGTATAACATCGGTTTTGATTAATATTTTTTTTGATAAAAATGTGTTTTAATTTACGTTTGATTATCATTCATCGCGAATGAATGGTTAGTTTTCCCTACTTCCCTCAAAAAATTGTTTTCCTCTTGATCCCTAACCTATTATATATTATATATAATTAATTATATATAAATAGAGATATAGAGAGGGCTTGGGGTTGTAGCGTCGGTCTTTGAAGAACAAGAAGGAAAGGAAGTCAATTGATGCACTTGATGCAATTGATGCTAAAATCAAGTAGAATCAAGGCTGATAATCACTAAATTCAAGTTCTAAGGTATAATCCACATCTTTAATTCATTAATTTTGATATTAAGGTTTGTGTGGCTATAAACTCTAAGTAGAGAAATTAGAAACAAGGAATGAAATTGGTATAAGAGTAATATGTTTATGTTATTGGGTCTGAAAGTAAAGTTATTTTAATGAGATAAGTATATGCTAAGAGTGTTTGTGATTTTGAATATGCAGATATTTTGAGATGTTTATGTAATTATGTTATGATTATTGTGAATTGTATCAAATGTAAGTCCTTGTACGCAAGATCTATGGAATCGCATACTCGTTACACGTGCGAAATCCGTTTGAGTTAGTTAATGGAAGTGATGGAAATTAGTTTGAGTTGATTTAAATAACTTTGATCAAAACGTCGAATCCGGATAAATTAACCGTAACTCGTATTCTAGTGTGGTCAGAACCATTGAAAAGGTTTTCGAGTTTAATTTCCAATAAAATTTATCTTAAGAGTTGAATCAAGGTCTAAGTTGGTCAAATAATTAAACTGCTACAGACCGTCCAGAACTAGAAATATATGCTTTGAAAGAAAGGGTAACAATTAGATTAATATGATAATTGGTGTGATATAAATACACTAATTATATAAAATACGTTAATAGAAAAATAAATGATTAGTAGTAAATAAATGGGTAAATTATAATACCCAAATATGTAAGTAACTTGTATATGTGATTATGTGTAATATGTGATCAAGAGCTACAAGTGCAAAAGAATCAGTTTTATGCAAAGCTATGGTAATGACATTTGAGATACAAGAGTGTTCAAATGTGCATTATCTTGATGGTTAGAACCAAGTAATAACGATTGAGATACAAGAGTATTCAATTGTACATTTACTTGATGGTGAGAAGTTGATTATTGTGAATTGACATGTTAGAGAATTAAGGATCCTTATGTTGCATATGGTATGTATGCTGGTAGAGCCCGTTAGTCACTAAGCTAATTATATGCTTACCGATATGTGTTTGAATGTTGTAGATGAAACAAGTGGGTCAAGGGATGATTTGAGCAAAGCCCATGCGAAGTGCGAAGTTAATGGTGGGACTTATTGATCGGTTCGGTAGCAAGTCTATTTAAAAATCATACTCTTTGTACACCCTTTTTGAAGTGTACAACAAAAGAAGCAAAGGTTACTCCCTAGCGGAAGTGCGATGTGTCTGGAAAAGTGACACTTGTACATAAGACATGCTTTTAGAAACAAACTCAATTGTTATGTTATGTACTTTGGGATAAATTGATGTATTATATATATGTGTGTCAAATTAAGTCTTGATTAAGTTGGTTGAAATGGGTCAAGAATGTTGAGTAGAAGGAATGCGATAAATCCCAAAACTATGGTGTGTGGTTATTGTAAATAATAAATTGTTTTATGTAAAGATGGTTTAGGATATTGGATTTTGAAATGTTGATGGGCTGGAAAGGTAATTGTCATTATATAGGTAAAGTGGTGTCAAGTGGATGTTTTGGGTCAAATTATTGTTCGTACGGATTATGGATCAGAATCGTTAATTCTTTAAATACAAGTTGGTCTTGAACCAAGGGTGTGGTATAATGTCATGTTTTGGATAGCAAAAAAATTATGCAAGTTGATAAAGTAATATAAAAGTCTTGGATAAAAGTAGTTGTAAAAGTTTTGGTCAAAAGTGATGTTTGGAACGAAGAAAACTAGTCAAATGCTGATATACAGGGAGTTGTGGCGCAACTGAATACGTGGTGTCGCAATTTAACATCAGTAGGTTTTGATGAAAATGTTAGAACTCAGGTTGCGCCGCAACTCACTTAAACTTTTTAAAATAAGTTTGTATTACCGTAAAGTCTTTTGTTGTGTTATTTTTTAATTTAATACTTTGTATCGCGTATTGTGTTGAACAAATAAGAATATTATATGTTATTTTGAAGAGAAAAAAAATTGGTATTACAAGGTGGCACAACGTCTAACTTTCCTGGGAGTTCTTCTGGTCAAAGTATGATGGGTGGTATAGTGGTTTGCTTGTGTATGGGTGTACATTCGTTTAGATCAATTTCTTGGATTCAGATGATCTTAAGAAGAACCCGGTTTTGTGTCACTTTTATTGTGATCTGAGTGTATGTTTTATTGTGTAAAACAAATCTATGCTGGAACATCATAAAGCAAGTATACATGGTTTATTATGTTTGCAGTTTTTATAAATTAAGTCATTATGTCTGCAATAAGTGGCGGATTCAGAAATTTGTTTAGGGGGGAAACTTGGTAGTTAGCACTAATAAAGGTTGTACATCGGGTCAAAATGGGTCGGGTCAAAACGAGTCATTTACAAAAGCCATATAAATGTATCAAACGTCACTTCTTTTAAATAACAAGTATGAAAAATACTAACAAGATAAATCAAGTTAGAGATTTTCCGAGTTTGGATTATTGAAGTTTGGTATTGTACATCATGTTTTGGTTATTTAAATATAATATATTCAGTTTTTTTAATTTTGCAGTTTGATTCAAATGAAATAAAACGCATAGCATTTCATAAAACACTATAAAGAAACAACGAGTAATTAGTTAAACATTGTTAATATACACTTAATCAATCACTAAAGTTTTATAAAGTGGAATTTATATTATTAGACAATTTAGTTAGCATAATTTCTACAAGTTAAAGGTTACGATAAATGGTGAAAACCTTGTTCAATAATATATTATATAATCATATATGTAGATTAATTATTACATTACTCTTCTGGAAATGTAAAATAAATGGATACAGTATAGATTCGTTTGGTGTATCTACATCATATTTGTGAATCAATGGTCAGAAAAAGATAATTTAATTCTCATCTTTAAACGTAGATAGGACAGAGGTATTGAGGTATAGTTATTAATTTTATTTTCTTTTTTAATTCTTCATTTGGGCTTAACAAATTAACAATGATGGGGGCCATTAAGTTTTAAGTTGGGGGCCTAGCTTTTGGGCAGCATAAATTAACACTAGTTGGGCCAAGGTGACTAGGGCCCGTGACCCCATTAATTGTTAATTGTCTCCGCCCTTGTCTACAATTCCATTGAGGGTACCAGAGGGGAGATTAAATCAAATTTCATTACGCGACGAAGCACGCCATAAATTAAAGGCACAGTTTGAAATACGGTACAATATTGGAAACCTAACCATAGAGGCAATACATTAATTAGATCTTTAAATAGATAACAAATTTAGAAAATATCTCGCAAGTAGAGACACAATCGATTTTGTTTCTCATGTTTACAAAAGACTTCATATCTTAACCTTCTTTCAGCATCTTCTCAATCTTATCATGTGGTAAGTTACCAGTCCCATCAATTGTTACACTTGCTTTACTACCTGTGGATATGACCTTAGCTGCAACGTAGAGAATACCATCCTCATCTATGTTAAAGCAAACCTTCAACTTTTCTTTACCAGCAGGGGCTGCCGGAATACCAGTAAAAACAAACTTGTCAAGAAAGATGTTATTCTTGGTGTTACTGCTCTCACCCTGATATACGGGAATTGACACATATAACTGGTTGTCGAATCTTGTACTATATTCACGCTCTTTAATGGTGGGTATGGGTGTGTTCCTCGGGATCACAACACTCATTTCATCATCATAAATTTGAATTCCAAGAGAGAGTGGTGTAACATCTGATAGTATCAAATCCTTAATATTTTGGGTACCATTGCCACTTAAGTTTGCAGCCAATACAGCTGCGCCATAAGCGACAGCTTCATCTGCATTAATATTCTTGCAAAGTGGCTTCCCATCAAAAAACTCAGTAAGCATTTCTTGTACCTTAGGAATTCTAGTTGACCCACCAACAATAACTACATCATCAACATTCTTCTTGTCTATATTTCCATCTCTCAAGCAATTCTCTACAAGCTTAATGCATTTATTAAAGAAACCAGCGCTTAGCTCCACAAACTTTGCACAAGAGAATTTCATTGAAAAATCAATGCCGTCATACAAAGATTCAATTTCAATTGACGTTTGAGTTGTTGAGGACAAATCTCTCTTCGCTTTCTCACATGCAACTTTCAACCTCCCCAATGCTCTTGCATTTCCACTCACATCCTTCTTTTTTTTGTTCTTTAATTCTTCTACACAATAATTCACCATCACCCTGTCAAAATCTTCACCGCCCAAATGAATGTCACCATATACTGCTTTTACAGTAATATTTCCATCATTTCTAATATTCAAAAGAGACACATCAAACGTTCCCCCACCCAAATCAAAGACAAATACATTTTTCTCTTTTGAACCATTTATGTTGGCTCTCTTTTCTAAACCATATGCAATTGCTGCTGCGGTTGGCTCCTAATCAAACGCATCACATTAAGTCCAGCAAGCATACCTGCATCCTTCGTTGCCTGTCGTTGTTTGTCACTAAAATATGCAGGAACAGTCATCACTGCATCAGTGACTTTTGTTGCAAGAAATGATTCAGCAGCCTCTTTCAAGTTCTTTAAGATCATGCAAGATATCTCTTCAGGTGAAAAGGTCTCATATTTGCCCTTGTGTTGAACCAAAATCATAGGTTTTTCCATAGACCCTTCAATAACCTTAAAAAGGACATTTTTGTATGTCCTTCTGCACAGTGGTATCGTTGAATTTGCGTCCAATTATACGCTTAACATCTGAAAATATGAAACAATACATTTGTTAGAAAGTTCATTAACTAAAGGGTTACGTATTTCAAAATGTATCAGACTTTAATATCGTTTTTAGTGTTAATATTAAACTTTCAGATATATGGTATGTTATAATTTGTAGATTAGTGACATGGCACCAGTTTTTAAATGAAAATAACGTGACAACGTATTTAGCTACTACATGATCAGTTAAGTTAATATGGTTACCCGATTAACAAGTTATTGAATACATAAATAGAAATTGTTGAAGTTAGATACATATATTAGAATTATTAAGTAAAGTTCAACACATTTTCAGACACTTAACATTCAACTAAATCCATGTCACTACTACTTAGCATACTAAAACAAACATAACAAATTGTACATGTTTATGTCATAAATGCAATCTTTTGTGACATTGGTGGTACTTAAATTTAAAATTAATATTTGTTTGAACAACATAGATAACTAAATGCATATGGGTAATAAATATAAACGAGTAAAAAAAAACATGTTTGGAGTTCTTTAAGACGTATCAATATATTAATTAGAAGGAACGGACGCGCAAACCCAGTAGCTAGTTTATATTTTTTTGTGTATGTTATTCTTTTTGTACATGTATTGTATATATAATTATAACTCAAAGTTTACTGTGTATACATCAAAGTTATTGCAACTATATCTTCATTAATTTGATGATGTACGTGCAAGCAACCATATGGATAACTGTATAAGCAGCCATATCATAAAAAAAGGGTGTCATGCCAATGTTTATTAATAAGTGGTAATTTTTATACAATAGCAATAACCGACAATAATTTGATACACATAATCAAAACAAAATAAAAGTTTAGATTTTGAGTCATGGTTAGATATGATATATTTGATGACGTATCTCATGAGAAGAAGATTAATGAAAAAGACGAACCACTTGCCAAAGATTGTGTTCATAGGGTTCCTGTTGATTTGGTTTTTGGCTCCTTCACCAACTAAGACTTCATCTGTGTCAGTAAAAGCTACACACGATGGGGTGATCTTGTTCCCTTGTTCATTAGTGATGATGTCAATACGGTTGTGTTAATCAAACCATACAGCAACACACGAGTAAGTCGTTCCAAGATCAATACCAATTGCAGTTTTTCGTCTTCCTTTTGACATCATGAGTGACCAACTTTTTATTCAAAGAATACGATAATACAATAAGTCGTACATATGAATTGGGGGACGATAAAAGTATCAGAAACTAAATAGGTAGAATAATATTTTTTCTTTTAAAATTATAAATTATTATATATATATATAGGTTAATAAGACTTGAACCGTAAGGTACACGTACCATCGTGTAACCACAAGGCTTTGATGAGTAACCAAAAATACTAATTACAAAAGATCTGAAATATCTTATACAAAAATTGTGGATTATGTTTGGTTACATATTATTTTCTATGTAAATTTTCTAATTTAATTTGTAAATATAATAGTTCTCAAATATTATTTCATATCCGTACGTAACTAATATACTATCTTTTTGGGATAAATGTTAATCTAAAGTAAATGAAACAAATTGCGTCGTTACTATTTCAAGTTTTCAACAAATTACAAGTCTAGTACATTAAAATCTTTTTTATGCTTTTACTCTGAAATATCGATGCGGTTTTATGAGCCATATATATATAGGAATTTGTACAGAAAATACAAAATTTTCAAAAATATTGCTTTTTGCCTTGGCAATATAAGATCTAATAGCTTTTCAAGATGTTGGAAATTCACAGGGTCCAAATGTGCATATCGCAGAGACACAACTACAACAATAAACATATAGATAATTATTAAACGAGCAATAAGATGCACAAACAGTACGATGCTAAAATTTAACATGGTTAGATCTGATCTTCGATATTGGAGATTGATTTTGTCTACAGAGTCAAATCAAAGAGTTTTTAATATATTTTCCACGTTCACCGGATACAATTGTATAGGGTACTTATTTATAGGATAAATCTAGCTAAATTAGGGAATAAGAAATAACAAATCTAACCGGCCTAATTTTCACCTTGCGATGAGGAATTTGGCTGGACGATCCAGGTTCTAACCAAAAATTCTCCATGCGATACAGATTTTCACCATGTGACAATGGCTTGTTTAGTTTTGATCATTTTTGGTTCATTAAGTTCCACAATCCTACCAATCTTCCTACAATCTTCCACTTGAAGATTAACAAACCACAAAATCAACAATCCTTCACAATCTGCTCTTTCACCATTGTCACCCGTTCTAACCTCGTAGCGCCAAAGCACTATCGGGACATGTTCCTCGATCTTGTAGTGGAAAGACTTTCAAAACAAGGCTAACTTAACATACACCATGAAACTGAGACCACATGATTCTATAAAGAGACACATGTCCTTTATCTCATCAATATCAGCCACGCCCGATCTTGTGCCCTAAACTGGTTTTGATTCTTTAATAATTTATATATATGGACAAATTAAGGCAATAACTTTGGTCCATTTTTTATTCATAGAATCAAATGTTTTGACTCTTATTTAAGTGGCGTTCGGTTCAATTATTTAAAATCTAGGTTTTAAATGCTCAAGGATTTGAATAATGGGGGATTTTAAATCATGGATTTAAAATCTATGACAATGTTTGGTTAAGATTTATCTACGAAGGATTTGAAGATTGAATAATGATAAAAGACATAATCACCCCCGACTGATATACAAATTCAGTGGGAAGAAAGTTTCTCAAAAATGTGTAACAATGTAAACAAACAATTATTTCAATATAAGATTTAAACTTATTTCAAGCAAATGGAGAACAAAAAAAATACCTATCAATTATTTTACTCTCCTGAACATTCACAAAATGTATGTTAATTATTAATTAAGAAGGACAAATTTCGATTATTACGACTTCATCGTAATTGATAAACTTAAAACACCCATGTCGAGATAAAGTACACAAATTTATTTATTTCTTAAAAAATATATAAATTTTGTATTAAAATCATGTGTTAGACCGCGAATTCGCAAATTATAAACTACGAGTGAGGTTCAAACGAGTACAACATCTTTCTGTGAAAATGGAGGAACTAATAAGAACGCGTCACGTATCACAAAACTCATTTTCCTCCACGTTTTTAAAAATTAAATATCTCTCAAACGGTAAGTCGAAAAATCATAAAAATTACACCATAAAAATCAACGTTTTATTCTCTTCGATTAGAGATCTCATAAGGTAAACTTTAGTTGAACTTTTTTTTTTCGTTTTCGTTGAGTTTTGTAAACAACTATCACATGTGTTACGAACGAGTATCACATGTATTACCGACGAGTATCACATGTGTTACCAACGAGTATCACATATGTTACTAATATTTTAAAATCATAAAAAAAAATCGTCAAAAGTATACCTTGTGAGATGTGTAATTGAAGAGAAAAAATGTTGATTTTATGGTGCAATTTTTATAATTGTTCAATGAGTCATTATTGGGATATTTAATTTTTAAAAACGTGAAGAAAAATGAGTTTTGTGACACTTGACGTATTCTTATTGGTTCCTTCATTCTCACAAAAACTTTCATTCTCATCTGAATCTCACTCTATAAACTAGTTTAATAATATATAATATATAATATAATTAGTTAAATATAATATAAAATATAATATAATATAATAATGTAACGTGATATACTGACATAGTAGAAAACGTAAATTGCATTTATTGCCTGATGCCCTTTAAAAATAGGATCCTAATGAATCACAACTTAAATCTTAAATAATAATAATGGATGTTATTCTCAAAACAGTCCTAATATTGTTTCTAGTTATCGTATGTCGAGGTAACTTCAGGAAAACATGTTTTTACCTTTAACAGATACTCATTTTTATGGTTTTTTTTAATATTGAAATAAATAATAATAATAATAATAATAATAATAATAATAATAATAATAATAATAATAATAATAATAATTGTATTTTGTTTATGTAATTGTCAGGTTAAGATTTGATTGGCCCAAAAGAGTTATGTGATGCTGAATCTAGAGGAGGTTGCTTGCAACCTTTTTGTAAGAGAGTGTGCAGAAAACTTGGTTATGTGGATGGATATTGTAAACTCACTTTTTCACCTATACCTGTTAATATATGCGTATGTAGAAAAGAGTGTGATCATGCAAATTCAAAAATGAATAATTAACATATAATTTTAATTTTTTTTGCCATATTTTGCCTAAATTGTTTCATGTCAAATGTTCCATACCAGTGAGGCTAACTTAAACTTAACTTCAAAGAAGGAATGGTAAATTTTGATTACATATTTTTCTACATGTTAGTAAACCCACCTCCTTCCCATAAGGCCTTTTTTTTTAGAAAAAAAACCCCTAAACTTTTGATCCAAAAATAACTTTAATGTTGATAACATTTTTATTAAACAAAATATATCATTGAATTAATATTTTTATTCTCTTTAACTTGGTGTAGTCCTTTATTTTTCTTTAAAATAAATTAGATGGAGAACTAAGTCGAGCTTAATTAGATGCATACAAGTGGTTTGCATACATTAAGTTAAATTAATAAAATGAAGAAGATGAAGAATTATTAGATGCAATTTGGTATAATAAATTAATTAATAAACAAAGGTAATTAAAGGCAATCAATTACAATAAAACATAATACATCTAAGTATTCTGTTTTAAATATGTTATGTCATCTTAAAATATAAAATCTAGAAGATATTTTGTTTTATTCAATAATAAGTTGATAGGATCCCCTTTTTACATCTCCATGCTCCCTGTGTGGCGACATGAGGCGAAAAAAGGAAAGAGAGAGATGGGGTTTCTCTCGCTTTTGGCATAGTGGGCCTCCAGTGGGGACTCGCACAATGGGCTATTAGCTCAGTGGGTAGAGCGCGCCCCTGATAATTGTGTCGTTGTGCTTGGGCTGTGAGGGCTCTCAGCCACATGGATAGTTCAATGTGCTCATCAGTGACAGACCCTGAGATGTGAATCATCTAAGGCACATTAGCATGGTGTACTCCTCCTGTTCAAACCGGAGTTTGAAACCAAACTTCTCCTCAGGAGGATAGATGGGGTGATTCAGGTGAGATCCAATATAGATTCAACTTTCGATTCACTCGTGGGATCCGGGCGGTCCTGAGGGGACCACCATGGCTCCTCTCTTCTTGAGAATCCATATTCAATAACGTACAAGTTGCGTTTAATTTTAAATGAGAAAATTACACAAATTGTCCTTTAAGTTTACCTCAAATTTCACTGGCAGTCCTTTCTTTTGAAACTTATTACATTAACAGCCCTTTAGACTAACGATTGTTAACTCTCCATAGAAAGGACCACACATGATATTTTTTTTATTCTTTTAACTTTTATGTAAAATATAAATTAGAAAATCTGAAATATGTGTAAATACATTATTAGCTGTAAAGGACATCATTTTCATTTTTCCCACTGAAACATCAAATTTTATAGTTGACCACCCAAATCCACCACCATCTTTCACCACCAAAATATAGTGGCTTAAAGATTACAAGTCACATATTTGGTTCATAATTTTCAACATCCTTTTACTTTGAAGCTAGAGCTTTCGTTTGAGATGTTTTTCGAGTAAGAAATGAATGCAAAAGAGATGATACAAGGGTACTAAAGTCCTGACGAGATAAGATGAATGGGTGACGGAGGGTCCTCCCGCGCCGTTTCTAGAATGCAAGCAAGCTAGCGACTCTCCTAGTAGCGAAGGAAAGGGGCAATGCCCCTCTTAAGTGGGCCTACCTGCGAAGCAACTGGTACTTGAGCGGGGGGGGGGGGGGGGGGGGGGGGGAACAAGTACAGCAGTTGCAGAAACAAGTACTGCTGAATCTAGTCAATGAAATAGGTGGCCGGGTTCTTTTTCTACGACCCTTTTGATATGGTACTGGGAATAATTGCAGGCGATAACACTTCTTCCTATTTATTTCTTAGCTCCACCGATAGGAACTGCCCACCTATCCAGGTAACCTCACCCGTGAAGCTTCGTTCCTCAGCAAAGTGTTCATTTCTTTTTCGCCAGGTAACCCGATGAAAGATGGTGGTGAATTATAAAATTTCATGTTTCAGTGCAGAAGATGACCGAATTTTGATGATGAATTTGCTAAGTAATACGGGGAAGATGAAAATGATGTTCATTATAGTTAATAATGTATTTATACATATTTTAGATTTTATAATTTATATTTTACTCAAAAAATTAAAAGAATAAAAAAAATATCATGCGTGGTCTTTTTTAACGGAAGTTAATAATCGTTAGTCTAAAGGACTGTTAGCGTAATAAGTTTTAAAATAAATGATCATTAGTGTAATTAAATTTTGTAAAGAACTACCAGTAAAATTTGAGGTAAAATTAAAGAACGATTTTGTGTAATTTTCTATTTTAAATTTTGCATATGTTATGCTTCTCGGAAAATTGAAATGAAATGGATAAAGAATAAGATACAATTTAATTAAAAGAAGTAACATGAATATAAAAGGATAACATTGCGTTCTTTAATTCATTGCATTTGTATTCCTTTTTGAAATTGCTTACTCTTAATAAAAAGCCTTTGACATTTATCCTTAATCAAGATACGGAGTAAACATTAACGCCACTGTTCGAGGTCGTCGTTTATAGGTTTAATGGCAGACAAATTTATTATCATCCATTGTTAAGATATGAAACATATAGTATAGTTTATTTATTTTAAAAAATGCAAATTAAAAATATTTTATAAGAAGAAAAAGAGAAAGAAAGAAAAGAACGTCAAGACGATAAATATTACAACAAAAGTCAATTAGTTTTCCCAAGTTTTAAATTCATTATTAATTGAAATATATGAATTTTCTAACTATACAAAACGTTGGAACCCAAGGTACAAAAACATCAATAAAATTCAAGACAAACTTCAAAACATGAAGAAAGCATATTGTAATTTTGTAGGGGCCTCTTCCTTCTCTAGTTTCTTCTTTGATTCTTTCAAATACAACGTGATTTTAGCAAAAAGAAGTTTCTTTCATACTTTACCATATATGTAAATACATAACTATATCTCAAATTCTTGGTGGGCCACAGCCCCTCCTACCCTGTATAAGATCCGTCGGTGGTGGTTCTTACGGTTCTCATCAACCTATTTGTTCTCGCTCGATCCTTGCTTATTTATATATATATAGAGTAATATTACAATGAGAACACCTTCAAGATAAGAATGCTAAGAATGTCAAACCGAAAAGGCTGAACCATTAGAATAATGGAGGTTCAGTTATCCATTTCATAAAAACCGAAATAACCGAGCCGAACCGAAAATCTTGTAAATGTACCATACGCGACGAATACGCGTCAAATATTTAGTCACTTTAAATATTTTGAAAAGATGCAATTAAGTATTTTGAAATATTTAGTCACTTTAAAATAACAATTACGTATTCAAAATAAAACACGAAAACTAAACGTTAACTATTAAATTATAACGTGCGCGATTAACGTTTAACTGACCAAATGACGTAACACGAAATCGAGGAACGATTCACGAGCCCAAGACCACGATGGGCCAAGCCCACTTCGGCCCAGCCCAACCCAGAAAACCGGCCCAAAGCCCCCCCCCCCCCCCCCCCCCCCCCTCCCCCCCACCATCCCTTTTCCTTAAAACACCCACACCCTCACAATTCCTCACTTTTCACACACTTAACCTCTATAATCTCTACTCTTTCTCTCCATTTCTAGCCTCATTCCACCACCACAACCACCATTCTCAGCCCCTCCAAGAGCTCTAGTCACCACCATCATCATCTACATCATACGAAGAACAAGAACAAGCAAAGGAACACGAACCGAGTTACAACAACACCTTTCTTGCATTTTCGGCTCTAGATCGACTTCCCCATTGTAAGAACCCCATCCAAACTTGTTTATCTTCCTTGGATAATGTTAATATACATGCTAGATGTTCGTTTTTGCTAATTATGTTCAAGATCTAAACCGAAAACCATTGGATAATACGAAAAACCATCGGACAAAACGATTAACTGCTGTACAAAAACTTAACCCGAATTAGATCCATGATATCTAACTCATTTCTCAACCAAATCGAGTGATTTTTTAGCCAAAAATCAAGTTTAGGATGTTAGCTTTCGAACCCATGTGTTTGGTAATTTTCTGAGGTCGTTTGGTATAGGAAAACGAATTTACAAAAGTAAGTGTCCGGACTGTCCTTTTGAACAGAAGATTTGACCAACTTTGAAAAGATATATCTCGAGATCTACACACCCAAATCGACTGAAATCACTTGGAAAAGTTCACATTTTCTGTTACCTTTAAAAGTAGTACCATTTCGCTTTCTGAAGTTTTGTAATTCGTGAGATATGGACTAAACACTGAGCAAAGTTCAGGAAATCGACCCACTGGACACATGTTTGGTTCTTGGACGATTTCGTGACTTACACTTGACCAAAAATTATGTAAAAATATGTTTGGTAAAGTTAAGACATAGGGGAATACCGTGAAATTTTCTTGGATTTTAATTCGGACTTTCCCTAGTTAAATCGAGCCACGAAAAACGTATAAATATCGAAGAAACTACTCTAGGGACTGATTTTGCAACGATTATAAAACGACACTTTCGGGTTAACCATAAAACGTAACTCTAATTTTTATAAGTTCTAAAAACATATTTAAGAGTCGTGTAAAAGTTTCGGGTCAAACCGAACACATTTGACCAAGTTCCCGAACACAAAAACACATCAGGTCGTCTGTGTCGCAGTTGGCCCAAAACCATTGCGACACAAGCCCTGTGTCGCAAAACTCAATCTCAGTATGTTAAGATAGCGAAACAAGTTCTGTGTCGCAATAAACATAACTAATACTAACTTGCGACACTACCCTTGTGTAGCAACACTTATAACTAACAGTATTAACTTGCGACACTAACCCCTGTGTCGCGTATCGATTTAAATTCACGAACTGCGACGCCAATTCTTATGTCGCATAATTATCTGAAATCTACACTCTGTGACACTACATCTGTGTCGCAACACTTCACAGCGACACAACCCTTGTGTCGCATAACACGGTCTGATTTAAAATATGTTTTCACAAGGTATTATTTTCACAAGACAATAACTATACTATATACAACACTACCCGTAACACGCAACACATATACTCCCATAAGTATACAACGAAACACAACATAATAATAATGTCTTCGGGAAATATTATTACAACACGTCACCAACGGGCCGTACATGTTTTCTAAACACAAACGATAAACAAAACATTTGGACATAACTAGTTGAGTGGACAATTAGCATGAATGATCTCTTGAGACATTCACTCATACATAACCTTTTGCGTTTAGGGCGCTAGAAGGTTACACTTTGGATATACGTTTATTGATTTAAACGCACGCTTTCAAGACTCAGGTGAGTCTCATAGCCCCGCTTTTACTGTTTTTAAATATTGGGGTGAGAATACATACACTATTTTTCATGAACACGAGTACAGAAACACACATATATGGATTGCATTAGTGGTTTTACTTTCGAATCCACACAAAAGTCCTTTACACATCATAGTTTCGTTAGTATGGATCTTAGCGCGAGTTTTGAAGAATAGATCTATTTGGGATTGACCATCCCCATCCGGGTTAGTAGCTCTAACTGGTCAAGCGGGCGCTCTATTATTCGTTCATACGGGTGTTCTGGATTAGACACCTACAGGAGGCAAACTCATATCGGTTAAGCTTCGGACTATGAGCTCATGGCAGTAGTATACGTTTATTTATCGTAGTTTTGCGATACAAACAATATGAAAATCTCGTGGTTCACATTGATACTTTGATAACTAAACCTATGAACTCACCAACATTATTGTTGACGTTTTAGTATATATTTCTCATGTTCACAGCAACAGTAGGATTCCTTCAGGGGGACCGCACACTAGAGTCGCATGATTTCACAATTGCATTTACTGGAGATTCCTTCGCATTACTTTTCGTAAACCGTTATGTAATAGAATCTCCCGTTTTAAACGCGGACTCTAGGGAAACAATATTTTGTGACATGTAAACAATACATTTCAACATTTTATATAAATGGAATGTACTATTTTTCAAACGACTCATTTAGAGGTCGTTCGTTATATCCTTGTGTGATGATTCCTGATTTCGTCGCGCCCCGCGTTAACTTCCGTTACACCATAATTTGGGGATGCGACATATGGTGTTCATGTTCTTGCTCAATTTATGAAAAATCCAAGGAATGAGCATTGGGAAGTGGCGTTACGTGTGGTTCGTTATCTGAAGGGTAGTCTGGGCCAAGGAATACCACTTCGATCATATTGTGATCTAAAACTATATGCGTATTGTGACTCGGATTGGGACAGTTTTCCAATAAGTCGACGATCAGTTACTAGCTATTTTGTGTTATTGGGAAATACACCTATTTCGTGGAAGACAGAGAAACAAAGTCTCGAGGTCCTCGGATGAGGCGTAGTATAGATCTATGGCTATCACCACTTGTGAATTAAATTGGTTGAAATGTTTTTTGTTTTCCCTTGGGGTGTCACATTCTGAACCCATCAAAACTGTTTTGTGACAACGATGCAGCTTTGCATATTGCATCGAATCCGGTCTTTCATGAACATACTAAGAACATAGAGATCGATTATCATTTTGTCTGCGATGAAGTACAAAGCGGAAGCATAGAAACTGCTCGTCTTCGTAGCTCTGAGCATTTGTCTAAGATTTTCACGAAAGCGTCGGGAAACCAACAATTCAATTACCTAAGGAGCAAGTTGGACGTTCACGATCTACACGCTCCTACTTGAGGGGAATATTTGAGAATATTTTGTTCTTATAATATATCATGTATTCAAATATACATAGGAGATTGTTTCGGTAGGTTAGCAACTTATTTTAGAATAGATATACTTTGTTCAGCAAGTAGGTTTATTTGTATATATATTTAGCCATACGGCCCATACCGGCTCAAAAGCAAGACAGAAAGTTCGATTAAATTCTTCATAAGTGCTGTTTATGTTTGATCGCGCTGGATCATCGCGAGGTAAAACGTTATACTCATAACTAAAATGTCGTTTCAGTGTACACAATTGGAAATGCGCACTGCCCGGCTTACAAGAGTTGTTTTAGTGTACACACTTTAAAACTCAATATACATTTGTAGATTATCCAGTTCTGTATACACGTAAACACTTGAACTAAGCACGAAAAACTGTTTTTACGTCTAGAGTTCATAAACACGTTTGTTATACTCATAGCTAAAATTACGCAGTTTCTATATCACTGCTAAATTTCAACTACAATGTCTATTAGAAGGTTTTTATTATGTTGCAAATAAATATAGAAAGTGAAAGTATTGACACATAAAACTTTTCTTATTTCAACACGAGAAGTGTGACACGTAGACAAAAAGACTACTCTATATGTAAGTATATAACTATTAATAATAATACACCATCCGTTTCAAAATAAATGTCCACATTACTATTTATATATGTCCCAAAATAATTGTCGACTTGCAAAAATTAACTATCAAAAATCATTGAACTCTCAATATCACCTTTACTTACTAACAGTAAGAAAGATGATAAATTAGATAAATTAGACCAAAACTTGTAATGAGGAAGAAAAGAAAGCTCAAGGACTACATATGCTAAACTCTGAAAGATTAAGGACTACAAATGTAAATAGCTAATCAAGTGTTTAAGTTAGTTAATAAGTCGGTGAAAGTTTGTTAGATCTGGTTAATGACGTTCTTGTATATAACACTGTAATGATTCATTTTGTATTCGATTAATAAAAAATGAAACAGTTTTCATTCTAAAATTCTCTCAATCGATTATCATTATCAAACTTTTCATGGTATCAGAGCGATAATGATGATTGCAAATTAGGTCGCTGTGTTTTGATTCGTCTATCGTAATCAAAATCGATCTAAATTTTGTATGTTTCTGTTTTGAATTAACTAATTGATTGTGTAATTTCATCAATCTAGCTACAAATTGTGTATTTTCGCTTCCGCAATCGAAAATGGAACCAGTTGTGTTTCAAAATCCTTTGTTTCTACATCCGTCAGAAGGACTAGGTTCTTTGCCAATTCACGAGAAGTTGATTGGAGCTCAGAATTATCGGTCATGGAGGAGGTCAATTGAAATTGCATTATCCACTAAAAGAAAGCTAGGGTTCATTAAAGGTACAATTCCTAAACCTAGCGATCATGTTCAAGCTAAACAGTGGGATACTTGTAATAATATAGTCATTAGTTGGCTTATGACTTCTGCTTCTGACTCTATAAGCAAGTCTATTATGTTTATGGGAACTGCTAGTGAAATTTGGAAACAACTAGAAAAAAGATTTGCTTTGAGTAATGGATCAAGAAAGTACAAACTGCATAAGGAATCTTATGATATAGAACAACATGGAAGATCAGTGAGTGAGTATTACACTGTGATGAAATGTGTCTGGGAGGAGTTGGATTCAATGAATGAGTTACCTAGAATTGAAAATATACTCCTGAAATCACTAATTTCCTAAATGCAATTGAGAACAGAAAGAAGAACAACGACTTTTTCAATTTCTGAATGGATTAGATGAGATCTATAGTTCACAAAGGAGTCAAATTCTGATGAGTACTCGTTTACCAAATGTTGAGAGTGTCTGTGCACTCATTCAACAAGAAGAATCCCAGAAAGATGCAATAAATAATCATTTGTTGCCTGCTGACACTACTGCTCTACTTAGTAAAAGTAATGTGCAGAATAAGTGTACTATTTGTGGTTACAAATGGCATCCACCTGAGAAATGTTGGGAAAAGGTAGGATATCCAACTTGACATTATAAACATAAGCAGAATCAAGTGAACAAGAACAAGGGAAAAGAAACTCAGGTTAAGTTTGGTAATGATGGTAAACGATTTGCTGGTAATGTTGCTGCTGAGAGTGGAAATGTGATATTTACTGCAGACCAATTTCAGCAACTTCTGAGAAATTTGGCTGCACAAAAGGGTATCGGTGGAGATATTGATGATGAACTTGATCATCATTTTGCTGCAGGTATAACTTGTTTATCTAGTTTCACTAAAGTATCTCATGGTTGGATTTTGGATACTGGAGCAACTCATCACATGACACCAATGTTTAAATCTCTTGTTAAACCAAAATCACTCCTAAATATTCCTAAAATCTCTCTTCCAAATGGTCAAACATCAAGCATTTCTCATATTGGTACAGTAGAGTTATAAAATAATTTGCACTTGCAGAATGTTTTGTGTGTACCTTCCTTTCAAATCAGTTTATATCTGTTCCAAAGTTGACTAAAGAAAATAAATGTATTGTTATTTTCTTTCCTCAATTTTGTGTTATTCAGGACTTGATCACAAGGAAAATATTGGGCCTGGGTAAGAAGAGAGCTGGACTCTATTATCTGCTCAATATACCTCTTCACAAACTGGATGCTCATCTCAAATCTGCCATTGTCTCAAGTCTAGGTCTAGGTGGTACTTGTTTAGCTTCATTTTCTTCAAACTCATTTCAAAATGTTGCAGTTAATTCTTCTGTATATACTTACAGTGTGTGGCATCATAGACTAGGACATATTTTAGATTCCAAATTGAAACATATTCCTTGTAATCATGTGGCAACTGTCAATAAAACTGCATCATGTATTTCTTGTCCAACGGCTAAAATGACAAAGTCTCCTTTTCTTTTGAGTAATTCACATTCCAGTCATATTTTTCATCTTATTCATATTGATATATGTGGGCCATACAAAGTACCTACAAATGGAAAGTGTAAGTATTTCTTAACCACAGTTGATGATTGTAGGAGAGCTACTTGGACCTATCTATTAGTGCACAAATCTGACTCTTTTTCTGTTTTAAAGTCATTTTTAAGATTTGTTGCAACTCAGTTTGATACTAAAGTCAAAATAGTAAGATCAGACAATGCACTTGAATTTGTCAAGGGTCCTTGTGGTAAATACTTGAGTGAATTAGGTATTGTACATCAAACAACCTGTGTTGACAGACCTCAATAGAATGGTAGAGTAGAACGGAAGCATCGGCATATACTGGAGGTAGCTAGAGCCTTAAGATTTCATGCTCAACTTCAATTGTTTTTCTAGGGTGATTGTGTGATCACAGCAACCTATTTGATCAATAGGATTCCATCCTCTGTACTTGATAATAAAACACCCTATGAAATTCTACTCAAACAAGTTCTTACATATCAACATTTGAGAGTGTTTGGTTGCCTAAGTATAGCTGCTAATCCAGCTAGAATAAGTGATAAATTTGCCCCAAGAGGAGTTCCTTGTGTTTTCCTAGGATACCCTCAACATTAAAAAGGCTACAAGTTGTACAATCTTTTAACCAACACTACTTTTGTGTCAAGAGATGTTCAATTTTTTGAACATATTTTTCCTTACTCAAAAACCAATATCAATCAATTTCTTCATCCTTTGCCTACCTCTATGCCTTCTCATGTGACTTCTACTTATGATGATCTGTTTCAATTTGTTATTCATCCTGAAACTACTACTTCCAGTTCAAGTTCCAGTTCTTCTTTATCATCATTTCCAGATCAATCTCCTCATTCAGAGTCATCCTCTTCATCTTATGAGTCTATCTCATCACATAATACAAATTCCATACCATCTGTATAAGTCTCTCAACCAGTTAGAAAATCCACCAGAGTTTTAAAACCACCTGAGTGGTTTAAAGATTATGTAACCAATTCTTATGTTACTCCAAGAGTAACTCAAGTGTCTGCTCCAATAATTAATGATACCTTCTATTCCTTCTTATATGCTCTCACCACTCAAGCTGATCCACATCATTCAAAGAGGCTGTAAAGGATACAGGATGGTGTAAAGCCATGAATGCTGAATTAAGAGCATTAGAGGATAATGGTACATGGGAATTGACTGCACTTCCTCCTGGAAAAAAGGCTATTGGTTGTCATTGGATCTTTAAAACTAAACTTAAAGCTGGTTCTGTGGATAGAAAGAAAGCTAGACTTGTGGTGCAAGCGAATAGACAAAGGAAAGGTATAGATTTTGAAGAAACATTTGCCCCACTGGCAAAAATGGTTACCGTAAGAGCTTTGTTAGCTGTAGCAGCAATGAAGGGTTGGACTACATGTCAAATGGATGTATCTAATGCTTTTTTGCATGGAGATTTACTTGAGGAAGTTTATATGAAACTGATTTATAAGGTTCCAGAAGTCAAACTTCAAGCAGATGTGGGTTCACCCTTGGCAGATCCAGAAGTGTACAGAAGATATATTGGGAAATTGATTTATCTCATTCTTACAAGACCTGATATATGTTATACAGTACAAGTTCTGAGTCAGTTTATGCAATCTCCAACATCTGTCCATATGCAGGCAGTCAAACATCTTTTTAGATATTTGCTACAGTCACCTGGTCAAGGTATTTTACTAGCTCGTAATGATGCAACTCACTTAACTGCATATTGTGATTCGGATTGGGCTAGTTGTCCTATGACAAGGAGGTCCACAACAGGCTACTGTATTCTTTTGGGTCAATCACCAGTTTCATGGAAGTCAAAGAAACAAAGTGTAGTTTCTCGTTCATCTGAGAGGCAGAATATTGGTCTATGGCTATGACTTGTTGTGAGGTAACATGTCTTGTTACTCTGTTGAAAGATCTTGGTTTAAAAGATTTAGGATCTATAGATTTGTTTTGTGATAATCAAGCAGCATTGTACATAGCTGCCAATCTTGTGTTTCATGCTAGAACTAAACACATTGAAGTAGATTGTCACTATGTCAGGGATCAAGTCAAAAGTGGTGTTGTTAAACCTGCTTATGTTCATACTAAATCTCAGCTTGCAGATGTTTTCACCAAAAGTGGTTACAGTGGATCAACATCACAAACTATTGTCCAAGTTGGGAGTTGCTGATTCTCTGCACTCACAACTTGAGGGGGAGTGTAATGAGGAAGAAAAGAAAGCTCAGGGACTACATATGCTAAACTCTGAAAGATTAAGGACTACAAATGTAAATAGCTAATCAAGTGTTTAAGTTATTTAATAAGTCGGTGAAAGTTTTTTAGATCTGGTTAATGACGTTCTTGTATATAACACTGTAATGATTCATTTTGTATTCGATTAATAAAAAATGAAACAGTTTTCATTCTAAAATTCTCTCGATCGATTATCATTATCAAACTTTTCAAAACTTAGAGCAATTATAAATAAAATAAAATACTACATAAAATGCTTTTATATAGTACTAATGTTTCTTATCACTAGTCCATCTAACTCATTCAAATGTTAGATTTTGATCGATTAACCAACAATGACTTTGCAAGGCTGTCCAGAAATAAAGATCGACAACGAGATGTTGTCAATACGAAAACGCAAAAGAACTTGTAGCAGTAACATTCACTATCACTAATTCAATTAAAAAACATATGATTTTCTGTAACATTTGATTTCAAACAAAACATATATTATTCGTGAAACAGAGAGTCAACGAGAAGTTGACCCTTACAGTGTTAATCGATATTGCCTCACATTTTAGTCACAAACCTTTTCCTGTATTGGAAAAGTTTTTATTATAGCAAATATATATATCAAATTCGGGTAGAACGGATGGTTGATATGTCTTACTTTATACAAGCGACTAGAAAGTTTCTAGTAGCTCACACGTTTTTTGTACAAGATGATTGCTGGGCGTGTTTTCTGCTGATGAATCTTCATAGCTTTGACATTGAGTAGTCCATAGCATCCACAAGAAAATCTACAAAAGATTTGGAAAACAATATATGATAAAACGAGACGATTTTTGAAATCAAAATTTTATATATGAAAACTAAACAAAGAAGATGTTTGATTGTAAAAGAAAAACACACCTGCAGCTTCTTTGGTGAAACATAGTGGTGGAGTGACTCTAAAAACATTTCCATAGAATCCACCTTTACCAACTAATACTCCTACATCTGTAATCACAAATAAAATGGATAAGTTTACAGTTTATGATATTATGTTTTTAGTCAGGGTAAAAATAGAACATATACGAATGATTACCTTTCATCGTCTCCATGATCTCCAATATTTCGTTCTTTGCAGGAGTCTTGAGTTTGCGATCAGTCACAAGTTCAACTCCAAGTATCAATCCTCTTCCTCGGACATCCCCAATAACTTCAATTAATCATAACATAAGTTAATTAGTATTTATGAATTTTGCATTTAACTAATAAAAGGTTGGTCAAAGTAGTCAAAAGGAGCAGGAAGAGCTATTGTGTAAAATGTAAAACATCAGCTAAAAAGGAAATGTCCAAATGGGTTGAAAGAGTAAAACGGGTTACAAGTCACCCAAAAGGACATTTTGTTTTAACAAAATAGGTCCATTTTCTAATAAGATTGCATCTGTAGACATATATATAAGTATATAACACCTTAAATAATTAGTAAAGCCATTGAAAAACAAAAAGACTTCAAATTTTTTTACATATCAGCCCAGCACATTCAGGCCCATGCCAAAAGCAACTCATCTTCTCATCTAAACTCGAACTCATTACCCAACCTGTCCATTATGCCACCTCTGATTTAAAACAGTTAAAAAGTGAAGGAACAACTTACTTTCATGCTTATCTTTAAGCGCAGCGAGACGTTCTTTCAAATAAGATCCAACAACATGAGCATTTTCTTGAAGGTTTTCTCTCTCGATAACTTTGAGAACAGCATGGCCTGCAGCAGTACAAACAGGGTTTCCACCAAATGTATTGAAATAGCTTCGACGAGTTAAAACTTTTGCAATTTCTGGGGTGGTCACCACCGCACCAAGAGGAATTCCATTTCCAATACCCTGTTAGGTGATCTCATTAGCTTTGCACTATGTCATTCA
The DNA here is from genome assembly GCA_963930675.1 of Gnaphalium uliginosum. Taxonomy (NCBI): domain Eukaryota; kingdom Viridiplantae; phylum Streptophyta; class Magnoliopsida; order Asterales; family Asteraceae; genus Gnaphalium; species Gnaphalium uliginosum. The sequence goes on along the minus strand of OZ005680.1, from coordinate 54,648,319 downwards.
TGGACTCATGTTTCTTTAAAGACTAATGTACCTTTGCCATTGTGACTATATCGGGCACAATTCCTTGGTTTTGGAATCCCCAGAAGTTGGTTCCCGTTCGTGCAAATCCAGCTTGGACCTCATCAGCAATCACAAGCCCTCCAGCTTTTTTGATGCTATTATAAACTGGAGGTAAGTAGTTTGGGGCCAATTCAACAATTCCCCCAACACCCTACCAAATATGCGGAAAAAATTAATACAACTCTCATAGATAATTAAGAAGGAAACAATAACTGGAAAACATAAATAAACAAGCGTAAATTTGTAACAGAATGTGCTTAAGAAGATGGTGTTTGGATGTAAGTTCTAAAAACTCATAATGTAACAATGAATATGTAATATTGATCAATACACAGAATCAGATATAGAACATGGTTTTTGCCCTCCCTTGTTTTTTAGGGGGTGTTTTCTTTTTGAGTTTTGATATAGTTCTACTCTTTGAAGTTTTAATAGTAAGATAATCAAATAAAATCCAGTTTACGACTTAAGAGAATGCGCACCTAAATACCGTGCCTAAAACTATGTGCTATTTGTATTGTGGACACTTATTTTACAACGGATTGAGTATTTTCTCTATGTTGTACCTGAATCGCTTCAAAAATAAAACCAGCAACATTCCCAGAAGTTCCAAATTGTATCAAGTCTTCGACATCCTTGGCATACTTTTCACCATCTGACCCGAATATCCCTCTGTACGGATCCGGGTTTATCGCGTGATGGACCCCATTCTGGTGGTCAACGAAGAAATTAAATTAGACTCATGTGTTTCAAAGTCAAAGTAATAAATTTGGTCCCAAATACATAAATAACATTCCTCTTGTATAAACCTTATAAAATAAAACTAACAAACTTTAAATTTTTTTAATCCACTTTATTTAATATTATAAGTATTATTTGAAGTACGTGATGTCCCTATACATGACACATAAAGTAGTTAAAGTGGGCGATTACTAAGAAACTATTATATATTATTTGATAGTGACACATTTGTCATTTTCTTCCCGATTGATTGCAACTCAATAAACACAATTAAAGGTATTTGCCTGAATAAACAATACCCGAAAACGACGTTTAACATCGTCATCGATGATATTGATCGATGACTAATAAACTTTATGAAAAAACACGCAAACGTCGCGTTTGGTGTATCCCAACGTCAGAAACATTACAAAATTAGGAACATTGTTTCGTCACGTAATATCACTTAAAAGAACACTAGCAAACACATGTTTTTAAACGTGAATCGAACGTCGATGGTTCAGAAATGACTTAAAGTATATGGATGAAATGTACCCTTCACCGATGTTTATGATATGTTTTGTTGTAGAAATTTAAAATGTTCAAGTTAAATTTGAAATGAGCTCATGAGAGTTTAGTTACCTGAACAATATTAAACTTCCAGTTGGACTGTGCAGTGGCGCCCATTGTTCCAGCTGCGTTCCCATGGTACGCGTTTCTCAGTGATATGATGTCTTGGCATCCTGTGTACAATCGTGCTATCATCATCGCGAGCTCATTGGCCTCGGTACCTGAATTCGTAAAAAATACCACCTGTACCGTAACATTAAACATTGATAAATAGTTGTACATCATGCATGCATGAAGAGATGTACCTTTTAGCAATATTTATAACTTGTAAAGTAGAAGAAAATGATCTCTAGATGGACGATTACACAGGTAATGCGTGACATTTTGTGCAAAAAGAAATACACAAAACGTCACATGTTAAGTCATATTCTCTCTTATTTATTTTAAGTTAGTATTTGTTTGACATGAACCAGTCCTATGGATAAATAACTACTCCGTAATAGATTGCGCATAGCTACCTGTAAAACACTCCCCAAACACATATAAACCAGTTATCCTCAAATTTCATACTCGGTATTAACCTATGGTTAAAGCTTATAATAATAGTATTAAATAGTTAAAAGTTATAATAAATAATAATTAAATAGTTAAAGTTATATCCAATTACAGCCTACCACTAATTAACAGGTAAATTGATGAAAATGAACAACTAATTCAGTTTTTTGTATTTTGATTATTGGCTAAATACCATTTTTCAATGTGTAAGTCTATCTATTCAAAGAAATTGATGTGCATAGATTGGACACATGCCCTTTATATTTGTTGTTCTAAATTAGTAATTCATTTTAAACAAGAAAAAAATTAGTTGATACCATAAAATGCAAAAAAGTGAATTAGTCGTTTATTTTTTTGACAATTTCCCATTAACAACCAATTTGTCACTTAAACTATGAGTCCGATCATGATAAGAGATAACGTAAACATTGTTGCTAGGTAGATATATATTCGTCATCAAAATATTATAGAACACTCATAAACAAACAAAAAATGGAATGTGACAATTTAATCCCATAATTCTTTTTACCTTTATATTCATTTTGTGGGTCCTTCATTAACATATCACTTCCCCAATCACACCAATAACATAAACCAAAGGGTGTTCAATGAACCTAGACAAATCGCATAAACACTTGTACATACACTACGCATATTTACTTGTAACACATGAAAACAAATGCATGTTTTAACATAATATACCATATTAGTTTGGTAACATGATTACCTTAAGATCACCGGGCATTTTTGCAGCGAGTGCTTCGGCGAAATTAGCGATAGAGTGATTGAGATAGAGAATGGTAGAGTGTTGTAATGTGGTGGTTTGTTTGATAATGGCTTGGACCACATCAGGGTGACAATGACCACAACTCACCGTTGCAATCCCTCCAAAACCATCAACATATCTTCTCCCATTCTCATCAAATAAATATTGCATCTTTCCATGTACAATGTTCAACTGTTTTCACACAAACAATTAGTACATTATGCATCATGAATTGTACATTATGCATCAAGGAATACAAAAGGGGGCGACATTAATTTGTATATCATTCACCTAGTCTTCATCATTCTCTTTTTTTTTTTCTTTCTAAAATTGGTTACATAAGTTAAATTAAAATCTATTTATAATTCAATACATTCGGAACAATAAATCTTCAAACTTTGACTCAAATAATAGTCTTCGGGAGTTGCTTTAAAGTAGAGTTAACAGTATTCTAAAATTTTGTGTCGAGGACTTTTTAGTCACTTATCGGGTGAGTAGGTGACTAACGAACTATGAAGTGTAAGTTCCTATATATCATGTTAGTGCACCAAAAAGTCTGAAACTAATTAATAAGGCGATCTAATTGGGACATCTTTACGATCGTTTTCGATCATTTCTCAGCCACCCTTAAAATATGCGGTTAGTAAGCTTCCAACTTGAAACATCCTGTGAGGACATCAAAACCCCTTACCGCTAGACCACATTGATGATCGTTCGAGGTTACGTTGTAATCAGTTTCAGTGAAAAATATACTCCTATGTATACTCATATAGGAGGAAAAATATATGTTTAACCAAAAAATTGAAATGATTATTTCCGCAATAATCATTAATCATTTTATATTAAATTAAATACTGTATAATTTTAATTTAAACTTTCCTAAATGTAAGTAAAGAGATAAGAACATTGGGTACTCATCTCTTCCATCTACTATACTCATCTTTAAACTTCGATATAAACAAGATAAGAACGTCTACGCATCTCTATTAATATGATCTTCTTAATTAAGTTTCATCGTTTTTTCTTCTTATAATAATTATTTATTATTATTATTAATTATTATTATTACTTAGAATAAGCAGCTATAAGGATCATGATCAGTTTTTGAAGAAAAAAAAATTCCTAACATTTTTCTACAATCTAACGTATTACGATGTATACAGTACAACTAACATTGCATGATGTGCAACTTACTTTGTAAGACCATTAAAAAAAACAAAAATGACAAAATTAATCTAGATCATATCAAAATGCGCCAACGTAATCCTTACAGGTTTTTTGTAGAAGCAAAACATGGAAGGACTAAGAAACTCCTTACGCTTACGGAGTATTTCCTCCGCAGTAGGACCATCGTACCGCGGAGGAGAATAATCAAAAGCCGGTATGATCGGGACACCACCCGATTCGGCTTCTTCAATATTTGATTGGCGTTGAGCTAATTGAGAGATACAACGATGGCGATATTGCCGGATTTGATTTTTTCCATTAGTTAGCCTTCTTAATGAGGCTGTGAATCTTTGCATATTTTTTTTGTAACTTTTGGTTGTTTGGTTGTCGTTGTTGTTGTGTGTGACTTTCGGTCTGTTTTTTTTCTAAGAAAATGAAGAAGTTGATGCGATTATTTATAGAGAAAGAGAGTGATAGAAGCGATCAGGTGAGTCGTGCGTGGCAAGGAATATAACGTGAATTGTGTGCTCATCCCACTTATTGATTCAAAATTCTAATTTAATTAATTAACACTCGAGTTTAACTTTGCTTTACGTGTTTAGTGGAATTAATATTGATTATAGGTTTTTTAAAAATGTTTTTGATGTGAGATATGATAATTGTTAAGTACATTATTGATAAAGAAAAATGTCATTAGTTGCAAGTTTCATCTATGTCACTTTCATAAAATAAAAAGAAATTTTTTTTAAAAAAAAAGGGTAAAAAAGTTAAAGAAGTAAGAAGTATACAAAATTATGTGAACTAAATATGAAGAAAGGGAAATAGAAAAAAATAAATAATAGTATAATTTAATTGGTCCAACACTTATGTGACCTACAATTAATGTTTCTTTCTCTGTATTAGTGAATGTTATTTGTAGGTCACATAATCGTAGAGAGTTGAGGGTAACCAAAGGATTTATCACTTTATTGAGTTCATATTTACCATGCCAAATATGATGCCAATAATAATATGCGTAGTCTACAAATTAAACTAGTAGATAACGTTGACTACAAGCGTATGGGTCAACTTAGACCATTCTTATCAGGGTATGGCACGTGCTCTACTTTCTTTACACAAACCGGATAACACAAATATGGCACACCCAGAGGCCAGAGCCCATTTCTCCATCAAAATTATAGTCGTAAGAAATACACATATGGGTCAACTTAATACTTGGCACACTTTGACTTATGTACGTCTAGGTAACACTTGGAATAATACTGCCATAGATACGTACAAGTCTTTTATCATATCCAACAAGAGAATCCAGTAATCTAATCTCTTATTTGTTACTTATCTGGCCTATTAAAAAGATAAGCTTCATATAATCAAATTTTGGTACGTTAACTGCTAAAATAAATGAAACTATGTACAAGTTGAACACATTTTGATTAGATTAAATCATAATTAATTAATTATTCCATTTAGATGTACAACTTATCTATTTGATGTATATATAATTAATATGCTTATGAGTCAATGGAGGTGTTGCAATTGTACAGTATCTTTATCGTAATATAATTAATAATAACAATTCTTAAGGCCGTCGATAAAAGAATACGAACATTTATTAAATTTGGAGTGTGTTTGGACCAAGGAATTTTATGGAATTATAGGGGATTAAAATTATAGTTTAATAATCTTCGATCCTTATACTCAGAAGACATGTTTGGTAACATAAAACAAATGATACTTGTTAGAAGAAAAAAAACCCTAGAATCCATTTTGGTAATATTTTTTTTTATAGTTAATTAAGTTTCGTAGGTTATTACTTTTAAACACAAATCATTATGTAAATAATAAATACTCTCTTCGTCCTACAAAAGTTGTTGAAGACAATTTTTGTGAGAATGGAGATAAGTGTACTAAAAGTCAGTTTTGCTCTTATATTAAACGTAAGTTTGACTGGATTTATTTAAAAAGTAAATTGTTGAGAGTAATAAATGAGGGTAAAATTGAGAGTTTAATCATTTTTAATAGTTAATTTTTGCAAGTAGACAATTATTATAGGACATATATAAATAGTAATGTGGACATGTACTTTGGTACGGAGAAAGTAGCTGTCAGAATCGACTTGATCACAGTCAAGATTATACTTACTAATGCTTTAAAATCTTAACAAGAAATTTGCGGAATAATACTTGCTAAGTTTGGAAGATATAACATTTTGTAATACAAAAAGTAATAAACAGAACACTACAGTTTGTATAAAAAAAGTTTCAATATTATTACTTGAATAATACGAATACACTTGATTGTATTAGGATTACAAGAACCTTGAAGCTAACTTGACTAATCTGTAAAAGTCTATCGATCAATGTTACAACTGATCTATCTTTATACACAAACTATTCAACACATGTCATGCCTCTAAGGTAAGGAACGCTACTTATAAAATATAGAGTTCCTATTACACGTGATTGTAATTAATGCATGAAAGTCAACTTATCTAAGTGTGGTTTGTTGCCGTAAAGCATTCAATGCTTTGTTGCGCATGCTTTGTGGAAATTAGGCAACTGCAGACCTTCTGCGCCGCATATCCACTAGACAAGGTCAGCAGTAGAAACTTTGTAAATTAGTCCAGAAGTACTAACTTCAGAAATCCTTCCAGCAGTATTAATCTTGAACTTGATCTAGTAGTACTAAGTCTTGAATATGCTGGCAGTAGAAACTCTTGGAGCAGCATTAACTTTAAACCAGCAGTAGAAACTTTGACCAGCAGCACCAACTCTTGTAAGCTCGGCAGCACTAACCATTTTGGACTAACAGTAGCAAATGCATGTAAAAGAATACTAGCATAAACAAGAAAGGTTTGCTTCTAATCCTAACTCGTTATTTTTTATACTTGCAAAAAGGATGACCAAAAGCCATGGCCATCGTACGTTGATCCTAGCTAGTTATTACAATAATTTTAAAGCCCTCACGATGGTAACTTGGTAGCTTAGTGATGGAGACATGTAGCGTAAATATAGAAGTAATTGGTTCAATTAACATCCCCATGTTCCTTTAATCATAAGTTACATGATTTATCCCTTTCATATTAACCGTGAGATCGATCGGTGAGAAGCCTTCAGAGGGTCAGTTTTACCCTTAATAAATGCTTTTGTGAAATCATAGGATTGATATAATGAATTAAATTCCAATTGTTGATGTGAAAGAGTTTATATTTTACTAAAATAAAACTTTTTTCTAATTTGGAGTAACGTAAACTTTTATCTTAAACAAACTATTATAAGAGTTTACCTTTTAAGCTTAAAACTTACATATTTAAAGATGTGAAACTATAGTGTCCTTCATTTGACTTCATCAATATGAAAACTTTTTAATCGTCTTACATAAGTCATTTATTTGATTTAGCTAAGTGAAAAGTAAATTTTTAATTGTTAAACAGATAATGTACGTTAAACTTTTAACTTTTAATTATCTACTTCTTTATAGAAAAGTATGTTAGAGAATGTTCAAATAGGAACACTTCTTATTGTGGGAACGGTAGGAACGAACATTTTTATTTTTAATTTTAAGATTAACTAACGTTTTTTATTAAAAAATTATATTAAAATTATTAGAATTTTATGCTCTTTAATATGAGATAAAAAAAATTTAAAACATGTAATACACATAATAAAAAATTTAGCGTGTATCATAGTATCACACATAAAAGCTATGTGATACACAACTTTAATTTTTGTATCATATATATATATATTTTTTTAAATCGATCCAATATTAAAGAGGATAAAATTTTAATAATTTTGGCATTATTTATTTGGCAAAAAATCTAGATATGCTGATATTGAAAATGAAAAAGGTTGTTCTTAAGGTTGTTACGATAAAAAATGCTTCTACGATAACCCTCCCAACTACGTTAATACCTTAACCGACAAATATTTTTGACTACATATTCACGTCTCTAGCCACCACTACGGTCCACCACTGAACTCTATTTTTTTACCGTTACTTAGTACGGGTAATTTAATATTTTTTTATTCTCCAACTTAGTACAGGTAATCTAATATTTTTTATTAGCTCATGTTGCATGTATTTCGGTTAATAGCTACAATGATCCAGAATAAATAAATGACGCATGATAGAGCTACTCGGATGGATCGTAAAATCTAACTAAACAAAAATTGTCCCACAGATCTTTTAATTTAACTCTCGACTTATAGTAACATTTATTTATTCTTCTTTTATTTCCATTAATTAATTAATGAACTAATTAACTATTTAAAAGAACTCTGATTATGTAAATTTATATATTTTATATTTACTTATAAGAATTGTATATATCTTAGAAAACTAGGATTTTAAGTTTGAAGTTGCGGTCAAACCGAATTCGATTTAGGCCGGATAAGTAATTATAGTATATAAAAATATTTAATCATTTTTGTACTTGCATTTACACCAAAACCAAACACGTAAAATTTAAAACACTTTTGTAGATTAATTAAAATAATACGGTGAAGTTACTTGCTCATTTGTAGTGATTATACTAGGCAAGTAAGTAATTTTCAGAATTGAAACCTGGTTATAATTAATAAAGAATTTATGAGAATTTAAAACACTTAATGAAGATAATTAATCACTTTGTGCAGACATTCATATCCCTACAAGTTGTAAGACTGACATTACATCAACGTAAAAGGTGATAGGTGATGATTCGTACACCGTTAAATGATTCGTATACCATTAAAAAAATCTCAGCTAAGGTAAAAGTCTTCATTAAAGAATTGCGTTGATAGAGTTTAAAAGTAACGATCCAAATTGAGATACACGTACTTGAAGTTGACAAGATGTCAACCTAAACTAGAACCTCCATAATAAGAGCGCTAACATTTTAATTTATTGTTAGGGTCAGGGATGAGCATTAGTACCGAAATTTCAATATCGTACCTGTACCATATCATTCTCGTACATGTACCGGTACCATCCCATTTCAAATGGTATGGTATTCGGTACTTATATAAACGTTTTTTTGGATGCGGTACTTTCAGTATGGTATCGGTATTTTCCCGGTTTAGTACATGGTCCCAATTTATAGAAGATATTATTATTTATTAAGAAACTAGATTCAAATCCCGAGTGTACACATGAGCCGTTGAATTTGTATTTAATTGTTATAACTATCAATATAATGTGTACGATAACATTCTAGGGTTTTACCTTATTTAAAAAAATACGCAGTAACGTTTGCAATAAAATTATATAGGGTAGTATCTATATTAAGCGTATAGTTGGGGTCATATTAATTTTACTTTTTGTATACAACTTTTAGTGTGTAAAGGGTAAAAATTTTCAACCGAAGGCAAGATAAATCAAACAACATCCCACTATAAATGTATCTAATTATATATAACAATCATAAACGTAACACGAAGGAGCAACTATATTATCTGTAAGACATTTTTTGTAACATGAGCATATAGAAACTTCAATTAAGGCTGGCATATTATTTATATATCCAACTACCCAAGTGATATACACGGAGAATCACTTGGATGTATGAGAAATTGATTTTTAAATAATCGTTATTTTTAACTTTTGTGTATACATCGAAAACATATGTATGTCGATTCTTTGTCATTTTTTTGTTTAAGTTGTTATATTTGGTTCAGTTTGGTATTGAGGTGGTGTTATATTTTTGTATTATACCACGTTTAACAGCTGATCATTGTTCACTTTAGTATTGTTATACTTTCGATACCAAGCGGGTATAGTACCACATTTTACCGTACCAGTACCCGTACCGTACCGGTACCATACCATTTCAGTTGGTACGGTATTCGGTACTCACATTAGGGCAAAAAAGAAAAGCAGTACCAACCGGTTTCGTACAGTACGGTACCGATTTCGTACCACGTTCATCCCTAATTAAGGCTAACCTTTTCCAGTTAAATATTATTAGAAAACGAAACAAAAGTTTATCAATTATCATAAAACGTTATCACACGTATCCTGATTATTATAGCACATCCCTCAATAGATACATCATATCTTACAAGTATAACTAAATTGTTTCAAAACGTAACTTTCACAAATATAAAACGATTTATTGTTTGGTTATGCGCTTAACTTTACATTAATTACTATTGTATGTGCTCAACTTTCATTTTATTGTATGAGGTGAATATTTTAAAAACTCTATTGTATGCTCCCAACTTCCATACTAACTATTGTATGAGATAAAATTTTCTAATAGAGTTTTTATAATGTCTAATTTATATCATATTACTTAGAGTTTTTAGAAAGTTCATCTCATACAATAGAGTTGTATGAAAGTTGTGAGCATGTAATGGAATTTTTAAAAAGTTCACCTAATACAATAAATTGTATAAAAATTGAGCACATAACCAAATAATAATCTCAATATAAAACGAGGGAAATTATTAGTGTTGTTAATTAACTACACCTACACTTGGCTGTTGTTAACTATTATCAACGTTTATATTTTGAACTATAATGTGATCATTAATTAATAATTAACAACGTGTGTTTATCATGAAGATTAATATATATTATGTTCCTCCTGGTACCAAAAGATAGTAACTTTTTGAAAATGACAGACATATTATATTAAAATAAAAAAACTAATAAGATGCTAAGAATTACAACAAAAACCACAATCCTATATACTGACATTTAAACAAAATGACCTTACACCTTGATTCCGACCAAAACAATACCACACCTTTCAGCCAAACCAAATAAATCTAAAACGACCCTGAAACAACTCTTAAACACGACACCAACCCAAAGATAATATATATATATATATAGTAATAATAATGAAACAAATAATTAGATAATAAACAAGAGGAGGAACATATAATGATGTTAATCAATTGTTTAAATATGGCTTTGGGATATTAGAGAGTTTTTATTACTTAAATATAAAACACAAAAGTTATATACAAAGTGTAAACAACTATGCCTTTGAATATTATGTCATGGTCTTACCAACAAATACACACACAAAAACATAAAGAATGATATGATGCAAAAGTAGGAATTATTGGTAATAGACACAGAACCGTCCATTTTTTAATGGGAAAAATACAAAAGTATGTGATAAGATTAAGCCTTTATGAAGTCTAATTTGAGTACTTATGAGAAAGTGGAAAGATAAATATGTAAGATTAGTGATGGTAAGAATAATTGAAGGATAGTGGGTGGTTAGGTTTGGCATGATGTTTTGTATTAGAATGTCTCGATCACAATATATCTATATCAATTGTTTGAAGCCCATACCTTATCTTGATCGTGATGTCTTTATTTTTCATTTTTTTAAGATTTGTAATTGTAATGTAATTGATGCTTTTGGTTTCCTATTCGACAAAGACTGTAATTACATAGATAACCGCTCTCGCTACGCTCATTAAGACAACAATCTCCTAACTACTATGAGTTAAGCAACTAATGGACAGAGCAGACCGCATAAGACTACTGGAATATAAAAAACCTCCAATGATTACAATGCAACTTTTAATATAGTAGTTACCTTTTTTCATAATAGAAATTAATTTGATAAAGCATGTAGTTAAGGTATGATAATGTCATATACTTTTAAAAATGTTAAATTAGGTCTTGTTCAATTTGATAAACGTAGTTCAAATATATGATAGTTTAGTTTCATCATCAGAAACTAAAAAGAAATCAAAACTTTTATACAAGTTCATATAACTACTCTCTCTATCACCAATTAGTTTTGGAGTAAACACTAAAATCTCATCTAAACTTATATATTGGGCTTTGAACGAGTTGAGCTGAAAAAGATCCTCATAATTATTAGAATTCTGATCATTACTAATAAGAAAGATGGAGATTGATAATCATATCATATCATATGAAGTTGTAAACGAAAGCCTATAAGAATCACTATAACTTAACATTATGATAGCATGAAAGTTCTTATTCTTAGTAAAGTTAAAATAAAATAAAAAAAGGTGCTATGAAACATTGATTTTTGCTATTTTGTTTTTTGCTATTTGTGACCACCTTATTAAACTAGACATGATAATATTAGACTATTTTCAACATGAAGAATCTTCAACAACCAGTTTGACACACCAATTCGTAGACGAAACTACATTCATAACTAAATTTGTTTTTAGTGTGACCAACTTTTACAATTATCCAAATGGCTCATGTTAGGTAGGTGTTTTGACGAACAAGACTTGTGGTTCTATTTTGAACTTGCCTTTATGCTTTGCGTGTTTTTCGATCAAAATTTAGATCATAAACTTCTTTTGTTCTTTTTTGTAACAAGAACGTCGATAGTATTCAAGTAATAATCTAAAATAAACAACATCAAATTACCAATTCATAAACTCATGCAACTCTCCCCAAATTCAAATCTATAATCAAATTCTTTAACTTTCGATTCCATCATTAAATTATTATACTTGTTTAAAAACACAAGTTTGGAATTAACACATGAAATGCAATCTATATAATAAATCCGTTGCTTTGAGTCTTGGATATGGCTGTTAACGAACAGAGCCGAGTCGAGTATTAAGATGTTTAGGCTCGACTCGAGATACTATTACTAAGTTCGAACTCGAATAAGTTTTTTAAATTGGGCTCGAACTCGAGACCGATAATTTTTTCATTGTTCGAGTTTGAGTTCGAAACTCGTTTAATTGATTACTCGAGCTCGATTGTTTGGCTCGTTTATGATCTTGAGCTCGTTTCGCTCGCATAGTAGCTCGACTTCAAGTGAAATGAGTATTAGCAGTGCCCCAAAATTGTTTCAAAACTAACAATGAATAATAATAAAAACAGCACTTCGATATTTCAAAGATTACAAAGTCATCCATGATTCTTTTTTAATAACTAATTAATACAACCAGGGCCACAAAGACTTCAAACATGTCTTACAAAAGCACAAGTATGGTTCAAAATACAACATACGAAAATAACACATAACTATAAAAACAAAAACAGCATGATAAGAAAAATAAATGACACATCTTAGAAGCTTCAAAACACCATAACTTTTGAGTTCCAACAATCTAATATAAGCTTTTAAAATGCTCCATAACCAGAGCATACATAAACAAAAAACAATCAAACTTTAGAATTATAGCATAGAACCTTTCAATAAAAAAACCATGTTAGACCAACCATATCGATTAACTTTTTACGTAACCAGTGCATCAATCAAGGGTATCTCTAGCATTTGTTTTTCATTCTGCAATACAAATAAGTAAAATCACTTTCGTTATAATTTAAAGAATGACAAATCAGATTCTGAATATTCGTATATTACCCAAGTGTTTTAGATTATTGAGAATGACTGCAACTAAAGAATTGATAAAAATAAAAATAAAAAGATCACTAAAGGTGAAATAATTACGTGAATAAACCGATCATTAAAAAATGTATGCAATGAGTGATTCAGAGAAAAGAGAAAACAATGGGACCACCTTGAAATTCTGAAACAAACTGTTAGTAGCTCAATATCGAACATTAATCTTTACTATTAATTACTAATTAGTACTATTGTTTATTTATTGAAGACCTTAACTCGTCATACTTATAATTTAGTCAATATTTTTAAAAGTTAATGGGTAAATCTAAAAAGTTAATACTTTCATTTATTTAAATTTATATCTAAATGTAAATAGGATAATATAATTTACTTTGAATTTAAAATTAAGATTAATGATCAACAATTGAATTCCATGATAAAAAGATCCACGTGTTATATATAAACAATACCAAATTTAAAACAAAATCAATCTTATGGCTCAGTGGTAAAAGCGTGGGGAATGTGTCCAAGTGGTCCCAAGCGAACCCTCCATATTGCGTTAACATGGGCATATGTGTAGTGGCTCTTGCTCAAATCAACATTGTAATTGTGCTTATTAACTGTTCGAATATAAATGGGCTTTCGAACTATTCGAGCCGAGTATGCTCGATTAACTCGCTCGACTCAAAATATTAAAAGAGTTTTCGAGCGAGTCGAGTCGAATACTAATTTTTTTACTCGGCTCGTGAAATTAACCGAACAATATTTTTTGTTCGAACTTGTCTCGAGTTCGAAATAGCTAATGCTCGAATTCAAAATAAACGATTTCGAAATCGAGCCAGAATTCAAATAAAACGATTTCGAAATCGAGTAGCTCGTTAAATGTTCGGTTCGTTAACGACGCTTGTCTTGGACCCTTTACTAGATATGGGCTTGATATTAGTTGGGCTTGGTATTTTCACCCTTCGGCCCATCAATTTTGAAACCAATCAAATAACTAAGAGCTTTTAGTAACTAACTAAAAGCAGAAAACAGATATTCATAAAAGCACAAACATTTTTTATTAAAATCTTTGAGTACTGTCATTTTCTTTTTCCAACTATTTTACCTATTTCTGTGAAACTAAAAAATGACTGATTTAATAACACAGATCATGAAAAAGTAATGTTGCAGAAAGCATGTGACCCAAAGTTAGATTATTTTTAAAACAAATTCCCTCCCTCATTGTTGCAATTAAACACGACAAAACAAGCTTTGTGAACGGGTTATTATTATATAAATAAATAAATCTTCTGAACAATCCAACCGTTGCCTCCACTTTCTTCTCGGATCTCTTTACGCTTTTTGTCTACATATACACTCTCTACTCTACTCTACTCTACTTCTGTACTGTACTTTAAATTAGGGTTTTTTCTTTTCACAAAAGCTCAAAATAAACATACTAATTCATTCTTCAACTTCAGTTTGTCTCATGGATGAAGGGGCATTGGATTCGGGTACCAATTTCAGGTCTGGATTTGGTGAAATGGGTTCGGATCAGAAGGGTGGTGGGTGGAAGGCGGATGTTGATACAACGGTGCCGTTTGAGTCGGTAATGGAAGCTGTGACCCGATTTGGTGGAATCGGGTTTTGGAAACCCCATACCCATAACCCATCTCAGGTATATTGCTTTCACTCACTAACTTCACTTTGTTTTTGTTTTACTTATGAAAATTGTAACACATGTTAAATTAGTACCATTGATTTTGATCCACATTTTGTTATTAAGTTTGTGGTGTTATTAATTTAGTTCTGAAAAATGTTTGGTAGCCTAAAACTCACGCCTAAAGATTTACAATATAGACACATTGTTAAATTTCGGGGGAGAGAAAATCACGTGTGTCGAATAATGAATAGTTATGCTTTTAGGCGGCACACGCAATTAGGCACAAGTGCATAACTAGTTTGTTAATCGGTTAGCAGCATATATTTTGCGTCCAACAATGTGGTTGGTTTGTGCCTGGTCCTTAAAACATACATATGTGCACGCGCAGCCAACTATATTATTGCAAGCAGCTTCAGTGTTGCATAAATTTCCTCTTGATAATGTATTGATTTTTAGTAGTAGTGACAAAACATGCGTTTTTGAGTTGGGAAACAAGTCAAAATCTGTTCTAGTCACAGTTAAAACAAGCACAGTCGGGTTGGGTTGGGTTGGGTTGTCTTGACAAAGAAAACTTTTTTCTGACTTTTTAGATAATTAACTTATTGAAGATAATGAAAACTATATTGTTAACATAGTAATAACATTTTTGGATATTATATAAGCTTTTTAGTACATTTTGTGCTACTTTCGACCCGTTTGATACTTTTAAGTTTTCTATCTTATAGACCTCAGAAGTAACAATTGAATTTTAATAACTAGATGCATTTTGTAGCAGATAGTATAATTTGCTTAATGATAAGCTTGGAGATAAATTTTGGTATGCTAGTTGACATCAGAAGTCAAAGCATAAACCCTTTTTTTTAATCTTGAACAAGACAGAGAGACCAATCTTCATTGCTAGTTTGCTACAATGAACGTTTATCTAAATTTCTGTCGTGTATCTTACTTTATTGTGTTTTTATTTTGTCCTAGGGATTACAGACCAACACTGAAGAAGTATCCGATACTATGAAAGTAGGGGATCAGACAACACAGTCACAGAACAATCCAGTAACACAAGAAAGAGAAACACTTGAAATCTTGAAAGAAATCGACGCAACAAAATCTAGATTTGAAGAATTAAAAGTCAAACTACAGAAGCAAGAAGTCGACACATACCAATCTGATGGTCACAACAATGAAGATGGGTTATCAAAAGTTGAGATCTTGAAAAGGGTAGATGAAGCAACCGAAGAAGTAAAGCATTGTACAAAGGTTCTTGAAGAAGCTTTGACTCGGATCAACACTTCTAGACAGACGTCAACTGAGTTCAAGGAGCTGGATTGCAATTTGGGGCCAACGATGTCGATAGGGCAGATATTGGGCAGGAAATTGGTGTTGGCACAAAAGAGGTCCGAGAAGAGTTCAGTAAAATGGAAAGTTCCGTTGCCACATATTCTTAGGAAATCTAGTAATGGGGAAAAGAGAGGTAATCGCGGTGGTGTGGAGAAAGAAGTTCCGTCAAAGAGGATGAAGTTTGGGTTTTGTGTATGATAAGGGTTTATGGATCTGATTAACTGTGTGTTTATGAATGTAATATTAGCAATATGAAACTATGAATATGAACTTGTACTCAACTATCAGTTCTTTAATATGAAATGTGACTTAATTTCTTTCATCTTCAAAATAAATGCATTATTACAAAACATAATCAAAAACTTGATTATTATTTTTTAAAGAAAACAATTCATGAGATTGCGAACACTCAGACAGACATTTTAAGTAGTTTTTAACTATTATTTTATTGTTTAATAAAATAAAGGGTTTATTGTTTGGTTATGCGTTTAACTTTAAACTCATTGCTATTGTATGCTCTCAACCTTCGCACCTTCTATCATATGAAGTGAACCTTATGAAAACTCTATTGTATGATCCTAACTTTCATACCCTCTATTGTATTGTATGAACTTTTATAATATAGTTTTTAAAATGTCTAATTTATATCATATTACTTAGAGTTTTTAGAAAGTTCACCTCATACAATGGATAGTATGAAAGTTGGGAGCATACAATAGAGTTTTTTGAAGTTTCACCTCATACAATGGATAGTATGAAAGTTGGGAGCATATAATAGAGTTTTTTGAAGGTTCACCTCATACTACAGAGAGTACAAAAGTTGGGAGCATACAATAGTAATAAGTGTAAAGTTGAAAATATAAATAAACAATAATCCCTAAAATAAATATAGGAACACTCGTAGTTGTGAGTCGTGACCACATAACTACAGCGACCCACTTTTTTATTTAATGATGCTAAAGGCGAAAAGGAAAATTTTGTTTGTCGTGTTTTGTTCTTTTGTTCTGCATCACCACCATGACGAACAAGCCCATGACACGACAATGCCTTTTTGTTCTTTTGTTCTGCATCACCACCATGACGAACAAGCCCATGACACGACAATGCCTAAAAGGCCACAGTCATGACTACCTGTCATGAACACCACAAAGCGCCTGCAATGGCTCAACGACAACCCCAACTTGTTAGCGGTAAATGTTGATTTCATACCTGAGAAAAATGTACCTCCTGTAACTAAATTTGTCACCCACAGTTTTTAGCATTTCTACTGCCCTAAAAACGCATAGCAGTTTTTCATTTTGAATGTAATCCTGAAAGGGCTGATGTAATTCATTTAATTGTTTGTAATATCAGCGTAACCAGCTCACGATGGTTAGTGATAAACGGAAAGACAAGAATCTATTTATCAACAACTATCGTTAACAAATTATCATCTTTTAACACAATTACTGCTATTTATTACTGTAAGATTACTGTTTGAAGTAACTCCCTATGCACTTATTTGTTAAAGAGGGATAATTAAGTGCCAAGTTTATCACTACAAATTATCAAACATACAATTATTATCAAATGGTTCAGGACGTATATTATAATATATGATCAACAACCTGCAAAACATTTGCTTGGAAAAGGCTCACTACAGATCAATATACATGAAAACCCATGTAAACACTACTATAAGAGTCAAAAATTTCACCGTAAAAATTTAAAAATGAGGAAGCCCATGTGAGATATGAATAATGCATGTTTATAATGGTAAAGCTACAATGAACTGAACAAGATTCCTTCATGTTTATAAACCTTGAATTGTATTTTTGGACCTATATTCTCACGTGTGTAGACAAGTTAACAGTAATAACTAAAGTTGACTTTACCAACCATTTATGCACATGCTTAAACAACCAGCAGATTTTTCAGAACACTGATCTTGTCTCAACAACTACATAAACAATCCCCTTGGCCTTATTTTCAGAATACTGGTTTTGTCTCCTCAAATTATTAATAAGATAGGTGATGAATACACCAAACATTCTGATAAATACGCCAAAAATGTACGTTAGGGTATTGTACCACATGCATCAAAGTGTTAAATAGCAGCTAGTATGGAAGTTCCAGAAAGAAGCTTCTTCCACAAATTTTAAGCCAAAAGCAGATTTTTATAACATCAACAAACTAAGCTGTTATATTCGCTTTCGATCCAAACACAAGCTGTATGTGTGAAAATAATCCCATAATCAACAACACAATTGACTGCTCTAGGTCACAAGATGTGCACTGAAGTGAATTAAGAAATGGGTCAAAACAGGTAACTTCTTTTACAAAGCTATTCAAATGGGTCGAACCGAGTTGACACGCCAACACTTCTTTTCTTTTTGTATTTATTTAGTTTTTATTTACAAGCCATATATTTAAACACATATTTAAGATGTTTTGGGAACTTAATATAATTTGGTTTTTAGCTATTCTTTTTTATTTTTCATCGCCTAGGCCCGTTAGCAACAAACTACAACTCAAATAACATATTTTACCCTTAATGACTGCTTTGATGAGCATATTAGAGGAAAATGAAGAAAACAATGGCGGACATGCATGACATAGGTATTGCTATTAGAGGCTATAGTAAGTAAATGTGTCCTGTAAAGAAGGGAGAGGGGTGATACCATGCATTTAGTATATTCTAAACTTTCCTCCAAAAGAGGCTGCATTCCTCTCCAGAACAGAAGGTATATTAGAGTCTATAATACTCTTTTGTTTTTTCTAAAAATTTCCTTGTTTTGTTTTTCATTCATATGACCAAGGTGACTGTACATTTGGAGTGGAGTATAGCCCAACACCAGGAGATATCATGGCCGACGTGGTTCCTATGCCTTCAACACAACCTGATGCATCCACTTGCTCCTTTCTGCACCAGAAGAAAAACAAAATAAGATTTAACAACAGATCAAGATTCCAAATAGAAATACTAAATCAATATTCCCAAACACAGAATTTATACCAACTCACATAATAAGATAAATGATATAACAGCAAAAAATCAACAGACCATCTTAGAAGTGATTGGCCGAGATGAAATAATACATATGGACAAAAAATGCAGAATTGCCAAAGAGAAACTTACTACTAGCTCATTCAATTTGGCAAAACATTAATCTCTACCAATTTGAAAAATATATTCATCTACTCCTAATTAACATTAACAATGTGAAATATTTGGTCAGAAATCTATGTTCAGGCTAAACAGAAACATTTTGGCATTGCACAACCAGCACCGCGAGATCCTTTTAGCCATATATATTGAAACAAATATTTGTCAAACTGGTTAAACGTCATTTTTGCTTGTGTGATATTCACATGATTTATAGGAGGTTTCGGTTCTGTTGGTAACCAACCTACACTATTATTAGTTGCAAATAAGAGCTTATGGGATTTTCAACATGTCTTTGCCTTATATATTACGGTCCCAAATCGTATAGCCAACTTTTAAGTTTTCAAAAGTGCCCATATTCCATACTCTCATTGTGGTATTACAAATATTTTCATACAGCACTAATAAGTAACCATAGTTATGAATATGAAGAAAAATCTAAACATCAATTAATTTAGCTATTATGGGATTTTCAACATCTTTTTGCCTTATATATTGTGGTCCCAAATCGTATAGCCAACTTTCAAGTTTTCAAGTGTGTCCATACTCTCAATTTGGTATTACAGATATTCTCATACAGCACTAATAAGTAACTATAATTGTATATATGAAAAAAATATAAACTTCAATTAATTTACGGGAATGAGTATATTTGTATGAAAGAGGTGACAGATAAGTCACCTTATTTACGGTAGTTAACTTTACTTGCATAAAATAATACCAACTTTAATACATTTTGGAACATTTGAAGTTTATATCACAACAACAAATATATAACAGATATATACAACATAGTTACACTCGAGTATTGAGTGTGCCACGTTCTAAATCAGACTAATATCCATGATGAACCAAATACTAATACTTAGTTGTAGCCGTACAGCAGACTCATTTCCTAGGGAACACGAATTAAGGAACTCTAGTCTCATTAACCAATCGAATAGTATGAAATTATTAGAAATTCATGATCCAAATAGATAAATGATTACCAATAAAGCACTTGGCATATGTACACATCTAACAAATGTACTCTACTACAAACATTTTCACAAAGTGGGGAAGGAAAGGATAACAGGTGTTTTATTTCACGCATGTCTAAATCCTTTTTTCTAAAAGAAATAATGTATACCATGTGTTATCAAGACATCTAAATTTTTATAAGCAAATCACATCTGCCAATTCAATGGATGAGATAGCATAGAGTTATGAGTTACGACACTTACTTTGACCAAACACTGCCATGTGGCGGCTGAAAAGGATGATTGATTGCAGATCCATTCGGAATTCCATAAACCAATTCCTTATGAGCAATTCCTTCCTGCAGGTTCAACGGTAAATGGTTGTTATTGCTTGGCATAGACCCATATGAAGTTCTGAAGGCCCATGGATCGTCACTGTTAGCTTGCATAAAACCAGTTGTGTTGGATGGGACATGATCCTGTTCCTTTGACATTGAAGCCGAAGTTGTTTGAGGTAAATACCAATTTGGATTCCCACCAAATAAGCCAAGAGTATCTGGACCGAGCTTACTGTTCCACCCCTGCCATCCCTTATCATTTGCGGAATGCTTTTCATTAGAAGTGCACCACTGTGACACAGGAGAATCATACGGTGATGGATTTTCAGGGCCACCATCAGCTAAAAAGCCAAGATCTATCGGGAAACTGTCAAATGACTCTGAGACAGGCGCAGTTGAGGATGCAGGATCAGGAACATAACACGGGTCTTGAAAAATGTCAGGTTCTTCATGTATACATTCAGTGAGATTTGAAGATAACTGAAGACCTGTAGTACTACTAGTGGAGTTCCCACATGAATAACTTGGTAGAGAATGTAATCCTTGAGTAATGGGAATATCAAATCCTTGAGTCACTGGGTACCCAGATGCTATAGAACTCTGAGCTTCTGATTGTGGACTTCCAGTGGGTCTGCTTATAACATTTGTACTGGTAGTGGATGAAGCAGTAGGTGATGACCGTGTGAACAATTGGTGCCATGATCTTTTTGGTGGTGGACAAGGTTGGGACTCAAAGCGTGCCTGCTGCAGAGATACATGTCAAACTAACACATAATTTAAAAGAATGTTTTGCTAAAAAAAAGCATGTTAATATCTGATAGCATTATTATTTGTACTTGTACTTGTTGATGTTGCAATTTAACCAACTAACAATCGATTCACGAGTAAAAAAAAATTAAGAAAAGAAAGGACCAGCTTAAAGGGAAAAGGGTCAGATGTTTTGAACAAATTTAAACTTAAAAGTCACCTAAAGTCTATTATCAATGCATCGAACCTCCTAAACCATTTTATCTAAAGCTTTAGATTAATATTGTAACAAAATTATTTTTCTAATCATAATTAACACATACTATCTAAAGCTTTAGAAGTACTGAACAAATTCAAACTTAAAAGTCACCTAAAGTCTATTATTAAGGGCACCCAACCTCCTAAACCACTTTAGCTAAAGCTTTAGATTATTATTGTAACAAAATTGTTTTTCTAATCATAACTAACGCATTAACTATCTATAATTGAACAAGACACTGTTTGTAGATCAGCCAAACCTGACCCAAAAGTTTCAACACGTACTAAACACCCAATTCAACACTACTCATTTTGACCTGTTACCCAACCTACCTATCTTGTCAATTCTAGTAATATTATAAACAGTCTAACCGGTGAGCTAATATGCATGGCACTATGGCATCATCACAAGCAGCGGACATGGTGAGACCATTACTTTATATAAACAAATAATAAATAAGATTACTTACAGGACGATTCTGGTTTTGATCATCTGCATGTGTATTTGATTTCCCAGATGCACGTTCAGGGAGAACATGATCTCTCTTATTGGAATGATCCAAAAAAGCACCAGATCTGTGTTCTCTTGTGTTACTAGCATTTGCATATATACCTTTCCCAAAGAAACCACCCCCACTAAGTGTTTTAGAAGATGGAAAAAAACTTCCCTTCATACGATCAAGGTATCGTGCACCAACACCTCCCTTGTTATAAGTATTTGTCACGGAAACTTTAGATTTATTATACTCCTCACCCTTTCTGTTTTTTTCAAGTTCCTTACTTGCTCGTTTTTCAAGTTCATCTACATCAGAGTTGCTTTTATTAGATCCCCTGTCCCGTTCCTTCTTTTTCTCTTGTCGTTTCCTCTCAGCCTCCTTTTTGTCATTATTGTGCCGAGGTGATGATTTATCTTTTCTGTTAATATGTTTGTCAATTTCATCTCTCACTTTCCTACGTTCTTCCACCAATCTAGCAACCTCCTCCCTTTGTTTTCGTTCCTCTTCTTCCAACTGTTCCCTTTCTAATCTAGCTTGTCTCTTCTCTTCCGCTTTCCTGCGAGCTTTTTCGCTTTTAGTTTCATTACAATTTACACCATTCTCACCCTTTTTAGCTAGACCATTGACATCTGAATCTGATGAAGTATCATCTTCATTGAAGTTAATTCTAAATAGTTTCCTAAAAAGCCACATAATTCCCAAGAAAATAGCAGCTAAACTCTTGCAGACAAAAACAAGAAGAAAAGAAAAGAAATCATTCCCACTACTAAAGAAACCACCACTGTTCTTCTTCCAATTGCTAGACTTCCCAGAAAGGGACCCATTAACCCAATTACCACCGTTTTCAAGCCAATCTTGACCGCATATCCAATTATTATCAGACCAAACCTTCTCAACCAAATCTTTTAAAATCCCAGAACTCGAAAACCGTCCTAAATCAGGAGATACAAACAATGGATCCGTTGCAGGTCTCTTGGATTGATGCCCACAGTAAGAACAATTAAACTTGCCCCCAGAAGGGTTTTGATCACGATATGGAGTCTTACAATTCCTGCACTTTCTAATTGCATTCTTTCTAAGCTTCTGCATTTCAATAGCTTCAAGTCTCTTTCTCTCTTTAAGTCTAGCATTCCTACGAGCCCGCCAAGACGACAAGTGTGGCATCAAAATTTCATACCAAAAAAGGGTCACCAACAGAACAGCAACACAAGCCAACCTTGGTGACGTGATTTCAAAACGAAAAGCTGGTGGCAAGAATTGCGATAAAAACCATAGTGCAATCAAAGGAATCACTAACCATGGTAACATGGTAGCAATCTTTCTTGACCACTTCTGAATCACACACAGTATACACATTATCCTTCAACAAACTCCCCTATCTTTTCAATCTTTAACTTTCCCCTCTTTCAATCAAAAACCCTAACTCCACAATACAAATACCCTAATTACAATATCCCTTCTTTCCAAACCCTAAACAAAACACAAAAAAGCACAAAATGACATTTTTTCACAATTAACGATGACAATACAATAATCAACAAATTGAAATGCTGAACTCAAACAACATCAACAAAATTAGGGTTTTGGTAGCTAAAAAAACCCAGTGGAAAACAATCACGATAATTAAGATTAACAAGTACGTAACAATATATAACAAATTAAAACTAATCGATTAATTCAAGTCCTGAAAATAGAATTAATTGTTAGAAATTGATACAAATAGTGACCATTACCGGCGATATATTACCGGATAATAAAAAGTTTCCGATACCGGCCGATGAGATGTCGCCGTTGCACCGCTCTCTATTTTAAGCTGTGACGGTGATGAAGATGATGGTTTTTTGATTTTGTATATAAAAAATTCAGACGTAAATAAATGGGATTGAAATAAATATAAAATGGTGACTAGTATTTATATGAATGTGATGGACCGGTTTGTGTGGGTGAACTTAGACCGCTATCTGGACCGGGTTTTGAAAGCTTCTTTGATAAATCTTGACTAAATCTAGAAATTCTAATCATTTTCATATCTAAGTTAAATATTTTGCTACATTTGGAGCTTAAATCGAATTTAGCATCTTGTACAATATATCATATCAACATTTACTATTAATAATCTATTGATGGTATATCATTGGCTAGTTAATTAACAAAAAGAAGTAAGGTAAAAATATGTATTTAAATAGTGTTTTTCTCTTACAAAAGTTAGATGTGTAATTTGGTAGGTCTAATTATGTAAATAAAATTAAAATATTGGTTTTCAACATAAAAAAATAACTTCTTTATTTTTAAAATTTATTAAAATAGTTGTGCCTCATATAATTGCTCAAAAATTTAATAAGATGAAAGATGTCATCCAAACTCACACATCAAAGTAGTAAAACGTATAACTGATATATTGATTTTCAAATTCTAAATCTGAAAACTCTATTTTTAGTTTTCGTGAATGGCCGTCTAGTCATAGGATTACGTAAAAAAATTATTGAATTTACTTATATACCGACAGATTAGCTGACGTTACTCGACAAAAGACCGACATGTTTTTAAATGCTCAATTAAAAGTGATATAATGAATATTTAGTTGTCTTTTGGTCCTCTAGATTTCGTAATAAATAATGGCGAACAATCGGAAAAAGAAACTACTCTCTTTTCATGAAAACTTTTATACTAAAGTATAAAAATAAAATAGTTGTATTTTAAGGATTGTATTAAAGATATGTGAAATGTGCAAATTTACATGACTTTTAAGTTTTTAGTACATCAAATGTAATCACAAGTACTAGATGTGTAAAACAACTATAATATACTCTATGTCCTCTGATTTTGTATAACCTATATTCCTCTGCATAAATATATATATATATCAGGAGGGTACAATAGTCTCACAAAAAAGTTTTTTTGGTTAGTAATTAACTTTATTGAAAGCCCATCATCAATCATCAATAAAGTTAAATACATCAAGAGAAATACCACGACTTTCTGAATGAAACACGAATACAAATGAATCAGACCCTAAAAAATGAATTTATAAGAAGATACTAAATGAGCTAGAGATTAAGTGAAGAGGTAGAAAAAAATGTGACAAAACTGTTTAATTTTTATTGTTATTTAGTAGTTTCTTCTGTTTTCTTTGAAAGCCCACAACTATTCGTTATTGTCGCTTTATATCTCCATTTTGACATTTTATTAATGTATCACCCAATCAACATATTAGAGTTGACCGTTTCAAAATGTAATATAATTTATTTTTTTTTACTATTCTTTGAGGCGTACTTGCAATACTTTTATTGTATATATTGAACATATCAATTTAGTCTATTGTTTGTACATGCTCGTTTTTTGCCTTCTATTGTAATATAAAATGTATACAATAGAAGGACAAAAATCAAAAATGTACATACAATAGACGAAAATGACAGGTTCAATAAAAGTATTGAAAAATACACCTCATACAATAGTATAAAAATGTAAAGTATAATACACTTTGAAATAATAAACCTACTTATAATTACTTAAAATTTAAATTCAATATTTTATTGTTATTGAATTTACTTAATGTATACACTATTTTAGTGCAATAAATTGTAATATTTTAGTGCAGAAAAAAAAATCTTTTGAGAATATGTTTGCATTGAAAAAATTTGCTTCAATGTGTTGTACTAAATCTTTTTTAATTAATTTAAAATACACAATTCAACAATATAATATTAAATTTTCATAAACCTGTTAAATTATCACAATAAATATAAAAGAATCATTATATTTAAAAATTTCTGTCGCACCCCCAAAAAACGTGGCAGCGGAAGGTAGGGTGTTGTGTTGGGGGCTACGACCAAATCAAATATCACAACACAAGAATTACAACAAACGACATCTATATGAGACGTTTTCAAAAATCATTACATTTCATAATTACAATGTTTATAAAAGTCTACATAGTCATTAAATTTCGAGTCAACAGTCTAGAGATTTCTACTACAATCCTGATACTAGTTTCAAAATGTAGTAATGCATTCAATTCTCTGATTTGATTTTGGAAAACATGCGACTGAAGCTATTGCTTCCGAGAACATCCTACTGCGGTTGGTCCCCTGAGAAATACATACTAAAAGGTCAACATAAAGTTGGTGAGTTCATAGGTTTGTAAACAGTTGATATAACATCGTATGGAACACAAAATTTCTGTTTGTATCATTCAACAATGATAAATAATGGATTACAAAAAGTAAAAATAGGGTATATTGTTGCCATGAGCTCATACTTCGAGCTTAACTGTGGTGTCGGGTCTCAATCAAGTGCCACGATCGGGGTGCCTCCCAGCGAGTGCCTAATCCAACACTCGCAAGAATAAATGATAATGCGTCCGTTTGACAAGTTAGCGCTACTAACCCGGACGAGAGGAGTCAATCCCAAATAGTACTATTTATTAACATTCACGCTATAACGATACTAACAAACTATGATGTTGAGGACTTTCAGGATTAGTCAAATAACTCATGCAACCAATATATCGAGTTTAGTACTTGTGTTCACATAAAAATAGCGGTATAAAAGCAGTTGTATGTATTCTCACCCCTGGGTAAATCAGTAAAAAGGGGCTATGAAACTCACCTGAGATTAGTATGCAAATAACAAATAGCAAATAGCAAGCAATGTGTGATTCCAAATGCAACCTTCTAACGCCCTAGACGTATAAAGTTGTGTAAGTAGATGTCTCAAAAGATCATCTATGTAAGTGGAGGGTTAATGTCCACTTAAACCAATTGTGTAAGTGGAGAGTTAATGTCCACCTAAGTAAATCATGTAGGTGGAGGGTCAATGTCCACCTATGCTAGTTCACTCAATTAGAAATGCCCAGTTGTTCGGTTATCGTCTGTGTTTAGAAAACATGTACGGCCCGTTGGTGATATTTTGTGAAAACATAAATTTGTTCAACTCATTTTTGGCGACACAGAGGGTTAGTGTCGCAGACTACTGCGACACTCAAAATTGTTGCGACCTTGGCTTAGTGTCGCACGTGGCACGAATTTAATGTTGTTGCGACATTGAAGTTGTAGCGACACAGGGGGGTTTAGTGTCGCAGGTTAATACGGTTTGTTAAAAAGTAGCGACATAGAGGTTAGTGTCGCAGGTTAATACGGTTTGTTTAAAAGTAGAGACACAGAGGTTAGTGTCGCACCCAATTTGGGCCAGGTGCGACACTAAGGTTCTGCCATGTTTTTCAATTTTGGGAAAATGGTCAAATGTGCTCGGTTTGACCCGAAAACTTTTACATGACTCTTAAATGTGTCTAAGGGTTGTAAAAATTTAGTTCTTCCATTTTTAGTAAGTTCACAAGTGTCGGTTTTTATTTTTGTGCAAAATCAGTCCACCTTTTATATTTCCAGAAAATGTACATTTTTGTTGGCTCGATTTCAAAAATCATAAGTCCGAAATAAAATACAAGAAAAATCATAGATGTTCCTCTATGTATTGAATACTTCTAGTAATTTTTCTAGAATTTTTAGGCAAATCTAAGTATTTTTAAATATTATGTTTGTCCTCTGAGGTACAAAATTGACCAATCTTGACACATGCAACAAGATCTAATTTCTGGGCAAAATCTACACATTTTCAGAGAAAGTTATCTAAACGACATTTGTACCTAACAAAATTTGTGAGATTTTGGCGGTGGTTTCAAGTTATTTGGAGATGTATATATCGAGTTATGGTTAAAACCCCAAGAGTCATTTTCTGACTTTTCTGGGCAGATTATACCCATGTTCTCACAAAAATTATTTAAAATAGTAAACGAACTCCAAAATTTATGAAACCAGTTAGAAATGAAAGTTAACTTCTTGAAATTGAGTTTTCTCTTTTGAATCATCCATTTTCATTAAGTTTTGAGTGAGAAACACTTAGGTGAAATTCGTAGTATTTCCAGGACAGAAAGTGCATGTTGCATTTTTGTAAGTGGATGATGATGAAAAACGTTTTTGATAAGGTTTTTGGACATGAATCTTTTGAGCGAACATTTTAACATGTTATTCAAGTATTTTAGAGGTAGAATAAGTTTTCTTACAATGAGAATAGAAGAAGGAAAGGAGGAGGTGTTGTAGAGCTTGAATCCTTGCAAAAATCTTGAACTTCCTTGCAAGATGATGAAAGTTTTTGGTAGGATTTCTTGATGAATTTAGGTGTGTTTGGTGCAGATTTTTGTGAGAGAGAATGAAGATTTTAGTGAGAGGTTGGAGAGTTTTGAGAGAAAATTGCATGTAATGTGTATGGGGGTTGGGTTGATCAAGAGAAAGATGATGATTATGTTTGCATGGGTGGGGAAAGGGGATGGGACATGGGGGCTGGCCAGGTGGGGCCCACATGGTGGGTGTGTGATTTAAATTTTTGATTTTTAGACTGTGTTACGTGCTGTGATCGTTTACCCGTTTTTCGTGTTAAATTGTTAAATCGCCTAACGTTTCTTTGAGTTGTTTTTAACTAACGATTGGATTGATTTATTTTTCGATTGAAGTATTATTAAAATACTTTATTTTGAGTTAATAAAATATTTATTGACCTTTGTTTGGTTGCCGAATTCGATTCGCGCGTTTTCGTTGCGTTTGTTACATTTTATTCACAACGTCTAGTTAATTCGTGTATTATTATATGGGATAATAATATATGTGTTAATAACTACTATTTAATTATAAAATAGATTTATGTTATTTAAGAAAGAGTATCACCAACGCTGTATAAATTGTCGGACTCCGTCTTGTTATTTCGCGTAATTACAAATAATCACGTATGTGTATATAAACATATACAAGTAGTTACAAGTATTTAGCCAAATCAAATACTGAATACACGAAATTAAGGTTCTAGTTTTAGATAATCATTACCCTAAAGTGTCGGGTGTCACAATTTCAAAAATATAAATGAAAATTTATAAGTTGCTTTGCTATAATGATAGCAAATATCATATTTAGTAATTTCAAAAATATGTAACTAATAAATCATATTAAAACATTTTTATTATTATATAGTTTTGAATAGTGTTTAATATTCCACCAAATTTAATGGAGCAATAAACATTATTTGTTATTGCACTAAAATAGTGTAGTGTGCTCACACTGGAGAGCATTTTCGCACTATTTTTTTGAAGAAAAAAACACTTTTACTACTAACATTTTATTGGATATTCTATTGGTACTATCTTCCATATATTTATTTACACTTTTCTAATTATAATTCGTTTAAATTCAAATTCTGGACGTTACACATGAGATGAGATGATTGAGAAGGGATCAAGTTTTTAATATTTCAAAGTCTCAATAAATACTATTTATAAACGAAAATAATCTTAAATATACCATAGTAAGCGGCTTTATGATGTCATCATCTTAATTGAATTTTCTATTAACCAATCATATCCTTTTATTTCATCTAATTATTATTATTATCTTATCTTAATAAATCTAAATATATTAGTATTATTGTATTTTAATCCGTACGAATAAGAATCATATCCTACTACTTTTGTTTGTTTTTTCATTTATATTTGAAGAGCAATAATCCGTATGTACACATGGATTTAAAAACTAGTAACTAAGATTTGGAATAAAATGATAGAAGAGTAAACAATCTCAGCGCTTAATTTTTTTAATTTACGATGCCCTCAGTAAACATAAATGTGACATATAATTGTTCAATCTCAAAGAAACCAAAATCTTTTCCGAAGGTTGAGGTAGTGGATTCATATACGGTATTGCAACATCACCACTTTCGAAGAAAAGACTTCAATCATCATCATCATCATCATCATATGTTGTCAAAATTTTACATAACTTGTTAAAACTACACTAAATATAAAATTAACATTGATATGTACGAATAAACAACAAACAAAGAAACTACAAATACAAGAAATACCCTTCAATGTTGTTCTTGATATTTATAAGTAAACCACAATATACAAATACAAATATATTAATTAAAACAAAATCATCAATGTTAATTGTTTGCATACAAAAATCTTTCAGTCCCATACCACTTCTATCACATACATCATTTCATTCATAGGCCAATCAATAATCTCCGACCATGGAGTCCCCACCTCCGGCCACACCTCCACCACCATGCCCGCAACCACAACCACAACTCTCTCCCCGACGCCCTTCAACGCCCAAACTAACAACCCGCCTCAACACCTACATCGCCACCACTCGAGTCGGTAAACGATTCAAACTCACCGAACGAAACACTACCTTCACAACCGAACTTCGAGCTGGAACCGCAACCTTCCTTACCATGGCCTACATCCTTGCCGTAAATGCCAGCATCCTTACCGACTCAGGTGGCACGTGCACAGTCGCTAATTGCATCGACACCATCCCCATTTGCTTAAACCAACCCAATTGCACCCTTTTAGTTCATCCGGATTCTTGCAAGTTTCCACCCGTGGACCGGGGCTATGCCGCTTGCCTTGTACAAACTCGAAAAGATCTCATTGTGGCCACCACGGCCACTTCTTTCATTGCATGTTTATCTATGGGATTATTCGCTAACCTTCCTTTAGCACTCGCCCCAGGAATGGGCACTAATGCATATTTTACGTACACTGTGGTAGGGTTTCATGGCTCTGGAAGCCTACCTTACCAAGCGGCATTAGCCGCGGTTTTCTTTGCAGGTTTTATCTTTCTAATAATTTCCACTATCGGTGTTCGGGCTAAGTTGGCTAAACTAGTCCCCAAACCGGTTAGGATCTCATCATCCGCTGGAATAGGGTTGTTTTTAGCCTTTATTGGGCTACAACACAACCAGGGGATTGGGTTGATCAGCTATAGCCCATCAACCCTGGTGACACTAGGTGGTTGCCCGAGAAATTCTAGGGCAGCCTTAGCACCCGTTTTCACCAATGGGACAATATCTCTAATGCCTAACAGTACAGCATCAGACGATATTCTATGTTTACGCAATCGAATGGAAGACCCTACTTTATGGCTAGGTATTATCGGTTTTGTGATTATCGCATACTGCCTAGTGAAAAAGGTCAAGGGTGCAATGATCTACGGTATAATATTTGTGACCGTTATTTCATGGTTTCGAGGCACAAGTGTGACCGAGTTCCCAGATACCGAGTTAGGTAACTCGTCATACGAGTATTTTAAAAAAGTTATTAACCTCCATTCAATAAAAACAACCGCGGGTGCCATAAGTTTTAAGGGTATGAACACAAAGGCATTTTGGGTAGCATTGGTCACATTTTTGTACATAGACATACTAGACGCCACGGGTACATTATACTCAATGGCTCGATTTGCAGGCATGATGGACACAAAAGGAGATTTCGAGGGTCAATATTTTGCGTTCATGTCGGATGCATCCTCAATCATGATCGGATCGTTGTTAGGAACATCACCAGTGACGACATTTATTGAATCATCAACTGGAATCAAAGAAGGTGGTAGGACAGGATTAACCGCAATAACTGTGGCTGGATACTTCTTTTTGGCTTTCTTCTTTACGCCATTGTTGGCATCGATACCACCGTGGGCTGTAGGCCCACCGTTGATTTTGGTTGGAGTATTGATGATGAAATCAGTGATTGAGATTGAATGGGACGATATGAAACAGGCGATTCCTGCATTTCTAACTATGATTTTGATGCCATTGACATATTCTGTGGCTTATGGGATAATTGGTGGTATTGGGACATATATTATCTTGAACTTATCGGATTGGGTGATGATTTTGATGAAGAAATATGGAATTAAGGACAAGATTAAGAGTAAAAGTTCGATTAGTAATCAAGGATCAAATATTGGAGGTAGTAATAATACAAGTATGGGGACAGAAAAATATGCTGATTATATAATACAAGATAGTGTTTAATATTTGTAATTAACTGGTAGTAATGCTTTAACCAATCCTACTAAAAGTGTTCAAAAATAATTGGATGTTAATCAGGCCCAGATCGTGTTTACTATTTTGTATAATGCTGGGTTGCATAACAAGCTTTGCATCTTATAAGTATGAACCCAATAATCAGGCCCAAATCATGATGGACTTAAGAATTACAGCCCAACCAACTAGCCCGAATTTTATAACACGATTCTTGGTTGTAATAGAAAAGGAAGTGAAGAGAAAAATAGAACTCTGTCGTCACATTTATGTGAGGAAATACATGATAAATAAAGATGAAATAAAAAAAGAGAATATCAGCTACTTTGACCAAAATGTATTCTACATCGATTACTCTATTATTGAATAATATTTTATATATTTATTTAAATACTTTCTAGTACCAATTGAAACTGAACAATTATTTTTACACAAACTACTCGATACAAAAATATTAACAATTCAATTGATAGTGATGGAGTACTATACAACTAAAAATATATTTTGCCTACCCCCTACTAACTGTAATCTAACCGCCATCATTTATAACGCTGCTAAAATTCTCACGTAACTAGTATTAAAAGTTGAAAAAATGATACTTGTATCTAATATAATATGTTTGACATGTGCCTAATGAAATTATTGAAATACATATGTTCAAATTTGATAATAGGCACGTTTTTTTAGAATGATAAGTCTACATCCTAATTTGCTCACGTATTATATACTACGATGAATATATACACTCGTTAACTCAAGTAACATTTCAATCTATAACCTTTTGATTGATGAGTTCTATTCATACCGCTAGATCTTTAGTGTATTAGACACATATTAGGTATATATTGCTAGGCATGTAAAATGCTCTTAAGAGTTTACTTACTTTAAGGAATTTCTTATAATTGTCACAAATTAGGAGGTATCACATCAAACTACATTGGGCCGTGTATATCAATCATGAGAAGAACATAGACCGTTAAACATTACACGGACCATGACTCGCAATATTGGGTGTACTACTTATCAAAATAGACAAACGAACCTTGTCCACATATAAATATAAATAAATATATAAAAAAGATTCCTCAAAATGTATGATTAATTTACGTCTCTTAATTTAACAATGCCAATTAGATGTGTACAACTCATTGGTTTCATAGTTTACTACCAAAACGTGGATGGACCAAAATTGTGATCAATATTCTTGTACGACAAATAGTACTAATAATCTTTATGATTCGTTTTTTTGTTTAAACATATACTAACTTTTAGCCCGACATGTATAAATCAGATGATAAGTTCAACAAATAATTGCATTCTTTTTTTTTCATTTTTCTTTTTCAAAACTAGGGGCGACACATTTATCTTACACGTATTGTTTTACAATATATACTGTTTACGTTGTACGGTTTCTTGTGTGATTTACTCCGATACGTTAATTTGATTTAGAGTGATTTACTCTGATATGCCTAAACCCATGTGCCTAAATATATGTGTGATTGTTGAATGTAATGAGAGAGAATAAGTGGAGTTTCTATATCAACCAATATCCGAATTGGACTTGATTTTATGTCTATATTTTTAAGCACATATAATAATACTTTAATTAATTTTTGTTTAGAATACTATTAATTATTTTAAGTATATATATAAGTGAATCTTAAAATTTATTTGGTGAGTCATGAAGAACATGATTGAGACACCTCACATGTGCGGAGGATAATGGTTTAGATCCTTCTTATCATAAGCACTGCCAAAACGAAGAACATGGGCACTGGGCCTTGTTTCATCTCGTACCTCAAATAATAACAAAACTTTTAAATTATCAAATAAATACTGAAAACAAAATGTAATAAACAAATTCTTAAATGGCTAAAATAATTCTTAAAAGGGACCGAAAGTGTAAATAATAAAATCTGCGAGGGTTAGTCGTAAAGTTTCTGATAAAGAAGAGTGCTTACCCTCGTATTTGGTATCAGTTCCTTTGCTTTTCAATTTCACTGGCGACAAAGTTCGGAACAATTTTCTTAAAAACTTGTTTTTTCTTCTGTTTTTATTTTTGTTTGTTTTCTTCTCCATTTTCAGCTTTTTACAAAACTATTAAAAATTGTTGAACTCTCATATTTTATCCTCATTTATTACTTGATCAAGCCATCAAGAAACGGTTGAGTGCAATGTGAAGGGATGACAACTCGTTATCTCCGATTGACGTGAATAACCATTTAATTGAAATGAGGATTTCAGCAAAGGGTGGTAAGAAGATTGGATCCGGAATGACAATGAGTCTGATGTTGACAATAGTAATGATGTTGACGATGAATATCATGTGCGTGCTATGTTTGTTCTCTATTCTTTTATCCTCCATTCATAGTCGGTTTTCGAGATTATAGGAGATGTGCTACATGGGTTAACCGTCACGTAGGGAATAATGAGGTTTGGGTTGACATGGTCAAGGTAGCGATTTTGACAACTCTCTAGGCAGAGATGAACGGTCATTACGGTTTGCACTACCAGACTTAATCGCAATACTTTTGGGTAGATGTTATGAAAATGTATGTGTACTATAATTAATTGCAAGTGTATTGAAACGCTCTGTACAGTTAGATTGAATTCTATATTGCCTCTGTGGAGAGGTATATCAATATTACTCAAAAAATATCGTTTGATTTTTATTACATTTCAATTAAAATTACTTTAAATATAAGGGCAAAACTAAACATCTTTTCGATCTATCTTAAATCAAAGAAAAGTTGTTATGCTACGATTATTATAGGACAGATGGAGTAGTATAAAGAATATCCAAATTGTCCTTATAATGGTAAGTTGTATTGTATGATTAAGAACAAGAATCGTGAGAATATAGAAAATATCCAGATTGATACCTTAAGTATACAGACGTAAGCTACCTCCGAAGCTACGGTGAAATTGGAATCCAAACAACTTAACCCTTATTTATTTATTTAGAAAGCTATTACACTTAATTATTAATAAATACTAATAAATAATAATAATTAATAATAACAATAATAATAATAATAATAAATGAACACATGGAAACGTTTGCTGAATATAAGTGTCCTCTTTCAGCAACTATTTGACTCAATTGTTGTACACTAGTATATAATTCTCATACTATACTATGCAGCAACGGAGTATAATATATTATTGTAATTCATAATTCAACGACAATTTTATATTGTGTTTATTACTTCATGAGATATTACATATAATGGTGAACCGATAACGATAAATTGGTGTGTAAAGCTAGAAATTCAAAATACGAATGGTTTAAGAGTAGAAAAGTATGAAAGAGATAAAGTTACTAAAATATAAAAATTAAAGATGTTTTTTTCTTTGTTTCTTGTGCCTATTTATCCTTTCACTTATTTCCCGTGTTTATTAAAAATTTTAAAATTAGAAATATTAAGTCTTAGCTATAAGATTTTCAAAAAAAATATCAAAATGTATTACATGTAAAATAGATACTAGCAAAATACCACCGTAATCCAGCGAAATAAAAATATATAAAAAATGATGAATCGTGATAGTATTGGATCAAATTTTATTCTTTTTTGATGTATTAACAATCAATATAAACTTATTGGTAATATGTCCGTTTGACTCTTCTAAACATTTGGATAAAATGAAATCTAACGATAGAGAAAGTAATTAAATGTTAGATATAATGGATTTTGAAAATACACAAATTTTAAAGTAAATGTTAAGTCTCAAAAATTATTTTTTAAAAAAAACTTTAAAATAAAATCATGAAATGCTTTATATAATAGTATAAATAGATGATATAGATAAAACCCTAGATAAACAAGAAAGGGCAATTTAGAAATTTGAGCTATTTTATTCAAGTGCAAAAATAAAGGCATGACATTAATTCTTACATGGAGTTAGATATTTTACTAACATTAAATGTAATATAGGAAGTGAACGATGATGTCATCTAAAATTCAATTAGTCAATTAAATTCTTTGATGTTATTCAACTATTTAAATTTTAGGACACGATGATTTCATAAATAATAATTAAAACATCTATAATCTAATCTTTCATATCCCATATACGTTTGTTTACAACTTTTTTACATATTTTTATACCATTTAAAAATGTTATTTTTTATTTATATTTTTATCTATATCTTTTATATTTTATTTGCAACACTAAATAAATTAATTCCAATCACTAACTTACGTTTAAGATCTTGTAACTCTATTTTATAACATACTTTATGTACGACATTAAATTAAAGACATGCTAACCAAATAAAAACATTAATCTCTTACTTTTTGTTATCAAAATAAAAAAACCAGAATAACTTAATTGTTAGCTTCATAAACATATAAAGAATCATCATATCCACAAAGGTATACACTATCAACAAAGTCTTAACTAATTAAAATGAAGTCTTATAGCTTTTAATTAACCAATTGAGAATCGTATGTTCCTTCAAATTATATATATTCGATTCATTAGTAAATAGATAATAGAAGACTTCGACTTTAAACTTTAAACAAACCACCCATATATCAAGTAGGGTGTTAGAATTTTTATACAAGTGACAAAATCGCTTGATTTAGATATTTTTACGTTTTTGTTATAATAAACCTATACATTGTACATCTTAAAAAAAAAGAAGACAAAACTAACAAAACTAATTTTTATAAGAATAACTATTTTATCTTGTATAACCCGTGTCTATAAAGGTTTAAGGGCTAGTAATTAATATATGATGCACGTTATGAATAGTATCGCTTCAATTTATACACATCTCATCAGCCATATTTAGTCTTTAATTTGCTCGAGTTATTAACAATTTTATCTAAAATTGGTTTTCAAGTTCATGTTTAATGTTAGAATGGAAAAACAGTGTAAACAAAATTAAAGTGAGATGAGAATCGAAATATATGAAATCAGACAAAAGTAGGAGACAAATAACATAATTGTTATGCCCACGATGTTAGTACACGATTATAATTTCTATCATGTCCTAGGCCACGACCATGGCCTTTACTTGCACCTCTATAAACCTAAAAATTGTAATTTTAAGTTATTTTTTTCTCTCTTTGGTTATGCGACTTTGGTAGCTTTTTAAACATTAATTTCAAGGGTTATTCACATCATTTTGTCACGATTTTGAAGAAGCATATTGAAATCAAACGTTATTCGATTTGGTCGGTTTATTACTTCTATATTTGAATTATAGACACATTGATTTCTTAAATTGTTTCTATTCTTTTGTACGTGATCACGGGCTAATTAACTTCTTTTTGTATTCATTTAGAAGTTAATTAGCTACTACAAGAGTACAAGTTATTGTTGCGAGGTGCACCGTATGTTCTAAAAAAGTCCGTACGATAAAATTACTGATTATATACTCGACATTTATAAATCTTAAATAAATATATTATTAAGGGTTAACTATTATGTAAACCGGAAATTGAATACATTACTTCCTAACTGAGAATTTCCACTTTGACTAGACATTTTCGTAATCGGAAGTTTGATATCCACACCACATTTGCTTATATTATTTAAATAAATAAAAAAAATCATATTTTAGAGGTTTTTGTGTGGGATATATATAAAACACGATTTGATAAATCATATATATCATGATGGATGAAGAAAATCAAGAAAACAAAAATGTCACGCGTTTAAGTGTGTATAGCAGGCTTTGGTTGTTCACATTTGTCAACCAAAATGACAAAGCGAACATGCCCACAAATATTCATAAGAAGAATCCTAATATAAAAACAACAATAAAATTAAAAATACGATAAATTTAAAAATGTAAATTAGATATGTACAACTCATGCATTCATAGTTTATTACCATCCACACGTACCAAAACGTGGATGGACCACTTTTATATTCTTGTACGACAATTTGTACTAATTAATTACCCAATTTATTGTTCTTCAATTAATTCATAATTGTTTAACCACTTAACCGACAATTGCATTCTTGTCTCACTCTATGTTTTTCTTAAAATCGCGCCTTCTTATAAAAATACAAAAAGTAGGTAAAACCGACCCTCCGACCCTTCACTGATCGATTCCACAACTAACATGGAAAGGTAAATCACATGACCCGTAATTTAAAGGAACATGAGGATGAGAATTAAACTTATGTCCCCTACCATTAAGTTATCATGGTGCGGACATTATTGCGACGTATTTGTAACGTTATTTCCTTATTAGTAAACCAAGACTAATTTTTATGTTTACAAGTTACAACTTAAACATTTTTCATGTATTCACCATTTTAGTGAACTTCGAAACATATATATATTAAAAACACTAAAAAAACAAATTAAATTCAAGAAATATCTCCCACCTCACCGGTCTTCATGTTGAACTATCAACTTTGCACGTTCATGTAAACCCTGTTTTAAAATGCCCTTCATTTATAACTATAACTATTGCCAAATATAAGAACATCAAATTGCAAATCAAACTACTTAGGAAAACAATCCTCGCCTTGTTATAAAATACTCGAAAATATGTAAAACCTTAACTTTCAGATATATCATATTAATAGACAGATTTAAGAAATCCCGTTTAAGAATGAACCTTTGAACATGCATACAATTCTTAATGCGTCGTTTAGTTACATAAAATTCTCTCAAAAACTTTTTAAAAACTGAAAAACTAAAAAATGTGCAGTTTGCCGAGAAGTTTTATAAGAAAAATGTAATCTCTTTTTTCCCTTTCATAACTACAAATTAAATGCGAAAATTATGATTCGGGGTTTTTCACATTTTTTAATTTTAGAAAATAAAAACTCTATCATTAATAACTGAACTTTTTTTTTACTTTTTTTTTAACATTTGAAATTGTTTTCTATATTTTCTATTAATTTTCAAGAGATAACAAGCACTTTATAATCTCTAAAAATATTGAAATAGACATGTGAAGAAATCATAAAAACGAGCTTAAATGGCCAAATGTAGTATTTTTAAAATATGTTAATAAATATTGCGAATTAACATATATAGTCTGATCAAAGAAAAAAAAATTAATATATATAGAATCTTATTATCCAGCTGTACGTATGTGATAAATAACTAATCGAAATTGCTTTGAACTTACTTATCAATCATTAATTTCAACTAGTTAATTATAAATTTATATTTTGATACTCATATTTGAAGATTCTTCGTTGGTAACAGATCATGCGTAGCAACTTTCTTTTTTTAGAATTTATTTTTCTTATAAAATCATGCTATAATTACGTGTTAAAACTTATATGTGATTTGAAATCAACGTTCAAATCGAATGAATTTTGATTACGTAAAACGATATCGTTTCATGTATATATATATTTTTAAAGTTTTTAAATACCGATTATCAAGAGTTTACCGGCTCTGGATCATGCGAATAATGCCCCCGTATGACATTAAAGCCAACTTTCAGTGGCCTACGTAAACATTACCGTTCACATTATCCTCGTAAGTCAATATTTGTAACGAATATATATATGTCGCAAAAACAAATTTATTGATTCGGTAAAATGTTTTTAAGTTACCAAATTAAGGATAAATTAGCTAAAACTACTAAATTTAATTTGAACTCCGGGTGTGTTCGCGTATAAATTGAAAATTGATCAATTACCACTATATATGGAAAGCGATTTAAGTGTTGCACTATTGAAATTGATTGATTACCACTATATATGTGGGATCAATTAATGTATGAAAACATATATTTTGATAGGCTATCCAAGTATGATATTTTATTTTTTAGGGTCATCCACGTATCAGTGTATGAAAACGGTTTTATATGCACCAAACTTTGAATAACTTTACCAATATGTTAGTAATTTACTTTTTCACATAACCGGTTCATAAAAAACTGTACAAAATGTAAGCTTGAATATGTCATTTTCATCTTACACAATGCTCTGGTTATGTTTTTTCTTAATTTTTGTGTAACTTGATTGTGAACACTTATTATATGACGGAGGAAATACAAACTAAATATATAAAAAAATAGTATAAGCCTAAATTGACAAGCTATATTTACGTGATAACCTAAATAGAAGAGCTCACTAAGTCTAGTTTTTTCTCATAATGTTGTTACCAGGGGCAACTCTAACCCGGGATTTTTTAAATTCGATGTGACCCTTACCCAAAGATCACACCTCAGGCAATGTTCAGTTGTTTATTGTGAAATCGCGGGGAATGGGGATTGAGTACCCCTGACCTGTTTCTCAAAAGTCCTTTATTTCACGACTCACAAATACGTTACGCTTGGGGAATAAGATAAAAGTATTCATGTGTTTTTATAACTTTTACTCAAAGTTTTTGTCCGGATTTTGTATGAATGGATACATATTTAAGCTTGAGTATCCAAAAACAGTTTTTAGTTTTATACTTAGATGACTTATAAAACTGTTTATATATTTAGATGTAATTGAAAAGTAAAGTTTTATATTTAAATTATCTCAAATTATCCATAAAAATAAAAAAGTTGATGATAAGATGATTGGGAATGAGAAATAAACCAATAATCGAGTTCACATATCAACCCCAAACATAACACGTGAAGCACATTGATTTCTCCAAAACCACCTTATGTTTCTATTATGTTTTAGAAGAACATGACGTTGGTCACATGATATCAAATGCTGTAAATTTACCATCACATGAAAATGATTAATGGCCACATGTTTTTTTCAGTCGTTTTATCTTTTTAGTACTCACATTTCGGAAAAGCAATGGCACTAAAATCTAAGTTGTGTTATTCTAAGTAGCCGCGTCTATAAAGTACTACGTTTTTTAGGTAAATCGCATTCAAATTCACATGTGATGACATTTTGCTATTGTATGCATCAGATATATATTATACCATACATAACAGGGTGTTCTATTAATTACCCGTTAACATCAATCTTAGTTGGGTGATTAAAATTGAGATCGACTTGACAATCATATACAATGCCACATTTTATGTTGTGTATTACCATTTCATCACCGGTGTCACGCAATCGGTTTACATTGTTATTTTTATTTTTTAAATACAACGATTACTGTATATATTGTATTTGTAGTACGTTCATTTGATTATTTGTCGAATCGCATGATTGAGGTGTACAACTCACATAGGCATAATCTGTGTACTCCTGTATCTTATCAGAAGCAAAAGTAACATGGGAAGTGGGCCATGTTTAATCTCGTACCGCAC
Organism: Gnaphalium uliginosum; assembly: GCA_963930675.1. NCBI lineage: Eukaryota > Viridiplantae > Streptophyta > Magnoliopsida > Asterales > Asteraceae > Gnaphalium > Gnaphalium uliginosum. Next base: position 54,607,195 of record OZ005680.1, on the reverse strand, counting down.
ATAATTACAAAAATCTTCAATTATCAAAGGGTGAAAAACAGGACATCCTATGTTCAACCACTTATATACGAATATCCATCATGTTCGTAGAATAACCCGAAATGTCGTACAATTAAGATATAAAATTAAGGTTCGAATCGATGGTTTCTTTACAAAAAGTGGATACGCCTTTGTTACAAAATTAATACTATCACACAGCCGACCGAAATTATTATTTAAGTGATTATTTTCAATCAAATGCACTTAAACAAACGTTGTCCATATGATGTGATTCGTGATCATATGTTAAAATACAATTTATCTCAATGTTAACAAAATAGGTTAATTTTTATAAAAACACGATAACGACAGTATTTTTAAGGTTGTTATTGAAGCGTTGGGAAATCATTTTTACGTGTTCGTTAACATACCCCATTTTAACGAAGCACCTCACATGTAAGAGTTGTAACTTACTATTTAAGGACTCTCAAACTCGATTAAATCACTTTGTTTTATCTACTATAGCTTTTTCATATTTAACTCATTTAAACACAACACAATGAAATATCAACATATTAAAGTTTTATTCTATACTATATATAAATATAAAAATTGGTCTGCATGTATTAATTACATATACTACGTATATTTTTTAGAATTAAAATAAAATATCTTCAAACTACGTGCGTAGTAATATCTCAATGGATAGGATGTCAGATAACGAATTATATATATAGACTGACAGTGTAAATTATAAAATCTCAAAGGTGGCAAGTATCTGATAAATAACGGTGCTTACCCATTTCTAGGTCTCGCCAGAGAACAGTGACCATAATATGAGTAGAGGTCACAAGTAATAAGGCTATTAACGAACCAAATTGAGTCGAGTATCAGGCAATCTGGGCCCGACTCGTTTAATAATTACTCAATTTGAGTTCGACTCGAATTCTATTAAACTTTTAAAACCGTGTTCGAGTTCGAGCTCGAAAATTTAATTATTGTTCGAGTTCGAGTTCGAGTTCTATGCTCGTTTAATTTTAAGATAATTTTGTTTCGAAACTAGCTTTTGAGATAAACATACTTATTAAGACGCTCGACTTCGATAGGCTCATTTATTTTCTCAAATAAGCTTGTTCAAAAATATAAAAAACTTTTTTAAACTTGACTTGAAGTTTAAAAACACATTTTCAAAAATTAATTCAAATCCAAATGTTGTACTAATTGGTATATCAAAAGTCAAAAAACATATAAGTAAGTATCTAAGTGGAAAGTAGAGTTGTTTTTACATTAAGTTGTTTCATCCAATCAATGTGGGATGAAAAAAAGGGAGTTTATCCCCATAAGAAGAGAGAAGTAAACATGGGAGAATTAGATCATTATAAATATGAAGTTCCATGAATGAAATTTAATGTGTACTATTTGATACGGTGCTAGTAGAACTTTGTATTTGTCTAGCTATACTACAAGTATAAAATTTAAGTTTTAATTTAAAGAAAATATATTATTATAGGTATGCTCGTTTAGCTCGTTCGACTCGATTACTTTTTGATTCGAAAGAATTAAACGAGCTTTCGTTCGATTCGAGTCGAATATTAATGTTCTCAAGCTCGGCTTGTGAAACTAATCGAGCAATCATTTATGTTCGTGCTCGGCTCGAGTTCAAATATTATGATGCTCGAATTCGAGATAAACGAGCTCGAACTTGAGTAGTTCGTTAACTGCTCGACTCGTTAACACCTCTAGACTCCCAACAATGAATTGAATTAAAGCATAAAGAAAGTTATGTTTATAAATAACGTAGGTAAAAATAGTGCAATATCATTAATTCATCATTTAAGTGTGTTTAACTAGTGGGATACATATAGCAGACGTGTTTAAGTTGTATACTAACAAAAATATACAGACCATGGTTAGATACATTTTCAAGCACTAATTCCTGGGCATTTGATCGTTAGTTAACAATTTCAAAGTAATTAAACAACTTTTCAAGTTACGATTACATATTTGCTTATCCATACATAACCTTATACTCCGTAAGATATTTAAAAAATTACAAATTTTCTCTGTATATTCTAGTTAAACCGCGAAAGCAGTTTATTGTTTAATTATTTAATAGCTTATTGTAATATTTGTTAAAAAATATAATTGTTAGATCTATAAAATATATTAATGAGGAGACGTAAGCTAAACTAGAATTGGAATCTAAACTACTATAGCACCCACTCTTTAAAAAACTTCAAATTAAAAAATGAACACATGAAACTTGAAGTTCAATTGAGAAAGAAAATTAAATTAAAGGTCATTATCTTCGAGAACTTATGCCCAATTATTGAAAATAAACTAATATACTATCTAAATACAAATTAATAGAAGAGATGACAAATAGATAGGGCCACGAGAGGCGTGATTTATGCACCAAAACGGATGATTTAATTACAATGTTCGAGTGAGTTCTAAAATAATTTTAAATTTAAATTATTTGAATATTGATATTGATATGGATATGAATATGGATATCGATCGATAACATGTATTAATTATGGTTGAAATTAATTAAGAAGTGATGTAGATGGAAAAAGTATGAGTTGATAAAAGTTAATTAGGTGTCATTTGGTAAATGTCCTATCGATCGCTCTCCTACAAATGTCTATTTATGAGAAGGTGTTCATGACAATTGACGATGAATAGAGATATAAAAGCTAAGGAGATGATGTCAACGTATAAACTCGAAAAGGTGATGATGAATTCATGTATGTGCAATTGACGATGATCGTGTGGAAGATGCAATAAATAATCATATTGGCCATATTTATGATACCATATAATGCATTATGTAAATTTGAAAATGAATTTTTAGCTAGATAAATATAGATATCATCGTAGAAAAACCAAGAAAAACCAAGAAAAACAAATAAGGGCATTTTGTAGAAGAAATTATTTACATGGGACAATGTTGAATTTTTAAAAAAAGCAATGGTATGTTATTAAACTCAATGTCCTTAACGAACTAAACTAACGGTCGTTAGACATAAGGACGTTCTACGCAACAAACTGAAATCACAAAGATAATCTAGGTAAAAAAAGTACATGAACTCGACGTGTTATTTAAAGCAAACCTAGAGACGAATCGTGTAATTTTTTCTTTTTTAAAAAAGCAACACTATATTACCGACGACATTAGAGAGTTTTCCTAATTATTTTATGCTAATCATTAAACCTATCACCATCGTGAATTATTAAAGGAAAATAATATTTGTAATTAAAAAAATTTCATTTTATTCACGACCACTTAATTACTACAAATAATGACATAAACAATCATTATATTTGAAATGAACCACTTCATTATTGAAATATATATTTCATTTATACTTTAATTATTAAAATTAAATTAAAATCTTAATTTAAAAAGTGTTATTTAATATACAAAAATTTAAAGAAAGAAGAAAAGTAACACGACAAAGAAATGTACTGTTCAATTGTTCTTTTCATTTTTCAAATACTTGTAACAAGACCGTCCGGCTGATAAATCAAATTACTCAACACCGGTCTAAGTCTATCTTTCCACATTTCTAAACCCGGTTCACTTTCACATTCTCTCCACCTAACTTCCACCACCACTAATTCTTCCGTCAACCTTTTTACCTCAACCAACAATGTAAAATTACGATATGGCCCTCCATCAACCTTTACACACCACTTTTTTCTCATCGCCACCGTCAACCGCTCTTCCTCCGCCGCATCCACCACTCTCTCAATTATCTCCTCCGGTGCCACCGTGGACAAAAACATCTCACCCGCATCTTGTTCATCAAACAAACCCGACAAATTATAACCCGACGAGTACGATATTATATCGAAAGCATTCAAGTTCCCGACCCGACCCGTTTCTTCCTCACCTTCGTCTTTCATCTCGAAACAATCCGAATAAAATTCCGCATCCTTGTATCCGACTTTAAACCACGGATCTTCGATAATTTCATCGACGGTAATTCTAGTATTAGGATTCGTGTCAAGTAAACGCGCCAAAAACCTTTTTAGTTCTGGCGACGTCCATTTTGGAACACGAAATTCCCCTTTATATATTTTTCTATACATCACCATTAAATTCGGATCATTAAACGGTAAATAACCCGCGTTTAAAACATACAAAATAATCCCACACGACCAAATATCAACTTTCGCACCATCGTAACCTTTTTTAGCTAAAATCTCGGGTGCCACGTAAGCAGGCGTCCCACACATAGTATGTAAAAGCCCGTCCGACTGATTTTGATCCGTCACAGCTGATAACCCGAAATCCGTAACTTTTAAATTCCAATTTTCGTCTAATAAAAGATTCTCGGGCTTTAAATCGCGATGATACACGCCACGTGAGTGACAATATCCAATAGCTGAGATCAACTGTTGAAAATATCTACGGCTGAGATCTTCACTAAACCGCGATTTCGCTACTTTTGAAAATAACTCCCCGCCTTTAGCGAATTCCAACACGAAATAAATCTTCTTTTGGTTCGCTAACACTTCATGTAAGCGAACAATATTCGGATGATGAAGACGTCGCATAGCGGATATTTCACGTTTAACATGACCCGTTAAACCGCCTTTTATAATTCGTTGTTTATTAATCGCCTTGATCGCTACACTTTGTTCGGACTCGATGTCCCAACCGTGGTACACTTTAGCGAAAGCGCCATAGCCGAGAAGTTTGCCTAATTCGTACTTACCGAAAAGGTTCTTTTCCGGCGATTGTGGTAAATCCTCGCCGGCGTATTCACCTAAAGCCGGCGACATGTTGATCAATATGGATCATAAAAGGGGAAGTTGATAAATAAAGTGGTGGGGAGTTTGGATAGAAGTAAAGATAGGTTATTGAATAAAAGGGGGTATTTATTGGGTTTCTTGTAAGGAATGGATTATTTTGTTATTATTATAGCACATATATTTTATATAGGTTATTATTATGAACATATTTTTTACAAGGATATAAATTTTGGCGCAGATTGTTTAAATAAAAGTGATATTTTATATTAATTTTGACGTTTGTGATGAATGTGACGAAAATTGGTATTTTAGTTTAAGATAATCAATCAATCAAAGTTAAATAATATTACTACAGTAGATCTTGTAGTGGAAAAAGTAACGTAGTCTATTTTATTTTAAATAATATGTTTGATTTTAATACAATTTTGTCGTTAAACTAAAATGAAGTAAGGATTATTATTTTCAAAATCACTTTGTGCATTACTTATATTATCAATTTCTATTAAATACAAATAGTTACCACTTACCAAGTTAATGACGTTGTAATTGAAGTGTGGTTTTGCGACTATATCTAGTATAGTTGTATCTAGAACTTTGAATTGCTTTATTAATTCATTTCATATTGAGTTCGATCAATAAAAAGAGTTCGAGCCTAAGCCTAACAAAAAATTTGTCTCCGAATATATAGTCGAACTCGAGAGTATAGGAGCCGGGCTCAAACTGCTATCAAGCGTTTCAAGTCTTAGGTCAATTTCAATGTATGTACCAAAACATTAAATTTGGTATTTTAGAGTAAATTTTCAGAGTAAATTACAATCCTTGTCTCTAATGTTTGTCATACATTTCACTCCGCGTCTTCGAGTCGGATTTTTGCGGGTTCAAGCCCTTGACCCCTGTTTTCGTTTCACTTTCCGTCTCTCGAAGGGTAAAAAAGTCTTAAAATTTTAAGGTTATTTTGGTCATTTCACGAGGGATGAGGGACTGAGAGTGAAACGAAAATCCGGATCAAGGGATAAACTTGTAAAAAACCCGATTCGGAGACGAGAAGTGAAATGCATGACAAACATCAGGACAAGGAATGTAATTACTCTAAAATTCATCTTTAATCAAATCACCATATTTGTTGTAAATTATAATGTACACTAAATTTTGATTATGCAACACCAAATATTGCATCAAATTTTGATTTTAATTTTAAGCCTTTTGATTAAAATAATTTTATTACGTGAGTCCAAAACTTAAAAAAATAACAAAAATATTACTTGACTGAATCGTTTGAATACGTTATGTTTTGTCTACAATTTGAATCGAATTCATATACCAAATTAATTTTTTTTGTACTCATTATACCTTTGGTTCCAATGAAACTTGAAACGTATACCATATCCAATAAAAAAAAATTTAAATACGTTATAAATTATACTATATCAAGTTTTAAACATATTATCCACAATTACACACACACAAACACATGACACATATGCATCGTCTCCGATGATACTCGAACTCACAAGTCACAACTTCTAGATTGATTGCTTCTTCTCATATAACTAGGTCAAATGTCAATTGATGAAATAAATAAAGACATAATATGCTTCATTGGATTTTAATAAATGTATCCTTATATTGATATTCGTTATTAAATATGTGATATTTATCGTTATAACGATATTACTTATTTATTTTTAGTATCAGTTATTTAATTGTACAATATATATATATATATATATATATATATATATATATAAATTTATAAATTAAATAATAATTAAAGTAAGTTCTAATATAAAATAGTAATAGGGTAATATGTAAAGGTTGGTTATTAGCTTGGTGTAGAAATTTATGTACGTTGGAGATGAATCACATTTCGTGTAAACATATTATTTAAAGATTGTTTATTTGCACTAAATTTGGTGCAATGTGTGGTGCATACGTTATAAATCGATACCTTTAAGTAATTTATATATGTAAATAGTATTCTGACTAAATTATAATACTGATAGATTATAAGGATTTTTTTTAAAAAAATTAGTAACCTTATCTTCAGGTTATTTTCGAGTCGAGTTCGAATATACATCGTAATGAATATGAAATATAAACCACATGTTTTGGTTCAAGATTGGTTGATTGACGATTACTAGACTGAAACCCTAATTTTTTTTCAAAATTAGGGTTAGGGTTTAGGTTCATCTTGAACCCACCGTTCTATCTCTTAGCTGTTCCAGAGATATCTTGATATCAAAAGTTCTTCCGCTGTGATGTGCTCTTTTCTTGGCCTACCAAGCGTGGGTTAATTCTGTAACACATCTCTTCCTTCTTGTGTTGTGACTTGTTCTTGGCTCAGGGAGTCCACATTGCATATTGTGGATCCTCTGCCCCCAGGGTTCATACACGGAACAAAACCAAGGCCCTAATTGATCTATATGTGCTTATGTGACTATCTGTTCTTGTGTACTTGCATTATTTTGTTTGTGCATTGAGTTTATTGTATTTTACTAACCTTTTCTTGTAGTAGAGAGGACCCCAAGTAAGACCTAGGGTGGAATCCCTTGAGAATCCACCTACAAGGATCCTTACTCAGGCCATCCTGTTAGGATTTAGTTGTGTTATATTTCTTGCAGTCTATTTCATCTGTATGTGAAGTGTTTGATCTTTGTGATTATTTGTTTAGTCTTTGTTTGTTGTTTGCAAAATTGGTAATCAAATTTCCAAAATGGTTGGGAGTGATGATGGGGAACCTTCTGGTGCTATAACTTTGATTAATAAGTTAGATTTTGGTGATCCTTTGTATCTTCATACAAATGACATCACTGGAACACCTTTAATTTCTATAAAGTTAAAAGGAACTGAGAACTATAATATATGGAGCAGATCCATGCTTTTGGCCTTAGCCACAAAAAATAAGATTGGTTTTATTGATGGAAGTTTTCTTAAAAATGAAACTGATGAAATTCTTACTGGTCAATGGGAAAGGTGTACTTTTGTGGTGTTGTCTTGGATTTTGGGATCTGTATCTAATGAGTTGTACTCTGGTCAAATATTTTCAACTAATGCATCAGTTGTATGGAATGAGCTAAAAGAAACATATGATAAAGTTGATGGGTCAGTTGTTTTCAACTTACATCATAAAATTAACTCTTTAAAACAAGGTGGTAGTTCTCTTTCTAAGTATTATCACAAACTTAATACACTTTGGAAACAGTATGATGTCATGGTCAAACTTTCTGCCTGCACTTGTGCAGCTGTAGGCATTTTTCAAGAACATAACAAAGTTTTAAAACTGATGCAATTTTTGATGGGACTTGATGAGTCTTATATGTCTGTAAGAAGAAACTTGCTTCTAAGAGAACCTTTACCTGATGTAAAGGTGGCTTATTCTGTGCTTTCTATGGAGGATAGGGGGTTTCCACTGCTGATCATAGCAAGGGTCAAACATCTGCTTTTGCGTCACAAACAAATAACAGTAACAATTTTAAAAATAACTTTAATAACACTAATAGAGGTCTAAATCCAAATTTGAAATGTAAAAAATGTAATAGAATTAAGCATACTATAGAAGGGTGTTATGAAGTTGTTGGATACCCTCCAGGGTGGGTTCCTGGGTATAAAGGAAAGTTAACTGCTCAAAATGTTGTTAAGAATGTGTCTAACAATAGTACTACATGTGATCAAGCAGCTGCTAGTTCTACTCTTGTGTCTTTGACTAATGAGCAGATGTTAAGATTGCTGAGTCTACTTGATGAGAAAATTTTTTCAAAAGTTGCTCATGCCAACATGGCAAGTACTGTACCAGTATCAAGTTTAATGAAAATTTTGAAAATTTTTTTAATTTAAATCTTAGTAATAAACATAAGGAGGTTAGTCCAGGGTGGATTATTGACTCTGGTGCAAACCAGCATATGACTATTTGTGACATGGGGTTGCACAATATTGTTGATATATTTGATCTTAAACTTACTGTGGGTCATCCTAATGGTACTCAAGCTAGCATTGTTAAAATTGGTGATTTAAAACTCACAAATAATATTGTACTATTTGATGTCTTAGTTGTACCTGAGTATTGTGTGAGTTTAATGTATGTTCATAAACTATCTAAGGATAGTAAATTGTATGTTGGTTTTGATGATGCTAAGTATTATGTTCAGGACTTAATAACCAGGAAAACTGTGGGGACTGGTAGTGAATCTGGTGGTCTATATCTGTTTGATATGATTAAGGTGAATAATGTGAATAATTGTAATTCTTTGAATGTATGTTATGTGTCTAAAAGTTGTGGCATGCAAGACTTGGTCATCCTGCTGATCAAGCTCTTGTGATGTTTAAAGACAAATTAAATTTTAAAGTTAATGAAAAGGAAAACCCTTGTGATATTTGTCATAAAGCTAAACAAACAAGAGAACCTTTTCCTCTAAGTGATCATAAAAGTACATGTTTGGGTTATTTGATTCATCTTGATTTGTGGGAACCTTTTAAGGTTCAAAGCAGAGAGGGTTTTAGGTATTTTTTGACTGTTGTGGATGACTTCTCTAGGGCAGTGTGGATTTTTATGTTGAAATCAAAAGAAAATGTGTTTGAACATATAGAATATTTTATAAATCTAATTCAAACTCAATTTTCAAAACAAATAAAAGTATTAAGAAGTGATAATGAGACTGAGTTTGTGAATCATAAGATGACTGATTTGATTGTTAAAAAAGGAATTGTTCATCAAACCTCATGTCCTTACACTCCACAGCAGAATGAAATAGCTGAAAGGAAACATAGACACTTGCTAAATGTAGCAAGGGCTCTTATGTTTCAGGGGGGATTGCCATTAAATATGTGGAGTGAGTCTATATTAACTGCTTGTTACTTGATTAACAGGACACCCTCTTCTGTGCTATCTGGAAAGACCCCTTATGAACTTGTTTTTAAAAAGGAACCTAATCTCTCCCACCTAAGATGTTTTGGTTGTCTTTGTTTTTTCACTGTTTTAAATCCAAATGATAAGTTTTGTAGCAGGGCTGAAAAGTGTGTCTTAATTGGTTACTCAAATGAAAAGAAAGGTTATAAACTCTATATTTCTGAAAACAAAAATGTGATTTACTCTAGAGATGTTAAATTTTATGAAACAGTCTATCCTTTTAAGAGCAAGTATGTTGAAAAACAGATTGAGTATGAAGATGTAAATCACATTAATTTTTTTGATAAAGTGTTTTTTAGACAGTCAAAACAATCTAAGTCCCAATAATGATGGGAGAGAATATAATGATGGTGATGGCAGTGATGATTGTGATCAAGTAATTGATCATGATCAACCTGCAACACCTATGGATGAAAATCCTACTCCTGAGGGCACAAATAGTCAAACTCAAACAACAAGTGAATCTGTTCCAAATCAAGTCATAAGAAGGTCTTCCAGAGAAACCATTGTACCTCAAAAATTTAATGATTATGTGTTAGAGGGTAAAGTTAAATATTGCATAGAAAAGGTGGTTAATTATTCCTATCTTGATGTTGAAAATTTGTGCTTTGTGTCTAATCTAAATAAATCTTTAGAGCCAAAGTCTTATAAAGAAGCTTGTTTAGATAATAACTGGATTGAAGCAATGAACTTAGAAATGGAAGCATTAAAGAGGAATAACACATGGATTGTAACTGAATTACCTCCTAACAGAAAACCTATTGGGTGTAAGTGGATATACAATATTAAATATAAAGCAAATGGTGAGGTTGAGAGATACAAGGCTAGACTTGTAGCTAAAGGGTATAGTCAAAAGGAGGGGATTGACTATGATGAAACTTTCTCCCCTGTTGTAAAGCATGTTACTATTAGATGCTTAATTACCTTAGTTGTGCAACATGATTGGCCTTTATTTCAACTTGATATTAACAATGCTTTCTTGTATGGCGATTTGAATGAAGAAGTTTATATGAATTTACCTAAGGGTTATTTCACTAGAAATGACAACAACGTGTGTAAGTTAACAAAATTATTGTATGGGCTGAAACAAGCCCCTAGGCAATGGAATGAAAAGTTAAATGCAGCTCTTAAGGAACATGGGTTCAAGCAAAGTATGTGTGATTACTCTTTATATGTGAAATCTGAAAAAGATGTGTTTATAGCTTTATTAGTATATGTTGATGACATTGTTATTACTGGTAACAATGTTGCTGAAATTGAAAAGTTTAAACATTTTTTAAAAACAAAGTTTATGATTAAAAATTTGGGAAAGTTAAAGTATTTTCTTGATATTGAAGTGTTGAGTAATAACCAAGGAACTTGTTTATCTCAAAGAAAGTATTGTCTTGAGTTATTAAATGATTATGGTATGTTGGGGTGCAAGCCTACTAGCACACCAATTGAACCAAACTTATGTGTTTCTTGTACTCCAAGTGAAAAGGATAAATCTCTTGTCAATATAACTGAATATCAAAAGTTGATTGGTAGGTTGATTTATCTTACTCTTACTAGACCAGATATTTCTTTTGATGTACAAGTACTTAGTCAGTATATGCATGCTCCTTTACAATCACATTTGGATCTTGCCTTCAGAGTTCTGAGATATCTTAAAGGAGCTCCAGGTAAAGGTGTACAATTGATGAAAGGCAAGGAGTTTAGTTGATAAACTTTTTGTGATGCTGACTGGGTAAGTGTAAACTGAATAGAAAATCGTTTACTGGATATTTGGTTTATTTTTGTAACTCTTTAGTTTCTTGGAAAAGTAAAAAACAAGCCAACATATCCAGGTCCTCTGCTGAAACAGAATATAGGGTCATGGTTACCACTGCTTGTGAAATTATTTGGATTGTTAATCTTTTAAAGGATTTAGACATAAATGTCAAGTTACCAGTTGAGATGTATTGAGATAATAGTTCTGCAATTCAAATTGCAGCTAATCTAGTTTTTCATGAAATAACTAAACATTTTAAAATAGATATGCACTTTATAAGAGAGAAGGTTGCATATGGTTTAATCAATACAGTTAAAGTTCAATCTGATCTGCAACTTGCAGATATTTTGACTAAAGGTGTTAGTGTAAACCAACATCATTTCTTGGTTAATAAGTTGGGCTTAAATGATTTGTTCCAGAAATCAACTTGAGGGGAGATGTTAAAATGAATAAGGTTACAAGTTAATTTCTGGAAATATATTGTACATATTCTTATTTGTGGTTTCTAGCATATTTCAGGTTGTTTGTGTAAAGTGTGGAAAGATGAAGGACTGGAGTGTAGATATCTCAAGGATAAGGGATGCAGTTGAAGTCGGTGGAAAGATTGGAGCTGCTTATGTCAAGACCAAGAATAGATGTATTTCTGTCATTTTAGCATTTATATATAAAGAGAAGAGATTAGGGTTTAATCAAGATCTCTCTCATTCTTTCGTCTGCTTTCTCTCAAATAATCCGATTCATCATCATCCTTGTTCTTGTGAGTAGTTAATCATCATCTTGGTGATTTCAGTGATTCAGTTTTAGTGTTACAGTTTAGTATTGATTTGAGGGATTCATTGTTTTGTATAATTTGGACATTTGCAGTATTTGAGTATTAAAGTATTAGTCGTCTTGTTTGTGATTCAAAGTATTTTGGTTATTGTTTCTGGAAAAATCACAAGTACTGGTATGATTAATTTTATTTTATCTCTAACCCTATAAATTGTTTAGGTACTTTCTTTATAACCTTGAACATTTGAAGATCGAAAAAGATAAAATTACCTCTACCTACGACAAAAAAGAAAATACTTGCCTTGACTAAAATTGGAAAAAATCAATATTGTTCAAAAAAGATTTATGTATATTAAATGACATTTAAGTTGGTCCATCAATAGCTTTTGTATTTTTAAAAATAAACTAACAAGTCAAATATATTTAACTAATAAATATTCGCTACCATTTTTCTTATTGGATCTTAATTTCTTTATCCAATAATCACTATCAGTTACGATTCAAGATGCAAGAATTGAAGTTAAGATTTAAGGTAATATATTGTTATTTGTTGATAACATATATTGCTTCTCTTTATAATACAAAGTTACTATTTGAAGTGTTCTTATACTACATATTCAATTTTATTTTGACTTATGGTACAAATGTGTAATGTTTAATTAACTTTTATACCTCATATTAGTTATTAGTATAAAATTAAGAGTTTGTTGTTTAGTACAACTCTAATCATTATAAATATGAATTTGCTTATTTTTAATATTTGTTAGTTTGCCCATAATAACACTATGATAGAAGGTTATATAAGACATGATATGCATATCAACTATTCGATTTTAAAATCTTATCTGATATATTGCGCAGTTTCTCTACTAATTAATAGAAATATTTATTTTCCAAAAACCTAATTAAAAGAATCTTATAGCACAACAAAAAACAAAAAGGAGAATTTGGCAACCAAGAAATGGAATATTTGGTAAGAAAATAAACAAGACCTCTTTTCTGCACGATTTTGATACGTTGATTTACTAGAATAATAAGCTATTATAAATAATTGCTTAACAATGTTAATGATTTTTCTATATATTATTACTGATAGTCTGATACAATAACGTACCTATCAACAGATCAACGTACACTCATTAGGATCGACAAATTTCCAGTTGAACTAATTTAACCAATTTTGTAACTATAATCATAGCAGTATTAAGTAATTTTGACATGTGTAAAGCGTTACATATTTGTGGTCAAATTACGCGTCTCACTCCAACATATTAGTTTTATATCTCATGTTGATCGAGAGGTTTTGTATATATATCATTTTACGAGAAAATCACATAAACCATAAACCATTCTTATTAGAGGTAGAATTTAACGTTATACATTGTCGTTTTCTTTTTTCAAATCGACCAAAGGTTTAGAGGGTCTTTGGGATTGAGTTTAGAAATAGATTTTTACATTTTTACATTTTCAAATCACAAATAATCTAATTTATAGTGTTTGGTAAATAGTGAGTGAAATTGCTTATTTACGTTTTTAGGATGTCAAAACGCGGTAATTGAGAAGTAGGTTCCCTCTTCTCTTTCAGAACGCGCTTATCGAAATAAAAATTTTTGCTCTATTTTTACCCAAATACTCTTATAAAACTCTTTTCAGTTACATCCTAGAACTCACCGCTCTCTCTCTCTGTGTCTTCTGCGTATTCTTTCTGCAACAAATCACTTGAAGTAAAGATTTTTTTTTTTTTTTTTTTTTCAATTCTCTTTAATCAACAACATGCGATTGTGATGAAATATTATTTTACTTCTCTGATTGAAACTTTGAAAATAAAATTATATGTTAATGAAAATATATATCGTCATCATCATATCTTGGTTATTAAATAATTTAATTTATGAAATTATATGTCATCATCATATCTTGGTTATTAAATAATTTAATTTATGAAAATATATATCGTCATCATCATATCTTGGTTAATAAATAATTTAATTTACTTGTGGTTTTATTATGAATAAATAATAATTGATAACGTTATAGTTTTGATGTTCTTCGAATATTTTGTGATAACAGGGGATTGTAATTATAAATCAAGAGTAGTTGCACGGATCGTCCTTGTATTTTGTCAAAATTGCATCCTCATGTTCTTAGTTTTCAGTCTATTGACGTCCCTCTAGACTTGAAATGACAAACACTTAAAAAACTGATTATTTGATTATTGTGATATTAAAAAGCATAATCAAATCCAAATACTATCTCTTTATGGTACGTCTTGTCACAGCTGATTATTTGATACTAATTATTCAAAACGTATAATTTGTTTTCAAAAAACAAACCCAAACACCCCCTTAATTTTGTTGGTCCTAAAATAAAGACCGTCATGTTGATTCGTTCCTAAAATTTAGGAAAAAGTAATGATAAGGTTCAGTGTATCTGAAAATTGATTTTGCAGACTTCAAACACATTCCGAGAACATATATATAAGATTTTCGATTCAATTTCTATTGCGACGAACATTGAATAATCTCTTGAATTATACTGGGAAGAATTCCGTGAACCCAAACAAATTAGAGTCGAAATATTGTCTTTCAAAACTGATTTTAAAACACGATTTACATAAATATATTCGATCAATTGAATCATACACCCTATCTACAATCCATATTTCTAACATATAATTAATTTTTCTTCCACATTATTCGATTGTTAACTGAAAAGAACAAACATTCATATTTCTGAAAAGACCTCACTGTGTGATTATCTTTCCTTTTAACATCATCCAGGTTCTTACCAAGAAAAAACGAGCTCACGATAGCATTTGTTATTCAAGTAATTACATACGAAGTAAACTATTTGTTAAAAGTTATCGACTCAAATGATCTTCAATACCAACAACTAAATTCAGGCAACAAACTCAAAAGTCCGACGACAGAAGATCTAATTTTTCGAACTGGCAAACTCCAAACGATCGAAAAAAATTCAAACTACTTGAGAATAATCAAGTCTTCAAACAACAAATCGATCTACAAATTCAAATTTTAATGGCCCACTTATTTGATAAGGATTACTGTCCAAATGTTAGGACTGATATTTTAACCCAACACGACGACGAATATATAAGCACACTAAGGTTCCACTCTAAAACCAATTGGTGATAGAGGGAGTAGCCCATGAGTTTATATGCACACGTTATTTCCTTTTTTATTTTTTATGTATGACATGAGTTTGCACCTAACAATCCTCCTCTCAAAACCAAGTCCATTGGGCCTCTCCTCCAACGATAGTCAATATGATTCTACCTTATTCAGTACCGCCGCAAACTCGACACTCGACATGATTGGGTTCACATCAGGGAGACTTTCGGTACATGACTTTAGGATCGACTCATCGTTCGTTGAGGTCAAACCTAGGGGGCATGCACCACTGCGTGTTGGGTCACGTTGCGCCATCCACATCCGGGCTACAACCGTAGCTCTGATACCGCTTATTAGGACCAACATTTTAGCCCAACAACATGTTGAATATATAAGCCCACCGAAATTTCACTCTAAAACCAATTGATGATAGAGGAAGTACATAGGCCGTGAGCTTATATGCACACGTTATTTTCATAGTATTTTCGAAGTAGGACATAGGTTTGCACCCAACACTAAATTTCCAAATTCAAATTCAAACGTGATTCACAAACTAATGATCTAATTATAATCAGATTGCTCCACCAAAATCAAACAATAACCAACACCAATTTTAACACCAAATTTATATTTGGACAACAACTTCGATAAGGTATATCTCTCTAAAATGACCAATCAAAGATCCCTCTGTTCAGATTGTAAATCTATATGTCTAGAACCTGAAGTAGAAAATTTCAAGACGATCAAACGGTTAACAAACCCGCAATGTCAATTCTTCTACGGCTGCGCAAAAACAGACGAACCAGAAAAAAATGAAAAAGAAACAAAGTTATACCTAAACATCAACGGGATCCCTCCCGACCGACAACAATTAGTCGGCCACCGGAGGTTGACTAATTCATGGCGTCTCAAACCTAGCAATGACACCAATTGTTAGGATATCCGAACATATACAAAGAACAAAATAAAAATAAACAAATTTGAAATGGAAGCGTTTATTCAAATTGCAAATCAAATTTAAACGTATAAAATTCGTAATATTAATTATCCCTTATTATGGAATAAACTACTAACCTAAACTAGTTTTCTAATTCTAAACAAACACTAAATATTAATACGTGTATATCACGTCAAACTCAAAAGATATAAAAAATATTAAAAGAACCTTAGAATTTAAGTCAGTTTCTAAGCTTCTAGCTATTAACTATAATGGCGCCTAAACTGAATGAAGATATACTTGAGTTATCCAAAAAATCACCGACTTCTGGAGTCTAGCACACTGGAAAGGAAATATAAAACGAAAAAGACCCATGAATTGTTTATAAGCTTCAAACGTATACTTGCAGAACCACGTTATATTTATATGTGTCGTATTGTTCTTATATTTACCTTGTTGCTTGTTTTAATTGCTAGATTTGTAGTTACATATATGTTTATTGTTTGTGGGTAACATCGATTACACAAGTGTTGTTTGAGTTTGTTTTTGCTAACGATTAATATCATCGTCATGAACCGATTGTTGTTAGTTTTTGTTTTCGCTGTAATTCTTAACGGTTACCCCTAAATTAAAAGGTACATGACCGTGACTATATATTTCAATTTTCATGAAAATTATTAAACAAATTATATAAAAACAATGTATAATATAGGGCCAAACTTAAAAAGTAAAGTAAAATCTAAATATTAGATTTTTATGATGGAATCTTCTCGGAAAATGTCTTAGTATTCACAACCACAAAATAGTTAGAAGCTTACATAAATGCCTTGTGTTCAAAATGTACCTTCACTGAGGTCGTGTACGTGCGAGACATCATTGGATGTACAAACATCAGAGGAAAATTATCATTCTTTTTGATGCATAAAACAACTATTGATACAATTTTATAAGGAAGAAAACTACTTTCTATGATTTTTTTTAAGTTCTTCATCTCTACCTTTTATTAAAAAAGAAAATTTCATCTTTCACGTTTGAACACGTTTTTAATGGAGCTCGCCGGAGAATTAGACAATTAGACAAGGATTTAGCATTCTTCTGAAATACAAGTAAAATACTAAGGGCGTGTTTAGTTACGGAAAACTCTTTCGCTTTTCTATAAAACTTCTATAAGAAAATTAGAAAAATTAGAAAACGTGTTCAAATTCGAGTTTTCTAAAAAACTTTTCAATGAAAAGGAAAATTTATAATTTCCTTTTTATAACTAAAACGTTGAAACTACTTTTTATGGTTCTCTAGTTTTTCAACTCCACACTCTCTTGGAAAAGAAAAACTCAATCCCTTGCGTTTGAACTCGTTTTTTAAATTTTCATTGTTTTTCTAGAAAAGGAAAACACTCCTCATTCTCTTGAGAAACGGAAAAAGAAAAATGAAAAGAATTTTTTCGTAACTAAACGCGTCTGATAAATAATTATATACATAGAGGGACACGAACAAGTGTTGATACAATTTTATAAGGATGAAAATTACTTTCTCTAAGAATTTTTTTTTTTAAAACAATTCAAAAATTGGAAAATGCGGTTAAATTTGATTTTTCTAAAAACCCTATCTAAGAAAAGGAAAATTCATATTTTCTTTATTTATAACTAAAAAGTTGAAAACTATTTTTTATGGTTTTTTAAGTTTTTCATCTATACTATTTTTCGGAAAAGAAAAACTTCATCTCTCACATTTGAACGCGTTTTCTTTATTTTTTATTATTTTTCTAGAGAAATAAAACACTCATGATTTCCTAAACAAATAGAAAAAATATATGAAATTTTTTTCCGTAACTAAATACGCCCTTAGTATTGACATGTTTTCATAATTTTCAAGTAACCGAGAGTCGTGTTCTCAGTTGCAGCCTGTTTCTCGCATCACGTCCTAACCACGACTCTTGATGGTTTGTAGAAGCCCTTAAAAGTTAACACACCACACACGTACACAGATATTTTTATATTTTTTTATATATAGGTGGATGGTTCATGGATCTTAGATAAAATAATAATAATATTTTTAATTACATGTATAGGAACATGATAATTCATTTTTTAAGAAGGCTTATACTATAATTAAGTACAAATACGTGTACGGCATAATTCAATTTAAACCAACAGTTATTATTATGCATCCCACATTAAATTATCAAGCTTTTAAGTGAATTTTAATTATTGATAAGCTACTAATATACAACATTTAACTATAATTATACATTTCTATAAACTATGAAAGTTATATTATACTGTATATTTTAGACTGATCTACCAAAAAAGTATTACCTGATGGAACATTTCTTATGTTGAAACTTGAAAGTATTGGGTCTAATCATCATTCATGGGCCCAAATATAAAACCAATTCAATGGGCTCGTTTAATCACATTTCAAGTTCCAAAAATTACTAAACAGCCCAAAAAAAAAAAAAATTGAGTTATATAGGTAACTACACGATATGAATAAATGAAATACATTTTACAACTTGAAATAGTACCTTAATTTGTTACTGCATGCAGTCTTTCTGTAATATTGTATTTTTTCATTTTCTCTAATTCCCATATCAAGAAATTTTGTTACTTCATCTACAAAAATATATAATCTCTAGTGATACAAGTTAACGTCACCAGTTAACGACTAACAAAGAAGCGTGCTATATAGGCAGAAAATACTTTTCAGAGTCTATTTTTGGCCAGTTGTTATTCGAATATCTCAATATAGTAACTTGTTGCAACATGTTATACGTAACTTAGTAACAGAAACACTTTAGAATTTGGTACGCTATTTTGGTACAATTGTGAGGTTGCAAGTATCAAGATGCACGGAAGGATATCTCTTAATAATGAAAGATGAAATTTACATCGAAAATACGAATATTGATATACAATTACCCAACTGTTTCATCAACTCGATGTAAATGAATACAAACCAGTAAATTAGTCTATAGATACGAATTTGCGGTAGTTCTATATATTAAGATCATAAATTTATAATTTTAATAGATATTACAATTTTAGAAGAACGGACATTCATATTCGTTAGGGCCTAGAAACTGATCATTTTTGAGAAACTCGACTGCAGACGTGACCTCTCTACAAGATCTACCAAATAGATCTGTACGCAATAACGGCGGGAAGAAAAACCAACAGCTCGTAAACATCACCAACACTAAAGTTAATGGCCGGATCACAATGGGTTGCGGGTCAAACCTTTTACCCATGGTTTTCTTGATCACAACCGCGGTTCCAACCCAAAGGCCTTGAACTATGAAGAACCAAGTAACTTCATATGTTTGCCTAAGTCGGCCCAAGGTAGTAAAATATTCTCATGCATGATCCCAGACACTATAAATGTGGTGAAAATAGCAAGCACTGATGCCCATCTTCGAGGAACCAAATGGGCATAAATGGCAATGGCTGGTTCGTAGACATTAAGGTGGAGAATGCTAGAAACCATGAGGTTTCACCTTTTTCCCCAAAAGTTCTTTACTTATGTAGCGTAGTAAGGTTTATCAAATTGTGGCTCGATCTCAACCTCAACTGTGGTTTGAGCTAAAAAACCTGCCACGTTCAATAACATTTCAAGCATAAAGAATAGGTAGTATGCATAAAGACAAGTGGTCATAAATGGGTCAAGATAGCCTTTGTAATTATTGGCCTTAATGGTGACGATAAAGAGTAAAAACATAGGTGCAAAATCTTTGAGGGATGTTTTTATTATCTGGTGACTCGCGTGTTTTTATTTTTTATTATATCGATCGGTAGACAAGCGGTGATATGAAATGAGATACAGGGAGATGAGGGTGTGACGATAAATGGCCTTGACCAAATGCATAAAGGATGAGCTTGAAGCTTCCGAGCCATGACATGAAGAAAGAAGTTGGACCAACACAAAACATGGAGTTGAGATTTAAGGGAAGACATACAAAGCATATGACTGGAAACAGAGCCAATAATCTAGTTTTACCTCCAGGAATAAACATCTTGTTGGATACAAAGTGTGTGTGGAAGCAAAGATCAAACTAAGATAACAATCAACCAATAATAATGTAACAAAAGCAAACGAAGAACACAAGCGATTTACGTGGAAACCCCTAATTTAGTGGGAGAAAAAATCACGGGCGACGACCACGAACAATCTACTATATCAATAACGAGTACAAAACCTTCAATGGTATATAGGCCAATTGAAGTGTAAAGAGAATTAAACAATTCTCAAGATCACTCTTAAACTAGGAATTAAGAGTTGAAGAAGAAACGTATGTATGTGTATATATGTGTTAAAGGAATTTAATTTGTCTCTATATATAAAGAAGTAGTCTTAAATTAATTAGGATATAATTCCTTTATAATTTGGTAGTCATCCTAATCTAAATATAGCTTTTGGGACACGTAATCTCCAACTTGACCCGAAAGCGATAACTCTTATCGTTGTCGTCACCCACCCCGAAGGGTATTAAACACCAATGACACCAACTAAGTCTAAGCAATGTTTAAACTTAGTAGTGGGGAGAACTTTAGTTAACTTATCAATGGGATTGTCGTTGGTATGTATTTTATCGACAATCACTTCTCCTTTTCAACTATACCTCGAACAAAATTGTGTCTCACTTCAATATCTTTGGTCGTGGAATGAAACTTGTTGTTCTTAATTAAATGCATGACACTTTGATTGTCACAATACACAACAAGTACATCTTGAGATAGACCAATTTCATTCACCATTCCCAAAAGTCATATTGCTTCTTTCACTCTCTCGATAGTAGAATATATTCTTCCTTAGTGGTTGACAAAGACGTAATAACTTGCAAAGACGAATACCAACCGATAGCAAAACCACAATGAGAAAATATATATGAAGAAAGACATATGTTCCAAATCAGATCGGGTACACACCATCGTACATTAAACTGCCAACTGCACCAGAATAAGGGATAAGAGACATATGTTTCTTGTCTTCCTCAGATTTAGGGCATTGACCAGATGACAATTTAAAATGTGGTGATGACGGAGTAGCAACAGGTTTACAATTAATCATGTTAAGCCTTTCGAGAACTTTTAGAATATAATCAATTTGTGATAAAATAAGCTTACCCGCTTTACGATCTCGTTGAATTTCAGTATCTAAAATCTTTTTAGCAGCTCCCAAATCTTTCATCTCAAATTCGCTACTAAGTTGATTTTTTAATACCATGACCTGGACTATATTAGGTGCCGCAAGTAACATATCGTCCACGTAAAGTACTAGATAAAGGAAAGATCCATCCGGGAACTTTTGGAGATAAACACTCATCATAGCTACAACAAACATAGCCATGACCACTCATGAAGGAGTCAAACCTTCTGTACCACTGTCGAGGGGATTGCTTTAAACCGTAGAATGACTTTTTCAATTTGTAAACATAGTCTTCTTTTACAGGAATTTCAAAACCCCCGGGTTGTCGGATGTAAATTTCTTCTTCAAGATGACCATGAAGAAAAACAGTTTTCACGTCCATCTGTTCTAGCTCAAAATCTTGCAAAGTAACAATAGAAAGTAAAATTCTGATAAAAGTATGACGAACAACGAGGGAGAATAGTTCTTTAAAATCAATACCCTCACGTTGATCAAAACTACGAATCACATATCGTGCTTTGTAACTTTTACATTCAACTCCGAGAATTCCATCTTTAATCTTGAATAACCACTTGCAGCTTATCACTTGAAGTTTAACCAATTCTCATGTTTCTCCTTAGGAAGTTTAACCAATTCTCATGTTTCATTTTTGTGCAAGCTTTCGACCTCTTGTTGCATAGCTACAACCCATTTATCACTTTTATTACTTGAGATTGCCTTAGAATAATTTTTAGGCTCGCAATTTTCAATATAAGTTGCAGCAACAAAGGCATAAACAACTAGGTCTCATTCATAAGACCCAAGTCTTGGAGGTCTATTAATTTGCCGCCTTTCACGATTCCCAACCAAGAGATACTCAGTTTGAGGCTGATTTTGTGAACTTGTATGTGTGTGGCCATCGACTTGAGTTTCATCATCGAAGTCAAACTCCACATTACCCGTTGTATTACCATCAATAGCATTTGAATAATTATATGACATATGATCTTTATCGGGATTCATGATAACATTTTCATTAAGGGTTACATCTCTACTATGGATGATCTTACGATACTTAGGATCAGGTAGGGGTGGCAATTTGGGTTGGGTCGAGTTGACCCGCTCAGGTTATCGAGTTGGTGGGTCAGAACTAGTCGACCTAAACCCGACTTGATTTTATAATCGGGTTGAGTATTTCAACCCAACCCAACCCGACCCAAATTACCCATTTATCTAGTGAGATCAAGATGTTTTCGGATCATTTTCTATTAACGTATTAATTTTGGATCAAATAGGTCACATGGGTCGACCTCTAAAATTATAATTCATCATTAATAAACATAAAAATATTTATAAAATTAAAAAAAATCATATCACCTAGTTTGTTGATCAAAAGTTAATACTAAAATACCATTAAACATGTTAGATTATTATATTAAAATAAATTTTCTAAATTTTTAACCACATTTAAATTTATTCGAGTTGTCGGGTCAACCCAAAAACTCATTAAGTGACCCAAACTCGACCCAAAAAATAGTCAGGTTGGCGGGTTTCGAGTTGACGGGTTCACGGGTCAAAAAACTTCGACCCAACCTTAATATTTTCGAGTTGGGTTCGTGTCGGGTTTCGGGTCGAGTCGTAAATTGCCAGCCCTAGGATCGGGGCACCAAACACGATAAGCTTTAACCCCGGATACGTAACCCAAGATGACACATTTAATAGTACGAGGAGTTATTTTTTCCTCATTTACATGGACATAAACTTGACATCTAAAAATTATGAGATGAGAATAATAAATTGAATTACCAGACCATAATGTTTCACGAATATTTCCATCAAGAGACTTTTGTAGAGTATGGTTTATAAAAATAGGTTGCGGTGGTTGCACTTTCAACCCAAAAATCCTTTTCCAGTTTTGTATGAGAAAGCATACGACGTACTTTCTCCATTATGGTCATATTCATTCTTTCTGCAACACTGTTTTGTTGTGGTGTCCTAAGAAGTGTATGGTGTCGGGCAATGCTTTCTTTTCGACATAAAGCATTAAAATTTTGTCCACAAAACTCAAGACCGTTGTCAGTCCTCAACTTCTTGATCTTTTGTTCAGTTTGGTTTTCGATCAAGACTTTCCACTCCTTAAAAGTGGGAAACACCTCATCTTTGTGCTTCAAGAAAAATTCCACGACTTTACGAGAAAACTCATCAATAATAGTCAACATATATCGTTTACCTTCTTGAGAGGTAACAGGAGACGGTCTCTATATATCCGAATGAATGTAGTCAAGAGTACCCTTGGTTCTATGTATACGGGAAAATTCAAAAGTAGCAAACCAACTTTGATGGGAAGTCTTGTGGAAGAACAACCAGAGTCAATTATCCATTCATTTTTAGATCTTTCGGTGTCAATAACCAAGTATACGTCACTATCAGACTCCACCTCAATGATGGCTACCTCAGCAGATTTTTCGGGTTTCTTGTCGTTATTCCCTTTACCTTCCCTCTGTAACTTGTTCTTCAACTTATAACAATCAGAACTATATGTCTAACTTTCTTGCAATACTTGTTTGAATATTTTTCGCGAGATTGTGATCGGTGTTTTTTATTGTTATTACTACTCTCGCCTCGTTCAGAATTTAGGCTTCTCGCAACCAGTCCTTCACCACTTTATGGTTTGTCATCATCATTATAATTTTGCTTAGACAACAAGGCATATTTAACATCATCAAACGAAAATGTTTCACGGTTACCATACAACATAATTTCCTTAAAGTGTTTATAAGACGCGGGCAAAAAGATAACCAGTAATACAACCTTATCATCATCATCATCTAGATTCTCCAAAACAATGAGAATACTAAATTTCATCAAGATGATCCTGAACGGGTGTGCCAGGTTTCGTATGAATTCTTCAAGCGACGCTTACTTGCAAGACTCTTTGTCATATAGAACGATTCCAACTTGACCCATAAATTAGCCGCAGTTTTCTCATGTATAACCTCTCAGAAAACTTCTCGAGTTAGAAACAGTTGGATCGTGTCGAGAGCCTTCTCGTCTAATTCTTCCCAATCGGCATCTGTCATGCCTGTCGGTTTGTGTGCCAACCCCTTAAGGGCCTTCTTGTACCCGTGATGCGTTAGTATCGCTTGCATATGAATTTTCCAAATAGCAAAAGTAATCTTGCCATCAAATTTATCAATATCAAATTTGGTGACCATTGTAACAAACGCTTTGATATCACTTGTTGGATATAAAGCGTGTGCGGAAGCAACGGAAACAAAGATCAAACTAAGAGAATAATCAACCAATAATAAGGTAACAAAAGCAAACGAAGAACGCTAGCGATTTACGTGGAAACCCCTAATTTAATGCGAAAAAAACCATGGGCGGCGACCACGAACAATCCACTGTATAAAATAACGAGTACAAAACTTTCAATGGTATATAGGCCAATTGAAGTACAAAGAGAATTAAACAATTCTCAAGAACACTCTTAAACTAGGAATTAAAATATGGATCGGAGAAGAGACGTATGTATGTGTATATATGTGTTAAAGGAATGAATGTCTCTATACACAGAGAAGTAGTTCTTGTTCTTAATTAATTAGGATATAATTCTTTTATAATTTGGTGGTCATCCTAATCTAAATAGGATATTTAATTAACTATGGTTATCTTATAGCTTTTGGGACACGTAACACATCCCAACACCAGGAGCATAGAGAAGAGATGCTATCGATGTACTCCAATCTATCACTAGATGTTGTATCTCTCGCGCCATCTCACCACTCCTTTAAATTATTGTTCGCATTTCTTTAACTGTATAAAGTTATGATGTATACAAAAATTTATAAACCATATATATTTGGTAGCTTTGCTCGATCAATACGATGAATATGACCCACCATTCTTGATACAACCTAAAAATATGACCCGAACCTAAATTGAATGGGTCGACACGACCAGACTAGGTAAAAAAAGTGGGTTGACAGTCGACTTGTGTAACTTGATAATAATTCAACATGT
Organism: Gnaphalium uliginosum; assembly: GCA_963930675.1. Lineage (NCBI taxonomy): Eukaryota > Viridiplantae > Streptophyta > Magnoliopsida > Asterales > Asteraceae > Gnaphalium > Gnaphalium uliginosum. The sequence goes on along the minus strand of OZ005680.1, from coordinate 54,581,816 downwards.
AATGCCTTATTTTTGCAATCGTGAAAATTGTCGGTGGATTGTTTTTTTCATTGAATGTGCTTTTTACGTGCTACTGATATTTATACTCCCTGTTAAATTATTTTTTTAAGAAAATACTTGCACGATTCGTCTTTATGATTTGCCATCCTTAGTTTCAGTTTGTTGCGTAGAAACGTCAATTTGTCAAACTACCGTTAATTTATTCCGTAACGACCGTTAGTTTGTGATGTCTCCCTCTTTCCTACTAAACACCCTAAAATATTGGTTGTATCGAACCCAACTAACCAAGGAGACACTTGACACTGATTCGATTCTTCCGTCCCCCAGAAAGCTCAAACTCTGATTGAATTAAATGTATCTCTAATTAAGTTGTTAATTAATCAATGGTGTTTAATTTTATACGAACTTCTTTTCACCGTTTTCTATCTCTACAGCCTACTTCTTCCATCATCCCAACTCATCACACAACGATTGCTGCATCAGGTAACTGCTACTATTGTTTATATTTAAAAAGTGATAACAAATTGATCGTAAATTAACAATGATTACCTGCTTATTGCGTTTTTAGAAAACTGATAAATAGTCAATTTTGAGTAGGACTGGCAATTCGTGTTAGGATGAAAAAGAAAAGCATTTATGTTTAATTTAGGGTGAAATTAGTTGTTTTGAATAAGGATTTTGAGATTGCTTAATTCTAACTAATTATCTTTTTGGATTTTGAAGCATAAGTTTACCTTTAGGACTGTTTTCAATAATCTGATTATATGCTTCTACTTGGATGTAGACTTTAATGTCATTTATGTGCTAATTGTGAAGTGCTTTTTCTAGTAAGAATGGAGTCCCAAGTACCATGTGTATTGGTACTTGGTGGAAAATCCGCGAGTGAGAAAGAAGCAGTCAAGTCGTTGAAGGAAAATTCATCGCTTAAACTTGCAGACGACGTAAAACTGTTGACATTATTGCAATCGGAAAGGCAATCGGATAAAGATGAATTTAATATCGACACTTATATGTCTACTCTTTCGACTACATGCTTTGGAAGAGTTCTTCTTTGGTCTCCCAGATTGCCTTCGACACAGGACGTAGTCTCTCTGTAAGTGGAAGAAGTTGTTGAGATTCATGTTGTTTTTATTATGGTTATGTCATTAAAATTTTTAGGGTTAATGCAGCAACTTTTGTGAGATTCCGGTAGGTTCGGTGTGCATTGCGGATATCCAGTTTAAAGGACGAGGTATGTGAATTTCAATCATCTTGTTGTTTGTGATTATTTATGCTGACTTATATATGTCACTATTCTACTTTTAGATTATATGTGAGTCATGTATTAATTTCTATGTAGGCTATAGACTTACAGAATGAGTAAAATCTTATAGGACGTTCACAAAATGTATGGGAATCTCCTAAGGGTGGCCTTCTCTTTTCATTTACGATACAAATGGAAGATGGTCGAGTGGTGCCTCTTGTACAGTATGTTGTGTGTCTTGCTGTGACAGAAGCACTTAAGGATCTAGCTCTAAAAAATGTAAGCTTTATTGTTGCTTTTCTGTTTCATATTTCAATATTGATAGTTTTAAGTGCCTAATTGGCATATGTTGCTTGATATAAAATTAAAGGATGGAAAAAGTAGCAGTGTTAATTTAGAATAACCTTAGCTATGTTAAATTAGGGTCGTGATATGTGTTTACGACTATATCCTGAATTGCAGGCATACAAAGACAGGATGGTTATAGGTATTGTACAATTAAGGATGTTCTTAAGAAATTATTGATGAAATAAAGATAGGTGATGAAGGTTCAGTACCTCGTATGGTCAGTGTTATTCCATTAGTGTTAAGTAAGAATAACCTTTGATATTATGAGTGTTTTGGGGAACAAGTTTTAAACAGCAGTATCCCATTACTATTAGGGGGCCTGTGACCTGCCTACCCTCGTCTAGAACCAATATAGAAATAGAATAAGACATCTAGGGTGAATAAAAATTGGGCCTTTCATGAAAATATTACTGAAGATGAGGTTAGGTATGATGTTTTAGGTCTTATCAGTATCTAAAATCTTCCTTAAAAAAATTACAAGCATCAAGCATATATCAAGAAAAACTTCTATATTGCCATCTACCAGATATCATCTTTATCTAAAACCCATGTTTTTGTTACTGTCACCAGTTATTCATTGATATTTCATCATTTATGCTTGCTGCTGATTTTTATGTTGCCGTTTGTTTTGTAATATCAATTTCAGGGCATCCCGTTTCTGGATGTTAGAATAAAGTGGCCCAATGATCTTTATTTAGATGGCCTTAAAGTGGGAGGAATTTTGTGTACATCAACATATAGATCTAAGAAGTTTAATGTTAGTGTTGGTAAGTTTCTCAATCTACCTGATATTGCGTGTTTTCAATATGCTTCTTCATTCAACCTTCAATAGCATAATAGGAGCTGCAGCTATTGTGATTTTGTAATCATGAAGTTGCATATAATTATTGATAATATTGCTTAGGTGGATTACTTAGTTGCATTATTGTGATCTCCGTCCTTTTTGCAATTTCAGGAGTAGGCTTGAATGTTGACAATGATAAGCCGACAACATCCTTGAATGCGGCGTTGCGGAAGTTGACTTTTGGCTACCAGTTACGGAGAGAAGACATAACATCAGCTTTCTTTAATAAATTTGAGCATCTTTTTAATATTTTTAGAAACAAAGGTTAGTAGTAACTGGGAATTATTTTACACAATTTTTCAAGGTAAATCCCCTTCCGTTTTAGTAAAATAGTGAAATTAATGGTTTCTGCTACTTACTATGCAGGCTTCCAAGCCCTTGAGGAGCTATATTACAAGACCTGGCTCCATAGGTACTATGGCAGACATAAGGGCAATTGTTTTTCGTAATCATTTGGCATTTATGTTTTATGTAGTTTATTACATGAGGAAGTACATACATTCAACAGAATGGGTCATGTTATGTTGCACTTCTAGCAAGATTAAACATTTATACATTGAACCAGTTTTGCTATAGGTTTAAAATCTATGAGGGAGTTTCCATTTCCAGGAAAAGGTAATCGGTGACCTGGATTTATTTTCATCAATGCTCTTAATCTGTGCAGTGGGCAGAGGGTTGTTGTCCAAGAGAAAAACGAGGATCAAGATCTGTTGATAGAAAATGTAGTTACTGTTCAGGTGAGTCAATTTTATTTCTGGGTATCAATCTAATTAGATGAACAAGAAAACATAGTGGCGTGCTTTCAATATTGCATTATGTGATGACGTGAATATTGTATTCAAAGTGTATACTTATTATATCATATAACGTTCATATGAATGTGACAGACATTGCAAAAGGGAGATCATTGGGTAAAATGTGGTCACTGGTTGTTACTAGAGGTGGGAATATGGACAGGTTGGGTTATGCATTGATCTTGGTTTGGGTCAAACTAGTAAAAATTTTATCAGGGGTCAAAACGGTTAAAATTAACACCCTTTTTGTTTTTACCTTTTTAAGTTATCTTTTTATCAATAGTTCTTGTGATATGTTGACAAAAGTTATTCAAATATGTGAATAAACGATGTAGGAGGCTGTATTCATTGAAACTAGACTTTTGGGGACTTCAACCCGTTTGCCGCACTCCCCTTTTAGCTATTTTTTTTATTTGACCGGTTTAAGATGGAACATAACCTAAAGTCAACCCAAATATTACGACATGTATACATGAGTGGATAAAGTGTGCTCATTGACTCGTTGTTTGCTTAATCTTGTCTCTGCCTGCACACGTGTGTAATTTGAAGATGCCGTTAAGGAGTCGTAACAATTTCACTTCGTAATTGCAGGGGTTAACATCTTCCGGATATTTACTGGGCATTGCAGATAATGGTGAGATGTGTGAGCTTCATCCAGATGGAAATAGGTACTATAATCTACACATGCTACTTAAGAATTATAAGTTAGCATATGATACTCTCTATCCCATTAAAAGAGTTCACATTCCACTTATGAGTGGATAATGAGGTTCTAGTATCAAATTTCTAGTTTGTAACATCAAAACAAATAAAAATAGTTTGGCTGTTTGGTGACACAAAAAACAAAGAAGATCCACGTCCTTATATGGTTTGAGTTTTTAGCATACAAAGTGAACCTTGTTTGGGATGGAGTAGTTTTGCTCAATGCTAGTACATTGAGGTAGCAGTTTGGACCCAAATATACGAATCCGTCAATTCGGATTACGTTATTTTTCTGATGGGTGACTGGTTAAAATAAATACATGTGCTAGTTTTCCACGTCATCATCAAGCACCTACTTAACATGGAATATATGGATTTTGTACAGTTTTGACTTTTTCAAGGGACTGGTGAGGAGGAAACTTACCTGAAAGACTTGGTTGGTATCTTATAGGAGGTATGTATATATCACCTAATTAATCCGGCGACATGGTGTAAATGATTATGTCATTGCAAGACTAACTGTGTATATTTTTAAACAGTTCATACTTAACAAAAGAGCAGAGATAAGTCTTCTGTTACGGAAATTAGCAGTTTTCATGACTAATTCTAAAGGGTTTTGGCTTATAAATTATCGTAGTATAGAGTCTATACGATAGACAATGTAGTAATTTTGTTTTTTGCTAAGATGCTGGCATGTCTGTATTCATTTTTTGATTTTTTAAATGTTGTTTGCGATCAATAGAAATTTTTTACCAAGGAATACATGCAATTAGGGTTGAGAATTCTTGACATGATATGAACTAATGCGAATTTAGTGAATGAACCTGGCATGAAATCAAGTTGGGTCAAAATGCATGCATTGAAATCCCATGTACATCAATTTCATGCCATGACTGATTAATATAGAACCTTTAGAAGAATCATTTTCCTCAATGAATATGTTATTATACTTAGTCGACTAACAACGAACAAAAAACAGAGTAACATAAATTCAAAAACTTCATAAAGACCATGTTGAAAAATAATCTATTACAATTATATCCATGGAAGTCTTTAGCTTGTTTGGTTTGGACCATAATAAAGTAGACACCTTGAGGGTTGACCAAGCTGTAGTCAAAACTGTTGACCCACAGTAAAAAGTGTGTAACAAGTAATAAACCTTCTTTGACTTTGGAAATCAAGAAAGCAGATAGGAAAACAATTTGTAAACTATGCCAACTATGACTACAAAGATGATCTGATCAGTAATGGAGATACTTTCATTTTTGTCAACAGCATCATTTAGAATTGAAGGTGAGCACTTGAGTTCAATGGAGTATGCTCCTTTATCTTCTTGGACGTCTGGTTCTATGTTTATCTCCCCCATTGCAGATCTGAACTCTCCATAGCTCCATTCCTTTACTCATTATCATCAAAGTTGTTAGTTCTAATCAGGTTGTTAAATGCAAAAAAAGATTGTCAGAAGTTCTGTTTTTATCAACAGCAAGTATAAGATGGTGATTTCGACCCATTTACTCATCGATGGGCAAATTCTAATTATGATTTATTCCAAACGGGTCAAATTGTTGATCTTTTTTTCTGAAGAACGGGTCAGTGGTTAAATAAGTTGGAAGTCTTTTAAAGTCTACTCAGACTTCTAATGCATACCACGTACCTTCAAATTGTTTTATTCGAGGATTTTGATTATTATTGTAAAAATCCTGTTATTTTGCCCTGAAGCTTCAACTATTAATGAAATGTACAAAAATGACCCATTTAGACCCATTATGTAAGTGTTTTTACTAGTAAAATGACCCATTACTTAACGTGCCCAAACCGCCGGTTTTGCAATTCGTAATCGATGATATTATTAAATTTAAATCCACATATGTCAAAATGAAACGTCGATCAACTAATAATTACCTCGACTTGTTCTCCAATGGTGAAGACAATAGTGTTGGGGTTGGTGCGGAATGACAATGGTCCTTCCTCAGACAAAAGACGAAATTCTCCGAACTCAGTAGGGATATGAAGGCTGAGAGCAAATGTGGCTGAGTCCCGTCTACTAGACCCATCCAATGAACGTGGAGTTTGACATGAACGTGGGGTGTGAGGTTGAAGAGACGAGTTACTATGCTTGAATAATATCATTCTTGTTTCATTTTCCTTTATTTTCTTTCTAGGTTGCTTACCTCCATTGCTTCCCATTATCTGAGCAATATCTTTTGCAATAGCTTCGAGCTTTATCGCAATACTCTCCATTTTTAGTCTGAAAATATTTACAGTAACAATTAACTGTTAAAACCACAAGAAAAGTGGCCCATTTACGCCTAATTGGGTCAATGTGGGTAATTAATTAACCTTAATGGATCAATTAAATTTCAGAATTGGTTTTTATGGAAACTAATCAAATGGATAGTAAATTGATTTACAAATTTTTTAAACAGTTAATATAACTTTTATCAATTTTCAACCATTTCGTTCATTTCTACGGAGAAATGATAACGACATTTAATTGTAAAGTATATATTATTATGCCTATATATTTTTTCAGAAACAATTTTATTAACATTCTAAATCGTGTTTGTAGATTCAGATAATTCCATGGTACATACTCTATTGTCTCGTTAGTTAATCATGAAATGAAAAACAAATGAAAACATTTTGGAACCTGAACATCTGAAATTGCTCAGAACTCTTAACCTCTCGTCGTCTTTCAGCCACAGTCATAGCAGATCTCGACCATGCAAACTCCTCTCGATCACCATCACGACTCCAACGTTCTGCCAACAATCCAAAACAAAACTCCGCTTCATTAAACGCCATTTGTAGCTCTTCAGACGATATCCCATGTCCACTAACCTTAAACACACCAAACTTAACCGCAGAATCCAACATTCGTTGGATCGAATTCTTCTCTTTCGATTTAATCAACCGATATTCCACGTCCGCTATTGGTGGTCGATTCATATCATCAGGCAGATCAAATTCAGGAATGTTTTTCAATTTATCGACGTAATTGTTGAATGGAGGATTCGCTCGAGAATTGGGCATAGGAGATGGAGGTTGGGCTGGTGATGACGACAAACGACTCCGAATTCGGGCAATGGCCATGTTTGATTGGTTGTTTGTTATGGGAAAAATGTGAGATTAAATTGGAGAGAAATCAAGATGAGAAGAAAATGGGAATTTTGTAGTTATAATTGCATGGCGTGTTTTGTGGTATTTTTTTGGGGTGGCTGGCACGTTTATTTGCATGCATTCATGACTTGTACGTTTAGATGCTTTGGATGGTTGTACGTTTGGATGTGCAGGGTGTTCCTAGGTTATGACAAAGAGTTGGATTTTATAAAAGACAAATATTATATTTTAAAAGTAATGTCTATTTTCTATTGTATAAAGAATGCAAATTCTTTTTTTATGTGTTTTTAAGGTGATAAAACCGGCTCAAATAGTATGTTTTATTGCCTTAAAATGTTATTATTTTAAAAAACCCAATTCCGAAAATAAATTTGAGAGGTACTTTTTTAAATGAGAAATACCTTCTTGCACCAATAACCTTAAAAAAAAAAAAAAAAAAAAAAAAAAAAAACCTCTTTTATGCAAGGCAAAATATTTTATTGACGTTAGCTCACTCAAGTTTGCAACTTTTTTTCTTTTATGCTGCATCGCATGTGACTCAAGTGATGATAACATCTCCGATATCCGCTATCCCGAAAATACGAATAGTTTCCTAGCATTTACGTTACAATATTTATGTGTATATCATCACTTTCGAGTAGATGTACACATTACTTACTCTCAGAAGAGATTTCTATGAGTTCAAGTTTATGAAACTATGAACTCCGACTCCATGGCATATATTCTGTATACCACATTAGTCGAAAGAGAACATTAATTCAACAGAATAGGTAACACTAAAAAACCGTTGTAACCAAATTCTATCACAACTATAAGACAACATTAAATTACAAACAGTTGACATTGACGGTTAAAAAGGAAAATTGAGGTTTCAGCAAAAGTTATAAAAAAACTTTGTAACTTCCTATGCATATTTTACATGCACAACAACCTCTGTTATAGACTTATAACCCGCAATTAGATAAACAAACTTTCGGGTATCAAAATTTGCAGAATCCTGCTTACCAATCCTGGCGAATCAACCAGATAAAGGTGGGAAATCATCATGGTCTCTTAGATGGTATGAAGATTGTACATCGAACCTACACATTTCAAAACAAAATCAGATCTGAAAAACATGTGTTTTGTGGGTAGTACTTTGTAAGAACAATGTATCCCCCCCCAACCAAAAAAAAAAACAAAGAAAAAATGTGGCAGAGTAGATTAAATGAACGGTTTTTATGTATTTTTCTAAAAGATACCTATCCATACCAGAAACAGATCTGGGCCTCTGTGAAGCGTCTGGTTGGCGAGCTCGATTAGGATTTGGGTTCCTTCTTCTATGTAACAAGGGCTCTCTAGGGTGAACTGTGGGGTGAACTGGGCTAATACCCGAAACAACTTCATGCGGAGGGGTGAAATCTTGTGGGTTTCGTGTTCCGTTATTTGTTGTATTTGATGTTGAAGTGTGATTACCATGTCGAGGCCCATTCTGAAGGATTAACACATACAACAAGCCTTATATTTGAGATACTATAGGTGGTAATATGGACGTGTCAGATAGGTCGAGTACCAGGTCAAACGGATTTAAGTCAATAGTCATTTCTAAGTAGGGGTTGAAATAGGTCGGGATAAGTTAACCCAAAAACACTTTCAGAATTTTTATTAACTTCTAATAATGTAATAAGTAATTAAAGCATTATATATGATTAGAAGAACATCATGTGAGGACGACGTGACTCGTAGTCAAAAAGAAAGATATATACCACTTTGGTATCAAATTAATACCAAATTTGTCAGGTTGTGTAACCGACTAAATCACGATAACTAATATGTGAGGCTGAATTTGCTAATTAATAAATAATAAGAATAAAAAACGAGCTACAAAATGAGAAGAATACGAAACTTACGATGTCCGAGAAGTAATTCATCGGGGGCCTCGGGTTGGAGTCGTTGGGAACAAAGGGTGGTCTAGGCATGAACATCTGGTCCGGTGGAAGGAACTGCGGACGACGAACAAGCCCGTTTATTCCGCCATGTTCTGACCTAATCAAGTTCAGTAAAATAGGTGGCGGTCGAGGCGGTGGTAGTCCCATCAAGCCACGTGGATTATAAAGATAATAATTCCGCCACCGGACATGATCCAAACAAGCCATGTGAGATATCAAATCCCCAGTAAGATCCAGCTGTTCTGATTGAATGAAGTTTACACCCGTACTAGATACTACCTCAACTGCACAAGGTACTTCCTCTTCATGCACCTCAGACTGCTTTTGCGTCTCATTAACTGATTTCGAGTAACGACACAAGAGATGAGGTGCATAGAATGGTATGTTAACAGATTTAGCAGCTTCTTCCTCACTACTTAATACTTCTTTTCCTTCACTAGATATCTGAAACCCTTGGAACCCATTGCCTAAATATGAATTTTCGTCATTAGAGTTTCTTGGTTTTGCAGTTACCATAGTAGGAAGTGTGTTTTCTGCCCTTGAAATGCCGGTGTTAAGAAATAACCTTGCAATATCATCAGAAAGATCAAATCTTTGATCACTTCCATGCATTTTCAATGTATTTGCGAAAAAAGCTTGAAGCTCCTCAGCAATATTTTTATCCTCATCCATAAGGATTTCGCAAAGCTGTCTAGCTCCATAAGTGAAAGCACTACGTATACGGAAAAAATTTCCTGAACATACACAGAAAGGTGAAGGAATTAATTAAGAAAAGCTTGCATTTGACAAAATTATACAACAACACTACCCAATCCCGTCGAGGCGGGGTATGGGGGAGGTATGATGTAGACAGTCGTACCTCTACCCGAGGGTAGAGAGACTGCTTCCAGAAAGACCTCCATTTGACAAAATTATGGTTACTATTTATTCTTCTACAGTAAAAACACCGTTTAGGGAGTTTTTTGATGGGCCTTTTGAAAGTGATTATATGATATTCAATAATCATGCAGAGTAGTTAGATAATCAGTGGTAAATAATCAGGTTGTAAGTTTGGATGTTGAATTTTAAATAATCGGATAATTAGATGTGCAAGTCTTTAGCACATCTGATAATTTAAGAAATAATTAGAAAAAATAACCTATAAACACTATTGTGAAATTAAGACTTTTTGTTAAACGGAAGTAAAGGAGTACCTCAAAAAGATATAAAAAAAAAACTCAGAGGTAGATATGCAAATTTATTTTAACCTTAAGCAATGAGTTTTGTTGCAGGGGGAGAGGACTGATTGGTTTCATAGTCATCATGGGGGATGTAAATCGTTAATTAATGTAGCATGTACCTGACTGCTAACCCACTATAGCAGGCATTCATACCTGAATATCAGGACACTTAATTTGATTCTTAATATTTGATAAATAGAATTCAATTACTAGTGTTGTTATTATCAGTTGATTCTAGGACTGATTAGTGGTGGTTATACGTATACTTTCCTAATTTGAACATTTCTTGTACTATAAATCCCCACATAGGTTGATGGATTAAAAGGTTGAACATTCAGAATTCACTATTCTTCCTCTCTCTTTCGTGCTATCCATATTCACAAGGTATTAAAGCCTATTTTGTATTTCTATTGTACTATAAATCGCCACATGAAATGACTTTTGCTAATTAATAAAAAAGTGTATCTTTCTAGGGTACCCTGGTTATAAAAAAGGTTACAAATGGTATATTATGGCCAATAATAATGTATGTGGATGATATTTTCATATTGCTATCACAAGTGATGATCACGAAGGTACTATTCAACTAAAACGTCACTTAAAATGTTTTCAGAATAAAGGCTATAGATTGTTGAAATACTTTCTTCGCATAGGGGTAGCCTAATCAAGTACATGCTTGTGACTACTGCAAACTTGTAGAGATTTAAGGCAAGTTATTACTTTCCTATTCTATATACTCCTGTACTAAAATCCCCCAGATAGATTGAAAGAATAATCAAGTTGAACATGTAATTCTTTCGTTTATCTAGATTAAAAATGTTCAAAGTCAATATAGAAAAGATTAAATATTAAGTGGCATACATACCTTGGCTAACACTACGGCCGAGATTATTATGTTCATTTAATGGATCAACAATGTTGAGATGCTTTTTGGAAAAAGCATCCCCAGGTCTCGACGGAATTGATAACATCTCGGAACAACTTCTAAGAAAACCAACTTTCAGCAATAAATTATTGCTGTTTGGTGGTTTCTCCGCTACAAATTAGAAGATAAAAATAATTTCAAATAAAAGACATGAGACAAATTAACTGTATAAAACTTAAAATTGGTAAAATATTAAACTCACCCACGATTTTTGGCAACTCGGATAATAAAACAGGGCCCATTAAACTGATACCATAGTTATCCCAATCGAAGACACTGAAATACTCCAAGAATTTATATAGAACCTATCATTTGAGTAACACAATGTTCATTTATATGGTAACCAATATTATTTTAAATATTTGGGTACATTGAAAATGGTGATCTTTAAAGGAACTCACTGAAAGAGGGCCGTCTAAATCAATATGAAAGACATGAAATATATAGAGAACTAGAGTCTCTAATCCATATGTTGATATCAAACCAACGTGTGCACCAAGAGTGCGACTCTCGTAATAGCACCAGGCTTTAATCAAAATGATGCTTCTTTTGAAAAGGTGATCTTTCTTGATTACATGGTCCACCTGTAAAACATAGTATCAGAGGTTAGTGTTTAAGGTTTAGACGAAGTAATATGGGAATGCTTCCAGAAACTTCGAGATATTTTTGTTTCCCATTTTCACAAGTAAATAGAGAGATCGTAACAAATAAATGGGATATCATGATTTTGTAAAAGCATCACTTACTTGTTCGAGAAAACATAGAGTGCAAAGTCCGTTGATTTGACTGATAGAAATGTCAACCACAAGGTTTTGCACCATGCATTTAACGATCTTAACCTGTCATCATAAATTCAATTTCCAAAAGACCACCAAATGAATAATGTAGGAATAATAGGACGTTCCTTTTGCATGTAAGTTGACCTGTATTCAAAGTTTGAACTTTGTGCATTCTTTTTACCTGTAAGTTGCACTATATTATAACTTCTTTAAGTTTTATAATGTTGGTCACAAAATTAACAAACAATTTGAAAGAGTTTTGAGGAATTCATATAGTTTTGAAGCTGAAATTAGATTGTTTGACCTCGAAAAACATTTTTATTGGGGACATCCAAAATAATGCATTAATAATAACAGCACAGTGGCGTCGGAAGAAAAAATACCTCGGCCCCACCAATGACTTGTACGTCTTTAACAACAAACCCATGTGACCTGTTTCTTGCTTCACTCTTGAGCAACGATGCGATCTCCTTTATAAGATTTTGTGTGCGTCCACCAATCGCACTTAAATCAATATCTCCATCAGGGAGATAAGTTTTCAATGGTACTGAACCATAAGCAAAAACCTGAAAATAAGTTTAAGATAAAATATGTTAAACTATTGTTAGTTTGTACATTACTCAATAGTCAAATCAAAAGAGATATGCTTAACAACATACGGTCATACACAATTCCAAATAGAAAAGCATATCAGCTATAACAGCATACGAACTATAGGTCGATCAATATAGAATGTGTTTTCTATCATACATGCTAATACAAACTAAACTAATAACATGTAAGATATGGGAAACACCTAGAAGATCCCTGATTATTAATCACAACTAGACGTAACTTATGAAACTTAAAATATATAAATATACGCGCATAATCTTAAATCTACATTCTACGTAAAATAAGATACCTCACGATCCTGATTACAATAGCAGATTCAATTAAAGAAAGTTGAAATGAATGTGACCCTTCTTGGTTCATCGACACCATACGTCAACGGCCATCACATGCACTTTGCAAATCCCAAATGAGAAGTAATAATCTAAACATTAATTCTAAACCTAAACCATCAAATGTACCACCTTATTACCTCCAACCCCCTCAAAAGATTTAAATACCAAAATTATATCTAAAGCCTAGAAATCTCGTGGCTTTTCAACTTCACAACAGCAATAAGCCTTCTATCCCCATGTCAATCTTATTGAAATCATCATCACACAAATCGATGATTTGTGTGTATGTTTATAAACATATATAGTACACAAACATAACTCTATGTATACATAGATACAAACATATATAGTTATAAACATGCATAATTAAGTAATCACATTTGCAATCTTTTTAAAAGCAAATTAATAAAATCCTCTGACCTCGCAATCAAGGTTATGCCTGAGTAGTCTCTGTAAATAGCTGATGACTGAATCTCTTTGTCTTTCAGCCTCAACTGTTGGCTGAAACTTCGAAAGTAAACCCTCGGCAGCTTTTTCTGCTTTCTCCCACCGCTGATTCCCAAGTGACCAAGGGGTTGAATCAGATGTTGATACACAATCGGATGGAACAATTGGTTGTTGAACACCCATTAAAAAATTCAACAAATTTAACAAGACCCCCAATGTTAATTCGACAAATTACGCCAAAAATCCATCTGGGTTTCACCAATGGCAGGTCAAGTTGATGAAATTGGGACAATTTTAATAAAAAGATTGAATTTTTATTGAAAAATTGAAGTGATTTTGATGTCTGAGTAAAATCTTTGGCGTCAAAGTAGAAAAAAGTTGAAGTGTTATTCGACTAATTAAAAGGGGATTTTTTGAAAATGTTGGTGGGGTGCGGCTGCCTTGTGATTTTCAGTTGGTTTTTCTTTAGTATGAAACCTGGGATTGATTTTTTATATTGTTAGGGCATATATGTATAATAATGAAATTAATGGTTAATAAATTTGATTACTTTTGTTAAACACTAATTAATATTTGTTCAAAAAAGCCCTTTTTCATTTAAGGGTTACATTAAAGAATTGACTAAATAATATTTTGTTGTTGAATATGATTGGAATGGTAATGTCTAGGTTGCCGTTGAAGCTATAAATGTTTACATTATCTTTATATACAAAATTTATTGTTTGTAATAAATAATACATAATTATTAATTGGGTACATATTGACATATATAGTATAAGGGTAGGGATCAAGAGTGAAACAATTTTATGAGGTAAGTAGGGAAGCTAACCATTCATTCGCAATGAATGATAATCAAACGTAAAAAAAATATTTTTATCAAGAAATATTAATCAAAACCGATGTTATATCTACAAATATTCATAGATAAACTACTTTTTATAACTTATAATATCATGGGATGAATATCAAGAGAATTTTCTAGCATTCATCATTAATGGATGTTAACCGAAGTGGATATTATCAGTTTCTTTGAAAAATTATTTGTTAACATTCGTACACAATAAATGATAATCAAAACGTATCAAAACATATTTTTACTAATAAATATTAATCAAAACCGTTGTTATAACTACTAATATTGATCAATAAAATATTTTTTACAACCTATAATATCATATGATGAATATTAAGGTAATTCGCTAACATTCATCGTTGATGAATGTGTAGCTTCCTGCTTCCCTAAAAAATAATGATTCCCTTTGGATCCGAACCCTATAATATAATATATTATACATACTAGGTTACAAACCCGTGATTACACGGACTTTCTAAAAGGATTCTGTAGATAAGTTTTGTCGATGTTAATATGTAGTCATTAGTAATTAAACGTTAATTACGTTAAGTGTTTAATTGCGTAATTTTATAGGTCTTGGGGCATAGCTATAATAAGTTAAACGTAAGACGTTGATTAATAATGAAATATCTAAAAGTATATAAGAAAATCATATTATTCAGAGTTGAAATATGATATGCAAAAAAATTATAATATAGTATCGATTATACCGAGTATTATTATTTTTTGAAGAAAGAAATGATATCATCCTAAAAATGGACATATATATAAACCTAATCAAACAAAATTTTAGATAAATAGAATATTATTATCATGAAAACTATATTATATATAAACCTAATCAAACAAAATTTAGATAAATAGAATATTATTATCATGAAAACTATATTATATATAAACCTAATCAAACAAAATTTAGATAAATAGAATATTATTATCATAAAAACTATATTTTAGAACCGTGTATAAACACATGATGTCAAATAGTAAACTATATTTATATTTATTTTATTTTTATTAAATCTCATTGTTTCCTATTCTAGGATCATTATTGGTAGTTGTTAAACCCGTGTGTAAAATCATGTTCTATTAATTTGTACGGAAACTAAAATTAATTAGATAAATATGACATTATAATATAAATTTGATATTGACAACGCAAAAAAAGTATTATATTTAAATCCGTGTATACACATGGATCGTCGTTAGCGATTATGAACGATAACATGAGTCCAAATATCAATTTTAAACTTACATAAATACTAATAAATATAATTTTATCTAATAAATACTATTACTTAAAATAAAATATAATTTTAAAATATGAGTGAGTTAGTGAAGTTTTAGTTATTTTTTTATTATTTATTAATACATAGAGTTTTTTTAGAATGCAACACTCAATCATTGGTGATTATATATATTATTGTACGTGAAAGTAATTATGCTTAAAAGATTTAAGATTAAATCACTGTTAAATTAATTAAACTTTGGTTTTGGATAAGATTGAATTAGTGACATTTTTATTTCTTAATTATTTAAATATAGAGACTTTTTCGGAAAATCAATGAATATGATTGGTCAATTAAAGTTTGGTGAAATCAAGGAATTTGATTGGTTAATAAGTGTCAAATTTTCAAAAAATTTAAATAGGAGAGATTTTCTTTTATTAATATTTAGATAATATTTATATTTAATTATTTAAAGTTTGTGTTATCTTAAGTAGCAAATTTTACAACTATTATAACATATTGCGTTAGTATCGATGTTGGATTATCCAAAAGTTTTGTGGAGTCTCTTGACATTCAAACGTCTCAGTTGGATGTCATTGTTAGGTCAACGGGTAGGGGTAACACGAGTTACTCGACGAAGAAGCAAAAGAAAAAAAAAAAAAAAAAAAAAAAAGGAAAATGAAAATAAAAGAATATCCAATTATGATGTCAAAACACAAAACGAATGCATTTAATTAAAAATGTCAACACATTAAATTGTACTACTAACTTTTGAAAAAGTTAATATCTTTTTGTGCATTTTAACATTTTTATCGTTTTAAGTTTTTCGGTTACAAATTTACATAAGATACATACTAAATATTTATGTGAATTATAGCATTGAATAAATTACTCGGTGTAATTACAAAATTACTCTTAGAGGTAACGATGATACTTGAAAAGGACAAAAACATACTTTCTTTTGACACTATGAGAAATTGAGGCTAAAAATAGTTGCCGGCTTCGTGATCTTCACATCTAAACATTACTCACTTAAAATTCTTGAAAAGTTACATTTATGCCTTGGATTTCAATATGGGACATATTTTGTAAGTGTAATGATAGAGATACAAAATTCTAAGAAATATTCTAAGTAAAATATAAATAAAAATGAAAATAGTTAATATAAATAGACCGCTTAAATTTGTAATATCAATTTTGTAAAAAATTATTTTATAATTTTTTTAAAAAAAATGTAGTATTTCTCTAACTATTTGTAAAAACTTTCTCAAGAGACAAGAGGAGCCGATTAGTTGTCAACAATCTTTGTAAATCTTTGACCGTGGTCCGTGTATTCCTTGAAACCATCCAACAAAACTCACGGGTCAAGTCAACGTACTTCATTTCTCGTGGGCTTGCTCCATACCTAATTAGCCATTGGGATAAACCATCCCTTAGACAATTTGGTTCTTGTTTATTTGTTCGATTCTAAATCGAATATTGAACACTCCTTTCGTATAAGAAAACCACGAGTTAGCATTATTAGATTTGCTTTATCTTGATGGTTTTTGAAAGTCGGTAGTTTTAAAGTTATTTGTGAAAAAAACACAATCAAAATTTTAAAGTTATTCAATACTTGATGTATTTTACTATTTTATTACAATTTACCAAATAACTGATCCCAAATAATACACTTTCCCACCACCAAAATAGTTGCAACAACTAAAACAATTCATTTATATATGTTTCATTTCATTAAAATTACGTTTCCAACTGTCTTTCGTTTTCATAACGATAATAAACTGTTTAATTTACGTGTTCATTTCATTTCACAACAATTCCATCACGAAATCAAAAACCAACCCAAACTCGTTGGATAAAAATACCTACAATATTCGATCTTAATCAATTACTTAAGCTTCTTCAAATACAATTCATCGATCTCCTCTCGCCTGCATCTGACAACGACAACAATCATGACGAGAGAAACAGAACATTTGACAAACGAATGGTGGAACCGTTACTTTAAAGTTGCACATGTCGGTCTAAGGGTTTTGGCGCACGTATTTGCTACGATTTCAATTGTCACAATGTTAACTAGCAATCAAGAAATCTATATGATGACTAACGTAGTTGTGGCAAAAGCTCATTATAGTTATTCGACTGCATTGAGGTGATCGATCAATGATGTTGTGATTTTAAAACATTGACGAATTCAGATTTACATTATTTTTATCTTGCTTTCGTTTTCATTGAGGTGATAAATATATGATGTCGTCATGTAGGTACAAAGTGATAATAGATTCAGTAATTGGTGTTTTCACTCTTCTCTCGTCGATCCTGGTTTACAAGAAGATGAAATCCTCTGATCCAGAACCCACACATTCTTTTTATTTTTATTTGCTTCTTGTTGATGGGGTAAGTTTTAGATCGATTGAAATTAAGCTTTTCCAAAAAGATCATCCGTAACGAAAAACGCATGTGTATATTCCTTCAAAAGTTGACAACGGTCTATCTTATAATTGACTGGGTACGTTTGACATTAGAAGTTGTATAAACGTGCGACACAATTTTCTTTTGTCGAGAAATCAAGCTTCTCATTTGTTTGAAACGGATATAATATATGATAGGTGCAACAAAGATTTATAGCAAAACAAAATTTACATATATAGCCGCATTAAACTTTATCTTACTCTAACTAATAATTTGTGTCGTTTAATACAAGGATGCATGATTTCCCCTTGTTCGAAGTAGTCATGTAAATGTTGCATTTTGGTTAACTTGAGTCTAAACCTTGAGTTAAACCATTCGTAATGGTTCCTAACTTTGTGAGCATAAGGAAATAATCATGAAAAACCCTAATTGTATAAATGGGTGCAGGTGATGATGGCATTAACTATATCTGGTTGTGCGGCTGCAACTGGGGTTGGATTCGTGGCCCTATTTGGAATCGAGAAACCTGGGATCAGTTGGTCTCCGATATGTCATCTCGCTAAGAGGTTCTGTGTGATGGCGACTCTTTCAATTGCATCTTCTTATGCTATGTTTGCTTGCATGATTGCACTCACTTTCATCTCGGCATTCAAGCTCAGGCTACTAGCAACACGTTAATTAATTAAGTGATGATTAATGCATTTATAAATAGATATCATGTTAGTTTATGTATTATAAACTTATGTGTTAATTGATTTTTTTGATGAAAAAAGTCCACTTTAGATACTTCAAGAATTATACATGTAAAGAAAACATACTTCACCCGACAAAAAACAAACAGTTTAATAGGAATATAATCATTAATGCTTTTACTTTCTTACTTTAAGCAGAATGACAGTTTACCCTTAACCAATTAATTACTGCTTTCTTGAAAGTTTGTAATAATAATTTCAAATAAGGATAATATGGTAATCATGATTAAACTTCCATCTCTATTTTTAAAAATACAATTAATTAATTTAAGACGTTCGAAAAAAAACATAGAATATGATTTTAAGACGGAGGAAGTAATATATAGTTGGTTGGATTTTGATGATCTCATATGGCCTGGTACTTTTAAAATGGTCTGAGAAGAAATTATTATATGTGATGTTGATAAAAGAAATGTTAATTGCATACGAATTAAAGAACATGTACGTAAATAATGTCATTAGTTTGGTAAAGCATGCTCTTTGCAACTTTGCGTGGTTGGTGCTAACAAACACATTAATATGTGATCCAATACGTTTTTATTAGAGTTGCAAACCCAGGAAATTAACTTGAAATATATAAATAAATAAATAAATGCATTTTATAATTCTTTTGTATATGTAACATCTATATGTGGAATTGTCACAAATATGGGTGTAATTGAGTCGAGTTGATACAATGACAAGTTCAAATTCGACTTGATTAGAAAACTCGGAGTTCAAAACTTGACTCGAGCTCGACCGAGCTTGAATTTTCAAGCTCGAGTTCGCCTTGAGTAATAAACCGACACTCTCGAACTCAGCTCGACTCGATTATCGGTATTAAAAAAGTATTATTAAATAATTTAGAATTAATATTAATCGACTTGATACTTTCAAGCTTGACTCGACTCGACTCGACTCACTACTTTCATGCTCGACTCCACTCGAAGTTTATTAATACTACGATAAATATGTAAATAGAGGGTAAAAATGTAAAATAGTGCAAACTTGATTAGGATCGGTAGCCTCTCAAGCCGAGTATTTTAATACTCGAAACTCAACTCGAGTAGCTCGAGCTCAAGCTCGACTCGACTTGTACCGAGTCGATTTCGAATAGCTTACGAGTTGTTATTTACACCAATAGTAATTTGGTTTAAAGATTTATAATACTATAAAACATCCTAAAAAAGAGTAATTTAGAGGATACCACTCACTAGTCACCACGTACCATATTTCAATGGTACGCATTCCTCTCATCCTCAAAAAATATAAACGTCGAGCAAATCATCTGTCTACAAATCACCCATGTATGCTGAGTCTCGGATCCGAACCTGTCAGTCACATATGTGCGATCTGAACGTTTGCGGTGGCGGTAACACTTTAGCTATGCCCAATTGGTAAAAAAAACACCCCTGTATATATAAACTCATTACATGCACTAACCCCCACATTACCAAAACCTCTTTCTTCCGGCACACCAAACACCGTAAAACTAATGGCAAGAAAAATGTTTATGAAGGTTACCCTGGTGGTGGTCTTGTACTCCCTTATGGTCACGTTACCACGTGCGGTAGAAGATGCGACGGTCACCTGCGATCTCGTGGTAAGCGACCTGGCTCCGTGTGCGACCTTCTTGACAAGTGGAGGTGATGTACCCAAAGATTGTTGTAGTGGTGTTAATTTTCTTAAAGATGCAGCCAAAACAAAAGATGATCGTCAGATGGTTTGCAGGTGCGCTGAAGTGACCGCCACAACACTCCCTGGAATCAACTTGGATAATGTTAAAAGTCTTCCGGGCAAATGTGGTGTCGATTTTCCATACGAGATCAGCCCTGACACCGATTGCTCAAAGTACGTACCTTTTTTCATGCTTTTAACTTTAATATGATAAAAAATTCATTTGAACTTTATGTATGAGTCAAATAAACTCTTATAATTGTAATTTAAAATCTCAACTTAAATTAAAGTGGTTGGTCTAGCAGGGGTTTAAAATTCTCTAAAAGAGGTTTCAAATCCAAATCTCGTAAACTGCAACTCCTTGGGGCCACTAGTGTAGTAGCGGCTTATAATCCATAGTCGTACGTGGAGGGTGTGCGGGTGGTTTTTCCGTTTTCAAGGGTTTTGGAGATTTTTTTTTTACCGAATTAGTATGTATTCGGCAACGATTATGAGAACTATTGCGTTTTTCAAACTATTGTCAAAACTAGTAGATGGTTCGTTTTTGGTTTTGATTTAATTGAAAAAAGTGTTAAAACTTCCACTTTATGTGATGTCAAAGAAGGAAAGAATCCAAAATAACTTTAGTTACAAAGGTAATTCAATTCTGAAAATGATATGCAGGGTGCCATGAGGAAATGTATGCGGGGTTAAGCAGGACGTACGAGCACAAAAAGCGTGGTAGAATCAAGGGGAAAGAGTGGCCACTTACATGGTCAATTTCTATAACTAAAACCATTGTTTGACTGATCGATAAATGATTAAATAGAGAAATAATATATAACTTAACTTTTTATTAATGAAGGAATGAATAAAATCTTGTCTGATGAGACTTTAAATTGGTCATTAATTATATATTTTGACGTAAATTAGTCGCAAACTATCAAATATAATATGTGAATGTGAATATATTATCTATTTACTTAAATCGCAAAAGCATCACTTGAGGTTGTGAAGAGTGTCTCGATCATCTTCTAGCTAGACATTGAGTGAAACTACGATCAGTTCACTCGCATATGTTGTCCCAGTAATCTAAACATACAATAACAAATCTATACATATCTCCAAAATATATAATTTGATAGTCTGGTACCATCTTGTAGGGACACCTCAAAAATTACAAGATGTTTATTAACAAGGGATAAGTATTTGAATTGTATCTGACTTGTACTCGATATCTGTTGTGTGTATCTAACTTACGTTTGTTATTTTTAACGTATCTAACTTTCAAAAAGTGTATTTTAATATATTATGTAGTATTTTTGATGATGTGTAAATCTCTACGGATGACACGTGCATGGGTGATTCTCTCTAGTAATAAGAGGGGTCTATTGCACCCACTTGAATTTCAAATTTTTTTATAAAGCCTTGTATATACATACAATGTACACCACTTGAAAGATAGTTTGGACCCTATTTAGGCTAGGAAAAAAAAAACCTTATATAATTATTACTTCAAATATTAAGCCCATTATTTTTAGTCCTAAGATTAGCCCAATTATAACTAGCACATTATAATCCATTAGTTGGAATTTGTTTCAATTATAACTAGCACATACGAAATTGGAAAATTAAAACAAGAAATAGGATGTGAACCCACTGTTATGTCGATCCATCGTTCCTTCCTACCAATTGCCATTTTCTTTTTTTGATTTCGTCTCTTTATTTTGGTGAGTAATTCAATTATTATTCTATCCTTTTTATCAATTCTCTCAATCATAATCACTTATGTAATTGACTAATTGTTTACATGAAAGTTAGGGTTTTTAATTTTTTAATGGTATGAATTTTCATGCAATTATAGAGAATTTTCATGGTATGAAAACTCGTAAGGAACAATTGTATTAGCTATGATGGTTGTTTTGAACTATTTATGTTTTATTATCAATGATTCGTGTGTATGTTACAGAGTGTTTGTATCGATCCAACCCGTATTAAATAAATACCCCTTTTGATTTTTTTCCAACATGACATAATTTTAATAAGGTTGGACCACAGTACGTTTAAATCCTAGATTCGCCACTGGCCACATGACACCTTAAACAGTTCACACATCAACAAAATACATTAAAATACACCTTTTAAAGTTAGATACATTAAAAATAGTAAATGTTGCTACAGAGAAATCTGCAACAGTGCTTCAAGATGATTTTCGGAATAAGACGAAGGGTATGACACTCCGACTTTCGGATGGGAGTGATGTAAGCCTTGGATTGAACCTAATCCTGCAAAACGAATACACCATGAGTCTCGTCAAGAAGGAGAAGGGGATTTCCCTTCTTAACCAACTTCCGGCGTGAGAATAAGTAAAGGGGTTCGGTAGGAGAGCAAATGTAGTAAGAATGTATTACATGAGAATGGAATGCTTACTTTTGTGTTGGTTGAAGAGTATTTATAGTACCTTGAGTTATGCCTCTAATCTATTCTCGGTAAATGAATTGGACAGTTATGGACTTACCAGAATCGGTTGTATCCATTTTGATGTATGTCTCTGAAATGGCTATTTCCCATGTTCACGCTTCTTGCTTTATTTTCAGTGTGCCGCCTACGGATTTGATGGCTACTAAATATAAGCTAAAGTAGACTTTATTGGGTGCAGTGAATATCGGGTGAAACGAGTAGATTCCCTTCCAACTCTTGACATTAGTATTCCTTCCAACTTTTGGCATTAGTATTCCTTCTAACTTTTGATATTAGTATACTTTTTCAACTACTCGTATTATTCATTTTCAACTTTTGGCATTAGTATTCCCCTTCCTTGTGATTAAGGTAACGACTTCGGGCATGGCCAGCTCCCATAGTGTGACGGGCCTCCTCCGTCCCTCGGGACCAACAAGGGGTAGTACATGAATATTCACATGTTGTCCATCGACTACGCTTTTCATTTTGATTTGCTACCCCACCGTGATTGAATGAGAATGGAAAAACGATAGACCTAGATATATCCAAGAACAATGGTTGGGACAACAAACATCCATCTCGTTTAGGAGATTTCCCCAGCCTATAAAGAATTGTAGTTACATAAAGCTCTCAAAAGATAAAAAGAGAAAGAGCGGCTATCATCTTAGCCGAAGGATATTTGGTACGATCAGCCCCCAATCTAGTTTGGTATGTTTATTAACATATCGAACTAGATTTTTTTATTATTCTTGTTTATGATTCCCACATTGGTAACTGTAAGGGATGTCCCTTTAGTTTGTACGACTCTGTTTACACACACACACATATATATATATATATATATATATATATATATATATATATATATAAGAATGTAACTTAAATATTTTTCATTTTTCATAAGATATAAATATTTTTTGTAATTAATGTTTTGGTTTGAATTTTGAAAATGGTCGATTTGACTTAAAATTGGGAGGCCTAATAGTTGTTGAGTTTTGATGGGACATGGCTATTGGGATTTCAACCCTAGGGTTTTGGCATTATATATACATTTCTTTTCCATTTGTAGCTCACAAATCACAAATTCACTACCATCAATCCTCTGGAGCCGAAGCCTCATATCCCTTCGGTTTTCAGCCACTAGCACACTTCTAAATTTTCCCATATTTGGCTTCTTGTTCTTCTGGTTTTTGTCCGTCGAACGGGTGCAACAACCCTTCGGTTTTCTACTGCTGCCGGAATCGGGGATCAACAACCCATCGGTTTTTGGCGGTTGGTGATAGACCCAGTTTTTGGCTTCGTGGTATCAGGGGAAAAACATCTCAGTTTATCCTTCAGTTTTCTGCAGCTCTAGGTATCAAAACCCTTCGGTTTTCAGGTGTGCTAAACTATCCCTTCATCTTTTTCGAATTTGTTAATATTATAGGCTTAATTTAGATGGCTAAGGATAATTTGAATAGCTGTTTTTCCATGTTGGATCAAGACCAAGTAAATTCGTTTTGTAAGAAATTTCATATTCCGCAAGATATTAATCCCTTAAGTCTCGAGCCTAATAAATTAATCGACCAACCTCCCGAAGGAATAATAGGTGTGTATATCTGGTTCTTTGATTACTCGAATATGTCGTTTCCCTTTATTGATTATCCAATATCACAACTTCCATATATCCCAACTTTCGCCGTTAGTTGTGACTAAGAATTCGTGTTTTGAGATTCAATGTAGAGCTTATGATATTGAGCCCACAGTTATTCCATTTAGAAAGTTTTATACCATAGGCCGTGCGTGATATTGGCTTACGATTAACCTTCGGGATGAAGGTTCTGCTCCGCGTTGTATTACCCAATATCCTACTAGTTTGAGACCTTTGAAAGATCATTTCTTTCAGATTAAAGCTTCAGTTGTACAAATTGCCATGGTTTGGAAAACTGGAAAAAATTTCTTTGAACGATGATATACCCACTGATTTGGAAGTTTTTTTAGAGGCAGTGACGTGACGCTACCCGATGTCGTCGGTTCGGGAAGGCACGTCTGGGGTTTTATATTTATAATTGTTGTAAATTATAAATATGACCTATGTCATTCTTTGAAGCTAATCGTAT
Organism: Gnaphalium uliginosum; assembly: GCA_963930675.1. Taxonomy (NCBI): domain Eukaryota; kingdom Viridiplantae; phylum Streptophyta; class Magnoliopsida; order Asterales; family Asteraceae; genus Gnaphalium; species Gnaphalium uliginosum. The sequence goes on along the minus strand of OZ005680.1, from coordinate 54,557,079 downwards.
TGTGAAACAGAGATGTCGGAAAGAGTAATTTGATTTAGTGATGGGTTTTAAATGGTTTGAGTGGGGGGTTTTTGTTGTTAGGTCCAAATTAAAGTGAAGTAAATAAACAGTAAATAATGAAAGTAGGTTTGAATCAATATAGAGAGGAGTGTTTGTTGTAAATTCATTAGCTTATACGGGAGGTGATGTCTTTTGTGGGGGGGGGGGGGGGGGGTATGAAAACGTCTTTAAGTGTTTGTATCTTACTTGACTTATATGTTCGTAATGTAAACCCTAGCACCCTACTATTCGGATACTCGAACAATATGTCACTGAGTACTAGGCTATCGTGAGTCCAAGTGACCCTCTTGAGATATATGTATCCAGGGTGCAGGAATGAGGCAGCAGACCGCAATTAATCTTTTGACCTTTCTTAGCACTACGAGAACATCTAAGCTAGGTAAGGCATTTAAGATTAAGACGGGGTTTTGGTGGCTGCTAAATTTTCATTAATGGCAATGTTTTATTCTAGAGCTAGTAAATAACCAGGATGTGGCACAATCTTCAACCTTCGGCTTTTTCGTGGCTTCCACTTATTTGTACTACACCAAAGGGTGGTTCCAACGTTATACCAAGTATTCAGCCGCGTTATGGTCTTTCTGGTGCCACATACTTTTTGGTCACTCTGGAATAAATAATCCTACGTTTGTATTACAGTTCAATCATCTGTGATAATTAAACCACCCATTCACTTTATATTTACAAGACCCAATAAATCTGTTGGGTTTGAATATTCAAGTGATTAGTACTGTTAGTATGAAGTTACTACTGTTAGCATGACTTCTACTGTTGGATATTACTACTGCTATCAGAGTTACTACTGGTTGAAGGTTGTAGTTGTTTCTACTGCTAGCATAGAGTTTCTACTGTTGACAAGATTACTGCTGCTAAGTAGTTAGTGATGTTTGTGTAACTTTTACTACTGGTTGTATAAATATTAATGTTGTTTACTGTTTTATCAATATTACTACTGTTAGAGTATTATTGAATTGACTAAGAGATAGAGTCGTATATGGAATGTATTTACTTCCATATTTGTAGGACAACTTGTACAGAACTCTATACGCTATAAATAGAGATTCTTAGAATTTAGAATAGGTTAACAACAGCTTCAAGGTTTAATCCTAATACAGCCGCGTATTCGTCTTATTCATATTAATAAGATTGAAGCCTTTTGTGATTAATATCATTGTTCTTTATATTCCGTGATTACTAATTAATTATTGATTTCTAAGTTATCAAGTACTATTCCGCAGTTTCTTGATAATTATTCAAAGCCGTAAGTCTTGATTAGATCAAACTGATCCAAAAAAATCCCTGATTGATTCACGGTGTACTATACGATAGATTTAAACAGTATTTTCACAGTTACAAAATCAGACCATGCTTTTATGAAAACATAGATAGGTAATTACCGTTTGATCAAGGTTTGCGACTCCTTGTCATAAAGGTTTTAACCACGTTTATTGGAAAAAAGGTGATAGTTTAATTTATAATCATAAATGTAAAGTTAAACAGCACACCGAGTTTTCAACTATATATTAAAGTAACATCACCCAAATATTAACAAGCTAACTACATCACAACAAGTACATAAGCTAATTACTCACTAAGCATGGCAATAAGTCCTAAATCTAGCATAATAACAATAACATTAACATGCATCATTATAAAAGATAAGTAAAGATATAAGCATGATTAATGCGTAGATTGAACAGATGCTGAAAGATTACACGAACGGAACTTCGAAATATCTTTTACAATATTACAAATGATCCCTCCAAGTATTCCAACAATATTACAAACCTACCCCTCCGTTAGTTTTGGTTAAATATTAACCAAGAACTAACTAATTATAACCTAAATCTCTAACTGCTTAACTCTAGAGAGAGAAAGTAGAGAGAGAGTGTGTGAGAGAAAGGTGCGAGGGAGTGAAGAATGATGGAGGTCACTATTTATAGGCAAAGCCTCAAATCCCATGTACAAGTCCCAAAGCACCTAAGACAAGCACAGATCAGCATCAAACCACCAAGGAACTGAAAAACGGCATTAACGGGACAAGTTGAGACTGTATACGGAACCTATAGGGGCCGTATATGGGGTGCATATACCGTATGGGGTACCCCTTAGGGCCGTATACGGCACCTAAGGGTGCCGTTTGATTTTTTACCCATTGTTCGGTACTTCGTTCGTTGCTTGTTTTGGTCGTATCTTCTTCGTTATTTGTCCGATAGACTTGATTCTTTCGCCTACTATCTCAGTAATTCCGTTACGCTTCTAATGATATCAAAATCAGGAGTTTTGGATGTCTATTGCTCATACGTGCTTGGAATACGTTCGGTTGATCTTTAGATGTCGTATCTTCTCCGTCCTTTGTCCGTTTTGTTTGATTCTTGTTTCCCCCATCTTGTAATTACATATGAATCATAAAATAGTAATTAGGAATAGTATATCATAAGATAAATAAGAGTGGAAGAATCGGGTGAAGTTTATTTGCTTCGTTTTGCATGTTATTTGGACGTTTTTAGTGATTTTTATTGCAACGTCTATATTTGGACCACTTTAGTGATTTTTAGTAAATAAACATTGATTTAAGATGTTTTCACTAGTTAATAGCTCAAATATAGAGGAATAATGTACGTTAAAATATGACTTTTTACGTTACATCAGACATCAATTGCTCTTTTAAAAGCTAAACCAATTCGCGTTCGACATTTGAGTTTTCATGCCTTAGTTGTGGCTGGTATAAGTAAAAGGTGGAATCAACCTGATGAGATTCCTTGTTTTAGATGGAGAAAGAAAGGTAGAACTTTTAGATATTGAGAATTGTGTTTATGCTTTCGATGTACTTATTTTGTATATGTTTGTTGTTTATTTCCTTTGATCTTTGATGTATACATTGTTTGTTTTGTAGGGATGAGTTTGAGTTCTTATATTCGTCGGCAATCGATTAAAGGTGTTGATGCAACTGCTCGTCCTTGCGAAGAAGATGAATTACCACATCTCGAGCGTTATGCAGATTCCGTTGTTCCTCCCTCCGATCAGCTTGTTCGGTTGGTGCAGCCGGTACCATTTCCTGGTCCCGCGACTACTATTGGTTGGAAGAAACGGAAGGGTCATGTTGCTTCTAGTAAACTGAAAGCCTCTTCTTCTAAGAAGCCTAGGATATATTGAATATTGTAAATCCGTGACGTATCATATATTATTTAGTCACAATATATAGAGATTACATGTGACATAAGGAAACCCTAACGGACCCTAAGTCCACAAATGGGCTTGGACCGACTAACCTAAGACATCCTCTAATACTCCCCCGCAGTTGGAGCGATAGTAAAAGGAACGTTCAAACTGGAGCGTAAATACAAAAACATAGAAAAGTAAATGCAAAAGTTAAAGTAAAGTATCAAAAGGCATGACAGCAAGACGACAACAACATAAGTTTCGAATGAGACGGCACAACGACGAAGGCAGGAATTTGCGATGAAGATGTCCGGTAACAAGCAACATCTTTTTTTTTTCTTCTTCTTATGGTAGCAATGTAAACAAGATTTTGGTGATTATACTTCTTTTCTTCTTCTTCTTCTTCTTTTCCGTTTCTTCGGATGATATGATGGGTCAATCATTTGCTTCATTGGTTCCAACGGTGGGGACAAAGGTCAGTTCTATAAGGCAAGAAAGCAAGATCAGAAGAAGGAGCAATGCAGAATAACTAAGCATGACAAGGAGAGGATAGCTAGACTTTCAAAGACAGTAGCAATGGCAAGGAGACTAATCCCGATATTCTTTCCCTAGCAATTGGAATTTTTTTTTTTTTTTTTTTTTTTTTTTTTGTTTTGCAAATACAAGATAGAAATATATAAAGATGATTGGGAAAAATGTGGAGATTGGGGAATTATGAAGTAAGGAATAGAAAATTAGGAGAAATAAGAAGTTAGAAAATAATATTGGTTACAAAAAAAAATATTTTGAAAAGGAAGAAAACAAATCTTAGGAGAAACAAGAGTGATTTGATAGATAAGAAGTTAGAGAGATACAATTTAAAATAGTTATTAGCGAGAGACGGAAATAGAGATTTAGTAACTTTTGTTTTAAAAGATTCTGAGTAAAGCACAAAGTTTAAGCTAGAAAATAAAATAAAATAAAATGAGAACATATATATATATATAGATACATGTATATATCTTTATATGTATATATACATAGATATATGTATACATATATCTATATATATATACATATATATATATATATACATATGTGGATATGTATATATATATATATATATATATATACATATATCTATATGTATATGTATATATTCATAGACATAGACATAGACATATACATATCTACATCTACATATGTATATATATATATATATATGTATGTATATATATATATATATATAGACATATGTATATACATATATAGATATGTATATGTATAGATGTATATATATATACATATACATATATATAGACATATGTATATATACATATATGTATATATATATACATATGCATATATACATATGTCTATATATATATGTATATGTATATATATACATCTATACATATCTACATATACATATGTCTATATAGATATGTATATACATATACATATGTAGATATATATACATATACATATCTATATACATATGTATATGTACATATACATATCTACATATACATATGTATATAGATATGTATATGTATATATATCTACATATCTACATATGTATATATATATATACATATACATATATATATATATATGTATATGTATATGTACATCTACATATGTGTGTGTATATATATATATATATATATCAAAAATCCTACACAAACCACAGTCACGTGGCGTTTGGTTTGTTGAAGCAATTGACTAGTGGCAAAAGAGGGAAACTAGAATTCCTTTTACTCCGTGTTTTTTGTTTTTATTTTAGTTTTAGTTAGAAGCCAAAATAAATAATTAGGTAAAAGGTGTAGATTAACGATAACATCAATTGTGCAGTGGAGGAATGATTTTTCTTTTCTTTTCTTTTTGAGGAAAGATAGTGGAAGAAAATAAAGCTACAAGAACATTGGTGGTGACTGACGAAAAATATAAACCCAAATTTAATTCATGTGTATAAGCAGGAGAAGAAGGAAGGAGATAGATAGGAGAAGAAGGAAGATTTGACGTGATTAGAATGGCCATGGAGGGAGGTGGCTCAACCACTAACAAGGTCGGAAGATCAGACCCGCTCTGATACCATATTGAATATTGTAAACCCGTGGCTTATCATATATTATTTAGCCACAATATATCGAGCTTACATGTGACATAAGGAAACCCTAACGGACCCTAAGTCCACAAACGGCCTTGGGCCGACTAACCTAATACATCCTCTAATAGGATAAAGAAGGTTGTGAAAAAACCCGAAAGAGAAACTTACTTTTGAGTTAACCGATGAGAATTCAGCTGAGAGTAATAACTCTCAATCTGATGATAGGAGTCTCTCTCCTGTTTTTGTTTCTCATTCTAAAAATATTATTGTTGAAGATGTGGAAATTGAAAAGCCAAAAGATGATGAAGCAAATGACGTTAGTCAGTCCGTATACTCTGAGCTATCGAAAGATAATGACGACCAAGCCGAAAGTTGGTGATTCTAATTTGCACTTGCAAACTAAACAATCAGAAGGGGTAGATCGGTTTGATGTGTATGTAAGTGGGGCAGATCTTGAAGTCGAAGAGAATTCTATTTCTTCTTTTGAAGATGATAATGGTCTGAATCCTGAGTTTGCTGTTGGAATTTTTTCCAACCAGAATGGGATATTGAAAATGGTGACTTAATTGATAATGAGAATGCTTATCGGGAACTTATCTGTCATCTTCCTACTAAAGCCCAAGAGTATGAGCTGTCAAAGCTTCAGATCACCTGATCATAGCGGATTATTATACAGTTCAAGTTGTCACTTTGCTTAATGTTGGTGAAGCTATTCGCAGATTACAATCGCTGGATCTAGAAATGGGCGAAAAGTAAAAGGAAATAAAGAAGTTGCTCCTTGATGTTGGTGATCACGATAGGCAAATAGCTGAGTTGAAGCAAAAGTTGGAGATTTTTTCTGTTCCTCTGAGGGATTTGGGTAAATTGGAAGAAAAATATGATAAAGTTAAGACAAACTTAAACTTTCGAAGAAACATGTGTTCGAGAAAGATTCTGTGATTTTCAGCTTGACTACTTGCATTGCTGAGTTAGAGGGTTTGTTAGAATCTGAGCAAAAAAAAGAAAAGAAAACTGGAGTGATGACGTACCAAATATTCCTTCAGCCGTTATCTTAGCCGAAGGATACTTGGTACGTCATCACTCCAGTTTTTTTTTTCTCAAATTCTAATAAACCCTCTAACTCAGCAACGTAAGTAGTCAAGATGGAAATCACGGAACTTTCTCGAAAACATGTTCCTTCGACACTTTAAGTTTGTCTTTAACTTTATCATATTTTTCTTGCAATTTACCTAAATCCCTCAGAGGAACAGATAAATCCTCCAATTTCTGCTTCAACTCAGCTATTTGCCTATCACGATCACCAACATCAACGAGTAACTTTTTTATTTCCTTTTTCTTTTCGCCCATTTCTATATCCGACGATTGCAATTTGCGAATAGCTTCACCAGCATTAAGCAAAGCGGCAGCTTGACCTGTATAGTAATCCGCTATGATCCGGTAATCTGAAGCTTTGGACAACTCATACTCTTGGGCTTTAGTAGGAAGATATGTTTAGATTATGAACGAAGTCTATCAACTAGACTACCAAGGATATATTTTTGAGATAATGTTTAGATTTGTTAAGGTATGGTTAGTTTTCTATTAGTATTGGTAATACCATTCTACAATAATCATTCCATGCCTAATACATTGTTATAAACTATTATTCATATATAAAAACTCCTTGTTAGTTATACTGTCTTTTAACACATTTTGTTGGATTTAAGATAAATTGTCAATTTTTTTATACAAATAAAAATAGTAATGTGGACAACAAAAATGAAACAAGCGGAGTATGCATTTATATTAAAATGAAGAGACAAACATAAAAACAAAGAAGAAGAAGAAAGAAAGAAGAGTAAATTGCATTTTCCATTCCTGTGATATTTTTAATTCATCGATTTTATTCTTTTTACTTTTTTTTTGCGGCTATGGTTTCTCAACTTATCAATTTTTGTATTATTCGCCTACTTCAGTTAAAGTTAACAAAAAGACTAAAGTTACTCGTAAATGACCAAAAATTTGATAAAAGAAAAACTTTACAAGGAACTTAAGAAAATCTATTATTGGCGATAGCTCTAACAAATGACATTCAGAGAATCGTCTTTCATTTGTTTTTCTGAGGAAAATAAAATGGTAATGATATTTCTACCATAATTTTTGATATATACACTGTGATGTACAATTATTTATGTATATAATACAATTAGTTAAATTAGTTATTGTATATTTTTGGTGATAAAAAATGGTGGTGAAAAGATGCTTCCCCAAAATAAAAAACACAACTATTGCTCGTGTTAAATTAAGCAATTATTAAACTCGGACAGTAGTATTAAACTCGGTGTGGGTCTATAAAAGAGCCTCCCAAAATTTGTTTTTGGCGCCTTCAGTTTCAGAGCTTCTCCAGCAAGCTTCATTTCATATCGTATCATTTAATTTTTTTATAATCTCTGCCAGCAAGCTTCGTTACATGAACCACCTGCAATGGTAACCTCTCTCTCTCTCTCTCTCCTCTCTCTCTCTCTCTCTCCCGATTTAGGTTTTCTGATTACTATAAAATATGTATTGCAACTCAAATATACGAAGCTAGTGTTTTCATGTCTTTCTTTTTAGGAATCTAATTAATTTTGTCTTTACGGAGTACCTCATTAGATATAGATTTTCTTAAATGAAATGTTATTGCTTTATCTCCGAATTCTTAGGAAGATTTTTGTGATCTTTTATATTCGAAGTTTATATATGGTAAATCATGTGATCTGGTTAAATAAGTCCAGTTTTGCACAAATAAAACCTTTTGTACAACTATTAGATTTTTTTTAGGGCTCATAAAAGTTAGCCAGTTAGGTACTAAATCAAGTTAAAATCCCTGGTTCAGTTTGTGTTTTGGTGGTAGTTATTGAACCAAAAAAGGTTTTTCATTCATTCCCTTTTAGTTCAGATGAATCCTAGCCTCTGTAAAAAAATGATGAAAAAGGTGAAGACAAAAGGTTAGCTGAAGTTTAGCGGTTCATACGTTGTTAACGTGAAGATGTATTGATGAAATTTTAGTTTCAATGGTTTATTCTCTCAATGTTAACCTGTGAAGTATTAACTTGGATTTTTGAGCAAATATTAAGTTTGGTCATTAACATATTTTTTTGATTTACTGTTATTGATGTTTGTATCCATATGCTTTAATGTTAGTCTAGATGATATTGTAATAAATCGACGTATCAGGCATACATAACTCCATCCCTTTTGATGCTTCGTTTGTGTAGAGGACTAGAGGTGGCAATTTCAACTGATCATTTACTTGTGAATAGGTTGACGTGGGTTGTCTTTTATCTAGCACGGTTCAAATAAACAAAAATAGGGAAGGGGTCAAATGCTTCAAAACTGTTGAAATTCGCCATGCGTCATTCTAAATTGCGTTATTCGAAAATTTAGATTATTATAGTAACATATAATATATTTTTTTGTAAACGAATGTAAAACATTATGGACAAAAAGTGTCTGTGGATCAGCCTAACCCGACACCCATTTTGATCCATACTGGAGATTTGACATGCTTCAAACCGAACTGGCTATCCAGCCCACCGGACCTATCCATCTTGCCACCTTTACATCCGTTTGTGCCAGGTATAGGATAATAGTAGCTGCAGACCTGCAGTAAGAAATACCCCGACTTTGCACTCTCTTTACCAAACAAAAAAGTTTTATAAACATTTACGTATGCTCTGCCATTACAAATTTGAACAGTTTTGAAGCATATTATCTGAAGAGGAGACATGTCAATTGGGCTGAAACTTGTCCAAAGGTTTTATTTTGAATGCATAAAATCCATAAATTACTCAAAAACTAGAATGTTATTGAAATAATATAATTTAATAAACATATTTGAAACACTTTTAACTTTCGTTCAATTTTTATTTTATTTTTTATATTTTTTTGCTTCAACACTGACCTGTCCCAAAACTTGTCCAAAGGTCTGACCACTTACGGTTAATGATTTCTTTTAGAACAATTTTTTAAATGGATACAATCCTTTTACATTTTAATTTCAGCCTCAAAATTTTCAAACATGTTTCTCTATGCAGGTTTTCAATACCAAATTTTCATTGCCTTCATTCCTAAAACAAGTAAATAGGCTGTCAGATAGCCAAAGGGAATCCGTTAAAAGATCAGGATTTGGAAACTTATTGCATATTCCAAATCACGTCTTGAGGAGGTCCCAGTTAATCCAATTGATGGACACTTGGAGTACCGAAAAACAATCATTTATATTTCCCCCTGGAGAAATAAAAATAACCCTTTTAGACGTTTCTTTAATCTTAGGACTACGTGTTATTGGTAAACCAGTGGTCCTATTGGAAGATGCACCATTATCAAGCCTAGAGAAAGAATTTGGTGCTTCTATCTTGAACAGGACCATCAGCGTTGAATCGCTGAAAGAAAGACTCGAGTCTGCTGGTGAGAGGGATGATGAATCATTTATTCGGGTGTTTTTGTTATATTGTTTTGGAACATTACTTTTTGCGAACGCACACGGGAAGGTGGACTCAAGGTATCTTCATCTTCTTGAAGATGTGGACAATCTGAGTCGTTTTGCATGGGGTGCAGCGATTCTTGAAGATCTTCATGTCTGCTTGAGCCAAAGAAAACGTAAAGAAACCAATTATATTAGCGGATGTCTCATTCTTCTTCAAGTAAGTTTTGTATGTACTTGATTAATTTTCAGTTAGTTAAGTAATTGACATTTTGAACCATCATAGTTCAATAATCTTAGTAAGCTAACACCATTACTCATGTAGAGGTGGCAATTTCAACCCATTCACTTATGGATGGGTCAATTGACTCAATTCTAGTTATTTATTTATTATTATTATTATTTTTCGTTTTTTTTCTCCTAATAGGTCAAACATCCCAATCCCAAGTCACATTATTATAAAGTTAGATCATTGACATGGTAATTATATGTAAGGTTTTAAATTTTCAGACAAGATGTGTTTTGGTCAACCCATATTTACCTGTACCAAAAATTGTCATTTTAACCTGTTTCCCAACCCGTTGGACCCACCTCCTCATTTTGGACAATTTCCCTTACATCTGGGTAAAGCTTAAAAATAATTGCTCGTCTGTAAAAATGAGCAATGTTGGAGAAAATTGTGAAAATGTAAATGCAGAATGTATCGTTTCATTTGCTAACTGTCCAATGGTAAATCTTAAGACTTGGCGTATACATCCAATTTCTGTAAGATTATATATGTTTTTACAAGCTTAATCCAAGGCTTGGCTTTGTATTGTCTAGGTCCCATCTGATGATAAGTTGTATTGTCTATTGTTATAAGCCTGTATAATGTCACTATTAAACTATTTAACTAGACTTATTCCTTACCCGTTAAAAAATATTTGACTTGACATCTAGTTGAATAAAAATGTTTTGACCATCAATTAAATACTAATGACCCAATATGGCTAAACAAAAAAGTTTTTGGAAGACCTTAAAAAATCTTAGTTTTAAGTAGAAAAATTTAAGGACAAAGAGGTGAAGTACTTTAACTTTATCAGGATAATTTCGAAAATTGAATCTGTTGCATTCTTTTGAGTTGAAAGAAATAAAACATTTTATCTAAAAATCTATGGTTATAGGCCCTTAAAAGTTAAAAGGCTAATATGGCTTTGTGGCTTGTGTAGGTTTAACTTGTAGTGGTCTTATTTCTTTCGAATTTGTTTTCAAGATTCTGTTATCTAAACTTGTATGGTACATAGATTTGGTGTTATGAGCATGTCATTAATGGAAGACCCAAATTACTGGACGGCCCCTCCACATTTCCTCGTGTATGCCGATGGAAAAGCAGCCCTAAGCAATACCTAACGTCTTCCGAATTTGCAATCAACTTTGAGGAATTAGGGCATAATGACATACTAATGACCCTTCTACCAACATCAGAGGAGATGCATATTGATATAATCAGGGAGATCCCACAAGTTAGTTTCCTTACCTTATATACAGATATAAAACATATGCAGAGGTGACTAAAACATTATGATACGGGATAGGTTGGATTGGACTGAGCCGTCAATATATTTGTAAGTGTTTCTGAAATAAAAGAAAAAGATTATAAGAACTATATCGTTAAATACGGAGTAATAATCTTCTTTTGTAATTAAATGATTTAGGTAATAATTTTTTTTTTTGTGTAATTAAATGATTTAGGAAGTTTTGAGCATTTGAAAAAAATTGGGTCACTTTCGACCTGTCCGACCCATTTCCATTGTGAAGTTTAATTTGTTACAGTGTTGGGATAGGATACAACCCAAATCGACCTATTGTAAGGAAATGTATAATTTTGCCTCTGCACCTCTAGACATATGTATCTAATTTTTCTGCTGATTGCTTTTTTTTTTTTTTTTTTACTTGTAATAGGAATGCCATCTAAGAACTGGACCTGGAACGTTTGAGCAGCCAATTGAAATACAGAGCGAAAAACCAATTAGAAGGGTTAGAGTGTCCAGGGAAGAAAAAGAAGAACCAAGGAGACAAGATAATGCCACGATCTTCGATATAAGTGATGTAAGTTTAATATTTTGGGTCTGGTCTTTTTTTTTTCTTTGGCTCATGTGTCTAGAAATGGTTCTACGTAGGTAATTATGTAATCACTTGGCTTGAACTGGACACATTTACATCTTCTACTGATCCAATAGGTAAAAAACAAGAAAATGGAACAGCCCCTCTGGTTTAAAAGAGTCCATTTGATGAATTTGAAGATCATATTTTTTTGAATGGCAGATAGTACACACATCCTTGATGAGACTTGAACCCACAACATATGGTTCGCGGCGCACCTATAGTACTACTAGGCTGAATGCAGAGATCATATACTTATGCTGTAGATATCATGCAACTCATTAGGTGATATGGGAAAATGTAGGGTATGTCCATAGATATGGATTATCCTAAACCCTAATGGTGACACCCTATGTTATCATCAACCTCACAATTTTTTTTCTTAAAAATGACTCAAGATGGCAAAATGGGCGGGTTGGATATGTCTTTTGACAAGTCAACACAAATAGAGCTTCCGGTTATCTAAAACTAGGTTATCATGACTTGACTCGTCAACATTCTTTTATCTATATTTATATTGTTAAAAGTGAAATCAGTATATTAAATGTGATTAGAGAACTTGAATTGAAATTATGATCTAGTTTTTTGAAACCTGCATTTAAGGAGGCTGTAAGCACTAGCATGGTGCATACTGCATACCACGGGTTACTTTTTAAACTGTTACACTCTATTCTCTTAGCAAAATATTCAGTTTTACCCGTTTGACTCGTTATCAATAATATATAACTCAATTCTTTTTTTCTTTATATAAATGAGTTAAAAATTTCTTAGTATTTCTACGAGGAGACATCAGTCCAACTACCCACGTGCTTTTTTTCTTTTCTACAAGAAGGAATGGTGATTGGTTGTGATTTAGCTGGGTACTATTGATATGCCATCTTTTCAGAATTCTTTAGCTAGTAATCTATGATTAGGTATAATATATCTGACCTTGTATATGTAGTATTAGTTCTATCTGTTTGCTTTAGACCTATCATTACGCAACTCGTTGACTTATCATCCAAATTGACTTGTCCCCTAATTTGCATATATAGTGTTAGTTATTAAGTGAATGTGGCTTGTGTTTGTGCTAGGATGAGGAATCACAGGTGATTGAGGATCTTAAAAGGGAAATTCTTGAGTTGAAGGTGACTGTAGAGGAGCAAAGAAAAGAAAACGAAGTTATGAAGAAAGTGGCAGATGAAAATAAAGAGTTAGGAAAAAAAGTTCAAGATGAAAATAAAGAGTTAAGAAGAGAAGTTCAAGATGAGGAACAATCTAGAAAAATAGTTGTAGATGAAAATAAAAAACTATGGCAGATTGTTCTTGATGAGACTGAAGTACTAAGGAAGACAGTTCAAGAAGAGGAAGAAGAAAGGAAAAAAGTTGAAGATCAGAATGGAAAACTAACGATGCAACTTCAAAATGAGGAAGAAGTAAGAAAGAGAGTTGAAGACGAGAATGAAGAACTAAAGAAGTTAGTAGAAACACTACGTGGTAACAGTATGTTGACCAATAGATGTATTTCAAATTTGGAAAGCATTCTATCTGAATATGATGTAGATCAATAGGAACTGAACTCATGACTCAACAATGCAGCTGTTGCTTCTAGGAGAAAGTTGTACAAGTTATATATAGCTAGGTTTGAATGCACTAATTACCATTCTACAGTTTGTTTGTGATCTACTTAGTATCTAATTAGTATGATAATCTGTAAGTAATTACCTCTCATTTACTCGGACCGCCTACCACTGTAGCTTCATTTTCTGCATTTGTATCAACAATATGTGATTTCTTTATGATGATGAAGTTTCAGGGCGAAACTTCTTAACAAGTGACAATATAGAATTGTCTTTTATCCTGCAACAGTGGACGTACGTGACTATCAATTTCGCTACAGGAGTGTAGTTACGAGAGCTATTCATAAGCGGTGCTCAACTCAAGCTAATCATGAATATAACCTTTAGCCACAAACCTACATATAAAATTGTGTTAATATGTCCAACATTTAGGAGGCGTTTGGTTTGAACTCGGGAATTACTATGGGTATAAGTTTGATAGTAATAGACATAGGAATGAGAATAGATTTCAAACCCATGAAAAATGCCTATTTTGAGGGTTTGAAACTCAAATTTGAAACACATTCTTTTGCACCAAATATGTTGAATCATTCCCATTCCATTCCCCCGAATCATACCCGTACCATAGAAATTTGACATTATCATCCCTTTGGTACATACGTACACTTGTGTTATAATTCGTCAACATCAAATAGTATTTCCCACTGTTTTTTTTTTGGTGTAATTTGCACTGTTCTTTCTTACATTTTTATCTCTTGTTTACGAGTAGTCGAGTACTACTGACTTATTCTAAAACATACATATGATACAATTCGAAACGTTTCTTGGTACGGAGTATTTCATTTGTCAAAATTAAAACAATCAAAAATACAAAATATCTCATGTTGTTTTCTTTCCTTTAAACTTTTAATTAGTCTTTTATCCTATGAAACCAAAAGGAAACGAACTAGTGGGATATTGTTTTCGATCATGTATAGGTCTATCATATCATCGTACACTTTTGGTCGACTGCACTATATCTTTTCCAATGAAAATGGTCTTTATACAATTATGTATTCCTACTTTTTCTTTTTTCTCTAGTACTTTACAAATTGATTAAACTATCGATATGACTATGAAATTTGTGACTAAACTGACAATGACGAGTTGAAGTGGTGCTGACGGGGTTTGCGATCGACAGTTTTGTCTGTTTAGCTACATAATTTGTTTACTTTGGCTCGTTAGTGGTAAACTGGTTTTTGGATGTTTAGTTACATATTTGTAACGATGATTTAACACCTCAGAGCACATGTTAGGTTCCGCCAAATAGATATTTCTTTGACAAATATGCTTAAAATTTTATGTCTAAAAGTGTGTACAATAAGACATTGCCTATGACACCGTTCTTCGGTGCGTTCTCCGTACAAGGACTAGAGGGCACCATGACACGAAGGTGTTCCGTCTTTTTTTGCGTTTGTTCCTAGTAAAATGGAGATAAACGAAATAAAAAGTGGGGCTACATATTATCTTTGTTTAGTGTACTAAAAAGTGATAGAGACTTAGAAAAATTAAGGGTGTATTTGATTACGTAAGACTTCTCTAAATATTTAGAAAATTTTCGAGGAAACTGATAAATTAGCAAACGTGTTTAAGTTGAGGTTCTAGATAAGTTTTCTAAGAAAAATGAAATTATGATTTATGGTTTTCTACATTTCCTATATTGAAAAACGAAAACTCTATTCTTTACATTTGATCGTGTTTTCTAAATATCATTTAGTTTTTTGAGTGATACAAAACTCTAAAAAAATAAAAAAAATAAAAAATGAAGATAATTTTCCTTAACTAAACGTGTCCTAAATTCTTCAAACATTGACAAACAATGAAATGTCACCGTCAAGTCCTGCTGATATGACACAGATGTAGCAACAAGTTCTCAAGTTCATATGTACCTAAATGTTTAAAATAAGAAAAGAATATGTGAAAAACCACATGTTTAGAAATCTAAATTATATAAATTTGATGTGTTTTTGTGTCTAGTTTTAAGCACATAATTGCTCTTGTTGGAAATAAAATAAAATTATTATAATTGTCAAAACACGTAATGAATGCCAAAATATTATATAAATGAGATATCATAGGTGAAGTCAAATGTACCAATTTTATGTGTTGTTCTTGAGGGCGGTTGCCGCTTTCCTTCCTGCAAACGGAGGTCGCCGTTCGTATTTCTTGACTTGATTCTTTACACGATCAATCTCCATCGATTGTGTAATTATGAGTTTTTGTGCCATATTATGGTCTAGTCCAGACAAGTCAATTACATGTAGTGGTTTTCATCTAATGCAGGGATTGTGCCCTCTGTTACTATAGTATTGTACTTATGGGTTAAAGCTTCTTTCATCTGATAAACAGAGTCGGGGTCATAGTACTGAGCCGGTTTAGTTAGACATTACCTTTAATTTAATACTTATCCATTTCGAGATAGTTGCTACCTATATGTTCTGACAAGAAAGCCACTATTTCAAGCGTAGATCGAGATTGAAAGGCAAGAAGGAGTGTTCAAGTTGTAGATGGTTCCCAGTTATGCTTGTTTCCTCTTTTCCATTGCTTCACTTCATAATCATAAGGAGACTAGGTTATTATCATTCCTGCTTCAGTCCATCAATGCAGGCGGTTAGACTCTTGGGCCTCTATCGCATTAAAGTGCTATTTCTTGGCCATTGGATCAGCAAGGGTGTGATTCAGATGGATCAAGAGAAGATCGGGTCTTTTTTGGACTGGGAAGTGCTGAAGAAGGGGAGAGCAGGCAGCAGTGGTGAAGCCGGATGCTCGAAGCAATTTTCTTTTTTTTTTACGACAAGACAGCTCAGGAGGAGTAGAAAGTTGCCACAACCTAGGAGGGGTCCTAAGGACTACCTGATCTGCCGACCTTCCTGCAATTCAATTCCCTAATGAAATCAACTACCTGTCTAAGTGCACTAGCTGACTTCTCTATTGCATAACGCTTCTCACCTGACTTCATAATCATAGCTAAGCTGCCTACTGTGAGGATCTAGCCGTTGCTTCATGCTCACCTTCCTTCAAATAGGCTAGGATTAGTCCGGATCTAGCCTTAGTGTAGTAAATACCATCAACCGGATGAACTATATTTGAAGGAAGGCATCTATTCAAGTCTTTACTGAATTCGATATGCGTAGATTCGATTCAGAGAAGAGATTCTTTCTTGTAAGAACATGGCAAGCTAAGTGAAGTCATTCAGAACTGGCAAGCACCCGGAAGCACTAGACCAATAAGCTAGATCTCCCTACGGGGCATTGTACGTTTAGCCAGACCGCTCCGCTCGTGCTTCTCCTTGCGTCTTGCACTAGAACAGGGAAATCGCTACTAAAGCACTTTCTCTCATGAATTGAAAGAGTTCTATCTCATATAG
Source organism: Gnaphalium uliginosum (assembly GCA_963930675.1). NCBI lineage: Eukaryota > Viridiplantae > Streptophyta > Magnoliopsida > Asterales > Asteraceae > Gnaphalium > Gnaphalium uliginosum. Next base: position 54,540,220 of record OZ005680.1, on the reverse strand, counting down.
GGTCAAAATTCTACTTATACTCTTGCAAGCAAGGCGAGAAGCGATTCTCTTAGCCGGCATACCCGACAAATCAAAAAAGCTATAATAAGGCAATTCATGGACATGGAACCCCGAAATAGCCAATCTACAATCAAACTTTTAATCAGGTCGAAAAATTATTGCCGGTGGGTAGAACCAAGACTCATTTTAGCCAGGAGCTTACTTTAACTACTTATTTAGCTACTTTAGGTCGTTGTAGTCCATAAATAAGAATAAAACTTGTTTTTTTAACCGGCGCCCCCTTTTGGGTATGCAGGTACTAAGAGTCCTCTCACTACCAACCAGTAGACATCATATGGCTGGGTCTTGCCGGTATCAACAACGAGAAAAAAACTACCAAATGGAAACAACAACTACCTATGGCTCTTGGTGGGCCTAGACAACGTCCTAGGATCTATACGAAAGGCACTGGGTTTTTTCTTTCTTTCGGTTTCATTGATAGCAGAATATCCTGACTCTATAGGGGCGCTAGCGCTTTACTAATAGAAAGAATAAAAAAGGGGCCTGAAAAACGTAATAGGCTGCGCTACTACTCTAGGCTCGCTTCTTCAAGCTCCGCCCCTTATTGTTATTGAAAATGAAACTAACGAGCAATCAAACAAACTAAAGCGCTAACGTTATAATACTTAGTAAAGCAACCTTTCGCGCTAGGCGCTTTTTTGTCTGGATGGAAGCTGGCGGCGGGGCTTGCTTAACCGGATACACGGAATTGGGATCTCTGTCACATGCAAATCTTTCTATCGGGAAAGCCTCGCTTATTCAATTCAAAGGGCTGATTATTTAGAACCCTTTTTGCTCATAAGATAAGTAAGAAAGCGTTGGTGGGATCGGCGGGATGATGATGAGTATATAAATCAATAAAGAAGAAATGGCAAGATAAATTGAATATCGATGGAGGTGCATTGCCGATGTGGAAAACAGGGCAGGGATTCTCTACAATGACACTGTAGACCACTTGAAAGGGATGTAGCGCAGCTTGGTAGCGCCTTTGTTTTGGGTCAAAAATATCACGGGTTCCAATACTGTCATCCCTACCTATTCTTCTCCTCCGGGCAATCAAGAGGGATCCATTGAGATCGATTCGGACATACATCATTTTCATTTTATGAGACTATATGCATGTTTAGTATTATGGGTACAAAAAGAATCCTTTTCTTTTTAGTCGTATCTACTGTGATAAGAAAGCGTTGTTAGTTCAGTTCGGTAGAACGTGGGTCTCCAAAACGGCATCAATTGGTTGTTTTGCTTATTCAACGACCCCTTCTCCTGAGCCGGTTTAGCTCTGGCAAACAGCCCCGATAGCTTAAATCTAATACAGGTTCGCTACAGAACTATGATCTACGACCACCCTCTCTCATCCGAAGCCATCGTAACATAACATATGTATCAACGATTCCAAAAAAGGACAGGAAATTGGATCCATCCCTGGAGGCATAGGCATTGACGAAGAAAGCAGAAGCATAGGGGTAGATGAAAGCAGGAGCAAAAGGGATTGAATGAGGGATGAATCTTCTGAACTGCTTGAGAGCTAGAAGATTGGGATATCCCGAATTCCAATTCTTATACTCGCTTTAAAGGGAAGATATCGACCTTTGATATATAAGTATAAGCTCTATTAAATCTAGATAACTAGAATTCCAAGGGACCAGAAATCCTGCCCGTAGATGGCCGAAACAGAGCTTCGGCCGCTCCTAAGGTAAGGAGTCTTCTGTGTGTTAGAATCTTTACGGGAATGAATCGCATATGTTGGTTGAGAATTACTCAGGAATTCATTGATAATGATAATGACTTTGCCAGGTTCTAGGGGGCTACTTATCATACCACAATGAAAATGACCCCATTTGAATAGAAGCCCTCTATCGCTATGCTCCAACACTTATACCTATGCCCCTGATAATAACTTTATAAGTCACTTATAAATTTTTACGAGGTTTAGATAACAAGTCACTTGGTTGTTTTTTTACTCCATTGATATATAACATATGCCTGTCTCCATTTTGTATGGAGGGGTGACGTCGTCTTTTGACTAGGGTAAGGCACTTTGTAAATCCCAAGGAATAGTGTATTCTCATAGCTCTGTGTGCTTCAACATAGATGAGCACGTTGTGTGAAGAAATATTCTATGCCGGTCTCAGCTGTATGTTATAAGGTGTACATTTCCCTTTAACCTCTCAGAGCTGAGTAGTCTCAAGAATTGTACTAAGCCCGCGTTAAGACACCTTCATGAACTGAAGGAAAATCCCTCGTTATATCTCTCAATCTAGACTATAAAATCAAAAAGATAATTCAAAAATGTTCCATTCACTCAGTCTGAGTAACCTTTCACGTACAGCCTCTTTTCCTGCTACACCCGGAACACAGTACTCAGGGTTCCAAACCTCCAGTGAGTGACTATAAACGATTATGTCATCGAGGTTTTCCTGGTCAAGGTAAGGCTTTGAGTTATCCATTTAAGCTCTTACTCTTATAGCGCTATTTCCTTCGAGATAGCCGGAAGAAATCCATTTCTTTTGTCTGTAAGAGAAAAGGCGCTTATTCCATGAAATAGGAGCGCAGCGGAGTCATGAAAAAACAAGAACAACCACTTCCTTATCTACGCTATTGACTTTCCTCCCCTCGTGGGAACTCGTGCTTCTCTAACGAGAATCACTTCGTTCCACTCTCCCAACAGGCCAGCAAGCCATCGTATCGATAGCGATTCAGATCACCTCCCCAAGCCTGCCTAACCTAATTGTGTGTGAGCAATCAATCGTGACAAGTCGACCGATCCATAATGAAAGCACCTGTAGATAGAAGCCGTTTGCCGACCGGTGGACTCATCCTCAATGCCGTTTAGGCTCCCCAGTTCAGTCGGTTGTCTGTCGCTTTTCTTTCGCATGCCGGGTATGGCCTTATGGGCAGCAGCCTCCCACAGAGATGGCTTTGTGGTCACCTTCTATTCTGCTTGTTGAAAGGTTTGTCGGGGCCCGGGTCAACCCACCCTCAACTGAGAATCATGAGAAGCCGTACTGCTTGAAGGATCGGCAAAAATCTGTATGTGCTAAGAAGTCTTTTTATTATTTATTAAAAGAAAAAGATTCTGCTCCGTGTGATTGTCCGCAGTCTTTTTTGGAAGATTATATGTATTCTCAAAAGATGATTGGATGCTCTTGCCCGTTGGCCTGTAGACTTGACGCGGGGGAGCTTTTCCTCCTTGACCTTTTGAAGATTTTTTCCTATAGGCATTAGAGTTAGGAGCTGACGGCTGCTGGTTGGACTTCTCTTTGTTGGCTGCATCAGTTGTACTTGACTTTTTCGAATTAGGTGCTATCAAGCGTTGAAGAGTTTCTTCTGTTCTTGTCTATTTATGCTAACGGGGACCGAGAGCTGGGATACTTCGATAATAATTATGGGAGTTAGGCTTCGGGGTCTTTTGAAGAAGGATCGTGAGACTTCCTGACCCTGCGAAATTCCCAACATCTGAACAAGGATTACGCGCATCATCGCGGAATCTATTTTATTGGGAGGAATTAGCTAACTAGCCTAGCTGACAAGGCATGGATCGGTTGGATCTATATGCTCCGGGGTGGTGAGACGAGGTGTAGCGCAGTCTGGTCAGCGCATCTGTTTTGGGTACAGAGGGCCATAGGTTCGAATCCTGTCACCTTGATGTGAGGCATTCCATTAGCAAATACTAAAATATGAACATCCATCGACCGTTACCACTTCCTCTTACTCCTGACTCGTAGATTTATGTATTTTCTATAGCAAGTACACGAGACCTATAGCTAAAGATCATATAGCGCCACAGTATATACGAACCTACTATATACGGAACACTTATCTCTTTCTCAGTGCTTTCTTTAGGCTCCTGGCTGCTCATTGGTAGAACACAACCCATATTTCGGAAGGGGTGCTTACTGAAAGAGTTCTCCACTACGATATATTCCTACGAATGTGATCCCCAACTATCTTTTTTGAAGCAGATAGTTCACAGTGCTCATTCTATCGATACAGGGAAAAAAAGAATATATAATGTTTACACACAATTTTGATTACGAAGATGTATCACGTCAGGATCAGTTGCTCAAACCGAATCATGCCAACGTTATGGGAGTTCCTGGATCGTGTAAAATCAGAGTAGTACCAAAGGCAGCAGCTTCTGATTTCATAATCAAAAATGGAAAATTGGCTATGGAGATTCCGTGCGGTCAGAAATTAATACAGACACAAAGGGCTCCGACAGGAAAGTCGTTTCGATCCAATTCATTCTTGGGGTCAAATAAAGACAAAAAAGGATATGTTAGTGACCTAGCACGGCAAAGTACTCTCCGAGGCCCTGGAATGTCTAATTTTTTGGTAAGAATCTCCGCAGTAATGTCTCTGTTAGCTTTTCCGGTCGAAATTCGGGAAAAGTCCATTCAATTCTTGATGGAAATGGACGAAGCCCTTTAAAGGTAGAATTAGGAGTCGAAGCCATGCATTTAGCCTGAGTGCTATTCGCCCTTTTTAGCACTAGACTGACATTCTCATTTCGCTTGTTCAGCAAAGGGAACGTAGTTTCCCGGAAACCAAAAGGTTCAGGGTAACCGGCCGCACCGGCCCGATAACCTTCGTTACCGTCAGCATTTGATACTCTCTCGATAGCTTCAATAGTTCACTGAAAGCTTTGGTGTAACGAACCGCAAGCTCTTCAGAAAGACATAATAAAAAAAAGATAAGAAAGGTTTGGTTACGGGAACCAACGGTGACAAAGGTTACCTACTTTCGGTGGACATAGAGCCAACGAGTTCAGTCGAACAGCGTAACGAGTCTAAGGTTACAGAAGCGTTCGCCAACTTTGATAGGCATAGCTCTTCTCTTCTTTAACTAGTTACATGAATAGCCTATTGGGCTAGTTTACTAAGCTTTTAGTCTACATAAACTTCATTCAATATTGATTACACTCCTTCTCCTACTGCTTCTCCTTATACCCACTAATGTTATTCTTCGTCCTACCTTGACTATTGGGAAATTTCCATTCGAGAAAGAGATGTACGAATAAAGGAGCGAAGCTGACTCGACCGGACGGTAGAGGTTGTTTAAGATCGAGATAGGCACCGTGAAAGAAAGAACTTCGCTAGCTTACCACACGTAGCAGTCCTAGTAAATATCTGTGCTTTATAGAATAGGGACTTTTAGGATATGATTACAATGCTGCAGTTGTCATTGATCAAGAAGGAAATCAAAAAGCAGTTCCCAGTCGAAAGAGAAAATTCTTCTTAGCAGTTAAACAAGTGAATGAAATTTTTTTCCCGACTGGGCTTCCACAGTGTCATCGTCGACCCGCTCCTGCACCATCTCATCCTTAGTGAATAAAAAAGGGTGTTTGCGCTTCTTAAGTAGCATTTACTTACCTTCTTCATCGAAGGCTTCCATTGATAGGGAACTGTTCTATCTAATGTGGCATTATCACGTGCGGCAAGTGTTTCTGCCTCATCCCCACCCCGATGGCTATAGTCGAGCAGAAATGACTTATCTATTTAGTAGCTGAACCAAAGAGAAAGTATGCCCCGTCGCTATCATTACAGCCTTTCACTTTAAGCGGGCATAGGCCCTCTTTCCTAATTCATCTACGGGTCTTATCTTACAAACACCAGAATGAGAGAAGGACTTCATGGCTTGACTTTCTCACATAAGAACTTCATTAGTATAGATCTGTAGCCCATTCTGGGTCTTTAACCGAAACTGGGACTAGGCATTGAAAAGCTCGATCAACGTCCTTCTCTCCCGAGGTTTGAAATGTGGAGGTACCTTTACCGTCACCTGCTAGCTCTGTCCGCCACGAATTAGCGACATAAAGTTCAAAGCTTGACTAAGAGAAAGTGGAAAGAAAAGGGGCGCGCTAGCTGCAATCAAACTAAAGCGCTAACGAGCAAGAATGCCTATAGATAGCGCTTTAGTAATAATATAGATAGGGCTTTTTCAGGAATCGATTCTATGATTGAATAGTAGAAGTACTACTTAGTAGTAGAAACTCGAAGAGACGAAGATGGGACTATTTCATACCTGCTAATTCCTAGGATGAGAAGCGGGTCCCTTGTTTTTGGCAGGAAGAGTTTCAGCCTTTGTTGCCCCTGGGTAGGGTGAGTCTACTTAGTGAACTGGCAGGACACGAAGATCAATTGATCAATACGAATCTCGAGAGTGGATGGTTGATTGCCGCCACCTTATCCTGGGGGCTTCTCCGGCCGGGGAGGGGCTTGCTATCGTAACCTTTTTCTCGGTGTATGTGAGGGTGACGAACTCCTTTTTGTTCGGTCATAGGTTGGTCCAAAGAACGAGAGTCGGCTTCCTTAAGTCCGTTGTTCCTCAGTAGCTCGTGGTAGAGCGGTCGGCTGTTAACTGACTGGTCGTAGGTTCAAATCCTACTTGGGGAGAATTTAGAGTTCTCGCTTTTCTGACCTAGCGCCCCCTGTCCTTCTCCTTAGTTTCTAAACTAGCAGAATCGCAGGACATCAAAAGTGGGAAGTTTCTTGTTGGTTTTTCTTCCTCACTCTCGAATAGGTGAACTTGGTTCGTTCAATTCTTAGGGAGAAGAAGGATGGGAATGAATGGGAAGACTGGAGTAGTCTCTTCATTAGCCGGAAGGAATTAGTCTCCACTAGCCTCATTCGAAGAACGAACAAGAAAAGGCTTACTTTGCTTGCTGCAGCCCTATTTTTAGGCTTGGTAAGCATAAGCTATTGTTGTAGGCTCGAGAAGGGTTCGGATAGAATTCAAGAACGCCGCCGCCCCAGGAATGAATAAGAAAACAAGTGCTAAGTTTCAGATCAGTGAATAAACCGAAACGAAAGAAGACCTTTCTCGCTCGGCGCCTAAAGCGCACTATGCTCCGCTTCAACAAATGAGAGTTTTCGGTGGAACCGGTGAACCACGCGAGCAGGTTAAATGCGTGGGACAGAAGGCTCGTAGTACCTGCTACCGCAGCTATGCGGTGGAAGGGAAGGAGCCTAAATCAACCTTTTTTCTTTGAAAAAGAAAAAAGTTGTACA